>OW386168.1:29768350-31018350 GCA_936431705.1 Cheilosia pagana | reverse complement strand
AAACAAAAAAAAAAACGTGAAAAACATTAAAATAATAAGGTTGCAATGCATTTCACCAGACGGATTAGTTTTTCCGCTGCACCAAGCCCCACTAGAGAGCAGCCGCGTACAGAAGGAACCAACCGAAACCGACGAGCTATATAAATTCGGTTGTTTCATTTCTAAAGATGCTCGACGGAAACACATCCCTGCACTCGGTTTGTCGGAGACGGAAGCCTGATGCAAAAGGAAATGATTACACCAGGTGCAGCCGACGACAGTAGTCGCATAATCTCGTTTCTTGCAATCGCACACATTCGTATTCCAGAACATCTTTCTCCGAGTGCAATTTGTGTGGCGAAATCGGAAAAATTGAATTTCTGCCCTGGCATCCTAGAGGTGCAACGTCATTTTGTTGTATACCTTTTACCTATGGCTGTGTGTGTTTGGGACTGTGTCTCTGCAACGGCGCGTATACCTGGAACGGGGAGTGAACTCTTACACGGAAAAGGGAAATCAAAACTAGTTTTCCTCCTCTTAGAGCTGTAATAGCATTCGGCCCGTCTGCCGGCTGATGCGCTCATGAAGGGGAAATAAAAGGGGGAGTACACCAACCATACGGAGGACAGAATCCGATATGGAAATCTGCATCTATCTAGCATTCTAGCTGCATGAAATTACTTTCGGTTGAATTCTCGTTGATTGGGTGTCGTCTCTGACGTCGGCAGCAACACACAAACCGTATTAATTGAATGGATCGATAAATGCTCGGAAAATGATTGAGTATTTATTAATTTCCACATCATTGGGTTGAGGTTCGTTGAACTTGCTTGCAGCCATGCCATGTCTTTGAATGCTTAAAATTGTTGCATACTTTATTTTTCGCGCCTACATTAGAGGTTATGGATACCTCTTTCGATGTGAAGGGCACCGTTATTTTTGTTTTCGAGTGTATAAGTTATGATGCAACATAAAGTGTGTCACACCGGTATAGTACTTTGACTTTAGGCGGTATTCTCACTCATCTCAGCGGCATTTAGCGTTCAGATAAGCCGATTTGAGCGATTAAAAGGTTATTCTTCTTGTAATCTGGCATCACTGTTTATACGAGTCTGGTGTGTTGTGTTATGGACGCATTGACTTCTAATCTCCCACCGGAGTGTGTAGCTAATGGCTGTAATACATATACATAATGCTTGGACCTTTTTAGGGCGCGTGAGTGAGGCTCAAAGTGAAGTTTACAACTTTTTGATTATGCTTTACAGTTCAGGTTGTTCTTTGTGAATACGGTAAAAGAGCTGAGAAATCATTTCTAGGTCAAAGTATGGTACCAACCGAGTGCCAAGCGGTTGTGCCTCTCATCAGGTGAGGTACGTTGTTAGCACATATCGCCATTAAAAGAGCTATGTCCATTTAAGCGTGCAGTATAAACTGCGAGCACTTTTGACGTTTAAGGAGATAAGTAGTCGACATTGGAAAAAAACGCTTTCAATAGTTCAGTTAGTTGGGTAGTTGAAGCAGACACCTGCAACTGACAGTTTAAATATTCAGACTGCAAGCGTGCTGAATGCATCCAATTCACAGTAGGTATATCTTGTAGAAGGTATAACCAGTTAAACGGTATAAAATGAAGAAATTGGATTTGAAAAAGCAAAACGTATTAGTGGTGATCGAAGCCTGAGTGAGGTTAGGGAAAAATAAGACTCTTATCAATTGAAATCTGTTTCAAGATTTGGGCAAACCGACTCCTAAAACCCTAAAAGCTGCAAAGGGGACGTTTAAGAAGTAAAGTCTGGTTTTTATTATGAGAAAAACTGATCTTGTGCATGCATGAGCATAATAATTCTACAGTGTGGCACACAAATAATTGGTAAACTTCGGATGCTGCGATATAAGCAGAAATCTAGCCAAGCGTCCTGGATATTCAATAAAAGTCACGGATTAAATACATGGCATGCTTCTAGGGGATACGTGAATCAATGTCAAATGAACAAACAAAACAAGTCATGAATGGTTTTATTTCCGGCTAGCTTGCTTCACCCGCCGTTTTTTTTTATAAATATGTTCCCTCCCTTGGACCTTTCTAAAAGCAATATAAAGCAAAAACGAAGACAGTTAAAACATAATTTGAATTCCTGCTAAAAAATCTACGAAAAAAAAGATTTAGGTACGCAAAGTTCTATAATTTCCCTCTCACCCACCTCAAATGTCGACGAAAAGGAGCAACACGAATTAAACAACCTTGACTAAGGTTATATTTCGGGTTAAAAAGTATCCTAAAGCCCGACCCAGAACATAAGCAATCACCTATGCCAAATTTCATCAAAATCCGTCCAGTAGTTTCTGCGTGATGCGCGGTCAGGCATTTTTTATTCTACAGTTTTATTATATGTAGAGAAGAGAAGAGAAGAGAAGAAGAGAAGAGAAGATAGAGAAGAAGAAGAAGAAGAGAAGAGAAGAGATACGGCTGATACATATTTTGTTGTTGGATTGGATGTTGAATTCATCCACATAGTAAACGGACAAAAGTCAAACGCCGAACTGACAGTTTCTAATTTTCCACGCTTATTGCGCGTTTAGCTTGTTCTGTACAAAATACGCGTTGACGCGTTGTTGGCAATGATTTATTAATGGCAATTATGGCAATTTTCCAAATAAAAAATGTCCCAACTAAATCGCTTTACAGCTCTGTTAAGTGACAGTTGCGTAGAAAAGTCCAGTACAGGTTTTTGTGTTTAATGAGTAGAAATGCTGTCTGACTGTTCTACTTTTCTGTAGTGTAGTGTCAAGCTCTAGAGTCTATAGCACAGAGTTTTCTGCTCATAAACTTCTGAGGTGTGGGAGGCTCATGAAAAGTGTCAAAATCAGCTGGTTTGGTTTTTTAAATTAGTTAAACTTGAGTTTATATTGCGAGAAATATTGCTTTTATTTGCATTAAATACTTTTAAAATTAATGCAATCAACTCTAAGCAATGCGTTTTTTTTTCAGTGACTAACATTTGGAAAATGTCAGTATTATCGTAATCCAACAGCTTAATGAGTAGAACACCTTTTGTCACATGCAATTAGAAGCTCTGCTTTTTTGTGATTTTAACAGCTTTCACTAGCTTCTGCTGTTTCTGTCCTCTTTCTTGTTTTCTGCATTAAACAGACCTAAGCGTTTGACAATCATAGTGTACATAGTGTAAATATACGGAGGACCTCTTTTCCTGTCACAAGACAAATGAGAACTACTATTCTACTGAATTTGTGTGTTTCAAAAGTTTCATATTGTACGACATTTCAAAAACCAAATGCAGCATTGCAGACTACATGCACCGAACATAAAGACAAATCTACCTGCATTGTCCCGAATCAGAACCTTTACCGTTCTACGGTGGCGCAACAATGGACAGCTGCTTCATTTACAGATGTTCCCCTTCCCAGTGCCGATATAGACACGAGCTGCTTTCTAAATCCCTTTCGCTAACAATTTCCACATGAGAACAAATGGGAATGGCAGCAGCCACTGCCATCACAGCTGTCAGAGGGACAACAACAACAGCAGGAACAGAGCGTAAGCGTATCCCCCTTGTCATATGGAATACATTTTATTGATGATGAATTTATTTGTCTACAATTAACAAAGAAATCGATCATTTAAGGTTTATCTTCTATGTCAACGGAGGCGAATTTAATCTATGGCTTTAGTGTTTAATTATGACCTTAACATCCACAGTGGCCGCCGCATTAAACTGAAACTCTTACAGTTAGAGGAGTTTGTTTGACTTACTTTTATGTGACCATGTCACTTTAAATATAAAGTGTAATGAAACCACGCCATATGCCATAATGCGGTCCTCATTTCTAGTCCAATTTCGGATGTTCGAGGGTTGACTGGAGTTAATTTGTGTACAACCTTTTTTACTGCTTGATTAATCCGAAATTGTTTTTTAACGATAGCATGGGGGTTGGTTTTTAGTTTGCATATGGGAGTATTCATCTGATGTCTAGGCATTTGCAGTCATTTTATTAGAACTCAAAGAAGTACCAGTATTTGTCCAGATTGTGACTATAATGCTGGTATTGGTTGTTTTTTGACAGTTTTTTGTTACTTGTCAGATTTTATAGATTTCTTTTTTGGACTCAATTAAGAGAATTATTTGCTTAATAAAAATGTAGGTACATCTCATCAGTTTTAGTTAGTAGTTAGATTGTTTCCTAATAAAATAGGTACAGTGAAAGTTGGTTATAACTAACTGGACAAGACATTTGTTTGTTAAAACCGAATTTTCGATTTTTCGGATTTCAGACGTTTGTTAAAATGACGACTGGTTTTCTATAATGTCGTTTTCCATTGGGCAAAAAGAAGCGTCCGGGAGAGTCCGGAATCGAAAAAATCACTTCTGAAACCGTTCCTTTGGCACAAAAAATACTCTTCTGGTGATTCTGAGAAGAGAAATTCGCTTCTCGATTTGAAGTCAGAATCCACTCAAGGAGCACTCACACATATGTAATTTATGTATTTTACACAAGTCAGCTGACAGCAGCCGTAGATTATTTTTTGGCATTTCACCAATACATTTCTACATTCAACCAGCGTTACCACTTCAAAAAAAAAAAGCGAAGTAGATTTGACCCAAAAAGTGAAGTAGATTCAAGAAAAGGGAAGTAGATTTCAAAATCTTAGTTTTAATGATATATTCCATATTAAACATGTAAAAAAAAAACGTTTTACGATTTAAGAATATTTTTTTTAATCAAAATACAGTCTTGTTATTTCTAATACTACACTTATTTTTTGGTTGCCTAATTGAAAGATTACATCAGATCATTTTATGATATCACATTTTTTTTTATCAAATACAACTACCTATTAGTTGATTTCTTATATAATTTCAATTAGGTACCTATGTATTTTTATATACATATCACAAAGTTAAGAATAAAATATATTATTTCAATATATAACGGCCATTTGTAAGTTTAAATTTGTTGAAATAACATAATAATTCCATAGGAGGCTCAAAAATATCGTTTTTGTCAATATTATTTTCTCTTATTAGTTCCTTACAAAGCATTAAATTTTCGACAGTTTCACATTGTAATTTATTCGTAGAATCTGATTTAATGGAGTTCATTTCTGAAAATTTCCTTTCAGCTGCCGCCGAACTATGTGGTAAGATAGCTAAGTTTATCATATAGCTTGCAATTTCTTTAAACATAGGATTTTCTAAAACATTTTCTGTTTTCCCTAACTCGCGCCAAAATTTAACAATGTCTTGGTCTCCGTCAAGTTTAAATTTTTCAACAAAAGCATTATTCTCTCTCATTAGCAATCGCCATTGAGAATTTAATACTTCCAAATCGGAATCGAAGTGGAAAGGAAAAGCGTTAACAAGAGGTAAAATTGTTTGCATAGTCCCTCCTTCAATTTTTCTTGGGTTTAAGTATTGCAACATCTTTAAATCGGTATTTTCAAATTCAAATCTTTTTAGTAACTGATTACATAGAATAATATAAAATTGCAAGCAATTTCTTTTCACTTCCTCCAATTCAAAATTATCCAATTCCACTTGTATCTGCTCGAATTTTATCCCGAAAAACATTTGCTCAATGGGAAGATGAAAATTAGGATTCGAGAAATCAGATTTAACCCCAACATATTCGGGTTTTAAAAAATTTGTTTTAACGTTAGTGAAAAGCTCTTCAGTTAACGTGAAAATCCTACATGCTATTGAATTTTCACTTTGAAATACTTTATTTATTGAGTTGATATCATTTAAAATATAGGAAAGAAAATAAAAATAAGCTTTGTTAGTAAAATTGAACCCAGCTGAAATAGATTCATTAAAGCCATCGAAAGCCAAGAGGTTAAAGTAATTCCACAGTGCAGACCATTGCTCTAAAACTCGGTCTATTACACTTTGCAATGAAAGCCAGCGAGTTGAACTTACTCGCAGAATTTTATGTACTTCAACGTTAAAACTTTCTTGAAATTCCTTGAAACTGTCTTGTCGTTTTGGGCTATGAGAAAAATGATAGTATATGTCTCTTAATAGTTTTTCTAAATTATTGGGAAGAGATTTGCACGAATAAGAAGCACATAAATGTAGCGAGTGACACGTACAGCCAAGGTAAAACATAATCGGATTTAATTCGCGCAATTTTGCCCTTACACCGTTTAAATCGCTCTGCATCACAGATGCATTATCTGTGGCAAGTCCTATCATGTTACTAATAGGTATCCGAAGTTCTTGCATGTAAGACAGTATTGAACTCGTTATTCCATTGGCCGTAGCATCATTTAGCTTTCTTAATCCCAAAAATTTGTCCCGAACGCATTCTTTGCCCTTTCCACCAGAAAAGAACCTAGCAACTAACACCAAACACTTTGACGAGCTAACATCAGTTGATTCGTCTATAATCAAAGAAAATTTTCTAACCCGGAGCTGTGAAGCAATCTGCTCTCTATAATATGATCCAATTACGTCGTTGATCATGGCCGCAGCTTTTGTCCTACCGCATTTAATAGGCCCATTTGTGCCAGGAAAAATGTGTTTTAACAGTTTTGGAAAAGAATCCATTAGAGTAAACGGAAGTGTATGTTGAACACAGTACATAACACAAACTATTTCTTTATGGAGTTTGTTTCTTGCAGTAAATTCAGAATTAGTTTGTTTTATTGAATGTAAAATGAGTGGTTGATGTAACGCTTCTTTTATCTTTTTAATATGGTTTTTGGTTTCAGCGTGACGTTTTAAGTTTGTTATATTGTTTGATAGAGATTCACGACAAACCTTGCAGTATGCTTGCCCGTTGATTTGACTTAACCAATCTAACAATAGTTCCCATTCCTGTTTGTATTTCTGGTCATACAATTTCTTGTAACAGCTTGCTGCATTTTCATTCGAATGGAATTCTGAGTTTGAATCCGAAGAATCAGATGCAGGGGCCGTATCATCTCTAAGACAATAAAGGAAAAATCACTTTTCAACAACAGAACATTTGAAAGATGAATGAAAATAATAATAACCTTCCCGAAACTTCTACATCATCTTCTTCAATGTCTATTGAAGCCACCACAGACACTTCATTTTTGCTATTCTTTGGAAAACTTGATTGTTCAGAGCTTTTTGGAAAAAAATATCATAGGTAAATAAATGATGCATATTGATAATTAAATTTTACCTACCAATCTTTATTGGCGTTCTTGATTACTTCAAAATACCTTTTCATTGCTTAATGCTCTAGCTCTATCACCTCTTTGACAGCAAAAAATAATAATAAACGTCAGAAAATTGTAATAAATTTTGTGTTTAGAGTGAAGTTTGATGCAATTTATTATTTTGAAATGCGAATCTGGGCTTACATGAAAGAGTGTAAAATTTTAAA
Source organism: Cheilosia pagana (assembly GCA_936431705.1). Lineage (NCBI taxonomy): Eukaryota > Metazoa > Arthropoda > Insecta > Diptera > Syrphidae > Cheilosia > Cheilosia pagana. Next base: position 31,010,997 of record OW386168.1, on the reverse strand, counting down.
TTATTATTATATTTTTTTTTTGAAGTAAATTGAAGCAGATTAAATAAGGGATTTCTAAAGTGAAGTAGATATCAACAATTTACCAATAGTGCGAAGTAGGGAGTAGATTTCAAATTTTTTTCCAAAATTGAAGTAGATCTACTTCAATTGTAGTAAAGTGGTATCGCTGCATTCAACCAGAAGCATTTTTCTTGTTCCATTGGATTGCAGAATGAGTGAATCCCCGAGTGAAACCAATGGAAAACGACATAATTGTCTAAACGATATCGATAACTGTGCGAGGCTGGTTCCTACTTTTGAAATATAGCGTTACGAGGATTATTGTCTAAAAAGTTAAGTGATGCTTTAAAGAAAAGTTGTCAGTATTCTCAACTTGCAACCGGTAGATGATTCTTGATCCTGTGTAGAAATATAAAGCTGTGAAATATCAAACTTTCAAGTTTTTCTTTGCGCTATTATCGAAATTTCGTTATAATCGATTCCGACTTTAGACAAAATTGTTAATTTTTAGTATTATTGGGTGGCCTTACGTAAAATCCAGCCAAATACCTAAATATTTTTTTTCCGGAGCGATTTTTCATAGCGAACAAAAAATTGTTTGAAGAAAAAAATCGAATGGCGATTTGCATCATTTTTGTGAAATTGTCAGGCGGTTCTACCAGACTGGTGATTGAGACTTGTAATAATTTTTTAAATTATAAATTTTATATTTTTTTTAAACCTTTTGCAATTTAATATACATTGATTATGGTATGTTACAACATATTTGTTGGTACAGGGTGCCGCATAAATAACGGTATGATATTTTTTTAATAACTTTTTTCTTTCTGATCTTTTTTAACTTTGGCATTTATTACAATTTAGTTTGGGAATATCTATTCTTTCATTATGTTTTGAAGATGATATCTCTCAAATTGTGCCCAGTGTTTGCTTCGAACTGACGTGCGTGCTCTTTTTAGGGCGTTTTTCATCGCTTTTCTTAAAATTGCAGGTCCCACCGGTTTAACTTTTTCTCGGGAAAAAAATATAAAGCCGTTAAAATCAGAAAATTTTTCTTAAATGAGCCATAGTTGGGCGAGTTGTTGGACTTTTTTAACTCAACTAAGTTTTATGTAGAAAGTTGCAACTGCCATCAAATTCTTTGTAAAAAACCTCGCGTGGAAGAAGGTTCTTGGTTTTCCTTAATACTTCCTTGCACCCGAGCAATGTTCACATAATTTTGAACTGCACCAGGTCCTCCAGCATGCGAAAGATCAAAGACAACCCCTTGTTGCTGAAAACGCTGAACCAATCAGTTAATTTATTGGTTGCATTTCGACCTTGAAGGAAATTATCTATGCCAATTTTTTTTTTTAAAAATTTGAAAAAATTGGTTCTTTGTTTTTCTTCCAGAATACAGTTGTCCCTCTCTTTCAAGGAATGAAAATTCCCTCTAAAAGGGAAAACTCCCACAAACTGGTATCCCTGAGCCTGAGTTCGTGCGTTGGTAGACTCGAATCACATAATCAAAGTGAAGCACATCCAATCAGTTAGTGACGGTTAACGTCATTTACCTACTCTTGAGTTTACAGAAAGGAAATAAAACTCTTCCAATAGGCCTGTGATTGAACTTAATTAAATGTTTACTGAACGGAGTATAAAGTCTTAGAAAAATTCTTAGATTCTGAAATTACTACAGATTTTTTTTAAATATCACTACAGATCACTACAAAATCTGACCCCAAAGTTTTTTTTCTGTGACTTAAACCACTGTTTTTGGTAATGCGACTGTCGCAAGGCTATCCCTTTACATCTTTGCACATAATAAAACTTGAAAATTTGTTTATTTGTATGTGGATAACGCATAACGTTGAAACTCTTCATCCAATTTGTTTGAATTTCTTTCAAAAACATAGCGCTTATCATGGAGCAGAACTTATTTTTTTTATTTCAACGTAATCGGTCGACTTATTAAGAAAACAAGCTTTAAACGTTTGTATTAGAATGCAGATTTAACCGTCGGTCGTCGACGTCGGCGACACATACGTCTGTGCAGTGCGTATCAGTTTGATGTTGTCATTCCCAAACCCCCTTGAGTGTTGACCGTGAGCTTCATTTGGCCATTGTGGCCCCACTCACGATGTCCGCATTTAACGACACAGACTGTTTGCGCCATGAACTTCTTTGCTTAAGCTTGTGGTTGTCGCTGTAAGTATGTGTTAACCGAAAAGGTTATTAGCTCCAAAAGGTTAATAATAATTTCGCCGCCAATAAAATTTGGGACGCTCCCTCGACGAACGCCCTTTTTTCGTTTACAACTGGGACGCTGATGCGTGCCCACTATCAACAAAGATGTCGAAAACGATGTGACACTTTCCCAGATTCATAGCAATCATATTTGCTTCTTACTAAGGTTCGCCACTCATCTCTGCCCGAGTAGGTCGAATCTTTACGGCTTCTCAACGAATGTCCAACTTGTGTTTTTTTTACTATTCAAAATCCCCAATTTTACTTTTTTTTTGTTAATCTCATGTAAAACATCTCCTGCTTTCTTCGTCGGTATATGCCCACTTGATTGACTTTTATCTCCTCTTCCTCCTCCTATCGTGGGTGTTTTCCGAATGCGTTCCACGGATTGTGCTTATGAAGTTGCACATACCTATACGCCGGCCGGCCGGCCGTCTCGCCAATGAATTAAAAACACCCACCTATAGCATTATCGTTTGAAATCAACATCCCATTTGAATGACGCCCACTGCCGGAAAATGAAAATATCCCGCAATTAAGATTCAGACAAACAATATCCCAGATAAAATGTTTAATATACATGACTTCGACTACCAACAGATACCCAGATACATTATAATAATTATATTCACATAATCAGTTGAAACATTTTATCCAATTAGAAACTAGAAACACAAAAAGTTAAATTTCGATTGTGTATCTCGTGGAGGATGTTGATGATTCGCCAAAGGAGTAAAAATTGTTCTCTGGAACAGAAAGGAAAGTGGTTAATAACCTGAAGGGTGAGAGTGAAAGTATCCTGCTTACCTTCGTCACTTTCAAAAGAATAGAACGTGTCATCATCCCTCAGCGATGACCGATTAGAGAGGCGTCGTCCTGCACGCAACTGGTCCGTGCTCTTTGTTGGGAATGCCATTCCCACTGGAGAGCCGTACTCGGAGCAGATGGAGATCCTCTCCGACAGGCACACTGAACCGATTGGCGATCCGTACACCGAACTGGGACTTTGGAGGGACGCGTTGTCCAGGTTCTGGTGGTAAACGATTTCGGGTGATGCTGGTCTATCTGGCACTCGAATGTCAATGTTGTTGTTATTGTTATTGTTGTGGGAGACGTCAATTTCCGGTATTTCTGTCTGTTTTGGTGCCAAAACTGGCACGGGTATTGGTGCCGGTCGCTTTTTGCTTCCATTTCTAGTGGCGCCATCTTCCTTTGGTTTGGTCGGTGGTTTCTTGTCGGCCACCTCAGATGGTGGCTGGTCGTTCCAGTCGTCTTCGTTGTCGTTGTCGTCGCCTGCAATCATTTGGATCCGCTGCACACTGTCCTGCGAGGGACTCTTCTCGAAGCGGCAAATCAACTTGTTCACCTTGCCCAGGTCGCTTGGTTCTATCTCCTCGCTGAAGTGTCGACGTAGGGAAGCCTGCTTGACCAGCGGATGAGCCAGACGTACCATTGAGTCGTTTCGTTCGGGAAGGTTGCGGGGAGGCTTTCGCAGCGGTAGTGGAGGTGGCGGCGGAGAGAACGATGGCGGTGGGGAGGGTGCCATGTTGGGTGGTTCATCGCGTTCGTCCTCGTTTTCACTGGATACTTCATCGCTTTCGGCGTAGTTGGCGTCCAAACTCTCCTGGCTGTTGCCGATTTGGCCCTTTGTCTTGGTGGCCAATGGACTTCCGTGGTATGCCCTGGTGCTGTCAATGCTTTTGTTAAGACTTTCGCTGCGAACTGTCTCAAGCGGTGCCTTGGTTGGTATCGGAGCGCCCTTGGTTTCTATGGCTGCCTTGGTGCTGACCAAGGGTGATGCACCTTTTACCCGAGTGATCCTCGAGGAATTGTCATAGTCGTCGTCTTCGTCGGTGCTCTCTTTGTCAACGCTCTTAGCGCTTGCTGCGGCAATGCGCCTCACCGGGACATTCTTCATCTCGTCGTCAAAGTCTACGAAGGCGCCACCGTCGCGATTCGAAAAGATGTCGATGCTCCTGGTCTTGTAGAGCTTCTCCTCGCTAAATACACTGTGCACCTTCCAGGGTTCGGCGTTTTCGTGGATTTTATTTAAACCTCCCGACGAGGATGACGCGCAACTCTTGTTGCGGAAGTTGTCCGGTATCCATGAGTCGGAGTCGTTAGAGTCCATGGACTGTTTCCTGAAGTGTCCGCGACTAACGTCGAGATGGCGAGTCGATCGCGGTGGCGACGGACTCATCTCGAGGAAGCTTGAAATGGCGTTTTTGTTCGGGATCCATTCGGAGTTTGGTTTTACCTTTGGTATGATCTCTTTGATGATTGGAGAGGGAACCGGTGGTGCCGGTCTGGTGACGGCGATTATCAGGGTTGACTCGTACTGATCCGAGTTGTCTTGCTGGATGAAAACTTGTGGCAACTCGCGGTCGTCTTCACTGAGGTCCATACTCGATTCTAGGGATCGTGAGATGACGTTGCCGCTGGTCCAAGCTGCTGGGGCGTTCTTTGGGGCATCTGCTTTTTTGCACTTCAACGACTTCTCGGTCCTTTTGGGTTTTTCCGGACTTGATTCTGTGGCGGAGTCCCCGGATCTTCCATGGAACTTTTTCATCTTCTGCACCTGTTCGTTGACTTTCTTCAAGGCCTTCTCACGAGCGTGCTCTAGTTTTTCCAAATTGCTCGATCTCGGCTTTTGGCTGTCGTCTTTCTGCGCCGTGGGGTCGCCAGCTTCATCGTCTTCTACGGAACCGACCTTTCGGCTTCGAATGTGATTGAGTTTTCGCAAAAGTGTCGCCGAACGTCCGGTGGGTGGTGGAGCACTCGGCTGAGCGTCCTCATCTGGCGCTTCCTTACTCGCACGCCTGACTTTAAAGCTCTTCTTCCAGTTGCGAAGTTTATTGGCGGCGATGGCCTGGGGTGTCTTAGCCTGAGGAGCGGGCTTAGTCTCGCCGGCGTCCTCGTCAAACGTGAAGGAACGTTCTCGCAGCTTGAGTCGGCGCAGACCTGCCTTAAGCTGATCCGACATATTTGGTTTGCTTGGTTCTTCGGACTGATTTTGATCCTTTTCGGACTCCTCCGAGTTCTCCCTCTGCGGCTTGCGTTGGTTCAACCTCTGCAGGCTCTTCTTTATATTGCTAAATTTGCCTTCCGGGCTGGAGGCGGGCGGTTCGTTGTTTTTCTCCGAGGACTCCGACCGCCGCAAGTGGATGTTCCTCAACTTCCATCCCCGCTTCTCGTGGTCAGACGGTTCCTCAACTGATTCGTCTCTGCTTAGGCATTTTCTCGGCTTCCTCTCAGTACCGCTGTCCTCCGAGGAGAACCTGTTGCGAATGTTCCTCATATTCCATACGCTCTCAGTGTGTGGCGGTGACCCCTCACCGGACACATCCTTCCTTGACTTTCTGAACCTTCCCATTTTCGCTATGCGACTTCGGTACGACGACACTGGCTGCTCATCGCCTGTGTCCTCAGCAACGTCCTTTTCGGAAATACCCCACAAGCTGCTTCTCAACGGCTTTCTGGGGGGCTCATCTGCAGCGCTGTCTTCGGACATGGATCTCTGCATGCGGTGCCGCGACGGACCAGATTCGTCTATGGCATTTCTCCTCCTCGCCAACAGAGGGGGTGTCACATTCCTCTGCAGGCGACCCAGCTCCGAACGTATTGGACTTGGCACCCCCGACGCCAGCGAATCGGGTGGGCTTATGCTTGCCGACGATCTAGACATGCGGCGGCGTGCCTCCTTGAACTCGAATTGATAAACATTGTCCTCCTCATGTTGATTATCGTGCTCTTGCTCTTCCTGCAGCTCCCGTTCGTACTGCCTCGCGTAAATATCCACCTCAATCTCGGTTCGCTTGACCACAGTTTTCCTATTAAAAATATTCTTCACCTTGAACTCCGAAAAGTCCTTGTAGGTCTTCTTGCATCTATCACTAAACTTTGTCACTGCACTGCCACTCGCCGTGTCCCCATTCTCCAGCTTATCTGGACAATTTTCCGCCTCAAAGTTGTTCGCTGTCATATAAGTCGATAATCCGCTCTGATTGTTATCCCTTAGGCCATAATTTATGTTCATCAGGGACGACACTGTGGAAATCCTCGTCGGGGTTCGATCAATAAAAGCAGACGGTGGTGGCAACGACTGCGTTGTCAATGGCGATGGACCTCCCATCGGTGACTGCTGCTCCTTCTGTGATATATCCTCACGTGAACTTTTGAATATCTTTCGAGATTTTATTTTCGGGATCTTAATCTGCGGCAGGGGTGGAAGTCTATCTGTGTATTGGAATTTCAAAAATCGCACGATTAATTGGCATTAAAAAAATCAACACAAAAACAAAATGGCCGCCTTACTCTTTATGCTGTCCACATCGATTTTCTTGTAGAAGCTCTTCAAATCCATGTCTTGTCACACGTACCGAAGAATCGAATTTTCATTTGATTTTCAAATGAAAATTAATTCCCTCGGATGTTTCTTTCGAGATGATTCACCAAAAAATAACCCCCGGGCTAAATGGAAGCGAGTTTTGCTTTTATTTGGAGAATAATACTTTTTCTTTAATTGGAAACGAAATTGTTTACATCTATTATGCGTAGATATAAGTGCTGTTCTGGGGTGCAGCTAGGCGGTGGCTGATTTGTTGAACCCATTGCCTGGCTGCTAATTGAATTAGTGTGCATTTCTCAGGGGCTTTTTTCCTCTATTTTACACCTTCGGTTGAATTTTTCGCACATACCGAAAGAGGGAAAACTGGAAAATTGATTTGTGACGACAGACCGAAGCCAGGGGTAGGTTAGGCATTTTTCAAAATAACCAGTGGGAAACCAAAGTTTGTTCTGAAGAAGAATTGAAAATCTATTGGGTATAAAATTTTGATAAAAAATAGATTTCGCAAATTTGTTTACCATTTTCTTTTTTGACGTTCATGCTCACAAAAATTTCAGAAAATTGAGACCCTGTTAAATCTCAATCTGGTTACCTGTTATATGAAAAATCATAGATAAGTTTACTCTAAGTTCTTTTTATTTTTCAAATTTTAAGACAGATTTGTCAAAATATTGATACCTGACAGTTTAAAAATAGGTAAACTGGGCATATTCAAAAACTTAGTTATCTTAAGTCGACTAGATTGGTCTGGAAGAGATGTAACCTGAACGCAAAAACTAGAATGGTCGGAAACGTCACTTTTCCTACGTCAGCCACATATGCGAACTGTCAACTAAGTACTCAGTCACGAATTTCTTGACTAGATTCGTCGGATACCCCTCCATAAACGTCAACTGACACAGCTGCCCATGTTACCGATGTAGGCCAATCAAAACTGAGACACATCAAGTCAGCCAGCTGTCAGACTTACTAAACTAGATACTTGAACGTCATTGTATAAAATATAAGGTCTATATTTTGTTGGCTTAAGTCGACTTAAGTCGTATAGACTTTTAAATGTGCCGATGGTTTGCCAATGTTTACCAATTAGAATATTTAACTGCCACGCGAAGCCTGTAAATACGCTAGGAAAAAAAGGCAACTAAACGTGTGAATAATTCCATCTCCACAAATCGCTGTTCTACAGAAATACACAGATTTGACTACTCCCTTTTAGAACAAACGACTTTCCTGAGTTTAACTAAATCTAAACTAAATTAATTCGCTAACGTTTTACTTTACGTCATTTCTATTTCATAGAAGAAGATCTAAAGTAGATTCAAATATCATCAAACCAATTCACACTTTTTCTTACACCTCATCTGTCAATTCTCTCCGCTATCAATAAACTTAATGCGTTAACTAGAATGTCAGTGCATTCCTTTCAATTAAATATAAATGTCATTCCCCGTCACATTACTTACAGTCTTTCTCATGCTGTTTCGAAAAAAAAAACATCAGTGTAGACTAACATTCATTTATATGGATATTTTAGGTCACGTTCCTTAAATGGCATTATTACGACAAATAAGAGAATAGCGCAGCAGCACTCATTCATTCATTGCCCTGGCATACATTGGTTCTTTGAACGTAATTGCAATGTTTCTATGCGCACTGTACACTGTACAGTACACAATGGTGAGACACCTCACTGAGTTCAGCTTACTGTGCAATGGAAAACACCAAATCCACTTCTGTTCCATAGATTAGGGCCCAACACAATGCACTCATAAGCGTGAACATAAATATAATACTTACTACAAAACAAAAAATGAAAATACCTTAGAATTAATTTAACCATCGTGCATTTGTGAAAGAGAAATTCGTTTCATGTATACAATGCGCATGATTGTCATTCAAGTTTGGTTCCCAATATAATTATCAACCTGTAACTTTACAACTGGTATACCGTATACGTGTAATTCATGCGAACCACGATATAAAGGAAAACAGAAAATGAATTTAGAATAGTGAAACTTGAATGGGAAAATTGTGTTGTTGTTTTTTTTGTCAGTTTTCACTGTCACTGACAGGCATCGGGAAAATACATTTCCAATAGGAATAAAAATGTGGACTCGTGGTGATGGTTGAAAGCATATTTTACAAACATTATAATTATTATTGTTCTCATACAAAGGGAAATTGTTTAAAAAACCATAAGCAACTGGTGCGAAGCGAATATTTGTAATTGAGCGCAGTTATGCATGGCATTGTGTGTGCAGCTTTTAATTTTCGTAAACCGGTTTGTCAAATTCGTATGGATCCACAATTTTTAAAAGCTCTCCCCTCTTCTCTCGTTTATACTTTTGACAGCCCTTCGTGGCAGGACTTTAGGAATTGTTTTTGTGTTGGCTCGGATTTATTAACGTTAAAACTACTCAATCCCACACAAAAAGTAGGACTTTATAGAGCAACACTTCATTTTAATTTCGGCCAAACCATTGAGAAGTTATACAGATGTCTGAAAGAGATCAGATGTCATGTTTGCGGCATTTCATCATAATTTCATTTCAACCACAGCCAAGCAGATGTTGCTGTCAAATAACTTTCTGACATCTGTCGGTATAAACTCCAAAATCCTAATTATTGTTTTTTTTTATTTTGATATACATGTCAACAAATTAGACAGAAGGTTCATTTATTTGAAAACAGGATAACTTTTACCACTAGTGTTAGAAAACTATTCGCGAATAAATTATTGAACGCAATTGCCACCCGACCAAAGATTAAATTAAAGTTGACATATGTCGACCCACCAGGAACGACAGTGCAAGTAAATTTGAATTTATAGAAATTGATGGCAATGCCAGTGGTTGGCACTTTATAGAGAAGCAATTACAGAAACCAATAGAAAATTAATCGGAAATGTCTTATTCCGATCACGATCGGCATTAAGTGCTTTTTGTGTGCAGTTTTAGAAAGATGAATGTGATCGTCTTGATCAGTCTTCGTATCGAAAGATCTATGAAAATGTCATCGTTGATCGTTATCACTGTCCATTATTACTTTGTTTCGAGGCATTCGCGTTTTTTAAGAAGAGTAGATGTCATAAATCCTTTTAAAGAAAGCAGTTAGATCTTTTAAAGCATTTGTCATTAGGTATACAATTTTATGGTTTGCTACATGTAACCAGTTGCTGTTGATCGTTGAAAACTTTTCGAACTTATATCAAACTGTTTAGAACGGGTAGTGCTTTTTCCATTGATGTCGTGGGTGGGCTCATCATTAGATGAACCACCGCACATATTGCTAGACTTACTGTCAACTTTACATCGTTGTCTAAAAGACCGCATTTAAGCGGTACGGGGCTTAAGACGTAGAGATCAGCACTCTATATTCAAGCAGTGCTACCAAAAGAGTTGTTACTCGGAAAAATAGCAAATTAGAAAAGTCACAAAATACAAATCAGTTGGGCCGACGTTTCACGACGTTGACATCTTATCCTGCAGATAGCCTTGGGAACGTCTTTAATTAATTAATGAGAGGTCTATATCATAAGCCTTTTGTTGACACTTTTTGCAATGTGCCACGCCCACTTTTTAATCACAAAGCTTAACCCGTTTACACTCAAATCGATGGCAGCACATCTTTTGTGGTCTAAAAGAATAGGTTAGATCTTTTGCATCGCGAAAGTATACAGCGTTTGCTTGGTACGAAAAGAAAGCCCTTTAAAGGCCGAATAAAAACGAATCCTGTGCCGATTTTATATTACTTTACTAACACAATTTAAAGCCATTCTCTTTTTACACATTTTTCTACATACCTACAGAATTAACGCCCTTTAAAAAATGCAAAGCAACCTCCAAAGGTGTCCGCATATACGAACGAAACACTTCCGCAGTTTTTCGTTCGAACGTTGACGCCGTTTGCATCCTCCTTACCTGCTAATACTTTCTTAAGGATAATCTTCGGCTTTTTGAGTTTATATTATGTATAGGTACCTATACGTATTTTTTTCTCATTGACATTTTTTTTTCCTTTATCTCGTTTACAGGAAAAGGATTTCGACTGCACCTAGGATAAGATATTTGTAAAGAGCGTCAGCCCTAGACGCTTCAAGGGGGATAGTTATATTTCGTTTTGCTCTCCCAGGGAAAAAGTGGAATAATTCGCACTTGGCTGAAAGTTTTACAACACCAAGGAAGCAGCAGCCCATTACACTAAAATGGGGCGGCGGTCATGTACGTTTGCCGTCCTTATGGTCGCGCTTTTGAGCACCACACAAGCACTGAGTAAGTATAAATATTATATACGCATACACGAAAGACGAAACACTTTGCATCTCATGAATAAATTTGTAATTTTAACTGAAATTTAAGGCGGCTATATATTTCGTATAACCTTAAAAATGCTGTACTTTTGTTACGGTCTTCCTTACTTCAGCAACCATTTTACAAATTGCCTTGTACAAATCGTGTTAAAAAGCCCGTCACCACAAGAACTATTTATAACTGGAAATATTTCGTTTTTTCTTTATTATTAATCATGCGGTGACTGCAACAGTGTGCTGTCATACCGAAGAATGTCAAATGTGGCTATGATGCCAACACGTGAGTCATTTTATTGCGAAGGCTATAAAATGAACGCTAAATGAAATAACTTTGCAGTTAAATCATTTTAAATAGATTTTACTCCATCATCGATTGTTTGTATCTTTTCACCAACAACAGCTCATAAATATCTTCTGTATCTCTTTGTTTTTTTTTTTTTTTATTTCCAATCATGCCAAAGATGAGGTTAGTTAATGTGAGCAGCGATTTTCTTAATGGAAAGTTTATTCGGAAATTATGTTGGTACGTGTGTACAATCGTTTTTACCTCGAGGATAAATAAATGTCCCCCAGTTACAGTTACGCAACGATCACCACCTAACACATCAAGACTGGCGCGCAGTATATATAAACTCTGAATATGCAAAGCAATCAAGAATGATTGAAGCTAGTTGACTGTCATAGTTTAATTCGACTTGACAGTAGAGAAAAGTGAAGAAGAGACATCTCTGATGAATCAATTGCAAATGAAAGCGCAAGCCGATGTAACTAATGGAGTCAAGACATTGCTCGTAAAGTTAATCCTACATTTTTCAATGGCTTTGTTCGTTAACTATTGTGGGAATGGTGAACAACATTTTACGCACCCAACTCGATGTATATCTGTCATTATTTATCTATAGCGTTCCTTTGGTCGAGCCAAATTCGTCGAATTAGTTGTGCGCTCATTTTGACAGCTATTAACGAACTTGGTAATTATTGAGATTTTTGTGGATTGAGGTATTCCGCAGAATATGGGCGTCCCTCGATTTCAACTGTCTTTTCAATTGAGATGTACCCGAGACAGCTAAAAATGGTTCTGCTAATGAGCATTGTTTAGATTTAGACAGTGAATGAGTACTAGTCTGACAGCTGCCTGCAATTTTATTGGACGTATTAATGACGTGATGATCAGTTTTTCAGTTAAATCGTAGCAGATCACCGAAAAGTTTAGCCAGTTGACTTCGAATTTGCCAAATCCTTTGATTGTCACTTCCTGTGCGAAATTATTTGCGGAATCTAATTTGGAAATACGCCGTTTTTGAATTGAAAAATGCAATTTATTTACCGTGAACATTTTAGTTTGTTTTTAAAGTTGACATTTTGATGTTATTTCATATTACGCGTCTGACGTTTGGCCTAGACAAAGTCAAAGTTGATAGTACAAGAAACGTTGAATTGGGCTACAATTTTCTTTGAATTGTTGTTGAAAGTGATAGTTTTTTAAAATATATCCCATGTAGCAGTTTTAGAAACAAATAAACTTTGAGTGCTGAGGAAAGGTAGTTTATGTTGATATCTTTTTGGTTGGATGTGTTCACCGAGCGGGTACTTAAAATATAAAAAAAAAGTCGAAACTTTTAAGAAAGAAGCCAGTTTATGGCACTTTATCAAAAATAATTGCATACTTACAGGCTGATTTGAAGCAAGCTGCTTCACTTTTCCTTACTTCGCAGAGACATATTCTCACACCTAATAAAAAATACTTAAGAATGAATGAAAAAAGATAACAAATTTCGCAAAGGGTGTCAAAAGTGACGCGGAGTGTTTAGGGTATCACATGATTTGTTTTTCAATTGTAGGCTCTCTGTATGTTTTATCATTCGGATATTTCTCACCACACCCATTAAGGTGTGCAGCATATAATCCAGTCTTCTTCACCATCAACCTTTTAATTACTCGCATTAATGTTTAAATCGTTATTTTTTTTATAATCTTTTCAGTAAATTCACCGCCACGTATTATTAAGCAACCTCCTACAGATGAACTCCTCTTCAAAGTTGCCCAACAATCAAAAGAAAGCGACAAGCCATTTATCATTGAATGCGAAGCCGAAGGACAACCCGATCCAGTGTAAGTGACCCAAAATTTCATCATAATATTCCTATTCCCATGCGTCGTCGGCCAAAGAGAAAAGAACTTGCATTAAATTTTATTTAGGTGCTATATAGACATTTTAATTGCGAGATTAAACTCTCGTCAGGAAATAGACGTTCTCAAATTAAAGTTCCTGCGTCACTCAATCATGAGAGTGTAATTTAAGTACCACTTTGAGAGGGCCACCCGCTATTCGCCCAACCAACTGTTGGTTTCGAGTGTGTAAAGTGTTACACGTACACTACAACAGCCGAATCGGAAGGCGCGCGAAGCGACACAATTCGAAACCTGCGAACAGGTCTAACACACTCAGTCTATGGTCTAAAATTATCTCTTGGCTATTTTCGAACTGTGTCGATGTCGTCGTTGTCGCGTTTTCTTCTCAGATGCATAGTTCGGAGGAATTTATTTTTTTTAGGACACACGAGAAATTCCCTAATTGATTGGCGTTACATTTGAGGTCTAACAAGTGGATTGGGTTTTGTTTTAAATTTTATGTTTTGGGAATTTTAGCTGGTAAAATGTTTTTCACTTTTGTTTTTATTGTAAACAATTTGATTTAGAGGTAAGAACCTATTTCGCATTTTTTGTTTTATTGCAATTGTGTTATAAATACAACGCCGCAGGGAAACCGCTTTGTTTTGGTCTTCCATTGATTTATATTGCAGGTGTAGACGTAAATATTTAGGTGGATTTTTCTTTCTGATAATTACAATGCAAATGTTTTTTTTTTCTCTAATTTATACGTTCGAAAACGATTAACAACAGCCGCTGGTGGCGCTGGATCGTTATTTTAAAATGTGCGCGGGTATTCATCTTTACCTTTTCTAAAAATATGTTTTTAGATTAGGTCAGTTTCACCACTTGAGTATTCTGGTGTAATAGGTCACTCTCCGGTGAAGCTGTAAATTTGAGTAATAATGTTCTATTAATAAAAAAAAATATTTTTGCTGTGGGCGCTTGTTTTTAAATTAATTATTTCTGGTATGTGACGTTACTACAGAGAGAAATGGGAAAAACTGTTTGTTGTGAAGAATACTTTACCTCGGAATTTTGCAAACAAAGTGTTGACAAGTGACAGAAGAATAGGTACGCATGTTTAAAAAAAGAAACTGATGTTCCAATTATTTACAAAAAGGGAGTCGCTATTGGATTGAAATGGGATACTAAATTTTGTAAACCGTTCAGGTGGAGGCTATTTGTTTTGCAAATGAATGTCTTGAGGAATAGCGATCATAAATAGCCTTAGTCTTGTTACCTTATAAGCACCATGTCTTTTTCCTTTTTACTACGCTGTCCAATTAGGCATCGGGAAAATCATTCGATAAAAAGACTAAGAATAACTTTATGCGCCTTCGCTAATGTGCGTGCTTCTACGCCACGGATTTTAAGACAAATTTTGCGGCCACTTCCTAGAATTTGTCGCTTTGTGTTACAGACTTTCAGGAGTAACTCGACAACTAATGCAAGGGATGATAGGATTTGTAACACTTTGTTACAGAAATTCGTTACACTTGTGTAAGTCGAACTGTATTTAGGTCGATTGTACATTTTTGGTGACCTTTTAGTAGAGCTTTAAATACTCTTCTAGTAACTCTGAACTGTGGCCGGCAGGATGAAATGTTACACTATCCTATTAAAGCTACATGTCATCCAGTTCGATTTTATACAAATTCGATGATTGGTAATGGGCTTGATTTTGTGGATTTTCACTCCAAATACGGCAGTTTTGTTAAACATGTACCTATTAAACCCGAAATGCTCGTGACTGTAACGAAGCGTTACACTTTTACTAACTCCCAGATAGAATGCCATAATATCCTAACACGCCACGTAGCATAAAACCTACATTCGGTAGAGGAATGCCTGCAGAAATATTTTCGAAATCTAGGTATGTGTGGACAGCTTGTAGGCAATTCATTTTTCAGTTGATGTCGAAATTGAGCTCTGGAATCGGTTGATTGTCGTTTTTGATTATCAACTCTTCTTTGCTTTGCGTAAAGCGATCACAAAAAAATGATTGATAATTGGCAGCACTTAGAGTTTTGAACGTCACTTCCTTGCCGACTGATAGGTAGGTACTCGTACAAATTATATTCAAATTGTTCAATTGTGAAAAATGTAAGTGAATTTATAACGGGTGATTTTTTAAGAGGTTTAGAACTTTTTAAAAAAAAAAAACGCAAAAAATTCGAAAAAATGAATGAAATATTTATTTGAATCGATAGTTTGAACCTTGCAATTTAATGTTTAAAGATAATTTCATGCAAATGTTGACCGCGGCTGCGTCTCAGGTAGTCCATCCGCTGAGTCCAATTTTGGCATACTCTTTCACACATATCGGCCGGTATCTCACGAATGAATGCATGGATGTTGGCTTCCAGTGCGTCAATCGAAGCGGGCTTGTCCCTATACACATTAGCCTTGACATACCCCCACAAAAAATAATCTAATGGTGTCAAATCGCACGATCTAGGCGGCCAATTGACCGGCCCGAAACGTGAAATTAACTGTTCACCAAACTCGCCTCGCAATTGCGCCATTGTTTCGCGTGCTGTGTGGCATGTGGCACCGTCTTGTTGAAACCACATATCATGCAAGTCAAGAACTTCCATTTCGGGCAAAAAAAAGTTTGTTATTATCGCTCGGTAGCGTTCACCATTGACAGTAACGCTGCGATTCGCATCATCTTTGAAGAAGTACGGTCCAATGATGCCACCGCCCATAAACCGCACCAAACTGTGACTTTTTCTGGATGCATTGGTAGCTCTTGCAATGCTTCTGGCTGATATTCAATCCAAAATCGACAATTCTGCTTATTTACGTGCCCATTGAGCCAAAAATGAGCTTCGTCCATAAAAAAATGGAAGCAGCGCGCGATGAACATTTCGAACCGAGCACGAATTTTGATAGTAAAATTCAATAATTTGCAAGCGTTGTTCATTTGTAAGACGATCCATGGTTAAATTGCAAACCAAACTGAAGCTGTTTGACAGTGACACAAGGTACTAAACACACGTCAGCTGTCAAAACCAGTGTTGCCAAAACCAAACCAGCTAAAAAATCACTAATACTAAAATGCTAACAAATAACAATAAATCTGTTTATTTTTTAGGTCTCCAGCAAATAAAGAACAAGTTCGCATATATGCTATGCCTTCCTTTCCGATTAAAGAACATTATTCTCATTTTCCGTTGGCCTTTAAATCATGATATGAGTTCCATCAACGAACCCTAACTGTAAAATGTGAAGAGCAATTAAAGGCTTAATATATGTACTATATTTATATAGCAAACAAATTAACCTCCAGTTGGTAAATCAAGCAGTCCCAAAACAAACATAAAGTTTTCAAAAATCGAAAAGACACAATAATCAATGAAATTTAACAATGAATATTTATAAATGTGCATTCCTACATCCGGTCCAAGATATTTGCTTTATTTCTCAGGTTTCTTCTGGACATTTTTGAAATTATTTCCTTCATTTTCCTCTCTGTTTGAGTTGTAGAAAATTTCCAATGAAGTAAACATTGCACTTCACGAATTTACTAATTTCACTTAAAGTTTTTTTATTTTAATTTTTTAAATATTCTTTTATCGCTTGTATTTGGAGTAGAAGCGAGGGGCATACCTATGAAAATGACACAAATGTTTGAAAGCGACATCTAAATAGCTGTCACATTGATCGCAAAAGAGCGATTGTCAATTTGAAATCACCTTACGTGGACGTAAAGCGATGATTTTGATTGTCAACTATCAACTATCACCTTAACAAATTCCACCCCTGATTTTGGCACAATTGGAGCATTAAGCCTGGTACGCTGTTCGAGTGAAATCAAATTTTTCATACAAATTTTTCACTGCGAAATGTCAAAATGAACTTTTCACATGAAAATTTCACCACGCAGTACGCTGCTCAAGTGAAAAATAGTTGTTCAAAAAATGATATGTAGAGGGCGTTACTTGCTATTTCACTTGGTTTTTATTGTCCGTCCCATTAAATTTTTGACATTTCACTTTCAATTTCACAGCACTTTTTGGAGAGAAGTGAAAGTTTCATTTCATTTGAACAGCGTACCAGCCTTTAGTCTTACGTGGGATTAAACTAGTGTCAACATTTTACGGGAATCCACTTTTTTTTTTTTTTTTTTTTTTATTTTGGCGCGACAGGTCTATGGGACCCAAGACAGTTTCAGTTTCATGACAGTTTTACTCTCGGATGTTTGTCAGACGTTCACGAGAGGTGGCGCAGTGGAAAAAACCCTTAAGATGTAATTTGGCCCTCTCGGGATTCGAACCTGAGCCCCTCGCTTAGTAGCCCAACACACTACCACTAAGCCACTGCGCCTTACGGGAATCCACTAAGTCCACGTCAAATAGACCAATAACTATCACAACATACAATTTCACTGTAATTGCACGCTGGCTAAGCTGGATTACGCTTATAAGATCCCATTATGGTTCTCCTTTAATTCTTTACATTTTGATTCAAATGCAAATGTCATCTTTTATCCCTATATTAAAAAGAAGGACAGTTTTAAGAACCAAAGTTCTGTTAAAAGCTTAAAACTTCTTTTATGTCATGTGGTAATAATCTCAATGATCCATTCTGACGGATGTAATTTCAGCGTATAAACTTGACCGACTGAAACAAATTTATTTAAGCACGTTTTTTTTAAACTAAGAAGGCATATCTACTCATACCATTCCAACTGCCATTATGGAGGCGTGCACGTGTCACAACAATTGAAATGAACCCAATTCTAAATCATTTCAGACATCATCAACCTTTCCGCTTCCATATCCCCTTAAGTTATCCGTGCGCACTATCTCACGTTGTAAGGACCTCAAGTACATCTACACTTAACACGTTTATTTCTGAGAAAGGGGGTTATCGTCGTCGTTGTCGTCCCCCTTTTCTGGTACACTAAGCAAGGACAAGACTTTAATTCTATTTATTGAGTTTGACACATCTTGCGCTGTACACTGGTGCAGAAAATCACTCATCGAAAGTGATTGTAACTAATGACATCATGATAATTATGTATTCTCTTGTTCTCTATTTCGTTTCCAGTTTTAAGAACCTGTACTAAAAACAAAAACAAGTTTGCATATAAATTAATAATTTCATTCAACCGTAGCAAACTTGTATTTTTGACGTGACGGTCATATTCAATGACATAACTGAATTGTTACATCACACTCGTATATGCCAATTTGGGCGGAGGTGTGTTTTTTTTTTAATTTCCGGTGTTTGATTTGTCACAGTCCCTTTTCTTTTTCAATATCCTTTCAGTAGGTAAATCGAATTCCTTTACAGGAGCATGTGGTGTGAGGCCCGCAGTTTTAATTGCAAAAATTAACAAAAAAAAAAGCAGTCGTCGTTAAGCAAGTATAAATGTCATTGACAAAGCCAAACAGCACACGAAAATTGCGTAATTGACGAGAATTAAGTCAAAATGTCGCCGCTACAACAATGTGCTTAGCCGGCGAACTTGAAAGCAACACTTAAACGGGTTCTATCAGCTTCTCTTTATATGTGTATCATTCGGTTTTAAAGAATCACGAGCACATACATATCGTGATCTAATAAAATGGAAATAGGTAAATGCCGTCACCGATAGATAGCGATACATCGGCTATATATACTTTCAGCAGTTCTAATGACTCTTCCATCGGATTTGTCGCGCACCAGGCAAACAACAATTGATTGCCCGCATTGAAAGGTGTTGATTTCGAAAGAAAATTATCCTATTTAGGAGCACCGCATATATACACGCACGCTTAACTGTGCTTGAAAGCGGCTTATGAAAAGCTGCAATGCAAAGGAAGCAAGCAGTAAAGTCTAATTTAGAAGTTTAGTAGCGCGCTAATTTAATTCGAGAGAGAGATAATCATTTGTGTCCACAGTCACAACGCGTAAATCTTAGTTAAGAAGACGTTCATTCTTAAATTAATTCACATGTGCCTTTGTGAGTTGACGCATCGAAAATATTCTAGTTATTTGCATACGAGTATGCTGCCTACGTTGGACGAGACTAATTTTGCCAAACAAGTGTTTGGTTTGCTTCTTTTCTCTTGAAACGAGGAGAAATATCAGCTCTTCCGGTGTAAGTATGATCTTGTCGAATTTTATGATGCGGAAATGTAGCTGCTTCAGACGAGGCACTTGTAAAGAACTCTTGGGATGAAAAGTTGCAGTTGGTGCAAGTAGTTTGAGGACGATCAACAGGAGGCAATCATATAAGTAGGGAGGTTAATTATTAGTTATATTTTGGGTGTTTCCGTTGTGGATACAAATCAGGAACTTGCAATGCTCTACGTTGTACGAAACGAATTCATATATCGCTAAATTTAAGCTCTTAAACAAATGTATAGAAAATACCTCAGTCTACCTTGTTGCATTGGAAGAACCACGCCCCTTTTTCTAATTCGGCCCGCAATTCAGAAAGTCTTTTTAAAACTTCAACTCCCCTAAATGTCAAAATATGTCATGTACTATTTATTTGTTTGTATTCCACTGCGCCACCTCTCGCGAACGTCTGACAAACATCCGAGAGTAAAACTGTCATGAATGAGCTTCTCAATTAGCCGTTTGGACTCGGCGTAAAATTGTAGATCCCTTCTATTCGTCCCAAAAATTGAAAACCCACACAAAGCGAATGGTTGCGAGAAGCTAGGCCTTGGGTCCCTGTCGCGCCAAAATATTTATTTATTTATTTTATGTCAAGTGCCACGCCTCTTTGTCCACTGCTGCCCCAATTTTTTCAAAATCCTTCTAACAGGCAATATTTACTAAATTGCAAGGCAAATGTCACCAAAAATGTCAAGATATCATGCTTTGAATAACTTGGAAAGTGGCACGACCCGTTTTTCTGTTCCGCTTAAAATTTTGCAAAGTGATTTGTTCTCACAACGGTATTCCTTACATCACGTTTCGTCTTTGGATCTGTAATCAATCTGAAACAACTTGTTCCTTTCGTTTAAGAAACAGGAAGAAGCCCATCCTGACAGAACTCACGCGGGTTTCGGTGAAACTTTCCAACTTTCCGTCGGAAGGAACTTTCAGACAAGTTATATATGCCTTGCAAAAAAATGCGGCATGACTAATAAATACACTTGTTCACAGGTTTGACTGTATGTAACCCATAACTGTAAGGACAATAAATCTACATTGATCTTATTGCAACAGATTGTGGAAAAAAAAATATATTTGTTCCCATAGATTATGAGCTCTTTAAATAAAATGGCTGGCAGCACTTTAAATATAACGGCTGGCAGCACTACAATCATAACTGTTCAGAGCGATAGACAACAATTTTTCCCCTTTCCTCGAATATCAAACAGTTTTGCTTTCCCATTTTTCTTAAAATTCAATTTTGAACTAAACAAAAATGCATTGAACACACTGTTTCACAGTGATGCCAGCTCTACAGTGCACTGTTGCTTACAAAAACTCTTGTTTGAATATTTTAATATATTATTAGGTAAACAGTCAACTACCGAGTGAATTTGTTAAGTAAAACACATGCGCAAGCAAGTCAGTGGCTTATAAATATTTTCAGTACACTATTTCTCTTGTTTGTTTAATGGGTCACACAGTGGACTCCCGCAATTGCATACATTAAATCGCTCACTACGAATTCATTCACGCTCTATTCTATACGGTCACAGCCGTTAGAAGATTCCATTAAATGCAATGAACTGCATTCTTTTCTAGATGACAGGCAACGAGTCGATAAATCGCAAAGCAAATGACATTATGAATATTTCCGAACACTTACTCTGCACACCTGTTCGTTTTATGCACTCAATATTTCGAACCACGTGCTCTGACTGACTGACAACAAAATATTTGTCTGCAGAACACCAAATTAGGCCCATTTAAGGTTTACCTTATTACAATTCAAAAAGCATAATAAATATAGTTTGATTTACGTGAACTATTGTACGCCTTTTTTAGAAATGCGTTTGACTGCGAGGATGACTTATTAATTAATCAAATCACGTTCAAACACAATCGGATTTTAAAAGTCATGATAATGCTGTTTTACCACCGCCTGACAAATGAATTTATTTTACCAACATACAGTCGAAGAGACACCATATCCGATAACCGATAGTTCCCCACAAGGAAACAATTCATGGCCATCCGCACAATGTCATGGTCAATGCTTTTGATATTTGCATTTATGTACATGGAAGTAAGGCTATTTTTAGAATATTTCAACAAAGATAAAGGGTGTTTTGACAGCAGACTGGTGTGACTAATACACACTTTTTTATTAAATTGTTTTAAAATGGAAGGAAGGCAGTCAGAGAAACATCTGCTTACCTTTAAAATATCAATTAACTAGTGTCAATAAAACGGTCGTACCTACTGAAAAGCAATCAATTATTCAAATAGAATGTTTAAATAATTGCATCACAGTTGAATGATCCCTAGAAAGTTTGTATATCTCCACGACTGTCAAAGATGAGCTGACACAATGGGAGAGTAAAACCGAAATGGCGTCCAATCGGAATTGGCTTACAAAATTAAAAGCACCTCCGGTTTTGCACCAATATTTTTTTTCTTAAAAGTAATAAAATAAAAAAATATACCTATACCTATATTCAAACATACAAAATTGTAAGGAGCATTTTCTGAAGCTCTAAACATCTTAATATTAAGTTTGTTTCAAACTTGTGAAAGCATAATAAACAAAATTAAAGTCGCCGAACCCAGATTCACTCACGCTCCTAGTTCGTGTTTACCTCTTAATTTTTTTAAAGCGTAAATATAAAATGTATCATTAAATATTTATCGGACCACAGCGCCACCTATCGAGACAAAAATTTGTGGTTTAATTTTGTTGTTTAAGCTTAGTACGCTGATCGGGCTGAACTATATTTTAGCTGCTCTCCAAACATCAACTAAAGTCCTAGATAAATTTTGAGCGCTATGGATAAGTGTCGGCGCAGTGGCTTAGTGGTAGTGTGTTGGGCTACTAAGCGAGGGGTCCCAGGTTCGAATCCCGAAAGGGCCAAATTACATCTTAAGGTTTTTTTCCACTGCGCCACCTCTCGCGAACGTCTGACAAACATCCGAGAGTAAAACTGTCATGAGGGAGCTCCTCAATTAGCCGTTTGGAATCGGCGTAAAATTGTAGATCCCTTCCATTCGTCCCAAAAATTGAAAACCCACACAAAACGAATGGTTGTGAGAAGCTAGGCTCTGGGTCCCATAGACTTGTCGCGCCAAAATATTTATTTATTTTATTTTTTATGGATAAGTGTCACAAAAACAGCTTTTCTTTCAAAATCTGTAAGGCTCCATATCGAGAGATAGTTGGGGACTTCTCTGTCATTTCGATGAAAGACTCTATACTCTGTTCAACAAAAATTGTCAGTACAGGCCTTATGGAGGAGCTTTTTTTCTACCAATGGTGCCTGTAGATACTCTCACGGCACTCAAACACAAGAATTGCCACTGAAATAAAAACGAAACCACTGTCATGCCATAGAATTGTTGTTGTAATTTTCCTAAAATTTGGCGAGGAGCTCACTGCAACCACTCTGCCACACAACTGCAGGCAGAATGAGCATGATCGGCTTGTGTTCGCTTGCTATTATCATCAACCAAAATAAGCAGGGTGTGTGACTGAAGCACATCAGAGGAGTGTTACCATATGTACAATGAAAGGATATCATCAAGGGATTTTCTATGGATTTTGTAAAAGAACTTTCGGTTTTGGTGCTTTTGAGAACGAATTTTTATGTGGGGTATTGCCATTCGGTTTTATTTTTTTTTGTATTCCTGAAGGATCAAATAAAATTCTGTTTAAATATTTTTTTCAATGTCGTCTGTTAGAAAAAGATTTATTCGTGAAGTGTTTTAATGCATGCATTTCATTCACGCAACAAGTGATCGTAAGTGCGTTGTAGTGATATTGCTATTAGTAAATAGTGATTATTGCTGCAACTGGATTCATGTTTTTTTGGGATTCGTATGAAAAATTTTAATATACAAAACTAAAAGTACCTATATATTTTCAACAATATTCGTGAGGGCATATTTCTGCATATTTTTGGCATATTTAGCATTTTTGTTTTTAGCATATTTCCCTATTTTTTCATCAAAAAGATTTTAACACTAAAATATCGAAATGACAAAGGAGGTAAACCTATACTGCTTATTGCCGGATGTGGGTTTTACCACATCCGGTCACTCGCCCCCAGTAAAGATAATATATTGAAAGGGTTTTATGATCCTTTTTTGCTACTGTTTCCAAGAAATCTACACTGGCGAGTAATAATTTTTTATTAAATAATGCATATAGGTATCTATGTATATATTAAAAAATGTATGTAGCGCTGTACAAGCGCAGTCCTTTTACTATCTGTTTAGGTATAAATAATCTATGTATATATTAAAAAATGTATGTAGCGCTGTACAAGCGCAGTCCTTTTACTATCTGTTTAGGTATAAATAATTGCGTCGTGCTTATGAAATTTTGTATTTTAATTTCCTGTTTGTGTATAAAATGCGGAAATAAGGCGGTTGTTATCTTAATCGCGGATAGTGCATTTAAGCAAATAGTTTACTTTATTGTGCATATAGTTAAAGAGAAACATGGCTACAAAGTCTTCAAAGGATCTAAGTGTAGAAAAAAAAACAACAAATAAATTGGATTACGGTGATACATTTTTCGTTTTGATTTTTTTTTATTTCGTTAGAAACATTTTTATTTGAAATTGGAAGATGGTAACCCTACAAGAATTGCTCTCTGAGCTTAGGCGAATTATCATACAAACTACGGCAACCCTGTGAGAGCTTTAAAGAGGGACAGATTTATGTAAGTCATTGCAACCAGACTGAGAGGCAAACATCCTATCTTTCCTGTACTGACAATTTTTGTTGAACAGAGTATAGCTCCAGCCTCCAGGTCCTCCTCGTCGAGGTATTCATTAAAATCATTCATCTTTTTAAACAGAACAACAGAGCAGAGCGATCTGTCAGAATCTAGCTTGTCCCTACTCCCGGTCCCGATCCATTAAATGGGTGCGCTAAATTTTGACAGATACGTGAAGGACATTCAGAAACGAAAGTTTGATTTCTAGCTCGAGATTCGCTTACATTTAGCTCAACTAAATTTTGGAGAGAATTTTGTATGGTAGCTTAAATTTAGCTCGAGCAGCGTACTAAGCTTCGCGGGTCATTTTGATCCATAATTGTAGGATTTATTGTAGCACCACCTAGTGTAACTCGACAAGGAAAATAATATTGTGCGAATACCGCCTTCAGCTGTCAAATCTAATTTTATACGACAATTAGCTATACCATTAGAAAGAGTCGAAAAGAGATGAAATCTTCAATAAAATATTTTGTGCGCTTATCATTAATTGTTTTAATTGTTTTGTATGTAAATTGAGCTTCATTTAGCTTAAGACTATGTTCTCAAATCGAACTCAATTCAAAAAGAGCCTTAAATCGTTTCTAGGCAATATTTCTTCGAGTATTTTGAGCTACCATTTATTTTTCTGCTTCTACTTAGCGGCTTAGCTAGTCTAAAATGCAAACCGATCTTATTTGGTCAAATGTGAAAAAAACTCTGCTTTGAGGGTGGGTGGCGCACATGGAAAGCATCTTAAAGTACTTCGTTTCTTTTTAAAATTTAACTGTCGATAAAAGAGCTCCGAATGTCCTTCGGTGTGCGTTTACCACTTACCCCCAATGCGCCATGTACCACGACTTGTACGTCGACGGCTCTACTCAGGTGGATTATCCCCCTTTTGGATAAAGGGAAGGTTTGCTTTCTATATTTCATTCCAGCTGATTCCATGTCTTTCAATCTACACAATTCCAATAACCTTTCGGGTGATCAAAATCATTCGATGGCAGTGATTCTGAAAATCAATTCACTGTCGTGATTATGAAGTACATCTTTGTATACTTAAACCGTTCCAAGTTCCAACGGATAACCGGAGGCGAAACGTGCTAAATGAAAACTAGCACGTCCTTTAAAATCCATTAAGTATTTCAAGTCACACTCTTCTTCGGACTAATTGACATTTCCAAGGTTTTAAGGTCTTTTTTTTTTCCTCCCCAATGCACAAGGATAAATCGATAATTCCACTTTCAACTTTCCTTTTCGTTTTTGTATTTTGTTCCCTTTTTTGTCCATTGTTCCGGATGTGTCTGTAGACATGAAGGGTGTGTTGATTGGGTGGCCTTATAAAAACATTTTCTGAGTCACTTTCCATAGTGGCGGCAAGGGTTAGACAAATTCCTTCTCGCCTGGTATTTTTTTTGTTCACTTTCAACTTATTGGGGAGCAAGAGTATATGTAATCGATGACACGACAGAAGGGAAACCAAACTAAATTCGCAAATGACTACAAAGATGAGGGTTTGAAAGATGAGTCATCAAATTTCCACAGTAAATTGCATTTGCTATGCTTGAAAAGTTTGGCGTCGGTTAAGAGTTGGGAAAAAAAGCATACAAGGTAGAGGTTGATTTTTGAGTGGGAGTTTAGCCTTGACTGGTAGAGGATTGGCTGCCGCTTCTATCTCAAGACAACATCATCAACATTTTGCGGTGACAATCGGCTATACGCTATAAAATGCAATCGACAGTAGGTATATAGAAACAGACACCACTACCGCTAATTCTATTTATCTCTAATAATTCATCGTTCGTGCCGAATGGGCAAAACCATAAAATGAGCTACCAAAAGATATTTAATCACTTTATTCTACTTTACCCGTGACACGATTATTTGATATAGGTGGTCGGTCTATACGGTCTCCCGTGTTTCCTTTGTTTTGTGTTTTAGCTTATACGTATTTACCAGCCACGTTTAATCAATAGAAAAAAGGGAGAGGCACATAAATGACCCTTGCGTTTATCGGTAGCTGCTGCAGCTGTTCAGCAAAAACCAGAAACCACAGAAACGCATTTCGATATCGAATTCAATGCGTCTCCCGCTATTGACTCTGTTCGCCAAATCAAAGCTAAACATCGAACAAAGGGTAGGTGGTGGGTTGGCTGTGGTTTTGATTTCTGTTTCTGTTTATGAAGATTCATTACATCAACTCTATAATGGGTCTTAAAATCGAGAGCGTGTCAGGAACTAAGTACAAGTTTTACGAGAAACAAATTTTATGTTATTACGCTGGCAGATTGATTGCCGAGTGGGTAGAGTTATGTTTTCCTATTTCCAAGGTCAGACGATGCGGAGTTGTTTCAATATAATAGGCTATTTTAAATATTGTCGATGATGTACAGCCATGACATCAGTGACCTACTGATGTTGTTGATTCGATCAGTTATATTGTGTACTTCATATGTCAAAGTGATTTAAATGTATTAAAATGTAGAGCTGATTATTTCGAGTCATAAAAGCTAGGCTAGTTGTTTCTGAATAAAAATTATCAGTTCCATTGTTGATCGCTCATCAACTGTTTATGTCAGTGGACAATCTCCTGTCATCGTAAATTGACATTTTCGCTCAGTCCTTAGGTTAGGTGCTGATAGCTAATGTCTAGAATGAGGAACAATAACTGAACATTCAATTGGCTTTAACTCCGAATTGAGTTTCGCCCAAATGTTGTGGGTCGACACATTAGTACACTCAGGAAAAAAATATTGTTATATCAAGAATTTTATACTTGGGCCCAACAATTTTCCTACTTTAAAATTAATTCAAGTAGGTACTTAAAATTCTGAATTTGAGAATGCAAGTGTAAGGCTAATGCAAGATAAGCAATGTCAAAATTTTAAGAATTTTTTAAAGAAGAACGAGTTTTTAAAAAAGATCAACAATTTAAATCGTCTGATACGAAAATATTTAAGATTTTAAGAGAGAAAATCTTGGTTCAAGAACAATGAATGTTTAACATTTAAGAACACATATATTTTTTTACAAAACCACTTAAATCGAACAACTTCTTCAGAGCTTTTTTACACATGCTGAAAATTAATAATGTTTTGATCCCACATGCCCACATCTTTTATTGAAGACTAACTGTGCAAAATTTGGCAATCTTAGAGTTTGACAAGACATAATCCTCAAAAGTGCGCTGTGTTTGGTGTGGTTCTTGATCGAATTTTTAAACAGAAATTACAGTCAATTGCGTCGACATTACCGGGCAGTGATCGTTGAATATTTCCGACATTGAAACGGACCAGTTCATTGGCTAACTACATATGTTTCGAGTTGACACGGCTGGTTTACTTCTAAAGCGAATTCTTTTGGCCTTGGAAGTCGAGGGATCAACTTCAAATAGAGCTTCAAATGCTTGAAACAAATTGTGCCGATCAAATCGTCCTTATTCCGCAATAAAGAGTAAAGATGTTCCATGCCAATTTTTATGTTGTTGTCGTTATTATTTAAAAGAAAGCAATTCAACCAAGAGAGAGCGATAGGGAGCCCTGTTGGTATCAGAGCTCAATTCCGATTTTTCATTTTCCCCCCAAAAAAAAGAAAGAAAACAAACAAAATCGGTTGCCATGTTGGTTGCCCTATTCATTTTCGTAAAAAAATGTCACACAAGTGCTGGGGACTTTAAAACTACATACAGCTGTCGATCGTTTTTGCAGAAAGCTCAGTAACAGGGCAATTGGAGCTACATGTTCACCCCGTTTGATATTTTTTTTATTTTTGTTCGTAGGTCCATTTTATGCCAGAAGTCCGCAACTTCTCCAGGCACAATATTGATGAGCTATTTGTAAAATACACCTCCATAAAATTCAATTGACTTGATGGGTCACTTTACCAACCAAATATAAGATGGCCATTTAAATGAAATTATATCGATGCAAGAGAAACAAACTTTGGGAAGTTTATTTTCAAGGAAATCTTTACAAGAGATTAACAAAAAAATTACGTAAATAAATAAATTGTCGGCGCAACTATTTCAAAGTCTCTACCTGACACAATTTAGACCTCCAGAAGCTTTCAAAAATATTTTCAATACTTAATTATGCTTCTAACACGCGTTTAACCCAATTGAGGAAGTTGATGATTCTACAGATATTGCCAATCAGTTCAAAGATCTTTTGCAATCAGTCAGATGAGTGTTTTGAAAAAAATTCGTGGCAGGATTGTAGAAGACAACTCATCCACTGGGCTTGCGATTTTCGACTTTATCTTCTTTCAACTGAATATATCGCGGCCAAATTCAGAAATGCCAATGTAGCTTGTAGCGATTTTTAAAAGGGGATAAAGTAGAAGAGAAAGGAACAACCAAGGGCCGGGGTTTACTGTCAAAAAAAGTTGGGCTACCCTTTAGGATGTTGAGTTTATTTTGTCGAACTCAACTTGGATTTTGAAATGCGATCTCTAACGAAGTAAGTCCAGCTCTTTAAAATCTCTTGAAAATTAAAAAAAAAAAAAGAAAATATTTTTTTATAAATACGTTCCTATTCTTGGACCTTTCTAAAGCAATATAAAGCAAAAACAAAGACAATTAAGACATAATTTAAATTCCTACTAAAATGTCTAAACAAAAAAGATTTCCTTACATAATCAGGTTTTTTGACTATTTTGTAAGAACCGAGATAAAAAGTATCCTTAAGCCCGATCCAGAACATATGCCAAGTTTCATCAAAATCCGTCCAGTAGTTTCTGCGTGATGCGCGGTCAGGCATTTTTTATTCTACAGTTTTATTATATGTAGAGAAGAGAAGAGAAGAAGAGAAGAGATAGAGATAGAGAAGAAGATAGAGATGGAGAAGATATGGTATCAATTTCATGCAAATAGATAATTTTGAGCGGTTCCTGGGAAGCTATGCGACACTCTTCCAATGCTTTTAGACCGTCGCAGGATAACGCCCAACTTACAAACAGTTCAAGGGTTGCAGCATTAATATCTATGATTTATCAACACTAGGTATTGTTCCCTTTCAGCCTTTCAGGTTGACCTATCTCAAGCTTCGTTTTAAATTCACTATTTAGTACCTATTGCACTTTTTAACTTAAAATGTTAATGTAAAAACGAATTGTAGAGTCAACAATTTGATTTTTGAAAGGATATTTATGGAGAAATATCTAACATTGACAAATTTCTTGTTGGGCTGATAATTTTTCATTTTTAAAATTGTTTACGAATTTTAAAATTGGTTTAACAAGAATTTTATTTTTAAACTAGTAATTTGATTTAAAAAAAATCAATAATGAGTTGTTGATGGAAGAACTTTTTTTCGAGCCAACAAATTTTCATTTTTTTACCAAAATTACTGTTTAAATTAGAAATAGGTCAGTTTCTTTAACCTTTGTAGTTGAAAATTGAAGACGAATTCTAAATGAAACTTGGAAAAAAATTTTGTTTTTCTTTTTTTTTCTCCATAAATACAGAATTTAAAATGCTTGCTGATTCTTAAAATTGTTCCCAAGTACTCCCCGTCTAGTCGTAACTGACCAAACAACGTTGATCTGCGACGCATGATGATGGTAAAAAGTCCTAGAACGGAAATTATGGTTGGCAATTAAAATATGTATCTATTTTTGTTCACCATCTCAAGTGAAAAAGACATTTCACTATTCCCCCGCAGACAGGTTCTAATAGGGGGGTGCCCTAAGCGTTAACTGGGTGAGAAAATAGCCAACATAAATAAAACATTTACAAGCACTTGCCATGCGGGAGGAACTTCTAAAACTGCTGAGGCTGATTGTTAATGCGAAACCGTCTGGCATACAGAAGGAGTATGTTGTAATGCAGAGTTATTTTCGTTCGTCATTTTATGGGTTGCGTCGCGTATACGAAATCGGAATACACGAGGGTGCCGCACTGGATGTCGTCACTGACCCTCGTCGCTGGGTGTTACATTTCAATGAAAACAATACCCCTGGACGGAACGTACCTACATACACAGTAAACGCCAGCTTAATGTGAATTTAAGGGGGATGCTGACACAATATACTTGTGCAACGTCTATACACATATTCCACATAAATATCGTGTACCGTGAAAAGAACGCATAGTGGCAAAAGGGGTGGGCAGGAATTATTACACCGTGCACAAGTGACACGCGACAATTCTCCCTTTTCATTGACAGCCACCACCATCGGCGGCTAGGCTTTACTTTTAAAAATCGTTTGTAGATACAAAACAATGGTTTAAGTCTCACAATCACAATCACAAGAGAAGCAGACAATAAAGCGACCATTCGAGCCTAATTTGCCCCATTTCAAGGGTAAGGGCGACGAGCAACGCTTCAGTTTGGTTCAATTCAGACATGCGAATTAAATGATTTATTAGGAAAGCCGGCTTAAGTCTGGGCGTACAGAACACGTGCAGTCACTTTTCGAGTTGAATTTTATTTTTGTTGTTCTTACTGTTGTTGTGGTGAACTCTCATTGAACAACTGCAACTGAAGTAGGGAAATAAACTTGAATCGAGAGGTTTCAGTGTGGCACCTTTTTGTTAAACGACAAGAGTTGAATGTGTGCGGGTTTTGGTTGGTGCTCGACTTAAAAAGGTCGAAGAAACTCATTCTAGATCAAGTCTAACTTAAGGTTGCCTCTTCCGCTGTTAAGGAAAGTTTTTAAAATCCCCAAAGACTTGTGGGACTCCGATGTCGAAGGCAAACGTAACAAAACGTACCTAAACCGGTCACTCGTACAAAAAAAGTGCCAACAGAGCTCCTGACAGGCGACAACTTTTTTTCTAAAACTCAGTTGGCAGAGGTGCAGTAAACCTTTTGATCTCGCTTCCTGGAGACATATTTCTAAGGACTTTACAACAATTTACGATTTGAGCTGTTTCTTTAGTAACAATTTTGTCTTTAAGGTTAAGTTTAAGGTTAATGCGCGAAAAATGGCTAAATTGTGTGTAAAATCTGACAGCTCACGACAATAAAAGAGGCCGAATTGCGTTACCCGTCTAGTATCGACTTTTGTCGACGTCAAATGACGTCACGTATTACGCGATCGGCGCAGTGGCTTAGTGGTAGTGTGTTGGGCTACTAAGCGAGGGGTCCCAGGTTCGAATCCCGAAAGGGCCAAATTACATCTTAAGGTTTTTTTCCACTGCGCCACCTCTCGCGAACGTCTGACAAACATCCGAGAGTAAAACTGTCATGAAAGAGCTTCTCAATTAGCCGTTTGGACTCGGCGTAAAATGGTAGATCCCTTCCATTCGTCCCGAAAATTGAAAACCCACACAAAACGAATGGTTGTGAGAAGCTAGGCCTTGGGTCCCATAGACCTGTCGCGCCAAAATATTTATTTATTTATTTTATATACGCGATTTGGTTTTTTGTTTCTTACAAACTGTACGAAGAATCGTGCTACCTCTAGGTTCACCGAGATAATTTTGTGTGCTGCATGTTTTCCCTCAAACTGCGTCGGTTTCCTCGTCAGTTGCTTGTAACGAAATGCATTTTTACATAGGTTGAGGGTCCTCAGGAATTTCTTTGACCATTCTATTTGAACAAAATGAAAGCAAAAACAAAAAATTCACTAAATAATGTAAACCAGTTCTTTGAACTCGGACGATTGCAGTCTGGCTAATTAATTATAGATGCCATCACTTGCGACTCTGTGTAATTGCTCCCATGTTGCGAAATTAAGGACAATGATGTGATGAAAATTTAATAAGCTTCACCTACAAACATGCACAGCAGAAAAGGGAGAACACAAACATATACCAGAGAAAAATACACACAACTTTACTCGGCCAGAAACGAAGAACAAACAAAAGATAAAGCCAACAGGAAACCACACAAACAAACAGAATTCGGTCCTTGTGCTGTATTGGAGCAAGGATCTGCTGTATAAATATATCTGCACAATACAACAAAATATGCTACGTTGCGGAAACGTTGGGTAATGCTATTAAAGTTCAGATCTGCGTCGCGCAGGACATTCCAGTTCCAGGTGGAAAACATTAAATGAACGACTGCAATTCTGCATACCGTGCGCCTTGGCTGCAACGGTGCATGATATCTTTTGCATTGCAAATCCTTTTGGGAATTGCTTGTGCGGTTGGGCATGAAACGTGAGGAACAGTTCAAGGAATGATTACGAGTTTAACGGGTTCAACCATATCCTTGCACACATTTTTCTTTTGCATTTGCAAATGTGTATATGTGTGCGGTACGGATGAAACGAAAGGAAAACAAGTTTGCCTGTGAATGGGGGACGATGAACTAAGTTGAAAGTTTTGAAACACATTTTTGCTTTGATTAAAAATATAGGTAGGTAAAGTAGCGTAAACAAAATAAAACCACTTACTTTTTTGAAAGTTTTTTTTTAATACTTGAAGAAAGGCTGCAAACATTTGCAACATACATA
The DNA here is from genome assembly GCA_936431705.1 of Cheilosia pagana. Taxonomy (NCBI): domain Eukaryota; kingdom Metazoa; phylum Arthropoda; class Insecta; order Diptera; family Syrphidae; genus Cheilosia; species Cheilosia pagana. The sequence continues at coordinate 30,978,699 of OW386168.1, read as the reverse complement.
CCTATATTGACAAGTTTAGTTAAAGAGGAGATTAATTGAAATTGGGTGCACTTCTTCCTGCAATTGAAATATTGGGGAAAGTCCTTATTTTGCAAAGTGAAACGCGTTTCTGTTTTAGCAGCTTGAAATTAATGCCAAAAAGACATGTGCAGATGCAGTGCTGCATGTAAAACAGACGCACACAGGCGGATTTTTCAAAAAACATGGCCAAAACTATTTAAAAAAAATCCATTGCTTTGTTTTTTGTTCATGCCAAGTTGTTAACATATTACATGAGCATATAATATGATTAATCCCGCTATTTTTGTTGCAATCGTTTCGTCAGTTGATGCTCCCAAAGTGGAAGCTTTTGTGAAGCGCGTGCAGTAGCAAGTTTAGTGTTTGATAAGTGGTTTACATTCTTTGCTGTTTTTCAATTTTCTGTGTGAACTTAGTAAAATAAATTGTTATGGACTCTGTTGCTAGTAGTAAGTAGAATATTTAAAGTGCAAATTTATTATTAAATTTTGAGTTTTACTTATATTTTGAAGGTGACCAAAGCAATACCTTTTTAGACAAAAAAAATGGTTCTTTTTTGTTTCATAAAGAAAAAAGTTTTGTTCTTTGGTGCATTCGGGTTATGTAAAATAGCTTGAAATTTACCTTAATATATGCTTATTAAGGAATCACCTTAAGAAGTTGCGATATTTTGCGATCTTGCAAGATATCGTCAAGTAAATCTGTAAAAACGCTGAAAATAAGAGTTCGGCTCAATAGGTACGTTTCTTTTTAATCTCGTTTTTGATACAGGTTCACAATCAAATTTTATTTTGTTGTCAAGAAAACAGCTTACTGACTTCCTGAGAAGCTGTCCATCTCATGAACTTAAAGAAATAATAAATTTTTTGGCAGAAAAATTAAAAAAATTTACTTGCATTGATGCTTCAGAGGAAACAAAGAATATGTTTACTAATTTTGTTTATGTATATAAAAGTCGATGGTTGGCTTCCTCAAGAAATTATCAAGATTTTAAAAACAAGACAAAGCCTGGTTAGAGCTGGAAATTCCATTTCCGCGGCGAACCTATGGATCTGTTGGACGGCCACAAACTGATTTTGTACAGCTAAGTGAGAAATCAAAGAGGAGGAAAACTAAAGTTTTCCGCTCGGAATTTTAACCCGAAGAGTTGTGCTGTGCTGCTCAAATGCAATTTCAAGAATAAGGGAAATTGGATTCTTTTACTGTGATAAAAAGTATAGCTTTACGGCAAAGAAGTTTGTGCACTTGTATCCGTGGTGCAATAAGCCAACAACAGTGCACAAAATGTTAATACATAGCCCTGAAATTGTGTCGGATGCTATTCTTCCAATTTGACAGCTTGGAGAGAAAGAAGAAGCCCGAAACAATGGTATCAAGCGTTTTCAAGAAAGTTTTAAAAACAAATTTCAAGGCAACAAAATGGAGGATGTTTTCTATAATCTGTTGGTTTCTTCTAATCCATTCATTACTAGTAGGTATGAGAAAACTTTTTCCTAAAAACGTTAAATCGTATCTTTTTGAAGTTTTAATGTTCTTAAAAGAACCAGAAGTCGATGAAACGGAGTTCGTATCAGTTTCATAATAATATCCTTTGCATAGGTTAAAATATTTTACTGTATTTATGCATTATTAGCGATAAATAATTTTGTTAATATTTATTATTTACTTAAATCAAATTCTACTTTTTTCATAATATATTCTTACCTTTTTCCTACCTTCTATAGAATTTAAAATCTTTATTTTCTGTGATTTTTTGTATTTTTTTTTAAATCATTAAATTTGAAAAAAATACATATCTACTGAAACAAATTATTTTTCTTCTACCTTCCTTTTTCTGATGAAGTCATGCAATAATTAGCTATAAAAAACCAAAAAATAATTTTGGCCATGTTTTTTAGAAAATCCGCCTGTGTGAGACTGCAGAAAAATATTTGTCATATATGGCTACTGTCACCCGCCGACTAGGCACCTGGTTGAAAATGAAAATTGAGAAATTCTGACAAGTTCTTTTGTTATAGAGAAATTAATTTTGCCGAACAAATGCAAGAGAAATACTTTTCCATCCTTACAAAAACAAAAACAAATATGATCAGGAAATGTCAAAAGCCGATGATGCCAAATACTTGAAATTGCAATTTATTTTCTTTTTTTGTTGTGGTCCGTTTAAATTTTGCAGACAATTTAGAAATAGGGACATGTTGCAGTGCCTGCGTATATAAAACATGTGTATTGTAATCTTGCTGCGCAGTGAATTCTGCACTTGTGTTTTATAAAATAAATAAATAAATAAATATTTTTTCGCTACAGGTCTATGGGACCCAAGGCCTAGCTTCTCCCAACCATTCATTTTTGTGTGGGTTTTCAATTTTTGGGACGAATGGAAGGGATCTACAATTTTACGCCGAGTCCAAACGGCTAATTGAGAAGCTCATTCATGACAGTTTAACTCTCGGATGTTTGTCAGACGTTCGCGAGAGGTGGCGCAGTGGAAAAAAACCTTAATTGCTTACTGCTTGTAAAAATGTTCAGCTTTTAAACTTACAGACGAGATGAAATATTGTTACTTTTATAGGGTAGAATAATTTAAATAATTCAGTTCAAAGCTCAAAGTAACCTCCGTCAATTGATCACAACAATACAACCTGTATTCGGTTTACAATTTAGTCAGTCATGTCCTGTGTAAAGAATATCTTTTTTAACCATGACCACACAAACTGGAAAGTGTCGCATTTGTAATGGAACTAGAAGCCAAATGGTAAACTTCAAGAAAATAACAATTAACCAATGCTTGGCCTAACTCGAAGAATAAAAGAAGACCGACTCTGGTGACAGCCTTGGTGAATTTCTACAGCCATTGCACATTGACGTCCGGAAACTTTCCTTCTCATATGGTATCTTCTCAAGGACCAAGGGTCAATTTGCGTTTGCATTTATAAATAGTATTCATTTCTATTTGCACATCGGGCATCGCATAATACATATTCATGGACATTTTACATTCCCTTTTTGAAGCAGGTATCCATTTTAGAACAAAGTCCTTTGGGGTCTCTTTGTTCTCCTTGACACATTCGTTGGCGCTCCTATAACTTCATTTGATTTCAGTTGCAGAGTAACAGTCGGATACCTCCTCGTCGTCATCGCCTTTATTGATTTTACAATCACTCTGGGCTTTCTTTTTCTTTCATTTGATGGTAGAGTATCAAGGATGAGCACTGTTGCAGTACATTTGTGTATGGAAAAGTTTTTCACTGCCGGCAACAGAAGCATACCGCAGTCTTTGTCCTTTTTCTCCTTTTTTTTCTTCTTTGCTCAACATAACCATGAATAGTTCAAATCCTCTGAGGCACTGCATATATATGTGTGCATAATGTCTATGGAAAATCGTGCTGTTTTCTTTTTTTTTCTGCTGATGACTCATACGAGACAGCTGTGGGGGAACAAGGAACTCTGTTAATGCTGTTGGCATGATGACGATGGAATGTCAAAAACTGTTTGAATAAGGCAGTGCCGTTTTAATGGCTTTAGTGTTATCGATTTACTCCTTCTGACTCCTGACGCGAACGCCACCAAATCCTTTTCATGAATACAATTCATGTGTGCATGTAGAATTGTAGGGATTTTATGTTTGTTTGGATAACCCGCACAACGTTAATCGCATTCATTTGTGCACATGGTAAATAAAATATTGCTAGCAAATTATACCCTCATTAGTCGTTTGGCTAATCGCGTATACCTATTAGGGTGGAATATCGCCGCTTTGCTGGATCGATAAATCATATTTGCCCAAGGTGTGGACTAGGATTAATTAATTTAGCAGACCGCCCATAATTGCGATCCGATTTTTGGATGATTCATTGAGAATGTTGCGCTCAAAATGCGAACACAAAAGTTGAGATTTCCAATTGAAACTCTCTGCATCCTGCCATGCGGATATTTACTTACACCGGCTGATGTGATGCAAACCATGACGATGATGACTACGCCTATACGGTGCCACTTCAATTTATTTACCCACCCAAGGATGTAATAGTAAAAAAAATAAAAAAAAAGGGCCCAAGGATTTAAATTTCATGGATCGTTGAACGTTGGGAGCATTGAACTAATGACACTAAAATGGGTGTTGTTCCCCCAGCTTACAGTCAGTCGGTTTTTGTGGATGACACACGAGTGTGCAAGTGTATTCTTTCGGGAAAATAGTTTTCGAAACTTTTGTTAGTTGTTTGTATATCCATGCATATACATACATATTGGAGTTTATTTGTTTTGCCTTTCTTGGCGTAAAGTGCTTTCGAGTGTTCTGCGAAAGCGAAACTATTGTTTGCTGTTTTGTGTGGTTTTAAGTTTCGGGGGCGCTCTTGCCAAACAAAAAGTAATTAGCTGACTAGCTTTAACACAATAAGAAGTGCGTAAATGTAGATAATAATACATTCAGTACCTACTACTGAACTCCATTTAGAACATTTAAAGTTGTCGAATTGTTCTTGTCGCTCGTATCTGTCAGAGCAAACAACGAAAAATAAGAGTGGTGATTATCGGCCCAAGCGAGGTATCCGTCAGAACGGAAAATTCTCCGCAACGCATACTCTGTCGGAGACTCAAATCCAAATCGTAAACAAATTCCGCAACCAATTTCTGTCGGAGGATATCGGAACCTAGCTGTCAAAAATTGAAGAAAAAAATGCACTTCATCGCACTTCAACGTATTTTGCCGATATGCGTTACAAAATGTCGGATAAATATTTCAAATAGATGTTCCGAAGAATACCTCGAAGCAAAAAACCTCCGAATCATATATCGGAGAATTTTCCGTTCCGACGGATACCTCGCAAGGGCCAAATATGTAACCCTGCTGTACTTCACTAGCAAGCGATCTCAAAAACGTTGCATCTATTATGTATAGTTAGGTTATTTGTAAGTCAATAAAATACTGATGGAAGCAAGCAATTTAGTCAAGATTGGACCAAGAAAAGGACATTCAGTTGAATTTGGAAATGCCTCTGGGTTTGCACTGCAAATGCAAACAAAGTTTTAAAAAACGATTGGAAGGGAATGGCTGAATTGAGAAGCTTGTTGAAGTTGTTAATGCCTCTGGGTTTGCACTGCACATTTAGGTAAACAAAGTTTAAAAAAAACAATTGGAAGAGAACGACTTATTTGAGAAGCTTCTCGATGACAACTATCTACACTCTCAGATGTTTTTCAGACATTGACAGTTGACGTCCGTAAAATATTTAGTTCGTCTAAGCTGAGCCGATGCAGAAAATACTTTAAAAACTTTTGTTTTCATCAAAATCGATCGCAATTACAGAAAAATAACGAACTAACAAAATAACGAGTAATAATAACGGCTCTAGACTGGGGTGAGTTTAAAGAACTTCAACAGGCGTCGGTTACCTCTTGAAGGTTGGGAAGAAATATTTTATTTGCATTTAACAGAGATTTAAATGCTGACTACTCGTTGTTTTTGTTAAGCAAATTCTCTCTTGTTGTGATATTCGTTCTCTTGATCAAACTCGAATAGGTGGCGTTATGGTTTCTTTTTCAGTTCCGAGCGAATTCAGGGCTGTCAAAAAAAGTTATTTTTTTCCAATTGAAGCTTTAAATTTGTCTTATTTTTTTGCTCAATACAAATTGACAACTGAGTAAAAAGCTGAGCACATCAAATGTCACTTAACAGTAGCGAAAAAAAAACCTGTTTCTTTAAAAACAAATCAAACCGCTCTGAGCCACTTAACTGAGAGCGAGCAAGCTCGATATTCATGAAGCGAATTGATCAACTTAACCCTAAGTGTAAGCCAAACAGGGGTGCCAAAGCATAAGTCAAGTTAACCTTAAATCGCGAGTGAATAATGCAACTTTTCGCAGTACTAGTAGCACGTTTTGGTATCACTTCTTAATTTTGTGTTGCTCGTGACAGTTAACTTTTGATTTTTCGAGTTTCTGCTTTTGTATTTTAATTAATTCAATTACATGGAGAGCTCACATACACAATTTCATTTAAAGGCGTTACCATCAACCCCATATTTAATGGGAATACTCTCACCAACGATTGTCGGAACTATTTCATGAGGTAATCAAAACGACCGGACCCTTTGTTTATGTATAGAATATGGGAGATGTTTAGCAAGAGATAATGGCTTATTATACTGATATTCGGATAACGTGAAAGGACTGATAATTAAGCTAAGTGATTCCGGCGACTGTGCATTTGCTACATTGTTTCTGAATGACTTTTGAATAGAAAATTTAAGAGCGGGTTTATTCAAATTGCGTGGTTATGACTTAAGGTGGATGGAGTCGAGATGATGTTTTTTTTATGACTCTATTGACCTTTCCTATGCGAATCAATTGCGAAAGTGCTTTAATCTCTGCCAACCATCCATGCCACCTCGTTAGTAATGGCTAGCGTCAGCTGGTCGGTACAAATTGGATTTTTCCAGATTGAATTGTATATACATTTGACAAAGAACTTTCCATGGCAAGGGCTTCCTCTTCGGCTTTGTTAATGTCCAAGCATCCGTGTCGTACTTGAACCGTTTTACTCCTTTATTGCCTGCTCATCCCCGACGTTGAGAACAGCTTTTATTGCAAACAAGTTGACGTTGTTGCTGTTATGGAATGACTCCAAGTAGACAGCGGGCAAAGACGCAGCTATCGAATAGTACGTTTTGAACTACCCTTTCTTAAAAGGATGGAGGCTGGCGAAATATGATATCGTCTTCCATTTAGAAAATACAAACAAGAACTCTGAGAGAGTAAACATTGCAATCTGTTCCCCCAGCATGCCATTATACATATATTGAGTCGCCTTTCTGCAGGAAACAAGAACTTATTTACTCAACAGGAATATTTTCCTTTCTGCCTTATGGGGAGAAGGAAAAGCTATATACAAACTTTTTTTTGTGGGTGCTTTGAACTGCTTTTTTCTTTGTTTGTGGCAAGGAGTAAATGGGGGGAAGGAATAGTGTGCGTCTTAACAATTTCTTATTACATATCCTCGTTTTGTTTTGTATTCTGTCGTCGATCATTAATAGAATTGGCAGGAGTATAAGGTTCATTGCATGTCTGTCTAAAAAGGCTAAGTCTCACCCCCCAAAAGGTTATACACAAAACGCATAATGGCTCTTTTTTCTCTTTTTATTGGTTTTTCATGTCGTTTGGTCCTTCCTTCCGTTGTTCTTAATAAGGGTGGATTCACACGCATAATAAATTTCGTTTTGCATAGCTAAAACGAAAGGGGAAACAAACAACTTTCATCAAATTGGCATCTCTAAAGTGTGGTCGAAATGCTGACCAATAATTTCTAAAAAAGAAAAGAACCTATCAACTTTGAGATTAGTCCAACTTCGTGCTGTCGTAATATAACTATGAGGGTGCAAATTTTGATTTTCGAGTCCAAGGCATTCGAAATCTGACTTTCGAAAATGGATTACAGATTTTCAGACTTTTTAATAGGTTGCTACCACGAATGTACAGTACTTTTTGCCAGAAAACTGTAAATTTTTGAGTTTATTACAATTTAGTATAATTACAAAACGGGAAAAAAGAAAGATGGGTTGAAAGTCAGCTCAGGAAATAATGAACTGACGAGTTATTTTAAGAGAACTATAACTTGATATCAACATTGAAACAATAGCGTTTGAACAATTAATGTCTGACAGTTAATATTCCTCTTTGAAATCAGTACTGATTTTCCCCCTGTCAAAAAGTGAACCAGCCGGTCATTTGACCGTCTACCACTTGTGCTACCTATTATTAAAGTCGTTTCTAAACTATGAGAACACCAATTAAAAAATGCTTAATATTTAGTTAGTCATCAGAAAAGACACACTTTGAGGACTTTTGGATTTCTAGTTTAGTAACTGACAGCAATTTTAACCAACTTATCGTGCGAAACTGGAGGCAGCTGATGGGTAAAGATCGTGCTGACAGGGGACGCTTGTTGGTTGAGGGCCAGCTCCATCCCGGACTTTAGTGTCACCTCTAATGAAACAAAAAGTCTGACAGCTGACTGAGGACGTTCGGATTTCTAGTTTAGTAAGTCTGACAGCTGACTGACTGGATGTGTTTGAGTTTTTATTGGCCCAGATTGGTCACGTGATTAGTTCTGGCAGTTGACGTTTATGTAGAGGTAACCGACCAATCTAGACAAGAAAATTCTGCCTGCATACTGAGTTGACATTTGGAACTGTCAAAATACAAAATAAACTGCGACAATACAGCAACAATTCAAGTCAAAACGCTACAGTCCAGATAAATCCGAACGTCGCGTCCTATTCGACATGTGGTTTCATAATTTTTGTGAACTTTTCAACAGACATAGGCACAAGAGAAATGTCAGAAAGGTTGCTTTTCACTGCCCGGCAGACGTCTAGCAGAAAATATCCCAGATGAAGGAACGCTCGGCAAAGTGGCTTCGTATTTATTTTTATTTTGCATACTCTTCAACGATTTTCCTATGACAGGTCGTTTTTTGTTTATCTCAATGCAGCGGGAATTTGGCGCTAGATTGAAAATTTTCCCTGAAAGGGATATTTCACAAAAAGTGCTAGACGTCCAGCACAAATGGTGAAATGCCAATTTGTTTTATATGAAGTTTGACATGACGCTAGTCATTAAACGGACAGTGGAACGCGGCCAAAATAAGATCCCCCACAAACTGTCAAATCACACAGTAGGGTAAAAAAAGAAGAATCAATTGAATGTCGAAATTTTGTAATTATTTTATTAACAGTGTAGGTACACAGAATCCGTCTTAATTTTAAATCTATGCGCTACAAACTGGTGCCGTTAAAAATAGGATTATGTTGACTTAAAGTCGTGGCAAATATAGACAAAACTGCACAACCTTTGTGTAGTACATTTGGCCTTTCCTTTCCTGGAATTGCTTACTTTTTACTTTGATTGTGCACCCGTTCTTTTCAAGACAAGAAAACTTAAACTTTTATGACAAGTAACAGACAAGTAAGTTTCTTAAAATTGTCCTTAAAATAGGCACATCCTCACAGAGCAATTGACGAGTTATTGTGCTCTGTTTTCCCCGTTGTCTGCTGTCTGAGAAATATCTAGTGTCTTTGCATCTTCTTTGTCTCAGATTGTAAATATCCGCAAACAACATAATAATTACCCTTAATTCCTAAATGAGTCTATATATCCCATGGAAATGGAGTGTCCGTCAGGTCATTTATAGTTCATTGTTCCTATATGCAAATTCTCGCGGGTAAAAGTAATATTCTGCTCGGCCACTCCCTTATAGCAAGCAATTAGCAACAATCTATCTTAATGAGCGCGTCTCTTGCCGAGTGACTCAGAATTAGTACTTGTGACGATCATTAGAACTTGTTTAAGTTTGAGAAAGAGGGCAATATCTCCTTAAATCAATCCCAGCCACAGACTGACGGTGATGATGCATCTTTGCAGTTAAGCTAATCCAATCAAGACCATTTAAAGAACTGACGTGTCTAGACGCTGATTAAAATGATAACTTTCTTTTTTTTCAGGTATCGATGGGTGAAGAACGGCAAAAAATTCGACTGGCAGGCATACGACGATCGTATGCTGCAGCAACCCGGCCGTGGTACCCTTGTGATCACATCACCCAAAGAAGAGGATTTGGGTCAATATCAGTGCTTCGCTGAGAACGAATTTGGTACTGCCACTTCGAACTCGGTGTTTGTGCGCAAGGCCGAGCTGAACGCCTTTAAGGATGAATCACCAAAGACGATAGAAGCCAGTGAGGGTGAACCCTTCTCATTGCAGTGTGAGCCCCCAGATGGTTGGCCAAAGCCCATTGTCAACTGGTTGATCCAACAATCAGATGGTTCTATCAAGAGTATAAACAACTCCCGCATGACTCTGGATCCCGAGGGAACGCTATGGTTCTCGAATGTGACACGTGACGATGCCTCTGAAGATTTCTTCTATTCCTGCTCAGCCACGTCGGTGTTCCGAAACGAGTACAAGATCGGCAATCGAGTGCTGCTCGATGTGAAGCAAACAGGAATTAGCTCATCGCAAAATAAACACGAGCCCGTTCGCCAATATACCACTCGTAAGAATGAAGTAGCGTTGCGCGGCAAAAAGGTGGAGATGTATTGTATATATGGCGGGACGCCCCTCCCGCAGACGGTGTGGATGAAAAACGGCCAGCCTATACATTGGAGCGATCGAATAACACAGGGCCACTATGGCAAGTCACTGGTAATACGGCATGCTACGTTTGAAGACGCCGGCTCATACACGTGTGATACATCGAACGGAGTTGGAAGCGCACAATCGTACTCGATCAACTTGAAGATATACGCTACTCCTTACTTTACAAAGGAACCAGAGATTCAAAACGCTGCCGAGGATGAAGCTGTAGAGTTTTTGTGTGAGGCGGCCGGTAACCCAGAGCCCACAATTCAATGGATTCACAATGGTAAGCCAATTGCTCAAGCTGCGCCGAATCCACGTCGCATTGTTCAAAATAACCGCATCGTCATTCGTGATCTCGTCAAGGCTGATACTGGAAACTACGGTTGTAACGCAACCAACTCCCTGGGATACGTGTACAAAGATGTATATCTGAACGTACTTGCCCTGCCGCCAGAGATTCAAGAAGCACCACGCAAGGAGGCCACTGTTGATGGAAAGAACGTCACCATGAGATGTCGCGTATTCGGCGCCCCCAAACCTAAAGTGAAGTGGATGCGTAATGGTCTCGAACTAACTGGTGGACGGTACGCAATTCTACCCTCAGGCGATTTGGAAATCTCTCAAGTGGGCTTCGGCGATGCTGGTCAATACATGTGTCATGCTGCAAATAAATTCGGAAGCAAGTCAGCTAATGGCAGTCTTATTGTCAAGGAACACACTAGGATTACTCAGGAGCCGCAAAACTATGAAGTAGCCGCCGGACAATCGGCCACATTCCGTTGTAATGAAGCGCACGACGATACGCTGACGCTGAATATTGAATGGTGGAAGGACGGCGAGCCAATTGACTTTGACAATCAAGTGCGTTTCGTGAAGACAAACGACAACTCTTTGACCATCTCGAAGACGATGGAACTCGATTCTGGAGAATACACTTGTGTAGCCCGCACCGAACTCGATGAAGCCATGGCCAGAGCTAATCTAATCGTTCAGGACGTACCGAATCCACCCAGTCTAGTGAGCATTACTTGCAAGGCTAGCGAAGCCGAAATCAACTGGAAACCACAGGGTGACAATCGTTCACCCATTCTTCATTATACTATCCAGTACAACACGTCCTTTACACCACAAACCTGGGATGTGGCATTCGAGAAGGTACCCTCAACCGACTTCAGCTACACCATTGGGATGTCTCCATGGGCCAACTACACTTTCCGTGTGATTGCTTTCAACAAAATCGGACCCTCAACACCGTCGGAGCACAGTGAATCTTGTACCACACAGCCAGATGTGCCATACAAGAACCCTGACAATGTCGAGGGACAGGGTACTGAACCAAATAACCTGGTAATCACTTGGACTCCTATGCCTGAAATCGAACACAACGCTCCAAACTTCCAATATCGTGTGTCATGGAAGAGAGACATTCCAGCAGCGGGCTGGGAAAACAAGGACATTTTCGATTGGCATCAGAACAGTTTGGTGGTGAACGATCAACCCACGTTCGTTAAGTACCTCATTAAAGTGATCGCCATCAATCAGAAGGGTGAATCCAACGTAGCCGCGTCAGAAGTGATTGGCTATTCGGGAGAAGATCGACCCCTAGAAGCACCAACCAACTTCACAATGATTCAGGTGACGACCAGTACTAACGCTCTTTTAGGCTGGAACCCAGTGAGTCCTGAATCCATTCGCGGACACTTCAAGGGCTACAAAATCCAAACATGGACTGAGGAGGAAGGCGAGGATTCGCTGCGTGAAATTCACGTGAAGGGCGATGCCAATCAAGCTCTAGTCACACAATTTAAACCTGATTCAAATAACTTTGCCCGAGTATTGGCGTACAATTTACGTTTCAATGGTCCACCCAGTGCAGTAATCTCGTTCGATACACCCGAAGGTGTTCCATCGCCCATTGAGAGTCTGGAAGCATTCCCCCTCGGTTCATCGGCATTCCTGTTGACATGGAAGAAGCCATTGAATCCAAACGGCAAGCTAACCGGATACAAAATCTACTACGAGGACGTTAAGGGCAGCTATGTGGGTGAACGACGTGAACGAGATCCACACATTGCGGATCCACGAATTACAAGAGCGAAATTGGCTGGACTTAAGCCGAATACGAAATATAGGATTTCCATTACCGCTACGACCAAAAAAGGAGAGGGAACCGAGTGAGTTTTAAATTTGCACGGATGTGGGAATGTTTCTGATTGATGATGTAATTTTCTTTGCAGGAACTTTATCGAGAAGAAAACATTGGGAGGAGCTTCCCAGGCGCCAGCTGTGCCAGACTTTACTTGGGAGCAGCTGCCGTCTGACAATGAATACGCACAATTTAAGGTCAACTGGCAGCCCACAACTGATGGTGGTCATCCGGGAACGCACTTCTTCACTAAGTACAGGTGAGTGGATGTGGACCGTGTTTTATTTGCACGCTTGTTAGTGGTAATACTTATTATCCAAATATCTTAACTTCTCTTCAAAGTTGAAGCAGAATTCCTCCTAGGGAATTCTGTCACCATATTTGTGATTGCATATTACATTATCCAATATTATTCTGGCGCTTCTTGTGAGCACCGTACTGTCCTTTAATGGTTTTCTTTCCATTAGAGATTTGATAGCTTGTTACACACAAATCTGTATGTCCATTTCCGTATCAGATTATAATTAATTACCTACTCTCTGTTTTTTTAGGGTCAAGGGAGAACCTATATGGCAAGAAACTAAGGAAGAAATGAACGAAGATTTCCAAATTATTCGTGGACTACATCCGGAGACTGTTTATGAATTCCGTGTAGTTTCTGTGGATGGTATATACAACAAAGAAAGCTTGACACAAGATGTCGATACAAACGGCATCGATGGACCAATTATGGTGCCAAATGAAAATGTCGCCAATGCCGGATGGTTCATTGGAATGATGCTGGCATTGGCCATCATCATTATTCTATTCATTATCATTTGCATCATCCGAAGAAATCGCGGTGGCAAATACGATGTCCATGACCGTGAATTGGCCAATGGACGTCACGACTATCCCGATGAGGGTGGCTTCCATGAATATTCGCAACCGTATGTTACTACTGTTTAAATATAACTTGAGTTGATTTTCATATTTATTTTCCCAACAAGCAGCTTGGATAACAAGAGTGCGGGTCGACAATCAGTGAGTTCGGCGAATAAGCCAGTCGAAAGTGATACCGATTCAATGGCTGAATACGGTGATGGTGATACAGGTATGTGATAAGGATAACTTGACAATTTGATATTCACTTGTGTATTTTTGTTTTCTCTTATTTTCATTTGACCGTATTATGTGTACTTGCGTATTAAATTATATTTTTTTGGTTATGTTATGGAAATGAGGTCGGAAAGTTGAAAGCGCTGTCAAAAAGTAACGCATAACAGCAGAAACAAGGTAAATGTTATACGTTCGCTTAACTACGCAGTGCGAACAAACAAAAAATAATAAAATGCTTCCTTTGATTAAAGGCTAATATGACACGCGACGCTTTATTCTAAGCTGCCCAGTGTTGCAGCAGCAGCAAAGATTTTGTGCAGTGAATTAAACAAATATTCATGTTTTTCTTTTGTGTTTGTCCCTAATAATTGCGTTTTAACTAACAACATTGCCTACATTTTATTGTTTGGAAATGAATATAAATTTGTTTATCCCCACATACCCTTTGATGAGAAGTGAATTTGTAGGTTGGCTTTTTTCCGGATTCACGGCATGGGAGCCTTTATGAAGCACACATATATGTATTTATATATTGTATTATATCAATAGATATATTATATAACAATAACAGAGTCTGCAAAGTGAATTAAATACTGACTGATATCGCAATGTTCTTTGAGATCCCTGATCAAGTTGATAGTACGACTAATTTGGCGCTTGTGTTCGTTACTGTTTCCCATTTTGTGTTCTTTTGAAGTCCAAAGATTGAAGAAAAGAACTAATAAGTGGCCCATAAAAGGAAAACAAATTTGTTTCGTTTTCATATCGCATTATGGCTGCAACTGCGACCAAGGGAAGGCTCATTTCCGTGCACCTTTTTGCATTGTCCCGACTAGTTGGACTCTCAGACAGACAGTCAAATGTCTGAGCGAAACAAACAAATCAAACTAATCAACTGAATATACTGCAGCCAGAATTCACCGCACTCATTTCCATTAACACGACCAAACATATATATTTTAATAGCGTTTGATAAACAAAATTCTATAAAACTGTTCGTTATTTTAAAGTAAACTATTTTCAGGGATATTTTCTTCCACTATAAATATGTATGATGTAATTTTTTATAATAAATTTCTTGCACATTTTGTTGTATTAAGTTTATCTTATTCTTTTGTCATGTTCATTTTTATTAATCATCACTTTTTCTAGTAGGCATGAACGAAGATGGCTCATTTATTGGCCAATACGGACGGAAAGGACTATGATTCCTCTTGTTATTCCTGTACTTCATATAAATATTTTGTCTCTTCTAAAAGAATTAGAATTCAAACAAAAAAAAAAAAACAATCGTAGTAATAAGAACGAAAGATAAAAACAAAACAAAAAAAAACGTATTTTTTATACAAGTGCTTCTGCAATGCATATAATATTGCCTTCTGTTTACTACATTCCGACATTGGATGTCTCTTTAGATATCGGCAATATTTTCCGTTTCATCTTAGAGGTAGAGTCTTTATTATTTTACTCATCAAAATATGTTATATATGTTTTATTGTTTTAATCATTCTATTTGGTTATGGTGTTTATGCATATACATATATTGGTTATGGGTTTATTGATTTATATACATATATATATATATAAAAGCCCTTGTAACTAACTTCATTCATAAATACATGTATAGTTACATTTGTGCGTCTTTTCTACTTGGTATGGTTTAAACATTTTGTAGGTTTGAACACACAATTCAAAATATGAAAGTCGACGTCTCTAATCCACTAACAGTTTTAGAAGTGGGATATTAGCATGGTCTTGCCTAGCTCACTTAGAAATATCCTTGTACTCGAGGCAAGGTAATCGTTGGTTCTTACTTTTTGTTTAACTATAACAAGCGTTTTTATGTAAACAACATTTTGTTGCATTTCTCCAGCAATTGGTGTTGGGTAATGCACTTTAACCAATAATGCACGAGAAGTAACGAAAAATCGCATTAGATACGCTCCTGTCTGGCGTTACTTATGCGCCCTATCGAATTGTATGACCACTCATTTGGATTGGAAACATATTTTTTATCTAAAACACTTGATCAAGTGGTACCTACTTGAGGCTGGGAATGATCTTCAGACTTAAGAAATTATGCAGTTTAATAATTTGACGTAAATTTATTCCCTCTCATGGTGTATTTTTCATAACAGATCCAATTTTTTGTGCTGGTTTTGTTTTTTGCGGTATTAATGTTATAAGCAGTCAAACTTATAATTGTCCTGAAGAATCAACCCAATATTACTCAACAAAACACAACTAATTCCTTACTAACATACTCTTTCGCTTCATTAACTACGCCTGAGCTTAAAGCAGGAGTTACTACCATTAACAAAAAAGCAAGTAGAATTAATCAGAAATAATCTTCCCTTTTTGTTGGTTTCTACTTAGATTTTAACCTACTAATGCAAAACTGAAATCAAATTACCGTAAAATACATCACACAATTTTGTGAGTCTTACATGAATTCAGTTACATACGAGTAGTTCTTCACGGATGTGGTAATTCAATAAAGTAATCCCAATCACTTGGAATTCTATGTGTCACATCGTATTCCAACTATTACATAATTGGTAATTACTTCTACATTGTGAATAATTATGTTACGTTGTTTGCAGTTTGCAAAATGTTACTACGTTACATGGAACATTCCCTCAGTAGTGTACGTGTAACCTTCGATGCAATCTAAAGGGTCAGCCATAATAGGATTATGAAACCTATTGTCAAAATTGCAAAAAAAAACGTTTGCTTAAGTTTGAGAGAGGCCAATAAACGTTTTTTGGCAATGACTTGGAAGTTCATTCCAATCGCTTAAGTGCCCCGGAATGGTTCTCAAATTAAAGTGATACCAAATATTTTGCTTGCCTGTCCCATAATAAAATTGTGCTGTAATAGTATTGTAATTTATGGGTTTTTCAGTTCATTAGCATAACCTATCTTTTGTCATTAACATTTTTATACTCATAAATATCGTATCTTAATTTTGTACATCACTTACTTACTTACTTGCATTCTAACATAATTGTATGTACTTTTGCAAACTACTAACTTTACTAATATGGTTTATTGCAAACTGGAGAAAAAGTCCACCACTGTAAGATTTGATTTTATGGCAAATTTTCTCTTTCCATTTCATAGGACAATTCACCGAAGACGGCTCGTTTATAGGTCAGTACGTTCCAGGAAAGCTTCAACCTCCAGTTAGTCCTCAGCCCACCCCTCATCAGCAAGCGCCATCCACACAAGGTTCCAATGCTGTAGCTACTTATGTTTAAGTTTCCTTACACAAATAAACAAAAAAAAAAATAGACCAGAAATATTTATAAAATATTTCGAGAAAAAAAAAACATTTCTTTTTTTTACAAAATTATTTAAAAAGAAAAATAAACAATTAATATTAATATATAAATATATATGTATAGCATAAATATGAAAGAAGCCTTTTTTTATAAGTTCAGTGTAATTTTTACTTCAATTTTTCTACAACAACATTTTATACAAGAATCTCTGTTTTGCTGTTACAATTATTTTTTATTCTTACAAGAAGGAAAATGTGGGCACCGTTGAAAAGTAAAAGAATTGAAGTTAAATATGATGAGTGTTTAGACGTAAAAATAATTTGCAAATACGCGTTACTATACAGCCGGAAAATGGACTACTGCGTTTTATTTTTATTCCCTATTTTAATTTTGTGTAAAGCAAACATGTATGAAATACATTAAAATGTAGATTTCAACTCAGAAACATTGTAATATATTTTATATATATAAACACACACTATATATATATGTATATGAATTTGTGTAGTTAACTTTTGTTTACATATTTTTTCGGTTAAATAAAAATCACAATTAAATGGTTCCCAACAGCAATGGAACCAAACAACAATGCTATGTGTTCAAAGAGCATAAAACCAATGTTATATTATTTTATTTTGTCTCACACTTATTCAGTTTACTTTAAACTAAACAAAACAAAAATATATAAAGTAAAAAAAAAAAACGAATGTTGTATGTATTACAGACACATTTAAGTTGTAAGGATTCACTACTTGTATAAGATATTTTAGTAACCATAACTTGAATCATTTTTATTTTTTTTTTGTTTACTGCGTAAATTTACTGATCAAATTTGTAGAGAAATAGTAAAAGAAAAAGAACACATGAATTTAAAACGTCCATACAAAGTATTTTTGTTAAAGTAACTCCAGTTTTCATAGTTTATTTATAAAATATGTACTAATAAGTAATAATATTTCTGTTTGTTTTGTAGAAAAGAAAAACGACCGTGCAGCATCAACATAAATAGCGTTTGCTTATGATTTGTATTTTTTATTTTATTTCTTGTTTAGTAGAATTAATTTAATACAATTTTTTCTGTCGATCGGCTTTTTAACTTGTACGTAGTAATATTTCGAATATTATTTTTTAAATTAAATGTTATAAGTATAAATAAAAAAAAAAGAGAAAATTAAATCATACATTTTCAGTTTTGTTTTTATTTCAATTTCATGCCACAGTTTTATTTCTGTTTGATTTCTTTATTTTGAAAGGAGTCGAGTATTGTGTCCATAATTGCTTTGTTGCCAGATTAAAAACGGAACTTGAATAAATAAATAGTTTTGGGGAATTCAGGAGCGATTGAAAAGCTTAGAATATCACTCACAGTGTTCATTATTACAGCAGTTTAATACGTTTCTTTTTATGCGGCACTTCTTGGTCATGATCCACTTTGTGTATGCGGTATGGGCGAAATATTTGAAGAATAGACAACACATCCAGCTGTAGATATAACGGTTTTTATTCGCAGCTTCGCGGACGAAAATGATGGTTTTGCTGTGGATCGCGTTATTGGTTGACAGCCCCGAAAATGCAAATAACTAGAAGAAGTATATGCGAATGCATTGAGTAAGATTATTTTTAATGTTGGGCCGGTTTGTTCATTTACTCTACTCTGCTCTTTTGTTAGACAACATGAACGAATAAGAAACATAAGTTATAAGAAGCTATACCGATTGCCTGCACCCACTCTTTATATATTTATGCATTATGAGAAGTAACGATGTAACCTACCCATTAGAGAGTGGCTCTTGCCAATTTGCGTCGAAAAATTAAGTTCTAGTTTTATTGTTATGGAGAGAGGATGGCAACTTGCGGTAAGTTTCATTGACCAACTTTTATGACAACGACACTGCATTGTCCATCGTCAAAAGAGTTGGCAGACAATTGATTCCATGAATCTGCCAGTCAGCCCCACGTTGGGCGCATTTTCCAACCAATAAATGTGAAGCTGTGTAAACAGTATTTAAGCATTTGCTCCCGTTTTAGTAACAATCACTTTTCTCGGCAATTATTATAACTTAATACACTAAATATGTCATTTGCGCACATCGTCAAATGTTAACGATCACGGAAACGGATCTAAAGACACTTGAAATTATATTCAAACTATTAAGCAGTTGACATCCGATCCATTGATCCTTTCTTGTTATTATTTGATTTTATTTACGTTGTTAAATATATATGCTTTTTATTTTTTGCAACTATTTAAAGTTATCTTAAGATCCCGCTATAACCGCTATATATCCAAGTCTATACAATTTCACAGCGAATTTTATGTGATGAATGTGCTAATAGCGTTCTTGTTTAAGTAAAATCTGCAAACAAGTTGTCAATAGTATACAAAATAATATTTAACTGCTAGTACTACAAAAAAATGATTATCGAAGGTAAAAATTACATAATAAAGCTAATAGAATGCTATTTTTATATTACAAATGAAACCAGAGATTGTACTGTTCATTAAACCGTAGTCTAATCCAATATTGCATTTTTAGGCACAACATAAATATAAGTAAATGTAAAATTATGTGCAGTTTTATGTGTACATGTATCTTGCGCACCATATATTGTGCATGCAAATTACGTATTTATTTATTTAAGTAAATTCCAAACATTTACCTATAAACAAACTTGCTAAAGAATAAAAGAAAACGCTTTGTGTTCATTAAAAAGTAAAAATCATTTGCTAACTATTATAAAGCATTCTTTTATAATTCACACGCAATTACAGGGTCGTTTAGTAAAATTTATTTAAAAATAAAAACGAAACAAAAAATTTAAATTATATTTATAAATCTATATGTATTGGATTATGTAGCTTTCACCTAACTTGGTATATAAAAATAAAAGTTATGTATAAATAAAAGAAAATGTATTATATAAGAGAAGTGCTTGCTTATTATTGTACGTATATTTATATATATATATATAGAGAAAGCTTTGACATAAATGAAAGTGGGAAAGAAAGTCGGAAAATATGTGAAAATACGCTTTAAGTGAATCTTTGTTTAAACAAGTTATGTACACTATTTTAGAGTTTTATATTTTTAATCTGTTTGCCTGTGTCTATTTAATATTTTAGTTTTCTCTTTTAAGTGCAAGTTATAACGTAAACGAAATTTTAAGCAAAAGGGACATACATACATATTTTAGATAGAATCAGGAACATAATACATATTTTGAGGTTACAGTGGATACAAATTTCAAAAAGAAATCGTAAAGTTACTTGTAAGGGGTTTGTCGTGAAATCTATCAACACAGAGAGGAATATATTTATAAAATGGCGGTAGATGTGCTTGTCATCGAGGAGTACTCGTAAGTAGCATAAAGGATTGTAGTGGTTTTAGGAAAATACTAATTAATTAGAATGTTAGATTTTATTTAAGTGTTTTGTGTGCGCGAGCATGTTTTTCCGCAATGAGCTCCATTTTGAACTATGGTTTGAACTGTCGGCTTCAACGCCGCTTTTGCTGGTGCATATATGTATAGGCCAATATTTGGATTAGCCAATTCACGCCAGCTCAATCAAAAGCTACTACCTGGGCATACGTTGAGCGCCTCGTCTGGGAAGCAAACTTCAAAAATTTGGCCTGGCGGTGAATAGTGTGCAACCTTAGTCAATCAAAGAAGATATTAGAGTTTGATTTCACCCTGATACTACATATGCATTAAGATTTATTAATATTGGTAGTAATCGTACATTGGTCCTTCGATAGTTATGTTGCATATTATTGCAGTTCTGAAGCTAGTGATCTTTAAGTTAGAAAGCAAGCAGAGTTCGGTTCGAGTGACGCTAGTGTATGGTATTCTTTTTAAATATTTTCTAATTTCCTGCTCATGGGGGATTGATTACAAACGCTCTGTTCGTGTGCTTAGAACAAAATTTGTTGCATTTTCTTTTAATTTCAATACATGATTGAACATTACTCTTTCTTTAATGATAACCGTGTGATCAGACAACTAACTTCGAGAAACTACGAAGTGGGTATTCTAGGGCTGTTCTACTTTGGTTGTGACACTTTTCGGGTTAACAGGTAAAATATATTTTCTTTGTATGTCATCTAAAATAGCTCAAAATGAACTCTCAAGATATGTCTGTTCGCTTACAATAATACACTTGAACTAATTAGTCAAACTTCGTTCCCTTACCTAAAAGTTGTTTAGAAAGGAACAAACTTTGACTAAATTTGGCTGATGTGTTCGAATGCATTATTGTAAGGGAACAGACCTAATATTAAAGCTCTGCAACAATTGGCGCATACGAGAGTGTTGCAAAACTTTATACACAAATATACTGACTAACTGACTCATTGTCCGCGTCAATTTCTGTATTAAAAGAATTAACATCTAGCTCAAATGGTTCGAGCTCTAGCGGAAATGACAAATGACAATTTTATTATATAGAGTTTGACATTGATTTGATGATCTACTATAGTGGGCAATGTCTAAGACTGTTGGCAGCTATACTAGTCTCTGGCTTTAAGCTTGATCTCCAAGCTGATCATTGCAGCGACTTAAGGGATTACTAGTGGAAATATATATATATAAACAAATTAAGGAGTCAGTTTTTAATTACAGATATTTAAGGAAGGACTGTTCAACAACAAGCACGTCGACAAAAGAAATATATTGAGCGATAATTTGAATTTGAAATCATATAAAAGCCAAATAAGAAAAAAAAACTTTCACTGCCGTATTCCGCTGTTTTGGGATTTGAACAAAATTAGAATTCTATATTAAGGGACATATTATACTCCAATCTCCCACTGCACTTAAGTTTTAAATTGAATGTCCGCTCAATCACTACACTGTTACTATTCCTACTAAATGTCAGCCAAATATAAGTGAAAACTATTCCACAAAATCACTATCCAATCTAACAACTGAAACAAAACGTTTTTTTTTTTGTAATTAACAACAAATATAAGTTTTCGTATATCCACAAATATGAACAACAAATCGAGTAGAAACTTATTAGAAATAAATCAATGTCCTGTATAATTGATTTTAACAAAAATAAAATAAAATAAGAATTCTTAAATACTTGTATGTAAACAATTTACACTTTCAGCTTGAATTATAAATTATACACAATGTTTATACACGTATACTGTACAATGTCTATTTCATTTTATAATTAGGATTAGAAATTAAAAAAATATAAATATATGTTTTCTTATAAGCAACTAAAATGAGATCAACAAGATACAAAGAAATAATAAAATAATAACAATTTGTAAAAGTTCAATTGAAATGATGAAGATTAAAGACAGGAAATGTAGATCTTTTGAGTGCATAAATGTAAGAAATATTGGAATACCATCCAAAATATTGTGAATGCTGTAAAATTGAATGAACTAAATAAAACTGAACACTTTAAAAAATTAACGCTCCCTATATTTTATTTTATACATATTTTAGATGTGCTCGAAATAAATGATGAATTTGTTTGTGCGTTTTATTGGATTCAGTTTGTTTGATTTGTTAGTGTGCCACAGCAAGGCAAGCGATCAGTAGTTATGTTTGAGTTCTTTGGAAGAAAATTTTCTAGCGCTCGCAAACGCTTGGAGGAAGATTACGCCAACATTCAGGTAAGCCTGAGTCCAAACGGCTAATTGAGAAGCTGTTTCATGACAGTTTTTACTCTCGGATGTTTGTCAGACATTCGCGAGAGGTAGCGCAGTGGAAAAAAACCTTAAGATGTACTTTGGCTCTTTCGGGATTCGAACCTGAGACCCCTCGCTTAGTAGCCCAACACACTGCCACTAAGCCACTGCGCCGACCGCTTCATTAATTTACTATTATAAAATATACAATAAATCTCTACATATAATAAAACTGTAGAACAAAAAATGCATGACCGCGCATCACGCAGAAACTACTTTACGGATTTTGATGAAACTTGGCATAATGATGGCTTATGTTGCGGGTCGGGACTTAGGATACTTTTTATCCAGGAATATTACGCGATTCTTACAAAAAAAAAAAAAAACAGAAAATTCTATTTATACAGACCTAGCTCAGTAATGGCTTATCGGATTGAAAAATAAAAAAATAGGTGAATTTAGTAAATTGTCCCCTGATTTATGTAAGATACAAAACATCCCCCTGCGTTGTCCTGAAGCTGAGCAATGTTCAAAACTATTGTTTAAAACACCGCCCACAATTTTTCTTCAGTGGATACCACTGCCAGTAGTCATGCAGCAGTGAGTATCGTTGCAGTGATTATATGTTTTTCACTTCAATGGACAGTCGTCTCTTTTCAGCGCACACATTCAAGTTGAACACATTTTCAGTTGTTGTTCATTGGGAAAAGTGTGGAAATGGGCTGGGGTGGGGTTCGTGTGTCAATGTCAAGTTGTTTCATTCGAGCTGCTTGCTTTTCGTCGACATTTGAGGTGGGTTGGAGGGAATAACAGAACTTTGCGTAAATCTTCGACTTTTTAGAAGGAATTAAAGACATATATTTTTTGTGTTTGTTTTTGATATTCGTTGCTTTCAAAAAGGGAAGGATTATATTTATAAAAAACGATTCGATGTAGTTTGATGAAAATACTTTTTTGTCTAAAAAGTGGCAGGCGGTGAAGCAGGGCGAGCATGGGTCAGCTAGTATCGAATATTCTTACTAAAAAAAGAGCAAGATTACAAGTAATTGATGTCATGTAAACATTAAAAATAATTCCAATGAAGTCTATAAGAAATTTATTGATATATTTTTCTAAAATGAATATTTTACACAAATGCTTCCACAACTTTTTATGTGGATTGAAAAATCTATGTGTTTCTATTTCAAACATTAGTTCTTCGCAAGTTCTGTAAAAACATGTAGGTAGGTATTTAGTTTTGGCTAGATTTGTACGTTTATCTGAATTCCACTTAACAAGGTTCATTTGAATTTCAATAAAAATTGATCCTTCAACGGGTGGTAACATTTTCAAATATACGAATTCGTTTTCCTCTCTTCCATTAGTGTACAAATGCTCATATTTGCTACTTCCATACAGATGGCAGAGTTTATCTGCGTTAAGTTTTTTCTCAACGATAAACGTAAACGTCAAAGGCCGTTGTGAAAAAATAATTGTAGTCATATGACATTTGTGTGGTGGTTGGTCGATAAGAAGTGAAAATTTTCTTTAACAACTTTTGTGGAATTTTCGACGCAGTTTTACTTCTAAAGAAACTGGTTAAATACTTAAAACCTAATCCACCCACTTTCGCCAAAACTTCCAACAGTAGAAATGACTGGTTTTATGTTCAATATCGATGGTGGCTACCTTGAGGGTCTTTGCCGTGGTTTCAAGTGTGGAATCCTAAAACAAGCAGATTACTTAAATTTAGTGCAGTGCGAGACATTGGAAGGTAAGATTTTTATAACTAATCAAATCTCAGAGCTTTCCATTCATTAATACAGTAGCTGAGGTAAATAATAAAATTGCATTAGTGAAAAAACAACTTTTTGCGGCCATTCCCATTTTTGATCATGTGACAAGGGCAAGTGCTAAGAAAATTTATCAACACCTAGGGAAAAAAATCGTCTGATAAATTGTCATGAGGATTTACCTTGTGACCAAGTGACTGCTTTTATAAACAAACATATAGATTTGAAAAAAAATAACGAATTAAAGAAATATTGATACAAATTTTGCACATCAAATTTAATCTCGAGAAAAACTTGAACTGGGAAATAAGATAATCATGTACACACCTTATGGATATACGCACCAAGCTGAAAATATGCTGTTAAATAAGTGAACCGTTAAATGTTTAACTGATGATTCTATAAATCTAATAATGATGGTAATTGAAGAACTGCAGTAAATTGTAGGTGTAGGACTATAACTAATGCAAATTTTAATAAGGCAATAAGAAAGAAATAGAGTCCATGCAATTGGGGCATCAATTTATTAACATTTATGCCGAGGGATCCTTTGTCTATCGGGCTTTCTGTGTTTATCGAAAAATCTTCGCTTTTCAGCAGTCGCTGAATCGTCCCTTCGGTCGGCCTTGTCGTTTCTGTTCATCACTGTCGCTAGTGGCGAAATAGTCACTAGTCAGTAGTTTTGTGCAAAGAAGTCACATTTCTACATATTTTATTTGTAGGCCAATGAAAAAAGAAAACAATCTGTCATCAGACAGTAGAAAAAAGGGTTGTAGGTACCACATTCGCGTCTGGTCTTCCCGCTCTAAGCCCATTTTAATGTTTAATATAATATTTGTAACATTTGCAGATCTGAAACTCCATCTCCAGGGAACCGATTACGGCTCTTTCCTCGCCAATGAACCGTCACCACTTTCAGTATCTGTTATCGATGACAAACTCCGCGAGAAGCTCGTCATTGAGTTCCAGCACTTGCGAAATCACGCTGTCGAACCCCTCGCCAGTTTCTTGGACTTTATCACTTACGGCTACATGATTGACAACATTATTTTGTTGATCACCGGTACTTTGCATCAGAGACCCATTTCCGAACTGATCCCTAAATGCCACCCATTGGGAAGTTTCGAGCAAATGGAGGCCATTCACGTGGCTGCCACTCCAGCTGAATTGTACAACGCTGTTCTGGTCGATACGCCACTAGCTCCATTCTTTGTCGATTGTATCTCCGAGCAGGATTTGGATGAAATGAACATCGAAATCATTCGTAACACATTGTACAAGGCCTACCTGGAGGCTTTCTATGAGTTCTGCAAGAGCAATGGTGGATCCACCGCCGATGTCATGTGCGAGATCTTGGCTGTAAGTTTGCAATCCCATTAAAATGTGTTCCAACTTAAAATGTGTATTCCCCTCAGTTCGAAGCAGATCGTCGTGCCATTATCATCACCATCAACTCCTTTGGAACTGAACTGTCCAAGGACGATCGCGCTAAGTTGTACCCACGCTGCGGTAAAATGAATCCCGATGGTCTGGCCGCTCTAGCCAGAGCAGATGATTACGAACAAGTTAAGGCTGTGGCCGAATACTACGCAGAATACGCTGCCCTCTTCGATGGTTCCGGCACCAATCCCGGTGACAAGACTTTGGAGGATAAATTCTTTGAGCACGAAGTTAAATTGAACGTCTATGCGTTCTTACAACAATTCCACTTTGGCGTTTTCTACGCCTACTTGAAGCTAAAGGAACAAGAGTGCCGAAACATCGTTTGGATTTCAGAGTGTGTAGCACAAAAGCATCGCGCGAAGATCGACAACTACATCCCGATCTTTTAAGCGTGAAAGGAACACCCACACAATAATATTAATATTAAATAATTATATACAGAAATCTTATTGGAATTTGTTGTCTTTTATCGTGTGAATATTAAAACAAAATAAATATACATAACTTGTTTCACAATTCCCGACATTCCTTAAAGTATTTAGCAACCGGGATTCGATATACCCAAAGAAATTGTTAAATTGTTCGTTTTCAGTATAAACAAATCGATATATAGTATTATTTGAGCGTTCATTATGCCAGCATACACAGATTTATATATTAATGTTTTATTATTGTTTTGTTCTACTTTATTTTCTCTTTTTTTCTTTGTAAATATTTTAGAATATTCATTATGTACAACCATGTAACTATAAAGGCGGATATCTAAATAACAAGTTGATCCGAACAAGTGTTTTCTTCTGTTTTCCTCTGGGTTCTTGTTTTTTAAGAAGATTATAGGAAGTTATGCGTTTTTTCGTTTGTCCTCATACAATGTACAGAATTTGAATAATAAATCATTGAATAATATATATTTGTATTTGGAAATTAAATTTGAAGCATGGTTAGTGATCCGAAATGATAAACAAAAGAAGGAGCACGGAAGTGACGACATTATGCAGCGATATAAATAGATAGGGATTTTTCCAGGCTGGTTAAGCCTTTTTTGACATCTCGAACCGGAGGGCTGGGTCGTTTCTTCATTCGGAATAAAATATGCAACTAGAGAACAATGCTGCAAATTCTAGTCCAAGCTATTTTTTAGGACAAGTTATTTATGAACGTATATTCCATATGACTATCCAATATTGCATACGTTAGACAGACTCGTCCTACTCTTCATCCCTGCAGCTTCTGCAAAAGCCGTTGTATGACAGTCGGCGTCTACGCGCGTGACAGAATACAATGCCCGGTAATGGCATAAGCGACTAGTAAGATGCTAGATGTGTTGAGTCGCAGAAGCGCCTTGGATCTTAAAATGATGTTTCCATCTATGACTTGCTTTACCTGTTGCGTCTGCGTGAATGAGTTGTTTAGCGAGGGACAGCGGTAAATGCATGTTGTGCAGACTGACACTATCAACGCCGGAGGAGCCTATTCCTGCCAATTCGTCAGCCACACATTTTACAGTGTCCCGGGAACCAGCAAGGGGTCAGGTTGTACTGTCCAGCTTGAGAGATACGCGGCAATCTTCCACCGTTTCGAAGTGTATCTTTTCCTAAGCACAGAGAATTATAGGTAGGTACCTATGTGTACGACGAAAAAGGAGCTTTAGTGTCAAAGCTAATTCGCTAAATACCAGATAGTAAAGGAATTTTGAAATTATTCAGATTTAAACCTTTAAGGCTGGTACGCTGTTCGAGTGAATTGAAATTTTCACTCATCTCCACAAAGTGCTGTGAAATTGAAAGTGACATTTTAATTCGATTTCACTCGAACAGCGTTAAATACCTACACGAAATTTTAAATATTTCTATTTTTTTTATTATGAACAACTTTCTTAACACATCCATAATTTTCTTGGCCTCGATGTTGGCATTTCTACTACGAAATGTCAAAAACCGAAAATTTTGCATTGTTGGCAACTTCATACGGAAAAAATGTCGATGCAAATACATGAGACAAAAGATAAAGTGGGAGGTGATTTGAATTTCTTATTAGAAACAAGTGTGAAAGAGTTGACACCAAGTACACACAATACACTGCTTTTCTTTATTTTTGTGGTAAAAAGTCCAAAGGAAAATCAGTGGATTTTCTTTTGTGATTTTAAAAGAGTTGCCCGCTTTGCACCGATTTTAAAAACGGAGTAACATTGTTGACAGTAACATAAACTTCAAAAATATTGTAAAACATTTCTGGAAACCCAGCGAAAAAAGTGTTAAACTCTATTCCAACTGCACACTATCTACTTGAGTCATCAACGAACAAAAAAAAAAATCATTTTCTTTTCCTTCTCGCGACATCAAAAGAAGTGTTTCAGTATTAATTGTGTGTATTTTTATTTATTTTGATATAATTAAAAAGTTGTACACCATCTGTCTACATAAAAAAAGTTCCTTTTAATAAAAGTGAGTTATATTTCCACATCTGGGCGAAGATGGCGATGGAAATTGGCACTCAGATGAATGGTCTTATGGAGTCAAAGAAAAAGGATGCTGCCGAAAAGGAAAATTTATGGTGAGAGCATAACATAAAGAACATTTTGAGAACAGGAAGACGCCCTTGAAATTTTCTTTATACCTAGTAAAGTGTCTTTATGTTGCTTTTATTTTTGCATTTGAATAAAATTGCATGACTTCATAATTCTCTCCCTAAATGGAGGAAGAGACAAGAGTGTGGTTAACTGTCAATTTTTTGTGACCGAACGACCACCACACCTCAGTTCGAGAAAAGGTGAAGGGGTGTTGCCACTTAGTTCAATATGTTACAAACTTTACCTTCTCATCTTCCAACATTAACAAAACTTGTATTTGCTTGCAAATGTCTAATAATAATGGAGGGGAATAGTACATTAATAGACGACAAAGAGTGGCTTATTTTTGTAAAATGTGATGTCATCGGGGTTTGAGTAAACAGCCGGCAGTAAATTTCGATGTACTTTCGAAAAATCACTGCTAGCAAAGCTCACCAGAACATCACGTAACTTTAAAGGCGACTTAATTAAATTTGAAGTTCCATCCATAATATTGACAGATTTTATTTAAATTGGCACAAGAATGAATACATGAAAGTAAATAATTTTTGATCAAGCACAGTCGGGTTTGAAAAGCTTAGAAAGGACGATTTGATAAGTCAATTGATATACCAGCGTAAGTTCTCTGTAGGTAGATAAGAAAACTAAGTCAAAATAACAGCCCCTTTATATGTGGTTGTAAAAAATAGATTTTACCAGTGGAAACTTATCTCCCAACTCCCAAAACTATTACGTACCTATGTGTCCATGTTTCGTCTGCATTTTTTTTTTTAATTTCTCTAAAGTGGCAACACCGATCACCAACTATTTTCCAATTGTATTTAAAATAATCTATTTAATATTCTAAGCATTTCGCGTGAATATTATAAATAAATAATTATCAATGAGAGATAAAAATGTTGCTGTCGCCTATGTGGCTACTGCTTGTATAATTTTCGGTCAAATAGTAATATTTTCGAGCACTTAAGCTTCACTCCATGTTGGCAATTTGGGATGAATCACCATTCTTGTTTTAGGTCAGGCATCAGGCTCTTCTCTAGTCTTTATGTGCTAAGGTTGTTGTGTATTTCCTCGTTTTTCTGTTTTTGTTTTCTGTTGATGTACAAGTATTTTTTGGAAGCTACGTTTTAGCTTCAGTCAGACTTGTTTTAATTGTTGATCAAATACAAGAAAAGAAAAAACCGGCATCGGAATGAATGACAAAAGAGTTATTTTTAATGCTTTTGGGTATAGGTACCTACGTATCGGAATAAACATTTACCTATTAGATATTCAGTCTAAAGCGACCTTTTTTAAGGGCATCGACTATGACATGGAACTGTGACATAACCTCCCTAATAACTTTACAGAAATACGTAAACGCAGTAGAATCCGAATAGGCGACGGTCAAGGGCCCGGCAAAATTAAGTCGCTAGGACGACGCAAAAAAACGACTGATAGAAATTATTATGCAAACCTTACAAGTTGCTGTGTCTACATCGCTGAAAACGGTTGGTCGTTATAAACGAAGTCATATTAAACGGATTGCACTGCAGTTGATGATTTACATTAAACGACTTTTCAAATATTTTCCTCGAAAGAAGAACGAATATACCATCCTGAGCAGTGACAATTTAGGAGAGGCCAACTTTTTTGTAAATTCACTCTTTGGTTTGGATTATGGGCCAATTTTGATTAAGTGGATTAAGTGGGAGCCGACTTTGTTCTATGCAGTTCAGGTTAATAGGTATATCTTGCCTCTCCCAATAACTCGTCAACAACCCTAAGGATAACGTTGTTTGCGTTATTAGCTAGATTGAGACCAAATTATTTGCAAAATTGAATCTGAGAGGGATTAAGTGGGTTGTTGTGGACCGATGTTGTTTTAAAAACATACTGGTCGGCTTTACACTTGTTTTACTTAGGGCCATTTGCTGATACGACTCATAGCGAATTAAGTGCCACATAAACTCTTATGTGACAGTTTATGCCCTAGAAAAAGTAGCCCATAAGTATTTAAGTAGAACTTAAATCGTAAAGAGTCGTATGAGCAAACGGCCCTTAAAGTCATAGTTGTGTGTTGCTTAATAAATGACCCTTTTTAACTACGCGTTACAATGTTAGTTACTTATCAATAGGTATGGTTTCGCCAAAGTTCTTCTTAAAACAAAAGCTGTCTTTTTTACTGATAAGAGTGGCCTTTTCGCCACTAGATTTTTATTTCTGTATGGTCCTAAAATTAATGCAAATGTTGGTATTTTTTTTTTAGGTCAGCAATTTTAAGCGAGGTACAGAAGCAGGGTAGCACAAAACTTCCATCGAACAAATCCGTTTTAGTATTAGGTGACAATGCCACAGGTAAAACGACACTCATTGCCAAGCTGCAAGGTGTTGAGGACCCCAAAAAGGGATCCGGTCTCGAATACGCCTACATTGATGTCAAGGATGAATACAGAGACGGTAAGTGATTGTTTTGATTTCGAATGTGACGACAGTACTTAGGTTATTTACTCTTTTTCTTCAGATATGACACGATTAGGTGTGTGGGTTCTTGACGGTGATCCAGGTCATGTTAATCTCTTAAAATACGCCTTAAACGAAACAAACTATGCACACACCTTGGTGATACTCACAGTGTCGATGAATGCACCGTGGGCATGGCTGGAGCAACTTAATCATTGGATCAAAGTGCTAGCAGAACATATTGAGAGTCTCAAGCTGGATCCCGAGGAGAGTAGGGACGCCCGTCAACGTCTGATAACTTCATGGCAAAGTTATTGTGAAGTTGGCGACGATATGGATCCTGGATCTCCTATAAAGCGCACTGTTCGAAATAACTCTGTGGACGATGATGATTTGTTGCCCCTGACCGAAGGTGCGCTCACCACAAATCTCGGCCTAGATATGGTTGTTGTTGTCACAAAAGTATGTAAAATAAATTTCACACACTCTGCAAGTATTAATTTGATATCCTTTTATAGACCGACTATATGACGACATTAGAAAAGGAATACGATTACAGGGATGAGCATTTCGATTTTATACAACAATGGATACGTAGATTTTGTCTACAGCATGGCACATCTCTGTTCTATACCAGCGTAAAGGAAGACAAAAACTGTGATCTGCTCTATAAATATCTGACTCATCGGATTTACGACCTTCCATTCCGAACGCCTGCTCTAGTCGTTGAAAAAGATGCTGTTCTGATGTAAGGCATTTAAACTGAAGCGTAAGCGAAGTGAAAAGTAATAGATTTTTTTTTTCGTTTTCTTTTACAGTCCAGCAGGATGGGATAATCTAAAGAAAATTAGTATTTTGTATGAGAACATGCATTCTTGCAAAGCCGAAGATTACTACACAGATATTATTGCTGCCCCTCCATCGCGAAAGGTAAGTCATATCTTTATGTTGTGTTCTCGGCAATACACACAAGAACTTGTGTTCAAACCTGACTCCTTTTCCTCACTGAGACCGCGTGAATCTTAGAAACTGCATTTTTTACGTACTGCTTAGTTATTTTATATTAGGACTAGAATCTCATTTTAAAGAACTTTCTGTGATTTTGGTCAGAGTTGGTATGAAAACAAAACAAAATGAGTAATTATAAAAGAAGTGAATTATTTTATTTAATTGTAAATACACATTTAATTAAACTAGAACAAATGAATCGTAAGTGAACACTAAGAATAGGATAAATTTGTGAAAACTGTGTTTTAAGCATTAATTGGTAAACTTAAACCCTTGTTCGAGAGGCGCCTAATTTTCTTGGTTGCATCAGCGCATTTTGTTGTAACAATAGCTCGTACCAGTTGTTGACTTACTCCGTACTTCGAACAAACCAAATAAGTAATATCGGCTATCTTTTGAGGATCCAGCTGAGACTTTTGTGGCCTCTCACGTCCACGAAATGCTGGTGATTGATTTCCGGTTAGTGAATGCGTAGCTAGAACTTGTTCGCCAAAAATTTTCGTACACAACTGCCTTGTTGCTGATGCTGCATCTCTCCACTGTATGGCTTCGTAGTCGTTCTTAGAAATTTCCGATCCATTTGGTCCAATAATATAATTGCATGGATCCTTGAGCTTTGGATATTCTTGATTGCACTGGCGCTGGCTTGGGTTAACTTGTCCTTCTTCACCGTTTAAACTGATTTTCCTTTTCGGTACAGCGGATTCTTTGGCGGCGGAGTTCGCTAATAATGTTTCCAATGAATTATCCGAATATCCTCTCCACTTTATAACGGAGATTATGTATTCATTTTTGTTGTACACTCTTTCAATTTCTCGTAGTTTAGTTGTTACTTTGTTGAGAAGATCCGTTTTTTTCTCTTGAAGTTGCTCAATACGATCGAGCAAATTGATCATATCGTCTTCTTGTAAAGCAGCTTCCGTACGCTCCTGCTCGTCGATAATTTTAAATGGAATGGATCGTTTCAATCTTTTACCATTAGGAGATGATTTCTTCTGCTCGATGACAATTTCTATAACAACTTCACTCAAATCGGTTTTAATTTTGTTTAGTGTTTCCATTATATTCAAATCGAAGTAATCGTCTACCGAAGTTGCCTCTTTTTTAATTTGTATGTCCTTCAATGTAACTACCGGACTAGCTTTTAAGGAGTGCGATTGATCCATTTACTTAGAATGACTTTGACGGTTAGAATATGACTGCGAATGTTGTACACGGGGAAGCCGCTTTTATAGAACTTAAAGTTGTGCCAGGTAGGTAATTTAGATGCAATAAAACTGAGTCCTAGAGAATGCAGTATTTTCTACCTGCTGCACTTCATTGTGAGGTTAGGACATAATTATATCATTTGTGTTTCTGAGAATCTATTTATTGGGTTTATTGGGATTATAATATTTATTACTTAAGTACTTTTTATTGCAAATCTTGTTGCAGTTGAGGGCGTTTTTAGAAAAAGTTTGATTTAAGGTCCATGTGACAAGTGAAATATTAAATCACTTTCCGAGAAGTACGTAATATTCCTAAACAAGAAAGTAATTTACTTCCTCGCTATGGTTTATATCTATATATTATTGGTACATTGGAGGTTTTTTTTTGTACAAAATTTTCAAAAGTTTATATTCAAAATTAGGCATATTTGACATAGTCGAAGAAACCAGCGAATAATAATATAGTATAGCAGAATACCGAGAAAGAGTTCTAAGAAAATCTACAATAATTGTATGTTCTGTTTAGGGGATCCTGTGGTAGATTTTTTCTATACATAAAAATAAGTTGTATTGTGTTTTTCGCCAATGTTCTTTGTAATGCATGAACCGATTTTGATTCTGGAAATTTCCCATGGTTTCTTAGTATATAGGGTCTTTGTAGGTGTATTGGTTTATGAATTATATGGGCGTGGCACCTCCCATACAAAAAATGCATTCAAAATATTATATATCGAAATTGATTGAGTTCAAATTCACACACAACCTTATGTATTGGCCCATGAGTATACCTGTGAAAAAACATTAAAAATCGGAAATTTAAATTGAAGCATTGATTTGTATTAAATATATCTGTTTGTCGATTGCTGATAAAGCATTAGCACAGTTGGGAATATGCCATCACCTAATCGTTCAATGCATGCAATTTTTAATCTAGAATTGCAACGTGAACGAAATACGATCGCAACAAATGCTTTTGTTCAAGTAAATCTTTCGACAGTGAATTCGGAGCAAAAAAGGCGTACCATACTATTATGCAAGCTGTCAATATTGATGCCGGTGGATTTTATTTTCTGGAGGCCCCGGAAAAAAACGTTTTTAATTTCATTGTTTTTGGTAACGATTTAATACCGTTGCTTAATAGGTGCTGAATGTTAATTAAGTTGTTACAACAGCAAATCTGGGTCGGCATTCGGCAGTAAGTTCGAACGTTTTCGCCTTACAGAATATTTTTGTCTCCGGTTGTCATCGTCAGATTATTTTGATAGAAATGCAAGTCGCTCTTCAAGGGGAGTAATTTCTGCCCGCCATGGATTTATCACTCAGTGATATGGTGTGACCTTGATAGCATGTAAATGAGACCATACGAGTCCCATCCCTGAATAAGTCAGATCAATTTTTTGATTGGCAAATGTATTTTAATGAATGCAATGTTACATTTCATAGAAATAACAAATAAGACACTCTTAACACGGGAAAGTGTTGTATCCATTAATACCTACGTATGCAGTTTTCTTCATGACTAGGTATATGAACTCAAACAAGTTGAAATTGCTCGATTTTTCCCATTTTACTGACTTAGAAAAATAAATTACATACTATCCAACATTTAGCGAAAAATGTTCGTTTAGTTTGAATTTAAAGTTATTATGATAAGGTCTGTTCCCTAACGATAATGCGTTCAAACACATTAGTCACATTTAGTCAAACTTCGTTCCTTTACGCAAAAGTTGGGCAGAAGAAAGCCACAAAGAGAGAACAAAACATTTCCCCTTCATAAGAAACCTGCAAATAATAGCCCAACAAATTTCTTTTCGGTTTGCTCTGTTAAGTGCTGAAATTTGTTATTAAAAATGTATAAATCCGCAAAAATAAATAAATATTGAACTGAATCCGAATGTTTTTTAACCTCTGTAAACTGATCATTTTTTTAAACCCACTGACGTTTATTTTTGAATTTCTCGCATATGTTTTCAACAAACGTCATGCCAAACTTTCGTTCCTTTACTTTTTGGTTATATTCTCATTTTCTGAGAGAATATATCCCCACTCCTTGATATCTGACATTTTGCCGAAATTAGCCCAAAAAGTAAGGGAACAGACCTATAGATTTATTGTGTACCTGTACATTTTGATTAAAATAAATGTCAAACGACGGAGTTAAAAATGTGGAAGATCAAGCAGCTTCTGTCGCAAAGTACATTTCCGGTCTTGCTGTTAAACAAAAATGATGGAAGGATTTAATTCATCAAATCAATCTATAAATTTCCAAATCAATAAGCACAGGCTCTGCGCAAAAAATAAAACGAAGAAGTTGTACTAAGAAGGTAAAACGAAGGAAGGCATTGTGCGAGAGTTTATTTAGCCGTTTGTGCTTTAGCCGACGACTGTATATATGTATATCACGCTACAGCTCAAATATATAAAAAAACACTATAAGATGTGCGACCTTTCAAGCAAGGACACACCCTTTATTATTATTATTAAAAACAACAACAATAATCATTCAATTAATTATCTGTGGACTAGGTCTGCAATATCTACAGCAACATTCTTGTGCGTTGCTGTAACCTCGCTCAACTTTTAAGTTACTAAGTTAAGTTAAGTTGGCAATCAAATTCTGCTTTTTTCCAACTTAAGAATGTTGTTTTTACTTTGTCAACAACTTATGATATAAATAAGGAGAAAGGAGTTCATTTTTAAAGATGTGTTGTTTTTGCCAGTGCTGTTTGATTTTTGTACATATTGCCCTTACATTTTACTTTTATGTTGTTTGCACATTTTTTTTCATTTATTTAATTGTTCATTAAAACAAATATCCATCCATGCACAACTTATCTTTCCCTCCCGTTAACGAAGGGATAGCAAAATGCACGAACACAGTAAATGTCTAAAACAAGACTGTAATCTTTAAAAAAAAAATGTCTCTACACTTAATGCTTAAAGATCTTCTTGTTTTGAAAAACAGAATATTAAAAGAAGAATTTTGCCCTTCCAAAATGTTGACCCCATACCTTACCCAGCTTACCTTAAAATGTTATTCTTAATCAATTTCTCGTGGTTACTTCAATTAACGAGGTTGGTGATAAAATATATATGCGAAAATATTACGAAAAAGCGACACAGGCTACAGATCGCACCTTTCACGTAAGTTTTATTATAGGTACATTTAAAACGTCACACAAACCTAACATGAAGGGGTAGTGTGAATAGAGACGGTCGGCGCAGGTTCGAGCCCCACCGGGGTACAGCAATACTCGTCCACCCTAACATACCTATAAGAGAAACGAATAATCCGCCATAGCGAGGTATCCGTCGGAACGAAAAATTCGATTTTATACGAATCGGAGGTTTTTTGCTTCGAGGTATTTTTCGGAACATCTATTCGGAATATTTCTCCGACATTTTGTAATGCATATCGGCAAATTACGTTGAAGTGCGATGAAGTGTAATTTTTTCTTCAATATTTGACAGCTAGGTTCCGATATCCTCCGACGGAAATTGGTTGCGGAATTTGTTTACGATTTGGGTTTGAGCCTCCGACAGAGTATGGAGAAATTTCCGTTCCGACAGATACCTCGCTAGGGCGGAATATCAGAGTTTCTCCGCCACTACACCAAAAAAGGGGTTTCTGCTTGGTGTACAATGGAAGGGGATTGATCTGGTCTGAGTGCTTAATACTCGTATGAGAAAGGGGTAGCTTCTACATGCTCCTAACAATCAGCTCTTTTCTGGAAAAGTCACCTATTTTTTTATTTTATGTACCATAAAAACTAACCTAAAAATCTATCGGACAACCAGACCAAACAACCCCATACAAAAAGTATTGAAATACATTTTTCGAAAGCAATAAAAAAAAACAAATGAATAAAATTACATTTAGTCTATTTTAATTTTATTTGAAAACATATAATAAAGCTGATTTAGTAAAAAAGGTACAAAATTGTTAGGATCTTCTGCGTGAGGCTCCTAATCTTTTCTTAGCGTCTGTACATTTTGTCGCAATAATGCTGGCTACCAATTCTTGACTTACGCCAAATTTTGAACAAACCAAATGAATAATATCGCCAACCTTCCGAGTGTCCAATTGTGATTTTCCAGATCTGCCACGACCTTTGGCTCCTGTCATTGAGTGGGTAGCCAAAATGCGTTCGCCAAAAATTGTATTACACAATACCCTTGTTGCGGTTGCTGCATCTTTCCAATTAATAGTGTCGTATTCCTTCTGCTGCATTTGTGTACCATTTGGACCAATTGTCAAAATATTGGATCGTGAATCTCCAATCCCACGTCGGCTGGTATTTTGCTTGTCGTTATCAGTGCTGTGATTGCGTCGTCTCTTGTTGGGGTTGCCACTTGTTGTTGGCTTCGCGATAATCCTTGAATTTATTTGACGCTTCTTAAGCGATATTTCGGAAACTTTGTTTGTATACTCTTTTTGCAGTTGTTGAACCTTTTCATTTACTCTGTTCAAAAGACTACCTTCCTTGGCTTGAAGCATCGCAATTCGGTTTAGTAGTTTCTGGATATCATCAGCCTCTGCGTCCGACTCCTGCAAATTGGCGCCCGAGTTCTCGTCCATCAGCCGATACTCAATGCATCGTGTTATTGTTCTATCAGATTTTGAGTCCTTCACATGGATCACTATTTCGATGGCGAGTTGTTGCAATTCCTCTTCCTTTTCCTTAAACTTTTGGATTATGTCGAATCCGAAATGATTCTGCAATGCTGCCGTTACTGAAGTATTTGCTTTATCCATGATGTTGTCTTTGATGTAACTCTTCTTGTGGTTTAAGTTTGAATGTGCATTAGAAAGGAACGAGGTCCGCTTTTATACCTTCTCTTCAATTTATTATATATATATATATAATTACGGCTTAGGGACCAATTATCGCTTCTAATGATTTGAGGATATTTCGCAGCATTGATTCATTGAAAGGAAGTTGCAATAAAACCCAAACCAAAACCAAAACAATTAACTCAGGTAGAAAGACACGCGTTCAATTTTGGATTATTGATAAAGTTATTCCAAGAATTAATAATAGTAAACTTTTACTATCGCTAAATTACTTATACGAGTTTCCCCTTTTCTTTAATTCCCACAAATACCATACTCCAGGCGCACAGGATTCACATTAAAAACAGTACCACCAAAGCACATAGTTACATAAAAGCGAGCATCATGAATCATCATATTGTAAATAATAATTTAACCTCACTCCGGGCAAAAGAAAAGTTAGACAAATCGAGTGTGGACTTTGGTTTCGACGCAGTGTCACTTGAGAAAATGGAAAAAGATTTGACTGGACTCGCCATAAAAATTTTGATCGAGCTAAAAGGTGGCAAGGGGACAAACCACTCAATTGAATTCAAATTGATAGACGAAGACGTCGTTGACGATCAGAAATCTGCCAAACTTCCGCATCGAAAGGACCCAAGAATGCTTGACATTAACAAAAGGCTTCAACGTATCGAACAACTTCAAACGATGCAGGACAGTCTACTTAACAAAGTATCCGAGAGACTCGAAGAAGTTCGAAGAGTTTACAACAGCAATGGTTACAAAATCTCATTGGTGAAGATGAAAACGAGCTTGCAAGTTGCAACACCACAACCTACATACAATGACAAGTTTTATAAGTCAGGCAAAAGAAAAATCAGCAGCGAACCGCTCAAGGGGTATTCTGACGAATACCCAAAAGTCTTGGATTCGGACCCTGAAATTTTAATTATTGGACCTAATAAAACACAAATATACCGAAAGGAATACGAGACTATGCAATGGAGAGATGCGTCATCAACAACAAGACATTTGTGTAAGTTCATATTTGGCGAAAGTGTTTTGGCTACGCATTCGCTGACAGGAAACCAATCACCAGCATTTCGAGGACGTGAACGGCCGCAAAAATTACAATTGAATCCTGAAAAGATTGCCGACATTACCAAATTGGTTTGCTCCAAGTTCGGGGTCAATCAGCAATTGGTACGTGCTGCAATCACTACAAAGTGTGCTGATGCTACCAAAAAAATAAAGCGCCTTGCGGAAAAAAAAATCAGTTTAAATTTGTCCTAATAATACATATATGTAATTGGCTTGTAAGAATCACGTGTTTAATTTATTGTCCTAGTTACGAAATAAAGTTTACATTAAACTCCCATACAAAATGTTCACAATGAGCAATCGAATTATTTCAGCACAAGGTCTTATTAGAGTTTACTTATACGTACTGCTATTTTTAATAGGTGGCAATTTCTTATGGCGTTTTCGACTGAAAAAAGTAGTGCCCCTTCTATCAAGAGCAAATCTGAAAGTGCTATGTTTCATAGAAAAAAGTGCGCTTCTAGGTCAACACTTTTCTGGTGATTCTGAGAAAAGAGTCTCGCTTCTCGATTTGAAGTCAGAGTCCACTAGAATCCAAAGAAGCACTAATCCAAGTTCAATTTATGTATTTTATACAAGCCAGCTGACAGCAGCCGTAGATTATTTTTTGGCATTTTTCACCAATACATTTGTGGATTCAACCAGAAGCAGTTTTCTTGTTCCATTGGATTTCAGAATGAGTGAATCCTTAGGTTTGTTTGACGTGGGCCCATGGGTTAACCCTAATGTGTTCGATATAGCACTCAACTCGCCCTGGTACTGAAAACCTCGACATGACTTCTATGGCGCCCTAGTTGTGCCCTGAACTGACCCCAGTTAATTTGTCGGGTCAAGAATTCAGTGCTGAGTTTCGCTGTCATTCATTATTCAATGTAAAACTTCAGGGCTAGCTTATTTTTCGTTCGATATAGGAGCCGAATTTTCAGGATGGCGCAGGGTTTTGAAATTAGCTGACACTTGTCAGTGCGCACTAGTGGGCACTAGTGCTAGCCACGTCAAACAAGCCTCTTGAGTAAAACTAATGGAAAGCGAAATAAGTAGAGGTGACTTGACAGCAGCAGTTCATGTTAACATATTTTTAATGATGTAGTAATGGCTCGGAAGCGGAAAAAATGGGTTTAGTGGTAAACGAGGGCAAAACAAAATATATGCTGTCAACAAGAAGGGACACGCAACATCGACGTATCGGACAGAACATCACATAAGACAGCTATAATTTTGAGGTAGTTAGGGACTTCGTCTACCTCGGCTCCGCTATCAATTCTGAAAACGATGTTACCTCAGAAATCAAACGAAGAATCACACTTGCCAACCGCTGTTACATAGGCCTTGTCGAGAAACCGCGTGTTGGTTGAGGCCCAGGTCCACCCCGGACTGTAGCGCCGCCTAAGTAAGTAAGAAAGTAAGTAATAGGTCTGTTCCTTTACTTTTAAATCCTACGAATTTTTAAGAATTTCTACGAATTCATACGCATTTTACTCAATTGTCGTTCCTCAACTCGATTTGTAATTTGTAAAAGAGAGCGGCTTCGAGAGAGCAAGATATTTCCCCTCTTGCTAATTTTGTACTCAACAAATTTCTTTGCGTAAGAATTGAAACAACTGTCAGTCGCCTAAAATTGAAAGCTGATTTGAATTTGTTGTTCTATATGGCATTTTGGTGGGTGAACTATCGGTGATTTTTCACAGGTTACTACAAAAGCGTTCCTCAACTTTTGCGTAGTTTCAGTGTCAGTGTCATTTTGACTGTCTTTTCCATTTTTACTACAAAAGTAAAGGAACACCCCTAAGAATTGCCACTGAAATAAAAACCAACCACTTGTCAAAGAACTTTCGGTTTTGGTGCTTTTTTAAGAACGAATTATTATGTGGGGTGTTGCCATTCGGTTTTTATTTGTTTGTATTTCTAAAGGATCTAATAATATTTAGTTAAAATATTTTTTTAATGTGTGTTTTTTTAGAAATAAGGTTTATTCGTTTATTTAATGCATTCATTTCATTTGTAGTGATATTGCGAAAAAATTATAGTGATTACTAGGGCAACCGGATTCATGCAAAAGCATGTTTTTTTTGGGATATCGTATTAAATATTTTAATTTACAAAACTAAGTTCATACATAGGGAATACCCTTAAAAATTCGCCTATTATCTTACCGGAAAAGGAAAAGGATAAAAGGAACTTATTTTGTTCAGCAATATTTTTATTTTAATAGTAGATATTCCTCTCTGAGTTATGGCAAACTATCATACAAACTACGTCAACCCTGTGAGTGCTTTAAAGAGAGACCGATTTATGTAAGTCATTGCAACTGACAGACAAATATCTATCTTTCCTGTACTGACAATTTTTGTTGGACATAGTATAGCAATAAAATAGGCGTCTATACTCTTTAGCATAGTATCCATATATTTAAGTATATCTGGACACTCCGATATTTTAGGACCTCAGCCCTCATACAGGGTTATATTTGGGGTTAATTTTGCTACGTTTTCCTGCGTTAAACTCGTGCCATGTCTTATTTCGTATTTTTTTTTCATTTGCTCACTAACCTCTTTTTAAACCTTCTTCTTTTTAGACTGTTTCCAATCGAGAAGCCGAAGTTCAAACCGAGGACGAACAAACTTTCCTGCAAAGACAACAACAAATCCTACAACAGACTCAGGGTCAAATTCGAGGCGAATCACCACTACGTTCGCAAGGTGGTAGCAAAAATGTCACACGATCGCCAGGTTCAGCTGGACAAAGTTCACCCAAAAAGGCAAGACATTGGAGAATTATTTTCTGTCGTCAAACTGTTTTAGACAATCGATTCTTTTCTACTTTTAGATGGACGTCAAACTTAATCCCTCCACACCTGGTGGCGAGGGCGTTCTCGCAAACTTTTTCAACTCGTTATTGCACAAAAAATCTGGATCACCGGCAACTCCACCAGGCTCACTAAGTTCACCTCGCACAGCTAATGGTACAGATGTCTCAATTACACCCGACAAGTTCTCAGTACGCACTGATGCAGCTGCCGAACTCGATAGATTGGCAAGAAGTGTGAAAAAGGAAATGGACTTTACACAAACCGATTGTTAGACGAACAAAATAGAAGACAGCGGCAGCAGTAGCAAAACCACTAATATCGGTTAAATGTAGAAATATTCACAAAATCCAACTTAAAGATTGTAATCCCATTTGTCTAGGCAGTTCTCAGCGCCTGCGCAGATATTGTTTCAGCTTAAAAATAATTAACTTATTAATTTTTATTTGTAATAAAAAGTAAAACAGAGAAACAAGTTATAATAATCCAATTATGATAACTTTCTATTGTATATTTATGTCCAATGAAACGAGATTAAAATTCAGTAAGATACGATTTTAAGTTTTTATTTAAAAATTATTGTTTCGTTATTATTTTTATTAAACAATAACGTCGGGTTTAAATCGATCGATAGGCGCAAACTATGGCAATGGGGACGTTCAAGTATCTAGTTTAGTAAGTCTGACAGCTGACTGACTTGATGTATGTCTGTTTTGATTGGCCTAGATCGGTCACATGGGCAGCTGTGTCAGTTGAGTCAAGAAATTCGTGACTGAGTACTAAGTTGACAGTCCGCATATGTGGCTGACGTAGGAAAAGTGACGTTCCCCACCATTCTAGTTTTTGCGTTCAGCTCCAGGTCGATAAGATAAATAAGTTTTTGAATGTGCCCAATGACTTTGGTGGCACGAAGTTGGTATGTCCTACGGTGCAGTTAACTGTGGCAATGTTATATGCATCAATGTAATAAGATTTTCTGCCGCAAAATCTACACAAATGAAAACGTGCGTTTGCTACAACGAGATAGGTACCTATCCATTTTTATTTCATCATAAAAAAATCGCTTCCCTTATGCTCAAATCATCTGTACTATGAAATATACTCGTAAGTTTTCATGTTACGCCCAACTTTAACTCAAGTAGGTCCCCCTTACAAAATGGAAATCAGCCTTTCCATTAAATTAATATGAGCATGCGTAGGGTTATAAAAACGCGACCTTCGATATTTGGTAATTCCCTAATTCGCTTATTCCAAAGAAGTCGATTGTCCGCATAAAAAGGGCGCATTATTTTATGACTCCTACTTGATGCCTGCTACCTGGGGGCCAACTATGTAATTCAATTCTACTTCCGAGCAGAGGACGACCAAGAAATGGAAGAAATGCAGAAATTGATTGATCACATTGGCTTCAACGGAAGGAATCTTATCTTTTAAACAAAGAAACTGCTAAGATGCAACAAGTACATCAAAAGCACACAAACAAATCCTACGATATCACGCTAATAAAGACAGTTATTAACATAAACAGAGTTACAAATAAAGTCATTAATTGCTTTTATTTATTGACAGGCATTTTTCAATTTGTTTACATAAAATTTCATTCACCGCTGAAGAATTAGTTTCTTTCCCACTCTGGTCAAGTGCATATTCGGGTGGAGAATACTTGCCAAGTAATTCCGGATGGTCCTTCCAAAACTTTTCTTTTATCATATCTTCATGTAGTGGCACAATTAACTGGCGTTTTTTGTCAGTCCCGGGTATCTCAATATATTTTCGCAACAGAACTGTCCCCTTGCGAAACATTGCAGGCAAGTCGTTATAGTTAATGCCGAACTGCGAGAAAAGCAATTCATTTTTATCGGCCGAGAATGTACCACGAAGCTTCTCCTCGGCCTGTTGATTTGAGAAGCCGCTTTTAAGAACCAAACTCCAAAATGAAGTGTTGTACAAATTGTTCACATGGACATCAGCTTGTCGCCAACTGAGGTAGTCTTTAAGGTTCTGATCGGACGGGTAGAGGACAACTCTACCGTCAAAGCACGGTGGGTATTTGAGTTCTTTTTCTGGAAACCACGACCTCCAATGAAATACATACGCAGAACTAAATAAACTTGTTACATATGATAAAAGTTTAGCTGAGCGGCGATTGTATACGTTGGTTTCTTTACGAAACACAAACGAGTACTCATCACTTTGGCCATAGCTTATTATAA
Source organism: Cheilosia pagana (assembly GCA_936431705.1). NCBI lineage: Eukaryota > Metazoa > Arthropoda > Insecta > Diptera > Syrphidae > Cheilosia > Cheilosia pagana. Next base: position 30,935,029 of record OW386168.1, on the reverse strand, counting down.
CATCTCGGAATTCCTCCATCACAGCAACTGCAGCACTATTCATAACGTTCAAGGCTAAAGAAATTTATTGATGACAAATTGGAATACTTTGTGGAATTTTTTTTATAGAATATTTACCATTCACGTCGTTGGGCTTTTCAAAGTCATGGTTTTTGGTGAACTTATGGAATCCCTTTCCATCTAGGCGTATAACAATCCAGACATTGGGCAGAATTGTGTCATCCAGTTCGTAATTTTTAACGTATTCATACCTGCTGCAAGCCATTGGTGATGTGTGTAATTTACGTTTTATTCCATGAATAATATAGCCACAAAGAGTTTTATTGAATCTCATGTAGCCAGCGAATTTAAAATGTATGGACTTGCGACAAGTTTGTAAACAAATCACGAACACATTTTTAGCAATTTGACATATGCAACACAGTGATGCCAGTCCTCTTTTTATTCATCGACTACGACCACGAAAAATAATCGAATTAACAGAGATCAAAGAAAATGGAATACAGAGATATATAGCTTCCAGTTGAAAAGGGCCTGCCTGAAGTCACGCACATATCCTCATTTATCTTCTAGCAGCCGTATTAATAATAAAACTCAAACCATTCTCTAACTCATCTGTTATGTATCTGGTAGTTAAAAATTTAACTCATTAGTTAAATTTTCTTATTAATAAAGAAATATAACCCATGTATTTACTAATTGACGTGTTTCCTATCATCGTATGTTCGCGTTGGCAGCACTTCCCCAAATCGCTTGTGCAAATCGACGGGAATGCGTCTCCTTTTCTGCTGCCATCCTTCTCTTTCTAATGAAATTAATTTTTTTCATATTTTGTTTTGGAAATCCATTATTTTTGAATGCTTTTTTTTTGTATCTAGTATTCTCATAGGATTTTTTTTTGTTTTTTTTTACGCTTTTTTTCGTAATGGTGCAGTGATGATAACTGAATCATCTAGCATATTTAAATTATAGAAAATATAGAAAAACGGTGGGCCATTTTGCTCCACAATTTTGAAAATGTATTCAAAATAATTTATCACCATTTGACATTTTGCGTAGGAACCATGTTTTGCAAGGCTAACAAATCGCTAACACACCTACCAACGTGAGTTAGTTTTGTAGAAGTAACAAAAGCTTAGTTATCTTCTAAATTTGTTTATTAATAGGAATTTGAGTTTAACCAATGTGTTAGGCATTAGTTACGGATAACACGAAGTTGCGCAGCTATTATTAATACGGCTGTAGTAATGCAAGAATTCGGTATTTCGTTATATTTATTAAACTAATCAAAGTCTTAACACAAATTCAATACGAAACGCAAAACAATTGGTGGCCGGATATAATTGGCAACACATATTTACAGACAGGAACTAAAAGGAACTAAAATGTATGCTTGAAATTTAAATAATCTGTAGCTCTCGAATCAGTTGCTTATACTTACTTACTTACTTAGGCGGCGCTACAGTCCGGGGTGGACCTGGGCCTCAACCAATACGCCTCTCCAGTTAGCGCGATCTTTGGCTAACTGCCTCCAGTTGCGCACTCCAAGTTGGTTGAGGTCCCCTTCCACTTGTGCGCGCCACCTAAGGCGAGGTCTTCCTCTACTGCGTTGTCCCTCCGGGTTGGAATCGAAGACTCTTCGGGCCGGAGCGTTGGTGTCCATTCGCTCTACATGTCCCAGCCATCTTAGACGACTGATGCGTATTTTTTTGACCAGGGCGATGTCGCTGTACAGCTCGTAGAGTTCGCTGTTAAATCTCCTCCTCCAAAACCCGTCAACGCAAACGGGACCGAAAATCACTCGAAGAATTTTTCGTTCGAAACGACCAAGGAGATCTTCATCCGTCTTTGTTAAGGTCCATGCTTCTGCACCATATAGCAGGACTGGGATGATGAGGGTCTTATATAGAGTCTCCTTAGTGTTTCTCGACAAGGCCTTATTAATTAGTTGCCTTCTTAGGCCGAAGTAACAGCGGTTGGCAAGAGTGATTCTTCGTTTGATTTCCGAGGTGATATCGTTGCTTATATAACTGAAAAATAAATAAAAAATTTATAGTTATTTTAAATTGAAAATAGGATATTTTTTTTTATTCCTTTTTACAATTTGTCCAACAAAATGTAATATACCCTATTTAGTTGGTGGCCAAACAGCTGTGAAACTTCACTTTCTGTTTATGAAATATCAAAGGGTACCTATTTGCCGCATTTGCATAGTCGTTGTTCGCAAAAGGTACTTTATAAGCGAATTTTTGATATATAAAACTGGTCGTGCGGATGTCCAAATCTCATGGTATGTACCACCTTCTCTTCTGATATGGAATATCGCTAAATAATTTAAAATGTTCACATTTATTCTGGATATGGCAATAAACACATAAGTTGCATGTCAAAACCCCGAAAACAGTTGATGCATGATGTGAAAAAAGTTTTGCTTAGAAAAAATTGGATATAGCATATAGGAAGGAACCTAGTTATTAATATGTGCGTTTTGATTAAAACCAACAAAAAAACTGTACGTAATCAGAGCGTTCAATTTGAAATTTCCATCCCAATCCCAAATGCAAGTGAAGTGACGGACTTGCTTACAACTGATTGCTGACACATTTTTAATTTTTTTTGCTTTAGTGAGGCAATTGCCTTAAGAATCGATCCTTACCTTAATTTATAAAATTAATGGGAGTGTTAAAAAGAAACATTTCATCCCATCTTATGTGCCTATGTATTGTTATTGTACTCGTTTACAAAAATGCGGTAGTTGGACCGTTTCAGTTAATTACGCCAACTTCCGAAAGCTAATCTTTTCCCAGGTCACCAATTATTCAATATAACAAAGAGGATAACTAACATGCATAACGCATATTTTGTGGCATACCTAGGTACATATTTTTGTTGATTTAATCTCGAGTTTTGTTCTCCTTCCTTGTAATATTTCTAGAGTTAGGCGCAAGGAATTGACTTATTCAGTTAATAACTTAAAATGGGTAACTCAAGTTCGCTAAAATTTGGGAGTGTTCATTAGCATTATCGCATGGGAATGGGATTAATGGGAGCATATCTATTATTATTATTACATCTAGTAAGCCGGGGTCGAATCGCGTCTTCCGTGATCTAGCATTACGTTTACGGAATTAAGTTGATTTACATGTGAAACAAAAACAAATTCCGTCATGTAATGCTCGTTCACGGATGACGCGATTCGACCCCTGTACACACTCGGAAAGGACACATTATTGATCGCCTGAGGTTGACAAGTTTTTTTTTTATACTGCTGGCATTGTTAAGATGCTTTTAAAATTCCGTGACCCACCGAAGTTAGTAACCTTGTTAACTACATCTAAAAAAACATTACTTCTCCCAGCGCTTAGTACATGTATCTCAATTAAAATGTATGTGATTCCAAACAAACTTTCCATTGATTGATGCCCTTTCAAAGCGGAGCCCTAAGCCCTTAAATTTGGCCAGCGCACCGGTATTGAAATTCCACTGACATCGGGCGATATTAGCCTGTCGCCAATCGAAACTAAAACATAATTCAAACTAATTTCTAATAACAAACAAAGCATTCATTTAACACCTCACATACTTTAAGCATCCCTTGACGAAAAAACCTATTCATTTGCTCATCCTTATCATTTGTTATTTTTGTTGAAAGGTTATCACTGCAACAGATAAACGATGATCCGTACGTCTTACAAATAGACCTAGACCCCCTATGGATGGAACATTGATGATCCTCTCTTCTTTTCTTTTTTTTTGTAGGTTCAGTTGAAGACAATTCGCACTAGCGATAGGTGGGCTTGGCTATTAAAAGAAAATTTAGAAAGCTCACACCATGGCTGCTACGCGTGCCATCTATACACTCACAACAAAAACCAGCCCTCTGCAACAGTTACACAACCACATTTTAAGATCGTCAGCTTATAGTTCATTGCTGAGCGATCCAATGCTACTCAGTTCATTGAGTGGTACCTGCAAACGAAGTTGTCTCTATTTCTCAACATCAACATATCTGGCGGTAAGCGTGGTTTCAATCATATTTTCTTTTTGGTTAATTATATTGTTGTCTTATTGTTGTAATGTGCATACGGCATACTACAATAGTGCAGTATTGTATAAATACTCAATGATATTATGCATTCCGATTTTCGAACCGCACAGCCTGTGATTGACAACAAGCGTAGGTCGGCTGCGCGCATGCACATTCCAAAAGTGATCAAAATGAGTTTTATCTATATCTATTATACATAATTACATCCGCCAATTTGGTCGAATTCACAAACAATCAAATTAATCAATCGATATAGAAACTTATCTCATATTTATAGCACTCATTTTGTTGCTAATACAACTGGATTCTATTAGATTTAGTGATTTCAGCAATAGGCAAGTGGAAAACATTACGAACATGTTTTTGTATTTGATTTCACCACTTGAGCCGGTGTTCCTACGGAAAAACTTCACAAACTCGTTTTTTTCGCTGAAAGACCCCAGTGCTTGACATAGAGCTATAATTATTTTAATGCTAATATTCCATTGTAAGACGAATTGCAACATGCTAACTGGAATAATAGATTATTTATTTATTTTTCCCTTAGTGTCATGTTGTATGCGAGATTAATTGAGTCCTAATTTCACTTTTTAGCACATTGTAATATTAATATAAATACGAGTATAAGTAAAGTGGTGTGATCGCTGCCAAACCCCCAAAATAGATCGATTCGTATTGACTTTATCTGTTTTAGTTAATACAATTCCATTTTAACATATCAGTAAGAAATGAAAATGTATACATATGAAAGAGATACGGGTGACAGGCAGCAGCGACCAGCGAGTATAAGACCACAGTGTTTGACTAGAATTCATTGTCAACGGTAACCTTAAAGGAATACAAAATCTCTTATCAACTTTTAGTTTTTTTTAAATATATTTTCCTCTATCGGACTACATTCAATAGTTTTTATATGTGAGTTATGTTTTTTAGAAATAAATCATCAACTGCCAATATGTCTATATTCAGCTTAACACTTTTTATATCCTTTTCATTTTACTATTGGAATTATGTTCATATCCGTCTCATTTCTATAATTATATAGAGGATTCTTAGATGATTCTCTGAAATATCTTTAAACCCTTTGCCCTGTTTTCTAAACCGATCCCACTTACATCTTTAAAAAGGAAGATTGAGTTTTCTCGTTTGTTTTGTGTCCATTCGCTCGATTTGGGTTGTTCAATCCTAGACGTACGTTTTTTTAGTACACAACATCTTATACCTCTACCACGATCATGTAATGGACTAGGTATTTCAAAGACTTTGATATCGTAGGGTCCTAATACAAGCCATACTTTTTACCTGTGTTTCGTTGTCGAATTAATGTTTTACTGTGGAGTATCCAGTAGTAAGTTTTCATTACTTTACCGCGTTAATTGCACGACCAATTAATTTTTTTATATGTCCCAGCTAACCAGATTTGTTGACGATACCTACCCGCACAACACGAAATTGAATTTTATAGCTGTCTGATAACATTGCAATTAACGTGGATTATCTGGTCGCTTATTTGGGACCCCCGTGCTTTGGCAGAATGTGCGATAAGGCAAAGATATCCCTATCAGATATAAAACCATTCATTGAGGGGTCGGAATGCTTTTGTTAAACGTATTTCCTTGCATGTATGTATGTACTTATTGCAGCTCGCAATGGTACTCGCTGGCTTTCTTATGCAAACATCCCAATCCGTAAAGCAAATCAAAGATCAAGTGTGCAACCAAAAGTAAAGTATTGAGCGCTAGATTTGATTATAACTAATCTTACTAAGAACTTAAACATACTTTAAACTTTGAGTAAATAAATTGATTGTTTAACATCTGTTTGTGAATTTTTAGTTAACACATAAGATTGAAATAATAAATAAATTGAATAGTTAATCGTGTCCTTGAGTTCCATTACTTTAAAATATTTTTGTTTTATGGAAATCTGTGCAGCGTAACCCGTACTCATATATTTTTTTAGAAATCTCATCTGCTTGGACGTTTGAATTGTCACTGAACTTTTCCGGACATGATTGATAAGAGATTTGCAGAGTTTAAACCCGCGTTTGCAGTTAAATCAGATGCAATTGAAATTAAGCTAAAGAAATACCATCGATTCTCATTCGTTTACACATCTTACCTGTAAGTCCCGGCCCCCACTCCTTATGCAAAGCTTCGTAATTTTTTACATTTCGAAATGTATAATAAATATTGTAAACATATAACCTACAACTGGATGCTATTGGTTCCTATTTTCATAATCATATTGATTTGTTTATTCCTTTCCATGTTTTTAACAAAGAGCCTTATCTGTCTATCTCTGCGGGTGTTTTTCGATTCGTAAAATTGAATTGATTATTGCATTTCCGTACGCTATTAATGTTATTGCGTCAAATTACGTTATCAGCGATAACCCTTAGCCGATATTTATTCAAAAACATTTACATTAAAAATGATCCAGGGTTTGTTTGTTTCATTTAATTGCAAACCGTAAACCAAGAAACACGCTTTCAAAATGAACCGTTCTGTAAATTAAAAAAATCAAACTATCTGTGTTTTTATTATATTTTCTTTCTTTTAGAAAATGTCTGGAAATTCAGCTCTTATTCATGCAAAGCTCGAGGAGAGTGATCCAGAGCTGACCAAACTGATCAAAGAAGAGAAGATACGCCAAAAATGCGGCTTAGAAATGATTGCTAGTGAAAACTTCACTTCAGTTGCTGTTTTGCAGTGCCTTAGCTCGTGTCCTCATAACAAATACTCTGAAGGACTTCCTGGCAAAAGGTGAGAACAGTGATAACATTTAACCAAATGCGAAACTAACAAGGTTTGTTTTTCAAGGTACTACGGTGGCAACCAGATCATTGATCAAATTGAGGTGCTCGCTCAGAAACGTGCTCTCGATGTTTTTGGACTTAACCCAGAAGAATGGGGTGTCAATGTGCAGCCCTATTCAGGATCTCCAGCCAATATGGCAGTTTACACTGGATTGTTGCAACCTCACGATAGAATTATGGGTCTGGACTTACCCGACGGTGGCCATTTAACGCACGGCTTCATGACAGCAACGAAGAAAGTATCTGCCACATCGATTTTCTTCGAGAGCATGCCCTACAAGGTGGACCCAAAGACTGGCCTCATCGACTACGATCAACTGGAAGCAAATGCGAAACTTTTCAAGCCCAAAGTCATTATCGCAGGTATGTCGTGCTACTCGCGTTGTTTGGACTACGAACGGTTCAAGAAAATTACCGATGCCAACGGAGCCTATCTCATGTCCGATATGGCACATGTAGCTGGCTTGGTTGCTGCTAAGCTCATACCAAGCCCGTTCCAGTACTCCGATGTTGTTACCACAACTACCCACAAGACACTGCGTGGTCCACGTGCTGGTATGATTTTCTTCCGCAAAGGCGTGCGCCAGGTTAAACCGAATGGAGAAAAAGTACTGTACGACTTGGAAGAACGTATCAACTCGGCTGTTTTCCCTGGCCTGCAGGGGGGTCCGCACAATAACACAATCGCCGCCATAGCAACCGCCATGAAGCAAGCAAAGACTCCAGAGTTTGCCGCCTACCAAAAGCAGGTGTTGTTAAATGCCACCCGCCTGGCAGCTGATTTGCAGAAGAAGGGCTACACAGTCGTAACTGGAGGTACCGATGTGCATCTTGTTCTCGTCGATCTTCGCAGCGTCGGATTGACAGGAGCTCGCGGAGAGTATGTTCTCGAAGAGGTCTCCATCGCTTGCAATAAGAACACAGTTCCTGGAGACAAATCTGCTCTGTTCCCGTCTGGTATTCGTCTGGGTACTCCTGCACTCACCACACGAGGTCTGGTCGAGGATGATATCGGCAAAGTCGTTGAATTCATTGATCGTGCTTTAATCATCGCAAAGGAAGCCACAACCGTAGCTGGTCCCAAAATCGCCGATTTCTACAAAACCATTCACGAGAACGCCGCCATAGCTGCCAAAGTCAAGAGTCTGTCCGATGAGGTTGCAACTTTCAGCGAGAAATTCCCTCTACCTGGTATCGGGGAATTATAAATCGCAAAAAATAAAAACAAAATACTAAATTGCACTTGTAAAGTATTTATTTACTTTTCTATACATCCAATTAAATTGTGATTCAATAATAAGTTGATATCATTAAAAATCTTACACATAGTTTTATTATTACAAGAAAAAAATAAAAATGTCTACACTATCGGTCTCGAACGCTGACCATCTTACAATATTTCCATTTTAATACATTCCTTGGCGGGCCGTGCCATTCTATGGAATCGCGAGTTGTGTGTTGACAGAGACCATTTCGTTTTGAAGCTCTTGTTGCACATAGAACAGTCGTGTTTTTTCGATGTGATGGAGTGCTTCGACGCATTGTGTCGCCGCAGCGCGGAAATTGACTGCAACTTGCGATTGCACACCGTACATTGCAGCGATTGTTCTGTGAAGAAACAAACTCGTGTATATCATATATTTCCACAAATAAAGTACGTATTAAGGGCGCGAAGTATATTGCCATCTTCGCTAGATTGTGAAAGTTAAATTTATTAGATTAGTGTCTGAGTAAATTGTAAAATCGGTTGCACTTCCTTAAAATATTTATTTCTTCTATTTCTTGTTTACACCTTTATAAAATCTAACATGTCATTGTATGTTCATAATAATTACTTTTCGAATACAATTTCTAAAATAAGAGTTCAGTTTCAAATGCAAAAACGCGCAAAATGGGCAAATAAATTTAAATGTAACATCTTATAGAACCCTTACACATGTGAAGTGGCTAATCTTTTCTTCTTACATATCAGCGAGACTGGGGCAGGGTCGTGTTATTCGTGAACAAGCAACACGTGATGAAATTTCCTTCTTTTGTACGTAAAATCGAGTCGGCCCCTGAGATCCCGAAACATTCGAAACGTTCAGAAACTGAAGGCTTTCCACATATGTATTTTTCAATTTTAAAAAGAACTCTTTTGGATGCAAACAACATTCTTTCACACCAAAAACAACATTTTTCATTATTGGTTACTTCCAAAGAGATATTCCCGGTTTCATTAGTTTTTGCCGTTTGAAAAACATATCCAGAACCAGTTTACAGACATAAGGCGAACATTTTGATGGGGGCAATACCCCCTCTATATTTTTGGCTTAATACAAGCTAAAACTAACATTAAGAAAATAATAAACCCAACCCTTGTTTACTGTGTTTGTCCTCTCGAAGTGGTTTCACAGTCCGCTGTGAAGCGAGCGTTAACGGATCAAATCCATTAACAAGGGGCAATGTTTACATTTTTAAAACACAAACAGCTAAAGCTTCAGCCCAAATCCCATCATGGAGGGAGAATACAGAAGAGAAACCCTTGGTAGGTTGGGCGCACAAGTGGAACTCGACTGTAACGAACAATAAGTGACCATCTGGAGGTAGTTTGACAAACACGGCTCATTGGTTGAGACACGGGTCCTCCACGTACCATGTAAGCATAATCGTGAAAAAAATAAAAAGAAATTGGGTGCATTCACAAATAAATCAAAAGATGTAAAATCACTGCTTCTTGTCAACTTCTGGGCACTCCCATTTGTCATGTTGCTGCCAGTTAGCCAGTTCGTCTTGCTTACTTCTATCCACAAACCACCTTAAGTGAACCTGCTCTTTGAGGTAAACTGGCACTAGCTCTAGCACACGTTGCAATTCGCTTTCGATGCAATCAAGTGCAGCTTGACATTGTGCAGCCCAAAATTAAACCATTCTTATGTACATCATTTGTAAGGCTTTATTTCCACTCGTGTTTTTAAAAATAAATATTGGAAAAAAATTATTGGTGTCTCAGCTAAATATTCAAGACTGTTCCACTATTCACGACCAAGTTATTCGAATCCGTTCTCTTATACCATGTCAATTAAGAGAGTTTTATGTTCATCGATTTGAAAGCGAGTTCAGGAACTTCGTCCAACATTTTTCTTTGGATGATGAACGAAATTACAGTGTTCCACTCTTTCCTCTTAAACTAAAACAGTCCGTAAGTCAGTTTTTGCATTGTGAACCTGATTTCCAATTGAATAGTGCCTAGCGACGTGAGTCGTGAATTATGTAACATGCCTCATTTTCAACACCGCTACACAATAAGTCAAATTACTTATGTTGTATCAATAAATAGCCCTACAGCATGTTGTTTGTGTTTCTCTTTTTAAAAGAGTCAAATCTTATGTCTATTATTAACATTGATGGAAATAATGTTATGTTGCTTAAAAAGCTTCAGCGACTTGCTCTTTTACACCGACTTACTCTATAGACAGTAAAACATAGAATTGTTATACCATTTTTAAAAAAAAAATAAATTTCTTACAATATTACATTACATATATATTATGTAAAACAAGTGTTTTAGATTAATTTTGTTTTCTTGGACGCAGGTGGCTGGTTGTGTGATTTTGCTCGTCATTTTGGGTTACCTTATGAGTTTTCGTTACTTCGGACCGATATCTTTTGTTCGTGCGATATTCGAATATGCTCACGCAAACTGTATTTATTTTTGAAGTTCTTTTGACACACGTCGCATTTGCGGGGCGGTTGCGGAGTGTGTTGAGTTCGAATATGTCTCCAAAGATTTACAGTCGTTATAACCATTTTGCAAAATTGACATTCAGTCCATTTATTATTTGGCAAATCTAAAAGTATAACAAAACATATTTTTTGTTAGTATCGGTATTTTGCATTTTCGTTTTTTTTTGTGGTGTTTTTTTGTTTAATTTTAATAAATTTTGAATAATTGGCAGAGGTAAATAAGAAAGCAAATGTCAATGTCGATTTTGTATGTATATACTTAAGATAATAGTTTCGGAGTGGCTGGCACGTTTACTAAATCATTTGGAGACATATTCGTTAAGAGTTTTTTTGTTTTGTTTGTTTTGTATCTGGAAATTAAGCTGTGAAGGTTTACTTTTAAATTTGATTTGATTTAAAATGTAAGGCACCGCGCGAAGGTAAGAAATATTAAAGTGGGAAAGCAATTTCACGAAAAAAAACTTAAGCTAGTTCAGAAATCAAGTATATCTACAATTTATGCGGTCTTCTCGATTATCTTTTGAAACTCACCACATCAATTAATGTGCGTTAGATTTAATCGAGCATCTAGGACCCAAACCAAAAGATTGCCTATCAATTTGTCGGTAATGCAGGTTTTATTTAATGTGGTATTCGATTCAGCTTCTCAAAGCACTTTTTTTTTGCTGTATGCCACTTTTTTATTCGATTTTTACGAGAAAAAAACAATCTTTTTCAGATTTCAGAGCACTTTTACTAATCTGTTTTTTTTTTCAGAGTTGCTTGAGATTTAGCAATACAAGTTCGTTTAAGTTTGACAACTAGTGAAGTTTGTTGTTTACGGTTTCATAAAATTTTTCAACTGCAAGGAAACGCATTGCATGAGGTGAATCTATTTTTGATAACTATTTATGTACAAATGTTTAGAAATCAATGTGGGCCCAGATTTCGAATGACGGCTGAGAAAAGTCTCGAAGGTTACACATATTCCAATACCACGAATATCAACGAAAAAGAGAGCAAGTGACGTTTTAATGTTTGATTAGACACCTGAGCACAGAACCTATGAAGCCCAATCATATACCACATAAGAAAATAAAGAAAACCCTCGGACATGGGTGGGGTGGATCTACCTGTGCGCCATATTGAATTCCAAAATAATTGTAATATGTAGGATGCTTGGACAAATCTATGCTTCGGCAACACAGGGATTCAAAGTGAGTGGTAAGTAATCTGATAATCTTGAGAAAAAGTTTCGTATTTCAATTCGTAAATATTGAAAAAGCCACTCAACAAATGTCAAATGCTTTCGATAGAAAATTACTTTCACAAATACAAAAAAAGCCAGAATAACAAAAAGCCACCTAAAAAAAACACATACAGAACCATAGACCTAGCTTCTCACAAGCAATTCGGATATTTTTGCCTTGCATGATATGTTCTCAAAACAGCAACCCCACGATCGTAGCCATACGTCATCTACTCGCAGCTTTGGGCTTATTGTGGCATTTCAACAAAATTTGTCAAGCAAAATAAGTTATAGAGAATTCCAATCAACTTTCCTTATTTTGGACATAATAACCCGTTTCTGTAAGTCACATTGAAAAAGTAACCTTACGTATTTGTAATCCCTAGCTATACAACTTTTAATTTAACGTGCAACTTTTTGTTATGCCCGGTTTACCAATTTTAAGTAAAAAAAAAACTAAACTGACCTTGGATTGCATTTCCTTTCTCATCCTTCCCACCACTATCTGTGCTACCTGGCTGCGATATTAAACGTCCTGCAGAAAAATTAAACATACTTTACTTTTCTGACTTTCTTTAAAACAAGGTTAAAGCCGCGCATACACATAAAGGAAACTGTGAGAGCCAGGAAGCAAACAAACCCGACAAGTCATGACTCGAGCTTTTCTTACGTTTCTTTGGCCCTTATTTCTCCTGTGTATACGCGGCCAAAGTTAAACATTAAAAAAAGTTTATATACCCATTTCGATTGCAGTTATCTCTGTGTTATCTCCCGACTCGTTGTGAAATTTATCCTCGATTTCGGATTCGGTCAATATTTCATACTCCGAGGTGTATTGCGTGACAGTTTGTCCACCAGCTTCTTGGGACGTCTGGTGAGATTGTGTAACTGAGTCGTTCAGTTGATTTGCATCGGTAACATCAATGTACTCAGGTATGTCCATTTTTACTGTGGCCGGTAGAAAAGTCATTTCGGAGGCTAAAATAAAACAATGTTTCAGGAGCCATTGACTTTAAAAAGCGGTTTAAATTAAATTACTTTTAACAATTGTCGGTTCCTCCTTGGTGAATTCAACAGACTCTGTTGTGTAGATGTTGTCATCGTCATCGGAAAATGTTATTTTGCGTTTTTTTATTGAGGATTGACTGCTCTGCTGATGAGTAGTCTGCTGTTGTGGTTGCTGTTGTGCGATATGGATCTGCTGCGGTATGGCCTGTTGGGTTGTATGTGTGACAATTGCAGCTACTGGCATCTCAATGGTCTGCGAAGATTGGGTGACATTTTCCGTGACTGTTCGTATTGTACTCGGTATGGTTTTTATAATTTGCTCATCGGTCTGCGTTCGAGGGGTTTTTGGTTTGTCCTTCTCTTCTGATGTTAGTCCTTGCACAGCAAGTAATTCAGCAGTTTGCAAAAAAGATTGCAGGGCTTCTTGATGAACGTTTACTTCACCCTACAAAACAAAAAAATCAAAATTGGGATGTAAGAATGCGATGCAATTGTCAATTTTTTTACAATATAGATCAGGTTCAACTCTTTATTTGAATAATTACTAAATCGAGTGTCGCATTGCGAATGTGTGATATGTACAGCTCATGGTAGATGGGATAGATTTTGATCAGGTAGCGAACCAGATCAGCCATGAACTCTTGACTACGGAAACCGACGCGTCCAGAATGGAAATTTACTAAACATTAAGACTTCAGAAGACAGTGCTACGAGGCAGTCATCTAAACTTTATCTGCATGCATGTGCGTTTTAGCTTTTCTTTACAGAAATTAATTATTCAAAACACAACTACACAAAAACAACAGCTTGGTTAGTTCCTAGATCTGTGATCTTCTTTTATGATAAGAAAACAAATTCAGGTTGAGTTATGTAAAGTTCATAAAGAACCGACGACAATTAGTTGAATATACAAAAAACTTTCCCGCTTACCCTGTCCACTGTACATACAATATAATAAATGCAAAAAAATCCTTACCTGATACATAAATTCAATAATTGAATTTAAATCCTCGTATTTGATAAACTTGAAGATTATCACTGGATGCGGATGGGGGTTTTCTTTAAAGATTTCCTTAAAATAGCCACTGCATGCAGAGAGGAGCACCTTATGCGCTTTTATTCTTTGCCCATCACAACAGAGCGTAACATCAACGAAGTCATCATTTAATCTTAACGAATCAAATGCGTAGGTAATATGCCGCAGATAGTTATTCCAACGCAAGGAATATTGCTGCGTTGTGGCCATTTCTTCTTTCGCGGTTTAATATTTTAGGCAAAATAATATCCCTACTGTACCACAAATCGCCACAGAGAATCAAAAATATGTAAAAAACTATCTTTCCTCAGATTACTCTCCACAATATATATGGACAGACAAATGTACTCAATTATTAACAAGCTTTTCACTGAATTTCTTTTGAAATAGTTCTTTGAATGGAAATATTTAGAAAATTTTACACAATCAATAAAAAAGCAAGGAAATACAAGCTGCACCAATACTTTTTTTATGTCAAACAAATATGTCGGACTACCTTATCAATACGACGCCATTTTGTTGCACTGTATGAGGTCGTTGTCGCGTTCCGTCAGATGTAAGTTATTGGCTGTGTTGTAATAAGCACTGAATGCATTTTTGTTTAGTTGGCGTTCTTCGAACGATATTAGGTGTGTTTTTTTGAACTTATGATGGTTTTATGTTGGTAGCCTTGCATAATTTGGATCTGTTCACAGAGGCTCTCTATTTACAGTATGTCCTAGGCGTTTACTGTGATTTGGAAATTGGGATAAAAACTTATTTTATTTTGCCTTGCTTTGCTGATATTGAAATTAAAAAAAACAAGCTTCATGTTGTTTCGAGAAAACGGAATTTATGATCCAAGGCCAAAAATAATAATAAAACGTAGCAACGATACATATACCTAAATAAGTACTTTCAGAATATGTTGAAAGAATGTGCGCTTTATTAAAGACAACTTTTTAAATACATATATAAATTATAGTCCCGATTTTCGGACTAGGAAGTGATAATAATAAAATAATAATAAACTTTTTTTTATTTCGAAAGCTTTTTTTACGTAAACGACGTGGAAAACAACGTTAGCAAAAGTCAAATGTGTTTAACCAGATGTTTGTCACTTCCAGTGTTAAAGAATAGTTCTTAAAATCTTTTGTAAAAAAAACACCTTGAATTTTGCAATATCATGTACCTAGCCGCTTGGTTTTAGCCTATCTTTCATAGGACTCACTAACTTATGTAAACATAGCCTTAAGTAGCTTTTCGACTATTCAAAAGTTAAGACTTTCATTTCGACCACTTGCACAAATTTCCAATTTCAACTGTCAACAAAGTGTCATTCGTGAATGTTTCACACAAAAGATTTCCAAATGGAAATAACACAGAAATGGATGAAATAAAAACAAAATTCTTGGATTTGCTCAACAAGCAGGTATTGTTAATATTTTTCATTACAAAATATATTGAAAACACTATTAAAAATCGATCCTTACAGAACCGACAAATGAAAATACCTGCAATGGGATTTTCCGATTATTTCATCCAAAATGTTACCACTGAACCAGAAATTGCAGCCAAAGTGCAGCAGACTGCATCAATAACAGATGAAGAGAACCAACAGCAGTCCGATCAAGAAATTCTTGAAAGCACTGAAAGTATTTATTTTGATCCAGACAGTGATCCTAGTTTGTATGAATTGAATGTGAGTTGTCAATTTGTTAAGTTTTAAAACGAGTTTATTTAAATAATTCGATATTCATTATCGCATTCGTGTTGATCATTACCTATTACAGAAAGTTCTTAGTGATGGCGTTAATTTGGAGAAAATCGACGAAACCATGAGCACTTTAAAAATGCAGCATAAGGTTCTATCCAAGCAAGTTCTACAAAATATCCTAGAGCAACGAAGTGCATGCAATGTTGAGCTCGCTGCTATTAATGATGTACAAAAAGAGTTGGAAGAATCTCTGTGGACTTGTCGAAAGGCTCGCTCGTACTTAAACTATGCCAAAACTAATCTAACTACAACAAGTCTCGAAATTTTGGCTGCATATCGTAAGCGGGAAGTCTTGAATGAACTTCTTAAGTCATTGAACGCAATCAAGAAGCTCGTAAGTACAGATTATTTATGTGAACATTGTTACTTTTATATGCTTATGGTAATTTTGTTAATATTCAAACATCGGAATATACAAAGTTTAAGTTTTAAATTGCACAATTTTTATAAATTGCAATTCTAGATTGCTGTAGATTATCTGTGTATACAAAGTGGGTCACACGTCACACCTCTTATTGGAATTGTAACGTGATATCTAGTAGGTACGCAGCATTTTCCAATAGATGTATCTGTTTACAAAATTGTCAAAGCGGTTAGTTGGGTTTTGCTGCGGTGCAAAGCACAAATTTATCATTCTTCGTATGCTAACGCTGAGTTTGTTTGTACTAACAAATTTTGTATGTTTTGTACCGATGATTTCTGATTTTATATGCGAAAACCCTGCATACTAACAATATATGAATTTAACTGCTCTACAGGCATTTCATAATTTATTCTGGCGTTTTCAATGCAGCCAATAGACGGCATTGTTTGAGTTTATTTTCCTCAAATTTGTATACAGATTTGGCAAGGACTTGCCAGACAACTGCAGCAGGTGGTTTTTATCGATATTTTTAGCCGCTATCTTTACAATCACTGTGGAGAAAAATACACCACAATGCAGAGAAGAAGCAATGTCAAACATGATTTTTTGAAATATACTTGCACATGGGGCCCATGACCACGATCGCGTTCCGCGAGTTTTAATATAAATGGCACTAATGCAATTCATGTTAACAAATATATGACTGCTGCCAGCTGGCGTGTATAAAATAAATTAATTGTATTTCTAAAAATGCTTGTTGAATGAATTCTGTCTTGGAATCGAGAAGCGAAATACATCAAGTGACTTGTTTCGCCCGATTCGCCTTAGTCTGTACCACTAACTGATCTACCGCCACGGGTATATACACATAATCCAGCAACTATTGACCTAATCTATCCCTTAACAATAACATTCTAAATGCATCATTGCCCTTTCCGCTTGCAAGAAATCAACGGATGTCGAGGTACAAACCCTGCTCGCTGATGGGAATTACTCTGGAGCCATAGGCTTACTGTTAAAGTGCAAAGATTCGGCCGCTGAATACACTCAGTACGACAGTGTACAATCGCTTACAAAGAAATTGCAAGAAACCTTGCTGTTGACAGAATTCCAATTGGACACAGTTCTAAATGAGGTAACCATCCATCTGAAAACCAAACTGTTTCCCTAATTAAATACCCACTACTTTCAGATTATCCTTAATTTCGACATAAAAAAATACGGAAAACTCCAAGAATCTTATAAGCTACTAAACAAATCTCTTTTCGCAATGGATCAGGTAAGAACACACCCCGTTATTGGTCTTATTCAAACTATGACGCTTTCTCGATACAGCTGCACATCAACTTCATCTCGTCAATTCATTCATCTGTAAACTCTGTGCTACGTGCATATAACGATCCGAACATCGATGAGAACCTAAAGTATTTATTCGAACAACTGTGCGAACAGGTTGCTGCCGACAAATACATTCCATGCTTGATAAGCCTTTGCAAAACTTGTTGGACCATCTTGGCATCGTACTACCAAATCGTTATGTGGCATCAAAACTATAAACTATATCCGGAGGAAACGCACGACTCACCGGACAATTATATTCAGGAAAAACTGAAAAAAGGCCAATCACGTATATGGAACGACATTCAATCGAAGATGTGTGTCTATCTGTCGAGTGCTAAGCTAACAACACTCAAGCACGAGCAATTTATTCAAGTGCTTTCGGTTATTCAAAGACTGCAAAAAGTCGGCATAGAATTCTGTGGAGAGTATTCAGAGAAGCTGATCGCAACAATGCAATCGCAAAGCGAAGAGTTCTTTAATCGTTACCATGTATCATGTTTGGAGGAAATTTGTCTCTTTCTGGACAATGAATCGTGGACGATTATCGATTCATTCAGCAACATTCTGCAGCTGCAGGAGTTTCGTTCTGTTCGCAATACACTAAGGCGACACAAGTCGCCAAATATCGCAATTCTGCCCACAGATTCTAATAACAGTCCCACCAGCAATAACAATTGTGATGAACTAGTTTCGGCGCATTCCCATGACGGTGGCAGTTCCATATACGGATCATGTGGCTATTTTCTGCGATTCTCGGAGAAGAGTTCACCATTCGATGGCGGACTGGACGCAGCCATGCTTGAGGAAGACATACTTTCGGGCATTGTGGACGAGGCATCGTGTTATTTCTCTGAGGAGAGCGACGATGAAAAGAGCATGCAAAGCAAGGATGAAGATGATGGCAGCGGCGGAGGAGTGCAGTACGTAGATAGAGTGAGTTCACACCCTGGCCACGTAGCTGAGCTTTTCCTTTTTTGCAGGCAAATTATCGTAAATAACACATCACTGAATGTATTGCGCTGTATAGGCAGGTATTTGCAAATGTGCAAATTGCTGCACTGTATTTCGCCCAAGATTGTTAGCAGCATGTTGGAGCTGATTGACTTCTACTGTTATGCTGTTCATGAAATTTTCGCAAAGGACTCGGTAAGAGTTTCGTGAA
Organism: Cheilosia pagana; assembly: GCA_936431705.1. Lineage (NCBI taxonomy): Eukaryota > Metazoa > Arthropoda > Insecta > Diptera > Syrphidae > Cheilosia > Cheilosia pagana. The sequence goes on along the minus strand of OW386168.1, from coordinate 30,916,542 downwards.
TATCGTTGTCCTTTACCTGTCTTTATTTTCATGTCAACAGATTGTGCAAATGGAAAACTTGTACACGAGCAAAATAGAGTCCAAACTGAAGACGATCGAGGAGAAGATCGTTCCTAACGTTAAAATTTGGCCTTTAAACTTCTCTTCCTTGGTAAGGCGAGGCTGATATTTCACAAACAAATTATTCAGTTGTATAAATAATTCCTATTAGATTAATAACGAGCTGGCTAATCCAGATACTCTGTACGGATTATCACTGCGAATCGTCGCCATCGAGAGTGGTTCCTGTATGATTCAACAATTCCAATTGCTGAAACACTACTTGAATCACTTGTTGCCTGTCAATGAACGCAGCATCCTTGCATCGTACACAGAATACAGCGGTTTTATGACCAACATTGCAAATCCAGTCTACACTTGTGTTACCTCAAAAATATTCGATCTGCCTAGCATCCTTGCTTCTATGGCCAAAGTGAAATGGGACATTAATCACGTGAGCTTTCAACACAGCAGTTACATCGACATTATGAATAGGGTAAGTGATCGCTTCATCCCTAAAGGTTCTGTCTATTATAAGCTTGTGTGGTTTTAAGAACGTACAAACGTTTGCGATGCGATTAGAGGAAATAGCTAAGGAAGTTCCAGTTCCCTCCGAAGCGGTTTGGAATACGATAGCACGCATAGCAACGCACCTACTAGTCGAAGGGTGAGGAATTGCCGCTTCGAATTGTCTTTTCTTTAAAAATATGTTTTTCGCCCACAGTTTTTCAAACGCAAAAAAGTGCTCAGCGGGCGGTAGAGCACTTATGCAGTTGGACTTCACCAATTTCATGTCAATAATAGAACTCATCTCTGGCCTTAAATTTCTCGAACACCATTCTTATGTTGACGTCTACTTGAAGGCGTACTACTTTCCGGTGGAACAATTTGAAGAATGGATCGAAGTGCAAAAGAATCTCGGAATCTACTCGAAAAAACAACTGACCAACCTGATAACGTGTGTGTGTTCTGGCAATAAGCGAACCAAGCAGAAGCTCTTGACTTCATTGGAGAATCTCAACACCAGCACAACATAGTAGACATGCTGTGGTTGATATCAGTTGACAAATAAATATAATAGTTTAGCGATTAACTATCTTAGTTTAATTTATTTTTATATAAATGTGTACGTAACAAATGTTCAGTTTTGTCCGGTGTTCCATATTATACTTTAAGTAAAACTTAATCATTCCAAGATTTGCTTAAACAAATTATATTGCGACTAACGTTCTCTCTATTAACTACTTGCAAACAAATGTGCAGGTGTTTAGACATTGGGTTGCCACATGAAATTTATTTGTGTTCTGTAGAGCAAGCATCTGTTGTATTTGTTTGTAATTCTATCTCTTACTAACTCGAATGAACAAACTTAAACTTTAACTGTGGTAATAATTTGTATTATTTATTAAATGTTAAGTATTCGTATTGTACAATATATTATTTAAATATATATATACGTAATTTAAAAACGCTTGTATTTTTGTTTATTTTTATTTAACAGTTCCATTCACGAACATCTGGCAGAGTGCTGGGGGTTCGATGAATCGCATTAGTTCATTTACTTTCCTGGTAGCCGTTAAGTGTTTTCTTTAGGGGATCCATTTAAAGAGAACATACTTGGTGCTGTTTAACACTAGTAAAAACGGTCGTTGCTGAATTGTATTTATTTATATTAATTTGATCTACCTCGTGGGGTGTATTAGCGCAGAAGCGAGGGACTCATAAAAGTAATGGCTATTCTGGATTTCATGTTTGATTCGCTGGTTTTTGCACTATTTAAAATCTAGTAATGCAAATGCTTCGAAGAGAGCCCGCTTCGTAATGTCTGCTGAAGATTCTACTTTAATTTGATACGCTGAGAGAGATGTTCAATAAACACACCTAATGTCTTCCATTTCAATTGCAAGTAGGTGCCTTTCGTTAAATATTTCCCAACAACAACGAACCTTTGCAATATTTCGAACACAATTGTCCTGTGAAATCTTAACAACCATTAAAAAGTGCAACTTTTATATAATGTCCGGATTCTATTGGCATATATGACTAAAACAAATTGAACGATTTGTATAATTGCTTTGAGCTGTAGCGCAAATTGTTTTTCCCGTTCCTACATTAAGCGGTCAATGGAACGCAGGGGTTGGCATCACCTAACCCAAAAAATAATCCAATGATTGGTCAAAAGATCACTTTTTCTTGTTCTATATCAGTTCTTACGTTGGATTGGTAAAATGCGATTCTTTTTAGAATCAAATGTACTCTTTTCTAAATCTGGTACCAGAGTCAAAAGAACAGCTGGAATTGGAATCACGGGAGCCCTCCGATCTAGTCCGACCGAGGCACTTAACGTGATTCCTAATCTCTTGCCAGTGGATCTGCATATTGAAAACATTGTAGCTTATGGTGCTGCTAGAGTAAAGGAATCAGAATGCTGGTCAGAAAGGCCCTACGGCCATACCATCATCCTACTTTCACTCCCCGCTGGGATAGGACGTATATCTACAGACTACTTTATACACAAACTTAACTTCCATAAAAATTTCTCTCTTTAGATTTCCCTCTTGATCAGAATGGGAAAAGAACGCGCTCGCAAATAAATGCGATATACCCATTTTAATGTATGGTTCCAAAATGAACTGTGGAGTGGGTGCGAGAGTTTTATTAAATCCGTACTAGATGTTTCCATGTCTTTTCGCCTACCCAACACAGCCAGCGTCTTTCAAGCAGAAGTTCTGGCTATTGGGGAGGCGTGTAGTATAGTTATGGACGTGCGACACCCGAAATTAAAATAGGCATCTTCGTTGATAGTCAGGCCGCGATTAAGGCATTGGTTTCGGCCAGGTCTTCATCTAAACTTGTTGTGGACTGCAGCGATAAACTGGCCAGGGCAGATCATCGGTTTGAAATCACTCTCGTCAAGGTTCCCGGCCATAGGAACATGAGAAAGCCGATGAACATGCTATATAGACGTGGCTCTGCTCTGATCATATCTTATGTGTGTCCTCCACTGGGGCACGTTAAGAGAGAAATCCTCCTTCACTACACTGCAGGGGCCGTGACTAGATGGGTGAACCTCACAAACTGCGTCATTTCTAGAAAGATTTGGCCAACATTCGACGAAGCCAGAACAAATAACCTCCTTTCCAGAACACGTGCAGATGTCGCTAGACTTACTGGCCTCTAGGAACTCACGCAGCCAAGCTAGGCATTCCCCACAACACCCACTGTCGTAGCTACTAACAAGAGTGAAACAGTGTTCCACCTTCTTTGCGAATGTCCGGCTCTAGCTAAAACAAGGTACAGTGCCCTGGGTAGTCATTTCTGTGACAATCTATCGGCCATCCGAGGCATCCATTTCAACAATATCATCAAATTTCTCAACTGGTTTTGAGTTACCATAACCTACGTCACCCTTTCTATCTCCAGGTTCTACTAGTTGTGGTTTCAAAACGGCGCTTAAGCGCTACTTGGGTTTTTCCTCATCAGGATGGAGGGAAAGCAACCACTTAAACCAACCCACCAGTTTTTTACCTATGCATTGCAATTTTTGTTATTTAAAAATTCAAATTTGTTTAGACGATTAAAAATTGCAGAAATTAAACACAAAATTTAGCCAACAATAAAAACAACAGGACAGGCAAACTCTGAAATCTGAGATTGCTAATCAACTGATAATGGCAACTAATAGCACTACTACGAAAAAGGACTTCCACTGGGCGCCATTTTGAAATTGTCCATTCAATATTGATTTTGCTTCAATATTTTTGACACTATAGGGACTCCAAGCAGTACTTTTAAATTCTTAAATATCAGCACTGTAATTGAACAATTTTAATACAATTTATTGCATTGAATTGGTAAATAAAGTTCATAAAACAATAAAAACTACCTAACAAATCCTACACACAAAATTCGTTAAAAAATGCCGGTAGAAAAGAATGAAAACTTCCGTTAAAGATATAAACAATGATAAAAATGACGTATAACAATAACAAACCATTCTATTGCTAAAAATAGAGTATGAGGAGTTTTTTTGTCGAGTTCAAGGGCTAATAATCTTCATCTCGCTCCGTTTCAAATTCATTCACTACCTAATCTTAACATTCCAATTCAACAATGCGTTCAAACATACGTATGCATGCAATGCACACCAAGGCATAACCGATCGAATGTGGAATGTGTGGAATGTCTGACAACTGACAACTGCGAACGAACGCACGGTGTTATAAATATTTACATACGAGTTGTGGCGAGTCGGAAATCGGAATAGTGGACCAAATCATATGCAAAATAAAATAAAATGTTTGATTGAAATACTTTTAAACTTATTGGGGCCCAAAGTAACGAAAAGTAACGTCCTAGTTATTTATCAAGAATAAGTGTATTTGTGCATTAAAATAGGACACATTGATTTATTAGTGACGGCCATTATAACAAAGACGCTGTCCCTCGTAAGTGCTTTTATTTGTAACAATTGTGATTAAATGAATACCTTGTAGTGTTAGGTATATGAATTACATAAATTTATTATCAATCTGTTTCGAGTAGGTTTTGTATTATTTAATAATAAATGCACGCAAGTACATAATGTACAATGTACATAAATAACAACACCCATTATTTTGTTTACGTTTTTGCGCTCTTTGTTGACATCTTAGAAAAAAAGCGGAAGCTTTAGATAGAGAATATGGGCGACATGCGCTGTTAAATCTGGTGAATGGTGATACCCTACTGACAGATGTCATAAAAGCTGTAAAATTAAATGTGGCAACTGGCAAGTCCCACTCTGTGGTTTGGAAGACAAAAGCTTTATCTGTCCACCCCCGCAGCCACTAGTATTTTATTTTAATTTTTAAAAGTTTTTGTTGGATTTGAGAGGTGCACTGTGTATGGGTAGGTACGTTTGCTTGCATGTTTAATGCGATACAGGGTGCCGCAATTGATTGCAAGTAGAAACATTTTTAAGTGTGTTTATTTTGTAGGTAGTTACTCTCTGCGTTGGGCCTTATGGAAGATTTTGACTTAAATTAAATTAATGTTGTTTCACTCAAAATCTCAATTTTTTATTTTTTTTATGAGAGGTTATTTTACTGGTCACAAGATGAGTAAGCCCTCTTGGTAACGAACAGAGCGTTATATCTTGTATTTCGTTGACTTTCTTTTTTTGCACTGCAGGACAAGTTGGGTCAGCCTCTGCAGAACAGGGGAAGAGATCGCGTTTCCACTTTCATTTTCAGGTTTTACGGGCACAGTCATGACTTTACATTTTTATTAATTGGTGCGGGAGTAGCAAAGCATTTATATGAAAATAAGTTAAGCTCGATGTTCCTCACTGATATAATTATGATCTGCAAAAGGAAGAGGGGTTTTTGACGAGGCATCAGCAGTGACAGTAGCTTTGAAGAGCCTTGTGCCATCTAGTCTGTTGCGATGCAATTTTGTTTCAATTTTTGCGAAAATCTATATTCTTGGCTAAATGTCAAATTTCACTCAGTCAGAAAGTTCTCACTTCACGAGACAACCCAAAAAAGCTCTGTAACTAGGTACTTCAGTAGGTATGTACCTCTTTTTGTAAAATTCGGATGAAGCGGTGGCTGAACGCTTAACCTGTTCTACTCGTTCGGTATTTAAGCGTATATTTATCAGCAGACATTCCGTGGGTAAAACCTCGAAAGAGGTATCATAGCGAAGACATGTTTCACTTCAAGAAATTGGTAAAAATGGCCACGTTCAAAATCTTAGTTGTCGACCTTAAGTAACCCGAACGCAAAAACTATATTGGTCGGGAACTTCACTTTTCCTACGTCAGCCACATATGCGAACAGTCAACTTATGTCGTTTTCCATTGGTTTCACTCGGGGATTCACTCATTCTAAAATCCAATGGAACAAGAAAACTGCTTCTGGTTGAATCCACATTTGTATTGGTGAAATGCCAAAATATAATCTACGGCTGCCATCAGCTGACTTGTATAAAATACACAAATTACATTTGTGTTAGTGCTTCTTGAGTGGATTCTGACTTCAAATCGAGAAGCGAATTTCTCTTCTCAGAATCACCAGAAGAGTATTTTTTGTGCCAAAGGAACGGTTTCAGAAGTGATTTTTTTCGATTCCGGACTCTCCCGGACGCTTCTTTTTGCCCAATGGAAAACGACATTAGTACTCAGTCACGAATTTCTTAACTAGATTCGTTTGCTACCCCTCCATAAACGTCAACTGAAACAGCTGCCCGCATGTGACCGATCTAGGCCATTCAAAACTGAGATACATCAAGTCAGTCAGCTGTCAGCTGTATTTGGTTGTACTCGGGGACAGACCTTAAACAAGAATAAAGTTCCATCTGTCAAAAATCTTATGTCGTTTTCCATTGGGCAAAAAGAAGCGTCCAGGAGAGTCCTGAAACCGTTCAGGAGAAGTTTACGAAACGTGCAACTAGTCAACAGAATCTTTTCAGAAGTAGGTACCTTATAATTTTGGTTACGATATTTATTGTTGGTGTGAAACATCTTATGGCGCGACTTGGGAGTAAAATCGCTTCGACCGAGACGAAAATGATCAATCTGAAATTGAGTGACGGAAATTGGCCTGTCGCCATCACTATGCCGTAGCATAAAACTCCTTAAACACTCAACCGATTTCAATGAAATTTTGTGGTTGGGTATGGTTGGTTGTAACTTGATGGAAAGGATAGTTTTGGACCCGATAGATGGCGCTGTTGTCGATCTTCTTAACCACTCAGCCGATTTCAATGAAATTTTGTGGGTTTGTATAGTTATATGGAAAGACATATTTTTTTTATTTTTTCAATTTAATTCTCAAAGTGAATACCTATTTATATGGGCACGATGGACCTGGGGAGTGAACTGATAGAACTAGGTCTTACACAGACACTAGACTACTGAGTATTGACGATATGAAAACGAAATGTTTACAAAAACTCTCTATATCAAAAAAATATTTTTTTTCATTTTTTAATTTTCGATGCACATTCCCTGTAACCGGAAAACGGTAACTAATATAATGAAACAAGGTAGGTAGTTAAAGCTTTTGAGCTCAAGAAGGGTTAAACATCAAATTCCCCGCTGATTATGTAAATTTGATAAACTGGAATTAACCTACTGAACTCATAGAAAAAAAACCAACACATAAATTCACCCTGTAACTTTTTTTTTAACACCGATAGAACATAGGAATGCAATTCTGTTAGAGGTTCGATAAACAAAATCACAGTACACAAATCTGAAACAAAACAACTTGCTGCAGACTTAATCAAAATAACGATTAAAATCACTGCCCCACTACTGCACTGGCACTCTGGCAGTGTACGAAACTTGACCCACTAACGGCAAGATAAGCTTAATAAAGTTAAATTCATTCAGTTTGCATACTTACTTGGTACTAACTTGTTGTTGGCGTTTACAGTCAAACCTGAATTTTAACCTTTAATGACGATTGGATATTACAGTATTGAAAATATTAAATTCAACTTTCTTTCCTTTTTAAGTAAACAATGTCCAGTTGGATAGAATATACTGAGCCGGAATGGCGTGGTCTCAATATGAGAGAACTAAAAGTAGACGAAGCCTATCTAGTCCCCATATCTACTTTCAGCGATAAAGCTTACATCTATTCGCTTTCTGACGAGTGTTATACAGTGAGTATGAATTTGTTTGTTTGCAAAATATTATTAAATCATCATTCCGAAATACCACTAGTGCCCGTATACAAAAGTGAAAGCTGTTTTTCCGAATCAAACTGAGGAACCGCTAACGCTGAACGTAGCCCGCCAAATAGTTTTCAAAGTATTTGACAAAGATGTTGGACGATATGCACCGGATAATCTGTAAGAACTATTATAGGTTAAGAATGTTTTTAACATTATTTAAACAATGTTGTTTTTTTTAAACAGCACTGCTCTTTGCACCCTGCAAACACCTATGCAGGAGTTTGGGGTCTACAACTTGTCTATTCATTCTAATGGATCTTGTGAAATGATCACCGACAAACCGGGTGTCAATGTAGATTTATGTAAGTATACCTATTTATTAATCAAATTGATTAAGGTACCTACAAAAAACTGCCTTACAGCAATATTATCGGTGATAGTGGTGTGTACATTGATGGCAGTCGCAACTAAACTGGCTTTTTATGGATGGAACAAATTAAAATCGTTGTCAAACGCTGAGGCAGTAATTAATGCCGGTTTAGAAGAAACCACTGATACACCAGCTGTGAGGCGACGAATGAGAAGCTTAGATGCATTCAGAGGGTGAGTAGCAATTGAAAACATTTCTATCGCATTCTATTAGTTAAGTCCTACTTACGTTCCACTGTAGAATCTAGCAGGGAAACTTTGAGGTTATATTTTAGTGGCTTTGTATAGACACCCACCCAGGAGGAGCTTTTAGAAAGGAACCCCATCCTTTATTAGGAGCTTTTACATAATTTTCATAAGCTAACAAACTGTTGGTCGAATTCATTTTAAATTTTGCACTTTGGTAGTCTTTACCCAATTTTAAAAGTGACTCTTCTACCGCTTTTTGGTGGGGTAAAATGCTATAACTTATAAGTATATTTATGCAGTTTTATATAACTTCCTAACCGCTTATCATGGCGGTACGCAATTTTACGTGTTGATTGAGAATATAAAATGAGAGAGCAAAAGAGGGAAGAGGAAATTTTGTTCCAGCCTAATATCTCAAGTTTTATCGGGCAGCCCATAGGAGATTTTAATATTTTAACAATTAAATCATTAATTTAGTACTACATAATCATAATGATGAAATACATTAGCAGAGTTTCCTAAAATTATAAGTGCATTTTCTTAACTTTTGAGTTATCCAGTTAACTCCAATATGCAAATATATTCAAATTGCAAATGTTCCTCTTTAAATGTTTTATTGTTATTACAATATATCTAATGATTGTGCGTCTTTAATTTACTTGCATAGGTTAGGTTAGGTTATAATGGCAGGCTACACACAAATGCAGCCACACTTAGGCCGGAATTGTCCCATTGTGACAGCACACGATCTAATGATCTCAAACTACCCGTTGAACCAACAGGAGCTCAAAGTAAACCGGCGGAGGCGATTGATATTAATAATATCGAGTTCACTAAGATTATCAAAGAAGTATTCTCCGAGATGTAATATTCTTTAAGTAGAAAGAGCAGGACAGGTGCATAGGAGGTGAAGAATGGACTCTTCCTCCTCCTCATCCATACAACTTCTGCAGAAGTCATTAGCGGGAAGCCTGAGGGCATGTCTCCCTATTATACAGTGCCCCTTGATCACACCCACTAGTGTGCTTATGACGGATATCTTTAATCTTATAAGACTGGTGGAGCGCTCGAGATCCAGCCTGGGCCAAATTTGTTTCGTGATAGAGCGAGTGGTGCAGTTTGCCCACCTGCGGTAGAATCGAGACAGGTGTACAGTTACCTGGAATGTCCCTATGGCCCGGCACCCAGATAAGGTGAATTTGGAATTGTTCCGCCATCTCGTTGAGAGATAGTCGGCAATTGAGGGCAGTCTTGGAGTTGAAGGTGACCGATTCCAAGGATTTAATCGCGGCTTGACTGTCGGTATAAGTAGTGATGTCCCTTGCAGATATTACATTATACCGCAACCACGACAGGGCCTCCTTGATCGCCATAATTTCCGCCTGGAACACGCTACAGTGATTAGGACGTCGGAAGGAGATCTTACAATCCAGATCTTGGGAGAATACACCACCCCCCCAATCCTATTTCCGTTTTTGACCCTTCTGTGTAAAAGCAGATGGATACCCTTCGAGAACCTTCAACTCTCTCCCAGTCAGCTCTGGAGGGTATACAGGTTTTAAAGTGTTTGTTAAACTTAAGTTGAGGGAGGGTAGATATAATCAGTGTCTTTTGGTATACATCCTATTTTATTCAGAATGGACAAGTGGCCGGTTTGTCTGCTGGTCCACAGATAGAGCCGTAGTTGCTTTTTTAACTCGCTCCAAAATGTTTGGTTTCCAGCTCAGCTTGCTGTCCAGAATGAGGCCTAAGTACTTGGCCTTATCAGTTATCACCAAGGATGTGCCATTTTGGAGGAGCAAAGTAGGTAATTTTGTATTTCCTTGTGAAGAGGATTAGTTCCGTTTTCTGGGTATTGACTACCACACCGCATTTTGAAGTCCATTTGAAGAGCTTAGAGAGGGCGTTCTGCATCAGATCCCTAAGGGTAATAAAGTGTGTCCCTGAGACAGCAATAGCAACGTCATCTGCATAGGCAATTACCTTTCACCCTTCCCCTTCCAGTATAAGTAGTAGTTCATTCACTACTAGGTTCCAAAGAAGGGCGGAGATCACACCGCCTTGTGGTGTCCCTCTGCTAAAGAATCTCCGAGCCGAGGCCTCGCCCAGCTTTAAGTTGATGGACGTATTAGTAAGTAACTGGTTTACCAGTGCGCCAATCGAATCCACGACTCCAAGGCTCGTCAGCGCGTCTATAATTGTTTTTGGTTCGACGTTGTTAAATGATCCATCAATATCCAGGAACGTAACCAAGGTATATTCAATACCTCAATGACAATATGACAATACCTCTTATAAAAATCATCTTGAATGAGCTAAAGTCGATTTGGGCCATTTTTTACTTTAATGCGGATAACATTTCATTATGGCAGACACTTTAGTTATAGTTGGAAATTGTTTAATATATATCTCACTGGTTGGTCATGTATTAATTTACTTTCTTTACTTTTTCATGGTTTCTCATTCTCCAAAAATATGCATCTCCACTGCTTACACTTTTCTCCCATTGCTTGCACTCAGATCTATATTTTTATTTAGCTTATTTATATTTTAATTTTCTTGTCAAAGAGAAAACTGTGGACATTAAGATTTGATTTTTTTTTGTAATTTCAGATTGGTGATCGTTTTAATGATTTTCGTAAACAGCGGGGGAGGAGGTTATTGGTGGATTGAACATGCACCATGGAATGGTTTGCATTTGGCTGATATTGTTTTTCCCTCGTTCTTGTGGATAATGGGAGTTTGTATTCCGATCTCAATAAAGTCCCAACTTTCGAAAGGTCTTACTAAAAAGTCGATATGCAGAAAAATTGTTTGGGTAAGACAGAAATGGTTAACCGCGAATTATCGGCGTTTAAAATTGTGTAATTGGTTGTTTTTGCTGTTTGTTTGCAAAGGTATCTTTTAGAGATGCCACGAATATTCCTCATAAATTATACCTGCTTCTGAAAACATGAAAACGTGGCATATCTAGTATCTTTGCATCTCTTTCGCGATATTATTGAACAAAACACGACTTATTTAAAGAAATAACATCCCATTCAATAATTTCCCTTTAGAGATCCATTAAAATGTTCCTAATTGGAGTCTGCCTCAATTCGATAAACGGACCGCAGTTGGGGAATCTTCGAATTATGGGAGTTTTACAAAGATTTGGTATTGCTTTTCTGGTTGTGGGTATCCTTCACACAGTGTTTGCTAACCCCGGCTATATAATGCCCCAAGTGAGTTTAAATTACAAAACTACAAACTAAACTGTATAATCAAAATAAATTTGTTTCCTCAGTCAGGCTGCAGAAGGTCGATATTTGAGCTGTTGTTGCTGAAAGAACAACTTGTATGTATGCTCTCGCTAATTGCTGTCAGTTTAGGAATTATGTTTGGGTTAAACGCTCCAGGCTGCCCGAGGTATAGCTGCACAGCACATTCTTAACAAAGTCAGTATATAAAGTGTTTTCCAGAGGGTATCTTGGACCAGGAGGCAAGCATGCTTATGCCGCGCACCCCGATTGCATCGGAGGAATAGTTGGCTTCATCGACCACGAAATACTTGGGGATAATCATATTTACCAGCACCCAACAGCAAAGTATTTGTATGATTCGAAGGCGTTTGATCCTGAAGGAGTTTTTGGTGAGTGTGCGGGCAATTTGTTTATGGTTAAATGACAATCCTTTCTGTTTTAGGTTGCATTTTAACAATAGTTCAAGTGCTCTTTGGCGTTATATGCGGTACAATTTTGACTGTACATGCTGATTGGTCGGCCAGAGTAAAACGTTGGACATTTTGGGGCGTTGGTCTTGGAGTTTTAGGAGGAATCTTATGCTTGTTCTCAAAGGAAGATGGGTGGATTCCCCTTAACAAGAACTTGTGGTGAGAATATGTTGGTTATAAATGCTTACATCAAACAGGGGTCGAATTACCGCATCCGTGATCGAGCAATACGTGACTGAATTTGTTATTGTTTTCCATGTAAATTCAACAAAATTCAGTGACGTATCGCTCGCTCACGGGTGCGGTAATTCGACCCCAGGTTAAGTAGAATATGATTAAAAACTTGTCGATACCTCAACTCTGTAGGTACATACTTCTAAGAAGAGCAATTCTCTTCTTCCTCGTAACTTCTTCCATAATGGAGGAAATCCTGGTTGTTCTTAGAGTTGAAAAAAAGCATAACAGCATAATTTTCTTCTACTCATACATACCTCGAAGAAAATCTAATCACATAACTTCCTTTTGCAGGTCCCTTTCATTTGTGCTTGTGACTGCTTCTCTCGCATTCCTTCTGCTTAGCGCTCTCTACTACATAATTGATGTGCGCCAAATGTGGACAGGTTACCCATTCGCTGAATGTGGAATGAATGCAATTATATTGTACGTCGGACATACGGTGTTTCATAAAATGTTGCCATGGAGTTGGCGAATAGGCGCCATGAATACCCATTTTATGCTACTTTTGGCATGCACGTGGAAAACTTCGCTATGGATAGCAATTGCAGTTTATTTGGATGGCATCAAATATTATTACAGTCTTTAGTGAAAATAAACTTACAACTAGATTTAAGTTTGTAAAAACATAACTCAATTTTGTATTTAAGAAGAAAAGCATCTTTTGAACATGAAATGTTTTCCATTTATTCTAAATGTTTGTTTAAATAAAAATCGTTTTCTTTAAATTAAGTATTCTTTAATTATATAATTCAAGTTCGAAACGCATAATTGCGTTTAATTTCGTTTTCATAGCGATTAATGTATACAAGTAATACATAGATTATGAATCTTATTTTGGCATTCATAGGAGATTTCTTTTTTCGAGGATTTTTTTTTTGTTTTTTGCTGCCATGGAAATAATGTTACATCTAGATTTGTAAAAAAATATGTTTATATGGATTTGATGTGTGTGTATTTACTGTGCGTTTTGATTTGTTTTCGTTTATGATATTGTACATTCACAGCACATTAGAGTGTAGTATAAGCACTTAACTACCTTGTCGTCGTCTTCATTGTTTGCGTCGTGGCTTGGGGAATTTTTGTTCTTATTTTTCTTCTTCTTCTTTTTGTTTTTCTTCGAGTACGGCTCATCTAGTTGTGATGAGCTATAAATTCCATCTGGCAAGTCTAATTCGGAGTACTTGAGCTTACACTCGCTCACACTTTCGATGGAATTGATGTCAACCTGGAATTAGATTGGTTATTTCAGATTAACTGATGATGGCGTAAAAAGTAATTTATGTTCTGTACACTATGAAACAAAACACAACAAAAAAAGTAGCATCTATTTGCTGTGCGCATTTGTACAACAAAAGTTTCGGCAAATTAAAAACATTCTGTCAGTCACTTATCAGTTTCATACCAACCTTAATTAGCTAGCTAATCTGTTTATCAGTCCACCACTTTCATCGCAATTTACAAACGACAGACGAGTATTGTGTGCTAATTTACTAAATGTGTCGACTGGCACAGAATAATTCTATAAAGCGGGATGCTTTTCATTTATAGTTTCAAGATCAGCCGTTGCTTTGCCGACCTTCTTTTTAATAGTTTTTAAAGTTTTAATTTCAATATAGGCACATGCTACACAGACGTCAAGTACATACGTTGTTCATTTTTTTTCTTCTTGTACGGATTTATTTTTAAGACGTCTATAGGACATTTATATAAGGTGGCACCGAACCTCTAACAACTTGGACTGCGCAACTGGAGGCAGTTGGCTAAAGACAGGGCTATGTGCACATTTGTTAGTTGAGACCCAGGTTCACCAAGAACTGTAGCACAAAGAGCAACGTAAACAAGGCAAATAGTCTGTGCACAAAAGACTTATTTATGTACGAAATATGCTGAATAACCGCAGGTTTGCTTAGTTATGAATCTATTGCTTGGAGGACAACAAAGTCCAAACTAAAACTGAGCCTTAATTTAAAATCCTTCTCATGAGACTTCAACATGAACTACATAAACATCTTTATGATTTGTACAACCAGTAGAACTTACCTCTGGACAGTTTCTCCTGTTGTTCGCAATTAAAGTCTTCTTATGAGGACTATAATCACTGATTACATCACTGTTGTGTTCGTCACAACCTGGCGGTGAAGGCAGATCGTCGTCTTCAATGTCCTCATCGATTTTCTTTAAATTGTGATTCGATACTGAATCGCCAATCAGATCACCAGCGGAAATATGAATGTCAGTTGTACCATTATGATTGCCGTTTCTCGGTGGGGACGGAAGCTGATCATGTTCACTTATTTTTCCCATAATAGCGAATTTATTTTCCTTTAAAACAAGTAAAATGCAAATTAAATCAATTCTCGTACTAATCACATTCAAATCATACGGTCAAAGCAGGCATGGTGGTCGCACAAGCAATAGTTGGCACTCCAGCAGCACATGAAATCGTCCCCAAACCAGATATCGATGGACCACTATCAAATCCGTCAGCTTCCCTGCAAATGATTCAAAATTTCAAGCAGAATTAGTTTTTAACTTATCCAATATCCAAGTGCACAACTGTATCGATATGTGTGGTGTTGTGTAAAATATGAGACTTTATGAATATATTTACAATGAGAATACAGTACCAGAACCAATTGTAAAAACGAGTCACAAGCGATGCCATCTTCAGACAAATCTGCTATGCAACAAATGTGACAAAAAAATGAATTGTATGCACGGATTTCAATAATGTTCGATGCAATTATTTATGTACAAGCACAAGTAAACAACGACGGCTCTTAGTCGCTATAAAGCGCCGAACAAAATAGAGAAATGATGTTCATGAGTAGAGGCATATGCGGGATGAATTCTTTGTGTATGAAGAGTACAATAGAAACGTGCTGACCAAACAATGTGTGTGCCCCTAAAACTAGAGTGATTTTCTGTAAGCGAAAAGCTGTACAACGGTCTAGAAATAACAGATGCATTTACCATTCGCTGTCCTGGATATCTTCGCCCACGATATTTTGTTGCAAACACAGCTTTCTTATCAAGTTCGGGATTCATATCGGTCTTTCTTGTGTTTACGTATCGTTTTTCTGATGAAGTGGTTGTGTGTTCTTCAAGCTGGTTAAGCGACTTTGTTTATAAACAGTAGATAATCCTCGCTGCATAAAATGCCGCGTCTCCAATATGTTTTAAATATGTTTATTCAATGTCTAATTCTTCTGACCACCCATGAGGAAAAAATAAGTCACTTTCGTTATCTTCAGTGACATTACGTTCAGCCGCAATTATTTCCAGATTTATACAGCCAAACTGTTCCAAATAAATAAAGGACTACAGATCGTATGAATGCAATTTCAAACAGCTTTAGACGGCAGGCTTTATCCAAGCAAAAATAGCATATGTTGATGCAACCTTATTAAATTATTCAGAGATCTTTGTACACCTTTTCGCTTTCAATTTGTAGGTATTTGATTGGAAAATCACTCTATCTTAATGCCAAGAGTTAAGAACTTACGCTTTCAACAATTCTGATTGACCTTTACTGCCTCCAAGAGACCATTGTTCGTTTTTCTTTTGACCAGTGCTGTAATTAAGACGTTTATTAGTCGAATCGAACCGGCCCTTGGGGTGTGATCGTTTTCTTCCTGGTATCCACAGATAACGTAATCCGCCAGATTTGCTGCTATTACGTGAAGATGACATCTGTTAATGCGTTACTGTGAGTATGCAAGAAAATGTTGTTATTACAATTTATATTTCATATTTGTGTGCATCGATTTGATGATGTTTCGGTGTCATTTGTAATAATTTACGAATTAATTTGCCGCAGAAAAGTGGTTAAGATGAAACCACACCAACAATATCATTAAGCAAGACAACCGCGCCACGTTTTGGCGTACCTGCTGTTGCATTTTCTTTGAATGTAGATGTAGACTGTATTATAAATTAACTATATAGATCGTCACACGCCACAATCATCCAAACTTGCCACAATATGCCCATCATTACCGGGTGACATCACATTCCCAACAAGAAACACCTACAGCCGAAACCATTAAAAACACAACAACATGTTTTTACAACGATTCGTACCGGTCTGGCACCTACGAAGGAACATGTAGAAAGTTTTCATGACGTAAACGTACACTATTATCCTGAAGTCGGATGTCAGTATCGAGTTCGTGCTCTAAAATACCCAGTTGGCTATACAACTTTGCTTAAGTTTAATATAGGCTAAACTCAGATAGAGAAAGCTGGCGAACTGCATCACATACAGAAAGAGTGGACAAAATACAGCACGGATAAAACAACCAACCTTCTAAGTAGAACACGAAAAGATTTTCTTAGAATAACAGCGTTAACCAAAGGTCATTGGCCTATAGGGGACCACGCAATTTGAATAGGCATCCTACACCATGATACACACTGCCGCAGTTGGAATGACATACCTATAAGTTTTTTGCCTTGACATTTTAAGAAGTTTATAACTTTATACATTCTTTTAATACGTTTATAAATAAAGCTGATAAAATCTAGTTAAGTTTAGCGTCAAGCACAATTCTGAAGTATTTGGCATACCGTCAAACTTTTGTTAAACAGTATTTTTAAACAAAATTGGTCAATGTAACGCAGCCTGAATATGGTGACAGATCGAATGGGTTATCCGTTACACCCAAAAATTAGCAACTCAAATGCATTATTGGATCATTCTGAACTATTTTGGACAATAATTTATTATGTACATACTACAAATATTTAAAGAAGGCTCATTTGAAATGAAAGAAAGAACAGAAAAGATTGATACGATGTGGTCAATTAAGTTTTAAACTTGCAAATTGCCAACAACCATAAATAAATTTAAACCTATGTCAACAATAAATATCGCTAGACCTAGCTCACTTTACAAAAACATTCATCAACATCAATCAAACAAAAATATGTATATAGGTATGTAGTTCTACTTTGCCTTTTAAATTTGTTTTAATTATCAGTCAGGTAGGTAACTCAATTACTATGGAAATGTAAACTAATTCTGTTTCTGAAGGCACGTGAATTGCTCAGGGTTACCCAACGCCAGACGTAGGTAGACCTAAGCCGAGCTGAGGCAAACACTTCAAATAACGAAACTAGATAAGCAGAGGCGTATTGACAAAGTATAAAAAATATCCAAATTAAGATTCGACCAGCATACGCTTTTCTGTTTTGTTTGTTTACGTCGATATCATTGACCGTTTTTAAGGTGAATGAAGTGTGGGACATGATTTCTGACAGTAATATACTGTATAGAAAGACCAAAAGTAAACATGACTGGGCTAAATTTGTTGACCTGCACAGGTCAGCATACACACAAATCGAATTTTGATGAGTTCGTTTAAGACAAAGGGAACGCCACTGCGGCTTGCGACCGAGTCAGGTTCTCTTTGTAGTTAGCATACAAAATGTATGATGCAAGTGATGGCATTGGAAATCAATACAGAAGGCAAGGATCAATGCGTTGTAGCATCAGAAAACAATTCGCAATTCTCAAGTCAAATGCGCACAAGAGACAAGAACAAGTGCGACATAAGTACCTACGTATTTATTTCTTCAGCCCAGCTCGTCCGTGCATACCTAACTACATTTTTGTGTGCTTTCTGCGAAACACATAGTTATGTAGATAGTCACTACACAGAGATGACTATCAACTTTGTCACACAGGTTTGGCTGGCCTCACCATTGGAGTGGCGATAAAAAAAATAACGAGCTGACGAGGCAAGCGCTTTGCCCAAACAAAGTGCGAGATAAACTGAGCTCAATTCAGCAAATTTGTTCTAGATCAAAGTAGGTATATGGAACAATACTTATATTAATCAGATTAACCTTGAACTTAAATAAAAAGAGTTAAATATTGTGCAATTGCTGGATTGATGAATACATAATAATTATTGAAACTGAGCTTACCTTTGATGTAGGTGGGTCACACTAGGAAATTTCACAATGCGATTATTAGTTTCCAATTGGAGACTAGTAAATTGCGAACTATTTTCACAAAAAAGTAATTACGTGCACTAACGTGACAAGGACTCACTTCACTTGATATATTCTTTGGAAGCCCAAGGCTTACATTTTACATTCCGTAAATCCTAACTTTAGAAGCGAACTCGTTTTAAACCGTTCATATCTCGTCTGTAACGAATTGCCGACTATAAGAAATGTCAAATATGTTTAGTCTGCGAAGTGTGAGTGTGTGTATGTTTTATCGCTTTGGTTGTTTCTACGTACTTCGTTCCGAGGAAAAAATGAAAAAAAACATGGAGGATGTGTGTGAGATGAGGAGATGCCCAAAGTTATCAACATTATGTTATCGATATAAAAAGGAATATCCGCTTTCGATGTTTTTGTATGTCGTTAAGTTTAAATTTAATTCGCTGAAAATTTATTTTTTATTACAAAAATATGCAAAGTTAAAGGGCCTTACTATTAAGTCGAGTTTAAGAAGCCTTTGGCTGCGTTCAGACGGTTTCTCGTGGTATGTTACCGTACATACCTACTCAAGTTTTGTACAATTGAATTGACAGATGACAGTGACCAGTGAGTATTGTATTAAGATGAAATTAATTTTACAGGTACAAGCCGAGCTTTCCATTCCACTGCGATTTGACAGCCCAATAGTTTAAATGGAAAAATGTCGTATGAAATGCTGTCTCGTATTCTACAAAAGTGTAAAATAGCCGAATATTCAAACAAAAAATCTTTATTATTTCATAGATAAAATCAAATATCTATGGGGTAATATGCAAAAAGTGTTTCTTTTTTGTGTAGCTGTCAAAAGATTCTATGAGAAAGAAGAGATCTAGTTTCGTTGGCGACATATCTTTGAACGAAATTGTATGGAACTGATGTATTGTTACTGGTTGTCCAAATTTAAGTAAGACAACTTTGTTTAAAAAACTTACCCACGTAAAACAAACAGGAAAACAAGATTAATAAAAAAAATCGATTTTAAGACGATCTGTCAAATATCAGACACTTAAAAGTTTTCAGCAAAATTCTGTTGCTCTTCGTAGTGCGTAGGATTTTTTGAAGTTTCCGTGATAGGCATAGGATGGGGTGATTCGATCAGACCCGACATCCCTTGACGTAGAGTGGGTGGCAGGTGTCAGTTGCGAAACATTGATGGCGTTTTTCATTGAATATCCGAGAGAATTGCCCCGAAAATCAGAATTGCTCTTTTCAATGAAATTCGTTGAAGCACTTTTGCAATAGTGGTAGTAACCACATCATGCACATCATTGTGAAATTTGGTTTTCTTTTGCTACTTTTTTTTGCTTTCTACATTAAATATGAATGTTTCCATGGGCCAAATCAATATACCTATTTCATTTGAAATTTACATTTGCACTCATAATTGGATATTATCCGATCACATAGCACAACATTTGTTTTCAATAGCACAAAATTTGTTTTCAATGGGGACGTTCGGATACGTAGTTTGTATAAAACGTCAACTAGATTTGTCGGGACTAGGTATCCGTACGCCTTAACTAAGTAAGTTTAATTGTTGTTGTAAACGCGTGGTTTATTTTTAAATTTTGACTCTTTAAAATGTCAACTGAGTACGCAGGCAGGATTTCTTGACTAGATTTGTCGGCTACCCCTCCATAAACGTCAACTGCAAAAACTAATGACGAGACCAATCTGGGCCAATGAAAACTCAAACACATCTAGTCAGTCAGTTGTCAGACTTACTAAACTAGGTATCCGAACGTCCTCAATAGCACAACAAAATGTTCAATCTGACATTTTGTTTGTGTGTGTTGGTGAATTCGGGGCACTTCTTTAAAAATATTCCGGACACTTCTTTCGTGTTGAGAATTGACCTGGAAGTGTACTTTATTTTTCAATGAAACATGGAAAACATAGAAAGAGCACTTCTAGATTTGCTCTTTTCATAGAAAGGGCAATTCTTTTCTTCAATCGAAAACGCCATGAGAGGTAGTAATATTTACTTGAGGATCCTTAAACCAAACCATTAGAATAGAGATGATTTAATTATGATTATTTTGGTGCTGTATGGGGAAAAAAGCTTTTCCTATCTAAGATGCCATTTAGGGTCTCTTATGATGTTAACGATAAAAATTAACTTAAGGTTCCTACGTACCTATTCCTATACGAAGCTCGCAAACTATGTAGTTTGAAAATGTCTGCAAATGCATAACTTTCACGTAGCGACGCACGGTTTAAAACAACAAATAAAATCATAATCGTGCATGCATTGTTTATATTATAAAACAAATAAATTAACAAAGCTAAATATGTATAAATATGTTGATAATCTCTAAACAAAAAACAGTTATAAAATATAATTTATTTTAATTCTGTATATAGGTAATAAATATAAGGCGCGCCACAAATCGTCTTATTCTCTAAGTACGAATTTAGTTATTATAATTATTCAAAATGAGTTTGGACGATCTCGCTGTGATTTTTGGATGGAAGCATAGGTAGTATATTACCATACAACAAATGCCCATATAGTAAAATGCAATCGATAGCACACACATTGGATAAAAGAACGTCAAAGATCGCATACTCTCCGATGAGTACAAAATGAACACAGTGACACAAGCGATATTCTCCAAGGAGTTCAATGTATAGTACACAATATATTTATTCCTAGTTCGTCCGTCCTTTGGCATTATGTATGTGAACAAATAGACAATCCCCAATATCATACAGAAAAGGAAATTCCCCGGTGACAATACGCAGAATTTTGGCCGATCGATAAGGAATGTTACGAATCCAAAGAATACACCATGAGCTATGCAGGCGAGGAGAGTCCACAATGGGAACAGACTCGCCACAAATGAGATACAAAGCGTTCGTGATACTGTAAAGGAACAAAAACGAAATGTAAGCAAATCAAAATTTAAATAAAGAGACGCGATGATGAGGATTTAAATTTCACATACCTGTGACACAAAAATGCCAGCACAGTTGTAGAATAAAGCCGTTGGTTTGCATGTTGTGTTTATCTATTTGTGCGTAACGATTGCATCGGTGATACGCCGACAAGCACCAGGCCAAGCTCCCAAAGTATGAGCAGATCGCAACAATTTGAATGTCTGGAAATAAGAGAGCATGTCTTACAAATTTCTACGAAAACCTGATTTGGGCATACTTGACATGTCTTCCGTAAGGGATAGGACAATCGATATTTGAAGAATTTTCTGTGGGGCTGCTTCCAGAAAGCATTCGAAAATTCGTATAAATGCTACATCGCTTTCCTCGCGTACCGTCAATTTGTAGAATCTGTAAATTAAGATAGACTGGTATTACTCTAGTGTACCCTACCATCAAAAGTAACACTATGGCGTGAATTCCTTAATCAAATGTAGGTATATACTATACATATTTTTAGAAGCAAAATCGCAGAACTGCAACTTACATCTTTTGTGCTTCCAGATCACCTCTTCTTTCTGCTTTTTTGCAGGATATGGCATAACAGAGGGAGTTCCAATATCTATGAAAATGATGTCAATATCTTGTATGATGAGAATTGTGCCGCAGTAAAACTTACCGAAATAAAAACGACGACAAATATGTTATCCAAGTCACTTTGTAAGTTCCCTTATTTAGCTTTCCATCCTGAAGACACCTGTTGCACATACGATTTTCTGTTTACTTTACCTACTTTACAATAATTAACGCACCTTGATACTTACATGTTGGCATGAATTAGCGTTGTTATAACCATGGGAATAACAATGCAAGCGGTTGTCCATATACAATAGTCGATACTACCATTTTGGTAGTAGCTTAAGGCCAATTTAACGTTTATTATCACAGCAATAGCTCGCATTATTATCGAAAAAAATGTAGAACATATCTCATAGTATTTAATAGAATACTTGGCGTCGGATTCTTCGTTCTGTGGAGCACCCCTTTCGCGAATAAGAACGCTATCCTGCCAGTCTTTTTGGTGTTTGTGCTCCTTTGGTGATGTGTTGACGCCATGATCCATGATAGTTTGTTTAATTAAGACTATTTCATACTAATACTAAATGGTTTTGGAATGAAATTACTTTTGGAATGTGGGCAAAGTGAAAACATAAACAAAGAACACTCCTCCCAGCCGCAGCTAAACTGAGCTATGCTGTCAAAGATATGAATCTGTCACACACGCATAAACAAAAATTCTTTGAAAATTATACGAGGGAAAGCAACACGCATTCCCATATTCGAAATAAGAACCAATTAATGTTAAAAGTAATGCTTCAATTTACAAAAAATAAATAATATTAATTAGTCAGTACAACTAGGTTTCTAATCTAGTTGCTACTTGTTGTATAGAATACAACTATACTGTATAGTTGTATTTTGTATCTAAAATCTGACTTTTGACAATTAAAAGTGGAGGGCATGGGCCTGAACTATTTTTTCGAAATTCGAAGATCCGTGCAACTGTGAAGTTCTGTTTCTTCGAGAGTTTATAGTTTTAGATATTGCGCCGGCTCTTGTTAAAATACGAATACGACATACCTGCCTACCTATTCAAAATTTCTGCCTTCATTTTGAAGTCCTAGGTACTTTGTGAGGCAATTGGAATGTTTTTTTTTGAATTCTGAATTAAAGTGATGAGTTATAACTTATAACAAGTTGCAATGAAATAGGCTAGACTCCGTCTTTAACTTTTACCAATGAAGGGAAGTGTTTAGTGGAGCCTTAAAGGCACCAAGTGACAAAGAACAGAAACAGAAACAGAAACAGAATCCCATACATTTGCAACAGAAACCGAATTGGGAACAGAAAATTCTTTTTTCAGCAACAGAATTTAGCGACAGAAAAATGTCTGTTTGGGGACAGAACGCAAACAAGTCTTTATTGATTGTTTCTGTTGCTGCCAGCAACAGAAATTCCAATTTATGGTGGGGGGCGGGTTTTTTTTTGTTTGGATTTTTTTGCATCTGTTTGTTTCGCATCGTACTATTGTTTTTAGTAGACGAAGAGGAGAGAATAATAGATTTCGTAAGAAATCACCAAATTTTATATAATTTCATTCTGTTCCATGTTTTTCGTTGAAGTCAAAGCTAACGACATACAATTTGAGGGAATAGGCGGCTGCCATGTTTTTATGGATCTGTTTCTGTTTCAGTTCTGTGTAGCTGATCGAGCAACGTAAACAGAACCAGAATTAACTACAGAACGATAAAACTTTCTGTTCTGTTTCAGTTTCTGTTCCTGTTTCTGTTCTTTGTCACTTGGTGCCTTAAGCGGTGTCATTGTAGGCTTATGCCATGTTCCCACCAACCGAAACCGCGAGGTTTCGTAAAATGTTTCCAAATCTCCGAGGTTTCGCCATACATTTTTGGCGTTCGAAATCTCGGGATTTAAACGAAATCTAGTCGAAATCCCTCTGAGTTCATCCGCCCGTGAGAGGTTATTAAATCGAACAAGCCTACAGCGTGAACTTTGGTTTATTTTGTGTTCATTATTTGTGGACGTCAAAATAGTAAACGCCAAAACAATCGAAAAAAAAAAACAAATCATAATAAACAAGTGTTTCTGTAGGCAAAATCATTTGAATAAAAAAAAACAAAGTAAGTTATATTTTCAAAATTGACAGCTTATGACTTTTGAAATCACTTCAACTCGGTGGGAACGACTCACGAGGTTTCAGTAAAAGTTCATCGAAACCTCGCGATTTCAGTTTGGTGGGAACATGGCATTATACCATGTTCCCACCAACGTGTTTTAGCTGAAGCGATTTATAAATCACGATAGGCGTTCCCACCGAACTTTGAACAAATCCAAAAACGATATAAACAATTTATATCTGCATTTTTAATTTTAATTTTTTGACCGTTTGCTTTTGTGTGAACAGCTGAAGTCGATAACAGGTCTGTTTGATTTTATTTGTGTCTGTTCGATTCTATTTTGTGTATGTTCGATTTTATTTTGTGTGGATTTGCACGTTATTAAAACTTAAACAGGTCTAAATCACGTAATTAGTAATCATGAAAATGTAAAATGTAAATCGCGCGAGATTTTCGGAAATGGTCGCGTTGCGAGACAACGTGCATGGTACACTACCCACTACCTATGGAAATTGAATTGACATCTCGCGCTAGACTCACGCTCACGCGTCACGGTCACGCTTATTGCCTGGTCTCGCTCTCTCGCGCCTTTATATTGTATTTGTATATGTTAATATCTGAAATTCGAATATTATAGAATTTAGGGGCAATAACGATAGAAAAAAAATTATTTTTCTTATTTTTTAAGATTTGGTACTCAATGGAAAGTAAATTGCAGTTTAATACAGAGAAACGTTCTAACATTACCAATACCTGTATGCTCATATTATGAATAGGGGTGTTTTTTTAACCTCCTTTCCCAGCAAAGCAAAGCATAGCAAAGTAGGATTTTCAGCACCCAATCACAATCACAACAACTACGTCCCACTTGACAATTTCGGGACTCTCATTAGGCATCTATCTCAAATGGAATGAACTTGACAACAACAGCTTATGTTTGAACCTTTCTTGTGTTTAGTGTGGAAATTGGAGGTAAACTGCAGGCTAAAAGTCGAGACCACAACCTTTTATTGCAGTTTATACCATTCAAGCACAATGTGACTGAACTTTAACCTTTACTTTGCTTTGCTGAGGTATTTAGAAGAAGCTCACCTAATATAAACGGAATAGCCTGCACCTCAACGGAAATCTCTAAGACCTTGTTTAAAATTGCTTGGTGCGAACGCATTTTTTTGTGCCTTGTTAAAGTAAGTGTGCGCTGAGCTCATACAGTCGCACGTAGTGACTGTAAAGAATTGAGATTGAGAGTATAATTTGAAAATTTGCGGGAAAAATCGGTTGCACGGAAGTTAATTAGCACTTTATTAAGGTTGCCAGTTTTTATATTCGAATGCAAAAACAAAATTTTACTGACGTTTTAAAGTGACATCTTTATTGCAGTGATTAAAATTTGAATTGAACCTTTGGTGTTGGACGCGTTGGATTTAATACCTACAATTTATTTATCACTGTTTTTCCGCCTATAAAATATGACAAACAGTAGGTAATCAGCACTTTCCTTCCTTTATGTAGATGTAGTAGGTAATGAGAATGACGTTTATGGATTGTCAGCCAATGAATCTGGCCAAGAAAGTCGTGAATGAGACCACATTCACCTGTAACGATGTCTTAATTGAAATCTATAGATGAGAGGGCTGTCAAATAACGTTAGGCACTTTTAATTTGTTAAGCATGAGGGCATACATACTGGGACTGGCCTCATTTTAACGTCTGTTAATATGTAGGTATGCCACTTATGTAAGTAGGCTTTAGAAAAAAAGTGCCTGACAGCTAAAAAACTTGTAAGGAAACAAAAGCATGGTTAAGTTACAAAATTCAGTGCTTCACTTTTTAAACTTCTTTCAAATATCTATTATGTATGCATAAATGCAATCCCAGGAGGAGGTAGGAGGTAGGAACTTGTAATTTCGTATTCATGTAATAGTTAGGTATAGGTCTCCTATTAAGTTCGTGCATGCGTTAGCAGGTAAGATTCAACACGTTAGCAACCGCGAGGAACTACGAATAATAATTATAAATGAATAATGCATTTTATTAGATATATTATACCATATTCGTACACATAACTTTTGAATATGCGTTAAGTCTTTATATTCGCGTGCGGTAATGAATTCATTAGTTTTAGGCGAGGAATGTCTCAATTGAAAGTACCTACCTATACTTTAGGGTTAAGGAAGGGGACATGCCCACGATTTGTGGGACATTTTAGACTCCAAACAGTAAATATTTTTCGATTATGGAAATATTTAATGAAGACATTTGGGTAAAATGGGTGCATAACCAATCAAAGACCCTTTACTAGTTTTTTCATCCTTATTCAGTAGGGCGAAACTCTTATAGAGGTGGTTAGGGCACCTCATCTTAACTCTAAGAAGAGGCAGTCGATAATTTCTAACTTTATTGTCTTTCCCTATTTTGTATCTATAGATATAATATATTTTCTTCACTTCAGGGTATCACTAATGACCATTATAGGTCTGCGCAAGCTGACAAGTGACAGCTGGGATGGTTTCAGTTACCGAAACCTTGATCACAGAGATAAATTTCTTTATGATTAGGTACACAAAAGGGATAATCTCAATACCTATAGCTCAAAATCAATGTAGGTACCTATATCCTATTCTTTAATGACAAAATGATTTCCACTCGAAACGGGTTGTCTGTACTGGAATGGGCAGCTTGGTGGTTTCTTGTGATTATGCCGCGGATTGTTTTTGATGGATTGGTTATCAATTTTACTCAACTCAATAATTAATGTCATTGATGATTAATAGAGTAACGGGAACACACACACACAGCGGACTTCTACATACATTGCGGGTAACGTATATCTGTTATTGCGAACTACGAACGAATATTCGTAAATTCTGACATTTCATTCACAGCAGATACACTGATGTATATCTCAGTTTTTATTGGCCTAGATCGGTCAAATGGGCAGCTGTTTCAGTTGACGTTTATGGAGGGATAGCCGACGAATCTAGTCAAGAAATTCGGGACTGAGTGTTAAGTTGACAGTTCGCATATGTGGCTGAGGTAGAAAAAGTGACGTTCCCGACCAATTTAGTCCAGACCAATCTAGTCGACTTAAGACAACTAAGTTTTTAAATGTGCCCAGTGACTAATGCCGCTCAAGTGTGAGTAAGCACAAATTAAAATACAATCTTTCCAAATTCCTTATACCCAACAAAAACCGATTTATCAAACAACGGGTCCCATTTCCAATTAAGAGATAACTTTTTCCACAGGAAACAATTAAAAATAATTTGAAGATGTCACAACCGATAAATTTGGCTATACAGTTGCCCCCAGAACAACAGTAACTTTAACCTAATCATCCAATTTACTGGCCAATGAAATCCAAATGACTCCAATTTTGTGTCCTTCGGCCCCAAGCGCAAACTAATGGGGGACACCCACACCATTTCAGCTTTCAAGTTGATTAATCATTCATCAAACTTAAAAGACATTAAGAAGCAGAAGGACACTCTGTCTAAGGACCCTTTAATGGCATTTTACTGCACTTTAATACGAATCACTTCGGACAATGAACAACGACAAAGTTAGTGAATAAGTAAAACTTACTTCACCCTACCGCCAGAGAGATTCCATCATTATAACAACATAATTGTACAGAACATATTAAATTTTCGCCAAACAGGATACAGGACTTCATGACATGCCCATCCTCATATCTGCACGTTTTTATTTACTTGACATAAATCTACCATCTTGTATACAGAAAAGAAATACTTGTTGAATATCCTTTCCGATTCTACTACCAATATTCAGCGACTATCGACAGAAGGAAGATGCTTTCACTACGCGCATACCAAGTGGGCAAGTGGGTGAGAAAAAAAAACCCAAACACACACGTCGACGCCACCATATCATCACGGGATGTGTTTCCTTGAAAGGAAATCTGATTCTGGTGAAGCATCATATCTGAGAGCTTTTTTTTCAAAAAATAATGATGTGTACACTCGACACCGAATTCATTATTTCCGATTGCGGTCCTTTTTTGTTTATTTTAGGATAGGATCTGTAAGAGTGCCATTTTCAACAATTCTCTTATACGAACTCTGCAATATCTTTCTTTACTCAACCGCAGTGTGATGTTATCTTGGATGCTCGGCTCGGCAGGACACCATGGTGAATACCGTAACCGAGTGCTGCTTTTGCCGAAAGCTTTTCATCTCTGCGTAGCGAAAAGGATGTTTGTTGAACGGGGCATGGTGGTGGTTGGTACCGACTCCCAAACAGATTCCCATGGTTTTGCCTCGAAACTTACGCAGCAGGCGCAGCGCTGCCACTACAGCTAGCTAACCACACCGATGAGATGAAAACAAAACATTGGAAATGTCATCCATGCCAACAAGTTGTAGTAGTATGACTTGGTCCTTACTATCGTTACAGTGTATACGGCCGCAACGCAGGCAGCGGGTGTAGATAGTCCTTTTTTCAGCGTGAATTTTGCGAAGTTTACGTGCGTTGAGTAGTTATTTGCCTTTGCAAAGTTGCAACGAGTAACTATCGCTGTGTGCGAGAGCAAATCTCAAGTGTAGTCAAATAAAGTGATGGGACTTTTATCTCTAACGGTGTACCATAGATGCAGTGTTTATTTACCTAATTGTTGAAACTAGTGATTTGTGTGGTTGTGTGCCAAGTTTAGGGCTGATCCTATACAGCAAATGCACTTTTCCCTTGATAGTTTGAAGCAGCTGTTTCGGTTGAAATATCCTTAAAGTGGTAAGATGCTTGTTGAAAATTGTTTACCTCCTTTTGTCTATGCTCAACCATTTGTGCATCTGTTTGCCAAGTCACAATAGTGAATATCTCGTTTTTTTTCCACATAAAAGAGAAGAAAATATGTACTGCCCTAGATGTGTGCACCAGCACAGCCCTTTTTAATAAGAAAAATGTACATCTCTCTGGGTTTATTGATTTAAGATCCTTTAGAAACTATTGTGCTGGCTTTTGCTTTGTCTCAAGTGTTTTTGCAGAGGCTTAGCCTAAAGTACCCAACTACACTTTGCAGAGCATGTATCATGAATAGTGTTAACACACAGTACAGACTCTGGGGACAGTAATCGCAAATTGTGTACGTGATGCATACAAAACGCGTTATTAGTTCGTCCCTGTTACTGTACTTAGTATTCATTGTATGGCTTGTTTGGAGTTCTTAAAAAAATGAAGCCTACGTACGTGTGGCTTAATTGGGAAACGTGTTTATATATTTGTGTGGGCTTTTGTTAAAGTGGATCGTGTAATTAAATTATGAAACACTTCGACACCGTTGACAGGATACAATGAACGCGAAACAACGCAGTGCGCAATGGTATGATAAAATATTGAACATGATGCGTACCTACATAAATTTGGTTTATTGCGAAAAAAATGAATAAACAAATTATACAGAAACGGTTTAGGGCTCCCACTTGAGTGTTATGGTTAGCATTGAAGATCAGCCCTCAGTGCACGTTCATCTCAGGACGAATACCTATAACTTTCACAAAACTGAGTGACACGTTTACGGCGACATTAAAACTTTCGCAGTAAAAACTTGAAAACAATTTATTGAGCGCAAATAGAGATAACTAAGTAGCGAACAGGTTCTAGGAGAAGATTGGCGTAATTGAAATTAATAAACTCCATAGAAGAAGATCAAACTTTCTGATATGAGGGTGCTAATCAAAGCCCCTTCTTCGGATATCAGAGGATTTTTATATCAAACTCAAATTAAGCAGCGTGTACCTACTTCGAATCCTGAAAGAGCCAAATTAGGTACATATTAAGGTATTTTTCCCCTGCGCCACCCCTCGCAAACGTCTGACAAACATCCGAGAGTAAAACTGTCATGAAAGAGCTTCTCAATAATAAGCCGTTTGGACTCCGCGTAAAATTGCAGATTCCTTCCATTCGTCCCAAAAATTGAAAACCCACACAAAACGAATGGTTGTGAGAAGCTAGGCCTTGGGTCCCACAGACCTGTCGCACCAAAATATTTAGTTATTTATTTAGATTTTCGTTCCTGGTCGCAGAGGATTTATTTTCCACTACTATCAGCGAAAAACGAGTATGCATCGCCATTGACTCCAAGGCGAACGAAATTTTTCTTCATAGAAAACAAAGCGAATTGAATCAAATGCGAAACGATAGACGAACTTTCGTTCCAACTCTAAGAACCATTTATAAAGTCTGAACTTTAAACGTTTATCTGATCGATTTCATTCGTCGGCACTACATGGAGCTGTTAAATGCGAGTAGTCTTCGAACACACCCATGCATCGTTCGGCATGAAAGGCTGCCGATCTGCCATTTGTACCGTCTTACTTTAAGCAGGGAAAGTAGCAACAAGAAAGGCGAACATCAAGAAAAAGAAAGCTATCGGCCAGGACCGAAAGACATGTACGGAAAGCTAGAAAATTCCTTTTGTCATGTGGGTGCTATAGTTTAAAATATTTTTGATTTTCCAGTGGGGTTTATTTTTGGAGGAAGTTCCAACATGAAATATCACAAATTGTTGGTTTGATTTTAGGTTTTAATTGGTAGCACTGTTTTTCCAATGTATGGGGTGACATGGGAAAAACTTTTGTGAGCAGTCATTTGGAGTACCTTTATTAGGTTTGTTTGACGAAGCCCACTAGTGCGCACTGGGAAGTGTCAGCTAATTTTCACGCCTGTCAAAAAACCTGTACAACCTTAAAATTCGGCCACTATATCGAACGCAAAATATGCTGCCCTAAAGTTTGATACTGAAGAATGAATAACAGCAAGCGAAATGACAGTGACACTCAGCACGGAATTCCTGGCGCGAAAAATAAACTGAGGTAAGTTTGGGACACAATTAGCGTGCCCTAGAAGTCATATCAAACACAGGTTTTCAGTACCAGGGCGAGCTCAGTGCCATATCGAACACATGAGGGTTAACCCAGTGGGCACTAGTGGTCTAGTCAGTCAAACAAACCTAAAAAATGTAGCGATGAAAAATATATACCGTCACGAGAAAGGACTCTTAACGAAAATTTCGAAGCAAAAAATTTCTTTCCAATCAATTTTGAATATTAAAAAAATAAACTCTGCGCGACCACCACCCAAGCGAAGTGGCTGACGTAAACTTTTTAGCTACTGAAAGGCCAACATTCATCAAATTGTTGTTTTCAAATCACTTGGCATGCAAATTTGACAAAAATCTTAACAGCGGTCGTCAATCACATTATACTGAGAATCTGAAAATAAATTACTGACCCTATGTCTTGTAGTTAAAAAATGATGCAGGAGTCTTATTCTCAATTTGCGCTAACATAATTTAATAATAAATCCTTTTTTTTAAGTTAAACTTTTATTTCTATAAAAAATTAATTATTCTTTATATTTACGGGTCTCAATCATGTCTTTAAGTTCGAAAGAAATGCTATGGATGATGGGATGGTGGATAGTGACGATGAGAGGTCCCACCAACGCCATAAATTCGAAAGGCAATAAACGACTACTCAGCAAAATTTACTAATTTTTCGGATGAGCTGAGGAGGGTTGCGAAATGGTTACATGTTACTGCAGAGTCGCCAAGTATTTTACTGCATTACACAATTATCATTTTTATTATTCTTTGCGCAGCGAAGCACACCAAAGTGGTGCAGTAAAATCCGCACAATTTTCTAATTTCCCTTATATTGGGGTGGTTTTTTCCTATCTCCATTTCGGGATATCCATTCTCGGTGGGTATCTGGACATAGGTAATTCAAAATTTGATTATTACGCCACAATTTGCGGATCTACATATTATGTTCTATTTTTTAAGTGTGGACTTATTTTCTGGGGTGTTATTTCCTGTGCCGAATGTTGGAGCTAATTGGTATACATAACAAATATGTCAAGTCCACAAATAATATCGATTCAAACTGTCATATACAACAATGAACGGATCCGCTTATGTGGATGAAAGCCAGATGACAACTGACAATATGAATGTATGCCCTGTCAGGCAAGAATGTTGATAGGAACCCCAGATTGCCGTTGCGACATAAACTACATTTACAAGCAATATCCTAAATATTGGGTTCGAATTCGCCTTGGCAATATACATTTAGATAAATGAAGGCAAAGATAAGAGGAACTTGTGTATAGTTTTTGAAACAACAACGGAACAGAATAAACTTGATGAGGTGGAAGCGGAAGATCATCCGAGCGTACTCATGATGTAGATCTGGACACACTGAACGTTTAAGTAAACACTTAAGTTAACAGGCAGATTATAGAAACAATCATGAGTTGGTGTACCACTAAGTAATGACGTTTAAAAAATATCTTGTTGCTACCTAACCAATAGTGATCGACCATCATTCCAATTCTGTTAGTCGCGAAACTTGAGTTTCTTACTCGATGTCTCTTCGAGCAATATTTCATAGATTGCCATATCGCATGCTATGAAAATTGCTCGTTTAGACCACAAATAGCATTCTATGAAAAATGGCAATGGAAATGGGCTGTCTTTTTCTTTGTGAAGTTTGACAATTGTATGTTTTTCCGCGATGGCTGAGTGACGAATGGAGGAAATAATTAAATTTATTAATATAATTATAGAAAGTTCGAGTTTTATGGAACTACAAGAGTGAGGAATACAAAAGACTTGATTAAAAAAATATGCTTGGCTGCAATTGTCAAGGGAAAGTGGTTAATTCTGCAATAACTCCTTTAATGCCTCGAATGCGAGAATGCAACGGCATGCTTTGCTCAGCAACATTTGAACGAATGAAACAGTAAGCTATGAAATGACCACCTTACAATTTATTGCAAACTATCATAATTTTTTTTCCTATGAGAAATGACAGATGGCAAGCTATGAAATATTGCTCGTGGTTCGATTACAGAAACGATTGTCATTGGTTGTTCTTTGTGATGGGGGCGCATATCGATAGGTAGTTTCTTTAAAACACTGAGCGTTGTTTTCTCTATTGAAACGGAACGAAAAAGAACTACAGAAGCGATAATATTTTCCGAGGAAATTCGCAGATGGCTGATGACTAATTGCTTTCGTCAAGTTTCATAAAAACCATTGAATCCGTCGCGTTCGTGTCGGTTGTGGCAACGTATTCAACTGACAGTTTGATAGAATAGGAATACAGCAGCCTATGGGTGGTATGGTAACCCATTAGAATTAGAAGACCCTTTGCCGGATGCTTATTCTATGGATAAAGTAGGTTTACTTTCTAATTTTCTGTCCGTTTAACCCTTTGACAGTTGGAACAGCGTGAGAGGAAGCACTTTCATATGTGGAAATCACCACAACTGTCATTGAATAAACCAAGAATACAGTTCACTTGAATCCGACGACGGCCATCTTACATAATTTTTAGGTATTAAAAAGCTTCACATAAATAAGAATTAGTCATAAATGTCATCGCTTATCAACGTGTGCGACGAAAGTTTGAGCTGGGCACAAAACTTATATAATTAAAATTGAAACCATGTAATTTTCTGAATTTTTGTGTCTACTTAATTACTGTATCTTCTTTAGACAAACAATGCATGTATAGTTTAAATATAGTGAAAGCTCTAGATATAAATAATTATTAAACTACTTAAATTTAATGGATTTTGGTTTTTTAAAGCTTACAAAATCCCGGGAAATCAATATTCCAATTAATATCTAAATTAGACAATTTTTCTTATTCTAAACGCTTTGATGAACTGCATATTTTATCGAATACAAAATGGAAATTTGTACTGCACCCCGAGAAAATTCTGTACATTCAATAACAACGACTTATTTTCCATAAAAGAATATCTGAATAGGGTGGACTTGTTTAAAAATATGCAAAAGGCAAGACAGAAGTCAAATTTCACATGGTAGTCCCGAGCACATACATGCACAGGCAGCTGACATAAAATTAGTATTGACAGTTGATTTTTCAAACTGAAAAAGCATACATTCGAAATATGCGAATGCAAATTCGCATGAATAATATTTGTTGAGCTGGAGTTTTGCGGGTGAGGTTTTTAATTTCATATCAACGAATTGCATGAAAAAAGTATTTTAATTCATGAAAATACCATCATAATTGTGAAAACATATATCCTTCATATACCTATCCTTCAAAATAAACAACAAATTATACAGAATAACCATGAGCCAAGACCAAGAGTCATATTCATGTCACGATAGCAGCTCTGTATTCGCAATCAATTTCATTGCTTCAATTGAAGCGCATTCAATATTTTTCATTCAATGTACAAACTGACATATACACAATCGGCCTTACCAATAATCAAATTTAGTCTGGCAGTTAACGCAAAGACTCCAGACTTTCCAAAATCGCTTTACCAATAAACAAATTTAGTCGTCAGGTTATCCCTAACTGTAGGGTTAAATATTAATGGTCAGAAAGCCATGTTTATGTCGTACACTAACCCAAATTATTACTCTGTCACAACTCGTTCTGCAAAGGAATGTTGCCATGCATACTCAAATTTTGGTACTAAATCAAAATATGGTATTATATCTTGGGAGCAAAAAGTGTCAATCGCGAACTTCAAGTAACTACAATTTTTGATATAATTAAATAAAACTGTGTATGAGCGTTTTCGATTTAAGAAAAGAATTGCCCTTTCTATGAAAAGAGCAAATCTAGAACTGCTCTTTCTATGTTTTTCATGTTTCATTGAAAAAGAAAGTGCATTTCCAGGTCAATTCTCAACACGAAAGAAGTGTCCGGAATATTTTTAAAGAACTGCCCTGAATTCAGCAAAATGTCAGATTAAAATGTTTGTTGTGCTATTAAAAACAAATTCTGTGCTTCGTGATCGGAAAATATCCAATTATGGGTGCAAATGTAAGTTTCAAATGAAATATTATATTGATTTGGCCATTGAAAACATTCATATTTAATGTACATCGCAAAAAAAGTAGCAAAAAAAACAAAGGAAAAGAGAGAATGAAAAAACTGTACCCAAATGAAACATTTTAAAAGCACATATAAACGAATATATCCCGACAATTTTGATGAAACTCTTCTGCAACCGGTTAACAACTTTTACAAAACGTTTATTAATACGGAGGTAGTTAAATTCGGTTTTCTAAACTATTTGTCACGAAGCACTTTTCCACAATCTTCGTGCGAATTACTCCGCTTAACTGAAAAGCCTGGTTAACTGAAGGAAAAATAAACTGTACAACATAAATTATTAATTCATTTAATCAAAAATATAACAACTGAAGTCAATTCGTTTGTTTACATTTTTGTTTGTTTTGCTCTATTTACACATTTTCGATGTCTCGTTTTGTTTTGAGTTTTATTTTATAAAATCTTGACATACCTATTACAAATAAATGTGTTTTTTTTTATATTTAATTGAATACATAAGTGAAATAGGATTTAGTTTTCGTCTGAACTCCTGTTAAATGATTTTGTTTTTCAAAATATCCGAAATTCGTTTAAAAGAAAATTCCCTTTAAGTGAAAAAATAATTGTTGCAAATTGATGTTTCAGTTAATATTTACAATTCTCTATTAGAAAAGCCAAAAATGAAAATAAATGAAATGAAACGGCCAAATAAATTAAAATACCGTATTAAACAAGAGGAGCATAATATCCTATATCCACACGTAGACACTTGAAACAAATTGGCAACACCAGTCCCATAAACAGAACCTAGATCTGACGCAACGAACTGATTTGATCGTTTTGATAGAATCCTTTCCCTAGGTATCATATTGCAACTAAAACTATGGTTTCCACCGAAAGTGCTCCTTCTCTGCGATTCGTCCATGGAGCAAGTTCTGCCCTTATGATTTCCACAATAAAGCGCACTATCGGTTTATCAAATCTAATAATAAACTTTTTACCAGATAGTACACACCACCAACAAACCTATAGTGGCAAAAGAACTCTCGTTAGTCATATATTTTATCCTTTGAGAGGTTGCCGATTCTTCAACAGATAGGTATAAGGTCCATAAAAATATCTTCGTCTCGACTTAGGAATTCATTCTCAATCTTTATTCAATTTTTTGAAAAACAAAACTTACTGCATGAAAACAAAAACAAATGATTTGCCATCTGATAACTGACAACGATTGACAGCAAAATTGTAATAGATTCAACAGAAAGTCTTCGTGCTAGTAAAGCTGGAGGTTAAATTGTTTATTGGTACCATTTCAAAAATTCTGTACATTTTTATTTAAACTGGCAGTCAACTAACAGTCGACATTAGTGTTTGATTATTAGTAAGGCCGAATAATTTCATTTCTCTTTCAATTCGAAATTGCTGTTCCTTTATTCGCAGTGGCTCATTTCCGTTTTGACAAATTTGAATTTGCTTTCGGTCCACTGTCTCATCTCATGACATGGCACATGGCCATGGGTGAGGCAAATTTTTATTTTGCGTTCACATCTTGCGTAAACATGGAAATGATTCATAGTAACTCCAGTAGAGTGGAAAAACATTAAATGGAACCAGTGCAGAGTGCATATATAGGTATGGACTTCCGTATTAGGTTTTTTTTTCAAGATTTTATATGAACATTCAATATATACCTACCTAAAGGGGTCCATAAATCAACTTTCCCATTGCCACGTAATTTAGTTTAACCAAGAAAATTAACCTTTCACTAAAATTGGTACAAATAGGAATGTGTAGGTGTATAGGTACATATACATGGGAATTTTATTTCTTAATTGCGGAAAGAAATGTTTTCATATAACCTCGGTGCGGTCCATTAGCCATTACGCTCACACTTCATTTGGACTTTTCGCTAACAGATAAACAGCATTAAAATTAACTGCAAATTTTCCAAAGGAGGCTAATTACATCTACTTGCAGTAAGGAGCAAGCGTTGGTTTCTTGTAGGAACCCTAGGTTCTACGTTCTACCAGCGAAAACCGAACTGGAATTTGACATTGTCTGTTGAAAAAGGAGATATGATTTGATTATATTTAGTTCATTTTTGGTCGTAGTACTTGTGACATTTCCCCAGACATGCTAACGCCATTTTGGCGACATCGTTATTAAGGAATTGAGAAGGATTTCTACGTTTCTGGTTGTTGATATCCCAAAATCTGGGAAGTATAATTATGGCAGAAAGATGAAGTGGGAATAATTTGCCATTCCAGCTGATGGATGGGCTTATTGAGAATGACATGAGAGTTAATTAGAATAAAATAAAATAAAATGAAATGCAAATGACGTTTGATTGAAGTTTAAGGTTAGATGCACATATGCAGTTTCTCTAGAAAGATCAACTTTCAATGCGAAAGCCTTGCGATAGCTAGGTGTGTGTGGTTTTTGATATTTAAAGTTCTGCATTTTTAGAACTGAATAGTCATGAAATTCTTGACTTGATTTCTTTAGGTAAGGCGACTAGATTGGTCTGGACTAGATTTTTTTTGAACGCAAAACGTAAATTTGTTGGTACTCCCCACATAAACGTAGACTGACAAAAATTTGGGGACGTACAAGTATCTAATTTTATAAGTCTGACAGCTGGCTGACTTGATGTGTCTCAGTTTTGATTGGTCACTAGAACAGGTTTTCAGTTGACGTTTATGGAAGGGGAGCCGACCAATCTATTCAAGAATTTTATGACTGACTACTCAGTTGACAATTTGTGGCTTACATCGGTACAGTGTATGGCGTGGAGGGCAGTAACTTGATCGTATTTCGAATGACAGTTGGTACTCTCATTTAGATAACAAGAAGATAAAAAGAAATACTCATTAGTGAGAAGACTGTCTCAATTTAATGGATTACAATAAAAAAGTGCTATCACGACAAAACGGAAAAGCAGAAACCTCATTTGTTGAGATCAAACTTCAAACTTGTATTTGAGAAAATCCTTTTTTTATCAATTCAAGCAGGGATGACCTACAACATTTATATTCATTACATTGGATTTTTTCGCACCCAATAATCCCAATATCGTGTTTTTCGTTTTAAGTTGTCTTCTCCTGACTGACAGCAGCCGCTCACGTGATTCTCGCGACTGACATTGACATTGACAGTGACAATGACTTCTTTCTGATATTGCCGTCCATCAGATTGTTTAATTTTAATTTTCTTCTGTGTTATTGGTAGCGAAATAAATGTTTGGTTGAAAAGTTGAGACAAAAAAGTCCGTTAATATAAACGACACCATTGACGAATCATTGCACGCCCGATTTCACTGATAGCTGCAAAAACAATCAATTGCTAACACCATTCGATTTCCCTTCTGATTTCCACCCAATAAAATGAAATTGTTTTACCCCTGTTTACGACAGTTTTACCGTTTTACTACCTACGCTTGCTATGTGTGCTAAGCTGGAATGGATCAACCGAAAGCAAAGCAGCATAAAGTCTTTGCCTTCGTTAAATTTGCAACAATCCCTTAAGCATTTACTTTGGCAAAGGGATACACTCCTCGTTCAAGCTGTGAAAGAAGAGGGATAATGCAATAAGTCCAAACGTTGAATCACTTAAAGCAGCTGAAAGATGAAATTAAATCAAAAGAAAAGAAAGAAAATACAAAATGCAATGAACGTATAATGAAAGTATTGAAAGAAGTTTACTTAAACTGTTTAAACTTCGCATCTGATTGGGGCAATATTGATGGGTAACAGCCATCGGTTATTTAAGGCGTCTTCATGTGTCGGTGTATCTGTAATTTTTATTTTTTATTTTTTATTTTTTTATTTTTTATTTTTATTTTATTTTTTTTTATTTGCCATCAAAGAACAAGCTCTTTCTTAGACTAAAGATGTAACAAAAAAAAAGAAAAAACAAGAATAGTTTTAATAATAATAAGAACAATAATAATAATATACATAGGAAAAATAACATAATGAAAAAAATAAAAAAAATAGAGCCAAACAATTATGTCGGAATACCGTCCAGTAGGTTCCTTTTAATAGAACAGATCGACAAGTTAAAGTCGATCAAATGAATATTAGCATTGTAGGAAATCATAAGACCATTTATTGACGAAGAGCGACCATAGTTCGTGCGCGAGTGTGATATTTTAAAGAATCTATTATTACGTAAGTTTGACGATGGGACATTAATGTCAAGAAGGCGTAAAATATCAGGAGAATCAATCTCACCAATGAGTACCCTATGAAGAAATAAAATTCTTGCCACCGTTCTTCTTACTTCAAGGGACTCTATGCTAATCAGTTTCAACCTTGATAGGTATGGAGGTAGGTTAATAAGATCAGTCCAACGTAGCCCTTTCAGCGCGAATCTCAGAAACCTTTTTTGTATTGATTCAATTCTGGAGATGTGTACACTGTAGTATGGGCACCAAACTATAGATGCATACTCCAATATTGACCGTACAAAAGATATGTATAAAGTTTTGATGACGTAGGGATCAGAAAACTCACAAGCATAACGCCTAATCATTCCCCAGGACCTATTAGCCTTATTTGAGATATAGTCAATATGATCATTGAAGGATAGCTTGGTGTCTAAAATAACACCAAGATCCTTGATTGTATATACACGAGGGATTGTATTACCATCAAAGGAGTAAGCAAATTCTATAGGTGATTTACATCGAGAGAAAGAAATAACAGAACACTTGCTAACGTTAAGAGAGAGGTAATTTTGTTTGCACCACAAATAAAATTTCTGCAGGTTAAGATTAAGAAGATGGAAACGTTGTACATCTTTGCCTGATATGAACAATTTAAAGTCGTCGGCAAACATCAATAATTCGCATTCGGGCAAAAATTTGACAATATCATTAACAAACAATATAAAAAGGAGAGGGCCAATATGACTACCCTGGGGAACGCCAGAGGAAACGAAAATTTTATTAGAGATAGCATTGCGGAATTTCACGTACTGAAATCTATCACTTAAGAATGAAGAGAGCCATCTTAAGAAAGGTATTGGGAAACCCAGTTTTTCGAGTTTGTAAAGCAGTATTTTGTGGTCTACGCGATCAAAAGCTTTACTAAAATCTGTATAAATGGCATCAACTTGATTGCCTTTCCCGATTTCTGATATCACAAAATTTGAAAATAAAAGAAGGTTGGTGACAGTAGATCGTTTCTTTACAAATCCATGCTGGTTGTTGCAAATTAGGGACTTACAGTAGAAGTAAAGTTTATCCGTAACTAACTTGTCAAACAACTTCGGAACACAAGATTGCTTACAGATGCCCCTATAGTTCTCAACTTTATTCCTCCTACCAGATTTGAAAATAGGAACTATGAAAGACGTTTTCCAGAGGGATGGGAAGGTGCTAGTTTTAAAGGACAGATTAAATATGTGGCACACAATTTTATGTAATGGTATGGCACATTTTTTAAGAAAGATGGAGGGTAAACCATCAGGGCCAGGACTAAGACTTGATTCTAAGCTGGTCAGACCTACCAGAACATCATCTTCGGAAATGTCAATGCTTCTGAAGATAGGAGTAGGGAAATCACCAAGAAAGCTAAAGAATTGCTCATCAATCCTTGAGTCATGATTTGAATAGACTGATTGAAAAAATAAACCAAAATTGTTGCATATGGAAAGAGAAGAATCAGTTAAATGTTCATTAAAAGAGAGTGAGGCCGGGTAACCATCACTTTTACTCTTTGAGTTTATGAAATTCCAGAATTTATCAGGTCTGGACTTAAGACTGTTTTGCATGTCCTCGATGTACACCTGATATGCATAACGGATGGAAGATTTTAACTCTGATTTCAACCTTCTAAACACCAGATAATCCTCATTAGCCAAACTACAACGCCATTTTCTATAGGCTCTGTTTTTTAAACGCTTAAGGTGACGGGTAAGATCATTGTCCCATGGACAAGACTGCCCAACACTAATTTTAGCACAAACTACGGGGACATAGGAAAAAATTACGTTATTAATGACCCGATAAAAAACATTACAAAGATCATTGATTTCAAGAGAAAGATACGGGCTCCAGTCAAAATTGTTTAGTTCTTCACAAATTTGTATGAAGTTAGCATTTTTAAAATCGAAGTTAAAAGAAGTAAAATTATCTGTTACAAATGAGTCAACATAACAAAAAAGATTTAACGAAGGGTGATAAACATCTTCCGGGATTAGTGGTGTGTAACAACGGGATACAATACTTTCGTCGCTGTTGTTAGTAAAGATGAGGTCCAGGGTACGGCTTTGGTGATTTTTTACGTGGTTCACCTGTAGAAGACCAAGCGAGTGTAAAGTATCGACGATTTCAGAACCAATCGTAGAGAGAGTGTTTATAGGGTTGAGATATGTGCAATCCATGTCTCCTGATGCCCATTGAATATTGGGTTGATTAAAATCGCCAAATACGTAAATTATATCCGGTGCAGACAGCAAACTCACAATAAATCTCATGGCATCCAAATATCTACTCACAGTTATGAGCTGAGTACGGGGTGGAATATAGACACAAGCGAAGTAAATTTTTGCAGAAGAATTTAAGTCGAATCTGCTGCAGCAAATTTCGATGTCCGTAAAAGCACTAAGATCCACTTCTTTTGGCTTAAGATGTTTTCTTATGGCTATGAGTACACCACCAAAACGTTCAAAGATGCTGTTATCCGTAGATCGGTCACCACGATTAACATCAAAGTAGGGGGGGAAGATAACGCCATTACCGAAA
This sequence comes from Cheilosia pagana, assembly GCA_936431705.1. Taxonomy (NCBI): domain Eukaryota; kingdom Metazoa; phylum Arthropoda; class Insecta; order Diptera; family Syrphidae; genus Cheilosia; species Cheilosia pagana. The sequence continues at coordinate 30,875,112 of OW386168.1, read as the reverse complement.
CTACTATCTAATCCAGTTTCAGTTAAGACAACTACATCATGTGAGCAGCTATGTACATTTAAAAGGAGATTTGTGCATTTAGTTCTCAGTCCTCTTACATTCTGGTAGTAGAGGCTGACTTCTTTAAGTTTTTTGACGTTGAGGCACCAGAAATAGGCTTGTTGGTAAACTCTTTAACAAGGATATTATCAGGCCAAAAATGTGGGTCAAGAAGTTTCCTTCCAGAGGATAAAGGAGCAAGTATTTTAAAAGATGCAGATATACGTCCGGTCAAGTTCTCTGGTGTTAAGCTGCGGCATCTGATTGCGTTTATGTCAATTCCCTTGCTGCTGATGTAATTAATGATGTCAGATGATTTTGTGCCGTATTCAAGGCGAGATAAAAAGACTGCCAACGGAGGTGGGACAACCTTCAAAGTATTATCGCTACTAATATGGCTGTCAGCAGAAGTTATTGTACCCGCTTCCGATTGTCGTTGCTGCTGTTGTACTTGTTCAAGCTGTTGTTGTTCAAGTTGATGCCCTTTTTGGTGTTGTTGCTTCAGCATTTGTTTTTTGCTGCTGCTAGGCTGGTTACTGTCGACGATCGCAGCGGATGACGTAGATGGAACTGGTGATATTGATGTAGGCGATTTTTCCAATGAGATTTCCACACTAGGGATGACAACTGGTGCGGTTAAGTTAGACCGCAAGATCTTTTTGGGTTGGAGAGGTTGGGCCTCAGTGTTTGGAGGTTCTAAGAGGTCATTGCACTGCTGTTGGAGAACAATATAATTTGATTCCTTGGTACTGTTTCGTAAAGGCTGCTCATTTTGTGATGTAGGACTCAGCAAATCAACAATGATATCCTTAGATTGAGGTAGCTTTTGGTGTAAGGCCCTTTCAATGTTTTCAAAACTATGCAGCATCCTATCATCATTCGCAGAATCAAAATCAAACACCTCCTGTAGCTCGGCAAATATAGATGAAATATTTTTAAAAAGTTTCTGTGACTTAATAAGTTTCCAGTGAAGGACATCAGGCGCGATATTACGATGTTTTTCACAAAAAAAACGTAGGCCAGGAGTAGAAATAATTTTATCTACATCCTTCCCTTTTAGGCCAATGCATTTTGCATGAACAGTTTCAAGGCAAATTCCACATGAAACGCTCACATCATTCGTGTTTTTCTTACAAATGTAACAATCGGATTTACTCATGATCTGGCAACTCCGCAGCGTAGATAGTACAATAACCAAAAAAGCTCAGCAGATAATGTGGTTGATGACAATGATAAGATGAGGTGCGTGGAGAAGATAAAAAAAGTAGCAATTGTGGTGAGTATCAAACTTGCTGTAAATGGCAGAACATATAGCAAAAGTTGTACTCACACGGAGGAGGAAGTAGGAAAAATCCAGGTATACTCCGAATGGAAGAAAAAGATGGAACCACTTTCTCACTCAAAGGCAGTCGTTGATGCAGTTTCCAAGTATGAAATAAGAACCGTATGGAACTTTAAGCGTAGGCCAGCAAAATTGCTTCAAAAGCAGAACATATACTAAGTGTTTGAACTCACCGGGAAAAACGAGTCAAACGGCTTGTAATTGAATATGGTGAAAGGAGATGGATGATAAGATATCACTCAAATTTAATGCATAACAATCATAAAACAAAAATGTTTATGAATTTGAATTATATTGATTAACACTTATAATAAGGAGCAATACAACTCGCGAACAATTTCAAATCGTGAAACAGCTATGTAATTTTAATGCAACACAAGTTGAATTTAGGTAAACTTAATTTTTGTAGGTAAAAATGAAATCAAAGCAGGAGGCGTAATTAAACACAGGCGATCAAGGCGAAAGTCTATGACATCTCAATCTATGACTAATTAATTTGAATATCTAGTGTTTATGGCCATGAAGAGACATATATACAGATTACAAGTATCTCTACTACATGCTATAAGCCAAGAGCTCATAAGGACTCTCACTTTATACGAACCCTTTAAATCACTGGTCTTAGGTACAGAAAATACATACTACTCCACAACAACGATGAATCGACACCCTGAAGCACCATCAGATAGAATGAAGGAGGTATTCCTATACGCAAACCTGGGTAAACGATTTATTCGACCGAAAAGGATACATGCCATTAGTCAAGATTAGATTAGTGAGTGTGAGGGCATGTAGCAGCAGTAACATCTTAACAAAATGTCAAGGACTATGTTGTCGATAGCATTGAGTTACGAAGCCTATTTTAAGAAGGTTCCCTTAAAGCATGAGACCTCTCGATTGAACACCTCTAGAAAATGTTTTCCATACTGGATTCAATATTCTCGCCAGCAGTACTTTTTTAAACCGATAGCACCAGTGTTGCCATACACGAAATGCGAAGTCTGTACACTGGACATGAAAAAAAAATATGTGAAAAAAACAAATAGGTGTATTCGGCCTCAACGTTAAAGGAAATTAATTTTCACAGAGTCAGGCAAAATTGTAAAACGTAGGGAAACGGTTTGAAATCACTGAAATTCACAAATAGTCCTGATTCGCCTAGTTATTCCTTTCTTGAGGTCCCAAAAATGTCTTACAACTCTGTTAAAAAACCAATCCATTTCGTAATAGGTAGGTACTAGATGTTTTTTTATAATTTTTGAAATTTTTGAACTTACAGTGACTTAATTTTTTAAATTTCTCGTATACATTACATAGGTATATTTTGAGTAAAGGAATATGTCGTTAATTTCGAACTTGACGTGGTAATCAGTTAATCAATTCTGACATTCTGGTAATAATGGGACTCAAAAAAGTGATATTTTTTTCCTAAATTCCTAATTTGAAACTTGTGGGCTAGAGTTCGGGGTGACTCTTTGTTTTGTACGTTATCCGCAATACTCGTATTAATGGTACTTCCCATAGAACGTTTTTGAAAAAGTTTGAATTTTTTGAAAACGGCTCCAACGATTTGAACCGAAATTGATATTTAAGTTGCGTTTTTACCTCAATTTTTATAGGCACTTTTTGAAAATTTCTACAGTTTATCTACCTGAAAACGGATAAAACCATTTTGATGAAAATGCACATTTGGAGTAAAATTGATCTTTTGAAATCACCGAAAACAGTATTAAAAAAATTTGAATACAAATTTAAATGGTAGCAATACCTTCTACTAAGTTTTTAGCTAAACAGTTAAAGGGTATTGTCGTTGGTGCCGGACAAAAACTTTGAAGCTCAACAGTTAATTTTAATATTGATATTTTATTATCTGAAATAAAATATTCACAAAATAAATAAGAAAAATAAATATTTCACTTCGTACCTCAGTCTCGCTCCTGCCCGGCAGTTAATTACAATAATTCAAAATGCAAGCCGTTTTGACAGGAGTCGAGACTGGGTGCATTCAGTTCCTATTGTGGAATGGACGCGTTCGGCTTCTCCGCAACAGGCATTGGTTTTTGAGCCGACACCGTGTGGGAAATGACTGTTTGATTTTAGGTACCTTAGCGCTAACTTAAAGTCAGAAAAGTCAAACGTGACATGTAACATAAAGTGGCTTGCTAATTATAGTCAACATTAAGCCCAATTTATCGTTATCAGCTTGTAATAAAACTAACTTCAAACTTATTTAAAACAACCGCATTTAATATTTTTATTAAAACTGTCTTTTTTGGCATGTTTGACAAACGTTTCTTCCATGCATGTTGTATTATTGTAGACATTTTTTGGTTGTAGGTCAGAAAATGGGTAACATTTAGCCAACTAGTTCCAAGGTTTGTTAATTGAGGGGTTTCATATAAAGTTTCAAAAAATTGGCGCCATTTAATAGTACAGCGATGCCAACGAAAAAAAGAGAACAATGTGACAGCTGACAGTTGGGGGTTAGTAAAAATGGTGCGCTGTTCAAAAGAACAACGCATTTTCATTGTTGAGCAATATTTTAAAAATAATGAAGGTTCATTAGCTACAGTCTACAATCCGAAATTTTTTGTACAAAACAAGGAGAAGAATTAAAAAATTCAGAGCGACTGGATAACGAGTAATTAAGAACCAAATGCATCCACAACGCGTGACTGTTTTGTGCGAATTTTGGGCACTACTCTTCTTCGAAAATACGTCTGGTAAGGCAGAAACAATTAATGGTTTTATCGTGACATGATAACCAAGTTTTTAGTGCCTAAATTACAAGATATGAATGTTATCAAGATTGGGTTTCTACAAGACCGTGCCACATGTCATACAGCTAGAAAAACAATTCAATTACTGCATGAGTCTCAAGTCTGAGATTTGGCCATCCAGATCTTGCGATTTACGTAACGCCAATGGACATTTTTCTTTGGGGTTTTTGGAAGTCAAATTTCTATGCAAACAAGCCCACAAACTAACACCTGGAAATAGGAAATTGAGAGGTTTATTAATGAAATTCAGCCACATTCATGCGAAACGGTCATAGTAAATTTATATAAAAGAGTACGTACTTGCCAGCAAAGCCGTGGCGGCCATTTATCCTTAAATCTGTTACTGGTGTGTTACTCCTTTTGAAGTAGATTTTCTATCCAAGACAGCAAAAGAGCTTCGCGAATAGATATGCGATATTCGGTATTTGGTATTCAGTTTTTCATTTATTATTATTGCAGGGTCTCCATGTAAATCAAACTTGGATGTTGTTATAAGACTCTCCCCTTGGTCCTACTTTCTTCTTATCCAAAGCCAAACATCGTCAGTGTATTTAAGAGGTCTAAGACATTCTCTATAGCCGCGCATCAACCATACACCTAAAGGAGAAGTTATCTCCTCCAGGGTGCCTTAAAATGAGTCTATACAAACACAGACCCTTTCATCCCATCAATTCATGCGAGGGCGTTTTCCTTAAAATGAACAAGGTAACAGTCTAACGAGCAAAACCCATAAACGAAGACACCCAAATCAAAGCGACAGTAAGCACAACCACACACAAAAGATCTTGATAAATTTTCAATAAACCTAAATCCTGCAAATGGCACAATACTTATAACATAAAAACCAAATTCAGAGATATAACTGCTGATTTGTCTGTTGGTAGCTATAGATATATAGGTACAAGCCAACCACAACAACAGTGTGTGTTTGTGAATGCCAGGATTGATTCAATTCGACTCCTGTGCCATCTTACAAAAGTGAAGACCATATAATACCCCTCGCAGCCGTATATGTCCTTCAATATGGATTTGGATTTTACACAGACACCAGGGGTTAAATATGTTCACAGATATAAATGTATAATCCTTAAACGTGGTGGATATTGCCGAAAACAACTCATCTACATTCTTCCATCTCTCGGTTTGCTCCGGGGCCATTTCGTTAGTCCTTCCACTTTCCGCATCTATAGCCGTCATCTTCTTTATTGCACGTTTACCCGACGGGAGGTCTACCTATATTGAAAGATACCAACTCAGCCTTCAGCTATCACACCCTCGAGCTCGAAGGCAACTTCTACCAATTCCACGGATTTGGGCAGAAAAAAAGAAGAAACACACACTCCAACCTGACTTGTGTGTTTTGACGCAAAGTCAACTTTAAGTGGCGGCAATACGAAGCTTGGATGTTATTCGAGTGCCATGTCAAAGGCAGTTTAATATTTTGCCTCCCTTCCCTCCCTTCAAAACAAAAAGGACATAATCCTTATAGGACGACATTTTTATATTACCACCCAAGCGTTCTGGCAATTTAAAGTGTCAGATTTACTAGGAGGCGTCCTTGAACTTATAGACCTAAGATATGGTGTTTTCTTCGACACAAGCCGAAATAAGAAATGACAACCATTGCGCTTACATACTGAAGCAATTCAAACTGAAGGAGTGGGTTGAGCGACAAACGCCTACTTTCCTTAACTTAGGCTGTATGACTCCCAGAAAAGGCTGCATGAAATCGTATATGAACCGGAAGTTTTTGCGACGATGGGTGGCAGTGGGCGGCAAATTTCTCTCATACTGATGTCCTGGAACTTTTCGAGTGGGTCATTAATGGCACGACATAATAATGAATCGATAGAATAGACATTAAAGTGGGCGCCCACACTGGGATATAATTTAGATTAGTTGACCACTTTTGTGTTCCGTTTTGTTCGAAGGACTCTATGTGCGTTCTTAATTCGTCCGACTTCCTGGCAGGCTGAATGCGACTTTGGATTGGGCTTTAAGTCGTAAGTGGTGTATGCAAAGTGCTGGGTCCATGCTTGGGTATTGTTTGCTTTTAGTTTAATGAGAAGGACTAGCGTCGATTAAGTGCTCATGCACTGAGAAGTTTGGGGATCATTTAGAGCAATGTTATTTAGTCGGTTGTATCCTTTAAATCAAGAGGCACTTGAGATACGTATTTGTCACCGTGGATTAAAGTGTTTAACTAATTGGAAGCATATGTTACTGAAGACTTTGTAGTGTAATGTATGTGGGTCCACCTTCGAGTTCGAAAAAATGTCAGATTTCACTACTTTAGGCAAGTGTGTCTAGAAGTGGAGGAACACAAAAGATGTGAAGCTGCAATTTTTCTTTTCATTTTTCATTCATTTGTACTAAAAAAGGACCAGTTGGCCCAATAAGTTTGTATAGGACTTTGGACCTTTCTGTTCATAGCCATTCTCAGTCTTTCTTCCCATCAATAGCGGGTAGCCTATCGAGCCCAAGGTAACCATAATCTGGCTGGCAAGACTTGAGGGTTGAAGGATTCAAAACGAAGTTGAGAGATACAGCACTGTTCAGGGTCTTGAAATATTTATAGTTCGGCTTTTGAACCCCACTTCTTATACTGAACAATGTAAGCTTACTTTTTTATCGATCGTCCTCCTTTACAAATAAAAGAGTTCGTGGGAATGCCAAAGAATATGTGTATATAGCTTTATATCTATAACTTGGCCCTATAAATGCTGTCCCAAGCAGCTTTGAAATTGATGAAAATATGCTAAGAAGACTCTCCAGATGTAATTACGTTAATAATCCAAGTGCAGGAAGCTATCCTTAATCATTTCGAAATATTCCCCTCATTTAAAGGAGTTCCGCTAGTAGGTAAGCCATCAGAGCCTGATGTAAATGTTTTAAAGTCTTTTTATAGCTAAGCTAGTGGAACTCGACCCTTTTTGGTTCAAATTATGTGTATTTCCCTTCATATTTGCCATATTGCAAATACGTGTTACACTTTTTCTTCAAGGCGGTTGGCGGTTCTTCGAATTTTGAATCTAGATCAAGCTCGACGTGCGCAACCCCTTCATATATCGTCATCTATGAGATTCAATTTCGTTGAATGGTTCCTTCAAAAAATATGACTTCTATCAAACCGAATAAGCTTGTTAGTCCGACCCAGAGCTTCCGTGCTTCCTGTTTTTGGGTTTCAGGCGGATTTTCCACTCTCCCTCTCTCTCTCTATCTCTCCCTCTCAAATTACAGAGAGAACTGGTTGTTGATTAGTAATTACAGATCCATTTCTGGGTAGCTCATCAACCATGGCGTTGCTGGTTTTATTGAAATGTCCAGGAATCTAGAGACCCTTTTTGCGGCAGTGGCGAACTAGCTTTGACTTTATTTCAATAGCAGAATCTGTTTTTATACTCGGCTGACCGTCAATGAATATGGCAATATCGTCATTTGGTATTGCCAACATTGGCACCATGTGAGCAGCTTTGACGGTTGCCAAAACCTCTGCCTGGAAGACAGTGCTATGATCAGGCAGGCATGGTATTGATTTCTTTTTTGAGGGTTCATCTGAGTTTTATTACTGCTGGGGAAATAGCAAGATGGGGACAAGTGTAGGTGTAGTCAGAGGTGACAGCACTCCCCCAGTATTAGGTTTCCAGCTTTTGGTTTGGCTAATCTAAGGGCACTTTTGGCTGCCGGCAGATTCTTGCATATGTAGGTAGGTAAGAATTTGTGGATTGCCTCTCGTCCAGCAGTGTTATCTTTATTGGTCTGGTTGTTACTTTACATGCTAATATTTTTAAACAAATAAATAAATAAATAAGCACTTTGGCGCGACAGGTCTATGGGACCCAAGGCTTAGCTTCTCACAACCATTCGTTTTGTGTGAGTTTTAAATTTTTGGGACGAATCGAAGGGATCTGCAATTTTACGCCGAGTCCAAACGACTAATGGAGAAGCTCTCCCATGACAGTTTTACTCTCGGATATTTGTCAGACGTTCGCGAGAGGTGGCGCAATGGAAAAATACCTTAAGATGTAATTTGGTTCTTTCGGGGTTAAATTTTTTGCCTAATTTTTCACTCTCCATTACCATTTAGTTTCCAATTAATCTTCCTATCTAGAATTGTGCCCAGGTATTCAGCGCTCCGTGTTATTCTTGATATCTTTCTTTTGTTACTGGACAAAGAGGCCCTTCCTAAACTTCGGAACTATTCTGGGTTCCATTTTCCATATCTACCGCCAGCTCAGGAGGGACCTTTCCATTTAAGGTACATCTCTTGTTGCAGCAGTGCACCTACTTTCACTAACACCAAAACATTTGAAATGTGTTATTATTTACATTTGACTGGTTCTCAGTGGACATAAAACTATTTATGGAATTTTGTAAACACAAATAACAATTTAAGAACAGTTGACTTTTCAATCATCCACCATCGCAAATGAAAAGGAGAAAGTGATCTCGTTTTGTGTTCCACTGAGCACGCAAACTCTGAGACCTGAGAGCAAAATCTGAAAATCCCAATGGAAAACGACATAATATTTAGGGTTGTGCTTCGAGCTGGGGCTTGGTGACTCCTTAGCCTTCCTACCGCCTTTGGATTTTGTTCCCATTTTCTAATTTTTTACAAGATGTGACTCAAAGGTACCTTGAATATGTTTCGGGACCCTTAATTAGGTTGAAGGCTGGTGTTTTCACCAGACAATTGGTTATAATATAGGTCCTTAAGAGTTGTTGAACTCTGGAAAAGGATGTTAACGCAGGCCCTATATACATTCTGCAAGCCTATGCCTATAGACTCTCTTGCAGCAGGCAAGATATTTCTGTGATAATAACCCACTTAAGTGATGTAAGATCCACTATTAACAAATAAATGTTTCATTCGCGGATTTGCTCTTTCTGAAACACTTACCTCAGCTCAAAGTGTGACAGATCAGCTGGTTTAACATATCTTTCGTCCTGAATATATTCACACTATTAACACTCAAAAGGAAAACGATCAATTTGAGGTGAAAGTAATTATTTGAATGGCAACTTCGGTATTATTTATAAAAGATGTGAAAATCGCTACATTTCTGAGTAGATTTATACTCATCCCTTTTCAAATGTACTGCTGTTCCATATCGAACAAATTCGTAGTCTTAAGCCCTGAACACGCACAAACGTGATTCAAAAATCACGACCAATTTAATATGAATTCGTTTTTCGCAAGCTCCTTTACACCCTTTTAGACCATGGTCTCAATTTCGTATGCGTATCGTAAATCAAATCAATTCCTCTCTACTTAATTCAGGCGTCTTGACAAAAAAGAAACAACGACGTCTCTTTACATCGCCAAATAAAATATGCAGCCACACACTATAGACGCATATATACTCCATCTCCATCTCGTATATGTATGGACCATATGCTCACCCAAGGACGAAATTCTCATTCTAAATTTATAAAATAAAATGCCTCAAATGAGGCGCAAAAGAATTCAGAAAACGGCGTACACATGCAAAGGCACTTTACAAAGGCTTCATCTGAATCCTTTGGAGAAAGGAATCACACTTCACACCCCGAACCCACAAAATTAGAAAAAAAAGTTCTAAGCACACACGATGTGATGGCAGCGAATACTTGTACAGCACTTAAACGGAGCCCATGCCATGACAGGCTTTTTGGTTAAACGTTGGCACAACAAAGTGTCGCGATAATGTGAATAATAATTAATTGAAACCAACGCACTTCTAATTAAATTAAGTCCACATCGAACTTAAGTCGGCCGCATTCCGGTTAAGACAAAAAAAAACAACCCTGTTTGTATAGTGATTTTTAATTAGCCAATTTCCTGATCATTTGGGTGGCCTTCTTCCTTTTTTGGTTCTATTTTTAGGGTTAAGCTGAGGGAACAATTTTAAAGGAAGCTCCACCCCGCCGTCTTCCAATAGTAAAATAAACATTATCCTTCCACCCTAATAAACTGCGAAAGTCAACACAATTCCATCCGGCTACAAGGCTATGGGACGGCAAGAATATACACAGCTCGACAACGAAAAGGAACATTGGTTGTCAAACAACAAACGCCAGACAGTTTCTTCCTTCTCCTTTGAGGAATGTCGTTAAGTATCGTCCTATTTGCAAGATAAACTATGAGACAAATCCAATAAACGTCAACTTGGAGTTATCGCCTGCGTATGTGCTGTGTGTGGCTAAGTTGTGTAAATATGTGCTTGTCCAAGCAAACAAGTTAATTGAGCTACAAAAATAAACGAATGCAAAAAATGGTACAACTCGGATAGACATGTAAGTGACTCCAGATGGAGGAGACTGGACTGAAGTATTCATAACGAAATGCTAAGGATTTGCTTCGATATGCCTCATTTACTATGGCGAAATACTGAGAAGAGGAGGAACCTCTCCTGAAGTCAAGCGCATACTATCAAAGTCATAAATGCAAACGCTGTGTCACTTTAGGGGGCACGGACTGTTATGGGTAAGTATTCTGGTCACGCACTTCTTAAAAAGCGGCTAGAAATTTTCGAAAGCAGAGTTTAGTAGTGGGTTTGTGTTATCCTGCTCCTAAATAATTCACTTCCGTTTTGAGGTCGTTTTCTACTTAGGAACGACACCTTAACAAGTTCTTCTGCGTTGAATATCTGCCACAAAATCAAAGACTCCAAAGCGATTTTTTTTGGCTAGATCGATATCGCTGTCTTGTATAGTTGGTCTTTGCGTCTGCTCCAAGACCCGACAACGCAAAAGAGATGGACTATATTAAAAGAACATTTTCCATGATCCATATCTATTGAATGATTCTCATGATTTTTTTATGAGTCTCCTAAGCTATTCGGGAGAAGCTTCTACTGTCGATTGCCATCTGCAACCGAAGAAACAACGAATGGTCAACATTTTTATCTCTTTGATTCTGATGGCTATTTGCAGTAGTAAAACCGTAGTAGGTGCGAGTTGCATAAAAGACAGAGTGCTTTCCTGATTAGAGAAATGATCGGCTCGTCAAGCTCTATAAGAACGGAAATCTTACAAAATCAAAATACCTACTGTGATATTTCATAAGATAATCGGCCCTAGCGAGGTATCCGTCGGAACGGAAAATTCTCCGGTTTTATACGATTCGAAGGTTTTTTGCTTGGAGGTATTTTTCGGAACATCTATTCGGAATATTTCTCCGACATTTTGTAACGCATATCGGCAAATTACGTTGAAGTGCGATGAAGTGCATTTTTTTCTTCAATTTTTGACAGCTAGGTTCCGATATCCTCCGACAGAAATTGGTTGCGGAATTTGTTTACGATTTGGATTTAAGTCTCCGACAGAGTATGCGTTGCGGAAAATTTTCCCTTCCGACGGATACCTCGCTAGGGCCGAATATTTACTATACTCCAACTATTTACTCTCTCAGTCTGGTTGCAATGACTTATTTTCCTTTCTCGGGAAGGAAATAGGCGCGTGTTTTTAAAGGAATCAACATAGACAAAGATACCCAAATTGCATATTTGTTAAAAAATTAATACTCGAGAAAACAGTAGCAAAATAAGGATCATAAATTCCTTTCAAGGCATTGTCTTTACTGGGGACGAGTGACCGGATGTGGTAAAACCCAACGACCGACAATAAGCAGTATAAGTTTACCTACTTGGTCATTTTGATATTTCAGTGTGAAAAACTATTTGATGGAAAATAGAGAAATATGCAAAAATATAACAAAAATGCTTTATGCCAAAAATATGCTCTACAAAGTGAAATATGCATTTATACCCAAATATACAGAAATATGCCCTCACGAATAGGGCTGAACATGTACGTATCTACCTATTAAGTTTATAAGTATATAAAAATACTTAATACGATATCCCCCCCCAAAAAAAACGCAATATCTCTACAACGCACTTATGATCACTTGTTGCGTTAATGAAATGAATGCATTAAAACACTTCACGATTAAACCTTATTTCTAAAAGACAACATTAAAAAAAAATATTTTAACTATATATTATTGGATCCTTCAGAAATACAAACAAATTAAAACCGAATGGCAACACCCCACATAATAATTCGTTCTCAAAAGCACCAAAACTGAAAGTTATTCGACATGTGGTTTGGGTTTTATTTCAGTGGCAATTCTTCGGTTCCTTTACTTTTGTAGTAAGGCCTAGTATGCAGTTCACGTGAAATCCAATTTTTCATACAAAATTTTCACTGCGAATTGTCAAATCAACTTTCCACGTGAAGATTTCAGTAGGCAGTACGCTGTCGAGTGAAAAATAGTTGTTCAAAGTGATTTGTAGGGGGCGTTAACTTAAGCTATCCGTCGCATTTAATTTTTAAAACTTCGGCGTGAAAATTTCACTTTCAATTTCACAGCACTTTTTCGAGCGGAGGGAAATATTTCACTTCACTCGAACAGCGTACCAACCTTAAAAATGGAAAAGACTGTCAAAATAACAGTGGAGGGGATGAATTCTCTCTCGTAGAGGGAAACTTACGCAAAAGTTAAGGAACGCTTTTGTAGTAACCTGTGAAAAATGACAGATAGTTCACCCACCAAAATGCTAAATAGACCAAAATTGAAATCAGCTGTCAATTTTCAGGCGACTGACAGTTGTTTCAATTCTTACGCCAAGAAATTTGTTGTGTAAAAACTAGTAAGAGGGAAAACATCTTGTTCTCTCGAAGATGCTCTCTTTTACGAATTTTTCGAGTTGAGGAACGACAATTAAGTAAAATGCGTAAGAATTCGTAAAAAATCGTAAAAAGGAAAGGAACAGGAAAAGATCAACATCAGATGGAAAGAGTTTCGTGTCGTAAGGTAGAACTTCTCAATGGCGCGGCGCTGATTCGACCTAGCTGTAACACAAAGATGAGAGAGAAATCAGATTAAATTGCGTAGTAGAAACCAATAAAGTCGATTATGTCGATTGCAACAAATCAAAAGCGTCAAAAGGGTCTTTCATTAAACGTCGAAAATGTTTATTCGTTTGATTCGTTTGATCGATGTCATAAATCAGGCTGAATTTGACCGATGACATTGGTTGTGTTGTCTTTGAGGGTCGCTGTGGTTCGTGGGTTATTCGCATAAACCTGCGATGGGGTCAAATCGCACGATCTCGGTGGCCAGTTCAAATCATCTCCACGTGAGATAACCATGCCCTCGAATCGTTCGTGTGGAATTTCCAATGTCGCGTGAGCTGTGTAGCACGTAGCCCTGTCTTTTGAAACCGCATGTCGTTGGTGTCCATTTCATCCAATTTAGGGTAAAAGAAGTTGGTAATCATCGACTAATAGGTGGTGATGCCCTGGCCAAATTTTTTTTGACGTACCAATTCATCCAGAAATGGGCCTCATTGCTGAAGATGAATTTCGGTGAAGATTTTCGTCAGTTTCCAACTACATTTGATGAAACAATTTTATCATTTGTGAAGTCAAATAGCCTCAGTAGTTTTCCAGAGGTGTTGCTGTGCAGTCTGTGCGTGTACCCACAGTAGAACCAGATGTGTCATCCCCTCAAATTTTTGCCCAGTTACGGACTCAAAGTTTCTTTAGACTTTCACCAAATACAGCTTCTGCTTGATAGTATAATTGACCTGAATCGCAGGATTTGAAACCTCCTTTGTGATAAAAAAGGTCATAGAATATTTACAATTTCATTTGGCTTTCTTTCCGAACAACTCCAACTTCAGTCAATAATAAAAGCGTCATCCACCAAAGGCTTCACTACCTCGTCGTTTTTTTTCGTGTGGTTTGCTTTTAGGTGTCCGTAACAAGCATCGATTTATTTTCAATTTCCTCGGCATCTTCATTTCCCTTTCATCTTGTCTTAAAAGGTTTTTTCCTTCCTTCTGGTTTAGGTTAGGTGGCTTCTACCACGCCTCTATGAATTCTCGTATATATGCATAATTCGGTTGTCTACTTCTGCATACGACTGTAGGATCGTACAGCCCGCATAGATTCTTAAAAATTCTCATTGCATATGTTTCCGGATTGAAGTGCCTTCGATACACGAAAAGTGCACCTTTGTGTACAAAGTGCAAAATCACTGGCGCTTGTTTGTCGAAAGAGTGTTTTTTGTTGAAAACAAAACACTGCTTTCCCTCACAACGCACGTACTGTAACTCCAAAGAACTCCTCCTATTGTTTCAAATTGGAAGCACTCCATGATAAACAGATTGTGATGTGCTTTGTCTGCACTTACCTTTTTAGAACAGTCCTTATCCTTTACAAATATACCAACGTATATTTGACTTATTGCCGGTTAAGGAAACAACAAAATCTAATGCACAATTTTACAGGAATCAAATAAATCACTCAAAAGGGATAAAGTCCTCACAACGTGCTGGGTCATTAATCAAAATGAATAGTCAATTCGATGGGAATCAAAACACATTAGCAGAAGGGGGTAAATTCGATCCTTTAACATGCAAATGTAAACCGCTGACAAATTACAGTGTGAGTGAAATATTCACACTGTGAACTGTGAAGTCTGATTTCAAGGAAATTGTAGTTAGTTTCCTTTCAGCAGTAGTTAGTCAAACTTATATTCATTATTTCTATGTCAACTTTGAACAAATTATATTTGGTGCGAATAAAATTAAAACTTATTTATTATCATAAGCACAACGTCGGCAGTGCTTGGTATTTTAAAATGCTAATTGCCAGCAGATTGTTTGCGTAAATACTTTTGCAGATAGAATTTTAGATCCTTTTGCTTTGGCTGAATATTTATTAATTGTGAAAGGCTTATGTTTGCGCATAAACGGATGATGAAGTTAATTAGTCGCTGAGTCTGTATGGCTGTGTAAATATTTTCGTATTCCGTTTGCGGCAATAAGTATTAATTTACATTATTTGCGAATTTTGTATAATTAGATGATTTATCTTTTGCAGAGTATTGGCAAACCATGCAGACCAACGTGCAAATTGACTCGAAGAACCTACGTTCGGGGAATAATGAAAATTACAGGAGCAGAGGACATCATGTCACCATAGAGGTGAGTTTTAGTTGTAAGAAGTTGTTTGGCTTAACTATGATTTTTTCAAAAAAAGAATGGGATACATATTTATGACGTTTAAGTTGATATTTTATGTACTGTTTCGATATTTTGTCTTTTTTTTCAAGTAGAAAATTAAATCTACGTATATAATTCTTTCTTTAAAATTTTAAACTAAAAACTCTTCGATTTTTTTGCAAAAAGTGAATATTTTATTTAATTCAGTCATTAATTCGCTTATGGCTTTTTACTCATCTACAAAAGATAATTGATCGTATATTTTTACTTAACAAACTTGACTGAACGTTTGGCGGTGTTTTTTTTTTTATATTTTCTGTAGTTTGCAAAGCAGCGTAGAAACCAAACAAATTACACATTTCTACTTTTTTCTATTTTTAACGTATTTTGTTTTAATAACATTTGCAAAGTAATGGAAACTATACAAAAATAATAAAACAATTTTCAATTCAATCAATTCCAGTTTTTAGCTTAAGATTTAGATTAAAAAAAAACCTGAAAGAAAAACTTTGGTTCGGAACTTTATTGCAAGTTCTTTTATTTCTTATCCCTGTACCCGAAAATAAGCTGTGAAATTTGCAGGCCTAGGACATTAAAATTGGTGTTCCCCAAAGCTCAAAACTAGGGTCTATTCTCTTTGTGATTGTTATCAATTTTGCGTTAAATATTTATCTTTGCGGTATATGTACAAACAAAATTTGCTGATGGCACAACTTGTTTAAAACCTAGGTTAAAAAAGCGCTTTTTAGGTTCGACTTAAATGAAATACCTAATCAATATTATCTGTATTCTTGTCTAACCTTGTTTTTATCAATGACTACTGTCTTAATTTTGCGGTGCGTCCTTTTAATGACTATAAACTATAACAGTCATTCTTATTATTATTATTTTTCGAATAAACTTGTAACTACAGTGAAAGTTATTTATAAAGACCTCGCTTATAACGACCAGTTGCTTATAACGTCCACTTTCAATTCATTTGGTTGGTTCATTATATTTTAAGCTACTTTACCGTCGGATATAACGTCGGCGACTCGTCGTATATAACGAAATGTTGGATATAACGACCAATTTTTCGGAAAAATTTGGTCATTGTCGTCGGTTATAACAACGGAATGAGGGAAAATTAAAAAAAAAATGGCTGTTAAATATTATGGCAGTTTATTTGATGTGTCGCTGTGCAAGCTGCTTTTAAATTAGTTGTGGTTTACGCGTCTTTAACAAAAAAGTTAGCATTTTATGTGATTTTGTTTATTCCTGAATATTTGTGGAAACCAGATATGGCAGGCGGATATAGCGACTGAAGTAGATTCAAGAAAATGGAAGTTTGCTTGTATATTCTTTCAAGTATTTGACTAAACTTTTCATAACAGACAGAAAAGAACCAAAATCAAATCAGACGTATCAGCTGTCGGACAGAAAATTAAAAGAAAAGCAATAACAATTAACGTCAGAAATTGTAATACTTTTTAAGTCTGTTCCCTTACTTTTTGGGCCAATTTCGGCAAAATGTCAGATATCAAGGAGTGGGGATATATTCTCTCAGAAAAAGAGAATATAACCAAAAAGTACAGGAACGAAAGTTTGCCATTACGTTTGTTGAAAACATATGCGAGAAATTCAAAAATAAACGTCAGTGGGTTAAAAAAAAATACCAGTTTGCAGACGTTGAAAAACATTCGGATTCAGTTTAATATTTATTTTTTTGCGGATTTTTCCATTTTTAATAACAAATTTCAGCACTTAACAAAGCAAACCGAAATAAACTGCCAATTCAAATTGACTTTTGAGACATTTGACAGCTAAAGTCAGTTATAACAAACTAGCCCAAAGAAATTTGTTGGGCTATTATTTGCAGGTTTTTTATGAAGGGGAAATGTTTTGTTCTCTCTTTGTGGCTCTCTTCTGCCCAACTTTTGCGTAAAGGAACGAAGTTTGACTAAATTTGACTAATGTGTTCGAATGCACTTATCGTTAGGGAACATAAATTTTGTGTTTAAAGTGAAGTTGTATGCAATTTCTTGTTTTGAAATGTGATGTGTGAATCTGGGCTTACATAAAAGAGTGTAAAACATTTTTAAGGGAATTATAAAAGGGCTTTCTAAAGTGAAGTGGATATAAAGAATTTAAAAATTAATCGTTTCCATAGCTCTTAAGAGTGACATCTTTTTTACTCTGTCTAACAATCTCTAACCAACCTTCGGAAATTGATTTATGAATTGTCATTGAGCTTAAGTGGATTTAATCCAAAACGGCGACAGACTAATCTGTATATGACAGCACGTTGACATATTAACAACAATTTTCGGGCTTGGTATTCAGAGGAATGTCGTCCTAATGTCGGTCTAATCCCCATAGAATTCCCTCAACCGAACATAATATGGAGATGTTTGGGCAATAAAAATCCGTCTATTAAATAGAAACCAGATTTATTGACAGCTCGCGACATCAGACTCATATATACGTGGATTTGTGTTTACACTTTTCGAAAACAACGCCATTTAGATGTGTGCCTCAAGCCTCACAAATGCGCACTTCGTTTCTCGAACTTCTTCCAACTGGCAAGTGCACACTGAAATTCATCCATTTCATTTTATTTTCGTCTTTTAACAAACTTTAATCATTAGCATATTGATGGTTTTATTTGGAGAATCGTCGGGGGAAATCAACAAGAGTCCGTGGCGCCATCTCTGTCCACCATTGATGCCATAAAACGAAGGACATGATTCTGTGTTGCTCTCAAAAATCCTATTAAATAAAATTAAATTGTGTGCTGTTTGTATTTTGTTGCTTCTGCGTTTGTGAAGGCAGTCTACCACAGTGAAATGTATAAATCTTACATGTGTAAAAAGTTCTATCGCTACGTGTCGATAAATTGTGAACCACACCCTTCAGATGACCTGAAAAAAATGCTTTAAATTTCCCTCTCTTCTTGTCGTCTACTTCGAGGTTTAAATTAGTTCTACCAGCCATCGTAATCCTTAGCCCTAAGGTTCACAAGTCAAATGGGTTGAGTTTCACATGTGAACAGAGAGGAGCCCACACCATAGCACGTATTACTGCCGCGGGCACTGGGATGGCAGTAAATGTGTCAACTATAAATCCACTGTACTTTCACTCGCATCGTGATGAGGTAATCTAATTGCGAATACCCACCAGTCCCTAAGCAGCCACCTAAAACCACATCTCGAATTTTGAAGGTTTACACGACGCGACGTGAGTTGCAGAGCTTGATATGGCCGCATCTCTTATACATTTATAATGCGACGTCAGTGGTTCCACGGATACGTTTAGCGTTCTTCGGTTCTTGTGTGCTCGACACTTGTAATCCAGTCGGTGTATATGTTGCTAACCAGCTCATCCCTTGTCGGTTTGAAAAGTTTCCCGGCAATGCCAAACAATTGTTGCTTCCATGCCATTTTGTGGTAATTGCGAGGTGTTGCTTTATTTTGGGCGTTGTTTGGGCGCTTTGCTGAAATGGATTCCTCACCACTGGTTATGAACTTTACTGAGGTTGTTTTAAATTCTTGGAATGGAAATTATATTCTGTCATGATTTTGGGATATATCGCGTATATTTATCAAACATAAAAGTGACATCCCTGTTGTTCAAGTTGACAAGATCTTTGTGCCGTCTAAGTTCAGATCTTACAACAGTACTGCCTTAGAACAGTACTGCTATGATTGGGGTCTATTACTCAACTAAGGAATGTTTCTTGAAAAAGTTTTACCTTTGTAGGCTTTAGCCATGGGCGAGTGCAACTTTTCGCTCAATTTCTGATATCATTTACAGAGTTTATTGTGAAAATGTCGGCCTGATTTTCAAGGTAGCAAGGCCTTTGCTAATCAACGCCACAGTGCTCCCAGTGTAGTAAGAGGAGTCCGACCGAAGTTTTGTATGTCGCATGTTTTATATTTAGTGAGGCCAATAACCACCCCAATTAAACGAGCTGAGCCGTGGCTCGCCAACACGTTCTGTACCCTGCCTCAATGTTTATATTCCTTATTTATCCGCTCTCTAAGGTTCCGCCTACATCCTAGCTTCCTTTTTCTTTTACGCTAGCAACGCCCTCTATACTAATATTGTGTCTCTACTTATTGAGAGAAAAATATTGTTGGAACTTCCGTCCTTATAGCTGCAAACCCACGAGAGACATTCGCCGAAGTAATATATGTATCTAAATAATAAATAAAATATATACTAACTAAAGATCGCACTGCGCCATCTAGTAGATAAATATAGGTACCAGGCAATGGATGTGTGCTCAAAGCAAACCACAGATCTCTTCTCTTTTCTTCTCTTCTCTATCTCTTCTCTTCTCTATCTCTCCTCTTCTCTATCTCTTCTCTTCTCTATCTCTTCTCTTCTCTACATATAATAAAACTATAGAATAAAAAGTGCTAGACCACGCATCACGCGGAAACCACTGGACGGATTTTGATAAAACTTGACATAGTGATTGCTTATGTTCTGGGTCGGGACTTAGGATACTTTTTATCCGAGAATATAACGTTCTTACAAAATAGTCAAACAAATTATTTTTTGTGTGCAATTGTTCCGAAATGGCTTAGATAACGCCTAGCAAAGATGGCGGGGGTCCACTAACCACTAGTCATAAATAAAGAGAATATCCAAGTGCATAATTAATGAAGCAAGGTTAATGAAATAACGAGGCATGGCTTTGGTTTTGGATTGGAAGGAGTAAGACTAGTTAAGGATGCAGAGAAAATTTCCTTAAATGTGCTCATTTTGTTGTTGTTGTGCAGTAATGAGAATTTTGTAAGGAAATAGTGGTCAATGTTGTGAAAAGGGACAAAACCAGCGAATTTTTGAAAAGTCGTCGCCAGTCCTTGAGATGAAAAAATACATTCAAATGGCAACTAATTTCGCCCATCGGTAAAACTGCAGCACATACTGTAAGTATTTTCCTTGCATATACATAAGAAGCAACGAAAAGAAGAACCTTAATGTGTAAAGGTGTCAATATAACACTTGTTGCAGGTTTGGTTTCTTGTCGGCTGGCTGGGCTGTCAGTTTGACAAATTTCGCAGTACAGTCGAGGCCCGGAAATTCTACACTTTTCTTGCATCGTCACATTTTCTATTAGAGTTCTTTTGCCTGAGATATTTTGCTGGAACTGTAAAATCAAATAGAGCTTCCATGGGCTGCTCCGGTAAAACAGCGACTTGTCCAGTGGCTTTATGGAATTGATACCACTGGTCTTCGGCACTTGATGCTGGTTGTGTAAGTTTTTATGATAGGCTGATGGATACACAATTAGGAAAGGCTTTGGCGGTTTCTTTTTTAATATCCGTTTAATATTTCTTTGGCTTCAGAACTTCGTTCTCGCGTAGACCTCTTTTCAGCCGGCTGGAGTCCGGCACATTTAACGATGGTGCGTCATCTTTCCATTACAGTTTATTCTCTACAATTCACTACCAGCTTATTGGCCTATTTTAAATGTCCTTACTGCGATTAATTATGTCCATCAATCGCATCCTTCACCCAACCAGCTCGTTACTTGATGCTCCCAATAGACATATATGCAGACCAATTTGTGCAGCCTATCAATTTACTATGCCGTCATACCACCAACAAATTGACATTTTAAAAACAAAACAGAGTTCCCCACCCCAACCGGTACGTTGTATGATTGCGCAGGATTTTCTGCAAAACCTTCTCTCTCTCTTATACTGCAGAGCATGCAGAAAATTACAGTTCTCTCTTAAACTTCGCAGAGACTGAGCCTCTAAACAGAAAAGCTCTCAATCAGCTGATTAAATAGCAATCGCATCTATACGCTCATCTCTTATCCGTACCTTAAAGTAATACATCCTTGTACCTAGCGAGCTCCATCAAGTCACCTTGGGTGGATGCTTTGAATGTTATTCTCTCCATCTCTGGTATCTGGTGGTGGCTTTGTGCTTCTGCAGCTACCAAGGGTGATGGCGTGGGGGTGGCAAATACCTACATATACACCAGCCATAAGCACAAGTGCCATGCCAGCCAGCCAATACGACGAAGTTCATGTTCAGTATCCTGCTGGATGATTGAAAGGACTTTTCAGTCGAAAGTTATATTCTCGAGCGTGTTGACACGCCAATTTTTTGCTTTTTAACGCTGTTCTAAATCGAATCCTTTCATTTTCTTCTGTCTTTGCTTCTTTACGGCTTTTTTCGTTGTTGTTATTGTTGTTATTATTGTTGTTGTTTACTTTAATCTTTGTTTCGATTCGTGAATTTTGGCTTTGTTTATCGGTTTTTTGTCTTGCGTTTTACACTTCGGTTCGAATGAATAAACAAATATTTACATTGGTATAATTTCGCCGCCGATAATTGACACGAAAACGGACGCGCTACATTTTATTGGAATACGTTCGGCAGTAATTCTGTTACGAGTTTAGTTTTCGTTCTGTTTTTTTATGTCATTCTGTTCCTGCATTAACTCATGCAAACGTAATCAAAACAAAGTATGTGCACTTGAGCTATTTTTATACACACATAATCTTGTATAGTCGTCCTTGTTATTACTATACATCTCCCGTGTGCTTTCATTTAAATTTTAACAACCAACTTTGCCATTAATCAAGAATCCTGTAACCTTCCGCAACTATGTATGTAAATTCCCAAGAGGATAACCTTTTTTTCTCCTCGATGAATTCAGGGAGAAAAAAAAATATATCCTCTAAAATATTTATAATTCACCAGAAGGACAAGTTTGTGCAAAAGTGTGTGATAAAAAGAGGAAAATTCTTCACAAGGACTGCTGCAATTTTCGCCGACACTACCAAAAGTGATTTAATGATCCCCCCAAGGATAATCAGTAATCACATTTGTATTGTTGATGTTAAATTGAATAGAATTGGACCGAGTGCTACCGGAAATGAAATAACTTTAGTGCCACATGGGAGAACAAAAGAGGAATTCATTCGTAGGACGTGAACAAATGAACACATATGAAGAGCCGGTAAGAAGATGGGACACTCTGTTTGTATGCCATATGTACGCGACTATACAGTAACCGTATATACGTATACCCATATCAGCTGCGCTGTGTCCGTGTGTTGTTTGCAATTTGAAAACAGGATTTTTGCTATCGAATGTAACGGTGTTCAAGTAATCTCATTCCTGTGATTGACACTTTTTACCTAAGAATCGATTCACGTGCCAAGTGCTTGTATAGGGATTTGATATCTGAATGGGGGCGGTGCGGACGTCAGAGACAATAGATCTTGAACACAATTGATAAAGGGTGATGTGGGACAAGTGATTAGTTTCAATGTGCGGAGCCGTCCTCTTGAAAGCTGACAAACGCAAATGTAATGAATTTTAAGTAGTCCAATGGAATGATTAACATATTGGGGGTGATTTGTCGCAAGACTATTGGATTATGGGGGAGGATACAGAGTACCGACGTGGATGGAACGTTTAAAGTGTGCTTCAGTGTGATCAAGTGCTTACGACACAGTATGTATCGGATGCTTGGACCTATAGTTCGATCGTTGTCGGTCAATAAGTTTGTGTGTTTGTTTTGGTGAGCGGGTGGTGGGGTGCATCCCCAAAAGCCAACTCGAACCACATTCGGAAATCGGCGGGAATGTGAAGGAGAAATGCATTGTGATGGTGAAATAGGTGGAAAGTTGTTTCTCAAGGACTTAAGGACTTGCTCATGCAATTTTCTTAAAAGGTTTCCAATGTGGTATGCTGGTCTCTGGTTATGGTATATCTCTTAACTAATGCTGGTGGTATTGGTACACATATATTTATGTACTCTGCTGCTTAGTACTTGGGATTTGTGGTGTAGCGGTAGGTGGGTGCAGTGTACGCCATTTAATCTGAAAATCACTTGTATGTTGAAAGCATTTGCAATCTCAATTGATAGAAGGGGGTGGGTTTATTAAATGCAATGCGAAATGAGTAGTTACAGTGTTTTTTTTTAAATGATGTGAAACTTTGCGGGTATCTCTATGAAAAGTCTTTGAATATTATTTTCGTAGTACTATCTAGCGTTGTACCACAAAAACGGTCTAGAAATCCCCAAAAAAAGAACAGCAAAAGTGTGTTTTTAGAAGATGCGAAGACGGAAATTTAAGCGGGCTTCAGTTTTAGGCTGCCGAATTGAAAAAAAATATACGACGAAGGGCGTAGAAAAGGGAAATTTGTATGCAACAGGGTAGAGCGTTTGTCAACTCAACTGGGGTGAGTTCGGAAACAAAATTCTAAAAAAAGAAATGGAATAGGGTGGCCACAAAATAATATTTAAAAATAATTGTTCAATCTTAGATAGTAAATGCCGACGATCGTTTGTGGTTGCTGTAAGGTTATTTTTTTTATAAAATCTTCGTTGGAGAATGGCTATTTTATTCCAAATTAGACTTAGCAAAATTTGTGTTTCAGAAGGTTTGTTATAAAACCCTAAATTTAAATGACTTTTCGCAGAGAATGGAATTTTAATAGATTCGAAAAATTCAGCGGCTAAAATTACTCCGCATTCAAGGACCTGGCTTAGACTCGGTTAATTGTTTAACATCATTTTATGTGGTTTACGTAGATTAGATAAGATTATGGTGGGACGTGGTTTAATGAATAATATATCCCAGATCACTGCTGCCACA
The DNA here is from genome assembly GCA_936431705.1 of Cheilosia pagana. Classification (NCBI taxonomy): domain Eukaryota; kingdom Metazoa; phylum Arthropoda; class Insecta; order Diptera; family Syrphidae; genus Cheilosia; species Cheilosia pagana. The sequence goes on along the minus strand of OW386168.1, from coordinate 30,851,340 downwards.
AGTGGGCCTATGATGATGTCCTTCATTTAGAGCTCATCCATGATCCCGAAATTTGTTAGAAAGGCGGCTAACACTTTGGGTGAGCTGGCAGCTTTATCGACTGGTTCGAGGTAGAATTTACGTAAGTTACGTATGTGTTCCGCTGCTTTTATGTCCTCGTTGCATAAACTGCAGATGTTATCTAGTTCTATTCCCATGGTCATCAGGTGTTTATTTTTACACGGCGGTGTCATGTGAGGAGGCCTAATGTAATCAATTGAACCTGACTTCTTCAGTTTCCTTCCTGAAATGGAGCTTCTTTTCTTCTAGACAGGTTTTAATAAAACTTTTTATCTTAAAACTTTTAATCTGTTTCGATTCTCTCGAATGAAGAGCTCATTGCATGAAGTTCAGCCTAAAATACGAAGCACCTCGTATATACTGGCATTAATGGATGTTTGGTGCCAGCTCCAACTCCTTCATTTGTTTTGGATTCTGTTGAAGTTGTGTTGTGGTAGACATTTGCCTGTTAGGTGTATTCCAAGTAGTTCGCTTTTTCTGAGTTCTTGGAAGATCAGTGTGGACCAGGTTGGAATTTAGTTCATCTTCTGTGATGAGCCTATAGGCGTTTACCATTTCTTTTTTCATGAGTTCTAGATGAAGTGGTGGAATGTTTAGAATAACTTCAAGTGCGACACAAGCTAGTCTCTGTATTTTGTGGAGTCTATAGACTGCGCTGACCACTGCGTAGTTTTATACCACCAGACGCTGAGGCTGCATACGTGATAATTCGTCTCGTTCTTGGTGCGTACATCCACAGTGTCATTTTGGGTTTAAGTCCCCAGTTTTTACCGAGTAGACTTTTACTGGTCCATATTGATGTCCTGGCTTTGTCTATAGTCTCATTAAGGTGAGAGTTCCAAGTAGTTTTTCATCCAGAGTGATACCTTGATATGTACTTGACTTCCGTGGTTTACGTAAAAAAATACAAAAAAACTCTAAAAAAAAAACTACAGCTGCATTAACCACAGATATAGCGCGCAACTAAATTCAATGCAATTTTAAGCAAATCTGCCAAAAGGCAGAATCTATGTCGTTTGTTTCAATTGCAACTACAATTTTTTTTGTGAACGAATACAAATAAGTTTTCAAATTACTATCGCAATCATGATAGTTACAAAGCACTCTCATGGAAATAAAGACCGCTTTCATAATTTGCAGAGATTTTGTTTTTCAATCGCACAATTAAGTGAAGCTTATTAAACAAATATTACAACGAATGCGCATCATTTTCGGATTCATTGCTTCATGTAATTGTGTAACAACTTTGTTGTAATTTCTTTTGTTTGTGATAAAAGATTCACGCGGGAATAGATCTACGGAGATACATCTTTCATTTGGCCTGTATTTCATAAAAATCGGTTTTGAAATAATGCCCTAATCGGGACGACAAAAAGTCTATAGATTTTTATTGTAATAATTTAAAAAAATCAATCAACTTTTCAACCATTCTGCCGGCTTTTATACTTTTCCTTTCTAAGGCCATTTCGTCCTACTAATACCTGCTCATTTTCTTAGCTCTACCATCCCTACACTTTGGACCCTTAAATTAACGAAACAAACGAAACAACTTCAGAACTACTCACTGATAATTTGTCAACCAAAGAAAGATCATTTGAGCTTCAGAGCTGGATCATAATTTTCACCAGTTATTTGCCTTTGTTCATACAAATTCAAGACGCCCGCCCTCAAGTACTTAGACTCAGGAGTTTACACTTTTCCCGTATAAAGGGACAGCAATTTATTCTTTATCCATCACATTGGTTCGTAAAACTTTGGAATTTCTTAACAAATACAAGAAACAGCGACATTTTTGCCGCCTATTCCACCCTTCATTACACGCAGTACACAAGTTGCATATATGTATTGAAAATATTTGCGCCTTAAAAAAAAGAACTCGGTAAAAGTAGAAACTTTTCCAACGGCAAGTAAGTAATTGAAATTCCTAAGGTTTTGGTACTTTTAGCAACTCTGTTTATGTCATGTAAAAACGTAAGAATGACGTGTCACACGTCCAACAAGTTGCTGTGCAACTTTGTGCGGATAAATTCATTTCGAATGAACGAAAGAACTTTCTGATAAAGAATTCGCAAATGACATTCAAAATACTGCATATCCGTCGTAAGAGTTGAAAATCTTAAAGTCGATTGTTATTATCTGCAATGCCGTACTGTGCTCAGTGACTGAATTGAGTAAATACATATACATTGATTATGTGTGATTTAATATTAATGTCCAAGCAACTGCAGAAGTGCTGTCCATAATATATTATGTGCCTAGATTTGAGTAAATGCTTTGGTGTGGACCGAAATTTGGACTTTGTGTTCGTACTTGCAAAAGTTAGTTTTGCGGAGAGTTAAAACTTCTGTAACTGTCATGACTTTCAATTGAAAAATACTCCATGCTATGAAGGAAATGATAGAGAAAATAAGTTTTCAAAAGTTTTATCCTCTGCCATGTAGTTTATTTAAAAATAATAGATATGAAAAGTTGGCACCCCATGCCTGGTTACCACTATAATAGTCAGTGGTGTCTGGTGTGAAATTGGATATTCCGGTTCAATGTACTTAAGTGTTTCATTCCTTGGGGTGGTCATATGCCTCTGAATTGGCGATTCATTGTTGAACCGGAAAACGTCCCAAAATGATAAACTATACTTTTAAGCCACCCGAAACTGATGGTGGTTTATTTTGCACGCTTACCCTATTATTAACGGTACTTCCCATTTAACGGTTTTAAACAAGTTTGATTTTTTCGAAAACGGCTCTTACGATTTCAACCAAAATTGATATTTGGGCTTATATGAGGTTAACATGGCTGCTAATGGACCTAGTTTATCGCTAAAAAATTGAATGAAAGTAATTTTGAAAATTCAACATATCTCAAAAATTGTCAATACGATTTTAACAAAAATTCATTTTTAAGGTAATATGGTTATTCCTAATATGATAATAAGCTCAGTTTTTCCATCAATTATCGTTAAACGGACTCTTTTGGAAAAATTTGGTTTTTTATGAATTTAGTTAATTATAGTTTAATTGAAAACGGCTAACCGATTTTGACCAAAATGCATACTTGGAGTAAAATTTACGTTTTCAACATGATTTATCTTTCATTTTCGATTCGAATCACAGTAAACGCTGAGTTTGAAAACTGTTCATATCTCGAAAACGCCATTTTCAAACCCTACTTCAAAAACGCCATTTTCGATTTGGATAAAACTTTAAAAACCAAGTAAGCTAACATCTTGATCAATACCCTGTGTTCAGTTTTTAGCTAAATAGTTAAGCAAGCTAATTTTTCGAACTAAACAATGCAATATTCGATACTATTTTCTACACTCCAAAAAGAGCTGAAAAGATTTTGACCAAAATGTTTAATTAGGATAACATAAACATTCTTATTAAGATCCTGTACTTAGTTTTTCTTAAGAAAATGCAAAAAAGTTTGTGTATTAAAATTTTCTGAAAATGACTACCCAAATCCTATTCTATGTCCACACAGGATATATTTTTATTAAACTCTATACCGCACAGCCAATAAATATGCAATAACTACTACGATAACGTCCCTTATGGAAATAGAACGCACTTCTTCAACATGCACCTTAAAATAATTGCAACCACTTAGAGATTGCGCAATCAGAAACGAACATTTCAAAACAAAAGATCAGAAACTCCTAGTGCTAATACGTTTGTCAATGTTCTTAAAAATCTCACATTGCATAATAAATAGTCCTTTGGCGCTAACATTTTAACCAGAACTTTCAAAAATTATTTTTACTGAGAGCTGAAATGAATGAAAATCTGTAAGCGAAAAGTGCTTAATCTTTTGGTTTTATTTTATTTAGTATCGCTTCTGAATTTTTAACATACATACCTAATAAAATAAAAATCAGCCCGCTAAACTGTTGATATGAACGAGAAAGTTTGGTGCGGCCCAGTCGTGCACTTTACTTTCTTTTGAAAACAAAATTAAAAGTAGACAACAAAAGTTTATATTTTATGGGCAGAATCATTTAATTGAATTATTTTCACCAACACTCGCATGAAATAAATCTGGTGATATATTTTCTCATAAGAATACCGCTCTCGTTGGCTTAAATCATTTTCCATAATTTAAAATATTAATGAGATGACGTCTTAAATAGGTATGCAAAATAGTGTTCCAAAAAGTATCACGCAACTGTACTAAACAAAATGGATGGTTGGAATTACAGAGGAAGCATTCGTTTGAGTGAGTTTCCATTTTGCACATGACCCTGTGCCGCGTCCATATGTTGCCATAAAAGGAATCTAAAAAAATACTTAAATTTTATAGTTTGCCAAAAACCCTTCAGTTTGGAGTGCCAACTAAAATTGACGCTATTAAATAACTCCAAATTGAGGTTCACCAGATGTGTTCCGACCCTCGTTAAAATACTTGAAAGACCCTGAGATTAGCGGTCCAATAATGAACAATAAAAATTGAGAACATTCAGTAAAATGCTACACCATTAGAAAGGTACATGAGTTACTTAGTGCCCAATATTCTATACACTCAATTAAGGAACGTGTATGATATAACATTTATGAAACACTTAAAGCAGCGCATCTCTTTTAAGGAGACACCTTTATTTAATAGGTACCAACGTATCGTCTAAAGCTTTTAGCGTGTAACCATTCAAATAAAGCCGTAACAACCAAAGTGATTTCTATAATGCGATATAAACTCCCATCAACTATGTGCGTTAAACGGAATATCTCGATATTCCTTTCCCTTTTTTTTTATTATACCAACAACCCTCCCACCTGTTGTGAAAGAGAATGAGGAATGGTATTATTTTTTTATGACTTAGTTTATTCCAATTCTTTTATCTGTTGGTCGCTTTTATGGAATTATATCAATAAATATATAAAAAGAAAGAAATCTGTTTTCACAAAAATGTTGGGCTTACGATAAGTATAAGCGATATCGATCAGAATATCAAATCAGATAAATGTAGTCATGTATTCATCTCGAATTCGCTGGGAGTTTTCAATCTCAAATAAGGCATTATAGTAATCCCTTGACAACCTATTCTAAATAATGGTTTATTGTATCAACGACGAATATGTTATACGGTTTGATTTATTTACTGGGATTTTTATTTGGAATCTGTTTGGTTGTCTTAGGAGCCAGCTGTAGCGAAGGTTACTCAAGATTAGACGATGTATTAACATTTATTTTGCTCCGTCTTAACAAAGAAATAAATTAAGCCGTATGCTACTTCAAACTGTTCGATTTTCGAAGGCCGAAACACTTACCAAGAATTGGCCGTAAGCCCAAGTGTTTCTTCCTGGAATACCAACTCTGCTCTGCTTAGCCGTACTTTTCTTTGTGTTGCGCACAGACGTAAGCGACATAAAAATCTATCGAAATCATTTCTCATTTGATAATTCTCCCGAACACAAAAAAGGTTATTTGTTAGGTAGTATATGTGCGACGTTGGTAGGTACCCTATGGCGTATACGTAACATTTTCTGTTCGCATACAAATTTAATCATTTGCTAGTGGACGGTACGCAATTATTCTATACCAGACATTCACAGCACCTCCTTCGTCATGGAACAAAAGGAAATAGTGCTCCTGGCAATAAGTAGTCTGTAAAAAAATTACTCTTTGATTTTCTCTACAAGCAAAGTGACTATTCTAAAACTATCTCTACTTTGTCCAATGAAAACAAGTGACGTTCAATATCTTTATTTTAATATTTCAATATTCAATGGATAAAATGTCATCGGGTAGATACTTTGCTGAAAGGAAGAGTCTGTGAAAAAGTCGTCAGCTGCTTGCAATATTCCTGCATATAATCCATGGTTGGCTTAACAATATCGATTCATGGGAAAAAGTGAACAAAACCCATCGAGGCAAAGTCAATTCTACACAATTTCATACTCATATTGGATATATTGCACCATACAGTTGAATGAATTGCGAAAAGGACCTTTTTTTTAGCTTTGATCAGAGCACCAAATACGGCAAATCAAAAGTCACTCAACCCAAATGGGTGTGTTGGTGCGGGGAATATATTTCTTTTTTAATTTAACAAAGCCCTTTAAAAATAATTTTAGGGTGATTTTGTTTTGTTGTCCCTTTTTTCGGACAACGTGTCGGTACACTGAGTTTAATGGCTGAATTTTACTATGTCTGGTGAATCGGAATGTAGCCGTTTTATGGTAGTGATAGTTTTATTGGCAGCTCTATATGCAACCTTATTAAATTACTGAGCAAAGAAGTTTTCTACAAGATGGTCTGTTGTTGGGAGTTTATAGCTTGCTATTTGTACTGGCATTTTACATGCCATGGTTGTAGCCCAGTTTGTTGATAGCATTACTACATGTATGTATGTAAAGTGATGTATTGTGGAAGGTAAGGCCATTATTTTGGGACGCATAGCTTTGTGGTATCTTCGTGTGCGATTTTGCTAAAATATCTATAGTTGCGGTTGTCGTATTTGCAGCACTAAACTAGGTAATGTATGCCTCTGACGTGACTTTGTGTTCATGGGATTAACGTTCTTCTTGTTGCGATACCAAGGGTCTTCCGTTAACTGATGTTTTACACCGGAACAACATTTGCAACATCCGAATGTAGGTATGTGAGCGCCCTAAAGTGAAGTGTAAATTAAAGCCAGTGTTCACTGACATTTTTGACTTTAAATTGTTAACTATGGAATCTTCATTAAATACTTTCAATGCAAAGTCTACCATCTTCATAGTGAATACGAAAACATCCTCTATATGACTAATAACATCCAATCCATTTTATCTCACAAATCTTCTAAGGTGCATTCTGTGAACCGTTCTAATCCAAACGATAATTTTTTTAGAGGTCTGCAATTTTGGGAACTTTTTGTTCTTATTCTGTTGCATATTTTCGAGCGTTTTAATTTTTAAAATAATTTTTATATTGAAAGCTAGGTTTTGCTGGGATATTTTCCGACGACAACTTATATAATTTTTAACCGAAGTCTATTTTATCGGTTAGGGAATTTTCTTTATAATAATGAAATTTAAAAATAAATAATAGTGGAGCTGCCAGTCCATACGAAAGCTAAAACGAGAAAGTATCACGCGATCCAGTCGTGTACGTTATATTTTTAAAATTTTCTGATTTCGGCGTTTTTTTTTCAAAAGAAAGTCTTGAATTTTATAATGCTCCCATCGAAATAAAATCAACCCTTTGATGGTTACTGTCGAGTAACAGGGGATTAAACATTTGTGGGGATAAAATACGATTTGGGACAAAAAAAAACTGTCTGAGTTATGAAAAAGTTCTACTATAGTTTAATTAAGTATACACGACTGCATTATTTAGCCATGAAGTTTGACAAGCTTTTAAAGGAGATTTGAACAACATTTGAGAAACTTTTCGTTTGTTTGTATTTGCAATTTGAATGGAATGTCTGCCGGGCAAGTGAATTTGCTTTTGACGGAAATGATGGTATTTCCGTGCTAAAAAATATTGTTTGTGATTCTATAATTCATGTTTAGTATTTTTTTTTAAATCGAATATACCAAGAGAATAGTCACCCTTAAGATTTGTATAATAATAACAAGAAAACAAAGTATCAGTAACTATATTTGTGAGTGTTTAACCATTAAAACCATTTCTTTTAAGCAAAATAAATTTTATTTAGGTCAATGCGTTAATCGTAAGGAGAATAGAACTATCGGCCATTTGACGATGTCATATTCAGATTCATTTAGTTATATACAATGCGCAATTTATAAGAAACATTAGAAGTAGTAGTAAAGGTTTTTTTTTTAGAGGTAAATAACTTTGATATGGAATAAAACAAAGATGATTTTTTTAAAATTGACATGAAATTTTCTTTATTCGAAAGATAATCTTCTGGCACTTTAATATGATTTGTGGCATTTGATCGCCACTGGCTCGGACGTAGTCTCATCTGGAGGTCCAATTTTCGATGACTTTTCCAACAACGCGGCGAATGTTGTCCTCCAAGTGGTCAATCGTTTCCAGCTAGCGACTTCACATATCCCCACAGAAAGTAGTCAAGCGGCGTTAAATTGCACGATCTTGGAGGCCAATCCACTGGTCCTCAAAGTGAAACTATGCGGCTACCAAACGTTTCCTTCAATAAATCAATTGTAACATGAGCTGTGTGACATGTTGCGCCGTCTTGTTAAAACCACAGCTCCTGCACATCATGGTTGTGCAATTCTTGAACGAAAAACATATCCAATTCCTGTGCACGATGGCGGATAGACTGATTCCGGTCTTCCCTTACGCTATGCTCAACAGCTGCAATGACTTCTTCTGAACGCACTGTGACACGTCTCTGTGGCTGCGTATTATCATTCAGAGTAAACGTGGTACAAAAACGTTCCATAGTTAATCGAATTAATTGCTCTGATGGACGATTATGTTGACCGTAAAATGGACATAGTGCGTGATACGTATTTCGAACAGAACCATTTTCAAAATAAATTTGCACAAACGTTGTTCAGGCGTCAGTCTATTCATGTTGAAATGCCAAACCAAACTAAAAATAAATCACTTGACAACTGACAAAATGGCAGCCATTTAAAATAGTGTTGCCAACTTAAAGTTCTATACTTCTAAAAAGGCACCCTTTACTTAGTTCAAATAAAGTGTAAATTATCAATAAATTTTAGTTCATTGTACGCATTGGAAATCAAGACTTTTTCATCGACTAACTTTTAGTGAGTCAGCTGAGTGCAGTGTTTTCTAGCCAACTCGAGTTTACCGACACCATTAACCTTAGTTCAGACCTTAAGCCTTACATTTAGTTAGTTTTAGTTTAACGTTTTCAAATCCACTCTATTTAAAAGTTTAGCTAGTGCTCCTCATTAGAACAGTCACGGAGAGCACTGTCTGCATACACTGGGTCCACTTTTATATTTTAAGTATCGGCATGAGTTCACCATCGCTACGCCTAAATTATTATTTCCTTACAGAAGCACCCACTGTTACAGAAAAATACATTTTTTTTTTAAATTTCACCCCCGTTGACACTGGTTTTTCGCTTTGATTCATTCCCTTGAGGAGACGTATGCCGAGCTCCGCTTTAAGGCGTTATAGGAGTATGCTGTATATTTCCTTCAATAGGGAGAACCTCTGCCTTTATTGCCGTATGTGTGGCTGTATATACATTTTGTTCTAGGATGAATTCTCTTCAGTTTTCATGTCATTTATTTTTTGCTGAAAAGTTTACGATTCCATTTCAAGACGGTGATTACATCCATTTCCAACAAAGCTGTAATGCTGGAAAATTACTTCCATTCTCGATCCGCAAACTGTTGGGGGAACGAAGTCGGACGAGTTGCTAGCGAGTGAAAAGCCGACTACCCCAAGCGACCTGATTCTGCCCGTATTTTGAAACAGTACGTCTATCTTCAATCTCAATTATGTTTTGTGGTACCAAACTTCAGCAACTTCAGAAGTCTTAATTGTGCAGCATAATCCTGAAATATTCTTGTCGGACTACTGTAAAAAATGTCTTTGTTCTATTTTATGACGTCCTAGTTATTCTCATCCTTGATAAATTATGTGGTCGAAATTCAGTGAAAATCCAAGCTGCAATTGCAGGCGGAGTTGAGCTTCTTTTCCTTCAATTTAATACTTAAAGGTGAACAAATGTGAAAACGCAATGTGACAGCAACTTGCTAAGATTGAACCTCTTAAAGGTTCTGTTCCTCCAAGAATTAGTCAAGTGTGGTGACCAAAATTAATGTGTTCACCTGCTCCAAAAATAACAAATTCATTATTCCTTTGATGGGTCGGGAAGTGTAGGAAGATTTCAGTAATAAACACATCGTTGTAGTTTTTGTGTGGTTCCTATTGAATTCTTGCTGAAAATTAGCTTTAAAGCCGCGAATTTGACAAGAAGTGATATGATTGAGCCTCAAAGGCTGCTTTTTAGCAAGCAGAGCTACTTATTATGTCTCAATAAGTAGGGCTACTTACTTTTGACCAGTAGACTTTTATTGGTTTATTGATTTGAAAACCCCCAACGAAAAGATCTTAGTGGCGTTGCTCAGCAAACATCTCCAACTTTCCTATAAGTACATTCTCGTTTGTGAGATTAATTTAACAAAATTGTCTGTCATCATCATACCTAGGGGGCAACGGACAAGTACTATTTGCACTACTAGAAGAATTATTTTTTTCTGCCTTAGAAAATGGAACGCAATTGCGTCTCTCTGTTACATTCGGTGAGAATTCTAATGTGCGCAATAAGGGCTTTCAAGAACCTCGATGTATGCCCATATACGCTTGATATGTACGAGTGTTTGTCTTGAAAAATAGAATACCAGATTAATTCTCTTAAACAAATTGTGTTTCCCATTCGAAATGGTTGAAGTTACAGCAACAATCTGTTATGAGTTGCGAATTTGTTTGCGAAAGCTTTGGAAAAATAATCTGCGTCGCAATTGCATTTAAGGACTCTACAAACAGAACTCAATAGAATACCTAACCAATTTGTTTTAATTTATTGAATGAAACTTTATTCATTTTCATTTCACACGACACCGTCTCTTCAGTCGCCCCAGCAATACAAGAAAAAGAAACCCCATTTCCAGAGAAAGAAATGCGCTAGCAATACATTTCAGATTCAGATACAAGTTATGTCACTCACTGTTTCACCCCACCACTAGTTTTGTATTTAGAGAATTCCAAAAGGTTCATTGCTGCAGGCGCAACGTTCAGTTGAGTAAATTCAATTAACTTGTGTGAACAATTTGTAAAAGTTTAACACTCTTTTCCGCCTCTGGTGATTTACATTTATAACCATAATGTTTATTTTAACCACTTAAAATGGTCCATAATTTTCAGACAGTCCTCAGTTTGAATAAAATCAATCTGTTTGCTTACGGAATTTGATTGTTTTCGAACGAAGTTGACAGCACCACTGGGGATGAATACTAAGTTTAAGGTTTAGTCTAAGTTTAAATAAGTTTCTGTTAAGATATTTCGCAGCCGCTTCTCCAATTTCTCATTTATTACCAAATACACAATTTATACAGTCAGATCTTGAATATTAAAACTCGGAGATTTAAAGCAACTTTGATTTTTGACAGTGTTTCGGAAGAACTATAACTGTCTGCTGTTTATGTTAAACGTGCGTCTGTCTCTTAATTGAAGATGGGTGGGAGGGCTTAATTTGTTCGCATTAAAATTGGTTATTAGAATGATTAATGTGCGCTTCAGTGGTAAATGGATTCATAGTTCTGTGTTGGAAGAAAGCATTACGGGAGGTTATGGTGTCTTTTAATTTTTTTACAGTGATACCTCGATTATGTGAACTTATCTAAATGTTAACTCTGAAATAGATAACCCCCATATTAATAAACAAATGTGCACAAGTTAGTTTGCTAGCAGACGTCAGTTAGCATACGAAAAACTGACGTAACTGCTGTGTAACAAGTGGATAACTTTTACGCAGCCTTTATTAATAGGGGGAATAAAATTTGTTTCTCTTTCCTTAGTTAAGTTTAGTTGTACATAACCTAGTCAACCGTGAATATATTTGAAAACATAAACTAAGGTGCCAGTTATAGCGATACGTAAAAAGCAACCGAAAGAATTTTCTTTTGCTTTTTTGGACCACTTAATGTTAATGCTTAAACTCAATCTTGGTCTTAAAATGTTGCTTATTAATTATAAAGTTAGTTTATCAAAAAAAAATTAGCAAATTATCTTGAAATTTTCGAAAAAAAACATTTATTAATTTTTCTGTACGTACAATTTTTTTCGTTTAGAAAAATAAATGAATTCTTTTTCTAGAAAAACTGAAGATTATTTACTAACTTTGTTTTTGATAAACTAACTTTACAATTCCTAAGCAACATTTTAAGACCAAGATTGAGTTCAACAATTAAGTTTAAGTGGTTAAAAAAAGCAAAAGAAAATTTTTACGGTTTGGTTTTTCGTGTCGCTATAACTGCAGTCTAAGATGAAAGAATAAGTACGATTTGAAGAAATTTTAAAGGGTTTTTGAATCGGGATGGGTCGACATTTTCAACCATTTTGTTTTTGTCTGCCTATCTATTCAGTCACTGATTCCGACCCATTGCATTATACGATTGAGTAGTACGTCAACTTTATTACCAAAATGAGTGTTCGTCGGTGCAAACGTTGCGTTAAGTGTATGGCAGACGCGTTGGCTCTTCAAAGTCGACTTTACAATGTTTTTGGTGGCCAAATGCGATATAACATGTTAGGAAAACAGTCGGTCACGTCAGATCGGGAGAGGACATTACCGTGGTCCGTAAAAGAGTACAGAAAAACCCCCAAAAAAATAATTCGGCCTTTCGCAGACTTCAAGTGGATGAATTCTGCGTCCACACTTAGGTCTACATCCGTATAAGATCCAACTGTCGGTGCACCTCAGCTTGGCGCGGGTTTTGGGTCACTTTTTTAAAAATGGCGGGGTGGTGAGGCCATCACCATCAAGGACGAGCGCTACAAAATGATGCCAAATGATGCCCTTAAAACCAACATAATACATAACGAATGCTATCGCCAAAATTCAGCCGGACCAATTCGGCAGAGTCATTCAAAATTGGACCGCTCACATTTGTGATCCATTTGACATTTGAACACCGCACACACAGCTTATTTTATTACATATCAAAATCAACCTGTCCTTATTGAGAAATCCTTTAATACGTAGCTTATCCTGTAGAGATTTTTTTGCGGCCCAAACTTTAGCCCCTTCCTACGAGATGAAGATCTAAGCCCATGTTCATATTATCGAGGTAGTACTGTATAATTGAAAAAAAAAAACTTTCAAAACAAAAATAGCTCCGTATAAGATCCAACTGACGGTCCACCCTAATTTTGTCCGAAAAATCATTTTAAGGGACGAGACGCTTTCTTGTAGGTTCCCCAGGTGGCATAATACATCCACAAAAAGTTACAACTTGGCGCGGGTTTTGGGTCACATTTGGGAAATTGATCCGTACTTTTTTTTTTAAAATGGCGGTAGTGAGGCCACCATCAAGAACGAGCGCTACAAAATGATGCTAAATGATGCACTTAAAACCAACATAATACATAACAAATGCTAACGCCAAGATTCAGTCGGACCAATTCGGCAGAGTCATTCAAAATTGGACCGCTCACATTTGTGATCCATTTGACATTTGAACACCGCACACACAGATTATTTTATTACATATTAAAATCAGCCTGTCCTTATTGAGAAATCCTTAAATACGTAACAGATTTTTTTGCGTCCCAAACTTGAGCCCCTTCCTATAAGATGAAGATCTAAGCCCATGTTCACATTATCGAGGTAGAACTGTATATTTGAAAAAAACCTTCAAAACAAAAATAGCTCAAAACTACATACACAAGAATATAAAGAAAAACTAAAACAATAACGAATTTAGAACTAAAGCAACCTGTTTAATTTATTTACAACCAACTGAACTGTTTCAAAAACAAAAATATATAAATCAAACAACAACCTACACTTTAATCGAAGGAAAGGAGCGACGATAACATTCATCTCAAGGACCAACAATTAATCAAAATAAAAAGAAGACCAACATTCGCAATGGCCGTCTCTTTTTAACAACAATGTCAATAGAAAGCTTTAACACATATCTGACTGCACATCATTTACGTACATTCGATTAAATCGATTTTATTCAACAACTATTCTATCTATAAATATACACTTTGCTAAAAATCCACACACACGCGCGCTTCATAATAAACTAAAGTTTAAATTAAAAATTACAAAGTGAAACTTTTTACAAACGAACGACAAAAAAAATGTCGGTGGATTTGAGCACCCAAGCAGAACCATCTATATCCATAGTGACAACAGTTCCAACCGTAGCGCAAAATGGCGGTGAAATGGATGCTTTACTCCTGGGACGCATTGGGGTGAGTTTATGTTTTCCTCTTTCATTTAATTTCCCTTATTCTCTAACTTCACATATTTGACTAATTAGATTACATACTCTTTCATGTGTGCGTTATAGATGTTTTGCATGCAATTAAACTATCTACTCGCTATTCGTATATAATTTAATTTCTTATTTTTGGATAGTGAAACTTTAAATGGAAACTACTTTTAAAGCATTTTGTAGAAAATTAATTACACAATTTAAATAATCAACAAAGATGACAGACATTTTTTGAGCGGAGTCGATTCAAGTTGAAAGGTAAATGTCGATATTTGAAAATGAAATTAAAAAGAGTTCAGTTGTTTTGTATAAAAATACTTAAGCCTTTGACATACGCATCTTGGGATATCCAGAAGTCTCTATCTCTTAATGTTTATTCACAGTTTTTTTTTGCGCACAGCTTACATAAACACGGTTTTCATTTCACCCCACATCACGTCAACCGGGTGATTCTATAAATTCCTTGAGGGACTCTTCTCTGTCATGGGTTTAATTACGATATTTCTTGCTGAATCCTCTAAGAGCTGCTGTCTTTCGCAACCTATGCCCGATGGCAAGTTCTAATGTAAATTGCCTGCAAAGTTAGGTAGTCTTATTCGATATATGTATAGGTTCGTAGGGGTGTAACAATATTATGTGTAATACGAGCTCCACTATTTTTGCCAGCGAAATAATTAACATTTGCAAATAAAATTTAAATTCAAATTTAGCGGGTATCCTGAATTTATGTAGACAACCCTATGCGGCCGCAAATCGCACAACTGTTCGGCTCTAGCTGGGTGCTCAATTTTACGACCGCGATAATTACTCTTCTGTCATATTATTCCAGATAAATTTTGCAAATCGCATTAAATATTTGTTATGACATCATTGTGGTGTTCATTACACACTTTCTGAGAATAGATGGAAAACTCTTGAAGCAGTCGATCAATTCACTTTGTATTATGTACGAGTTGCTACGTACGTCTTGTTATTGCTCAGCTAATGGTAATATTGTATTCCCCATTCTGATACGAATTTTCAATGTTTATTAATGGGCTTCTCTCTGCTGCTCTCGCAATCCAATCTTTTCTCTAACGGATGATAGCACTTTCGATTCCATTGCAAGGACACAAAGCCATTGAATTCTATAGAACAGGGAATGTCAACCGAAGTTATCTTTGGAATTGATGCTATCATCAGTGGGGTTTGAAAAGTCAATTTGGATTTTAACGCGTACCTTTTAGTTTCTAACCTTGAAAGTGTTATTGAATGGTGGTACTTTGTAGATTTGTGTAGCCGTTAATACGGTTGTTTTGTTTTAACTGGATTACAAGAGTTGAAGACTTTTTTTCGTGATGGTTTCACTTTTTGCCAGTGGCGTCTCGTCAGGGTGTGCAAAGTGTGCATTGCACACCCTGATCTAACTAAAAAAATCCCTCATTGAACACTTTGTACTGTGTAATAATAATAACACACACAAATATGCACATCACAATTACACAACCCATAAAACTTCCATCACAGAGCCTTAACCATACATATTTATCCTTTTTAATTTGTCTTTTGACATCGACATTCGTCACCCTTCATAAAATCGTTTTACTTTGACGAACTTGTAGCAAACTCGTACGACCGACGGTTTTCTGTGCACGTGCCGTATTCTTTTTTCTTTTGTATCTGTTCTGTTTGCATAAAGCGTCATAAGTCAAATATCCAACTCAATTTTTAAGAATTGCACACCCATCTAAATAATTCACGCGACGCCACTGCTTTTTGCTAATTTAACAAGGAAGCTGGCAAAATTATGATGATGATGATGATGAGCTCTATATTCGAATACAGCTGAAGCATTAACCAAATTTTAAATTTTTTTCCCCACCTAGAGGGACAACGCAGTAGAGGAAGACCTCGCCTTAGGTGGCGCGCGCCAAGTGGAAGGGGACCTCAACCAACTTGGAGTGCGTATTGGTTGAGGTTGAGGTTGAGGCCCTGGTCCACCCGGACTGTAGCGCCGCCTTAGGAAGGAAGGATATAACTTTACTCAGAAAAATGTTCACTAAAACAGACCTACCTGTCGGCGCAGTGGCTTAGTGGTTAGTGTGTTGGACTACTAAGCGAGGGGTCCTCGGTTCGAATCCAGAAAGAACCAAATTACATCTTAAGGTTTTTTTTCCACTGCGCCACCTCTCGCGAACGTCTGACAAACATCCGAGAGTAAAACTGTCATGAAAGAGCTTCTCAATTAGCCGTTTGGACTCGGCGTAAAATTGAAGATCCCTTCCATTCGTCCCAAAAATTGAAAACTGACACAAAACGAATGGTTATACGAAGCTAGGCCTACCTACAAACCTACCTACATTAAGTGCGCAATTAACATGCTTCAAAATTGGGACACCAACCTGGATGTGCACATATATCAAGGTATTTCTGTTTAAATTTTTCAATTCCACTGTGACCATACCATTATTCATGACAGCCCAATTATAAATCGCTCGACTCAATCCCATTTAAGCCCAAAATGGTGCAGAGCGACTTAACTAACAAACGTGTAATGTAGTTAACTACAATTTGGCTGCACACACAGTACCGCCATTAATTTTTAATACAAATCTGTCCAAACAGCTTCACAAAACTATCAGACATTAAAGATTCATCATCTGACTAATGCCAGTTGCACTGTAAAATGTCATACACTCAATTGGCACGTATTACCTACTGGTATAGTTGCACATACGATTAGGTAGGCAACTAAGCCAGATGTAAATATCCAAAAATAGATCTGTAAAAATACACAGTTTGCATAGTACGGTGAAACTCATTCCCAAAGGGTTCCAGAACTAATAGAAAATGGATGTTCATGTCCTTGTACGAATAACTATTATAGTACTCTCTTGTCTGTTGAAGAATTCATGAAATGGGCTGCTCCTTGAATGATGGGTACTTCAAGTGAAATGTCTGTTTGGTGACCCAGCAGATTTTATTATTTCTTGGTTTTAGTAAAATAAACAAAGTGTTTGTTTTAAATTACGTAAAGTGCTTGATGTTGTTACGGAAGTTGTGATGGTTTCAACTTCAGAAAAAGAAAGATCCATTCAATGAATATAAATTCAAAGTAAAAGTCTGGTCATTTGGAAATAGGTTTCGCTGGAAGCCTTCGATTTAATTTAAGTCAAAAGTGAATACCTTATGTCTTGCACTCGTTCGATTGTGCTCACATTTGAAAATAAACACAAAACCCTGCCCCTGAATTTTATCAAACACTTATATTAACACTTCTGGCACGAATGGAAGGTTGATAAACTGTTTTGTTAAAATATCACTTGGATTTCCAGCGGCAGTCAATTCGAAAGGTGACAGCTGACTTTTGCGCAATGTATTCCGTTGCGTTTGACACCAGGGGCTCGAAAAAATCGGGCCGCATGCAACTTTTAAGGCAAAAAAGATGAGAATGTCGAGAATTGGTCGATATCTGGCTTTCTTTTCACTTTTCAGCTCTTCACATAGTATAGGCGACAAGATTTTATCTGATTTTATTCTGACATACTTCTTATTTTTACCCGGCCAAATATTGCAGATAAGTAGGTCTATGCCGCAAATCATCTTCAGGAACCGTAAAAAGTTTTGTTGGTCTTAAATTCGGATATCGCTAACCCCACATCGTGTTGGGACGGGTATTTTGACTATAACCATGGACAGAAAATTCTTTACGATGAATATAGGTTTTTCTGCTTTGAGAATAAACAGAATCTTTCGAAAATAGCCTTTAGCCACTTTAAAAATAAATTGTGGAGCATATTCCCCGCTCCTGGGATGATGTTTTTAAATCTTTAGTTACATCAGGCGATTGTTTAAAAAAAAGTCTTTAAAATCTGCATAGCTTCTGGTCACTCTTTTGCTGAATTTGATGAGGTTCAAAACAAAATTCCAAGTACTGGCCATTACAAAGTTGTTGATTTTGTTTCCTTTTTCAAAATTAAGTGGCACAACTCCCTCACAATTAATTCAGAAAAAAATTAACCCTGCAAAGGCGAGTTGCTTATAAAACAACCCGTTCATGATGACGTTAAATAGAGTATTCTTTCATAATTAACTTAACGCTCGAGGGATTTGATGCCATGGTATCCTAACTTGAATAATACCCGCTCAATGCCACACATAGTTGGTTGGATGAAAAGTTTTTGTTTTTCATAGTGGCACAGAAGTGTTTATGCCATTTTTAATGAGTTGAAAAACCGCCCCCAATCATTCACCGAATGGCTCTTTTGTGTAAAATGCACCCAGGAGATAAACAACACCTACATTTGGAAATTCAATTTGGGCTTGTCGATGATACAATGGCGTCGTTAATTCCTGAAATATAATCGTAATTATTCGCACAACATAAAATTTAATTTAATACCGATCCTACTACCCGGTGTGTATCGCGTAACAATAAAAATGTATAATTCAATTGGTTAATTGTTTAATTTGATTGCGTTATATAAAAAAAAAATATTTAAATCCAACAGATTTTGAAAAACAATATGTCCGACTCGTGCATAGTTTCATCACTCTTGCTACTAAACTGTCAGTGAAGCAGAGTACCTACCGGTCTATGCACTTAATGTTGACCATCAATTTAAAAGTTTGTGTGAAAAACTTGCAAATGCCACTCTTATCAGTGTGATTGAAGAGGAATATTCTTACACTCATAGGGAGAAAGTTTGTCATAAGTTTATGGAGAAAGTTATAACTCAGATGGGACACCAACTAGCAAGTTTACGATGACAGATCTGAACGTGCTGATAACTGCAGTAATCAAATTATGAACTAATCGGAAAGTATGTGACAGTTTCAGATTTCGTTTTAATGCCAGTAGGTATATTAATTGGTGATGAAGTGTGAATAAAGCACGTCGCAGAATGGAATATTGAGATTGTTCTTGTTTTAAAAACGTTATATCCACTTTATGCCAAATGTTTAGATACTGTGATGAGTCCTAAAGATAAAAATAGGTATTTTCATTCAATTTGACGTTAAGGACAATTCCCTACACGAAAATTCAAAGCGAATTATATTTCACACTTCGGGGGAATAAGAAGAAAACATTGCATACTTCTAGGACGCAGTTTATAGAACAAAAACTAAAAGTCTTCGTAAAGTATAAAATATATTCCACCATGTTTTACATTTTAGCTTCCTAGGCTCTATACGCATCGTGTGATTTTTGTAGCTGACTCAAAATAAGTCTGACAGCTGGCCGACTTGATGTGTCTCAGTTTTTATTGGCCTAGATCGGTCATATGAACAGCTGTTATAGTTTCCGTTTATGGAGGGGCAGTCGACAAATCTACTCAAGAAATTCGTGACTGAATACCTACTAATTTGACAGTTCGCATATGTGGCTGACGTAAGAAAAGTGGCGTTACCGACTTATCTCTAGTTTTTGCGTTCAGTTTGCATCTACCCCAGACCAATCTAGTCACCTTAATATAAGTTGGTTTTTTTTAATGTATCCATGCTCATGGTAAAATGCCAAACCGAAATGGGAAGACATTTCCTGTCAGCCGGAAAGTGCTGCCAACTAAGAAACAAACGCTTAAAAAATTAAACTTTTACAATAGACATTTAAGATTCCTTTGGAAGGACTTAAAATGCACTAGGTCTATAGGACCTATAAATATGAAAGCAAAAGAAAGAAAGACCAAGAGAAAGAAAAGCAAATGTTATACCATTTGAGTTGACAAAGATGCGTATAGTACATTTGGTGTCATGGACCATGGGAGTAAACAGCCATCGATGAGGGAGGATTTGTTTTTAAAATCATGAATTTTGAAGGATAGCTTTGAATAATATGTCTGCAAGCGTAATCTACAAATTAATTCAGCCCCCAATTGTTAATTGTTTCCAAAACTGCATTCCAATTCAACAAAACTTAAATGCAACAACTTCATTACAAGTGCAGGTTTGCTTTTCACAGCTTTGCAGTTGCGAAACTATATACGAAAGGGACGAAGAACAATATTTCATGTCGCCCATGCAAAATGTGCATGTAAAACTTTGCTCTTTCATCAAAACGCACAAACTTGCGCTAGAGCAACTAATTGAACCGTTGTAAGGGCATCGGCAGCTAGATGCTCTCTATGGCAACCTTCACAACTTTGCGGCGAAATTTTTAGGAAAATCCTTGCGGCATAATGTAGTGCAGCGATGATGTTTTCTGTACATTCATGGATAGGTGCGTCCTCTAAAAAATGTTGCTCCGCACAAATTGTTATTTGAGCAAAACTTGCACGTTATTTGTTGTATAGTACAGTCTCTTGTTAACGCCGGTAGTTAGAGATGAATTTAATTAAATTGACCGTACATGGTAATTTTTGTGTCACCTTAAATGTATATTTATTTGCTTTAGCGGGGTAAATTCTGAAAACCAATTAACAAATTTGTTTCTTTAATGGCCTTATTACAGGCCTTTGATTAATTGCCACCAGAAATTCAGAATACCATGGAAAAATATATTCGCATTGTTAAAGTGCAATATAAAATGCAGTGAATCAAAATTAAACCTCCCTTGCAGCGCAAGGTCTGGCGAGTATGCATATTTTGATTTTTTTTTCAATACATTGCCAATATATGCGTAGTAATGCATAGTTATAGATAAATGTTACGGATTACAAAAAAATCTCTGTCATTTCATTCGCAGTGAGCAGATAATTATATTTTACACTTTTACAGTGTTTATTAAAGGACCTTGGGGGCCTGAGTGGAAGTGGGTGTAACGGAGAGTTTTTGTTTTTTGACTGAGATAAATGTTCAACAAACCAATTTGGGAAGGACGACGTCTCGTCGACAATGCTTCTACTTCCTGTGACAACTAAAAAATGATGGTCGTCGATGGAAGTTCATTGTTTTTTGTTGCTAAACGTTAACAGTTTTACTGGCAAATACCGTCGTTGATTCGATTCGATTTGAATCATTTTTTAGTGTGTTTTTAAAGTATAAGAAGTGTAAAAAAATATTTTAGGAAAGACAGAAGACACACACACACTTATGTCCTCATTGTATTGTCATAAAGTTGCATTCCTTGAATTATTATTTACAACCCAATCCTTGCCAATAAAAATTCTCACGTAATCTTCATTCCTAACTGCCCATCCGATGCGATAAAAAAATCAGAAATTCTTCACCCGACTGCAGCACTGATTGTCATTCTAGGTCTGACACCTTTTTTTCAAACACACATTCAAATGGAGGCAAACCTGAGTATTCATCGACCGTTCCATTCGAACTGCACTGACCACTACTCTTATCAAGGAGGTCATTTGTCTTTGCTTAACACTATGAAAACCCATTCAGCATGGCTCTGAATTATATGTTACCAACTTATGGCTTCGATAAAAACGTCTCTATTATCGTCCCACCAGGGGAAGACTGGGAACAATACAAACCAAATCCATCACGATCTGACCTCGTCTGTGGGTCACATACGGTTCTAGGATTGAATCGGGTAAAACCATACTTATCTTCTCAGGCAGCTCTCAAAGACCTTGATTTATTTGTCAAAAAACAAAGATTGTCCTGGAAATATACATGGCCATCCACGAACTTGCTAAGGAAAACCGAGTCATTGGTCACTGGATCCCAGCCCACGGCTTTGATGTAATGACACAGAAGACTCACTATCTAAGGACAGCGCTTCTGCACTACTCATACGACCCAAACCCTTCTGTGGTGTCAGCAAAATACTTTTCCAAAACTAGGCTATGATTCGGCTCGCATTGAATCCAATAAAGCCTGACTTGAATCATCTGTGCAGAACTGCACGAAACAATTCTTTCATAAAACCTGGCCCACATGCATGCATAAGAGTGACGAATCCTCTCTTCACATACTCATGGAATTTCCGGCCTTGGAATTCTATGCAAGGTAATAGTTACATCGGCAAACCTTGCTAAAATTCTTCCAGGGAAAAACATTGTCCTCACGGACGACTTCCGGAGTCCAAATGTTTCTCTAGGACCTTATCAGGAACAATAGACCGCAGTGCCAGAGTCCCAGGAAGGCTCTCCCGTTCTAAAATTATATCCCTCTAAAACCCAGTACGCGCAATGCTTGCCTGCGCTCTGCCTTTTATTGGACCAATTGTCAACAATTATACCCACAACAGTACCCCAAATTATCATTCATAACCGTACCTCCTTAAAACTGTTGAAATGAGCGAATAATTTGAAAATAAAAGCCAAACAACGTAGAGCATCGGGCTGGGGTTCAACTACCCATACCCACCTCCATTTGCAAATAATGTGAACGATAAATTATAGAGAGCACGATATTTGCTTTGCTGGAAAATTCACCAGAGGAAGCACGAAAGTAATTTCCAAAAAATAACCCCCATTTTGGCAGGTTTAAATTATGCGTAAATAATCATAATAACCTGCAAACAGTTTGTCACAGCATTTTAAATTATGTTGCATTGTTATTAACTGAGTTTTAGACTTGTTAAATTGGCGGTAGTCGTGAGGGGGGAGTGCGGTAGTAGGTACTACTTTTAATAGCCATTTAACAGGTCGTTAGCGATATGACATCAATTTATTATTTATTGTATTAGAAATTTTAAGTCAAGCAAACAATTTGTATATTTTGTATTACCACCTGTCAACGAGTCTGTTAAATTCAGCACATGTAGTTAACAACTCAATATGCAGGGAAAGTTTCAAAAAGTTGCAATACGATTATGAAAATCCTGTGGACAGAACGAGCAGTACTTTCAGGTTTTCAGTTAACGTTGCAGTTGAGCAGTAATTTTTTTTTAGCAACTATTGCCAGCATTTGGTGCAAACATAAACTAAAGGAAGAGAAGTTATAAATAGTACAGAGCCTGGAGCAGGGGGTGTTATTGTTTCTGCGGGTAGCGTCTAAATAGATAGCGAATTTCCATTAAATTCTAGCGCTCGCTTATTAATTCCCGCATTTGGTTCGTTAAGTCAGCGAACCTGCTTGGTAATTAGTAAGACGATTTTTTAGGGCGAAGTAAATCAATTCAAATTCACAATCCTTTTTGAGAAGAATTCTCTTTATTATATAATTTCATCGGCCCTTGTATTAATCGAAAATTCCGGTGGAATATTCTGGAATGTGGAAATTATCGTCCGCAATCATCCCTCTTGCCATACATCGTATGGTCAAACTTCTCAGGCATATTCAGCCAGTCATTTCTACAGGGTATTGTAGTGTTTCTATAGGGAGAATGGAACAATGCCTGTACCACGAGAAGGACAAATAAGCACAACTGATGTGAATGGGGCCATACTGAATGCTGCCAACTTGCTGAAAATAATACAACAGCTAAAATGTCAAAATGTTGACAGCAATAGGCTTGTTCCTTTACTTTCGTAGTAAGAATGAAAAAGACTGTCAAAATGGCAGTGGTGTATGGCTTAGAGAGAGACTTAGATACGATCTTGTTGTAATCTATGAAAAAAGGCCACGAAAAAGTCTTTAAAATTTTAGCGATGAAAGCGATTCGAAATAATCGAACTTCTTTGTGATGAATTCGAGTACGCGGAAGAGCGTTTATTGACTGAACTACAAGCATTCGAGAAGAGGAAAAAGCGACATTGATGACAAGAAGAATCTTGAGGAGAACATGGAATAGATATTTAATTTGTAGCCTGTTAATACATTTTTAATGCGAAGGAAATAGGACATACATTTTAAAATTATCTGTCAATTGTCAGGTGAGGTTGAGTAAAAATTAGTAACATTCTGAATGGAGGGGCAAAATCGTTTCAAATTTACCAATTTTGCGAGTTCAAGAACGGCATTGAGTAAAAATTCATAAAAAAATTAGTAAGACTTCGGAAAATTTAAAATTAAAGAAACAGACCTTATTTGCTATTTTCTAAAATAAATCCTCAAATTCGAAGAAGACAGATATACCGAAATATACTGTTCCTTTAACATCAAATGGCATATCCTGTTTTGGAAATGTGGCAAGAAATCCGATATCTATAGGGGGTTTTATTTCTGTAATCGGTTGCCGGTAAATCTACTGCATACCTACTTTTTTAATAAACTTATTTTGCAATATTTTCTAAGACTCCGAAGAGGTTTTAGGCTGTGTCGATTATTGCCATACCTATTTTTCGCACGCGTTTTCGACTTAAAGGTTTTTTTCTGGCCATAAGTCAAATGATTTAAACAATTTAAATAAGAGAACGATTGCCTAGAATTAGCTTTTCCGCTTTATCCAAAATATAATTTGTAGACCTAAATCTAGCTTAATAAAATTTAATTTTTGTTTTATTTTTCGAAATCGGCACTCAGCGAAAGGACTCTGAGTCGTTTGTCGTTTCCTCTGTTGCAGCAGAACGAAAGAGAAAAAAGTCCAAGTGTTTACCGATGTTTTTAAAATAAATGCAGCTTTCGCAATGTTTTATACTCTGACACATTATGTTGAAACCCAATGGCGAGTGTATCATCTTAGAATCAACTACGCATTACCTAAATTTCTACCCACGAACAAAGCTGCCAGTACGGCTAGTTAAGAGTAAATGAATATTAACGACGACTGCTGATGTTGAAAACATTTGTTGTTATTCCAATGAAAGCGCACGTAACTATAATCAAAATGAATTCGACTATAATCTCATCACTTGCCCACATTAAAGGAATTTAATTATATCGTTTTAACTATAAATAATGTGTTAAGTGAAACCAACTGATATCCATTCGATACACATGTGCGCTATTCTGGTTTGACCACAACATTGTTTAAACGCAGTGGTTATCTATGTAAGTGAATAAACCGTAATAATTTTCCTAAATCCACACGTGCTCATGCACAAGCTGCGGGTTGTTGCTGGTGGCTTTTTGCCGGCCGAGGATAATGTGAATCCGCTGTCGGCATGTGTGTAGTTGCTGGATGGCTATTCGTGCATACGAATGTTTTGATTTACGACCGACTTTAATGAAACTGGATGCCTAGTGAAATAAATCACTATCATTGCGCTTGTTGGTTGTCATCTGGTCCTCATGCTTGCGGGGTGATGCCCCATAGCTCATAAATGATGTGTCTTAATTTGGGCATCAAAACGAATCATACGCTGAAAGCAAAGGTGATTTTGTTTTTGGTTTATATTTACTACATGCGGATACACCCTTTTGGGTCAAAGCAGCAGAAACTTTTACTAAAACCAAGATTCCTCTTAAGCTTATACTTTCGAAATAGTTTGCTTAAAGTGTTCTCTAAATTTGCTGAATAAATATGTAACAAGGTAGTGTGAATCCTTATTCAATACAAGGAAACACAATTAAACACGGGCCGCAGAAACCGGAAATGTCAGGTAAACTTTCGAAAATCCTAATCAGAAACGACATTAATTTTTAAATCTTAAGATTTCACAGCAAACGACGATTGAATAATTTAGCATGCCGGTGAGGTGTTGAAGTGTGTGGTTATGGCAACCATAGGGAAACATACTTTGTTATTGTTTTGCATCATAACCCGATAATCATTTAAAGCTCCATGGAGTTAAGGAGTAAGCTCCTTGTTTATGTTGTAAACACGTAAATACTCATGTAAAAGTACGTCCGAAGTCAAATCTATGGAAACTACTGAACAGAGATTTCGATTAAACCGTCCTAAAAATAGTTTTTGAGTTCCTTTGCCTACAGTAGGCTATAATACACAAAAATAAATTTTGTTTCTATGATTTATTTAATTATTTAATATTTTTTTATTTTTTTATTCATTTAATTTATGTTTATAAAACTAAGACGCAAAATGAGTATGCTTTCCTCTACCGCTCATAATTTTCAACCGTTTTAGTTATTTTCTTTTAA
This sequence comes from Cheilosia pagana, assembly GCA_936431705.1. Classification (NCBI taxonomy): domain Eukaryota; kingdom Metazoa; phylum Arthropoda; class Insecta; order Diptera; family Syrphidae; genus Cheilosia; species Cheilosia pagana. The sequence goes on along the minus strand of OW386168.1, from coordinate 30,825,565 downwards.
ATGTAGATAATTATAGTAGGTACAAAAAATACAACAAAACCATTTAAAAACATTAAAAACCAAAAAAGGTTTTTTTGAATGGCTGACAAAAGGCCTCACTAGATGCAAAAAACATTGAAGGCGTTCTTAAGCACTTTTTTTCGGATCATATTGACCTAGCATTTATAGGCTGAGCTACAATATATGCAAAACATATTGTCCACGTGGAAAAGAATAAAAACACTATTCGATAATTGTGTGTTCTGTGAAACTTTACTTTAATGGTGTATGTAGCGCACGCTTCGGTGGTAAAACAAAAGTGCAAAACTTACATATTAAAAATAAACCGACACAATTCGCGCCGACTCCACCCACCACCAGTTCGCAGCCTATATAATTTGTAGGCTTCGCATCATACTTGATACTTCCAGAAATATTGGAAGTAGACTGGAAGGCAAAGAAAGTTGACTATAAAGTGATTGGTGGAGTTCAGCGCGAGTTATCCAATTCAGGCCAAAGGAAATTGGTTATCATCTTCCTATAACGCTCGATGACCTGGCCAACGTCGTTCTCAAGTAAATATGGACCGATGACGCCGCCAGCCCAAAATCCACGCTAAACATCGACTTTTTCGAGATGCATTTGACGCTTTTGGATCTTACGTGGATTGGTATCGTCCCAAATTCCGCAATTTTGTTTGTTGACGTACCCATTTATCCAGGAATGGGCCTTATCGCTGAATATGACTTTTAGATGAAAATTATGATCAGTTTCCAACTGCTAACAATATTTTATCATTTGCATGTGTTTTCGAATGCTATATCCGTCCATATAGTGATTTTGTAATACAGACTGAATAAATGACATCCAATTTGACAGATGTAGCTTTAACAATATGGTCGCTATCAACTGTCCTTCGGAAATCTCTATTGGAAGATCCTGTATATGGAATATCTTATAATCTAAACGAATTGAAGGACAAACATCTGCCGTGGAGCATGAACCTAGTACAAAATTATTTAAATCTTCCTATTCAATTCATAATTTAAGTATTCTTCACCTTACTGTGGTAATTACCTAAAATATTTTGCTGTCATGTACTTTTGTGACAACCCACAAGAGTTGAAGCACTGGTGAGCAAAAAAAAAATTGTATTTTTTGAGCAGGGTGAATATTTTGTTGGGGGATGGATTTACAAAGCTCAATCAAATTTCATTCTTTTCTTACTCAGTGCGCTTATGCAAATAAAAACTTTGTTTTTCATATATATATATACAAAAATTGTAGCTTCGTTTATGGGATTCATTGCTTCCAGATTCAGTGGAGTCAAATTGTGTTTTTGTAGAGGTAGAGGTCCTGATCAGATTTCATGCATAGAGCTCTAGAATGACTCTCATTACTGCCATTACATTTATCAGAGCTGAGCAACATAGAAATCGATAAGAATAGTCCCGCGGAATACCAAAAAAACGCACAAGCTTTAACCCAACTGAAACTCCCTGCATTTAACGCCATTCCGAAATCGAACCAAGTTAGCACGTTATTTATAGATGATATCACAGCATCATTTTTCTAAACCTCATGCAAAAATGAACGAGACATTTTTGTCATTTCTACCTCGTACAGCGAAATTGTGTTTCGGATAAGCATCGCACATTTTATGAACTCATTTCACCTTCATACACGAGCAAAGGACACACCCTATATTGTCTGTTCGAGAGTGCTGCATTAAAGTCAAGAGGAGAATATCCACGTCGTCCTCGTCGTCTCAACAAAATGCAATGACCTGTCGTAAACTTTCAAACCAACAAAGGGTTGCAACTTGCCATAGTCAGATCTCATTACAGCTACTCAAATGGCATTCAAAGCAGAGCTACACAAAAATAACTGCATAATCTTTATATATATAATTCTACTGTACGTGTGTATGTCACTGAACTCATCCTAAACGGCTGGACCGATTTGAATAATTTTTTTTGTATGCGTTTGGGTAGCGCCCTGGATGGTTTAGAAGCCAATTGGTCAAAATTGGACAAAGGGGCGTGGTATCGCCCATACAAAAATAACATTCAAAATCTTATATCTTGAAAACCAGTGAATCGATCGAGTTCAAATTTACACATAATCTTAGGTATTGGCCCAAGAGTATTTCTGTGAAGATTGGTCAAAATTGGACAAAGGGGCGTGGCACCGCCCATACAAAAATTACATTCAAAATCTTATACGTATTTCAAAAGCAACCGAATCGTGACTGCGAGTTATTAAGTAAAATACAAAATTGATTTATTTGGAATATATAAGACAAAAAAAGTTGTTACAATATCACACTCCACTGTTCATACGGAACATACAAACACAGTGCCCCAAAAATCGATGTTATATTAAAAAAAAAGCTGTAATCAAACGTGTAAATGAAAATCAAGAGCAACGCAACGAACGTCTTCGAGCCAATGCATTAAGACAAAGACTGGCCCGTCAAAGAGTCACCGATACATTAGGAACACGTGAACAACAGCGTTTGCAAGTGTATCGCGCATTGACACGTGCATCACTTCTTCACCTTGCGTTTGAACATGAGTCGGACATCGACTATTCGTCACATTCACAAATTGTAATCGGTGCTATGAACAAACAATGCCAACACTGTCATGCACTCAAATAGTTGTATTGCCACCATTGAATTCGCCGCCAGAACCATTGAAAGCACTATTGGCTGGAGCTACATCACAATCCAAATTGTTTTTGCGTAAAATTCGCAAATTCAATTCATGCTTTCAAATGACATTATTTGGAGCAACAAAAATCGTTGAGACCGGATGGTCGCAATTTTCAATCAACGTTTAAGATTCAGGGCCAAGTGTATCATCAAATTGGTTCTTTAATGCCGATGCCTGAAACCGATTCAAAATTTCTGCAAATTTACTTATCATGGGTGATGACGACCAGCAAATAAACGCACGCTGCCAATACAACCATATAGAGCAGATCGAGGAGCGACAAATTGTGGGTATTTTAGAACGGTTTTATTTTTTTTTTTGTAAAAATGCAAAATTATTATCTGGGATGAATGCACTATGGCACACAAGCATTCACTTGAAGCTCTCGATAGAATGATGAAAGATCTAAATAATAACATCAGGCTTTTCGGTGGTGTTTTACTGCTGCTGTCCGGTGATTTTAGACAGACATTGCCGGTCACTCCACGCGCTACATATATGCGGACGAAATTAACGCATGTACAAAACAATCATATCTATGGCGAAATGTCTGTACATTACGTCTTAACACAAATATAAGAGTTCAATTGCAAAACGATCCACTGGCACTATCATTCTCCGGACAATTGCTCAACATTGGAAATGGAGCAATACCATTGCATGGAGACACACAATGCATTAAATTGCCGGACAACTTCAGCAACATGGTAAATACGAAAGATGCTTTGATTGAAAGCATATTTCCCGATTTACAAGCTAATTATAACAATCATACGTGGCTTGAAAAAGCATGCAGGACAACGTCTGTCGGGTCCGCTAGTATATATATATAAAGAAATAAAGCATCCTGGATAAATCTAACGAATTGCATGAATTTGATTTTCAGTTTTAGTTTTAATTTGAATTTGTTGTGACATTTATTTTCCAATTAAATTTGAGTTAAGCTGCAAACTTTAGGTTTGACCCTCTACACACGTGCATGACGGGCCTAAGGTAACGTATTTATGTTTCTCTATAAAACGCTTGAGCGAAGCATCTCTTTCTCTGGTAGTTGCAATAGAGCTGACAACACCTATAGTTCTTTTAGTAATCTTCTGGTTTTGTTTTTTCAATCAAAAATAGTAGCATACTTCTTCATGAAACCACTGTCATCCTCTTTAGATAGTAAATTTTTTCACAAAATACATACATCCATTCCATATATGGATTTTAAAAAATAATAACAAAAAAATAATTCATTTTATTTTTCTTATTTCCTTACACAAACAGCGTTCGGTAAGTGTTTTAGCTTTTTATACGTTTTTCTCGCTTTCCGTTGTGTGTTTCCTTCCCACCATATTTAGAAGATGATAAACTGGATAAACAGAAATGTAGATATCCAACGGGAGTAAATTAAATTTCAACGATTTTTATGGAATTATGGAAATGCATTGCAAGCCACTTTTATAGCGATGTTGTGGCGAGCAGGACTTTTTTTTTTCTTCCCGTCCGCTTTAATGATAGTATTAATAATTTAACGATTCCACTTTGAAGTTTATACAGATACACAACCATATATAAATGTAATTTGATTTTTGGCATTAAATGGCAGTCCATGGACTAGGGGCGGGTTATTCCTTTCGTTTTCGCTTCGTATACCCGCACTTTAAAGAGGAACTGCTTTTAGTTGTAATTATTACACCTCGCTGGCGTCTTGAGATGAACGAAGGACGTGGATCGTAATGTACGTTCATTTTTCTTAATAACTACATTCCATTTGGATTGACGTACACAGTGGTGGCTGGCATAAACGTGTTTGTCAGTTTTCATATTAAAGTGCATGTCTCCATGAAAATAGAAACGAATGGCTTTTCCATTTTGTTCTGCGCGGATAATTCTCCGGTAGTAGGAGGATTTAATTTCCACATTCGTACAGAGCACAAGGGATGGTGAATTTTTGCTATGGTTGCATATTACAAATTGAGGGCAAATGGAGGAGGTGGACGTTTTTAAGCGTTCATAACACATAATCGCTGAGCACGCAATATGACAATGTGCATGCATTTTCCATGTCGTAGAATTAAAATGAGGAATTAGCTTAAAGAGGGAGAGTGTTTCGTTAAGTAGGTACTTAGAAGACGAAGTTGAAAGTTCCGGGTAAGATATTATGCCGAGAGTTTTGAAGTGTTAATTGTGACAATTATAATAGCAGGCATCGATATCCTGTGGATGAGTAGCTTTATGGATCAGTCTTTTGGATAGCATAGGAAAAAGGGTGTGGCCGTTACTTGTATTGAAAGTGAAGTGATGCTCAGTTTGTTGATCCATATTCTAATTGCATTTTAATCACTTGTTAGGCTTGCGATTCACTTCAACGAATTTGTGGCATGCGATCCTCTTCAACGTGCATGACACGCCGAACTAAGAAGCATTCTACCGAGTGCTCTAGTATAGTTTTTCCTAACTCGACAAAAAAAAATGTATTCTTATGAAAGTTATGCCCCATTCACAATTCGGGATTGAACGCGTGCGTGCGTAGGCGCGCTTTGCACCATTTATCGAAACTTTACGATATTAAATGCCAAAGCGCACGAGCAACAATTTTGTAAAACGAAATGCTGTTTTGAAGAGAATGCGCGTCGAGAGAGTAGAGTATAAAATATAAAAAGAAAATAGAAATTTAGAGTAGAATTCGAATTTCAAATACTCTCTTCTTTGTATAGCTGAATTTTTTGTGCACGAATTGGAAAATGATTCGCCGAAGATCATAATATAACAGTATAACAAAGCAAAGGACAACCTTAATGTGTAAACTCGTTTACAGTCTGGGAACCGTTTCACTTCAACCATTTATTTATTAGTTTTTTTTTTTTTTTACAAATTTTACGATATTAAATGTCAAAGAGCGGCAAGAGAAATGTTGTTAACCGTGCTGTTTGAAGGGAATGCAGATGACATGACAGATTAAAAGTTTTGGGTTTGGCTGCGCTATACAAAAATTCAGAGCATAAATCGAATTTCAAAAATTTCAAATCCACTCCCTTTTTTTTTGTAGCTGTAATTTGTATGCACGAATTGAAATAGGATTCTTCAAAATAAAAAAAAAATCTAAAATAACAATTTGTATACCAATGGTCTTTTTTCCCAAACCTTAAGAAATCGGTAGTTGATCCAAAAAGTATATTTCACTTCCACGCACTGAATCGATTGAATTGCATTGAAAGCACATATCATAAAGATCTTTGTACATATAATAAACATAAGTGGATTTGTCTCACTGCAACTATGAACGGCATTTTCCATGACCTCCATGAACAAGTCAAACCATTTTTGATATTTAACGCTGTCAAACGCTTGTGACTGGGCACATTCAGAAACAAAGTGATCTTAAGTCGACTAGATTGGTCCTGATCGTAAAAACTACGTTAGCCACAAATGCGAACTGTCAACTTAGTGCTCAGTCACGAATTTCTTGAGTAGATTCGTCGGCTACCTTCCCAAAAACGTCAACTGACACAGCTGCCCCTGCGACCGATCTAGGCCAATCAAAACTGAGATACATCAAGTCAGTTATCTGTCAGACTTTTGTCAACTGAGTATACACTACACAGGCAGGACTTTCTTGACTAGACTTGTCGGCTATCCCTCCATTAACGTCAACTGCAAAAATTATTCACGTGACCAATCTGGGCCAATGATAAAATCTCAAACACATCTATTCAGTCAGCTGTCAGACTTACTAAAATAGGTATCCGAACGTCCCCCATATCTTCTCAGGCGCAGCGTTAATCTTTACGATCTAAAGTCGATCTTTTTCTATCGCCGATCGATTTTTTTTTCAGAATAGAACGCGTTGTTTCTACACAATCTGTTTGTTTGGATTTCGAGAACGCGTCTTATTAGTATGGACTTCTCAGAACATAATACACTCATATAGCGGAATCTATAAACTCCATTAAAGAAAAAGGTTATATTACGTTATGTCTCTCACTATTTATCCATTTAAAAATTAAACAAGATCTGGGGTTGAATTACCGCATCCGTGATCGAGCAATACGTGACTGAATTTGTTATTGTTTTGCATGTAAATTCGACAAAATTTAGTGACGTATCGCTCGCTCACGGGTGCGGTAATTTGACCCCTGTAAATATCAGCTGGAACGTATCAACCCATATTTCACTACATTTACATTGCATACTTTTGGGCATGTCTGTATTATTTTCCATTGCATATTCTCAGTTGGGAAGTTTATAAAACATGACCGTGGCAGAAGTAAATTCCTTCCAGGCTCTAAAAATCTGAGTTTCGCCTATTTGATTCCCTTGGCAACTCTTTAAAGCTATTCCTTGACAGCTAAAATCTGAAGCGAATAACGTAGCTCATACAGACGTATGCTTTCTGGCTTTTATTGTATTCAGAGACAACCAATTATGTCCTGTAAAAAAAAGCATATGCTTGGAAAGTTCATGCGCGTTACTAGTCTAAGAACTTTGTATGAGAAAAAGCTTTTCAATTTTTATATAAATTCAAAGCTCAAACGCATAGCTCTTTGCAAATGCATTTCAACTCTCAAGATAGCCACTCAACAAAATTTAAATTACTTGCTTGCTCGAATGAATCCTCCGACCTTCACTGACTCTGTCCTGTCAGAAGGTATTCTCGAGTGGTTATTAAAAAGTCAATTCTAACCTGTTTGCAAACGAAAGAGTATTAGTGCTAGTAGGTTGACTTGAACCAATTTGTGTTCAACAGAAACCACTCGAAAAATTGCATACACAACAACGAATTTGATTTCATGCACAAGTTGGTACAGATGCTGATGTCGTTTTCCATTGGTTTCACTCGGGGATTCACTCATTCTGCAAACCAATGGAACAAGAAAATTGCTTCTGGTTGAATGCAGAAATGTATGGGTGAAATGCCAAAAAATAATCTACGGCTGCTGTCAGCTGGCTTGTGTAAAATACATGAATTACACATGTGTGAGTGCTCCTTGAGTGGATTCTGACTTCAAATCGAGAAGCGAATTTCTCTCCTCAGAATCACCAGAAGAGTATTTTTTGTGCCAATGGAACGGTTTCAGAAGTGATTTTTTCGATTCCGGACTCTCCCGGACGCTTCTTTTTGCCCAATGGAAAACGACATGAATGAGTTGACTTGAATTCCGTATAATGACAACTGAAGTGGAAGATTGTCCTTGGAATTGGAAAGGTTTCACTAAACGACAAGAGCACGTCGTTTATTTTGTCTTTTAAAGATTTACATGGATCATAGAGGCCCACGGTGAGTAATTGTTTGTATACGCAAATGTCCTTGCAAATTCCTATCTAACCACAGAACAAGAAAAGTAAAATGGTCGCTTACTGCTCTCAAACTACGGATAAAGTGGTGTTTCTAATCAAATAGAACAGCGGGTAGCAGTCCCACTTCAGGTGTTCAACTTTTAGAAAGTTTTTTTGTTCTTTCATTCCAAATTGCATTGAAAGCAACCACCAGCAACAGAGTTATCTATCTATGCGATGGCTGCATTACGACTACCGCATTTTTGTGCTCGTTATGCAATTGCTGCAACGTGAGCAAAACTTAATGTTACTCGGTACTTATCTTGGTCTAAATACTTTTTGAAATAATGCTGGCTGCACCAAGAGTTAAGCGCACCCATCTGTGTAGGCTATAATTAAAGAGAAGCAATCAGTGCCACAATCAACTTAACAAACGGCTAAGAAACTTTTTCAATTAATAAAATGTAAGTTTAGAACTTACAAAAGTATCTTTTTTGCTAGATCGGACTTCTGTACTTCTTCGCGGTAGTTGAACTTGTTGGAAATGTAAACGAATAGGAAAATGCATTTTTTGTTTAAAGGCTGTTGGACTAAATAATTTCTTAAGATCGAGAGATAAGTATTTCGTATGTCAATAATTTCATCGGAAGAGAGTAATTAGCGCGCTGTACAACTGAACGAGGACTTCGCGGTGAAGTCACTCAGAAACAAAATTATTTTCACTAATGTGAACAAATTTTCTTACAGCATGGACGAAGTAAAACTATCATGAATCTGTCAAACTCAAACTAAATATATTGAGCAAAAAACGTTTACAACTTACTCAGAGTGTGCAGCTATTTCGATACAATGTCATGAAGGCCTTCCACGAACAATGCAATACATAAGGCACAATATACGTTGTCCTACACAAGTCTACGAAAAAGGGTCACAGTGAAAAACTAATTTAAAAATATCTGTCAATCCTTTTTTTAATTTTTTGAATAATACCAGCCATGCCAAAAGACTTTATTGAATGTTGTACATTTTTATTTTTATAATTAAATAAATTTATTTAAACAAATGTCGTCGAACAAAATGCAAGCGAAAACAATGCTGATTACATTTGTTGCGTCGTTTTTAAATAAAAATTTGTTACAGGGACAGATGTCCTGGACATGCCCCTTGCCCAAAATATACCTTATCTGTATCGTAGCTCAGGGAAAAGAAGAAGCAAAGCAAAAAATAAACCGCCGGAACAAATAAAACACAATAGAATTATAGTGGAAAAATATTAAAAAACACTTTTATTAGACCTGCGACCTGCTCATGCTCGCTCCTGCTGAAAGACTAACTATCGTTATACAATTACTAGATCCTTCTCGCTCTTTCGTTAACTTCATATACTCTTTCAATACATCGACTGCAGAGTTGCAATACTCATGCAGTTCGATACATTATCTGCTGAAGCAATTTAATATGTTTATTAAATGGAGAACCCTGTGGTTCTCTAAATTATTTCCTTGTAGTGAACAATCTTTTCGGAAATACACTTAATGTGTAAAGAAAAATATTGTCTTTAATAAAGTTTCAAACTCTTGTTGTTGTTCAATTCGATGCCCAAGTGGTAGGTGTAAGTCAAGTTAAACGACCGGAGGGATTTGCTTTGAACTTTTTATGTTTGTGAAATTACCTGCAAAAGGTACCTTCATAATTCCTTATTGCAAAAAGCTATTCAGCAGAAATGTATGCCCAAGGTTTAGTCTGAAAACACTTAATAAAACAAAACATTCAGCAGATTAATAAATTAGTCTTAATTGACTACCCATCGTTTAGGAAGTTTGTAAACTATAAATATCATTGACATACTTAACATGTCAGTTTCATAGCACTAGCCCATTTGGTTCATTGCGGCGAAAGTATATTATGAAACTTCTGCTCGCCATTGCTATTTTTTACATAGAACACAGTGCCATCCATTGTAGAAACATTAGGTCTCTGTTCCTTTACTTTTAAATCTTACGAATTCTTACGAATTTTACTCAAATGCCGTTCCCTAACTCGAAAAATTCGTAAAAGAGAGCGTCATCGAGAGAGAAAGATATTACCCCTCCACTGAGAATCTTACGAATTTTTACTCAACAAATTTCTTGGTGTACGAAGCGGAAAAGCTGTCAGTCACAGCTGATTTGAAATTTCTTGTCTTTTTTGACATTCGATTGCATTTGTTTTGATTTTTTGTGCACTAAAATGGTATCAACAGGCGGTAAAATAAATATTGAATGTTCACCTCGAACATTCCATCGTATTGAAAATGGTAAGTAGACATTAGAGAATATGGAATAAAAATTTATTGAATTAAGTATCTGTCATATCTGTCATTATTCATAGTTTACTACAAAAGCGTTCCCTAACGTTTTCGTAAGTGTCTCTCTCTGTGAGAGAATGTATCCTCACCACTGCCATTTTGACAGTCTTTTCCATTCTTACTACAAAAGTAAAGGAACAGACCTATTGCAACTGCGCAAAATAACGATTTATTCAAATTTTTTCCAAATTTCTGTAACAGATGGCATACTCGATACTTAAACAAAATCGCACGAATTGCTCGATGACATTTGAGTGTTTCCGATTCTCTCCGCCGTGAACCAAAAGTCCATGTATAGTATGTCAATGATTAGTATACTTACGTAATTTTTAACTCAACTATACAGCACATTTTTAAAAGAAAACGCCAATTATAGGTTTCAAAAACAAACAAACAAACGGTTTTTCTTTCACGGGATAGGTATCTGTCCAAATCCAAATATCGAGAGAAAAATGGTGTGTTGTCAACCTAGGTCAGTCCGCGGACTGTAGCGCCATCAAAAGTGAAACTAACGCGTATTAAGTGTACTAAAAAGCGAAAGTGTGTGTTTACTCAAAGCAAAGCTTATTGTCTACTCATAAAAGCTCTAGTATAACGGTTTCCTACCGCTTTTGATAAGCTTTTTCACTTTCTCTGCCATGAGAATGTAGTTGAGAGTAGCATATGCATTACATAGTAAGTTGGACTAGAGAAATCTGTCACAGTAATAACCGCTTAAACCGAATTTTCGGGTATAACGAATATATGCAATCACTGGTTCTGGGCTTAAAGCGAAGTTTCGCATTATTACCAATCCTTGTGTGTATTATAAATTTCCTTTTTTTAGATTGTAGATATGGATAACTTCTCTTTTCAACAGTCAGAAAATTGGCTGAAGATGTAGATGTAGCTTTATGTAGAAACGAACATTTTGTCTCTTAACGTATTACATTTTGTTTTCATCCAATTATCAATTTTAATCGGCAGCACAAAGAAGTTGAATTTAAAAGTTGCCAAAGGCAGTTTAAAACTTGTGCTCTTAAAGTGTTTCAAAGATAAAGGGCTTGGGTACTGCATATACACTGTTCGTAGAATTAATCAAATTTTGTGTCCACAAAATAAAATCAACCGAATTATTGCCAAATAAAATTTCCTTACCTTAATTTTGAACCACCATTACTTAAAATAAAACGGAATATTAACATCTTTCTTCAGAATGTAGACCATTTTCAAAAAGGAAGGTTTAAAAAAAAACCTTTTTAATTATTATCTATTCAATTTTTTTAGGAAACAAATTTCAACGGAAAATTTGTGTAAGACTCTTGTGGATTAAGAGCATAGTATACAAAAAAATTAAAGAAAACTCGAATATTTACAAGATGGTCTTGACTTGGTCTGTTCGAGTTCGGTCTAAAGCGGACACTACTGTACTTTCTATATGCAGGCAGTTTACTGTTGCATTTGTATGCGCCTTCGCCTTGACTACCAAAAGTTTCCTATACCTATAAATAGCATTAAAAAACAGCTTTCCAAGCCCCTCAACCACAAGAGCGCAATAAATACTCAAAATTTACTTTTAGAACAAAATGTCATTTCCGGTTTGTGTATCTAATGAAAAAAGCTCATTTTAGTTAACTTTTGAACCTTTTGTGACAAGGAAACTTTTCATTGTTGGGATATTCCAAATGTTCCGCTTTGAGGATGAGTAAACAGTAAATAGAAAAGAAAATGTTATCCCAGGTTTAATAGCCCAATGTTGATGGCAAAGTGTGCGCCAAAACGCATAAATCGGACATACCATAGGAAAGAGACAAAAACACACAGATAGCAAGAGGGATATAAAATTCAAACAAATCCGATTTAAAAATAACTTTTGGAAATTTGTGTACCAAATGGGGACAGATTTTAAATTTGATTTTCTAAATTGCATTTGGCGGTTTTTCATAGTGATTAATCGACTGTACATTATTTGTGTGACGTTGAATCTAATAGAATAGATTAGAATAAGATAACGAGTAGGATAACGTTTGTATCAACGACGTCTATTTATATGAAGGACCTAAGACAATGCTACTTTCATAAAAGAAAACTTAAGGATAAGTTGTTTACATGCACGTCCTTGGCGGGGAATATTGATCTCTGGAATCATTATAAAATACTTCCGTTGAGTTGACGACACAGAAGTAGGCTCTTATAAGGCAATGTGTGTGTGTTTTTTTTTTTTGGAAGGACAATAAACATTTTCTAGAAGATAATGTGTTTATTTAGAGAAGTGCTGAAATTGATAATTTTAGTGGCCCTTTGTTGAAATATTGAACTTTGTGCCAATATGGTGCTTATAAAGATACAAATAAAATTAAATTACCTACATGTTGGGCGAGCAACAGGCGTGGCGTGTGTGGTATGAGTTTAATGTTGAACGTTCCGACTCTCCGATATACTCGCATATTTAGTCGTATTGCTCATCAAATAGGAATTGAATGATTTTAGATCTATCTAGTGGTCTGTATTTAATTCTGTAGAATAAAGAGATGACAATGTGGTTTAAAAATTAATTCTAACCCGACAGAGAACTGAAAAAAAGCACAAAGCCTGTTTAAAGGACGAGAACGTGTTTAATTCCTTTTATAAGAATGAGATTCTCATTGCTTTTTAGGAGCCAACCTTCCTTTGGAAATAAGAATCCGCATAGAGCTAGTTTGACACAATTATCGCATGTACGATGTTGAAGAAATTACATGACAGCGCCAGAATCAACTTTCCTCTTTTAATATCAACTGCTTTTGCAAGACGAGATTGTTTGTGACCTTCGAGCTGAGTATCCTGCTCGGGTTTGCTTTTATCTCTACATTTAAATTTCTACAAATATAAAATTTAGCGAGGCAGTTTGCTCGGCCGATGACAAGTCTCCACACATTTAGCTCGCGAAATAAATATCCGCGACATTAAATCAAATCTAAGTTTTGGCAAAAGAGGAGAACAAAGTTTGTGTTGTGCTGTGTTTACCATGGATCTTTTGGAGGAACACTGAAATGTGACAAAACAAAAAACCCTTTTCATGCGATGAAAAAAAACCTTGTGGGACTTGTGGAATATGGAAATCGCTGGACAAATATTAGATCTATTTATTTTTAAATGTTCTATTACAATAGTGAATTTTTCAAGAGTACTTGTGCTTAAATTTGGTCTCGAATTTTGGGTAATAATAAGTGTTCAACCATAGTAAAGAGATTTTGGAAAGTTTCAGGACATATGCGGAAGTTTTCTTTAAAATAAGGATGGCTACTAAATACGAGAATTAAAAATATTTGAATGCTAATAAATTTAGCTTTTTTAAGCCTCAAATAAGGGAGTCGGACAGAATCCCGAAAAACGGAATCCCGAAAACACAAAATCCCGAAAATCCAAAATCCCGAAAGCCCAAAATCCCGAAAATCCAAAATTCCGAAAACCCACAATCTCGAAAGGCCACAATCCCGAAAAGCCACAATCCCGAACATCCAAAATCCCGAAAGGCCAAATTCCCGAAAGTGGAACTAAAAATTTTACTAAAGCAACAAAAAAATTTAGAAAATTTATTTAACAAAATAAACAAAATAACAAACTTCAAATAAATAAAACATAAAAACAGTTCAAGACTTATTAACAAAAACATCAAAAACGATCTATGACAAAACAATATCTAATACAAGTTTATATTGTCCGCAATTCCAGTAAGAAAACTTATTTCAGAACGTTCGTTACGTTCCGCGTTAATTTTTTTTTATTTTTTTTTATTTATTCTGACGAGTTTAGATAGATTGCTTTTCAATCGTTTGCGCCACCTAAGCTTGGGAAGCTTCAAAGCTTAGGTGGTGCATTGTCCTTCATTATCCCTCATGGGATTACCTTATAAATCGTCAGGTAAAACAGAGTAGACTCAACGTAGGCTCGTAGCCCTTTTCCTTTACACCTTCTCAACCTTGTCCGACCATTATTTTGTCCTCAAAAACCTATAAAAACCGGACAATGAGACATCAAAGTTGTCTGTTCCTTTACGACGGGCAGAGTAAGCAGTTTCCTCGTTGATCTTCTTATCGCCTCTATGATTTTTCTCAACCCTCTAGGGTTTATTTCCCTCATTTTCCTCACAATTAAGGAATGTGGTCAACCAGTGTTGTACGAGATCTTTGACCGTCCGCAAAAGCCTCTATAAAACCCATAATCTTTGAGATTTAAATTCATTGTATGTCTTCTCAGGAAGCCCTTACTGCATCGAAAAGAACCTGTCTCTAAAAAGGTCCCAAGAGCTTTTAATCTGCTTCGAAAAAGTTCACTCTTCTGCACAGAGCACAATAGAGCCGGGCCTTGTAAAATTTTATAGATGCCTTCTCAAAGAAATAGCGTTCACGAGAGTGGTTCTTCGTTTTATCTCTGCAGCGATGTCGTTTCGCAAGGTAGACAAAGTCGAAGTAATACGTGCCCATTGGGAGTCCCGAGTCATCAATATTGAGAGTCTTTCCTCGATGTGGTTCACCATGGTGTTTTCTTTAATAAAAATTAAATACCTACCATATTAAGCGCTCCGAAAAACTGGGTGTGATCGTCGGATGCAGAAAACATTTCAATATATCCCTCTTACGTTGTCATCTCTAAAGACTAGTATACAGTTCACACTTTTTCACAATTTTTCACCGCGTAATGTCAATGAACATTTCAGTAGGCAGTACGGAATTCAAGTGAAAAATAGTTGTCATTTAGAGCTTGCGCGTTTCTCAAAAAAAATAATTTCCCTCTCAATGTCACAGCACTTTTTGTAGAGCAGTGAAAATTTCACTTCACTCGAACAGCGTACCAGCCTCAGAATTTCAAGAGGATGGAAATTGCGTCAATTTTGAAGAAAAGTATTCAGGTTCTTCCTCTTGCGTTTTTAATTTAAATTATTCCAAAGTTATCACGTTAGGCCTTTTATGTCGCCTAGTGTTGTATGAGGGTACTCATAACCTACTTAGAACCTAACTCAACCACCTTAGGAAATAATGAATATGCATTTTCCAAAGTGGCTATATAACTCGTGATGAAATCAGTACGTAGCTGAGATATTTGTATGAGCAGCCGACAGACTAATCTAGCCTACGCAAACAGAAGCGAGCTGATGGCAATCGAAATGATAAATGAATATTGCCCCAGTTAAGTGCCTAAGCTTCACCCAAAACCAACATTTCAATCTTTACATGCGGTCCCTTTTCGAGAAGAGTGTATAGCAGGCAATTATTTTGCAAAGTTTATTTTAATGGATGTTTTGTCAGCTCGCCAATGTGGTTGCGGCTTCGAGTGGCATCCAATATTTCATGCGACCGTGTTCACCTTTACAGCCATCCATATGGCACACACTTAGGATACTGTCATTTAGGGGTATATGGACCTGGACCCCTAAGGCAGGCGGACCATTAACTCAAAAATACCGGTCTACCCGCAGGGGACAGCACCATAGAAAATGGTATCAACGATGAAAAGGGCGTTTGCCTAATGTCTCATAATGGGGATGAAACTCAAAGATACGCAACATGTGTTACACAACACAGCGTTCGCATATCAACTTAAAAAGTTTTTCTTTTCCCTCCCTGATTTATGTCTGAAAGTTTTCGGTCAATCACAATTCACATATCACAATGTCCATCGTCTGGGAGTCGCTTCACTATAGCTACCCTCACTCCTAGGTACGGCTTAATGTCTGCGAATAAAATATTTATAAAGCTGGGTTTTCAATCAAAGAGAAACCCAGCTGCAGAAACTTTTCCTCAGAATTGGACGACGAGAAGGATGTGCCCTTGCGGCTGCTACATTTCAACACCAAATGACCCAATTCCGAGAGGCGACACACGTTGTCATCTAATGGATTTATCACACATGCCTTGTGTATCTGCCCCTTCATTGGATACTGCAATCAATTATCGCCTGAAATACTGTCACATTTTCATACAAAAAAGCTCTATGAATATTCACTTTATTGCCAATTATCGAAAGCGGTATACCGTCTCCGTCTCATCGGCATACTTCTTCAGAGAGTTGCCCTCGTTTGGATATGGCTATCACACACGACACATAGCAACTTGTTGCTTATCAATATTCTATCTAATAGTGGATGTATGTTTGTCCTCGGCGTATCGTTGAGACCCAATAAATATGTAAATTTATTGCGCTCCAATCCGCCGGATCGTATCTATAAAAAAAGCAGTTAAATTCTAATGTGGCACTCTGAAGCGTTTTATCTGGCAAAATATTATCATAACGTTGTGATGGTTTTTACTTTCTTGTTGTTGTACTGTAAAGTTGGTGTTTTCCCTTTCCATCGTTTGTGCTTTTGTGCCTATAACAGTATGCAGGCTGGGTGTACGGAGCAGCATCGCGTCCAAATGCTGCATCTCTCTGTCAAGCAAAGAACCAACTGAAAAGGGATATACTGAACTGATACTGGTGCTTGTATCAACCGAAAGCTCCAGCTTGCTTAAGTTTTAATACGGTTCACTTTGGTCTAACGAATCAGTTCGTTAGGAGCTTTCTTCAAATCCGGTCCTCTTTTTTTCGGTATTTCGTTCGTCCTTCGGGCGCGGCTAAATTCTTCTTGCTACTTCAGTTTTTTAAATCAAAAAAATAAAAGTATTTTATTTTTAATCAAATTGATAAGTTTTCATTAATCACAAAGGTTTGATGTGTCATAGGGACATGGTGTATGCCATAAACATGGCATAAGGAAAATTGGCAATGCAAACACCTTCAATCGTCGCTCTTTACGACGCGAAGTGGATACACGCAATGCAGCATTCCTCTGCAGATAAAATCCTGTGTTTCGCTTCTTTTTCGTGCTCGTCGTCGCGCTCCTTCGTCCTGTAGAGAATATACACACAACAGTCAGTGGTTTGTACGCAGAATACAATGTGGGTGTTGTTCTAATTGGTCACCTCGTCGTCGGTGTGGAGCTCTATAGTCCTTTTTGAACTGATCAAAGGAGTCGTTCTTTTTTGTTAACATCCTTATAAATGTAAATAAATCCGCAACTTGTCAGCTGTCAGGTGCGCTTACTAAACCCCCGTGCGGTTTGCTTTACTTTTTAACCTTTAACCCCGGACGCGTGTGCGAATTTTTTTTTGTTTCATTCGCTTGCGGACTCAAGGACTTTAATTACCAGGAACACATATAAAACTGGTGCTGATTTTGAAAATGACGTGATAACTTTTTTTTTAAGCCGATTAAAACGACGTCATGTGTGTGTTTGCGTTAATAATGGGTGTAAAGTGTAAACAGAGTGTTGTATAATTAATGAGTCGCAAAGGCATTCGGCACTCGGAGTGGCAGTGGTGTTCGCTGTAGCGTTTTTGGCTTCGCACGTTTGGGCGAAGATTTCTTTAATTGCTCTCTCCTGGCTTTTGTTTGAATAAATTGTTCTTGATTTGAGTTTGCTTTTTTGGTTCTCATTCCGACTGTGTGTGTACACAACGTGATGATGAAACTTAAATACGAACAAATGTGAAGGGGATGACGGGATTGTGTGCCGAAAAAGATACAAGACTTAATTGGCACAGACGTACGTGTTTCATAGGTATATTGTGCTGTGTTACATCCTTTAAGGCGGATTTTTTTTCCCGGTTTTTCCCATTTCAAGGAGAGATTGGTGTCGAAAGCTTTTGGACTTTTCTCGCGCGGGAAACCAACTTGTACTATAGTACCTCCTGCCGTTTCTTTTTGCAACAAGAAACAACATCGATGGACGCACAGCGAGTATGTCCTTTTTAATGACGTTCAGCTCAGGTTAACAAAATTAGAGAGTGTGAAATTGGATGCACACCCAACGAAAATTAAATGATAAGGATTACCTATTTTGACTATAAATATTTAGAGAGTAAATTTACACAATTAATTAAAAAAAGAATCAAAATGAACGCAGCACAGAGTGGCGGCCATACGGGATCGTCGATGGGGAAGAAGGGCTCCCAGATGGAGGTAAATATACAAATATACAGAGTGTATCTTTTTTCTCTGTAGCTTATGATCATTTTCATTATTTCCACGACAGTCTACCTCGCTTATTTGGAGGACTACGAAAGTAGTGTCTGTTTAGGGTATACGTGTGTACTCTGTTGTTGACGCTTGCGACCGAGTGTCGGAAAGCAGAATTCGTTGAAGTTGAAGAGGCAGAGTTCTGTCTTTTGAGACGTTGTTTTCTACCCTGGGGTGGGCGATAATATTTCCCGACGTGCTTTAATTCAAAATTAACAAAATGTTCAACTTCTTGTGGAATGACTTTAGAAGTTTGCGTTTGGGTAACTAATCGTCCCTTGAGACAGCTTGTTAAATTTTCCACTTGAGACATTTGCCTCGGTGTTAAAGGACAAGCTTGTGAATGAAATTATAATGCGAAATTATTTTGATAGTAGCGAACCTACACAAGGGCATTATGCAAACATTGTAGCGAGAACTTGAAGCGGATGCCAGAAGGGGATGAAAAATGACTCCCAAATTTGACAGCCCGTTAAAGTTTATAAATTAGGCAAGTTGGTACGGAAGAGAATCATCCTTGAGATGACAGCGGATTTGGGTTGCACAAGCTGTGTCATGGCTTTGGGTTGTCGTGCATCGTAAGGGAGTTAGTAGTTGTCTCTCTCAAGAGCAGGAAAGATACCTCTAAAAGATCTAAAAAGATTAATTTAATAATCGGAATGGTTTCGTTTTGACAATGAGCCCCCTAGGCTTATGGGGAAAAAGATTGCCATATGTTTTAGAGATATTTTTTGGCACTTTGAGTTCAGATACGGTTTAAGAATCCCGGATGTGAAGAATGAATTCCTAAGACACGTTCTAAAAATTAAAAAGACCCATTTATGAACTTTGCGCCAAATAAAGCAAGGTAATGAGGTGTATGGGGAATATGTCAACTTGATTTCTGCAACTTAGATGTTAACTTTTAAAGGGACATGCACACGGCATCAGTTTTTTGTGGTACCCAAACTTGACTAAACTTTTGTTTTGTAAATGTCCCAACTGAAGCTTAAAATCGCGAATATCAGATTGTCATATTACCGAATATTTACAACAAACAAAACTAAATTTTTTGAATTTCTGGTGGAGTTGCACCCCAAATTAAGCGGGACAAGTTATTATGTCTCGCATTATTATACGCAAAGCATCTTGCTTGATGACCTTAAGGTAGGTATATCTTTGGAAATAACTTAGTATAGAAATCGGCTGGATATTCAGTAGGTTCTTGAGAGTGCCATAGAGCCAAAGACACGGTCCGACGTATTAGCTACAAATAGTTTTCCCGATCCTCGAATGATTAAAAGTCACTTCTTCTCTGTTTTTTGGTGAATTGGGAACGCATTACAAGCTATCTTTATCGGACTTAAATTCTGGGCTTTCTCATAAAATAATAATAAGTAACATTTCTTTAAAAGGTGTAAACCTCAATAGATTTTACGAGGTAATTAAGCCTTGTCTCTAAAGTAAGCGACAATCCGTAACCGCATGCCGCATTTTACCCTCACTCGAAAATTAGGTATACGCCGAGGTGTTAGGAGTCGTATTTTGTCATGATTTCAGTTCTTTTGAAATCGTAAATGTCGTAGGCAGAAAATCCGCGATTCGTACAAATAGGGATCAATGAGGCAAAAATCGGAGCAAAAATGTGAGCCCAAAGTAGAACCATGATCAAGAACAATCGTTGTTCGTTTTTATAGTCTTTGATTTGATAAAATAAATTTAAAATTTGGAAATGACAGTGACGTTTAGCCGAAGGCCCAGGTAGCTATTGCTGTAAAAAACATATTAAATTGTTACTTATTTACTTTTTAATAAATAAAAATAATAATAATAAAAAAGACAATGAAGTAAAAAAAAAAAATACATTTTGGCATAAATATGAGGCCTGGCAATCAACGCCCTCATGGAGTCTGAAACACCTTCAATAGATATAACCCCCACAATTATAACACGTGCACGTGACTTGCCAAACTATACAAACAAACTCAGCGTGACAGCTCATTTAGCGCTTATACATTCGGTAAGCTCAAAGCAATCAAATCCTTGTAACTTGAGAAACAACCAACAAACGTAGTTCTATGTATAATAACTCAATTTATTACAGTTCTCATTGTGAACTTTTAAGTACCTCTTAAAGTATTAAGTAAAATGTATCCCAAACATTTAAGTGGCTTTTAGCACCTTGTTACAAAAATAAAACTTTGTACACTCATAATACCTTACTTCTGTAACTTGTGCAATTTAAAGACTTTAATCCTGTTACATTTTTTTTTTTGAAAGGACAATGGTAAGCAGACAAAGAGTATCCCCAATTGTGCAGGTGAAGCTACAGTTTAAAAAGATGGTGGGACATCACTCTCTCCATTTTCATCCGATAATTCCTTGCAAATAAGTTGAAGTTTTGATATAGCTTAATGCAATGCGGTCAGTAGATGTTGCTCTGAAAGCTCAACAAACAAAAACCATGTCAGTTGACAAATTCTCAGAATCTCCGGTCGTGGTAACGAAATCAGATTAAGTCGTTATTCCGTTGAATTTTTCCAGGACACACCGGAACACGAATTTCCACAAGAGTATAACTAACCAATTTAAAGTGGTGACAGAAAGAACAGGCAAAAAAGAAGACGAAAAAAAATAGGATAGAGATAAAATACCAACTGAACCAACCAACGTCGCAATATTTGTGGAAAACGTTGGTAACAGTTATCGAGTGCATAGGGCTGAACTCAAACGCGCAATGGCACGAGAAGAGTGGGTATTCTTCTGTCACGTGTGTGACAGATTTTTCATTGCGGTTAAAACTTTGGAAAATAAACTTCTGTACGCTCTTTATAGTTGGACGGGCAGTTTGAGGTGAGCTTTATTTAGGGCACTGGATTGAGTGAATGTTGATTTTCAATTTTTCATCCAAGTCATTTGTAGATAGAGGATGCGCTTCAGAGAGGGAGAGTTTTTGATTAAATTATTCCATACCTATTTCATGGAGTTTTTATTTTTGCGCTTAATTTTTTGAGACCAGAATTAATTTTTCTGATTTTGTCATCACTCAAATATTTCTTAAAACCTGTCAATCTTTTCATTCATTCAAAAGCAGAGCTATAGGAACACATTTAACATTAAATTAAAATTATTTCATCAAATCATACAACCAATTCAACTACTGTTCTTGGTCGCGGTTCTGCTTTGGAGTCGTTGGCCCACGCACTGTGTGTCGTTTTCTCTGTTGGAGTGGAACGCATGATATCTAAGTATGCAGTGTGCAGCGACAATGTTTTTCTGCGGAATAACGAAGATGAGTAGGGAGAGGGAGACGCTTGGGGCGTTGTTTTTTTGCTTCATCTATTTAACGATTTAGCGTGAAGTAACTGAGTTGTAAAAAATATCTAAAAAGTCTGCAAACCAAGTCATTCGTTTTGTGTGAATTTTTAGGTTAGGTTAGGTTAGGTTTGAGGAAAGTGCACAGCTTTATGTACTGTGATAATACAGGGGCCTTTTGGTCCATTGTGATCCCTTAGTTTTAGTCGTGGTCATAAAATTAAATTTTTATTGGACAACAAAAAACATGCATAAAAACACTTTACCTGATTTATTAAAGTTGTTCCTTGGTGGAGTTGGCCTTCTAAAAACAACCCGTACTTTTAACAAACCTGATAATGTCCGTCAATGGTACCTGCACTATGTCCTCTAAGTCTCCGAAATGCCTGTCTCCCAGATATCGGAGTCGACTATTTTTGAGGTTTGGGCATTCGCAGAGCAATTTCGTTTAAGTCTCTTTGAAAGTCCCTAACTGTTTTTGATTTAATAGTTACGCTGTTTAGTGCTTTAATGGCCGCATGATTGTCTACGAAGATTGTAATCTTATAAGGGTTCAGGTTCTTGATAGATATGGTTCTTACTGCCTTGTCTATGGCGGCTATTTCAGCTTGAAAGACGCTACAATTATCTAGTTTCATTGAGTTTGTACGAGTCATTTATACATAAGGACTGGCAGAATACTCCGGCTCCTGTACCTACTTCCATTTATGAACCATCGGTGTAGATTTGTATTTTTTGTACGCTTGCATTCGTGTTGGCAATCCAATCCGGTATACAGTAATACCCGGATAAGTGCCTCTTGCTTAAGTGCCTAACCCGCATAAGTACCTTTTCTTGAGAACCATAATTCTGATCACTTAAGGCGGATTTTTGTTATAACTGCCTAACCCGCATAAGTGCCTATCAAAACGGGAATTTAAGGTGAGGCACTTATCCGGGTTTTACAGGTAGAGTAGTTTTTTTTAAACTCTGGTACGGAATCATGTAGTCCGTTTTTCTAGCCAGATCGATACTCAAGTATTTGTGAATTTTAAAATTCGGGACAAATGAGTTTAAGTTTGGAGAAGCTTTTTTTCATGACAGTTTTGATTAAAAATATATGCTGTCTAAATTTGTAATACCGCTGCAGTTACATTGACTTTTCTAGCTCCTCAGTAGATTACCCTTCAGATAGTTCTATTAACTAGTTATTTCAAGTGCCTTTGACGTATTTCAATTATAAGTAGGAATAAGCCCAATAGAGGAAAGGCCTCAATCTTGTGAATAGGAAAAAAGTCGAATCTGAACGGAACTGGAATGCGTTCCAAGTAACCATTTTGTAACATAAAAAAAAATTGAGCGTTAATTTTACATTCAAATATACCGCAGCGATTGGCTGTCGAAGAGATTCGGAAAAAATATCGTAAGTTGTCAAAAGTAAGTGACAGTACAGAGCAATGCAGACAGGTGCGCTACGTTTCATCGGAGAATGTCTCCGAAAGTTGTATCGGAACGAATTTCTCGAATGGATTTTTTCGATATCCTTCAAATCGGAAACAATTCCGCTCCGAACGGATATAGGGGTGAATCGTGAGAGGAAGCGGCGTAATCTTTAATCAAAATTCGTCCCATTATATAACAAATGTAACATTTCCACTACTTACAGGCTAAATACTGACTCATAAGAATTTGAGACAAACAAGAAACAAAAAGTCAAAATGTCTATAATAACGTGATTAACAAAAAAGGTCTACACAGGCCGAAATGGATTTCGGCAGTTTCGAGTCCACCATCCCGAAAATACAGGTATTCCTAACCAATTTCCTGCCATGGGCCATTCTTCCTTCACTTGATTATTTGCTTTGCTTGATGGAAATGATTGACAAAATAGAGAGCCCCAAAAACACACACCATACAGTGAAGCGGATAATTCGGTCATTTAAATTCAATGACTTGGATATACGTGGTGTAACCAATATTATGAACTACATAACATCGACTTTGTATTCAACACGCAACATTTCTTGTATAAGACTGCAACACCAATTAAATTAAATTACAAAGGAAGGATTTCTGAACAAGCCCATTTCATGGAGGAAAATAAGACATTTCCTGACAAACAGAAAGTCCCTTTCAAAGGTATAATATAACACAAAGCGTGACCTTTCACAAATTCTTGAAACACACTGAATTCCACCACACCGTAACCTCAATTGGTGTGGAAGTCTGCCAATTGCGGACTGCTATTTGTAAGTGCATGTCTACAACATCCTTTCTTTCGTATATCATTCTCTGGGTAGGTACCTACCTACTTTATATATATTTATTTGCTCCGTGTGTGGTGACGATACATTTCGTTCTGCGTTTTGAAGCTTCTTTTCCTTTTGTATTGTTTAAGGTAAATAGTTGGAGAATAGGAATTGAAGAATATATTCAATTTCGACGGAGAGAAGCATTCTTCATACGGGGGGAAAGTCATAATTCATCAAATATTTGTTAAAGAAATACGCATCGTCGAACACACTCACACAAAACATACATATCTACGTAGAAGCGAAATTGAAATTCAGGAATTTTATAGCTCAACCCTTCATGGTTATGCATAATCTTCTGGTTTTGAAAAGTAATCTGTTGGGAATGGGTGTGACTTTTTTTTAAATTACCTGAGACATAAAGGATAACGGAGTGTTCGGGATACTTTTCACTGTAAACTGCGGAGGTTATGGCTGAAAGCTTTAACTTGGATTGTCCTATAGAATTTTGTTTCGTGCTGTTTCCTGTTATCCACGGGGTCTTCATTCATACCAAAACTTTTGCCAAACGCCCTATTTGATTTATGAAACTTTTGTCATGTGGAGGGTATTCAAATAATATATGATCACAAGCAAATGAATCATTTTCAAAAAAGTTTAAGCTTTAGAAACAAAATCGCATTAAAGAACAGTAACCCATATCGTAAAACACTAAACTTATTTTTGTGTGCAATATCCTAATACTGCACTAGAAATTGGATGATTTCGAAAGCAATTTAGCAAGTGCATACAGTGAATTATGAAGCACTTTAGCTGGTTAACCGGGAGCGAGAAAAAGTCATGCAAATCAACTATGTGTCCGACTTACTTCAACCGAACTAATGCTTACGAAACACAACATCTTCCAATATAGACTTCCGAACTTTGACAGTATCGAGTAGCGGCGATATTGTTGGAGCTACATCTGTCAAATTGGCTGTCATTTATTCTTTGTGTTTTGCCAAATCACCATGGACGGACATTCAACAAGACGTGCAAATGATAAAATTGTTTTATGAAAATGGGTATTCTGTCCGGGCTACGTTACACGCACTTCGCCTATTTTACGGTCGCCATAATCATCCCATTTCTAGAAATTATCACTTTTTGGTGTTGATTTTAGGCTGGCAGCGTCATCAGTCCATATTTCTTTGAGAACAACAGCAAGGACTTTCTTGTGGTGTTTCTGAAGCTACTCGAATAAGCCACAAACCATAGCAGTCCTCAAAGCCAACATAACTCATACCACCGATTAAATTCAGCTTGATTAATGAGTCAGAGTCATGAAAAATTGGACATTTCGGATGGGCCCCAGGCAGGGAAGCCTCGACGGAAAGGTAGGAAACGCTTAATGAAATACCATTTACATCAAAATATTGAGATTATTTCCATTTCCATCAATCGCAGGCAGTCTATGAAATTTAAAGATTTTTTTAAAATTCACGGAAGATAAGTTAAGTTTCAGACTTGTAACTTGTTATGTTCCTTCAGACAGCACCTGATACTTTAATTAAATCAAAAGTTGTTCATCTGATCGAAAGAAATAGTTTATCAGGCCAAATTGCTTACACCAAAATTGAGAAAACTATATTTCAAACGTCATACCTCATTTTTGTTGGATTATCTCTAATTGCATTGCAACAAGTTGCACTTGGCAATGCACTCGCAAGCCAATTTCGGAAATGATTAATATGACACTCCTCCCATCATGTACGATATATAGAGCGACTGGCAACTCATGTGTGCTATTTGCCATTTGTTCAAATAGCATAATAAATTAGAAACATACCAAGGACACAGGCGAGTCTTGAGCGTAACAGTATCATGACACGATGTGAACTGCAAAATCGCCAGAAATGTTTTTAAAACATATCCACATTGCTGTAGGGTTGTTCTCTTAGCCAAGCCAATGGAGGGGGTTGAACTGGTTATACGTTGGCTTGGCTTAAGTTATGCTAATCGACCATATGAGGTGGTGTACCGGAATTTGATGCAAAACACGGCGATGCACCACCTCACCTCACCAGCCGGAAATGTTTCCTCAGCCGACATGCCATGGAAATGTTTGCGGTTATGCTGCTGAAGTGTGGCCTTGTTTTTTTTGAAAAGTGTTAATTTGTTAGCAGTAAATATGTAGCTGCATAAATTAATGTCGATGCAAATATTGATTGGAAATATCTACTATTTCTAGGGTATTCTTCAAGGGTATTCCAAATGGGTCTAAATGGCGCTCAGTAACTGAAACGCAATGTAAAATCGGAGGTTAATTGTAAACACAGTGTTTTGCAAACATGCACTTTGGTTGTCAGTGAAGTTTTGTACTTTCATTAGATTGTATTGACTTACACCCCCTGCGAGAGCATATATCAACAAGTACCTACAATCTACATGTGTGCATAATTTATTAAACTTTAAATGGCTCATTGGCATGCTAAATGATACTAAGCTGAGATAAGTGCGATAGTTTATTACGCCATTAGGGAAATGATTCAGAATTAAACTCATGGTAGAACGGCTCCTTCTAAAGACTTGCCACACGTGCTGTAATTTGCAGCATTTATATCTCCCCTTGACTCATGAAAAGGTATTTCCTCACACTCCATTTGCATTTTATCAGGGTTGCAATTATAATTTCGGAAGTCTGTAAGGGTTATGTTTAATTAATGGAAGGAATTTCGGCTTGAAAGCTTGAGAAAAATGGCAATGAGTGGGAAAAAATCATATAAACCATCGTCGAAATCACGCCAATCGGCAGCTGAAGATTATCAAGACCAATGTGAAAAAGGAACCCTGTGACCACAATAATTATCTTCGAACTAGATCTAACAATGAGGACCTTCCATGCAAAGCATCGTTGCTTGAGCGTTACACCTTTTATACCGGAAATGATCGCAATGATGAACACTTTGGCACTTTTTATTCTTGGTAGGACGGATCTTTTTATCTTTTTATTTAAATGTCGCAGAAATTAATTTTGTTTATTAATTTTTTTGCAAACGAGCACAGTAGCAATGACCACTTTCCCGTGGTTAAGCTCTTAAAAAGGCTCAAAGTGGAGACGTTTTGTTTCTCGCACCGCAGCAGTAACTTCCCACATGCTTAGCTCGGAAGGAGATTCGTTTATGGCCGTTGTAGAGTCCGGAGAGTTCCGGGAACAAAGCTCAAATTTCAATCGTGTAGCGTAGGGGCGTAGCACTCCATTGTAAAAGGCGAATATGAGAGTGAGAGATCAAATTTATTTTCAAATATGGCCGCAGTTGGCTGTCGGACGTTTATCAAGCCACTGAACAGTGGCTGAAAAGCAACAAAAGAAGAGATATGGCAGCAACTGTCAATAGGTCTTGAATTCAAGTTAAGACTTTGAAAGAACTCTAAAAATGTTAGTTAAACTTGAACCTATGTGATAGAATACAAGATTGATTCTACAGTTCCAACTGTGTCAAGGATACATTACGGTGGAATTTAGTTTTAATAAGTGCAAAATGCGATAATTGTCAGGATAACCTTTCTGCAAGCTACCAGAACCAAGCAGAGTTGCGAAGTTCTAAAAATCTGCACAGGAACAAACAAATAAGCAAAAGCTTAAAACTCCCGCACCAAGTAATGAAGAAAAACATAATCACCTAAGGGCCTCGTTCGTTTAAAAGTTTGAATTTAATAAAGAAATGTTGACCGGACACTGTTACTTACCTTTCGTTTACAACCTCTTTAGTGAAGCTTTAGTCGGGTATATAACTTTGTATCAGCTCCTCTCCAGGTAGTAAGGTTTTTGACTTACCGCACTCCAAATTGGTTGCGGTCCCCTTCCAGTTATGTGTGTTTTCCTCCTGCGCGGGACTCGAAGACTTGTCGAGCCTTAGAATCCATTAGCTCTAAATTTTCTAGCCATTTTAGATAACTTATTTGCACATTTGTAACCATATCGTAGAGTTCACTTTCAACTCTTCATCATTTGTCAACTCTCCATCTCCACCTGTCAATACTGAAACTGATGTTACCAAAAATCACTCGAATAACTTTTGGTGCTTAAAAAGAACAGGGAAATCTCCATCTTAGTTCGTGCTTATTTATTACAAAAGGTATGATTGGAGTCTCATCGAGCGCTTACTGCTCAAGTGACATTCCGTCCGATTCGTCGACGTGCCATTTTGACCCACCCAATATTTGCAAACCCGCCCGTGACAGCTCGCAGAGTTCTTCCAATATAGTCTACAATGTCTTCCACTGACGATGATAATTATGAAATGAAGTGGTTGTTCTCTCAACAATAATTGAATAAAATTCTTCTACAGTTTTCCAAAAGAATTCATGTTATGCTCGTATGCGTTATAGGCCATTTGCAATTATCGCGTACCACAAATAAATAAATATCTCCTAGTTTGGCCATGATGTTCTAACTAAGCCAGTCAAATCGGGTCTCCTAATGCCAGGAAGATCAGACTGCTGCCATCACATTCTGAAATAAAATGTCTGTCAATATCTCACGTACAAAACGTACACCATCGAGAGTTTTAGAGACAATTACCTCAATTGCTGTCTAGTGTTCCATGCGGGCATTGTCAGTCACACTTAAAGGATATTTGATACTAGAAATGTAACACGCATCTGGTGAAGCAGTCTTTGTACTTGCTTTCCTTGCTCGAGAGCAAAGTAAACACTTAACACTTTTACGAAAGTGGGTCATGGTCGGAGGAGTCGAAATAATCGAAGGAAAATATCCATGGGGATGCAATGGCAAAAGTCCTTTTAAATACGAAATAGTTTCTATTAGCAATAAACTTTGCTGACAACAGAAAATAGTGAAATAAATAAAACAAACCATTTGCCTAAAAAGCAATGATCCCCAGGAGGTAAGAAACGTACAGCAATTATATCTGTCAGATGCAGCAAAAACTGCAAATGAATGAAAATTCCATGTCGCATGATGTTGCACGATTTCATTTATAGCCCGCAGAGAGATGCATTTTTATGGAATTTTATTTTGACTGTGCAACATTATGTTGACATTGCGAAAAGTTTGTCCTGTCAATTGAAATGAAAGCCAGGAGAATTTTGCTGAAACTTTTAAGCGATTTAAAATGTCTCAAGCTGTCGGGACCGTATTTCGTTATTTATTTAAGTATTAGCAACTCGGACGAGGAGATTTCCAGTTGGCTTGTTGATACTCTTCATTTGGAGAAAAAAAGGTTTTCCAAATTTCAACGTGTGAATTAAAAGAAATCATATATTTTTATTAATTTATTTAACTGGTAATAAATTGAAAGTTGATAGTAAAAATATGTACTTAAAACTTAAACGACTTAAAACTTCCAAACGACTGTTAGTCTTGTTCGTAATTGCTACGCGAAGGTTTAGGAGAAAAATAAATTAGTAAAATTCTCAATAGATGGCGCTGTTTTACAAAAAGTGCTGTGAAATTGAAATCTTCACTCAGAAATGTCAAAAATTTAATGCGACGGACAATAAAAGCCAAGTGAAATAGCTTAAGTAACGTCAGATGTCATTCGAACTCCTCAGTTCTGTGCATATTTGACTGGGGAAAATATCAAACCAAATTTGCGAGTTGAACAAAATTATTCGATTTAAAAGTGAATCTTAAATTTTTTTAAACTGCCGAGACACTGCAACCTTTTACTTTCAGTTATGCAGACAAAGCGCCTTCTGCAATGCTTCAATATTTTAGTTTAGGTATAGACATAGACATCCGCGTCGTTGAATGCACTCATAACCTCGTATTTTTGCAAGCTGGTAGCAAAGAGAGTTTTGTACGCCTGCATTATTATAAGCTCTATCCATTTCAGCATTTTCAATTTTACAAACTGATTGTTCAGTGACTCACCATATTTTCGACTTCATAGCCGCATATGACAGCATTCATCGCCTGGCGATGGTCGACTTCGGGATACCGGAAAAATTGATCCAGTAGTGTCGCATGACGGTGAAAAACACCAGCTACAACGTGCAGTTTGGAAGTATAGATCCTCCAGATTATTTCCAACTTGCAACGGATTTCGGCAACAAGACGCGCTATCATGTGGCTTCTTCAATATCGTTCTGGAGCAAATAGTGCGCAAGGCAGGTTTCAACACGAAAGCATATGACCAACGCCTACGACAAAACGTCACTGTTGGATAGGTACAATTTCGGGGTTGTTAAGGAGTAGTTAAGGAGCTCTACCTCGGAGTGAACATGACCTCCACGAACTCTGCAAACTCTTCGAGCTCTATAAGGATTAAAATTAGCTCAGTCTATTTTTAGACTTCAATTACAATATGCTTGTTGGCGATTCGGCTGCAACTTGCAAAAACGACAACAAATAGCACAAAAAAACTTCCAGTTCTAACCATATTAAAATACACCTACACAAGCTTTCGAAATAACTTCATGTACTAGAGTTCGGCGAGTGCAAGGGCAATGTTGTTTCTTTAGGCCATTTTGCATACTGAATCCGAATTTGTTTGCCTTTCCATTTAACAATTGAGTTATAACAGAAATAGTGTTCCGCCTTCAAAATGTGCTTTCCACTTATATACAAAAGCAAAACACTCCATCACATTCGCAGTCACGAGAAATGTTGACGGCAAATTGAAGTTGAGACATCCTTTTGAAATTTTGCCCAGGGCATTTATGCTTTATTTTGAGAAAGATCCAGGTGTGGGTGTAACAATACAAAAATCCTAATTATTTATATTCAATGTGAAAGCGAAGAAGACATTTTTTGAATATCAATGGAACAATTGTGGGCGACATTGAAATAGAAGAGATTGGCAGGGCTTTTAACAAATTGAGTAAAAGAAATATTGCCGAATCGCGGAGTATTTGTCCTTGAAGATTGACTGCCGCTTGCTTAATATTTCAAATTAAATTTGCAAATTAAATTGAATATGTAAATAAATGGGCCCAATTGGGTTTCTCACAATCGTAAATGCTAACGCCACAGTTTTGTAAGGAGACTTTTAAATGGCTTGAGATTCTCAGAGCCAGTTTTTCTTCTCTACCCTATTTCGATCACGGTTTTTGGTTGGTTAAGGTGTATGAATACAAAGCGAGAGGTCCCAGGTTCGATCCCCGAAAAAACACAAAACACAAACGCCTTAATGTTTTTTTCCACTGCGCCATCTCTTGCGAACGTCTGACAAACATCCGAGAGTAAAACTGTCATGAAAGAGGTTCTCAATAAGCCATTTGGACTCGGCGTAACTTTGTAAAACTCACACAAAACGAATGGTAGTGAGAAACTAGGCTTTGGGGGTGATGCGCCAACTATTTATTTATTTTCCGATTGTCAGTCTGACTCCAAAAATGCGCATTGAATAAAATGGTGTCAATTTTTAGATGCTCCTTGTAATCTCAATGGACATTATGCAATCCCTGTCATTACTTGAGTAAAAAAGTCAGTTCAAAACAATGACAACAACTGCAACAATAGCTACCTATACCTACTAACAACACTCACTCCATGTTAACGATTTACTAATGTTTTCATTGTCTCCCACCTACTGCCTCGCATTTTTATCGCAGAACAATGGTGTGATGCCGTCAGTGTTGCTGGAGAGAAATATTATAATTTACTACTGCAGCCAAAAAATAGAAGTAGGTACAGATATTTTCTTCTCTTCAAAAATTGCATGAAACCAGCGAAAGAGGGAAATTCCCTATTTGACGACAGTTTGGAAGGTAAAAGTGCTGGCAAATTTGCATTAAATTTAAAATAAATTAAATTTATTAAGGATAAAATTACACTTCGCTGCAAGTGTAAGATATTTAAGGTCTTTAAAAATGTGAAAGGAGGAGCACGGAAGTACGGAGGTGTTGAAAGTATTACAATACTCCTATGGGAGTACTTTCGGCAACACTGTCATGCAGTTTTCTGGGTCAACTCTATTCTTTTAATTGCTTTCCACGCAATTCATGATTTTACAAAGCTTTTCCAAATCCAACGACTGACAGATTGGCGGGGGGATTTATTATCACTTGGCGGATGATTGTTTCTATATGATTGCAATTATGACAGACCAGCTTTAGACAAGAGATATCGAGCGTGAAACTATGTCTGATTGTATCCATGATGTCTGATTGCATCTATTTCATATTTTGTTTTCCCCACACAAACCACTTCCTACCGATATTTGGCATGGCTTATATGCTTTCTCGAATGTCAAGGTCGCCGTTACGTGAGGGTGACATTTTCGAATCACCAGTTGCCGTTCGTTTGGAATTTTGTCTTTGTCTTTGAACGGCATTCTAGGGGTTCTTTGCTATTATTTTTTTAATTATTTTCTTGTGGCTTCCGTCTTTGATGTGCTCTTCTTTGGTGCTTATTCAACAGAGCCTTTTTCACAATCCAATGTTTGTATTAAAGTCGTTGTGTCTTCTTGCAATTAAAAATTTATTTTCATTTCTATGGTAGGGTTTTCGCCATTTTCTGGAATATTCTGCTCTTTGCTCTAGGATGCACTTGACTTTGCAGACAATTTGCACGACTGCAAGTCTGTCCTTTCAAAATGTGCGCCAAGTCACAAATCACAATTTCATTCAAGTATCCATCGCACTCTGTTTGAGTGGACTTAAACGTTTTCCTTGCGAAGGAAGAAGCCCAAGTTGCGACTTTACCACCACCTGTTTATTTTTCGTTTGGATACTGCTTCAAATCAATCATATCTGTGAGTCTTTCTGTGTAGATACTCATGGAGCGATTATATGGAAATGCTCCATCATCCTGACTGGATTATTGATTTCAAATATTTAAATTGGAATCCACGCGAATCACTTTTACGGCTACACTTGAAATTCAATCAGTTTAACCGAAGTCGCATTGTTGCAAAAAAATATCGAAAATAATAATAATATTGAATTGGCGAGGCTTATTGCAAGTGGTTTGCGGTTTTCCTCTTTTTTATGATTAATTTGATTGACTCCAAGTTTCCATGCAATTAATCATTCGAAAGCCCTTAGCAATTTCTATCAAGTGGCATGTGAATTACCAATCAAAGGAAGGGGTGTGCGATCGGTCCCGAATACGTTACTGATAATATAGTGTAAATCTTTAAATAGATTTAAATACTTTTTGCTGGCAATCCCAACTTAAAGATGCATAAAAACAAGACTCATTATTTACTTTCGCATAACAGAAAGGTAAGCAGTAAACAATAATGTTTGGATTGGAATGAACTAAAATATATATATAATGCATGAGAAAACAGGAGCAGGCAAGCCAAGGGCAGAGGAGTCCTGGCAAATTGCGTGTAATCATGTATGTACTTACCCTTGGGTAAGGATTCATAACAACTTGCGCTTGATAATGGTAATTAACTAATATGAAACGAAAAAGAAATCGTTTCAGTGTTTTGCAGATATGAAACTCCGGCATGTGGCGGGTATTTGGTTAAAATACCGTATAACTTGGCATAAGTTGATGGCTGACATTTTTTTTTTTGCATTAAAATAGAGTGCTCTACTATGATTTATATGGCGGCAGTGGAGGTGTTTTCGAATTACTTTCCTTTGGCTGCACACTACTTGATGGATCTAAAGGCTGATGTAAAGACACTTTAAAGGACATGTATCTATCATTTTAAAGGGCGTTATATAAATGAAGAGAATCAAGGACAAACCAACCAAGTAACTGGATATAATTCACGAGTGTCCAGCTTATACTAGGGACTTTTGGTATATTGTGATCACTGTTTGTTTCGGGGTGCTGAAAATATTTTGCGGTAGCATCGAAAACATAAATGAAATGCTTTACTTGTTTCCAATGGTCTTTTTTAAATTTTTGTGACAAGTTAATTAAGATGATTAATTTTTTAACTCCTTTTACTATTAATTTACCCTTTTATTTAAAACTAGCTAACCTGTGCTCGCCTTGCTTCACCCGCCTGCCAATTTTAAGACAAAAAGTATTTTCATCAGACTACCTACATCGAACCGGTGTTTATAAACACATTTATGTTAATTACTTTGGACCTTTCTGAAAGCAACCAAAATCAAAAACAAAGACAATAAGAACATATGTTATTTGAATTCCTACTAAAAAGCCTACACAAAAAAGATTTACGCAAGTTCTGTTATTTCCCTCTTACCTCAAATGTCGACGAAAATGCGTTCAACCTGAATGTGTGCGTTGAAAATAGATATTGACTGGGATAAAAAGTATCCTAAGTCCCGACCCAAAACATAAGCAATCACTATGCCAAGTTTCATCAAAATCCATCCAGTAGTTTCTGCGTGATGCGTGGTCAGACATTTTTTATTCTACAATTTTATTATATGTAGAGATTTTAAACTTTATTTGTATGTATTATTATTGGAGGTATTTAGGGGAATATCATTTCTAAGGTATCATTACTTTTTATTAGAATATCTTAAAGCAAGTTTTATTTTATCCAACATTGTCGTTTATGTTGTCCTTTTTTAATAGTTTCTTGATAATTGATTTTTTAAACATGTCCTTAATATCTCATTGAATATATGCGAAATTCGCACTCGTTAAATTATTATAAAGTTTCATTGGACTTTAGTCAATAAGTGCAACTTTGTTTTAATGAATCTTTAAACAAAGAATTCGTGGATCGGCCTTGGTGAAATGTTATGTTATTATTTTGCAAGAATTTCATCCCAAATTGTTAAAAGTAAGGAAATATTGAATCTGTGCAAATATTGCATAAAGTCAATATTCCATTCAAATATAGCTGGTCAGGAAATATTTTTTCAGCACACCATATTCAAACAAGGCAATTCTTTTTCTCTTTTCGTATAAAATACACAGAAGCAATAACACAACGCAAAAACAGTTTTTATATTTGTGAGTCATACATACACATGTGCAATTAAATTTGTTTATTTAAATAACTGACTATTCATGAACTATCAGGGGAGTTAAAAAAAATCAATAAAATTGTTTTTTATAAATTTCACGACTTACCTTATGACACAGCATATATGGGGTACAGCTGTGTTTATGAAAATAGTAGTGCGACTGAGCTTTAAATGTTGGACAGTAAAATTAAGTAAGAAACAAAATATTTTGAAACTTCGGAACATAAATTCACAAAATTTAGTCTTTCATTAAAAAAATAGTGGCTATGTAAAGGAAAAAAGAAACTTCATAGGTTTTTGATTGGATTTAGACCCGGGGACTTAGCTTGCCATGGGCCATGGCATGATGTCAATCTCTTCGCACGCAAACCAATCTTTAGCAATCCTACTTGTGTGGTTTGGGTCGTTGCCTTGCTGAAGCGCCCATTTTTAAAGGCATTTCCCAACTGGCGTATGGTAACATTTTGGTCCATGATAACATTTATCACTTAAATTGGATCAACACCAGCATACGAAAAACAGGTCAATATCATAATGCTCAGACCGCCGTGTTTAACAAACTTCTGATTATACTTGGGATGATATTTTGCCCTCATCCGTCCACATTATGTTGCGCCACTTATTGATGGCCCAGTTTTCACGAATTTTCGTAAATTGTATTCTCGCGGTTGGTTTCTTTTCGCAAGACGATGGATTAAAAATCACATTACAGTGATAGGAAAATCGAAATCATTTATTTTTTTGAATTAAACTACTAACCCCCGTATTAATAAAGGCTGCATAAAAGTTATCAATTGGTTACACAGCAGTTACGTCAAATTTTTGTATACTAACTGACGTGTGCTAGCAAACTAACTTGTGCACATTTGTTTATTAATATGGGGATAAACATTTAAGCCACAGTTAATTATTTTGGAAAAAATGTAGTTATTTAACATTTATCTTAATATTTTTTTTTAAATTAAATTTAACTTATTAAAATTTCTCGACACGATATTGTTGATCATTACGGGTATTTAAATATTACTTTCACAAATGGAGGTACAAGTGGTGCTTTCTATAGTCAAACAGAAGATAAAGAAAGAGACACATTAGCCGTTGAGGAGCTAGAAAATGTTTACAGCCTTTGAAAGTATAAGATGTTATCAAATTGTCTGTCTTAATGAGTTTGGTGGGAATGCAATAAAGAGACTCTCTTTTTTAGAATCAGGTCTTAACTTTGACTATTTAAAAACCAACGAGCAGAAATCTATGATTTAAGTTTATAAAATTAAAACAAAATAGAAATGAAGGCTGATATCCTGAATTTAATTTAAAACTCAAATTAATTTCATTTATTTGGAAATATTTATTTTTTTTCCTGCGCACTTTAAATATCTCGCATTCGATCGCATTTCATCGGTCGTTTCGCAGCGGCGCCATTTTTAGAAAAGTTTGTTTAACTGAATGTGTTCTTTAAATATTTCGTCAAAAATGACCTTACAGCTTATAGAATAATTAAGTTTCATTGGCGCTACTTATTTAATTCAAAGTGTTATGCTGCTTAGCCCTCAATGGATGCTTATCATAACAGTTTGCCAGGCTTGCTAGCTTGACTAAAACATTTGCTTGGATGTTTTTCCTTCTCTCACTCCTTAGCCAGTGTAATAGCTCTTCATTGAGACGTTAAAATGTGAGGACAGCCTTTTTGGAATAGCGAAAAGTGATTCCCATAAAAGGTTATCTTGGAAAAAATCTCTGCTCCTACAGAGGTTGTGCCATAACTCAAACCCATCATATAAAGATTCGTCAGGGTGTTTGAATTTATTGTATTATAACCGCCTAAAGTTCCAAAAACTTTCGTTCAGAAGCTCCTCAAAATGTGCACCACTAGCTAATCAAAAAGCGCTTAAACCCTATTGAGTACTCAAACCGATTCAAAACACTTGGTACGAAAAAGCTAAAAGCCCTTTCACCATACCACACAAGACACAAACGTCCTTGTTCCACCTGGCCACAAGCTCATCCGCAAAAGACACCTTCCACAATATATTTCAAAACTTTTTCGCCATATTGCGACAGCTTTCGTTTTTCCATTTTCGAAACTACACTTTGCCCAATGTTTATTTTTTCAAATACACAAAACACAAATTGTTTCCATTCACATTCAGTCGTGTTAGATATTTTGTAATGAAAATACTTTTTTCGCACAGAGGCGATGTGCTTCCGCGCTCTGTTTAGCATTTACCACACATGAATAATTTTCATTTTAATTATCCTCCTGTGCAGTGTGTTGTGTACCTTATTTCGCAGTGATATACAAAACTTGTCATAAATTAACGCAGATAATAGTGTAGAATGTGAAATAACAACTCGGCCAGAAAACAAAAAACGTACCTATCTACCGACGTGTACACACAAGCTATAAAAATCAATTCTCGAAAACCACATCTGAATTTCATTAGCATATGGTTAAATTGTTGTTTTCCATCAAATTTAACCTCCCATCCGGATGTAGGTGGACCGATTTAGTCCTTCGAAAACTACGTAGTTTAAGTGGTGTATACGAGTACATGATCTGTGGCCAGAGTTGGCAACATTGATTAGTCTACAGACTCACACAAACGCAATTGATTTGTATGCACAGACCCAAGTGCTATGAAGGATTTCTAAAGCCTAAAGGACGTATCTGATCACGGTGTGAATTTCTGGATTCGTCGTGCGATTGGGAAAATGGTCGAAGTGCAAAAGGGCTCTTCGGTGAAAAAAATACCATCGTCGTTGAAGAGGGAAACCGTTGTTGTTAATGCGCCAATGAAAAAAGTAACTTTGGTGCCAAACGAGGAGGTAAGCTCCAGATGACGGTTTGTTGTTGTTTTTATTGACTAACTTTGGCAGGGTAATGTAGTCGCCAAGGTTTTCTCTTCAATACACCATGATGTATTATAGTGAATCAATTTTTTAGGGATTTTCTATATCGATTCGGAATCGAATACGCAGTGGAAGGTGGCGCAATATTCGATAAAAACTTTTGCTAGTTGCGTGTTACTTTAACGAGTCGATTAGAAGTAAATATTTATTGACTTGCTCCCACCATGACAGCTGACATCCTCATCAAATTTACGACTGGGTATAGGGGATGATTTATCACAAGCCGAGTTAGATTACAAATTGAAAATATAACTGACGCCTAATGTAGGTAGTTCATTTCACTTATTGAGTAAAGTAATTACATACTTTATGGTTAGGTTTGGAAAGAGCGGAAAAAAATAAATAAAAAAATCCTGACCTACATGTCTCGCAGCTGCCACAGCCACAGCCACTCCTTTAAATATGAGTGAGCTGTTCAGCTTTGATATGTTCTATACCTACCTACCATAAGACGTACCAGCTCGCGTATACGAGAGTAATGTGTGCGAAATGGTTCTGCTGGAGAAGGGGTTAATTAAGCAGGTGAAGGTTGAATTAAAAACCAGAAGTTGATCACTTAGTAGTGGGGGGCAAATTAAAAGTAATTGAATCTAATCAGAGTGACCGTTTGGGTCAGGTCTAATGCCCAAATACAAATTTTACTTTTTAACCTTAAATAAGTGATGTTTGGAGCTGGAAATAGAAGCAGTAATCGCTCCCAGAGGTAGTCCATAAATAGCTATCTAAATTTTTTGTTTACTCTGCTCAGTGCGACAGCCTGACATTATCTAATTACCTGGTTATATATTATTATTTTTTCTGTTTATTTAAGTGAAGGCAGTTCCCTTGAGGGTATCTTTTAAGTTATTTATATGAGGTAGGAAAATGTTCTGGCCCACCTTCTTTCGCTTAGACCTAGAAGTTTGAATGGATTGTAACTGAAGTACGTTTTGTTTCATTGGTTTCATTTAAATTTAAATCATTAAAAAGTAACATTTCAACACATCAGGTTAGGGGGCCTACTGAGCGAGGGGTCATTAGACTTATTCCACTATACTATCACTGACTTACATGGGAGAGTTTAACTGTAATTAGATAATTGTTCCATTTCCATTCGCCCCAAACAAAAATTACAAAAACGAAAGGTTAGGCCTGGGACGGGATTTAGTCCTAAACCTAAACAAACCATTTATGGAGTAAATTTTTCGAAAAAGTGGATTGTAATTATTAAAAAGGTTCACTACCTATGACATGACGAAGTTCGAATAAATATGGCCTTATTATTTTTTTTTATTATTTTTGTATTTTACAAAAACATAAGAATTAATTAAGTTTAAATTGCACGCATCAATAAAATTTAATTAAAATAGATCACAAATCTGTCATTATATCTTCTGTAATTCATTTTTCGCGTCATACCTCACGTATTATATTTCATGTTTTAAAGAAAACCTTACGAATGCTATACAAACAACTCGGAATTCAAAACAATAATAATTTTCCATCGATACATAAAACTAACCTATATTTTTTTAGAACTTGTTTAATTGTAAAAAAGGTTTAGACATTTAACAAACATTAAGTTTTCAACGGTTTTAACATTTTATTTATTAAAAATTTGGGCTTAAATTCATTTCAGAAGAAAAATCTCTCTTTATGATTGTTTGCGACTGAAAAATATTTTATTTAATTTATTCATAATATTTATAATGTATGATAAAAAATCGATTTATTAATAGAAATCGTTCCACCCTTCTAGGGCTCTTTCCATATTATTTTCTCTTATTTCTTCAAATAAAAAAGATACAATTTCAGATGAAGGTTCAAAATACGGAAAATCGAAAAATCGCAGTAGATTGCTAGTCAAGCGAAGCAGCGGAGTAGATTTTTAATCTTTTTACAAAATCGGAGTAGATCTAATGCAATTGCATTAAAGTCCAAACACTGCCTTGCATCCTTTACAGAGCTATGGCGCCATCTCCGCAATAGAAGAACATGCACGACTCGTTCGCACGAAACTTGTTGCTTCCTTGATTTTTTGTACGTGGAATTGGAAATCCGCAAGCGATTTGCCTTGTTTGGTACAATCCCTACAGTAGATGCTCGGAAATGTTGAGAGAAATTATTTGTACATTTAAAAATATGCGCGCGACTGGGCCGCACCTAGCTTGCTTCTTTATTTTATAGAGGAAGTTTGTTTATCTAAGAGCAATGTACAATTCCGAGGTAAAAAAGTCCTCTTCCATCTGATCTATTTTTCACGGACTGTGAAAATTGTTTTCCAACTAAAGGCGGGTACGCAGTTCACGTGAAATCCAATTTTTCATACAACATTTTCACTGCGAAATGTCAAAATGAACTTTCCACATGAAAATTTCACCAGTAAAAAATAATTGTTCAAAAAGTGATTTGTAGGGGGCGTTTCACTTGGCTTTTATTGTCCGTTGCATTCAATTTTTGACATTTCGGCGTGAAAATTTCACTTTCAATTTTACAGCACTTTTTGGAGACGAGTGAAAATTTCACTTCACTCGAACAGCGTACTAGGACCAACCTTTATTTTCGAATATCCTTGATCTTAATAGCTGTCAGTGGCTTTTTTCAGCTGCTATTTAAACGCACATTTGGGAAGTTTTTTTGCAAACATGCATTTGTTTGAAAGCAGTAAATTTGGTTTATTTTGATAATTTTTATAGACTAACGTTGGTTTCATCCCTCTCTTAAAATATTAAGTTTCAGAATTACTCGAAATAAAAAACAGCAACAAGGTTAAAAACTAACAGTTCCATAAAAATAACTTTTGAAGTAAAATCAATTCGCACGCTTTTTAGATTTATATCCAAATAGCTAAGCGAATATCTGCTTTAACCAATATTGGCACAAATTATTACAGATTTTCCGCTTTTAAAAAGTGGGTCTTGCAGTTCTGTCCGTATCTGTGAATTATAAGAAATTTTGCAAGTCGAGAACGCAAATCTCAAATTTTCATCGGCATGTTTCTAAATGAGAATAAATATAAAAAAAACAGTCCTATTACGTAGAGATGAACTGTGTCAAGATTTCGGTAGGTATATCATGGACCCTATCTAGTACCGCTTCTGAGTTTATTACCACATACTTTTTTTAAATAAAAATCAAGCAACCAAACTGTTGTTATAAACGAGATAGTTTCGTGCGACCCAGTCGTGCACTTTATTTCAATTATTGAACTATAGAGTCACGACAATAATCGCAGTTAAATTGGAAGTGGATTTATCAAGGATCAACTAGTAAATGGATATTTTCTGTTTAATTCCGCTAGTAAGCAAACGGGAAACATTTTTTAGGAGAAATGGAAAAGCACAGAACTAAAATATAATTTGATTATCCAGGTTAACATTTTCCATGAAACATTCTTAATTGTGGCCTACATTTGGTCTAAGGTGGAGGTTAAAAACAATTGCTAGTAAGGCTCGATGCAATTTATTTAACAATACCAATTATTTGTGGAATAGAGTTTTTTTTCCAAAACACATTCGTCCTCTTAATGAGCAAATTAGTACAAATAGGCAGTAGACATTAAGTAACTGACCCACTTAATTTGAATACTAATATTTCTGATTATGTTTCTTTTACTTACAGGAGCTGGTTGCGATATCACCAGAACGTAGAAATTGGCGTGGGATTTTCATTGCGCTCTTAGTGATAGCTGCTGTATTCAGCCTTATTATTTTTTCAATATTTCTTTTGTCACCAGGTGAGTTTATTAAATATACTCTTACAGAAATTAGTACTACTAATGCATTTTCCACCAACCAGAGGATGAGGGAACCCGAATACGTGGACGACGAATGGTTCTAAGCGATGTCATTG
Source organism: Cheilosia pagana (assembly GCA_936431705.1). Classification (NCBI taxonomy): domain Eukaryota; kingdom Metazoa; phylum Arthropoda; class Insecta; order Diptera; family Syrphidae; genus Cheilosia; species Cheilosia pagana. Next base: position 30,784,121 of record OW386168.1, on the reverse strand, counting down.
GCAACAGTTTGGAGTGGAAACAATTTAATGGCACATGGATAAATGGTATGCAAATAAATCGAATTGCATTTCTCGTAACTGTACAAGATTAAAAAAAATGTATATTCAGATATCGAGCTGGTTTATCGTGATGCGACTGGCGGTCTATCGATTCTAAATTTAGACAATTATACTACTCGAGTTCTTATGACGAATTCAACTTTTGTAAGTACTATTGCACTTGGTTGTATCATTTGGAAGCGGATTTGAATAAGTTGTAAATTGACTTTTGCATGCTCTTTTTCGAAAATTCCGCAGAGGCAACTGAACGCTGAATCGTTTTTAGTCTCACCAGATCAGAAGTATGTCCTACTTCAATCGGATAGCAGTGTCGATGGATCGAGGTATGGAAAAATTTTGTTTTAAAGAAGGGTTTTTATTTATAAATTGCTTACAGAAACAGTTCTTACAAGAAACAGTTCTTTTTCCTTTAATGTAAGATCATACATTTTCAATTAAACTAAATTTGGGCTTTGTGAGTTTCTAGTTCAATTCGCCACATTACTATTTTGAAACAAGCTACAGGGGGGTGAACGTATTTCTGGAATGGCTTAGTTGTTTTTTTTTTTTTTTTTTTGTGGGGTTGCTAAGTGGTTTTTATACCCAAAGCTGGTAAATGCTCTCACGTGCGTCCGAAAGATCTCAGACCTATTAGTTTTTTATCATTCCTCCTAAAAACTTACAACGACTGATTGAAATAAATTTACGCAAAACCATTAACAAAAAACTTCTGCCAACCTATTCTAAATGCCTACTCTATAGGTAAATCAGTAAAAACGCTAAATCGTTCCGTAGAGGGTTCCCTCCGTCATAAGGAGTATAAAATGGTTTTTATTCCTATACATAGAAGGCGCTTTTAACAACGTCGACTCACCTGCGATCGCTGGCAGCTCTGAACTCTGACGCTCAATAGGCGAATTATCAACTCAATTCTCGGTGAGATATTTACCAGAAGATCTGTCAGTAAAAGGAACCCCACAAGGTGGCGTCCAATCGCCCCTTCTCTGAAATTTAGTGGTGAATGAACTGCTAATATGTCTGGAAACGGGAGGTCACAATGTGATTGCATATGCGGACGACGTTGCTATTGCCGTCTCAGGAAAGTACAAACTAATAAAATAGATGCGGGTTAGGCGTGAACCCTCATAAAACTGAACTTGTACTCTTCTCTTGGAAATACAAGATTCCAGACTTTGAAACTCCATCTATAAATGGCACTAGTTTGACATTCTCAAATGAGGCCAAATACTTAGATCTTGTTTTTTGACACGAAACTAAGCTAGAATCCTAACATTCAGGAAAAAGGTTAGAAAAGCCACTGTGACTCTTTTCTCTTGCAAAAAAGCAATTAGGAACAAACCTCGTATCACTCACTGGTGTGGTTAGTGGACTGCTTTGGACAAAGCGATTAATCGCGATAGGTTGAGCAAGGTTCAAAGAACGGCTTGCTTGTGCATCGGTAACATCTGACATCTTCAGCAGACAAACGGCAGCTTCCGCAGCCGTACGCCTCAAGGCTACTTCACAATGGATCAGCAAAACAATATGTACAAAAAATTAAAGAAAAAACTTTGTAAACGACGGAAGTGAGATTTGTAGTTAAATTTATATTTTTTTAGTGTTAAAATTATTCACTTGCTGAAACGTCACCAAATTTATAAAACTCCAAAAATGTGTTCAATGAAAAACCTCTCTTCTCCTTTAGGCACTATGTTTACGAAGTCCTTACGCGAAACACGTTCCCCTTGGGACCAACGGAAAACAGTGCCGACGCCCCACGCCTCCAGCACGTGGAATGGGCACCGAACTCGCAACTACCTGCTAGTAACAAGAACTCCATGAACCAGGGTATTGCATTCGTCTACGAAAACGACTTGTACTACAAGCCGAAAGTGCAGGGAGACTTGGTTTGTCGCATCACCACAACAGGTACATTCACAAAAAAAAACTATAATCCAAATGGATTTCTAATTTGTATGACTTGAATAGGCAAACCCGGCATTATAACAAACGGTATTCCCGACTGGATGTACGAGAACGTGCCGGAACTCAAGAGCAGCACCCTGATGTTCTCGCCAGATGTCCAGTACCTGGCCTTTTTAACATTCAACGATACTGAAGTGCACGAATACAAGTAAGCCAGCCCATGCAATTGCTTTACCAACTTTTGCATTTCGTAACTCCCGCAGGTACTCCTGGACGGGTGATGATCTCAAATATCCAAAAATTCTCTCGGAGAGATACCCAAAGGCTGGCACAACCAACACCAACGTGACAGTGAACATCGTGAACCTGACCGTACTCAAGTACATTTTCCCGAGCCAAGTAAAACTACCCCCCGAACTGACAAACGGCAGCTACATCGGTGGTCTGACCTGGGCTTCCGCTATAGATCTCTCGCTTACAGTCACCGATCGAGATCAAACAAAAGCCACCACTGTTCTGTGCCGGGCACCTGCATTTGTGTGTCAAGCCATTCACACCGAGGTGACCGTCAGCGATGGATGGGTGCTGCCGGCGGAGAAGCCCATATTCTCCTCGCGAATAAGTGCTCAAATAAACGCACACCACAACATCCACAGCGTGAAGAACGGCTCGGAGGGCCTGGCCAATGTCACCGAGGGTCAGACCACATACGAGATCTCGAATGGTGGGTATCTGCTGAAGCGTTTGTCAGTGCGAGACGGTGAACACGGTCACTTTCGACACGTCGTCTTCATATCGACACTCGACCGTCGGTGGGTCCCGCTGACAATGGGCCTCTTCGAAGTCACGGAAATTATCGGTTGGGATGAGATTAACGAAATCGTATACTTCATGGCCGCACCTGAGAAGAGACCTGGCGAGCGGCATCTCTACAAAATCAGCCTTAAACTGAATGTCACGAAGCCCAATCGCACGTACATAACGTCGACGCAGCCGACATGCCTCACGTGTGACAACAGTCCCTCCACTTTCAAGCTCATCAATCCGGTGGTGGATAATCAGACGACCCCATCGGACGAGGGCTGCACATTTGAGATCCCGAAGAACTGCCTCTACAACAAGGTATACTTTAGCAAGGATTTCTCGTACTATGTCCAGGAGTGCTTGGGTCCCGAATCGCCCTCGGTATACCTCGTCGAAACGCAGTCGAACAACAAGATATATGTCCTAAACTCTGGCAACGATTTAAGGCACAGGTTGGCTCAGCTGGCGCTTCCACAAATCCGCACATTCAGTGTAGAGATCCGGCACGGTTTCCATGCTCAGGTGCGGCTGTTTCTTCCACCCGGTATGCGAGAGGAGGAAGAGATTGCATTCCCGCTTATCCTACAAATGTAAGTTTTTCCATTGTGTACGCAGTCAGTTGACATCGAATTTGGAATTTTGCAGAGATTCCTCACCCGGATCGCAGTTGGTGTCGGAAAAGTTTCACGTAGACTGGAATTGGTATCTCTGCAGTCAGCGGTCGATTATTGTTGCACAAATCGATGGACGAGGTAGCGGCTTCCAGGGGGAGTTGCTGCGCACTCAAGTGCATGGCAAACTGGGTACCGTCGAAATTGAAGACCAACTGGGCGTGCTAACGTAAGATCAGCTCCACGACTTGAAGCGTTTTCTGACTTTTCTCTGATTAGGTATCTCCGCGACAACCTGAAGTTCATAGACCCATCACGCATATGTGCATATGGCTTGGGCTATGGAGGATATGCGACTGCAATGACGCTTATCGAGGATTCACAGCAGGTGGTGCAATGTGGCGTTGCGATAAATCCTGTTGTCTCATTCGGATACCATTGTAAGTGAATCGCGAGGTTTTTATGGGAAATTTGTAACTCTGATGTTATTTTTATATATGTAGATTCATTTTTCACGGAACGATACATTCCTCTGAAGGGGGACTACTTGAGGGCGCTACAAGAGGCCGATCTAACCATGAAGGCTGGAAATATAAAAGGCCGCAATCTTATGCTAATGCATGGCACTGCTGACACTTTTGTGCATCACGAACATTCCCTAATGTTGGTTCGTTCGTTAGTGGATCAGCAGGTCAAATTTCGACACCAGGTGAGTAACAAAATTTGGTAACCAGATGTTTGAACCAGTTCTATATCCTCGAGGTGAATGAGGCTCGCAGGCACAGATCAAGGTCACTAATATTTACGACGTACATATGAAGGACCATTCAAATGTGGCGGGCATCCGAAATGTCCAATTTTCCATGACTCTGGCTCATAGATCAGGGGTCGAACCGCGTCCTCCGTGAACGAGCATTACGTTTACGGAATTAAGTTGATTAGCATGTGAAACAAACGCGATTCGACCCCAGGTTGAATTTGACCGGGTTATGTTGGCTTTGTGGGCCGCTGTGAATCGTGGCTTATTCGCGTAGCATCAGAAACCCCACAAGAAAAGGTCCTTGCTGTTGTTCTCGAAGAAATATGGCTCTTGGATCTCATGTGGATTGGTATCGTCCATATTCGACAATTTTGTTTTTCGATGTACCCATTCCAGAAATTGGGACAGAAGTTTCCCTCTCTGAGAGAGGTCTGTCATTTTGACAGTCTTTTCCATTTTTACTACAAAAGTAAAGAAACAGACGTAATATCGCCGCTACTGTCAAACTTCAGAAGTCTATTATGCGGTCTACCGGTAGAGACCAGGGTTTCACTTTTTGCAAGCCAGCACTATTCGCCAAGTTTCTTTGCAATACCCTTTCACAGGTTTAACACTTTAAGCGTGGTCGTGGATGGGCCACCAGATAGGACATTATTCAGACCCATGCCAAGGTCCTTCTGCCTTATTTATCTTTCGACGAAATCAATGCATTTCTGCAACTAATTTGCAGTCTTTCTGGCTACTTAAACATAAGTTGGTAAAATTTCAAAGGACACTTTTATTGCCATTCTTGCCTAAATATACAGTATGTTTGCAATAAAACCAAACCTTTAATGTCTGTCCCACTGACATTATGTACCTACTTAAATTCCAGGTGTACACCGATGAAGATCATCATCTGTCCAAATCACTGTACCACGTCTATAAAACCATGGAGTGGTACTTTGATGAATGCTTCGGACCATTGGACGAAAACGAATGGGATCCGACGGGACTATTCGTGTTCAAACAATAAAGTTTTCCCTATCTTTTAGTTTTTTAAAATTTTTGTATAAAAGCGCGCGCAAATGTTCTCCCAAGAACGTCGTCCAAATTAAGTTCATCTCATTATTGTTATTTAATTTTTGTAAGTTTTAAGCCAAACAACAAATACCCATTTGAAAGTATCTACATTGTGTGTGATTTCGCAAAACAAAAGAAAAATACAATTTTGACTGATAAAATGTACTCATCCCCTCATTGTTCAATATTAAAAATTTTTCTACCGATGTCGCATTGGTAGATGAAAATTAATTTCAAATTTTATTATATAAAGAAAATAAAAAGGAAAAAATTAAAACAAAATTAAAGAAGGTAGTTATTGTAAATGACTGAGTATTTGATGTAATTAAAAACAAATAGTAATGCCTTTTGGGTATAAATGTGTGGATGTTTTTATGTGAAAACCTATAAAAAAAATGAACAGGGTATCGAAGCTCTGCTTGCTAAAGGATAATATTTCATTTTATTTGCAATAATTCCTGTGTAGCAGTGTAGCTGTTGAGTTTAACACACAAGCAGATTTTGTAAGGATACCCTACACTTACGATATAGTGATAGTATGTAATCGTTTTCTATTTTTATTTCATGTCATAAGTCGGTAGTGTAATCTAGCAGCATAAGTACCAGAAACAAAAATCAACAATGACAAAAATTATATAAAATAAGTAAACATAATTGTGCCTAATTTTAAAAGAAAGTGTATAATTTAGTTAATCAAATTGTATAGGTATCTAATTGCAAAATCTAAAACTAACATTAAAAGTGTATACCAATCAGATCAACTCACCCTTTGGCCGCTTGGATAAACCACACCATAAGAAAGTAAATTTTCATTTTCTGTTAAACGTACACTTTAGAAAAAAAAATTAAATACAAAAAAGTCCTCACATATATTATATAGTAATTGTGTTGTAATACAAAGCTTTAAATGTACAACGGTGTTTTCGAAAATGTAAATTTCACTAAATATAAACTCTGATGCCGCATTCGGTGGGATTTTGTCAAATCGCTTTAACCCTTTAGAAGACGGATTTATCTAAATTTGTGTACTATCACTTTTTTTCGTTAATTTAACAAGACATATCTAGAAAATTTTAAAAATTCACATATAACCGCTGTTAGTTGAAATATTTTCACAAAAGCGCTTTGACAAAACAACACGTGAACGCGGTGATGGTAAATTAAATTTTAAATCTAAACCAAAAGAATTGGAGGGAATTTCTTATGCAAAATATAAACCAATTTAAAAAAAAATGTTTAGTACACTAATATTTATATACAATGAAGCAGCTTTTGTAAATATGTTTAAATAATTTAGATAAATTTCGCCAATTACAGGAAGATACATTTTTCATTATTTCACCATTAAACATTCAACCCGAAATAAATGAAATTCATGTTAATCATTCTTTTTAAATATTCAGCATATTGTTGTTCGATAGCCAACGACTCTCTTTGGTTTCATATACCTACTCGTGTTTGGAGAAATTTCCTCAATAAAAATGAAAAAAATATATATAAATCAAATTGAATAAAAATGTAAACGAAAAAAAAAATGTACTAATATTTTTTACTAATTTGTTATAATAAATGTTATCTATATTGTGAATGTTACGTTTGGAAATTTAGGACAAAGAAAAACAAAACGAAAACAATTAAGTGTACTCGAACAAGAAGGAAACAAATTTTAATCACAAGGAAAATGAAAACAATATGAAAATTTGTTTAACTTTACACTGAACTAAATTTATCAACAAAAGAATAAATAAATATTTTCAACAAGGTTTGAGTTGTATTTTTAATGGTCAATCATTTTATTTTAGGCCAGGCCAAGTTTAAATATTTTCTCGAATTGAACAAGCATTTTTTAGAAAACTAAAAACAACTCCCTTCTTAAGACCGGAATGAACTCAAATAAGGTTTGCTAAACGTGAACACCTGCCTTTGGGGCTTAAATTTCACGGTGGGCATACCCACATAGAGTCAATGAGAAAATCGTCTGACAGTACGCCCTGGAGTCAGTACTTTGACCAACCCCAGTTCACTTTCCGAATGACTGCAATGTCGTCCAGCCCTTTGATCGGACCGAGGTCTATCTAACACCTCTGTGTTCTAATGAACACATCTAGTTCTCGTGATTTTGAGTAACCACAGCCGCCACATTGGTCCATTTCCCATGATGGGCTGCTCTAAAAAAGAGGGGCCCATCCCCGTGGCTATTCGTCGAGCTTTCTCAACCCGAGAGTAACTTACAGATAGATTTCTTAAAAAACCCAAGGCCTTTTAACCTTAATGTCTGGCCAAAAAGTCGTCCGGAACACAAGGTCACAGTTGAACCAGAATAACTTAAAGGTCACTTCGCACTGTTCAATTTGGTGATGCCCACAATAAAGGCAACACTCAAATTGGGGCAGTGTCCCTTAAGACCGGAAGGGTGGGAAGGACAGGGATTACCAGATGAGTTTCAGCTATTGAAAATATTGAAGAGCAACAAGTCAATCGAGCGGCTGCCTTAGGAAGCTTTGTCAAGATAGCTTTTCCCTCGCTCGAAAGTAGTGGCACAGGCGGAGATCGAAACTGAAACCCCTTGCTCAGCAGTCTAGCATATTTACTATAGAGCCACTTACACTTATATTGACAAGAATGTGTTGTACGAACGAATTTTCTTGTATATGTATTTACAAATTGTACTTCGGGTTGAAATACAACGTTAGTTCGCACCTCACTGACAGATGGCGTAATTTAAACGAAGTAGAAAAATACTTAATAAAACAAAATGATGTATTGGTATCTCACCGGAAGACTAGGAGATCAGTCCTTTTCTACTTTTCTCTCCAAAGAACAAATGAGCAGCTCCTAAAAGTGTCATGAAATTGAAATTTTTCTAATAACATTTCCTTTTATTTGATACGATAATACAATCCAACAGCAGAGTATTAAAATGAACAGGTTTATCTATGTTTAAATTTCAAAAACCACTCACTCATCTCTTAAGCAAATATCATTATTTACACAATTCGGTTTCCATAAGTTTTGCGAGTATTCCAAAAGGCTTTTCAGACAAAAAGCAGCAGCTCTCTGTTCCGCTTATCTCTATTATCACATGCACTGAAGCTTTCGATATATTTATCATCTTTTAGAGAGCGGTTCTCTTCCACTATCGCAGAGATTTCCCTTCGATTTTTGAAAATATCTTTTATCGTGAGTGGGTGATCCGTGAATTTCTAAAAATTACCGTCTACCGTCATCTACGTAATATGGACAAATCGCCGCTTAATAATGCGCTTATTTAATGCGTATCCGCGCCATATCACCCGGCAGTTGACAATTCCTCGGAATTGTGTTTTCGATACGGCAACATTCATGCCACTCAAAATAGAGTCGAAGAGAAATGGAAAATACCAGGAAAATTTAAAAGAACGCCAGTGCGCAGGAGATGGATCTCTTGCGCAGCATCCGTGTATTTTCCTCATCTCAGAACGACGTGTTTCCATTCCAACAAAAAGTATGTGTAAATATTACAATTTGGGACTCATTTCATCGAGAAAATTGTGGATATGAGTGCTTTTCTCAGTCTGAAAGTGTACGCCTTGAGAGTAACATTTAAAAACAAAAATAACAAACAAAAAATCGTGGCCTCAGTGATTTTCCTCAGGGCGAGGCAGCTTCCTTTCGCCGTTCTGCGTTTTTTGTCAAAATAATTTATCATCCTTCTCTTTTGATATGATTTGCATCTGTGGTGCGTTTTTCATAAAACTGGATTTATTTTTGTTGCCCAAACTAAGTAAGAAAACCATTCTGTGGAATGTGCAGTCTGTGATGTGAAATAATAATTTTGATGTTTGCTATATGATTACACTTTGTAACACTCGGACGTGTAAATGTGTTTGTAAATAACTTGTACGATTTTATTCGAAAATAAATCACTTTGTTCTCCTTCCCCTCGTGTGTGTATGCGACTCGAAAGGAAATTCCCCCCCAAAAATAAATAAATAGTCGAAAGGAATTTTTGTGGAATATAAATATACTGTACGTGGTGAAGCTTTTATATTCCACATGTCAGTTATATTCAAGAATTTATATACATTTCCATGGTTTCCATAAAAACGAAAGAACAGAAGAAAAAAACCCACCAACTGGAAATATTCGGTGTGAATGTATCGCGAAAATAAAAGAATTTCGTATCTTACTTGGCTGGCGGATAGTGCGCCTGCTCACAAAAGTGTAAACCGTCGAAATTGTGTAATAGCTTTCGTTTGCAGAGGTGGTGTGTATGCTCAACGGTCTTGGGAAAATAATTAAGTGTGTGTAGCGTGTACCTGTGATCATCAGGTCAATAAGAAGAGTGCTTGCTGATCATTTGTTTTGGACATTGATATTTCAGCAACAAAATAATTGGAATGTATACACAGATTGCTTGCAAAATGTTTGGAAATGATACAATTTAAATCGGACTATCGATAGATGGAGGTGGGTACCTATTTCTAATCTATTTGCGTTAATTTGGCTGACTTTGTTCTCCTTCCTTTGCGGAGCTTTCTCGTGCATGTTTTGCTTTCTATGTTTTTATTATGTTTTTTTTTTATAGCTTGTATCGAAATTATTATTTTGTTAAAAAAAGATTTTCCGGTGACTCAAGCGGTTTAAAAAAAAAACACTCTTACAAAGCACCTCATCTGAATTGTCTAGAAAAATTATACGTATAATTACAATAGCCACTCGAAAATAGATTGACTTGCTTATTAAATTGTTGTTAATAAAATTTGGAGGAATTTTAAATAAAATGTTTTGTTTTCTTTGGAACTTGAGGAAAGTTTTTCTTTTCACGCGTCGTGTCATAATGTGGAATGTAATTTTGTGGTTAGTTGCTGGTGACAAATTAAGTTGATCGCCTACAAACCGTAGGTCTACATTTTCGGACATTGACTGATGTCGGTGACTCATTTTTTGTTGAGGAGACAACTTTTGAGCTGATTTATAAAAAATGTCACGTTTTCTTTTCAACTTACTTGCGGTCTTACTGAGGTAAAAAAAAACCATCAGAAAATAAGAGCAGCGTTTTTCAAACTGTCACATTTTGATCTCTAGAATTTAGAAAATGCAAAATTTGCACCAGCTAATTGGAATACATGTGTACATAAATGTTTTTTTTATTTGCAAGTCCTAGTATATATTAAAAACCGATGCACAAAAATACCTGCAGATCTAAAAGTCATGAGTGAAAACATTAAATTGCACAATAAATATTTCTTGATATTAACTCGTTGGCAAAAGTATTTTGACAGAAATCTCAGTCGCTTTTAAAGGCGCATAACTTCTAAAAGCTATCTTAACACTTGTCAGTTTTCACTTAGTAATTGCATATGGTGTGGCATGTGATAGCGTGTTAAATGAAGTCAATTATGTCCCATCATTGGACAGGTCAAGCCTTTGATATTGATATTTTGACAAAATCATATTTTACGGTTTGTTTGCCCAAAAATACCTATTCTAATTGCTTAAATTCAAAGTTATAATGATAGATTTATTTTGTACAGGTTCATTTTGATTAAAATATGTAAAAAATAACAAAGTTAAATATGGAAGATCGAGCAGCTTTTGTCGCAGAGAACGATTGCGGTCTTTCTGTTAAAAAAATAAGTTAATAATTTCATTTATCGAGGCAAAACATAAATATACAAATCAATAAGCACAAAAGAATAAATTCTTTAAAAAAAACTACCTCACACTGGTACAAAACGAAAAAGTCATATATATTTTGAGAGACTTTATCATAAATGCATGTTTAACTCCCAAAAGTCTCGAGCTTGATAGGAAAAAAAAATATGCCGAAAGCCCAATTAGCGAGAGGACAATTTGGAGGTGTCTAGCTGAATTTGATTTAAGGACATCTTCTGTAAGAAAAGGACCGCATATAACTCACGGAAACAAAATAAATATAGGCCTCAATTCGCTCAAGAGTATAAAAATAAATTAATAAGCTCCTGAAACTAAGTTTTGTGGACGGACGAGATTTCATTTGAGTTTTATGGATTAGCGAAAAAAAAATTGTCCGATTGCCGAAAATAGTTCGTCAAAAACGCATAAGTTGTTCAGACCGGTAAGCATGATGGCGGTTCGGTCATGTTCAGGGGTTGTATGTCATCCAACGGCCTTGTAGATTTGGTTCTAATCGATTGAACAATGAACCAGCACAAATTCTTTAAACAATCATGCATTCCCATGCTAATCCTGCTGTCATTTATTTTCCAACATGATAAAACTCCTTACCAGAAAAGCCGAATGATGATGCAACTTTTGCGGCACATTGAACCAGAAATACACAACTGGCGAATATATTTGTTCAATTATTAGTGTGATTTTGTTCCTATTTAAATTTAAAATTATTATATTCATTTTCAATTAAAATTTATTTGTTAAAATAATTATGCCAGATTTATTCATTTTAATGAATTTAAATAAATATATTTAAAAATAAAAAATTGAGTATGTTCACCTGTTTATGTAAACAGACCATGCATTTATTTTTGTTTAGTTCTTATTAAAATTAAAAAAAATTAACTTTTGATCTTGTCAACCATTGTAATGAATCACCTAGTATCTCAACATATCCTAAGAACGTTTTAAATTCTAAAATGTAAAAAAAATGCTGAGAAAAAAATTTGTAGGGTCCTTCATTTGCGAATTGTTGAGAAAAGCTATCAATAGGGTACCTTTATGGACCTGTTGCTCCTCCTAACATCATGAGGGGATCAATACTGTTCGGCTTTCTGGACATCCGAGGTTTTCTTAGCCATAGGGAACAGAGATTGACAATAACAATTATTGGGCCAATATCATTTGCCGCTCACTAACAATCACTTTAAGTACAATTTAAATTTTGAAAACTCACAACGGCAACATTTTCCATATAAATTAATCTATTAAGCGCACAATATAATTTAAGGTGATATTCAAAAGTCATGACGAGTGCGGCCCACAGTCATTAAATACCTATACTCCAAAGTTATATATGTCTGCCAATGTTGAGAGTCCATTGTCAATGGCCGCAGGTACTTTGTCCTTATTAATAACCAGACCCAAATTCGCTGCCATCGTTTCAATACTTGCAAGCGCGACACTAATAGCTTGATGCGTTCTACACCGATAATGTTAATATTGATATTGACATTACCGTAGTCGAACGGTCCAATTTTGGAGCAACAAACCGCCAAATTTTATGATTAATATCTAGAGACTTGGCACAAGGCAATGTCACAAAAATCTGACTCAGGACTCCCTGTAGCATGTAACCTTTGTGATCAGATATAGCTTAAAATCAAATGAATCTAAATTGCAACCAGTAAAGTGATACTTTTCTACATGTTTCTAAAAATGATGAGCGTTTGCTTCTGAGCCTATTTCACTTCAGCTCGCGCCTTACATACGCCAGTTTCAGTAAATGATTAATTCTATTTCGCAGTGCACTGTATCAAGATTGTAATCTGATATTTCGCTGCTTTTGCGCCAGTGACATGACACATAATAGCATAAAAGATACGCCAAGTCACTCGCCAGAAACATCATAAACCGACTATATGCATGAAAGTATACCTCGCCATAGAAATTGCTAGTGCCGATACATTTCGATTTGTGTGGGTAGATATTCCCAATCACTTCGAGGCACCGGATATCTTAAATAAACAAACAACGAGATGTGGTCATATGAGCATCGAGATGGGATCGTATGACGTGTGTGTACATAAAATGCAAACGCCTTATAACTGAAAGCAAGTGTTTAGGAGTTCTCATTTATCGCTTAAGCAACTCGGTCACACTGCACTCCCATATTCAATGCACATAACAGAAATGCTAAATATATTTTTAATTATCATCGAAATTACTTTTCTGTCACATCACTTTCTATAAAACTCTTAAACCATATCCACTTACACTGACACAGTTTACTTAGAATTTGTCTTTCATATTACCCTATGATGGCCTTACAAACAGCTGACAATAAGCCAACGTTGGATTGAGGAAATTAAAAGCTTTTATAATGATGTTCACTGGCGCCCATGGGCGCAAAAGGGCAAATGGAAACCCAAATGGCCAAAAACCCAGAAGTAGTCGAAGTAATCAATATGGCCACGAGGTAAGTTTGTTCATACTTTATGTTTAAGCTCCTTTTAAATACAATTTAATTTATTCCTTAGTCAAGACACAAACCAAGCACATCATCTGGTCGTATGGTACCTCGCGATAGCACTGTCTCAAGCGGATACTATAGTGATAATTACAGTTCAACATCAGCGCATTCCTTTAGTTTACCACGGCAAAGCTCGAAAGAAGACTCATACGCGCAGCATCAGCAGCCGTTTGTCGATAGAAGAACAAATCCGCGAAGTATAACGAACCGGCGAGGTGCCATTAAACACCAAAGGTAAGTATTGAAGTAGCATACTTTTGAATTAAATAATTTAACACGTTTGTTTTATTTTCTTTGATTATAGAACCCATGACATTAATGGCCATCGATTTGTTGCGAAATTCTTTCGTCAGCCAACTTTTTGTGCGTTTTGCAATTTATTTCTTTGGGGCTTCGGAAAGCAAGGTTACCAGTGCATCAGTAAGTACAAGCTTTAAGATAGGTAATAGATAGATGTCTTTAAGTTAGGCCTTGCCAAGCACCCTTTAAAGATGCTTATGCCAAACCTCCATACTACTTTGGATGATTCATATTTCCGTAAGGTTCTCTGGAAGTCTTCGGCAAAGAATAATCCGGCCATCCCATTTGAAGTGCGAACACTTTATTGCTACCGTAATGTACGCTTTAGTTTTAATATCGATCTACAATCGCAAATAGATGAAGAAAGGTAATGCAAAAGTTTCTTTATGCATTTGTGAATATACAAGTAGTTCCTATAGAAATGTGTTCGCATTTAGTTCTTCCGCGGTGATTTTGGCGAATTGCCGGCGATTCTTTCAATGATTTTTGCCGCCACATCCATATTTTTACATGAATCAGATATTGGCTGAGATTTTCTGATGAACTTGCCGCCGCTAATGGAAAATGTTCCTGTATTGAGCTGGAAGCGAAATTTTTCGAAGCGTTCTCATTTTTGTATGGACTTAAGCCCTTCTACATAATTTGGCTCTTAAAATTGGGAATCGTCCTCTGGCCTATTTTTGTTGGGAAGTTTTGTCGAGTTCTTTGTAGATTTTTTTATTCAAGACAACAACACGGTTGGAATTATGGTTATTTCAAACTACAGCATTAGGTGATATTCAGAATCTTTTGAGTGAGAATTCAATTCCTAAAGTTATCATATTTCTCTTTGAAAGACTTAATTTCTTCCCTGTGATGAAGTGAACCTGTACTTCGACTCACAGTCAATAGTTATCCATCCAAGCCTCTAGCCACCTTCTTTTCTCTTCCAAATTACGAAGAACAAAAACAAAGTCAAATAAAGTACTGCAGTCAAATTAAAATTAAAAACAGGAGATTTTCTGTTTAAGGGGCCAGTTATACTCGTAGCTTCTTATAAAAAAGAAATTTTTGAGCAGGGTGTTGTTCTTAAAAACAGATTTCGGGGGGATCACATCGCAAACTGCTTTAGAAAAGAGTTTTTGACTGACTAACTGACTGAACATGTGGAAAAACTTTTGTTTATGACGAAGGTATTGAAATGTTTCAACGAAAGCTTTGCTTTAAGTGTAGTATAAAAACAGTAACAGTGCTTAGCAGCATTTACAAAAATGTTACCAAGTTACGTTGAAGTACTTTGATCAATTGTTTAGTTTATTTTGTGGCGGCTCATAGTCATCACTCATCACAAATGATACAATGAAAGATTGTGCCTTTTTAGATTATTGATATTTTTTATTATTTATTAATTTATTTATTTCAAATACATTAGAAAAATTTAAAAAATATACGTTATTTCAATTCTAATATACTAGGAATAATTTAGTGACATTTTGTATTTTTTATTCTTAATATAAGTACTAAAATAGTGTCGAATTTAATTATCGGTGGGGTGACAGACCCTTAAATACTAATGTATACATTTTAAATAAAAGAAAGATGAAACGAATACATTCAATGTACAATTCAAGTTATAACTTCATTTTATAGAAAAAAGACAGAAAAATACTAAAGTTACATTAGAATGTCAGAAAAAATTGATTCTAAATTACTGTAACCAAACTGTAACAGCCAATCTTTAATACATTTCTCAAATTTACCAGGAACGGTTAATGATCTGATTGATAGCGGTAGTTTGTTAAATGAAACCAAGGAAAAAAAATTCTTAATGACTCTGTATGGTTTGCAAAGGCCATTTTAGAGTCACTAGATAGCCCCAAGTATTTAAACTCTTCCATATTCTCGACTAAAAAACTCTCATCAGTGTAATGTAGCGCACTTTGAGTTATGTTGCGATATAATAAGCGAAATGATTTGTGGTTGGGGTTTTTCTTTAGCTTCATTTTAAACCCGAATTTCATAATTATCTGCAACCATCGGCGAAGTAAATTTGTTAACAATTGATGTTCGCGTAGTCTTTAGACAAACATTTACTAAACGTCATATTTCCTGAAGTGAAAGTGAGAAATGAGAATGAGATGCAATCAATTAGTCAGTCAGGCTTTGACAGCAAAACGTTTTTGAACGCAAAAACTATTGAATAGAATCGTCGGCTACTCCTCCATGAACGTCAACTGACACAACAACAGACTGTTGTGTCTAATCTAATATTTGCAAAAATACAGTTGGAATCTACGAAACCGAAAGTCTTGCGCATTGCTGAACGTCATATACCTACTACGGTCGCTTATCATTAGTATCACTTTTATGCGTAAGAGGTGTACGACCTTTTCACTTACGAAAACTAAACGCAACCACTAGTCCACTAATTATTTATTAAATATAACATTTATATTGACAAATGACAACCGGTGCAAAAAAAAGCAACGCCTGCCTCTCTTAATTTTAATCATTAATAAACGTTAGGATTATAGACAAACTACAAATTTCAAAATGAACATGCTTTTCATAAGTTTAAGACATCAAAATCTGTGTCTTACAACCTCAGCTTCACATTTCATTTTAATTTTGCTTTACAATAAACAATTTTAATTGAAATAAGCAGGGTTTGTGTGACCCAGTCGTAAGCATTATTTTCACATCTTCGTTTACTGTTTTTCTCATTATCATAATTTCTTAACTTTCCTGTTTTCATTTGATTTTGTCGTGTCAGGACAATTAAACATTTGTTAGAATGTTTAATAAAACAATTTGGTTATTGGTTATTTTATTAATTAAGTAAATATTCTGAAGTGAAATGAAAAATAAACGGCTAATAAAATGGAATCTTTTTGTTATTTGTTTAATAAATAAATATAAAAAAATAAAAAATATCACATAAAAGTTTACTTATGATCCACAGCCTGCCAGACTGCAGTACACAAAAGATGTCATGAGAAATTGCTCGGGAAATGTTCTGGATCTAGTTTTAACTCAGCTAGTACAATAGTAAGTTTAAAATATTTTATAATAATAATAGCAGTAAAAAATTATCGCACTTTAAGAACATATGTAAGAAAACTAATACCTCTTGAATCCTCAAGGTGAAATTAACATTGAAAAAAATTCTTTGTTGCTGAGATCCTAACTTATTTGTTCTTTTTTTTTAAGTTTTTTAGTTGGACCTATATTATTCTTAATGTGCGATATAAAAAATAATAATTGTTTAAATATTAAATATTATGTTTGACATTGTCTGTAATGTGGTTTGAGTTAAGTTTTTAACAAGTTTTGTCCTGAATATAAATATTGGAAAAAAATCAATTAAATAGCATCGTCTAGCTCAAAAATGGGGGAAGCTTCGTGTCAGATTTTACATAATTTCACCGGACCATAGAAGCACTTTTAAGTTGTAGAACGTTCTCTATTGATTCGCTGCTCACGCTTAAGTATCTAGTTTCGTAAGTTTGAAAGCTGACTGACCTTATGTATCTCACTTTTGATTGATCTACATCGGTCACATGGGCCTCTTTTTTTAATGACGTTTATGGAGGGGTAGCAGACGAATAAAGTCAAGAAATTCGTGACTGAGTACTAATGGCGTTTTTCATTAAATATCCGAGAGATGTGCCCCGAAAATCAGAATTGCTCTTTGCAATGAAATTCGTTGAAGCACTTTTGCAATAGTGGTAGTGACCATATGCACATAATTGTGAAATTTGGTTTTCTTTTGCTACTTTTTTTTGCTTTCTACATCTACAATCAATATATTTCATTTGAAATTTACATTTGCACTCATAATTAGATATTTTCCGATCACATAGCACAACATTTTTTTTAATAGCACAACAAACTTTTCAATCTGACATTTTGCTTGGTGAATTCAGGGTACTTCTTTAAAAATATTCCGGACACTTCTTTCGTGTTGAGAATTGACCTGGAAGTGCACTTTCTTTTTCAATGAAACATGGAAAACATAAAAAGAGCACTTCTAGATTTGCTCTTTTCATAGAAAGGGCAACTCTTTTCTTCAATCGAAAACGCCATAAGTTAACAGTTCGCATATTTGGCTGACGTAGGAAAAGTGACGTTCCCGACTTATCTAGTTTTTCCGTTCAGGTTGCATCTAGTCCAGACCAATCTAGTCGCCTTAAGTCAACTAAGTTTTTGAATGTGCTCATTTTCTTGACTAGATTTGACGGCTACCCCTCTATAAACGTCAACAGCAAAAACTAATCACGTGACCAATCTGGATCAATAAAAACTCAAACATCTAGTCAGTCAGCTGTCAGACATCAGACTTACTAAACTAGAAATGCGAATGTCCTCATTGTCTTTCATTCGTGTCAGGTATCAAACGAAATATCTTGATCGCATATGGCAACGCCTGCCTCCTTTGAAGTACACCACCTGTATCCATTTCCTGCTGTCGGAAAAATAATGCAAGAACATATAATATTGTAAAAAATACTGACAGGAAGCTTTCTTATTTGCACTTTGTTTACGTTCATGAGATGGCAAGGACACCATTTCATTTAATTATCACCAACTCATGCAAGATTGCAAGCTATACCAATTAATTGTAATGTTACGCATACGCAAATAAGCACCTCAATTTATATAACCGTAAATACAGACAAAATGAGTTACGCTTGCCATTAAAATCGAAATTTGTTTTCGTAAATGTGTTGCTTCTTTTTCGTTTCCACTTTTATGTTAATTTATATTTATTGTACTTCCTTTGTTTGCAAAGGTAGAAAAAGCAATTGCTAATAACGTAGAGTTCAATTAAACAGATGAAATGAAAAATAAAAGCAAATATTCAGCTACACAAACGCGCAGTTTATTGAGCGGAATTTAAAAATCTGTATTACGCAAAGAATATTTAAGAAAATTTTGCCAAATTAAATAACTTTAAATTTTACCTTTGTGCTGAGTAAAAAGTAAAAAAAATGATTTTGTTTTTAAAAGTCACAACAGTTGACTTTTAAGAAAGCTTTTTGACAAGCAAATGTACTAGCCCGTAAATTTGTATGTTATCCAGAGAAATGTAGAAACAATTTTTCAGAAATTTAAAAATCATTTTTTACTTTACATATTTCTAAGACTCAAATCGACAAAAGTTAGTGTTACATTAAATGAATATTTTTCAAAACGATGTGTAAAATTATAGCTTAGGTTGAACTTAACTAATGGTTTAATTAACTGACGAGTTTCAATTATTTTTTTTCACTTCCAGTTTTTACGTGAAAGATTCAAAATTGACGTACCACATCGCTTTCGTGCGTACACATTTATGTCACCAACGTTTTGCGATCATTGTGGGTCGCTACTTTGTGGATTCTTTGGACAAGCTCTAAAATGCGAAGGTAAGTTTATTTAATATTCTTAAAAAATATTCTTATTAAATATCAGTTATTCCATAAAATAAAGAGGACACAGTATTTATATTAAAATGTTCCCATTGGACTGATGATTGATAATACAAGTATATGCCATTTAAGTTCAAGTTGCGACGGTTGTATGAATGGTCGTAAGGTTCTAAAGCGGTATTAATTCGGAACATGTGTGTGACCAACGGGTCCGTTGACAATTTTTACGGACCTACAAACAGTCCGTAGGACCGTCGCAACGTGGCCCACTTTATTGTCTCAAAAACAGGGTTTCAACTTGGAAGTAAAAAGTTGGTCAGTCTTGTTATTTACAAGGAATTTTGTCTTTTAACGACTTATTTAAGCTCATCTTGTGGTAGAACTTAAAACTGAATTTCACTATAATTGTAAAATTGTAAAGAAAAAATAAATATTTTTTTGTTAAAATTAAATATTCCTCTACATTAATTTTCCAATGCATATAATCTTCTCTCGGATTGGAAATGATAGAGAGCCTATTTGGCAGAGGAAATTTTAATTTTAAACACCGGAAGATATTGGATAAATCGGGTACAGAAATGTTTATTAGGTTTTAAATTCGATAACCAAAAGCAGCTTTGAAGGTCTTAAATTTCAATACAGTAAAAGATTTAAAAATAACATAAAATATTATTTTCGAAGAGATTTTCAATTAGTTACGGTAACAGCAGTAAATATTGACAACAAAATACCTCTGTCTAGAAAATAACTAAAACAAATTACGTTTGTAATAAATTTTTAAAAACTAAACAAAATTAATTTAATTTAATTTCAATTTAAAGATATTAAGCGTTTAATGAAAGACCCTTTACAATGATTTAAAATTCGACTAACGATTTAAATGCAAGCTAATTTCTGTGCCTAATAATGTTACAGCTGAGAAGCGATTTGTCTTCAGTATGCTTTGACATTTTACTGTGAAAGGACAAACGGGAGAAAAAAGTTTCGAAACAGTCATTCAGTTATTTGAAAAAACAATGGTGTTAACACGATATACTTTACACTGCGCGAACTCGTCAAGCGCCCTTGACAGTCAGATACGAATTGCCATCTTAACTCAATACGCTTGACTCACTTGACGAGCTGCATTGTGCAGTCCTACACTAATACTAATATACCTTTGAGGAGGAGGGACTTCCCTGCTCAATGAAGCTGTACATGCTTTACAGGGTAACAAAACAGTTGTTATTTTTGGCAGCAGATATGTCATTATGCACACTTTAAATCGGTTCTATTGCTAGTGTGCTATTAAGTAGGTCCCCAATTATTTGACTCGTCATTGTGCACATGGATTCAGTGCCTATATTCTTCGTGATAGATTTTGCTTACAGATCATGATTGGCAATCTTCCGGGGCCCAGCTTGTACAAGCATTGTAGCCTCATGAATGTGCTTAAATTAAAAGATTTTTTAGCTTTCTCGCATTAGGTAGTAAGAGAAAGGTATTGTAATCGTACACAAAACGAACACGAGATTTTAATCAAATATGACATTACGATGATAGAGGAACTCGAAAAAGTGGGTCTCGCAATTCTGTCCGTCTGTCCGTCCTTCCTGAGCTCTACAGCGGCGCAAACGGCTGGACGGATTTCTCTCAAACTTCGGATTTGGAGTTGGTGGGCTTACAGTTCGGGCCACTTTTTTTTTGCACGTTAAGAGTTGCCGTTGTACCGTTATTCAGCAATTTTGAGTTTTTCGAAAACCGCTCTAACGATTTCAACCAAAATTGATATTTGGGCTTAAGTAGGTGTAACTAAGATGGCTGCATACCCAGTTTTTCGCAGAAAAATCTAATAACGGTAATTTTGAAAATTGGTCATATCTCAAAAACGTTCAAAACAATTTCGACAGAAATTCATATTTAAGGTAATACGTCGATTCCCAACATGATGGCAAACTCAGTTTTTCCCTAAATTATCGTTCGACGGACTTTTTTGGAAAAATGTCGTTTTTTAAGACTTTATTTAATTATGGCTTACTTGAAAACGGCTTTAACGATTTTGACCAAAATGTATACCTGCGCTACGCTACATGGGGTTAACATGGCTACATATTTTTGGCGAATAACGGTACTTTTGAAAAGTGGCCTTATCTCAAAAACAGTCAATACGATTGCAACAAACATTTATTTTTAAGGTAATATAGTCATTCCTTACATGATAGAAAACTCAGTTTTTCTCCTAATAGTCTATAATGGATTTTTGAATTCTTCTTTTTTTTACCTACATGAAAACGGCTAAAGCGATTTTGACCAAAATGCACACTTGGAATAAAATTGACGTTTTCATCATTATTGCGTCCTTCATTTTCGATTCTAACCACCGGATAAGCTGATTTTGAATTTAAATTTAAATACGCTGATTTTGAAAACTGCTCAAATCTCAAAAACACGATTTTCGATTTGGATAAAACTTTAAAAACCACGTAATACTAACATCCTTAACAATACCCTATACTCCGTTTTTAGGTAAACAGTTGAGCAAGATTATTTTTCGAGCTCAACATTGCAATATTTGTTACTATTTTGTTCGCATTATTTTCCAAAATCAGCTCTAAAGATTTCGACTAAAATGTTTATTTACGATAACATAAGTATTCTTAATAAAACCCCGTACTTTGTTTTTCTTAGAGAAATGCAAATAATGCCATCTTATAAACATTCGCGCACTACCAGGTAAAATGTAATCACAACTAGTACTAGAAACTCCTTTTTAGCAAATATTTCCCACTTCATCTTTTTTCAACCATATTAATCATGAACCTTAAAATAATTACAACCAATTGGAGTCTACACTATCAGAAACCCGCACTTCATTTACCCCCAAGCACGTGTAAATTCAAAAACAAATCTCTGAATTCTTACATCACAAACGCTACTTCGAGTTATAGCCACCTACCAGCATTACCAATTTGAAAAAATCTTGTTTTATAGCCTATAAACAATACAAACCAAACAATATAAACCAACCAAACTGATGATATGAACGAGAAAGTTTCGTGCGATCCAGTCGTGCACTTTATTTTGGTTGAACTCCTACGGTAGGAACAATGATTGTCCTTGCATCGTGTTGCTTTTATATATTCTTTTGAGCAGCTGTCTATTTCCTCGATTGTTAAAATTGTGTACATACAATTTACTCGGGCGTATACGTAATATTTGTTCCCAATGTCTTTCTCAGATGAGCCATTACTGCTAGTTTGTGTTTTGTGTTTTTGTTGAACCAGGACCTAATAAGTTCAACTCTGATTCACTTCCCCACATACGTTTAGCTTTACTGCTTTGCCAATTTGAACGGTGTTCTCGATAAGTGACAGAGACAGAGGGAATACAAATATTCCCTATTCAAATAAATATTTCGTATACTACACAAAAAATTATATAAAAAATTACGAATGTTTACAGCAACTTTCTTCTTTCTATCGAATACTCGAAAAGGTAAAATCCATAAAGCTGTCTAAAACTCGATGCAGGAAATGTTCAGTATCGATTTGTATTTCTAGGTGTTTCTTCAGAATTGTCATCTATTTAAAAATGATTGAAACCCTCTCCAATTTGAATGGAAAATCTTGCCCTCAAGTCGTGAACTTGTCCCGATTTATTTAAAAAAAAAAGACTTCTATTTCAGGTGACTTGCCCTAAATTTCCCCATCTAATCAGACTGAGAATTCCACACCTCTGACCAGATGGTGGTGGTCATAGCATCCAATGACGTATCGCCCACCGCCGAAACAATAGCTCATTTGCTCTCATACATACGACTTATATTGCGACGTACAATTTAAATTTTCTTGGCTCTACGCTCACCATAAACAAAAGTACTAATTGTAGACCACACACAACAATCTTTCAGCACGGTCACGGGGTAAACTAGGCCAATACTCCTTCCCTCACCATAAAGTGATCAGTTTTATTGAAAGTCCACTCAGCACTTTGTCTATCGTAAGAGAAAATTAAAATGCAAAAGAAAAAAAATTGCAACAATTATGGGAAGTCTTCGCAAATAACAACAAACGTCACTTTTCTGAAATGACAAATGCTCGAAATTTATTTCAAAATAATCATTATATTCACGAATTAATTCGTCCAGATTGCGACATTTCTCACTGACGTCAAATTGCGCTATCCCATGCGATTTTATTTTTGAATTTTACTACACATATACCACCGCCGAGCGGTGGGTTTCAGGAAGAGAAGAAGCAGCCCCAAAGGTTGCCCGTTGCCCCCAGTGTGCGTTTTTCTCTTTAGCCAACAAATCGAAACTGGCCGTGCCTGGTGGTGAATTTTCAAAGTCTGAGAGAGAGAGAGAGTGATACATTTAAAGACCATGATCTCACCATGATATTCTGTGCAGAATCGTGTTTTGAAAATTTTTCCTCGAAGGCCTCCTCGTAGGGGAGAATTTTTCAAATTTTTCATCATTTTTTCATTTAAACTCTGAGGAGCATCTGCCACCGACTAGACATTCACCCAGTCTTCTGGGGGAAATTCAACATAAAAGAATTAATTTCTCAGTACTATTTGTAGTTTCCGCGAAAACGGTTGCAAACGTTTTCCACTTTGGAGATTTGCTATATAGTCTTGAGATTTAATTAATTTTTTTATATTTTCGAAATAATTTGCTACAGTGTGTCGTCGACTGGATAAAAATAAATTCAATTCGGCACACGAGTTCAAAAGTACTTCTTCGCACTTTAGTGCGGATTACTTTGGTCGCAGAAGTAGTTCTTTCTCCTTTAAAATGCAACTTCCCTCGGGATAAATTTAATGCAAAGACAAGTGTAGGCATATCTTCATTTTTTTCCGTTTCGCCGTTCGTAGTTCCGAGCGCATAAAACAACAAATAAATCGGATTACATAATTTGAAGCGAGCAGAGACAAGTCTCTGAAAATAAATTCGGTCCGCTAAATATATGCAGTGTTCGGGCTATTTATGTATTTGGAAAATATTTGTGCTGCTGACAAGTAATCAGTTTGTGTTGTCAGAAATAAAATACAATTGAGAGATACGTCGCGAATAATATACAAGTGCTAGTTGAGTGCAAATAAAATTATATATAGGTGAAGCCTTTGCGATGCCTTTGTACACGGACCCGGGTTATTCCTATTACAGTGGAAGCGGTACGTACTCGCCGTACTATAGCACTCCACTGTACGGCTCGTCTTCGTTGAGCCCTTATGCGCCGTACTCGTCCACCTACAATCGGGCGTATTCTGGAACCTATGCCCTTCCATCCACCTCGAGATCGGCTCAATACACGTCGTCTGTGTCGAGGTATCACCCAATGCTGTCGACCATCACTGAGTCACCACTGACATCGCGAAGCAATTTCATGCCTTTAACGCGGATTCAGTCTCCGAAGGTGTCTACGTACTCTCCGTCACTCGCTTCGAAATATATCTCCACGCGACCTTCGCGTCCGAAGAATATCAACACCGCCGACATCGATGTGTCCGCATCGTCGCGCTATGGACGCCACCACCATATGGACGATAGACAAAAAGACGAGGACAAAGCCGAAGCTGCTGAGGAGGTGCAGGCGGCTACCAATACCGACAGTGATACCAGTAGTAGCATCGTGGATCCCAACTCGCCCTATATGCCTAGGGTCGATGGAACTGATACGGGACACCACGCAAGATCGACGATCAAGCGGAACCGAGCCGTTGTGAGACTGTCCATCATGCGGCCTCGCAGTAGAGATGGATCGAAGAAAAACAAAGACTCCAAAGAAGAAGTGAACAAGGAACCAGAAACAGTTGTTCCACCTGAGTCCGCTGGTGATCCACTGGAAAGATTATACAGCCAGAACAAAGCCAAGGAGGAAGGAATCAAAGTAACCGTCACCGACGTGGAACAGTCGCAGACTAGCGAATCCTCCCTGAGTGAAATGATCATCGAAGTTGATCCCATCACGCATACCGTTCGGCGTTTGAGTATTCCGCAAGTACCCAGCTTCCATGACATCTGCGAGGATATCTCGTCAGATAAGATCGATGATGACTTGAATGCCGGCGTGCTTCGCCGTCGCGCGTCACTCATACAAGAACAAGAGATCGAGATTCTGAACGAGCTGCAAAAGTCGCAGTCCGGGTCGATTCAGGTCATTCATCTGGAACGCAACGTCAGCCAGGATGACTGCCGCAAGAGCCGCAAATCTAAAAAGTCGAAGAAAGTCCGACACAGGATCACAGCTAATGTGGATATTGAGAACACACCGCTGACGCCTGTCATTCAGCAGACCATCGAGGAGGAATCGGCTGGTCTGGTCAGTCCAAGTAAGCCAAAGTTCACATTCAGCATTGAAGACATCGAAGAGCACAAGATCTTCAAACTGCCCAAAAAGAGAGTCAAGAGTGTCAAGTCGAAAAAAGTCGAAGAGGCGTCTAAGCAAGAAGAAGTCAAGTCACCGAAACCAGTTCTAAGTAAACTTTCAACAGAGTCATCCCCTAAGCAGGCAACGGGAATCACTATGAAGCCTCCGCAATTAGACAAAGATGTGGTGGAAGCTTCTAAGCGAGCAGATCCCGAGAAGAAGGTCGCAACACCAAAGCCCATCAAAAAAGTACAGAAGTCCGAGAGCGGAGAAGACTTTTGGTCGCAAATCGACACAAGGGAGTCTCTGTATATGGACAAGCGCAAGAAGGTTGTTGAGAAAATTCAACCCCCCCTTGAAGAAAGTCCATGGCCCTCCGAGGCGGACACCGCATCCCCTTCGCAGAATAACGCCGAACCAGCCGATGATGACTTTTGGTCGCAAATCGACACCAGAGAGTCTCTATACATGGACAAGCGCAAGAAGAGTGTGGATAAAACTCAGATTCTTACTGATGAAAGTCCTTGGCCATCCGAGGCGGACACTTCATCTGCTCTGCAAAATAACCTGGACGATAATGACTTTTGGTCGCAAATCGACACCAGAGAGTCCCTGTACATGGACAAACGCAAAAAGAGTGTGGAAAAAACCCAACCTCCAATTGACGAAAGTCCATGGCCATCCAAGACGGAGCCGCCATCTATTGCGCAAAATAAACCATTCGGCATAGATTCGCAAACTCCACCAGCTACACCCAAAAAACCAACCACCAAACCTCTGGCACCCGAAAAGATTCCAACGACCGCCCCGCCAGCAACAAAGAAAACTGCAATCAAATCTCAAGACTCGCCGAAGAGCAAAAATCCGCCAAAACTCTTGGCGAAAAAGAAATCCAGTCCTAGAAATGATGCCAAGGAGGAAGCGCCCGAGTCTAATTCTAAACCTAAAGCAAAACCAACAACAAACGATGAAAGTGTTGGCGCGCCAAAAATAAATATTGGCAGCGGCGCCAAGTCACCTGAGAAAAAGAAACCTGTCAAAAGTGACACGCAAAGTATTATCACAAAGAATGCAAGTCTAGCCGAAACCACCTCGCCCTCTCCCACGCCCACAGGGTCCACCAAATGCAAGCCAATTCCAGAAATCTCAACGAAGACAAACGACCAAAAGACACCGAAACCAGAACTGAAAGAACCATTAACGCCTACTATCGCCATCGCAGATACAACAGCGAGGAGTGATGCTACATCTGGAGAAGGCGGAAATGTCAATCCAACGATGTGTGAAAATAAAACGAAAAATGTGAGCAACACAAGCAGAACCTATGCAACGTCACTATCACTTGAACTGTCACCAGTGGCGTCACCAACGTCACCAGCGACACCAGAAACCCCAAGTGTTACGTCGCCGACACAAAAACCAACAGCAGATGTATCAACGGTACAGGTATCCGCAACGACAACAACAACTGCAACAAAGAACTCGCCAACAACACCAACTGCTGCTTCAATTGCACCTCCGTTGTCGCCAACTACAAAAACTGCATGCGATGTCCTCGGTAAAAGCAGCAACAACAGCAGCGGCGGCGGCGGCGGCGGTGGCAATAATTTATCAAAGTTCGCGACAATTTCGAATTTGGCACAGTGTCTTCTAGACGTTGATGCCGAACTAGAGGACTATATACCCTCCTCGGCTGAGGAGACCGACAGTTCTAGCGATTCGTATAGCGTGGACGGTAGTAGTTTAAGTGCAAGCATGAAAAAGAAAAACAAGCAATTGAAGAAAAAAGCCAAAGAACAGCAGCAAGCGTTCGACCCAAATAAAAAGATAAAAATCGACACAAAGAAAAAGTGCTACGTTAAGGAGGAAGCCCCACGGTATCCTTTGGTCGCCACCCCACGGCCATTATGGAAACGCGAAAAAGTCACCTATGAGGAGTCCTCGAACAGCAGCAGCGAAGAGACCGACAGCGAAAGCGAGTGCACCACATCGGACGAGTACGAAGATGAGCTGTGTCCAAAGGATGCCATTATCCGAATGAGCACCTGCAGCAATGATTCAGGATTCGATGGAGGTACAGCGCCAATGAGCGGAAAGAAAGTCCTAGGTAAGTGGGTTAAATTTTATTTTATTACCTTATCTGTTGGCCCTCATTTGTAAAACGAGAACACACGCTTTTACGCACTTCATTGAGTAAGAGGTTTTTTTCATTCGCGTAATTCAATTACAACGTCAATGTCAATGCAATTTGAACAACAGATATATATTTATAAACAATGCTAAGCGAAAGTTCAGCTGCTATTGGTGTCGAAACGCACACATTTGAATTGTCCAATGCATTTTAAGTAAATATGTCGTTTGTAAATTACGTTTCGCTTCGCTAATATGCGCTTGTAATCGGCATGGGCAGCTGCATTTAGCATTCAAAATGTTGATTCTCTTTTTAATTTGAAAATTGCGCCAAAATTTGTGTGCAGTAAATGATTAGAGCAAGTGCTAATTGCCGATCATTTTCGCTGATGGAAGGTATTTTTGCAAAAGTCTTTTTCGAATGCATGAAAATTGAAGTGGGCAATTGCTGAGATGCTATTATAAGACTGTCAACAAGTCCAAGTGGGAGCTGGGAGACTTGTTTATACGAATTTTATATGGAATGTCAAATACGTTCTCTTTCAGCAATATTGTTCATAATATTTTGGCACATCGATGCACAACTGCCGCACCATACATGATACTAACGCTGCTGAAATATGTTACACATGTTCCCGTTCGGCATTTCATAATAAATTGCGGTCTTTTGACTTTCAAATAGGAACTGAGTAATTCCAACCAAACCAATGTCTTAGCATTGACGGGAAGCAACAGTAATCAATCTTTGGGTTCAGAGATCAAGTTCGAACTCTTAGGAATAAGTATACACTCTCTTATGAAAAATTGAAAGAAGATTTTTGACAGCATGTCAGAAGCAGAAGAACTACAATTCACCTGGGATCAAAATTTATAACAACTGATTTTAACCTTAGGATCCTTAGGGTCTAACTATCAGAAATATGTAAAAACACGAAACATTGGATAAATGAAACGTTTTAAAGCTATCAGACGAGGTGTGCCCCTAAAGAACAACCTCTCAAGCAAATCGACAGTAAGAAAACTTTAACTGGAAGTAAGAACTTTGTCTAATGGGTGGTACGTTAGACACTTTAGTTAGCCTAGCCATTGTGAAACAAAATGGAACATATCTTTTCACTGTATTTTCCATTTTTGCGACATCCACTGATAAAACAAAATCCATCTAAGCTTTCAGTTATAGCCGTACGTAAAATGCAACCGAACAAGTTGGAACAGTATGAAAAAGAGTTTTTAATATTTACGCGGGCAATGCAAACAGAAACAAATAAGTCAGAAAAACTAAACAACCGAAGAAAATTTGTTTCTGTGTTTTTAAGCACTTAATTGTGATGTTTGTAATAAACCTTGATCTTAAAATGTCACTTATGACCTACACAGTAGTTTGTAAAAAAACAAGCAAATTTTCTTTAACTTTTGTAAAAAAAAATAAATAAGTCGATTTTTACAACAAATCAACCACCGCTGATTGGATTCCATTAGAAAAAAAAATCCTGACAGACGGAACAGCAAGGAAACGAAATATTCCCGTGGAATGATTTGGATTTATCTTGTGGAATAGACTCAGAAGTTGATCGGAGAAAGTTTTTTATACGAAAAAATTAATAAATTATTCTTTTTCAAAAAAATTTAAAGATCAATTTGCAAAATTTTTTTCTTGAATTTTTTTCTTGACTAAAATTCATAACCAACATTTTAAGACCAAGGTTAAGTTCAAGCATTAGCTTTAAGTGGTCCAAAAAAGCAAAAGAAAATGTGTGCGGTTTAGTTTTACGTATGGCTATAACTGGGGCCTAAAAAATGTTTGCGTAGAAATGTACGAAAAAAAATAAGTGGAAATTATTTTTCTAAACAATTTCATGTTCAATTTCTTAAACTTGTTTTTTTACATTTGCGTCGTACTATTCATAAGCCATATTCAGAGACAAATATTGGGAAAAACTATTCGCTTTATGCGGTGCAAAAAAGCGAAACGAACTTAGACCCATCAAAGAGCATAGAACATGAAACTTCTGCGAAAGTAACGCGTGGTATAACAGTTTAAAAAATGGAAAAAACGTAATTTTTCTATTTTCCTTCCTTCCTTTATTAAAAAGTATTCAAATAAACAATGTTCTCTGAAAATTTAAACAAAAAATCGTAATTCTTCTTTTGTCAAGGAGAAATATCAGCTGAAAGATATATTTTTTATCGGTGATAACTGATTTCTTCCATTATAACTAGAAGCACTTGAATGCTAGTTCAATTTAATGGAAACACTTTCATTCTACAACAGTTAAAAAAAAATCTGTCTTCATTTTGGCTTGTAGCCCTTCCGCCTTAAACACATTATAGAAATGCAAACTTTGACTAGAGTTTTGACAGATTACAAAAAAGTTCTAAGGTGGATATTAAATTACATAATTATTATGTCCGCATTCATTAAAAAAAATATTTGTCCTACAAATAGCTGCTTTGATAATGTATAATACCAATTGTTCAAGTTTAGCTAGTGGCGAAGATGCAGACCTACGAAAAAAGCAAAATAAGGACAGAATTAATTCGACAAAAGAAACTGTGATTTTGTCGTTTCAAGAACCTTGCCGCTACTTCCCACTTGTACTTTCACTAGTTGATTCAAATTCAGCTGTTTAAAAAAAAACAATTTCTAAATCAGCTGCAGTTGCGGCAGAAATGCATTTCTTTCTTTTCCTATCTAGACTGCATTTTTGGTCTGACAGCTTTGGCACTCAATGCAATTGTGTCTCAGTTGGCTGTTCACTCAATGCTGGTATGTTGTTCATCTAGTTTGGGGGTGGCCAAAGCGTCGATCATTCGCCCGCGACTCATTACAATCTAAATTGTTGATGAAATTTTGTTCTTTAAGTTCTGGTTTGGTTTTTTATTACGAATCAGAAATGATTTCAACTTTTTGTTGCTCTATAGCGATTACTTATAGCTTTTATAGCAGTGTATTGCTTTTCAAATATGTGTGGAGGTTACAGCAATAATTTGAGTTAATAACATGGTGACAGTCGCTTCATAAGTCGGTGTTCCATGTTGACAACTTGAGCTAATGACTGAGTTGTATGCTGAATTTTACCCGACCTTAGAAGGCGGATAAAAATGTCTTTTGTACTCCCCTCGGAATCACTATACCGACACCGAGTGATTTATTTCGTCATGCCTTACGATCGTCGTCACTGTTAATTGTAAAACGTTCACCCCTATCGGGAATAATATTTCCCCGGGATGTTTTCTTTTCAGCAATCTGATTTACATTGCTGTCAAGGGAAAAATTCCATCGGAATTTTTATTCGCGATACCCCTAATTATTATTTAACAGTCATTTGTCAAAAATGGCGCAGTGTACAAAAGTGTAAAACATAGTAGAAAGACACCACTTTTCTTGACGTTATATTGTATTATCTGTTCCGCCACAGGTGCCATGCTTTTTCATTTACCCTGCGCATATGCGTCACTGCATAATAAATAACTACGCAACAGTCAAATCCTCATTCATTTTGGTTTAGGCAATCTGTCAATTTTTGCTATAAAAACAAGGACTAATGCGTTAACCGCGTTACATTGAATCTCTTTAACTCATGCTTCACAGAGATCTTGTTAGTTAAATACCTACAGCACGCTTATACCAACAAGTGCAATGGTTACTTTAAAATATCACGCGACATTCACATGTAACATAAATGCATACCGAGAAAATGCTTGTATCTTAGATTTTAAATGAGATCTAATCTGATTTTCCATGGCGATATTATTTTTCTCAAGACAAAGTTTTAGTAAATGTGACACTTTCATGACATTTCGCTTTCATTCAAGTATAGGTTCTAAATACTTTCTTAATTCATCGACCACCACGTAATGCCAGGAGAGACAGTAATAATAAAAACACAAACACCTTATACCCAAAAAAGAACCGATTCGCTTTGAAATTAGAACTTAACAAGAACTTTTGTTGATTTTTTATAGGTTAATCTACTCCTGGAGAAATTTCAAAGTAATTTTTTCATAATCATGTGTGGTTTCTTTGTTTCTCAGTAACGATCTGTTTTTTGTTCATCATCAATTTCTTTCAAACAAGAATTTCAATTTAAATATAGAAAGCGTTAAGCAAATTGATTATAAATATTAGGACTCTTAAGAAATTCATAACATTTACACACATCCACATTCATCCACGAGTCAGGTGTTTACGCAATCGAAATAAAAAAATCCAAATAAATTGGAGGTGTTCCAAATTTACTGTAATTTCCAACTAAAAGCTCCAATAAAACACAACTTCCCAAAGTTTGAACACCTAAAATAGTAGACACTGAAAATATATACGTTTTGTTTGTTTTTTTTTTTTGCATTGAATCCGCATCAGCACTCAGCCCAATGCACAAGTGCATTATTTAAACATAGATACAGATCGCAATTGCAGCTAGCGTACACATGCGTGCAAATGCGTCATCGGTGAGCGACCTACCTATAGCGATGCACTCTATATTTAGATATACATTGTACAATATGATTTCACAGATGATCACGCATACAAATCACTCGCAGAATAATTGTCCGGTAGATACAAGATTTCTGTAAAATAATAAATTATAAGCATTCGAAATAGCGCACTTGTTTCTCTCACCTCGCGAAGAATAATTATATTAAATTATTGCAGCACATTGCCCTCGGAGGAGATAGATTTTTGATATGCCACTTTATTAGATCTTATCCATGGTTCACCATACACAACATGTGGACAATTCGACAGAATATAATTGGCGCCATTGACATTAAAAAAATGTTTTCTTGCAACGTTGCACCTGCATTGCGTTGTATAAATTGGTTTATTTTAAAACATCTAGTTGTTTGCACGAGTATACTATATCCGAGTGATTGTGAATGTGAATTCAATGCAAAACAGATAATTGGATTTTTGGCAACGATTTTCCCTAATAAGACGAAAGTGGAACGTTACCTATAAGCGAACATTTAAAATACGACCGTCTTACCGTGATTTTTTTCACTTTTGTAAAAATATAAAAATTAAATTAATTGGTAGCGATATGTAGTTTCCGCATATTTTTTCCATTAAAATATAATATAAACGATAAATTTAGTTTCAGGACAAAGTTGCTGAAGCTGCTCTTCAAGAACAAAAAATATTTTTTACCCCAGGCTTTTAAATGCAACAATACTTTTCCCAAATAAATTTTAATGAAAATCTGATTCACCGAAAAATGCAGGTCCTATCGTGACCAATACATTTGTAGTAGCGATGTATATCTTATCCTTATCTTACCTTCCTTTTCCTTTTGAAAAAAAGTGCAAGAGACAAACGGAATGGAGACGGTTTCTAAGGGCAGCTATGCCTTCCAGATGCTTGTCAGGAAGATGGCGCAGTGGAAAGACACATTAAGGCGTAGTTTTCGTGCTTTCTAGGGACTGAACCCGAGTCCAACGCTTCTGCACCCACAACTTTCTACTTCACAGTAAAACATAAAGATGCGTGAACTCATAACAGTATTGTAGGTCGTACGAAATTTACCTACTCATGAGAATAAAAAATATGCACCTACCGTTCAACATCAGATACTCAAAAGTGTACTTATTTAAATATAGTTTTTCTTTCTTTGACTGTGTTTAAACGCAATGGACCCATTAAAATCGTTCGTTTCTTAAAATATAATAGTTCTATATATACACCAACAAACGATGTCCCGTGTAATGCATAATTTAACGGCGCGGCATGTTGAAAACACAAAACTGCACACCTTCTTTACGCGAAAACTATAAAGGAAAATGTTGCGTCTTGCCTGTCTGCAACTGTCACAAAATTTGAATAATTTGTTGGCCGAACTAAGTGGAATTTTTAAAACAGTTTTGTAAAAAAAAAACTATATCTACTTTTGAATTTTATTGGCGGTGGAACAACCCTATATATAAAGCCCTGTTCCAGTTGAGAGCTTTCCAATATACAGAACTTAGTACATTGCATATTTTTGTTGGATTTTTTGATCAGAGAAGGTGGAATCTCCAAAGCGGTGTCATAAATACGGCGAGTTGTTGTTAGACCAAGCTACGCGGGCGCTTTTCTGAATAGTTCTACTGCTTTTGTGTACATTCATGGTGCTCTGCCAAAGGTGAGCATGGAAAAGAAGTCTAAATTGAAGTTAAAAAGGCTGAGTTTACAAGGAAATTTTGCACCGTAGCAGATAAGTAGACCCACTGTAATGACTAGGGGCAGGACCTGTGAAAATGAATTGACTTTTTAGCTTCAAGGACTGTACTTTGATGTTTGGTTTATTTGTAGGAAGCTCTCGTTTTGTTTGTAGCAGAGAAGGTCAATTCCATTAGTCTGTGCATACATCACCAATATATTTCTCTGTTAGATAAATGGACTTTTAGAGGCAGATTGCTGCATAAAAAGATCAAAAGATTCAGGTTTAATGTTTTTACTCGAGAGCAACTTTTTTTGTGACATCTTTCCTGTGTAGATTATACGATGGTTATTTTTAAAATACTCATTAGCAGAATATGTATTATTTGAAATAGGTTTAGAGCTGCGAACGTAATTTATTCTATTTCAACTAATTTCGATGCAGAATGAGATGTGCTCAGTGGGAGTCATTTCGCCGTTCAATCAGCGTGGCAATTTTCAATTAAAACCTATCAATAACGATAGCAAAGGATAATTAAAACAATATACAACAAGAAATGAAAAAATGCGCATGGACTGGAATGCTCGTATGTATCAGCTAATAACAAATTGAACAAGTTCTTCAAGCAACCCCTATTGCGATGGTCTCATTAGTTGAACCACCGTTTTTCAAATACAAATTCTGAAGAATATAAATACAAATTAGAATTCTGCGAAAATTAAATTTAAAATTCTCCGCTAAATAAAAAAATGCATTTGCTTTGATCGATATAAGGAATAATATGAATAATAAACAAAAGAATGTCGGAAGAATGATCCAATTTAAAAAATACACTTCTTTAAGTTATAGTTACATGCATTGACTTTTATCTTTAAATTCCAATTCAATCGAAATCCGACTGGAAACAAAAACAAAAACTTTTTACGCTTACACGCTTACACAACATTTTTGTTTTAATCTTCATAAAATTTACAATTCAAACGGATTCCATTTTATTTACTGTATTTCTCTAAAAGTCATAATAAGTGTGCCCACTTGCTTTTGTCTTAAAAGTGTTATGATTCGCTAGATATAATTAATTTGTATTCGATATTATCGTCCAATTTATTATTATCGACAAGACCAGTGGGTATTATTTATGTAAGAAGCATTTGCGAAATTTGATTGATCTTTGTTCGAGAGTTTAAAAAACATATTTACAATTTTCGAAAATAAACAGCAACAAACAAACAAAAAAACGCTGAACGAAGAAAAATATGTCTGTCTACCTCGCTGTCAGTTAAATGACGTGAAAATATCTCATTTTGTTTTTATGCAGCACCATTTGATAGTTTTAAACTAAATTTATCTCATTTCATTTGTAAATGTTGACGTTTGCTTTTTCAAATCGTTTTCCCATTGTTTAACATGGTAGACATGTGTGCAAAACCAACAAAATATGACTTTTCTTTGATTTTACAAATTTATTTCATATTTTCCAATGATCCATTAAATTCTGGATACATAACTTACAAAAAAATATGCGACAGGTAACACCTACGCATCAAAAATAAATAAAATCAAATAAATGAGAGAAGAAGTAAAATTACAGATCAACGTGAATGCAGCATGCGTTAGCGTAATAAATATTTTTTTTATTTTTTTATTGAAAAACGAATTGTCAGAAACAACACAAAATTTTTGCTTCATTGTAAAATGTATTCAAATTGGAATAACAGCGTCTGCAGCTGCACCAGTGCCGGTCTTGGGGTGTGGCAATTCGGGCGGCCGCTTGTGGTGCCTTCGTCAGCATGAATTACCCATAAAAGATCATTTGATGCCCCGATAGGGAAATAGCATTAACTTCGATCGGCACGGATAATAAATATATGACGATGAGGCTGTTGTTGGTGAAGAAATGAACTGGTATGCTTTCCTCGTCCTTTTCGCTCGTAGAGCAGTCTCTGATGGAAGAATCTTTTCACTCTGTAGCAGTGAAAGAGTGCTTATTATCGGGCTGTCAAATTTTGAACCCAAATAGAGCCCAACAATTAAAAAAAAAACTAATGGTTGTGAGAAGCTAGGCCTAGGGTCCCACAGACCCGTTGCGCCAACTATTTATATTGACTCTTTTGAGTCAGTTTTCGAATTGTGTACATATTAAAATGAACAACCTATCTCGGATCTTTCCGCGCATGCATGTCTTGTCCATCAAAAATCACAGTCCGATCAATGACCTTTCTGTTTTATTTAAAAACAAAAAAACAACAAACAAACCATATAACAACGGATACATGACAGTTGGTACAAAATTAAATTCCAATCCGGAACTAAATATATTTTATTTTATTTTTTAATGTTTACACTTCGTATAAAGAGGAAATACATTCGTTAAGTTAGTTGCGCGTAAAAACCAAGGCAGGCAGTGACGTCAGCGATTCGTTTTATCCTATTCATCGTAAACAACGCACAACCAAACTTGTGATACTAAATTTAAGTACAGGTCACGGGCTAGGTCAATGTGTACTAAATTTACTTATCAAAACAAAACTAATTGAAACAAGAATGGCAAAACAAGAACCCGTTGCAAATAAAATTATGCTTTGTTTACATGTTCAAATAAAATGCACACAAAGTTATTATTATTATTATTATTATAAGCTTTTTATTTACTATAAGATTTACAAATTGTTATTGTTATAAGAGTATTTACATCATTTAGTTATTTAACTTTAATTTAAAATACATAAATAAAATAAATATATCATCATTTGACAAAGTCTAATCATTGTTTTCAAAATTAGTTGCAAATAGTATAAGCCTCCCCCATAGTTATCCATAGATCTCTATTTTTTGCGTCATGGTACCAATACCTATTAAATTGGTTAATATCGTCAACCCATCTTGTTCGTGGTCGTCCGGTTGATCTTGTCGCTGGTGGTGTCCATTTGATCAAAAGTTTTGTCCATCTATTGTCTGTAATTCTTGATATGTGTCCTGCCCAGTTCCATTTAAGTTGTTTCGTCCTTTTTATTACATCTATGATGTCCGTTTGCCTTCTTATTTCTTCGTTCCGCACTCTTTGTATTAGTCTTATACCGAGAAGTTTCCTCTCCATTTTTGTCTGACAGATTCTTAATTTCTCGGTTAGATTTGTTGTTAAGCCCAATGTTTGAAGTCCGTATGTCAGAACTGGTAAAATTGCTGAATCCATTAAATATTTTTTTGTGTCTTTATTTAGTTTTGCGTTGAGTATCTCCTTCATGTTCCAGAATTGTCGCCATGCGTTTGATATTCGTCTATCTATCTCTTTTTCTTCTTGATTTTTAAATGACTTTAATTGTCCCAAATAAATATAGTCCTCAACATAATCAATATTTACGCCATCGAGTGTAATGTCAAAGTTATTAGATCACTCGTAATTCTAATCATTATACAATCACAGAGACAAGAGTATACCAACAGTCGTTTGTCTGCTTATCAAGGTGATTTGTCTCGTTTGCCAAAGCGGATGCAGTACTATTTGATTTAATTTGAGCTCATCGATGGTGGTGTGGTGGCCTTAGTTGTAATGTTATTTAATGGGACTAAAAAAAGAACACGCTTTTGTTTCACAATAAAATTTTGAATTCGATTTGAAAATGTTGTTGGTGGGTTAGAATGAATAAATGTTTTCACCGTTGCGTGTTAACTTAGTTTAAAAAATAAAAAAAAAAACAGATTTCATTCTTAAACAAAATGAAAAAAAAATATATCGCAATAAACCAAACTTTGTACGGATTTCCGTTTTTGTGTAAAACATCCGTCGTCCTTGGCATTGATGTTTGTTTAAGGTCGTTTGCAAGATATTCTTACAATCTGTTCACCTTGACAGGTGATGACTGATGAGCACTGACATACTCAAGACTTAACGACATAATATAGAATATGTATCCCACAGGTGTATATGTATTGTAAAGTCCGGGTGGGCTTGCCAAAATAAGCACCAATTTCCTCTGGGTCAACAACAAGTTGCATGCCACACATTGGTTTTTAAAAAAAAATCCTGACGCCATCGACAGACTGTTTATTTACTTGGAATGGGAAAAACAATCATTTCTCCTCTTAAACTGACAGTGAACACAAGAATTGATGGAGAAAAGACACCTGACTCCTGAAGAATCAAAAATATACGTTCTATAAATTAGATGCATACATTTAGTAAGAAATGATTTTCTTTAGCTTTGCTTCGTCTCGTCGCGGGTGCGTCAACTAAAGCTCAATCTGGAAGCCAAATTTTCCATCAGTTTAAGCCTGCACTTGGTGATATGGCAAATTAAATTGAGCGCAAATCTGCTGTCAGCTGTCAAATTGGTTGTCGCTGGAAAAAATGTTGCCAATTCGAAAAATAAAAGCGTTAAACCATCTGACATTGGACTCGATCATCTTTGATTTGGCCCAACTTGGTGCCGGTTTCATTATAACGCACACAGCACCAATTTTAACTGAACTTTACTTTCTTTAGTTAAGTTTTTTTTTAAGTTATTTTATGTTCGTTTTATGATGATTGATTCACATTTCTTGCAGCTATTAATACCGCTTTGAACTTCTGTTTTGCGTTCTGCAATGCAAGCTCAAGCACAGACTCTGTTTTCGGATACGTCTTCAATTTTTCGCTCACTTACCTTTTTCGGTGGCCTTTCAATATTTCCCAGCGGTAATCCCATCACATCACTGTAATGTTGTTGTTTTTTGTTTATTATCCCTCTAATATTAATTTCAAGTTCAGGTATTAAAGGGCGCCCAACTTACTTCATTTCATTAAAACACTTTATTACTTTAAAAACATTTATCTTCATCTTTCACCTAATCAGTTGGCCTTCCCTTTACACCTCACCAATGGTGCCAACTTCATAGACATTACAATCACCATTTATCAACAAATAAGAAAGATCGCGATTAGCTGTCATGTCAGACAGAAACTTGAAATTTGATGACAATTGGGCACGTTAAAAAACTTAGTTGTCTTAAGTCGACTAGATTGGTCTGGACTAGAACGTAAAAACTAGATTGGCCGGGAACCCCACTTTTCCTACATCAGCCACATTGCGAACTGTCAACTTAGTACTCAGTCACGAATTTCCTGACCAGATTCGTCTGCTACCCCTCCATAAACGTCAAATAAAAATGTGAATAATGTAGGCCAATCAAAAGTGAGATACATCAAGTCAGTCAGCTGTCAGACTTACTAAACCAGATACTTGAACGTACTCATTGAGGACGTTCGGATTTCTAGTTTAGTAAGTCTGACAGCTGACTGTTTAAGTCGATGTGTTTGAGTTTTTATTGACCCAGATTGGGCACGTGAAATGTTTTTGAAGTTGGCACATCTAGTCAATAAAATACTGCCTGTATTATCAGTTGACATTTCGAAGTGTCAAAATTTAAAAATAAACCGCGAGTTTAGAGCAACAACTCAATTTACCTAGTTAACGCGTTCGTTAACCTAGTCCAGACAAAACTAGTTGACGTTTTACACAAACTATGTGTCGGAACGTCCTCATATTCCTTTTTGTGTGCTTCCCTTCCTTCAATTGTGACGGTTTTGACGAACAGCGCAATTTTTTTTTTCAAAAAACAAAATGGTTCGCAACGATAATATTTTAATAGTTCATTTTAGCAGTGGTTCTACTTTTGCAATTTATTTATTTCTATTTATACTCATCCACAAAGAAAAAATAACGTGACCACAAGGATTGTACTATTTTTAATATATTTTAAAATAAATTATTCATATATTAAACTAAAGTACAAGTTTACGGAAATTTTCACACGATTAAGAACACGTTGCGGTAGAATAAACAGCTAATATAGGTGATGTATTTGGGTATGATGAAGACATATTTCGAATACACCTATCCTCGTAAATTAAATATTTTCAACGAGATTTCAGAAAAACGTTCTTGCATTTGTCAATAACGCCAGTCTAGTTGCGGGAGATGATGCAAGTCCGTGCGCTGCACAATCTTAGATGTAAATTATGCCAATGTGGTTTATTGTAGCTATCCACACTAGTCGTTGATTTAGGTAATATTTTCAATTACGTCAATATTATTAAGCCTTGAGATCATTGTAGACAAAAATTAATTACGAGATAAGAAGCGATTGCGTTTGATGTGCACGTGCTTCAAAAGACGTCCAAAATGGGTGTGGATGGATGTTTAATTTGTTTAAGATTTTAAATTAATTATAAAATAAGTACCATAAATAAATAAATAGTTGGCGCAACAGGTCTGTGGGACCCTAGCTTCTCATTTGAAACTCTCGTTTTGTGTGAGTTTTAAATTTAGGATATCATTGGGACATTTTCACCTTGTTTTGCATTGTCTGAATAATGCAAGAACTTTAAATGAACATTTTAAATAATATGAAAAGAAGAATCCCTGTCAAAAGTGACACGACGTAATAAAAAATTTAACATTCCAATTCTATGCTGCGTAAAACGTTATTTTCCAGTCAAATTGGGTAATTGTACTAGATTAGTACGTAGTAGTATCCACTCTTTACCCAACTTTACTGTTTATAGCTTGCGAAAGGTGACGTTCTTATGTATGTGATTTTTATATTGACAACTGGATGTCACAAAAATACGAGCAAATGAAGAACTGATTATGAATATGTATATCGGCATTAAAAAAAGATATTTAATTTCAAAAATGTGAAAGAAGCGACTAATCAACTCTCTTCTAAA
This sequence comes from Cheilosia pagana, assembly GCA_936431705.1. Taxonomy (NCBI): domain Eukaryota; kingdom Metazoa; phylum Arthropoda; class Insecta; order Diptera; family Syrphidae; genus Cheilosia; species Cheilosia pagana. The sequence goes on along the minus strand of OW386168.1, from coordinate 30,743,730 downwards.
TGTAACATGACAAAATTTAGTAAATAATACAATAGAAAGTTGACACTTGTGATTTTTAGCAGCTGATGTAGTGTTCCTCCATTAATATTTTTATACGCAAGCATGTTGAAAGAGCAAATGATTCATTCCTACAGGGACATTTCGAAATTGTTTGTTTACTTTTTTTGTAAAATGATATTATTAACGAAAGATTATCTGTCAAAAATATCTAATGTCGGTTTCAGAGCAAAAATTAATAGATTTCGGTGTTTATCGAAATTCTTACCTATTTAGACACAAACCTCGTTTAGTAAAGTTACCACAATGTTCCAAAAAATAGAATTATTGTAAAAAAAAATGGAGTTCAAAAATGGTTCATAAGTGAGGGGATTTATTATTTAGTACTTTTTAGCACAGATTTTGACAGCAATTTATCGAGAATCGGCTAATAGGTGCTGCCAATGTGAAAAAATGAGAAACTGTTGTAAAAACTAAAATGATCACTTCACAGATCGAAACTTGATACCCAGATAATGTATATACAATATACATTCTCAACAATAATCAACAAAGTCCGAGAAAATCTCGGTTTGCAATAAGTTGAAAATCCGAACTTTTCGAAAAAATCATTGCAATATTTCTTATCATTTTCAATGCATAATCTTAGAAAATATTATAAAACACTTATTTTAATAAACTTTAAAATAAAAATCTCCCAACTCGACTGTATTCAAAACGATTTGTAAGTAAATCAGTATAATAATATGTAATGTAAGTATTTACAAATCAGGTTTATCGGCCAAACTATTAAATCTTAACCTTTACTTAATTGTGCTCCCTTTCAATTTTCATTGTCACAGAGTTTTAGTTACAATAATTACAAATACAAACAATTTTTGAAGCTTTCCAACCCCAATTCATCGAATACCTTACTAGAACTGACGTGTGATCGCGTTTTCGAAAAAATATGATTGAAGTGTTTGCGTTCTTTTAAACCAACAAAACAACTGCGCATTTTTGACTTCACTGATTTTCAACGTCTTGGCTATCTACGCAAATTGTGATATTAATTAGTTGATATGACAGAGTATTCACGCGTAAAATTTTTTTACAAAATGGTTTCTTTTGGCTGTCTTAATGAATTGAAGGCATTTAGAAAACCGAAATCCAATTATGAACAAAATAATCCTGCCTTAATAAGTTTATGACAGAATTCATTACTTTTTTACTCGTTAATTTAAATATCATAGAAAAATGTTTAAAACCAATGGCAATCACAAAGCAAAATTTTATCATAGAACAAATTCTAGTCAAATGTTTAATAAAAGCAGTCCAATAGCCGAAACACAAATACATTCTCTGACGCAAAATAAACAAAAATCTAAACAAAATGTTATTTTCGAATACTTTTCTATAAATTGATTCTTGTTGGTATTTTTTTTATATAAATTATATTCTGTTTGAGAATGGAAATTGTAAACCAGAAGGCTTGGCCAATACCGTGTACCTCTTTATGTTGAGTAATTGATATAATATAGTTGTTACCTTAAGTTGTTTTTGCATATATTTTTTTTTTCTTTTACTGAACTCTCTTTTCTAGACTGTGACGTTAATTGTCATAAGAAATGTGAAAAATTAACGGCTAATTTATGTGGTGTGAAACAAAAATTAATCGTGGAAGCTCTAGCATGTGTTAAAAGAGGTATGTTTTTCTATAACGAAATTAATTAGATGTCATTCTGTTTTGTTTGCGGATGAATTGCTCGAGATTGTATCGATGAGGAATTTGTAAATAAATTAATGACATTTTTTTTCGCTGTTTTAATTGTTTAAGTACTGTGTATATGGACGTGAATGTCTATAAAAAGTGTCGGAGATGGTTCTAAATATATCCAAATCTATTAGAGAGATAAAGCGAAAGAGATTGACGATGAACTTGGTGGTCGCTTTGTGTCCGCAATACGTTGTTCGGCGTCATCCTATTTTCAGCTATTATGCTTACGTATTTAAGTAGCCTGCTATATCAGCAAGATCAAGATTCAGTAGATGTGGAAGGCACTCGAATTGGATCAACGTTTTCCGACTAGTTTGACTTAATTAGTTGGACTATAGGATTTTGAAAAACATTCTTTGTTTTCGTCATAATTCATGTGCATATTGCATGGGGATTAGGTACTACTTCGTAAGTAATGGTTGTGGTTGCACATAGTATACTGCTGAACGGTATGAGCTCAATTCTGAACGAAGACAATGAAATTACATAATCGCGACATATCGGATTGGTGTACGAATTGGTACTAGTTTGACCTCAAGAACCAAAACCAAAACTCCTTATAATGAACTTGTTTCTTCAGTCAACAACAATATGCTCATCATAGCCACTGATTTTAAAGTGAAATAGCGATTTTCTACTGAAAGGCACCTAACTCTTATCGCGTTTTCAATTGAAGAAAATAATTGCTCTTTCTATGACCTTTTGTTTAGTAAGTCTGACAGCTGACTGACTTGATGGGTCTCCGTTTTGATTGGTTTAGATCGGTCACATGGGCAGCTGTTTCAATTGACGTTAGTTTATGGAGGGGTAGCCGCCGAATATAGTCCAGAAATTCGTGACTGAGTACTAATTTGACAGTTCGCATATGTTGCTGACGTAAAAAAAGTGACGTTTCCGACCAATCAGTTTTTGCGTTCAGGTTACATCTATTCAAGACCAATAGTTTTTTAATGTGCCCTATGTTTCATTGAAAACAAATACGGCGCTTCCGGTCTTAGCATGACAGGAACGTCACTTGATAAATGTCAGATTGCAATGTTTGTTGTTTTTAGAAACAAATTTTAAGTTCTATATAACACCAAAATGACAATAAGCGCTCAAAATGTAAACTAAGATTGAAATATTTTAATTTGACCCACAAAGCCTTAATTTATTTTATTCTCCCGCTAGGTGAGACTATAATTTTTGAACTGTAACGAATTTTGGTTATTAGTTTCTTGAGAAGGGACAGTTCGCTAGCAGTCCTTCATCATTGCTCAAGAGAAAGCCGTAATATAGATTATGACGTCTGCATTTCAAATTACAGTTTGATAGATTAACTTGTGATTTAATTATTCTAATGAGCCAAATAGCTTTTTCTTACCAATTGACTGAACTTGCTCTATTAACCCATTCCACGTCGACATACACAATACTTAAACATTTTACAGCGTTCTCAGCTATTAGGTACCTACGTTAAACACCTGCCACTAATATTCATAAATAATTATTGTATAAAGGTGCACAAGAAGCTAGAGACTCACCATGTTCACCACTCAGCCTGAATCCTGCCTACAAAATTGAAGCGAACGACGATGGTATTTATAAATTTCTTTATTTTTTTCCTACATTAAGTTTAGAAATAAAATAAAAAATACATTTGAGGGCCAAAAGAAAAAAACATATTTTTCTATGAAATTATTTATTTGGAAATGTTTTATTTATTTATCGGCATTTTTTTCGCAGAAACTTCGTACACTTATTTACAATTCCAAAAATCAGGACGAATAACAGCTCCGGCGACAACAATTCCTAGGTTTAAGAAATATTCTGTTGAAGATTTCAATTTCCTTGCAGTGCTTGGTAAAGGCAGTTTTGGAAAGGTAATTAATTTCCTTTTTATTATTTATTTGTTTTATATATATATTTTTCTTCAGGTTCTCTTAGCTGAACTTCGAAATACGGACTTTTATTATGCAGTTAAGTGCTTAAAAAAAGACGTAGTCCTTGAGGATGATGATGTCGAATGCACTCTGATAGAACGTAAAGTCTTGGCTTTGGGCACAAAACATCCATATTTATGTCATTTGTTTTGTACATTTCAAACTGAGGTGAGTGTTGCATCAATTTTTCACAAATAAGTATATTTTCATAGTTATTTGGTGGCCCATGAGTTGAAATTTTAAGTAGAAATGTTCATGGGAATGGCAAAATTTGAAACTAGCTTGTGGAGACATATTTTTACAGGACTACAATTTGTAACGATTTAAGTACAGATCAATTTTGGCTCTGAGGGATTTTACGTCTCTGGAAATATATGTGTTGAGAACTCAGAATTCAAATTTTGTAGACAAAGTGTGGAGTTGCGAAGCAGTTTATTGGAATCCTTACATGTAGGACTCGTCTTAATTCCGAATGTTCAAAGTCGTTCAACCGTAGTCCTGTCCTTTAACAAAGTCGTACGAAATGTCACTTAATTTTTCTTAATTCTATTTCCGTGTCAAATTTTAGACCAAGACAAGAGGTCTGTTTCTTTACTTTGTAGTAAAAATGGAAAAGACTGTCAAAATGACAGTGGAGGAGATGAATTCTCTCTCAGAGAGGGAAACTTATGCAAAAGTTAAGGAACGCTTTTCTAGTAACCTGTGAAAAATGGCAGATAGTTCACCCAACAAAATGACAAATAGAACAACAAATTTCAATCAGCTGTCAAATTTCAGGCGACTGACAGTTGTTTCAATTCTTTGCCAAGAAATTTGTTGAGTAAAAACTAGTAAGAGGGAAAACATCTTGTGCTCTCGAAGCCGCTTTCTTTTACGAATTTTTCGATTTGAGTGATGACAATTGAGTAAAATGCGTAAGAAAGAAAGGTGCTAAAGGAACAGACATAGGCTTACTGGTAATATTTTTCAATATGTCAAAAAAAACGGACGTTTGGGTGACGTTTGCATTATAATCCAATTTGATATTTTACTCATTGAGAAAGGTTTGAAAACAGCGCCATCTATCTTACAGTAAACCTAGAAAACTGGATTTGTTTTCAGATTTTTTGGACTTAACCTACGATCTGTTTTAATTATTTTTTTTCAACATCACTTATAGAGATTTATTTAAACACTTTCAGAGTCATTTGTTCTTTGTAATGGAGTACCTGAATGGCGGTGATCTCATGTTCCACATACAGGAGAGTGGAAGATTTCCTGAAGACAGAGCTCGATTTTATGGAGCAGAAATTATATCGGGGCTCAAGTTTCTGCATAAAAAGGGCATCATTTACAGGTTAGCTTAAAAGCAAATGTACATTGATATATTTAAGAAAATTTGTTCATCGATTTCCAGGGATCTTAAATTGGACAATGTGCTGTTGGATTTCGATGGGCATGTTCGCATAGCCGATTTCGGAATGTGTAAGCTTCAAATATATTTAGATAAGACAGCAGACAGTTTTTGTGGTACACCAGATTATATGGCGCCTGAAATCATAAAGGTAATTCCATCGTCAGGTTCAATACTATTGCCTTCGAAAATTCATGTTATTCGATTTCAGGGCGACAAATATAATCAAAATGTCGACTGGTGGTCGTTTGGAGTTTTGCTGTATGAAATGTTAATTGGACAGTCGCCATTTAGTGGATGTGATGAGGATGAACTATTTTGGTCGATATGTAATGAAATACCATGGTTTCCTGTTTATATCACACAAGAGGCTACTAGTATATTGAAAGGCGTAAGTCGTACCCATTAAAGGCGACCTCAAAAATATTGTTCTGAACTAATTTTGTTTACAGCTCTTGGAAAAGGACTACACGAGACGTGTTGGTTCTCAATACAGCCCTGCTGGTGATATTTGTGATCATATATTCTTTAAGGATATCGACTGGGGCTTGCTGGAAAAACGGCAACTTCCTCCGCCATTCAAACCTCAAGTGGTACGATGATTGTTATTGCGTAGATATTATAAGCATGAGTAAAATCTTCATTTTCCATTTTCTAGAAACATCCCTTGGACACACAATATTTCGACAGAGCGTTTACAAGGGAGCGTGTGCGCCTGACACCCATCGACAAGGAAATCCTTCAATCAATGGACCAGGAACAGTTTCAGGGATTCTCCTATACAAACCCTAATGCGACTTTGGATTGAAGAGTTCTTTGGCAGAGTATTAAATATTCATTTCTTGGTCCAGTACAGTAGTGCGCAGAGTAAGCAACTTATCCGGCTTTAATTGGACTACCATGAGGTTATGCTATTTTGGGATATCAATTTAAACGTTGTAGTTCCAGTTTCGAATGCTAAAACGCCTGTGTTTACTTTGGGTGGTGAGGATTCTTTGGAAAGAGGAAATCTCAATTAATTAGTTCTAGGTACTCGAATACAATTTATGGATTATTGAATCCAGCTTTAGACTTAGTTTTTCGTTATTTATTTATTTATTTTTTTATTACTTAACAATTATGATGCTTAAGAAGAAGAAACAAACTAAATTCTGATGTGAACAATATGTGAGACTATGCTATTGAAATTTTCTAAACTTAGCGTAAAATTTAATAGATGTTAAAATCTGAACGATGCCTAGAAAATAAAAGTCGTGTCATTATTTTTATACAACGGTATATCTTTAATAATAAGTTTATAGTATTTAAAAATTAAAAGAAAATCTGGTGGTTTTATTTAAAAAGGAAATTTTGATGACCAACGGGACGGAAACTATTCTCTAGAAGTTGCTTATCCAAACATCTAGGTAGGTACTTCCTATTTCAAAACTAAGCTCATTTGATCGCATGTCAGATGTCAAGATCCATATAAAGAAGATTGATATTCATCATTTGTGGTAGAGCCTTGTCAAAAATATTTAAATTTCCTAAAAGGCAGATTCCCTAACTTAGTGCAAGTTGTTATGCCCAAAACACACGCCGTGCTGCAAGTAAAGCCGATGTGCACAAAACTGTTTGACATACATTGCATCGGCTAATGTGGCTACTGTCACTCGTCGACTAAGCAGATGATCTCTTTTTACAAATTTGTTTGCTATTGGGCACATTAAAAACTTAGTTGTCTTAAATCGGCTATATTGGTCTGGACTATAGATGTAACCTCAACGCAAAAACTATAATTCTAGGGAACGTTACTTTTCCTACGTCAGCCAAATATGCGAACTGTCAACTTAGTACTCAGTCACGAATTTCTTGACTAGATTCGTTGGTTTCACCTCCATAAACCTCAACTGACACAGCTGCACATGTAATCGATCTTGGCCAATTAAAACTAAGCTATATCAAGTCAGTGTCAGCTGTCAGACTTACTAAACTAGATACTTGAACGTCCCCATTGAAAATGAAAATTGACAAATTCAATAAAATTGACAACTTTATTTTTAATGGAGAAACCAATTTTGCCGAACAAATTCAAGAGAAAAAACAAAAACAAAATCAAAAATCAGGAAATGTCAACAGCCGATAATACCAAATTCTTGAAAAAGCAATTTATTTTCCTTTGTGTTGTGGTACGCTTGAATTTTGCAGAAAATTTAGAAATAGAGACATGTTGCAGTGATGCGGTGAGTGCAGAATTTACGTGTGTCGACTGATTGAGCTGGTAACTGACACATACTGACGCGACGCTTCGTTCTGGGCAGGCTTGTAAAATTTCCTTGTCGCATTCAAAGTAAAAATTGTTGTCGTCGCTGTCGCTGCGAATAAGTCGCGTGGGTTTGGGAGAGCCTTAAATATAAACATGTGTATTTTAATCTTGCTGCGCAGTGAATTCTGCACATGTGTTTCGGGCATTAAGGCTGGTACGCTGTTCGAGTGAAGTGAAATTTTCACTCCTCTCCAAAAAGTGCTGTAAAATCGAAAGTGAAATTTTCACGCCGAAATGTCAAAAAACTTAATGCGACGGACAATAAAAGCCAAGTGAAATAGCAAGTAACGCCCCCTACAAATCACTTTTTGAACAACTATTTTTCACTTGAACAGCGTGTACTGCCTGGTGAAATTTTCATGTGGAAAGTTCATTTTGACATTTCGCAGTGAAAAATTTGTATGAAAAATTGGATTTCACGTTAACTGCGTACCAGCCTTTAGAATGAGAAAAAGAAGAAGAAAAAAAAAAATGAGAGCGTGCTTGTGACCACACGCCAGATGTGAAACTTCTCTCGCTAAATGTGGATGTAAAATTGAACTGTGTTGTATGTAGTTGAATTTCATTAAGAAATTTAATTTAAAAACCAAATCTTTATAATATTATAATCTTAATTCAGCGCAGAAGATAATTATGCTCATTAATTTAAAAAGTTTTCATAACACAATCCAATCCAAAGTTTTCTATTTCTATGTCGAGAGTTTTTGTTTACATTTTGTTTTCATATCGTCAAATGATTCAGTAGTTTAGTGTGTGTGTAAAACCTAGCTTCTTCAGTTACTCCAGCGTTCCCATATAAGTATTCACTTTGAGAATTCAGTTGGAAAAATTTTAAAAATGTATCTTTCCAACAACCATACAAACCAACAAAATCTCATTAAAATTGGTTGAGTGGTTAAGAAGATCGACAACAGCGCCACCTATCGGGTCCAAAACTATCCTGTCCATCAAGTTACAACCAACCATACCCACCCACGAAATTTCATTGAAATCGGTTGAGTGGTTAAGAAGATCGACTACAGCGCCACCTATCGGGTCCAAAATGATACTACTCATCAAGTTACAACCAACCATACCCACCCACAAAATTTCATTCAAATCGGTTGAGTGGTTAAGAAGATCGACTACAGCGCCACCTATCGGGTCCAAAATGATACTACTCATCAAGTTACAACCAACCATACCCACCCACAAAATTTCATTCAAATCGGTTGAGTGGTTAAGAAGATCGACTACAGCGCCACCTATCGGGTCCAAAATGATACTACTCATCAAGTTACAACCAACCATACCCACCCACGAAATTTCATTGAAATCGGTTGAGTGGTTAAGAAGATCGACTACAGCGCCACCTATCGGGTCCAAAATGATACTACTCATCAAGTTACAACCAACCATACCCACCCACAAAATTTCATTCAAATCGGTTGAGTGGTTAAGAAGATCGACTACAGCGCCACCTATCGGGTCCAAAATGATACTACTCATCAAGTTACAACCAACCATACCCACCCACAAAATTTCATTCAAATCGGTTGAGTGGTTAAGAAGATCGACTACAGCGCCACCTATCGGGTCCAAAATGATACTACTCATCAAGTTACAACCAACCATACCCACCCACGAAATTTCATTGAAATCGGTTGAGTGGTTAAGAAGATCGACTACAGCGCCACCTATCGGGTCCAAAATGATACTACTCATCAAGTTACAACCAACCATACCCACCCACAAAATTTCATTGAAATCGGTTGAGTGGTTAAGAAGATCGACTACAGCGCCACCTATCGGGTCCAAAATGATCCTACTCATCAAGTTACAACCAACCATACCCACCCACAAAATTTCATTGAAATCGGTTGAGTGGTTAAGAAGATCGACTACAGCGCCACCTATCGGGTCCAAAACGATACTACTCATCAAGTTACAACCAACCATACCCACCCACGAAATTTCATTGAAATCGGTTGAGTGGTTAAGAAGATCGACTACAGCGCCACCTATCGGGTCCAAAATGATACTACTCATCAAGTTACAACCAACCATACCCACCCACAAAATTTCATTCAAATCGGTTGAGTGGTTAAGGAGTTTTAGGCGGCGGCATAGTGATGGCGACAGGCCAATTTCCGTCTCGCACTTCCGCTTGGTCATTTCCGCTTTCATGAATCGATTTTACTCCCAAGTCGCGCCATAAGATGTTTCACATCAAAAAACATTTGTCGCTGTAATTAGATGAAGACTAAACAAATTAAAAGAGGTGGCTTCCATCAATAACATTTGGAAAGAAGTGATTTAACAATTAAGCCCTAGTTTCGACTTTGAGTTTAAACAGTTCACTGGCGAACTTTATCAATGGTTCTACATCTACATTTTACGTGCTATCGGTTAATGGAACGCGTCCAATGAATATTTGACTAAGCCGTACATTTTAACACAATTTTGAACTTATTACTTGACATTTTAACATTTTACTCGTGGAGACGGGCTGCAACTGTGACATAAAAGTAATAACTATTAAATTCATTAAATAATCGGCTGTAATTCGGTAGACGGGAGTATTAATTGCCAGCTTCTGTAATTCTATAATATCCTGTCAATTCTTGGTTTTTTCTACTCCCTACTCTATTGGATCACAATCGCACCTTTAATTGACTTCAGAACAACGAAAACCTTTCTGTTATAATACATAGTGGACAATAATTGCTAAACGACATCAGATATGAATACGTAATAGCGGTAATGTGTTTCGAGCTAGATATACTCATTTTTCGCTACCAGTAGTAGACAACTACAGTTGATTGAGTATTGTTTGCATTCCAGGTCCTATTTCCGTGTAAATTGTTCGTGATTGTTAACGTTTGTGAAAAAAAAATGGCGAAAAATGACGTAAAGTCAAATGATTTTGTTGAAAACTTAATACTTTTCCGTCGCAGTCTTATCTTTCAAACAAAGGAGTTCTTTCAAAACTCGACATTACATGGTGTCAGGTATATTGCAGAAAGTGGACGACCGATTGGAGAAAAGTTAGTGTCATAAAGTCTTAAGTACCCACTTGTGACAACGATTAAACAACGTTTTTTTTTTGTCTAAAGGTTTATGTGGTTTTGCTTTACAGCAGTCGGTGCAGTGACTGCACTCGTTATAATTATGAGTTTATGGGAGAAATTTCAAACTAATCCAACAATTACTGGTAAATATTTGGCTACTGCTGACCGCATAAAATATTTTAATGTAATTCAAACTTTAAGGACTGGATACGGATTACCAAAATCAAAGAGTTATATTTCCGTCTACAGTGGTATGTCCGGAAATGGCATTTGACCGTGACAAGGCGTATGAAGTAGCATACAAATCATTGGCGTGAGTAGTTTTATTTTAGAATACCATATAGTTGTCATAATTCCACCTCGCACAGACTTGACATTTAACAACTGTTAAAGTTAATGGGACTTAAATAAAGACGCCGATTTAAATTTATACTTCACTAAAATACGGCACTTAAACTAAGATAATTTAAAACGTGTTTAAATAAATTTCAAAATGGTTGCCCTATTAAACTTGAAATAGTGGTTTAAACTATACAACTATTTAAATAGGGTCGCCGTTTGGAAACTTTGTAAAGGCCCTATGAGAACTTTCTAGGTAAACAGTAATAAGTGTTTGAAGAGAAAGAACAGTGTACTTCCTGTTGACGTCTGTCAAATCAGTAAATTTACAGAGTGTATTAAGATTTTCACCGAAAAGCCATCTTATCCATTTCGGTCTCTATATATAACCTCGTCCAGTGGGCTGAACTACTGAGCGAGGGGTCTTACGTTAGATCATCGCAAAACACAGATTACATCTTCAAGTCTTTTCTGCTTATAGTGATGTCAAGCCCTATAAAACTTGTCCTCAATTTTTCATTTCACTCCAATTCAATTTTTTTACCTTTTAGCGGCTACGACCAAGATATGGCTAACTTGATAACTCCCTTTCTTGCGGTACTTACATCTTTGTCTTTTGACAATATTCAAGAAGCGTACGATATGAGTAAACTATTTCCCTCTGATAATTTAAATGAGAAGTCACTTCGAGCCTGGGCATTTCAAGTAAGCTACTGTGCTACCACCGTTACCGTATTCCCTGCTAGACTTATAAACTTATAAAACATCCTGTATCATAGGTCCGCATTAAATGCGAAGATACACTGGTCGAATGCAAGTATAGGGATGAGAGAGTAAGCTGTTGTTCGCACTTTGATCCTGTTTACACGGAACACGGCTTCTGCTATGCCTTTAATAGCCGCTTCATATCAAATCCTGATTCTGAGTAAGTATTTTAATTTGCATTTTCCAATCTACTTCAATAAACATTCGCTAGTGAACCTGCATCATCACCACACGATTTATATGAAACAGACAAAAAATGGGCATTAGAATTCGTGCCAAATAGTACTTCGAAAATTTACATTTACGCTCAGGAGGAATACCTTGGCGATGATGTTAAATCGCAGTTGGAATGGCAGGAGACTCAATCGGTTGAAGTTCGAATTTTAAAAAGGAATACCTACACAACGGATGATGCTCGGCAGCTGTCAATTGGGTATGTTCTATTAAAATTATGTTGTTTGTGCACATTTAAATATTCACGCGAAATATTCTGCGGCTTATATTTCAATCTTTGTACATATTTCTGTAGTCGTTTTAAACTGAATAGTTTTGTCTTGACTAGATTCCCCCTGAACAGAAAAACTAGATTGGTCGGCAAGGTCACGTCAATACATCAAACAATCTTATGTCGTTTTCCATTGGGCAAAAAGAAGCGTCCGCCAGAGTCCGGAATCCAAAAAATCACTTCCATTGGCACGAAAAATAGTTTTTTTGGTGATTCTCAGAATAGAATTTCGTTTCTTGACTTGAAGTCGGAATCCACTCGAGGAGCACTTACACAAGTAGTGTAATTTATGTATTTTATATAAGCCAGCTGACAGCAGCCGTATATTATTTTTTGGCATTTTAACAATGCATTTGTGAATTTAACCATAAGCAGTTTTCTTACTCCATTGGATTTCACTCGAACAGCGTACCAGCCTTTAGATTTGCCTGGTGGACTACTTTGCAATAAAAATCAATTAAAATTAAATTTTCAAGTTATCAACCTAGGCCAACAAAAATTCAGACATAAAATGGCCGCCTGCTGTCAGACTACAATTTTATAATATCAATTCAGTAAAAAATTGTCATTCCTAATAAGTAACGAGTAATTTCTCTTTCTCTATATATTCTCTCTAACGAAAAATTATCACAGAGCTAGTGAAAAATTTTAAAAACACATGGTTACACTTTGAGCCACTTCGGGACAAATTGAGCTGTCAATTTAAATAGCAAAACGTTTCAAAGTCAAAAAACATCAATTTTGTATTAAAGAGAAAGCATTCCAGTTCCTTCTCGAAAAGTCAAAAAACATTCCAGTACCTTCTCTTACATCAAATGTGTTCTTCGTGTTTACTCGTTATATATTCTTAATCCTTTTTACCGATCCTAAACTATCGGAAATATTTATTATAATCTTATCTATCTTTGCGTTTACGTATGTAGTTAGATTTATGACTACACGCCGAGTAACGAGTAATTCTCATTGCTCGTTACTCGCTATTTTGCTAATTTATGTAATATTAGATAAATTTTCCTTTCCATTTCATAGTCAAAGGAAGTGCATATTTTCCGATGAAGTTAAGCTGTCATATTTTAACGAGGAGTACACATTCACAGCTTGTATGAAAGAGTGCCGCATGAAGAAAGCAATTAAGCTGTGCAAATGTATCCCGCCATTTTACAAGCCAGTCCGTAAGTGCCAACTCGCTCTCAATTTAAACTATTTAGTAAATATATATCACTGAAACTTGTAGCAAGTATTCCAATTTGCAAGATCGACCAGTTTCCTTGTCTACAGAAATATGCTCCAAACATCACCAGCATTAGAGATTGTCTTCATTGCGAGTTGGGTTGCACGCAAACCGTTTACAACATTGAAAAACTTAACAAAATGTAAGCTTTAACGTTTTAATAATGCAACGATGAATGTAACAGAGATGTTCTTTAAGTTACGGCAACCCAGAGGATCAGACAGTGGTTGTTGAGTTTCTAACTTGGCCCATTATCTGCTTTAAGCGCGAGGTACTTTTTGGATGGGTAGACTTGCTGGTTTCCTTCGGTGGAATCGCTAGTTTGTTTCTAGGATTCTCGCTTTTGTCAGGAGTAGAAATTGTATACTATTTTACAATGAGAGCATGCTGTATGGTTTACAGGAACAGAGTAACTATTGCTATATTCATATTTGGTTACTAAATTTGTTTAACTGAAATTCCAAACAGGAAGACCTGTACAAAATTGAAGAAGACATCAGAAGAAGACCTCCGCCGATGATTAACTTATCGCTGATACCACACACTACACACTCTGTTACTGCAAATAAAAGCAATAGAGAGGCGCGCATACAATATCCAAAGCAACAAGAACATAATAGTCTTGCTGAATTTTCAAATCCAATTAGCAGACGTCGGAATGAGAAGGTACTACACATAAATAGAGAAGAAATAAGATAATGACATTTGGTTTGACTTTTTTCACATTCTCTTTACTTGTAATTACTAATACTAAGAGATATATAATTGAAAAGGAAAACAAATTTTACAAGAAAAACAAGGAAAAGTGTCGTAATCTTGCGTTTCTATATTAATTTACACGTATTATAATCCTTTTCGAATTAAAAATAACAACTGTCATTTTTATAGAAGTTTTCGGGATTCACTAAACCGTTTTATAAAACTACATCCACTACTGTCAACAACTGGGAGTACGGAGGATATTTGCCGTAAGGTGTGCATTTAAAATTCAAGGAACCGCAGAGCACTCATCCATTGCACTTTTATTATACATAATTATATCAAATTTAATTAATAATGTACTTAAACAATTGAGTGTATATATTATTTTTCAATAAAATTCCGGATGAACAAACTAAGCTTGCTCTTAACAAATCATTCTATCCGTTCATTATTTTGAGTTAATCCAGAGAGAACGTATATTTCCTATTAAAATGTAATACTTATTTATACGGTTAAATAAATCTCGCTTATTTGATTTATATTTTTCGGTTAATTGATCGGCGCCAATAAAAAATGTATAATAAAAAATTGTAAACGCTTGGAAGCACTGTTTTCATAGCACAGATAGCAGATGAGAGATGACTTTTGTTTCGCATTGGGATTGGGCATGGGGCACATTCAAAAACTTATGGCGTCCCTTTCTATGAAAAGAGCAAATCTAGAAGTGCTCTTTCTATGTTTTCCATATATGTTTCTTCGAAAAAGAAAATTAAGTTCCAGGACAATAATTATTAACACGAAAGAAGTGTCCGGAATATATCTATATCTAAACGGAAGAACTAGATTGGTCGGGAACGTCACTTTTCCTACGTCAGCCATATGTGCGAACTGTCAACTTAGTACTCAGTCACAAATTTATTGACTAGGTACCTAGATTCGTTTGTTAACCCTTCATAAACGTCAACTGTAACAGCTGCCCATGTGACCGATCTAGGCCAATCAAAACTGAGATACATCAAGTCATTCAGGTGTCATTCTAATGTTTATAAGTGACAGCACAACTAAGAAAAATCAGTGGTGAAAAAAACACAAGTTTGTCTGTTAAACACAAAACGACATGGAATAGTCCTGACAAAAATAAAAGGTGAAAAATCGACTGCAGACTATAAAGGCGCTAAGGATTTTTGAAATTCAAGTCTACCCAGTATAAGTCGTGTTTCCTTCGTCCCTATAGCGTATCTATCAATGGTTGCCGAAAAAACGAACATCGAAGATGAGTTGGCAACGCACCAATCTGATAGTAAAACTGACGTTGACAGTAAAATTGATTTGAAAAGTTTAATATGATAAAATATTATTAATTGAAAATTCTTACAAAGCAGGGGACCAACTATGTAATTCGATTTTATTTTCGATTCTATTCGAAAATTCTTCCGATTCTACTTTCAAAGAGAACTGTTCCGATCCTTCTTTCAAAGAGAACTGTTCTATTTGAAAGTAGAATTGGAACAACTTTCTAATAGAATCGAAAGTAGAATCGAATTACATAGTTGGCCCCCAGAGGTACCTAAACATTTTAAGTCAAATGAAAAATGAATCTAGTTAATTCAATAAAAAGGGAATATTCTTATTTAGCTTATCCTATAGCCGAGACGGGAACAAAAGAAACACAGCTTTACATAATACATAAATTACGTGGCTACCGATGAGACAGGCCCACATCATAAAGCCTTGCCACATCACCCGTCGGCCGTCATATTCTAAAATTATTCAGTTAATTTTTATTTATTATCATTATCGAAAACATTTACATAAATCATGTATAATATGCAAACAGCGACGTTACCATTTTTAATATAATATTATGAACACATTCGGATCCGGTAAGGGGCCAGTTATAGCGATCAGTAAAATGCAACCGAAAAAAAGGTAATGCTTGAACTCGATCTTGGTCTTAAAATGTTGCTTATGAATTATAAAGTTAGTTTATCAAAAAAAAATAAGTGGATAATGTTAAAATTTTCTACAAAAAGAATTAACAAATTTTTCTGTACGAAAAACTTTTTCTGATCAACTTCTCAGTTAATTCCACACATAAAAACCAGATCATTCCACTGTTTTGTGTCATTTCTTTACTGTTCCGTCTGTCAGGAATTTTTTTTCTGATGGAATCTAATCAGTGGTGGTTGATTTGTTTGTACTGACAACACAATTTTTCTGAAAGACTTTTTTCTGTTTGCTATAACCGCCTAAACGAAAAAATACTCATTTTCATACTGTTTCAACTTTTTCGGTTGCTTTTTACTGATCGCTATAACTGGCCCCTAAGTAAAAACACCTACCTACCGTGTAAATACGAAAAAGCGCTTTGACACGAGCGAACGCAGCCATTCGTCATGAAAAAATACACACGTTCATAGTTTCCTTTTCACTCGTTTCACTTTGTTGTTCTTTTTCGAGGTCAACGTAGCAAAACCAAATTCAGGCGCAGAATTTGACAGACTTCAAAATCAAAACCTCACAATCTTGCTCATTATTTGTGATGTTCTTTTGATCAGCTGAAAATGCTATTGGTGAGTCTGAAGTTTTCGCGCATTTATTTCATCATAAAAAATACCTGAAAATAAACCGAGAGTTAACTCAGACGAAAATAATTTGTTGGAGACATTTTTACGTTGTGACAATCGCAAAATTGTTTCGTTAGAAACTGTGCACCGCCCACGAATTGGAATTTTCGCAGTGCAGCCATTGGGGGCCACAACGTGGTAAATCGAAAAGTTATAAACTATCAACTTAAAAATGAGCGTGGACACGTACGGACCAAGTTCGCAAACATTGACATTCCTTGATACTGAGGAAAATGATTTAATAGGCGCCGATACCCAGGCATCGGATTTTGATTTTCGCGACTTTACCATACCGTCACAGTCGCAGACGCAATCATCGCAATTAGATCCAATTGCAGCACCCAGTCAGGTATGTCGTTGGAAACAGTGCAAACGCTTTGGATCGGGAAAATTATTTGCTTTTGTTTGTCTTTTTTGCAGAGCAATGCCTTTGGTCGAAAGCTGGAAATCCATTCGAAAGTGCCAGGCATTACGAATGGCATGGCTGCATTGCAATTCGAAGAGGATGATGATGATGGAGCTCTTGCAGTAAGGGAACTGCCGCCGCATGCTTGTAAATACTGCGGTATTCACGATCCAAGCACAGTTGTCATGTGCAACAACTGTAAGAAGTGGTTCTGCAATGGACGAGGCAATACGTCTGGATCGCATATTGTGAATCACTTAGTGCGAGCTAAACATCGCGAAGTCACTTTGCATAGTGACGGCCCATTGGGCGAAACTGTTCTAGAGTGTTACTCGTGCGGTGTGCGCAATGTCTTCGTGTTGGGTTTCATACCCGCCAAGGCAGACTCGGTTGTTGTTCTTCTGTGCAGGTACATTTTACAATAACTATATTTTTTTGTTTTTCTATAGCTGTAGTAAAATGTTAGTAAATAACTGATAAATATCATTTAGATTAGATAGAGACTTAAGTGCGATTTTCTATTGCATAGAATTGGTAGACAAAGAGTCTATTGTCGCTTTGATATTTTTTAAACCTTCAAAATTACATTCGAGTACCTTAAGGGACGCTTTTTGGTGCGACAAACTGTATGGTACAAAAGCATACATCTGCAGTGCTTGCATATTTATTTTACCGATACTTCGATGACGGATAAATGCAAATCTCTCGGAAGCATAATTCTACATCCTTTCATTTGAATACTGACAGTGGAAAATACAGTTTTTCGTCGTTTCTTACTTTTTTTCTAACTTCAACCATTGCTAAATGAAAAGCGTATTCTTTCCTTGCAGACAACCGTGTGCGGCTCAAAACTCCCTCAAGGACATGAACTGGGACCAGGAGCAGTGGAAACCGTTGATAAACGATCGCTGCTTCTTGGCTTGGCTGGTGAAAGTGCCCTCCGACCAGGAGCAGTTGCGTGCTCGCCAAATATCGGCCGGCCAGATCAACAAACTAGAAGAACTCTGGAAGGAGAATATTGAAGCGACTTTCCAAGATTTAGAGAAACCGGGTATTGACACAGAACCGACACAAGTACTTTTGCGTTACGAAGATGGCTACCAATATGAAAAGGTATTCGGACCGTTGGTGCGCCTGGAGGCGGAATATGATAAAAAACTGAAAGAATCTCAGACCCAAGAGAACATCGAAGTCCGCTGGGACGTGGGACTGAATAAGAAGACCATTGCCTACTTTACCCTGGCCAAGACGGACAGCGATATGAAATTGATGCACGGCGATGAGTTGAGATTGCGCTATGCTGGTGAGTTGCACGATTCGTGGAATGAAATAGGTCACGTAATCAAAGTTCCCGACAACTACGGTGAAGACATCGGCTTGGAGTTGAAGAACAGCGCCGGAGCACCAATTAAATTCACGTCAAACTTTGCTGTCGATTTCATCTGGAAGTGTACTTCGTTTGATCGGATGTTGCGCGCTTTGAAGGTGTTTGCAATGGACCGCAACTCTGTGTCGCATTACATTTATGCGCATCTTCTGGGGCATGGTCGCCCCGATGGCTGGGACGATGTGTTGCGTGGAAATATCCCCAAGCTGTTCAGTGCACCGAATCTGCCCGACTTGAATCGTTCGCAGGTGTACGCGGTCAAGCATGCTATCCAACGTCCCCTAAGCTTGATTCAAGGGCCCCCCGGTACGGGAAAGACAGTCACGTCAGCAACTATAGTCTATCAGCTGGTGAAGCAAAACGGTGGCACGGTATTGGTGTGTGCACCCAGTAACACTGCAGTCGATCAACTGACCGAGAAGATCCATCGCACAAATTTGAAGGTTGTCAGGGTTTGCGCCAAGTCACGCGAGGCTATAGATAGTCCCGTCAGCTTTTTAGCCCTTCACAATCAGATTCGAAACATGGAAATCAATGTTGAACTGAAGCAGCTTCAGCAGTTGAAAGACGAGACCGGAGAACTGAGCAGAGCCGATGAGAAACGCTACCGCATGCTGAAACGAGCTGCGGAATTTCAGCTTCTCGAAGCGGCTGATGTCATTTGTTGCACTTGTGTGGGCGCAGGTGATCCACGCCTAAAGAGCATCAAGTTCTCATCGATTCTAATTGATGAGAGTATGCAGTCGACGGAACCTGAGTGCATGGTACCAGTAGTGCTGGGAGCCAAACAATTGATTCTCGTTGGTGATCACTGCCAGTTGGGACCCGTGGTTATGTGCAAGAAAGCAGCTCGAGCTGGACTATCACAGAGTTTGTTCGAGCGTTTGGTTGTACTCGGAATTCGTCCGTTCCGCCTTGAGGTTCAATACCGTATGCACCCGGAATTGTCTCAATTCCCGTCGAACTTCTTCTACGAAGGTAGCTTGCAAAACGGCGTCTGTGCTGAAGATCGTAAACTCAAAATTGACTTCCCCTGGCCGCAGGCTGACCGGCCAATGTTCTTCCTTGTAACCCAAGGCCAAGAAGAGATCGCTGGCTCTGGAACCTCGTACCTAAATCGGACAGAGGCAGCAAATGTCGAGAAGATAACTACGCGTTTTCTCAAAGCTGGCGTCAAACCAGAACAGATTGGAATTATCACACCCTACGAGGGTCAGAGGGCTTACCTAGTGCAGTATATGCAATACCAGGGGAGTCTCCACTCAAAACTGTATCAAGAGATCGAAATCGCCAGTGTGGACGCATTTCAAGGTCGCGAAAAGGACATAATCATTATGTCGTGTGTCCGTTCAAATGAACGCCAGGGAATCGGTTTCCTTAACGATCCACGCCGATTGAACGTGGCTCTAACGCGTTCCAAGTACGGAACGATCATAGTCGGCAATCCAAAGGTTCTGTCGAAGCAACCGCTCTGGAATCATCTGTTGAATTTCTATAAAGACCGCAAAGTACTGGTCGAAGGTTCGTTAAACAATCTTAAGGAATCGCTGATTCAATTCCAAAAGCCCAAAAAGATTGTAAACACCATGAACATAGGCGCACACTTTATGAGCACCATGATGTGCGATGCCAAGGAAGCTATGGTGCCCGGCTCACCGTACGATCGTTCGGCAATGCGAGGTTACAGTCATTTTGGTCCCGGATCGGGCGGATTCGGTCTCATTGGTCAGGGTATGAATCACATGAATCCCACGGCCGCAATGAATCCCATGGGTGGCGGCTATCAGCCGCGCAACATTGGCATGGATATGTTTGGTAGATCTCATCACGACTCGATCAGCTATATATCACCGGAACGCGCACAGGCAGCCATGAACAATATGCCGGTGCCCGTCGGCATGTTTATGAACATGAGCAATATACCGCCACGCTTCTACAATCAGCACCAGCAAGCCATCCAGGCAGCCAAACAGGGTCGCCGTCAAGCTGTCGGCGAACGTGTAATGCCAAAGGCATCACGTGCCGACAACTCGGGCAATAGTAACGACAAATTTGCATCAAAATCTCGAAACAGCCAGGGAACTGGAATACCACTTACGCAGCAGCTTATGTCGCAGAATATGTCGCAACCTGGATTTACACTCTCGCAGCAGCACGATCTATCGCAAGACTTTGGACAAATTTCCCAAATGGACGGAATACTCTCGCAAGATGTTGCTTTTAACGTAAGTTGAGATTTTTGTAGGTCTTTTTTTTGAACAACGTTGAATTTTCAAAGGCGCTTGCATTCTGCTTTAGATCTTGGATCTTTCAAAGATTCGCTTTTAGTCTTTCTATTGTGGTTCCTCGGGGTCTTTCCTTTGTCTCCGAATTCGCCATTTGTTTCGCTCGCTTCTACGCGGGGCTCGGAGGCTTTCTGCTGCCGTCAGAGTTTTCCCACTTTACCCAACTAGTTTCAATCCTTAACGTCAGAATAAATAGTACATCCGGGTTCTCTGAAAAACGTTCCTATCCCTGAAAACATAATAACCATGTTTCTGTGTCCGACGTTCATCACCAAACCTTTATTGGACCTCTCTTGGCAACGCCAACTAACTCACACTTTCCTTTTTTATTTTAGGCACCTGCAGGCGATCGTGCCAACATTGGCTTTAACAACCAAAGCCAATTTTCTCAACCTTATTGATAATTTGGGAGAAGATTAAAATAATCTAACGACAACAGAGACAGCAGTTGCTATCATAATGTCGTAACTGGTATACGAGTACATAATACAGATGATGATAAAGTGTTGGAAAAAACAATGCAAAACAAAAATCAACAACAACAAGAACAACCAAAAAAAGCAAACAAATAAAAAAACAAAACAAAAAATAACATTTAAACTACAGAATAAAAAAAAATAAAGAATAAAATAATAAACAGAAAGTAACTAAAAGAAAACACAAATATACTGTCAGATCAGCAACGAAAGGAATACAACAGACAACAGACGAAATCTTTGGTCAAGTGGATGCCAAGTTCAATGTGTTCCACAGAAGGACGGTCAACACATGCCTGCCCATACGAGGGGTTATCCTCCATCCGGCGTCAAACTCAATGTGGAAAAACGAGGCTTTAAAACTAGATACGCCACCCATACAACACACAAACGTAAGTGCATCATGCAGTTGAAGGAAACCTGCACAACAATGAACTCGCCGAGCAAACGTGTAGGTCTGCTGTCGCGGATCAGCCAATGAGATGTTGGAGCAACTGTCCCTTGCAGAACAACGGTTTGAGGAAACAACTTACTGTTTGCGATTCCTTGTATACGTGCCGCCAGACCCCAAGTACATGATGGGCGCTGCTGGAATGCTGAATCGATTATTTTTCTTCCTGAATTGTCGTATTTCAGGAAATGAATTTGTTAATAATAAATAAAAACAAAAAAAAAAAAAACGAAAAAAAAACATTCAAAATGAATTAGTTTCTCATTTTCTCTCTTGAATTGTACCATTATAGTTAAATGTACTCGATTTTAAGACAAACAAACAACAAGTGTTAATGGCAAAACTTTCAATTTAATAAAAACGTATTTTGTTACCTGTGAACAGGGTGTTTCTTATTGGATTAACTGGGTAGGTATGGCAGTTGTTAACAATACTAACGCACCTAATCTTGTCAGCCCCGTAAACATAAAGCTAAAGCTGGGGGTGTCAGTATTGTCTTTGGTTGTTAATTTAAATTGTTTAGTACTCACAGCACGTCGCTGTTTCTTTCCCGTGAAATGGCAACTTCTTATTCAAGGTACATACTTTGTTATTAGCCTAGGAATACTTTACCATTTTGTCCAGTTTTTGACGCTGAAGCGGGATGAATTATGTTTAAAGCTGGAAATAGTTTGTGCTATAGATCGAACTGCATGTAGATATCGTTTTTCTGAAAATTTTTGGCGCTGAAACGAGCTAAAACGTTCACGAAGATAAGTCGAGTGCTCGTTCATGGGTGACACGATTTCGGCGCCACAGTAGGTCTGTTCCTTTACTTTTGTAGTAAAAATGGAAAAGTCTGTCAAAATCACGGTGGAGGGGATGAATTCTCTCACAGAGAGGGAAACTTGCGCAAAAGTTAAGGAACGCTTTTGTAGTAACCTGTGAAAAATGACAGATAGTTCATGCCAAATAGAACAACAAATTCAAATCAACTGTCAATTTTCAGGCGACTGACAGTTGTTTCAATTCTTACGCAAAGAAAATTGTTGAGTAAAAACTAGTAAGAGGGAAAATATCTTGCTCTCTCGAAGCGGCTCTCTTTTACGAATTTTTCGAGTTGAGGAACGACAATTGAGTAAAATGCGTAAAAATTCGTAAGATTTAAAAGTAAAGGAACATACCTAATATGCTATACTCGATAGGAATTTATCTATGATAACTAGCCCGACATCGTACCCAAGTTTAAACACGGCTGAATTTTTCCGAAGCCAGCAGCCTTCGCTTTAAAGTGACGCGATTCTATCCATTTTACACTTGACTAGAATGTAACCAGTAGAAAACGAATTGTAACTTATCAATTAACTTTAACTAATAAAATTCTCTGACACATAACCAGCCTTATTGTGAGTTTCGCCCGGAAAACATTTTACCTTTCGAAGTGCTGTTCGCCCGAAAATTTTAAAGCTATTGCTAGTTTCGCCGGAAAATTATTATAATTTTCAATGCTTTGCCTCTAAAAAACGAATGGAACATTTATGTTTTAAATAACAGTATATTCCGCCCGAAACAGTGCTGCCAATAACAGGCATTTTTTCGAAGATCTACAATTTTTCGTCCGGAACTCATAATATGCGAAAAGTGAAATGTTAATTTTTCGGGTGGAATATTGTTCGGGCGAAAGTCACAATAAGGCTGAACGTATTTTCAGAAAACGCGGTTGAGAGAACCCTTTTGACACAACAGTTCTGTTCCCTTAGTCAAACTTAATCCGACTTTGTTATTTTCTAACCAACTTTTTGTTTGACTAGTGTGTTCGGTTCAGATGCGTTGTCGTTAGGGAACAGACGTAAGGTAGACTTATGTCCTTCAGAGGAGGAACGATCTTTATGTACGCAAACCAGATAGATTATTTTGCCAACCGGAGATACCTATAAAAGAATGCCTTCCCTACGCAAATCGACTTTCAAATTGGCTCTGAACTCATTAAGAGCAAAGATGCGGTGAGGTATCTGGGATTGAGGCTCGATACAAAACTAACCTTCTGGCAACAGATAAAGTTCGCAGCGAAACGAGCGTCTAGAGTTACAGCATCACTCAGCAGATTAATGGCGAACATAGGCGGCCCAATGCCAAGCAAGCGCACGCTATTAATGACGATAACGCATGCAATTCTTCTTTATGGATGTGGGCAGACGCGCTTCAACAAAAAAAAGTACCGGAAGCAGATGGCGGCAGTGCAACGACGTGGAGCTTTACGCGTCGCTTGCTCTTACCGAACGGTGTCGGAAGTGACCCCCATCGATCTCCCAGCGGCACAAAGGAAGTACGTCCACGACAACAAGACGGAAATCGGATTGCAAGCGGCAATCGAGCAAGCAGCGCAACAAACGATTCGAAAGTGGCAAGACCGCTGGAGCTCGAAAAACAGAGGAAGGTGGATAACGAGGCTGATAAGAAATGTGGCTGAGTGGAATGACACAGTAGGTCTGTTCCCTTACAATAATGCATTCGAACACATTAGGTCTGTTCCTTTACTTTTGAATCTTACGAATTTTTACTAATTCTTACGAATTTTACTCAAATGCCGTTCCCTAACTCGAAAAATTCGTAAAAGAGAGCGTCATCGAGAGAGAAAGATATTACCCCTCCACTGATGTCGTTTTCCATTGGTTTCACTCGGGGATTCACTCATTCTAAAATCCAATGGAACAAGAAAACTGCTTATGGTTGAATGCAGAAATGTATTGGTGAAATGCCAAAATATAATCTACGGCTGCCATCAGCTGACTTGTATAAAATACACAAATTACATTTGTGTTAGTGCTTCTTGAGTGGATTCTGACTTCAAATCGAGAAGCGAATTTCTCTCCTCAGAATCACCAGAAGAGTATTTTTTGTGCCAAAGGAACGGTTTCAGAAGTGATTTTTTCGATTCCGGACTCTCCCGGACGCTTCTTTTTGCCCAATGGAAAACGACATGAGAGTCTTAGGAATTTTTACTCAACAAATTTCTTGGTGTACGAAGTGGAAAAGCTGTCAGTCACAGCTGATTTGAAATTTCTTGTCTTTTTTGACATTCGATTGCATTTGTTTTGATTTTTTGTGCATTAAAATGGTATCAACAGGCGGCAAAATAAATATTGAATGTTCACCTCGAACATTCCATCGTATTGAAAATGGTAAGTAGACATTAGAGAATATGAAATAAAAATTAATTGAATTAAGTATCTGTCATATCTGTCATTAATCAGAGTTTACTACAAAAGCGTTCCCTAACTTTTTCGTTAGTGACTCTCTCTGTGAGAGAATTTATCCCCACCACTGCCATTTTGACAGTCTTTTCCATTCTTACTACAAAAGTAAAGGAACAGACCTATTAGCCAAAATCAGTCAAAGTTTGTTCCCTTCTATACAACTTTTGGGTACGGGAACGAAGTTTGACTAATTCGTTCGAATGCATTATTGTAAGGGAACAGGCCTAGTTTCTCACCGGTCACGGAAATTTCAACGCCTTCCTTCATAAGATTGGTAAAACGGATAGTCCAGCCTGTCAGTACGGCGACTCTCCAACAGACGACGCACATCACACGTTTTTTGCCTGTAGAAGATGGGAAGCACAACGCACAGTTCTGGAAAGCAGCATTGGCGCCCTCAACCCAGAAAACATAGTTCACAAAATGCTGACGAGCGACCTGAATTGGGGAAAATTTTGCCAGTTCGTGGAAGATATTCTCAGAAGAAAGAAAAGAGAAGAAGAACAATACCGGGAAAGCACGTGAGTCCGAAAGGGCGTATGAGTAAAGCCCCCTTGAAGTAATGCGAAGAGCGGTCCCCGGGGGGGTGTGTCAGAAACCATAGGGTTGGGAGGAGTTTTAGTCCGTATACCTCGAAGGCATTCCGAGAGAGCCGGACACACGGGGATGGTCATGGTCAACGCAAACAGGCCTCCGTATGGTGCGTAGCATTTTTCTCCTCCCCCCAACAGGAAAAAGAAAAAAAAACTCCCAATATCATGCAGTGGAGCTGTCAAGTGTCTCAGTCTCAGGTAGCCAATATAAAAAACAAATTAAAGAAGCGGTTTTTGTTTTTTCATCAAACTCTTGTTCAAACGATTAATTTTTATTGCATATTTCAAATCTGATTGCTTTTCATACATAGGTACTATTTATACATATGCAAAACCAAAGCCAATATAAATGTTTCAAATTATTCTAGTACTGTAAAAGAACGATGTTATGGGCATAATCATTTTTGTTTAATGGCGGCGGAAGAGTACTTTGTGCAAGGCATCTATGTCAATTTCCAGAGGAGTCTTTCCCGGTGGTAATCTCGAACTGTTTGAACTGAAAAATACACAAAAGTTAATAACTTATAGTTAAGGAATAAGGAATAAAACACCTACCTCATCGTTTTAATTGCAGGAGCAGTGGGTTTGCCGGATGACCGAGGATTGACCAGCAAACACTTCATTGGCTGTCCATCCAGCTGTCTGTTGTGGTAAGTTTCGACTGCCTTTTCGGCGTCCTTTAAGTCTTTGTAAATTACTTCTGCAATACCGGGACGCACTAAACGCGATTCAAAGAGCTCGCCCAAATCTTCAAACAGCTCCTTGATGTCGCCCTGAGTGACGCTGGTGTGTAAATTACTAACTACAATTCTGTATCCAGAATTATGCAAGTTAGTTGGCGACTTTAATGGATTCGAAAAGATTCCCAGTGACACATTTCGATCGGGGGCACGTTCCAACCGTGATCGCATTTCATACGACAAGTGTGATTCCTGCTGCGGAATGAATCTGCGCGCATACGGAGGACTAGCTTGCCTAATCGTTCTTGATGGTGGTGGCAGATCGGGCGACATTTGACGAATCTGCCTTCGAATACCGATGTCAGCTGTAACATCGGGTGGGGTCCTCGCTGCTAGTGGTACATTATACAGCTCGAACGGATCGCCGCCGTTGGACTCCCAAGGCCCTTCAGGATGGCGTTCGTTTCGAAATGCTTTATAGGCCAGTTCATTTTTGACAGCACGGTTCAATTGGCTTGTATATTCTTCTGGAAAGGACAAAAACAAAACAAATTGCATGTGAAAAAAGAGTTAATTGTATAAATATAAAAAAAGCAAGGCGATCTTTTTGTTCTTAAAAGATTGGGAAAGATTTTGAAATACGTACCTTCTTCCATTCGTTCCATATTGTCATAGTCCACATATCCACGGGGTGTCGCAATAACATCAGGCAAACGTTCAGGCAAACGTTCAGACAAACGTTCAGACAAGCGTTCATTTCTGTACTTGGTACTCTTAGTTATAAGACTTGGCGCTTTTCGATTGCGTTGACTAGAACTGATGAGGCCCTGCTTCCTTACTAGTCGCAGTCGAGCATCGCCACCAGATCGTGTAATTTCAGCCAATTTGTCGCGAGCATCGCGAATTTTGGCACGATTCCTTTCGATGATCTTCATTCGAGCATCCTTTATTCTGGTGTCTTTGTGGAAAATCTTACCGGGGTTAGGTGCGCTTTTACTGTAAAATAGAAATAAATGTTTTGTTATAACAAAAAAATGTTAGAAAAATGCACATCCCGGTATTACTTACAAAGGCACTTTTTTAATCCATTGCGGCGCAACTTTTTTGCTTTTAATAATATCATCTAAGCTCATATCCATGGTCGTATTGATTTGGAAACTTTTTGTTAGCAAAATAAAGTCTTTTAATATAATATACAATTGATTTTTAATGGTTTTAATTCAAACAAAACTGCGGTGACTGGTGACACGATACACGAACTCACTGCCAGAAAATAAACAGAAACGAGAGACTGCTGTCAGTTTTATATCGCTCTTTCGAAATTCTCCGTCTCCGTATAAAACAAGCTTTAATTATAGAAAAGTGCTGCCAATCTAGGGCACGCTTTCAGAGGCACCATTCAGCAAACTCATTTGTAGCTATTACGAGGTCGGTTATTAATACCTACGTAGATCATTAGTCACGCTGAGTAGCAACGCAGGTAGAATAATTAGACAGGTAGAAAAAGGGATTTTGTATTATTTATGATTTGATGTTTAATGACTTCATCATGTGTTTTGTTTTATACAAAATATCAGCATAGATTTACATTCTGTAACGGATTTGAAAAAGAACATACGCTAATACGGCATTGTACCTGGAAATTTTAGGCCGGGTTTCCCTTATACAACTAATTTAGGTTTCGATAAGGATTTCGGATGATAACACCAATCATTAGTGGGCGTATTTATTATTTGAACACATGCATTAGCAAAATAAAGTAAGTGGTAAAATGCGCAAAAAAAACGGTTCCAGTCACATTGGTGCTTGAATGGTATAAACTAGTAAAAAAATGATGTGTATTTAGACTTTTACCCAAGTATTAACAAACGCTGCGTAAAAGTTATCGACTCGTTACTCATGAGTTCCGTCAAATTTTTGTGTTGTGACGTCTGCTTACTAATTTGCTTGTCTACAATTGTTTATTAAGACGGGGGTTAGCTTGCAGTTTGCTATTATTTTCACGCACATCACCAGAAAGGTTCAAACATTAGGTAAAGTCACTTCCACTTGGGATAAATACCCAGCTTGAGTCTTGGAAATGTCAAGTTTGTTGAAAAACTCGCCTATTGTTAAAGAAAGGTTAAGAAAATCAAAACATTATAGCAAAAGTGCTTGAACGAATTTCATTGAAAAGAATTTCAATGAAAAACACCATAATCCTAAAATAAAAAAATCGTTAAGGTGTAATTCAAATCGTTCAGTGGGCGAGGTAGGCACTACTATATATCAGTAGAAGCAACTCGTTTTTAAAATACATTTTGAAAAAATTATATCTTTTATTTCATCTATGGGTAAATAAAGATTATTTAAACATTACTTATAATTACATAAACTCATTTTTAGATCTTCCTTTTAAGATTTCATATAAATTTCGTTGCTGGTAGCGTGAACTACCTGAACGCAGGTAAAGCGCACGGCACATTCATCACTCAAATCCATTTCGGAACGTTCCATAGCATAGTTTAGTTATATTATGGTACATCTACATCACGCATATGTTTTATCACCCACGGAAGATTCAATAGATGTCAAATACTAAATAGACGTTCTAAATGAAAGGGACAGAACTATCTAACACGTATTTTGGTCAGCCTTCTTTTGGGTATGTGGTAGGATTTATGGGAAAGCTCTGCATGTTAATATTTTTTATAGCTTACAAAATGGTTTCCGGAAGTGATGAACAGACAATCATTTATTTATTTTAGTTTCTCTAATTCGCCCAGATAATAAACTCGGGTTCAATGTAAAAAGGATAAAGTTAATTTGTTCCAATCTCTTAGCACGTACCACAACCACAAGGCATTCATTATGAACGCGCCCGGTTCTATTCCATTTTTTTCCGCCAATGTGACACACACAGTCACGCATTTGAGGTAAACTTCTCCTGTGTGAGTTTATACTTCACAGACCCATTCTCAAAAACTAATTTAATGACAGCTTCCCAAGTCGCAACTTCTGCAAATCACGATTCACACGTATGCTACAACAGTGCACGTACACGAGAACGGAACAAAGAATTTCACACTATCCCCGGACCCCGGCGGTTTTTCATTTCCATTCCGATTTCCGAGGTCATTTAAAAAAAAAATCGAAACAGGTGCAGAAGTGACAGTCCCTCTGGACGCTGTGTTGTGTGTTTATTATTGTGTGTCACTTTGTGTTGCGAAGTAGAAAAATCAGAAAAAGTTAAACTAGGATTTTTCATCGAGAGAAATTAGCGTTTCACTTGCTAAATGTACACTTAAATATTCATCTTGTATAAATATCAAAACACATCTACACAAATTTCACGGCCTGGGATATCACAATCCACATGAGTGTTTATAATTTTAATGGAAAGTTTCGCAGCAGGGAATGAAGAGAAGCCCCTTGAAATCCACCTAAAACAACGGAAATGTGAAACAGAGAGTCGCACCAATTCGACCATTCGCCAGGTAAACACATGGCCATATTTTTATTTATAATTTATTTTATTTTTATAATCGTGGATTTTGTTTTTGCTTTGATAATAATTGGCAAGAGTACCCGTGTGACACATTCAATTAACATATTTGACAGTGGGGGCAAATTTGATGAGAAAAATCCCCCGTGGATTAGATTTTTCGTCAAATGGCTATGGCACCCTAAAAAATTGGACCACAAAGCGTCTAATAAAGTCCGCAATCCGCAATAATAATGACAAATTGTGTATGTGTTTTGTTTTGTTGAAAAATTCAAGTTGTTTTCCCCCGTAGAACTATAATCTTACTACGACATCAAAAATATTGGGTAAACAGATGTCGCGATGAGGTAAACACAATTTTAATACGCATTTTCCACGTTTTTATTGAACAAATACACGAAAATCGGATTCGAGTTTGATAACCCATAGATTGTGATGACAGCAATGCTGTCTAACCAGTTCGCTTCAAGTTTGGGTATCAGTATTATTATTATTTTCATTATCTACTTCTAAAAATATAAACCTTCCCAAACAGCGTCTATTCTATTTATATTTGTGGTTAGAAATCTATTTTTTGACGTACATACGTTCAAAGTTGCCTTGCAACTCGAAACACAACAATGGTCTTGAAAACGTCAGTCTCAATTTCTTTATAAATGCTACCTGTTTCGTTTTCACATACTGGTATGGCTTTGGCGTTTTTCTAGGCAAAAATGAACTCTCGCTTACGTTTTATTTTTTTATCATGATTTCCGACTAATTTTCGTCATTTACCAAGGGCCGCGTAGTAAAAGAAAAGTATTTTATCTTTCCCTTCCGATGAAAAGCCCACTATTCAGTTTGATAGTTTGTGCTGCCAGTTTTAAAAATACGACAAATATTTTGGTACCAGTTTCTTCTGATGTTTGTTACATTTCGCGATCGGTTTACAAGAACTTTTGTGATTATTGCGTGGCTTGTTTCAGTAGGAGTAGCGTCGGCTTTTGAGTGGTGAGATGCGCATGTCAATAATTGTCATGAAATTAAGCGATTATATATTTAAGAAATGCACTCTATTCGAATAAACATCGGCAAATTGCAAATATGTCCCTATTCCCAGTTATTGTTGACTAACCCATTTTATTTTTGTATTTTTCAGAATTCAGAGTGGAGTCTTAAAAGTTGCCTACACAACTGCTGTCCGGGATCAAGAAGTGCATTCAGGAGCAAACAACAAACGTATGTAGCATCATATTCTCTCGATTAAGAAACACTATAAAAGTCGGTCGCATTCTATTAAATTAATTCCACGTATAGGCCTGAATATTAAACTGCAAATCATCGGGTTAGAAACAAGCATTCTTGAGAAGTAAAATTGATATATAAATATAGTTTGAGGTTCGTCATAACTCATAACAATTTGCAGTAGCGCATCTGCTGTTAATTTCATGGTTGCGCCAAAATTGTACCTGAAATCAATTGTTCTTAGCATTCGCTTTGTAAATTATTGAATTAACCGTGAACTGAAAAGATTTACAACCCAAATGAGGGGAAAAGGGTCTACTACCTGCGTGTAAAATGTTTCCTGCAACGCATCCCATACCTACTTAATTTGGTTTTTCCCAGATAGAGGTCTAATGGCCGAAAAATGCATCGCAAATTTGACCACATTTTCTAGGAAATGACTTTAGGTAGAAATTGAGTGATCTTCAGACATCCTTGACATCCGGATATATTGCTTGTGCATATTTAACATGTTTTCCTTAGCTCGTTAAGGAAATTATTGCAGATTTTGCAGTCAAATAAAACAATAACAATTCTTGCCGGTTCTTACAAATTTCCACCCAAATAGACGCGACGTATTCGGAGTCCAACGTGTGTCTCTTCGTTTTGGATATGAACAGCAAATCCCACACTGACAGAGACCATTGAGTGCTCCGATACTACAATATTTTGACGTGATGAATTGATAACTCTCAACCTGGGACCATTTATTTTTGAAAGTAGAATCGGAACAACTTTCGAATAGAATCAAACTACAGTAGAAGTCGCTTATAACGACGGTGAAGGGATCGAGGATATGAGGTCGTTATAACCGACGGTTGATATATCCGACTGCCTTTCACAATTATTCGGGAATTAATTAAACAAAATTGAGAGCAAACTTTTATGTTAAAGACGCGTAAACAGCAACTTATTTAAAAGCTGCTTTCACGGCGCCACAGCAAATAAACTGAAATAATAGTTCACATAGAAATGTAGATGTCGGCGATGCAAAAAATCATTGGCCTTTTCATTTGAAAAATTACAAAAATGAAGGATAATATTCAGATTCACGTGTTTTTTTCTCACGATGAAAATGACTGATTTATCGATATATCTGACTTTTCGTTATATCCGACGGTAGGTAGAAGCTGAAAATATAAAATACCAACCAAATGAAAGGAAAGTGGACGTTATAAGCAACTACTGGTCGTTATAAGCGAGATCGTTATAAGAGACTTACACTGTACATAATTGGCCCCCTGGAGGACTATCTGCTACCTAGAATCTACGTGCAGATCATTGAGCTCCTCTATTAGGTATATGATATAATAAATCATATAAATGATTATTCTCAACGCACTTTAATCACAATTTCTTGAAAATCAGTGGTATAAAAATGCACCATCCATTATTCGTGAGTGTTTCTACGCTAAGTGCTCTAAGAACAGGCACTGTACGGCTGTTTTAACTAAAAATAGCATATCACATTATTGTAACCATCTCGAAACAGCTAAGTGGTTTTAAAAAAAAGAAATTTCTACTTTTAAGTTTGCTTGTCGTGCTGTATACTTTCACTAACCAGAAGGGAAACATAAACACGCATGTAAGTGGGAACAACTTCGAGTCTCCAACACTCGTTTCATTTTTATTCGAATATAATTGATTAAAGCTGTGACTTGTGAGCTTGAATCAATCAATGAAACGAGTGTTGGAGATAAATGACAGTGCGAATAAATACCGATATGTGGGGACCAGCTATTAGTTTGCATTAGATATGCGTCACTCTGTTGGAAAAGCCCCAACATACTGAATTGAATGAGGATGTTCAAGTACGCTACTACTAGTGAAAATCCCCTCAAACAGAGAGCATTGTACTCGTCGATTTGTAGCTCTTCAAACCTCAAACAAGAATTCCTAAACCTAGAAACAATAGAAAACGAGTGCACAAGTAGGGTAAACAAAAAATTACATATTACATTACTCCTGTCCCATTGGCTGTGGAATTTGTGATCTACGTACTGCCATCCATATCTTATTTACTTTTTACTTTTGGTGGCGCTTACAGTCCGGAGTGGACCACGGCCTCAACTAACGAGCCCCTCCAGCCAGCTCGGTCCCTTCCTAGCTGCCTCCAGTTACGCACACCAAGTTGATTGAGGTCGTTCTCCAATTGTGCGCGCCACCTAAGGTGGGTTCTTCCTCTGCTGCGCTGTCCCTCAGGGGTGGATTCGAAGACTCGTCGGGCTGGTGCGTTGTTGTCCATACGCTTCACGTGTCCCAGCCATGTCAGCCGTTGTATTTTCAGCTTTTTGACTAGGTCAGCGTCGCTGTATAGCCCGTAGAGTTCGTCGTTGAATCTTCTTCTCCACACTCCATTGACACAAACTGGACCGAATATCACTCGAAGAATCTTTCTCTCAAAGCATCCCAGAAGGTTATCATCCGCTTTTGACAAGGACTATGCTTCTGCACCACACAGCAGGACCGGGATGATTAAGGTCTTATATAGTACCTCCTTGGTTCTATGAGAGAGGGCTTTACTTCTTAGATGCCTTCTTACCCCAAGAAACAGCGATTGGCAAGAGTGATTCTTCGCTTGATCTCTGCGCCGATGTCATTTTGCGAAGTGATAGTGGAGCCCAGGTATACAAAGTCTTTAACTACTTCGAAGTTGTATCTGTCCATCGTGACGTTTTGTCCGAGTCGCCGATGTTGAGAGTCCTTTCTCGTTGACAGCATATATAGGGTTTTTCAATAAGAACGCTACAAAAGTTTTTTTTTAAATAAATCAAAAACTGTTTTGGATATCAATGAAATTCTTTATTCCTGTGAAAGTACGTTCGATGCCATTATGTATGGAACTCGATTTTTTTTTTTGCATGGCCACCACGGGCACGCTTGCAGAAGTCCAGACGCTGAACCCAATTTTCGACGGTTTTCAAGCATAAATCGGCCGATACTGCTGCAATTTCACGTTCGATATTCGTACGAAGTTCATCAATCGTCGCTGGCTTGTTGGCCATAGACTTGACGTAGCCCCACAGGACTGGACCATTTCGTGAAATAACACGTTCTCCAAACTTGGTTTCCAATAAATTGATTGTGACATTCGCTGTGTGGCTTGTGGCGCCGTCCTGTTGGAACCACATGTCCTCCAAGTCCATATCATCCAATTGGGGCCAAAAATATTCGGTTATCATTGAACGGTAGCGATTCCCATTCACAGTAACGTGCCGGTCTTGATCATCACGGAAGAAGTACGGCCCAATGACGCCGCCGGCCCATAAACCACACCAAAACGTAATTTTTTCGGGATGCAATGATGACTCATGGAGTACGTGTGGATTGCTGCCTGACCAATACCGCATATTTTGTTTATTGACGAAGCCATTCAGCCAGAAATGAGCCTCATCGCTGAAGATGATTTTTCGATGAAAATCCGAATAATTTTCAAGTTGTTGCTCAGCCCAATTCACGAACATACGACACTTCTGGTGGTCAAGCGGCTTCAGTTCTTGCGTCAATTTAATTTTGTAAGGATGTAGGCCAAGATCTTTTCGCAAAATTTGACACAACGACGTCACAGAGATGCCCAACGCTTAAGAACGACATGTGAGAGACACATTTGGGCCTCAGCGGCAGCAATATTCTCGACAATACGGGCACTTCTTTGTCCCACTGGCACTTGAACATTTTGTACTGTGCCTGTGGATTCAAATTTTTCCACTAGACGCTCAATTGTTGATCTGCTAGGACGATTATGACGACCATAAATTGGACGTAGCGCTCTTAACCTTGAGGTCACTGACTCCGAATTTCGGTAGTAAATTTTAATAATTTCGACTCGTTGTTGGCTCGTATATCTTTCCATCATGAAATGGCAAACCTTAGTGAAGAGAAATGTCAAAAGAGCGGTAAGAAATTCGGCGTCGTTTGATGTCCCTGTCGCTCTACTTTTCTAGCGTCCCTGTTGAAAAACCATTTACTTCGTTTTGTCCTCATTAACAGCCAGACCCATCTTCGCCGCCTCCGTTTCGATGCATGCAAATGCGCCACTGACAGCTCGCCGCGTTCTCCCAATAATGACTTTTGAAAAATTGTACCTCTGGTGTTGGCTTTCGAGTTTCGTACAATTGCTTCAAGAACGATGTTAAAGAAAGTACATGATAGCGCGTCGCCTTGTCTTAAACCTTTTTCGACATCAAATGATTCGGTGGTGTTCTTGCCGACTTTGACGGAGCAGCGAGATTTCTCCATCGTCATCCTGCACAAACGGACGAGTTTGGCGGGGAAAACTTGACATGGCTTTGTATAGTTCGTTCCTAAATTTCCGAATATACCCGAGAGCATTCATGTGGTTCGCCAGAGAAATCGCAGAGAGCTTGAAGCCGCTGCCGCCTGGACATCATGCGACTTTCTATCATCTCGATGCGATTTGCAAGTGACACCAAGTGTTTGAGCCTTTTTAGCTATGGGGTCGTTGCTCGGTCATCAAATTATTATTTATTTATTTACACTGAATTGATAAATGTACAAAAGATTACAAAAAACTCCTTTGTATAATGACCTCGCTTTATTTCTCTGTTTACGAGTGTAAGCGTCAAGCTCGCGCCATAAAGGGCACAAATATATAAAGGACAACCGGAGCAGAACACCTCGATGGGGGTGCATTTTTGTTACACGTCGGAGATTTGCGATATCCAATGACAGACTGAACTTACTGCGGCCTCTTTTCATTCATTGATTAAGACATTTTTCTTCCAGGAGACACTCTGCGTTACTCTCTTTCAAACGCCTTTTTAATAACAGCTCATTTCACATGTACTTTCACATTTTCCTTTGCCATTTCAGCTCCGATATATCTCGCTCGGAAATACAGTGGCACAGACCCTTGACAAATTGCATGTTCGATTCGCACTTCAAGTATACGAACCGAATTGAAGAGTTTCAAATAGACCAACTAATAGCCAAGGGCGGCTTTGCCAGCGTGTATAAAGTCTGCGCCAACCACACCCCTGAGGAGATATTTGCTTTGAAAAAAATCACAAAGTCCAAGGTAAGTGTTGCTAAAGTCTTGCCCTTCAGCCCTCAAAACATTTTCTCTCTACTTTGTTTAGGTCATCAGAAACAACTGTGTGAAGCAGATTAAGGAAGAAGCCGACATCCAAAAGCTCTGCGGCCACCACCCCCTCATTGTACATCACCTTGACGCTTGGCAAGATCGTCGCCATTTGTATATACGTAAGTCTGCAATTAACGCTGTACGACTATGTGCTAAGCACGTTCCTCCTTTCAGTGTGCGAATACGTATCGAACGGTGAGCTGTTCTCAAAACTATGCAAGTTTACCACTGAACTCATTCGCCTCTACATAGCCGAAATAGCACTTGCAATAGGTAAGTTTGTGCTAACCAGCTCACGCATTGCCTTACACTCACGTATGTTATCGAACAGATTTCCTACACAACGCCGGAGTTATCTATCGTGATGCTAAGCCCGAAAACATTCTTCTAACACACGATTATCACATCAAAATCACCGACTTCGGTCTGAGTAAATGGTTGAAGATCGGCAACAAAACGAGGACGATGTGCGGCACACATCAATACATGGGTATGGTGATTTAAATAAAATGCAATAACTCGCAAATTCCCAATCGTCTACAACCGTATGTTCGTGTTTGTTGAACCGCTATCGATATTTTTTTTATCACTTTTATTTTAATTTTACAAACGGACAATAGTGTTTAGAATTAATCCCACGCATATTCCAAAGTTGCAGAGACAAAATGAACGCAAGGTCACAGGTATTCGATCTGACGATGGAAGGCCGACAGGTCGATGAGGCGATAGCTAGCATTTTCCATACGGTGTTGTTTCACCGATGCTTGGGCAAGTACATGTACACTGGTACAGCACAATATTCAATAGGCACAGTCGGGTACACAGACGTCGATTGTAATTTCATCGATTTTACATATGTCTGCTGCACCTCGGATACTCTGCATCGAACCGTCAAACGTGCTATCAATGTATTCAGCGAAAAACTTCGCAGCAACGATAGCAGCGGCTCCGGTCAGATTAGTTTAGAGTTTTTCCAAAAGAAAAAACGAAGCTGGCCCTTCCAACAGGAGTGCA
This sequence comes from Cheilosia pagana, assembly GCA_936431705.1. Taxonomy (NCBI): domain Eukaryota; kingdom Metazoa; phylum Arthropoda; class Insecta; order Diptera; family Syrphidae; genus Cheilosia; species Cheilosia pagana. The sequence goes on along the minus strand of OW386168.1, from coordinate 30,706,759 downwards.
TTCCCTGGGAAGTGTGGACAGTTCGTTTGGATCTGATTAAATACGAAAACGAGGACGATCGACAATTGTCCCGTGAGAATGTCAGCGATTTACTGACCGAAAAAGTCGTCTACATCACCGAGGTTATGAATCGTCATGATTATGTGCCCAAGACACCAAGCCAAAACGAATTAGACCTAATATTTGATACATCCTATCCGGATGTGCAGCCCTACCTCTTCAAGTTCGATTACAATACGTCGGGCTCCAGTAACCCGTCGGTGGGGAATACCATGAAGAAAATATTAAAAGAAACCCTCGCTTTATGACTGACCAAAGCTACCCATATTCGCAGCAGCGTTGGCTGGTTATTATAATCGTTTCTATGCTCTTTAACAAATTTTCTATCTGTCGGTGTTTTGTGATTACGTGCAGCCTTTACGCGGACGTATAAATAAAGCTTCAAATTAACAATTTTTCTTATCTTTACGACTCTTGTATACTGATATCAGTGCGTTTCGTTGTTTTTTTGGCATTGAGGGAGGAAATTTCAAAATTATTTAAACAAAAACAACAAACAAAAATGCCTGAGCAACAAAATGGTCATATCGCTATTAGTTCATACAAAAATAAAGAGGGATTTATTTACTTATTTACTATTTGGTATTATTGGTATTGTTAGTTGATTCTGATAGACAAATGAAAACACACTCACACTCACACATTATGGTGTAAAACGTGTTCATAGTTTAGTAATCTCTTTCTTGGAGAATAGGTTAAGCACGGTATTGATATTTGTTTGTATCTCGTGAAGAGTAATTCAAGTCAGGACAATAGGATCTCATGTGTGGGAAATAAATTAGTTCTGTCTTTTGCAACTTTTCAAAGAATTTCCTCCCATGCATACAAAGCATAAAGACAAAACTGAGAGTAAAAAATGATGAAACAGATAACACTGTGTCGTCATGATTAAACGTACTGGTGGCCACGGAATGAGGCGACACCCATTAACATTTAAAAAAAAATGATAACCTTAAATTAAGTCTTTATGAAAAAGTGTAAAAAAAAATATTTTTTTTACTTGTGTCTTATTTTAAGTGTACATAATATTTAGTAATAAAGAGAACTAATGGTCTTAAGTTAATCTATGATTTAATTGGTGTTGAAGGTGTGTTGAAGGATTGCATATGCGGAGACCGTGTGTTCCGGTGTGCCATGAAATTTCCACCTTCTTGATGAAAATGAGTCAAGTTGCCTACCCCTTTTGCGATGTACCCTGCTAATTCTTCGACAGTTATGTTATTTGACAGTGGGACCGTAAAAGCGGGCAACGTCGTCGATCATCCGCTTATACATGTAGACGGCAAAATTTGCTTTCCTTACATCGTCACGTCTAAAGCACTAGTGTTTGCTTTCCGCAATTTGAAAATGTAAACATCACATTAGACGGTATTTATTTATTTATACCGAGTATCGACGTCACGGCACTGCACCGTTTTACGGTCATATAATATAACACTGGAGAGTTGGTTACTTTTCGATGCTGTGCTACATTTGTAGCCCATTATCGAACATAATTTGTTCACAGTCGCGAACTCTTTACAATTCAAAACCTTCCTTTTTTCAGAAGAGTAGCTTGGAATTCAAGATATTTTTAAGTCATCCACAAACAAAGGGTTATAATCCATTTCATAAGTTGCTCCCTCGAGGTAAAGCATCTCGGTCAACAAATGAGGTGTCGAAACAAAGAGACGCAATACCGAGTTTTACTTTAGAGTGCTCGCAAAGGGACTCTACTTATTTATAGTTCTTTGTATAATGGTCCGACATCATGAACGAGAAGAGCAGTTGCTGCGGCAATAGTTCAATTATCTCCTACAAATTGCTGTCACTGTTCTAACGATTCTAAAAAGCAATCGCCAGCTGCGTTTCAATGCAACCATGATCATCATATTAGCTCTGTTTCCTTACAATAATGCATTCGAAACACATTAGCCAAATTCAGTCAAAGTTTGTTCCTTTCTATATAACTTTTGGGTAAGGGAATGAAGTTTGACTAATTTGTTCGAATGCATTATTGTAAGGGAACTGACATAATGCAATTCAAACTATTTTCGTTGGTAAAAAGAAATATGGATAGAAATTCCTTATACATGTATACATCACACTTCACTATAAGAGTTGTCATAACCTCTTCAGTGCGTATAAATTGTAACAATCAAATGCCATAATTACGGCATCTTCAGTGTCCAAATTTGGTATTCAATATGATTTCTTCAGGATCGAAAACGATTTAACAAGGTCTTACGACCGGAATGCTCGATCTTTCTGTCAAAATGAAAGGGTCCCAAACATTAGTCTCAGAATATTGCTTCTAATCTCTTTTCGTTACGTAGTTTAAAACGCTTTAGGCTGTTTGCCATATGTTTGCTGCCAAATAGTTGAGAATGACTTGTGTAATGCTAAGACACAAATGTGGCTGTTGAAGCAGGAAAAATTTAACTAAAGAAATCGAGGTCGGTTTTGCTAGTAACGCACATCTACTTCTCACAAATTGTTACTGCAAAACCCTTTGGAGTTTGGTAGTCATATTCTTTGGAAACAACCCCATGTTTTTGTGAAATGTTTGTTTAGAAGGTTGCCTCATTGACATATGAGTGGTTTCTTGTCTTCCCATCTCCATCTAAGAATCTACACACTAAAATGTCTGATGGATTTCATATTTATTCCCAAGACAAATAAATATAAAGTCTATCTGACATTTTAAATGAGGCCAAGGCTGTAAAAAAAGTATTTCCATGACACAATGGATCCAAATTGATACAGCCCACTTGCCTAGCCTAACTTATTTCCTAGTGAACCCAAACCAACTTTTGTTAGCGTTAATATATCTTATGCTCACTGTCATTTGAAATTGTTTGCCTAAAACAAGTTGCAAACCCCGATCTAAAAACGACAAACAGTGTTCGCATCGGCCTTTTGCAACTGCATACTTTTTTCTCTAAAGGAATTTCGAACAACTCACATCTTTTGGCATCGAACAGATCGCTGAAAATCAAATATAAGGATGAGACATTTGTCTTCCTTTTTCAATGTCATGAAAGTCCACTTGCGCTTTTGTCACTAACTCTGCATGTAACAGTGGTACTAATATGGCTACCAGTAAAGGGACACACGCAAATGTAATGTGTAATGTCCCTCGTTCCCCATTCTGTGGGAACATATTATGCTAGCTATGTAAACAAATACCGCTTTCTTTTATAAGTTTAAAAAAATTATGTTTAGCAACCAAATTTGCATGACAAGTTCGTCGAAACTCCTGTCTCTTTCTTCTTTTATTTCTACGTATGTATTTATAAGACAACTTTTATTTTCGGACTAAAAATATTTACTATTAAGTATAAAAAACACACAAATTTTCCATACGGTAGAGCTTAACTTCACGAGATTAGCTAATAAAAACAAAAAATCAATGCCTTGAACATAAAGAATAGCAATATCAATACCAAAATGCTCCCACAAAGTTTATTCTTGTTTTTAGATACATTATCACTTATAAAACAAAAGGATGTTCTCATTTTATAAACACCTCCTTAGCTATACAAAACAAAATAATAATATAGAAATGAAATGAAATATAATTGTGTTATTTGTTTGTGTTAGGCGAATGTTCACAAACACTTAAATATTAACATATATTATATAACTTGAACAAATGAATAAGATTTACGATTTAAAATTACAATTAATTTACGATAAACATATTATAAAAAAAAGTCTTTATAAAATAATAAATTTATCTTGTAAGTGTAAATAAATGAAAAACAAAATTATATTCGTTGTGATTATTTTATATAAGAATTTTTTTTTCGAAATATAAGTAAAATGTATGTGAACAAAATGTTTGTATTTAATTTACTTTGATTTGGTTTTCGCTGATAGTGTTGTAATGACAATGCACACTGCTTTTAAGGTTTTCAAGTTGGTATTAAATGAAGGACATTCTAGTATCCCATCACTAAATGTATTCTTTACTTTTACTTTGTTCACATCCTTGTTCTTTTTAACTGAATTAAACTATAAATCGGAGTGGACGCAGTGGCTAACTAGTTAGTGTGTTGGACTCCTAAGCGGGTCACAGGTTCGATCCCCGGAAAAACACAAACTACATCTTAGGTCCTCCGCAGCCGCACGTAACATACTAAAGCCAAACTCATTGGTAACCGCAGTTTGTGTTGAGGTTAGTTTTCTTCTTTGCACATACATTTCAATTGAGATCCACACACACAATAGGTCTGTTCCCTAACGATAATGCATTCGAACACATTAGCCAAATTTAGTCAAACTTCGTTCCTTTACGCAAAAGTTGGGCAGAAGAGAGCCACAAAGAGAGAACAAAACATTTCCCCTTCATAAAAAACCTGCAAATAATGGCCCAACAAATTTCTTTGGGCTAGTTTGTTATAACTGACTTTAGCTGTCAAATCTCTCAAAAGTCAATTTGAATTGGCAGTTTATTTCGGTTTGCTTTGTTAATTGCTGAAATTTGTTATCAAAAATGTATAAATCCGCAAGAAAAATGTATATTAAACTGAATCCGAATGTTTTTCAACGTCTGCAAACTGGAAATTTTTTTAAACCCACTGACGTTTATTTTTGAAAATTATTTTTCTTTCTGGCATATGTTTTTAACAAGCGTCATGCCAAATTTTCGTTCCTTTACTTTTTGGTTACATTCTCTTTTTCTGAGAGAATATATCCCCACTCCTTGATATCTGACAATTTGCCGAAATTGGCCCAAAAAGTAAGGGAACAGACCTAATAGGTCTGTTCCTTTACTTTTGTAGTAAAAATGGAAAATGACAGACAGTTCAACAAAATAGAACAACAAATTCAAATCAGCTGTCAATTTTCAAGCGACTGACAGTTGTTTCAATTCTTACGCAAAGAAATTTGTTGAGTACAAACTAGTAAGAGGGGTAATATCTTGCTCTCTCGAAGCCGGGAAGGTCTGTTCCCTTACTTTTTGGGCCAATTTCGGCAAAATGTCAGATATCAAGGAGTGGGGATATATTCTCTCAGAAAAAGAGAATATAACCAAAACGTACAGGAACGAAAGTTTGGCATGACGTTTGTTGAAAACATATGCGAGAAATTCAAAAATGAAAGTCAGTGGGTTTTAAAAAATTACCAGTTTGCCGAGGTTGAAAAACATTCGAATTCAGTTCAATATTTATTTATTTTTGCGGATTTATCCATTTTTAATAACAAATTTCAGCACTTAACAAAGCAAACCGAAATAAACTGCCAATTCAAATTGACTTTTGAGAGATTTGACAGCTAAAGTCAGTTATAACAAACTAGCCCAAAGAAATCTGTTGGGCTATTATTTGCAGGTTTTTTATGAAGGGGAAATGTTTTGTTCTCTCTTTGTGGCTCTCTTCTGCCCAACTTTTGCGTAAAGGAACGAAGTTTGACTAAATTTGGCTAATGTGTTCGAATGCATTATCGTTAGGGAACAGACCTAAAATGTGTAAGAATTTGTAGAAATTCGTAAGATTTAAAAGTAAAGGAACAGACCTGATGATAAATTCGTTTGTAACTGCATGGTTTGTAATGTAACGAGTTGCAGATTTGTCATTTGCGAGTTATTTGAGCTGGTGATGTTAGTTGTAAAGTGAATGTGAATTTGAATGTACAAATCTTTTGCATAAAGCATGTATAAATACTGAATTTCGCAGCAAGTTCTACCAGTTCGAATATTCCAAAAAGAATCAAAATATGTACAAAGTTTGTGCTTAAATTTGCACACGCGAAAACGAAAATTGTTATTTCTATTCTTCTGAATCACTAAAGTGCTGCAATAGCTCTAAGAGAAAATTCGTTACTCGTTATTTTATCTGTAATTTTAAAAAACAAAATGAATTCTTCAGGCCATTGGTGACGTTTTTTTTTACATGCGTGAAACGTATACAAATCGAAATGTCAACTGGATTTTTAATCATAATGCGAGACAGAAGACAATCGAATTGTAACCACTAGTGCGCACTGAGAAATGTCAGCTAATTTTCACCCCTGTCAATATCGAACGCAAAATAATTATGCTGCCCTAAAGTTTGACATTGAAAAATGAATAACAGCAAGCCACTCAGCACTGAATTCCTGCCCCGATAAATTAACTGGTGTCAGTTCCGCGCACAACTAGGGTTCCCTAGAGGTCATATCAACCACAGGTTGTCACTTTGTCAACATATGAGGGTTAACCCAGTGCGCACTAGTGCCTATACGTCAAACTAACCCAGTGGTGCCACATTTGCACATTTACCGCCATTTTGCCGATTTTGGACAGCCATTTGCAGATTTTTAGGTCTTAAGCAATTGCAAGTGTTGTGTTGTGATCAATAATGCATTTCCGCTTTTATAATTAAATTTATTTTTTGCGCTCTAAGTTTTCCCAACTTATGTGCAAATGATGAGAGAATTTTTTTCTATCAATCACTGAAAATCATGGTTTTTCGCAATGCCTACTTAAAATTCCACAAAGAGGACGACACACAACTTTTTAAGACGTTCAATTGTAATATGTACCTATGGGGAAAAAAACAATGTGTGCAATGAATTTGTAATTATTTAGTTTAATCATTTCTGTATGTTTAACTTGGTTATAGCAACAACCTCACTTGTTACAACTACCCGCGATTTCTGTTAGTTGCGCTAATCGAGAATTATTATTGTTTTTATGACAATGACGATTTTTTTGACGATTTTTAAGTCAAAAAATGCAGATTTCGTAAAAATTTATCTGGCACCACTGAACTAACCTATTACATATTACCCTTTTGAATGTGTTCCCAAGATTTTGAAAATTTGCCTCGATTGCTTCCCCAGATTGTTGTAAGTTGATTCCCTTTTATAAGATTCCATTCAGGCCCGTACCTACATAGACGTACATAGACTAATGCTTCTTTTCTTGGTAAAGTTTTTGTTACTAACAACGCATTTTACTCTTGCAGGTAAGTTAAATAAAGCGAAACATATTTTTCCTTTCAGCTCCCGAAATATTGCTTAACGAACCGTATGGGCATTCAGTGGACTGGTGGGCACTTGGTGTAATAGTGTGTCAGATGTACACTAACAAGGTAAGCAAAACCGAATATTGCATAAGTTGTTGTTTTTTTTTAACATGTAATGCACATAAAAAAGCGAGAGAAATGCCACGTGTCGGGGCTTACTAATAATCATTTTTAACCTTATTTATATTGTAGGTCACAATATGCAATTTTGTTCAGAAAAGTTCGAAAAAATATAACCTGGACACTAAAAATGACTATTAGTAGGAATCGAAGATTGCACTTGCCGGTAATCTTTTAAAACCTTTCCGAAATAATGCACTGCATCTCAGACTGAAATTTTGGCGCGTATGTACTTAGTCCCCTCCCAAGTAAGGGGTTCAAGGCCTCTAATTCATTGATGCGCTTTTTTGAGCAAAGCAGGCGAAACGAACGTGTAAACTGGTATAAAATGTTGTGAGTCTCGCCTTTAAGTTTGCAGTTTACTTGCGACTTTCACCCACGATCCACATCAGCAGAAGCTGTCAAGTCACTTCCACTTAGGCTTAATACCTAGAGTGAATCTCGGAAATGTGAAGTAGGGTGTAGTTTTAATTGCGTGTTAAAAACCCCAAAACTTTACTTTAAGTATATCTGGGTCTTTTTGATGGGCAGTGAAAGGAGCAATACTCAGCAAGAAGAGTTAATTGCGAGACATGTACGTCAGACAGAGCTTCAACTTTGAGCTATGGTTTTTAAATTTGGACACTGCCGAAATGAAACCTTAAACGCATATTAGTCTCTCCTGGCTCCTGGGTATCCGATTTTGTACCTTGGCTGTTCTTTACGAGCTACTAATCCGATTCTTTGTTGGCTCCGCGGACTAGCGAACGTCTTAAACATTTCTTCTTTATTGAAACGTCGGTACAACAATTTTTTTTTCGATTTGCTTTATTTTCATTTAAATCCTTCAGTCTATAGGAAAATACAGAGAAGAGTTACAGTATCCATAACAATCCACATGTGTTTTACAAATCCCAACAATTCAAATATACCGTCTTGCATACTTTCAAAATATTATAACAGCATTTTTATTATAATAATGATTTTTCTTTTAAATAGGTAGTCCTTAAAAAGTATACAAATTGTTAATTAAAAAAGTAAAATACATATTAAGACTTTCTACTTCTCATAGCGCAGCTAACTGAATTATTATAAAGGCACTTTAATTTATTTTCTATATATGTACACAATATAATTATGTACAAAAATTGTAGAAGCTCAATACTCTCAAGTAAAGTTTCAAATTTGTTCTGGTTTTGAGTTTCAATTCTAAGTGTTATTAAAATGGAAGATTGAGCCTTTTGGGGAGGCATGGACAGGACATAGCTTAGTTTAGTTCTTTTTGCTTTCATTTGATTCCTCGCTTTCTTTTGATTCCGCTGATTCGTCGGATTTCTTATCTTCCGAACTGTGGTCATGTTTGCCTTTGCCAGATTCGTGTTTTTTGGCGTCTGTTTTGTCGGTTTTTTTAGCTTCAGTTGTCGGAACGGCAGAGTCTTCCGTTTTGTTTTCACCCGCAACAACTGGCTTTGCAGGCGACTTGCTGTCAGTGGTTTCGGTCTTTGGCGAGGTGACAGGTGTTTCTTCCTTCTTTTCCAATGAACCAGTGACACTCTCAGTGGTGGCTGGCAATTCTGCGGTTGGTTTTGGTTCGGATTTTGTTTCAACTTCATCGGCATCTGGGGATGATGCGGTCGATTTGGATTCAGCAATTTCAACACCTTCCTTTGGTTCGGCTCTCACCTCAGACACAGGTGGTACAATGCCAGCCAGGACTGGTAATGATTTTGGCACCTCAACGATTTTGTCGTCGGCCGTGGTGGTCTCTAGTTTGCCCTCAGTCGGATTTCCAAGTTCGGACTCGATTTGAATTTTGGGAACATTCTCTACCGTCACATTTCCAACTACGGTGTTTGTACCGTCTTCGATGGTGATCAAACTTGGTGTTGACTTTGTCAGCTCATCGATGGATGTTGCGGCTTCCACAGCTTCGCTGCCCTTTTGTAGAGTCGACACTTCTTCATCGGGAATCGGAATTGCGAATGCACACGCCGCAATTGCAAGCAAGATCACCAATTGAAAATTCATTCTGAAAAGATAAAAGTGGAAAAGTTTACATTACCAGCACAAAAGGTCTGAGAAAACAATCAAAATAACTTGACTCGTTACAATCACTTGACAATGATCTAATCTAAGCACTTCTAAGGATTGCTCAGACTTTGTCTGTGTCTTTTGTGTGGTAGCAGTGCTCTATAATTTTATTGTGTTATAATTTTAAATTGCTTGCAATTACAATGGCTTTTAGGAATGCTTTTCATTCGTATTCAGTAGTAGTAGGCAAACGCGGTTATTAGATTCAATTGATTCTTGCTCATAGTCAAGACGTATACTCCTCTCAAGAAAGACGTGTATATGATGGCTCTGGTTCGTATATATTGAATGATGTGATTTTTATGAGAATAATGGAAAGTGCCGACGGGTCCCGCACTTATCTTAAAGCTTTATAAGTCGTGTATTTCTACTTTTCGAATTTTCGGCGCGTCTTTATAACAATTAATCTTAATCTTCAGCAGATTTGAGTATATTTTTTTTGTAAATATCGCTTTTATTTATTCAGGCGGGCTTTCTTTTTATGGAAAAAAAATATGAAACTGGCATACAATTTAATGGCAATCTCATATATTCAGCCTCACCTATAAATACCTACGTCAACTTGACATTTAGCAATAAAGGGTCTTAAAAAAAGTACATAAATGTATTAGGTATATTGAGAAAAATCCATTTATGGTAAGCATTTTTCATAAATCAATCTCTCTAGATATAAATAAGAGTATAACCTGTAAGTAAGCTCTGTCAATCTCATCCGCAGAGTGAGCTAGCATTTTTTAATTAACAATTGTTACTGGCGTTTCGAACGTCTTTGTCGAATGTTTTTGTTTTAATCATAATGTAATTTAATTTTTTTTATCAACCTAGCTGCGGTCCATATTACGGAAGATTGTGGAACACCCTCTAGATCTCTAGGTCAGCGTCAGTTTCAATTTCACAGCACTTTTTGGAGAGGAGTGAATATTTCACTCGAACAGCGTACCAGCCTTAAACTCCAAATCCAATTTTTTTAAGCCAAACTTGCGCCCAGTGCAAGATTTACAAAAAGCGCCCTTTTTCATATTTTCACCAATTCACAAGTCTTTTAAATATCACCCAGGAGGTAGACTTTCAATGCGCTCTGCTTTTTATTGTCGGCTTCAATAAGCCTTCGCCTTTTTCTAAATTCTGCTCCAGATTGCTTTTTTTGGCCATATTGAAAGAAAGAAAAGAAAGACACAATTTAGAAATTGTGCACTTCAATCTGCACCAGAGTTTATCTAAAATCTAATAGAAATTGAAAGAAAATTCCTTATGCAGAATCGCCTGCGCAATAACGATGTTTCTCTCTGATAACGATTCCAGCCGTTCATCACTCGCAGGGTCGCAGGTCGTAGCGTAGGTCGTGGGCACAGCTTTCCTTGTTTCACAATAGAATTTAAATAATTTTCAAAGTCGCTTCAGTGGAAGAGAAAAGAGAATGCTTATTTGAACAAGCATTTTGTCTAAAATGCAAATGGTACCTAATATTTTTTGTTCGCGCAAGATAAAATTAACTTTTATTTTTAGCAATGCCCCAGAACTTGGCGCCCTGTGATTTTTTTTTAACTTGGCATTTCACTTGGTAGCTGTCTCTCTCGATTTTTGAGATTTTTCATTTTTCTGTGCTGAAAGTCCACGAACGAACCTTAAATGTATGGATTTTGTGTTAATAATATTTTCTTTTGTGATTTTCGATTAGATTATTGTTTTAAGATCGAAAAGACAAAGTTTGACTTAAACAAAAAGCCTGACAATGCAATAATTGCCTTTAATAAAAAAAACAAAAATACAGTGGGAATTTTTTGTAGAGTTTAAAAAAAGGAAATTTCGCAACTACTTGAGGGAACAATGATTAAAAGAACTTAAGAACACTGGCTTTAGCTTTAAATCGTTTTAATATTGAATATTTTTATCTGGCGTGCTATTTTCTTAAGGTTGAACTGCATGAAACTCTTTCGTATCATTAGGGCTGCTCCCTAACAATAATGCAATCGAACACATTATCCAAATTCAGTCAAAGTTTGTTCCCTTCTATACAACTTTTGGGTATAAGGGAACGAAGTTCGACTTGACCATATTTCAGGCACTCTTTTCCAAAAGTTGCATTCACAATCGTTTATTTTGACAAACTGTACAAAAGACGATGTTATAATTATGCGGTCCAAATCCAAATCCAAATCGAAATAGTAAATTTCTAAAACTGCGTAAATAAAAATTGTCTACTACCAATTTATCTATTAAAGGAAATTACTTGCACATTGTATAATTGCATACATTTGCATATTCAAATAGAAGAATGACGATTACTTCTTCCGACCATTTTTTTTTTGTATTTCCCTAAGTAACTGCAATAATTGGTCGAACAATAAACCAAACTGGACATCTGTATAGATAAATACACAGACGACGACTTGGGAATTTTGACTGAAACCATGCATTTGTCGTAGGTGCTCGCACAAGCAGCGGAAGTTTTCAATAAAGTCTCAAAATTTCAAGGGTCTTTCTTGCGGGGTACATGGTATAAATTAAAAGAAACTATGTGCGCTGTTAAACGAACAAATAATGCATATGGGAAATATTTAAAATTGTTGACAGTGATTTTGTGTGATATGCCGGCAGATAGTGTTTTCATTGGTTCAATTAAGTTACGGGGTTATCAACTTTCTAAAATTAATCTCTTGGGTTCTTGCGTAAATTGACTGTCGAACCGATTTGTTATCGACGTATTTTCGGAAATATTCCTATGCATCCCATGCACAAGTTGACAGATAGATAGGTAGATCTATTTGCAAACGCTTGTGGTTGTTTATTGCAACAAGCTTGTAGTCGTTGAATAAAATTCCCTTAAGTTGTGATATAAATCAGCTCTGCTGTAGATCCCTCCAATTCGTCTCGAAAATATAAACGATGGACCTCACTCCCTCTTATAACAACTGATCAAGGTTAAGGTCAAGGGCCACTCTTAGTTAGCTTCTTAATTATTTCAAAATAAAATTCTAGTTAAGGTATTTAATTCATGATTGATTCCATATACGACTTAGGTATACTTAGGCGTATGTGGAATTAATTTGAGTAAAAAATGTGCAAACAGAATTAAAGCTTAATTTATATGCAACAAGACAGGCTATAAATTTACAATTTATTCGCATTTAAAGGAAATAATTAATTTTCGTATCCAAATCACGTCTTCAAAAAGTGCAAATATGTGAATATCTTACAGAGAATCAAAACTGAGAACACTCCTTTGCTGACAATTATACGTCTAGTTATGAATAAATAAACATTGAGTTTTATTGACGCAGGTAGGGACTCTGACTATTTCGCATTGGACAATAATGTAATATTGGAAATGGAGTCATCCCATAAATGCAAATTGCGATTTATTAATACACTGCCATGGAACTTGAAGCTTCAAGTTGTTTTATGGACAAAAAAACACTGCTGGTCTGCTGTTAACTGAATGAATTGAGAAGAAGAATGAAATTTCACACTTAACAAAAGTGTAGGGATGCATTCCATGAGTCAGTTTTAAAAAAATTGTGTTTGCTGTGTAATTTCGTGGTGTACTTGGTAAATTTGAAGGAAAATCAATAATCACAATTATGTTTTTTATGGTTTTTGGAAAGAGCTTCTTAGCTCGCCCTTTCGGACTCGGCATTAAATGTTAGGTCCCTCCATTCGTACCAAAAATGGGAACGCACAATAACGAATGATTGTGAGAAGCTAGGCCTAGGGTCGCATAGGGAAGACATTGCAGTCCGTCAAACAGATTAACGCACACGGCTTGTATCTGGTAGACCAAGAACTATAACAGCCGTTGACAAAACATCAAACTACATTTACCCCTATCGGGAATAATATTTCCCCTGGAATTTTTTCTATTCAGCAATCTGATTTACTTTGCTGACAAGGGATAAATTTCCATCGTAATTTATTCGCGATACCCCTGATAATTCAGTTTCAAGTCACAACACTTCCTATTCTGCAAACAAATTTCACCGGACATTTCACGATTTCTTTAAGTCACAGATTTTTTTCCGTTCGTGTTCTGAGACTAAATTGCCCAGGACAGATCAAACATTTTGTTAACCATAAGATGCCTCCACAGGGCGACTACAATTTTTTTAAAATTGGTATTTTAGTATTTGAATAAAAATGATGGGACGAAACTGAAAATCTCTTGTGAATACCTAACTGCGACAAAAGTTGGCAACAACCTTTAGATATTTAACAGAATCGTCATTTTAGAAATGTTTCCTCAGTTAAATATTCAATCGTGGTTTTAATATTTAAAATATAGAATAAGCTAGAAAGTGCTTCGAAAACAGCGCCTTTTGTCAAACAACTTGGCTAAAACGTGAACCAAAATCGATAACCATGGTAGGAAAATAAAATATAATTAAGGTTTTAAAATTTGTAAACAGTTTCTTATTGATTTGATGATGCTGAATTCGAATCTCAGGTTTTATCTGTTAAGTTTTTGAGGTACAACTAAACCTATCCTGCTCGCGCTAAACAATGACTACAAAGATAAAATTTAGCGAGGCCGTTTGCAGTATCCTGTTCGCAAGCTAAATTCTTAACTCCAAATAGATGGGCCGATGAGAACTCTCCACTCATTTAGCTCGCGAAATAAATGTCGGGAACATTAAATCGAAGATAAATTTTGACATAACAAACGGAGGAAAAAGTTTCTGTTGTGTTTATTAGGAATTTTTTTGAGGAAACCAAGGAGAACATTTTCGTGATATAGAAAAGAAAACGCAAAACCAAAAAAAAGAAACCTTGGAGTGTGGAGAAACAAAGTGGAGACTAGGGACGCTAAAATTTAGAGCGAGCAGAATACTAAGCTTTAGTTGACAAATTCCTGAAAATTTGAATATTTAAATCCAATAACCACAATCAAACCAACACAGTAGGTCTCAGCATACAGATAAACGTAATAAAATCTAAATACCTTAGAAAAAATTAGCGCCACCTATTGGATTTCATTCAAATCACTCTCTAAAAACAATGCCGGCACAAGGAATAAACTGTTAAATTTTCAGCGAAATCGGGCGAGTAATTTTTGAGCAGGCCACGTATATATGAGCATCGTCATATGCTTGTCGCTGAACTAAAGGACAATTCGAGGCTTTGGTCCCGCTCAAGCTGAATGGGATGCACGTTCGACTCGTGTCAAGAGGCATCATATTGCCTTTGCATATTAAATTGGGACTAGTTAAACGATATATAAAAGCTGTCAACAAAGATGGGGAATCTTTCAAGCGTATTACAACAATTTTAGAAACATTGGATACTGCGAATAGAAAAAAGCTGGAATTTGATGGTCCTCAGAGCTGAACATTAATAAATGATATTAGTTCCACCATTTGCATGAGAGTTGCTAAGAAAAATCTGCGTGGAATGAGTTTATTTGGATAGTGAAAAATGTCTTGAGGAGCAATAAGCCGGCCGACTTCCATCAAGTTTTATGCAACATGAAAAACTTAAAAAGCGTTTCCCTGCAAATCTGGATGAATAAACAGAAATTCTCTTCACCTCTCAATAACTACAGCTACCAATGAAGAAAAGGGACTTGGCACTTTTGGAATAAGGTATGAAACTTAATACAACAAAACCACTGTTAAAAGTCCAAATGGGAGCTCTTTGGAAATCGTCTTACATCAACAGCTTTAAAAACTAAATAAATCTGTTTCAAAGAGCCTCTTGAATTTTAGAACTTATTTCGACCAAAAAACACACACACACTTATATAAATAAAAGAACCCATCTCACTTAAAACAGTCCATTCTTTTAACTCGTATTTAACTCACGGATCACTTTGCGATGAATAAAAGGAACAGCAATTTTAATACACACAAGAGGCTTGAACTCACCCGAATATGATATTGTAACAGAAAATTACAACAAAAAGCTGAAAGACTAACTCCAGAATGTTCTACTAAACAGTGAGTGACGAATATGCGCGTAGGCTGTGTGTGCACGGTAGTCGGTTTATAATCCGTTTGAAGAGATTTTCCGCTTTCAGTCAGTATATATACGCCATGGATGAGATCTTTATTGTTAGGTATGTTGTGTCTTTTGAGTCTCTTTGTTAGGTTTTGATTAATAATACCGAGCCCGACCGTGTACACAGATATAACATTTTACTAATATACAACAGCGAATGCAGATGTATTCAGTGGCTTGTGATAACACCAAAGCAAAACCTCTCTGCCTATACTTATATGCGGTGGGCCTGTGTATGGTATATATGAGGATGAGGAGGCTTGGTTGGGCCTGCGACTGCGACGATTCTTTTATTTAAAACACTACAGATATGTAAATAATCATCCACTTTAAGAAATGAATGCGATAAATTAGTAGAGTAGAGTAAAATCTAAGTGCGTGCGGAAGATGCATTGAAAAGGTCTGCTCTCGTTGAAAGATGAAGAAAAGTACTAGATATAAGCGGGGGATTATTTTACGGTACGACAAGTATTCATTGTTAGGATGAGCGATGAGCGATGAGCGATGAGGATGAGGATAAAGCTGGATCGTAAACACTGGTTTCTGGTTGCTCTTTTTATTAAGAGTTCATACAGATACAACAGCAAAGGTCACGTGGACTCGTAACATTTATGATAATGTACTGAATATTGCAAATTGGATAATGGGGCCCGCACGTAGGGAGATCAAAAAAGTTTCCGTCATGACGTATAGAGATGACACTGGCATGCAGCTTATTTTCTTATTATTGCATTAACGAAAATTAAATTATCTGTTTGTATGTAGATGTTTTTATTTTTTGTGGAAGTGAAATTGATGAAATTGAGTTCATTGGAGCAATTGTCTGTGTCTGACTCAGATTTGGAATTAATAATGTGCGATCAGTATTCGGTAGTAACTGTTGAAAAGTTTCCGCACGTTGTGTGCGCATTTGGTCGTCAACCGACCATATTATCAAGGCTAATTAGGGTAGGGTATAAATTGCTTTGCATTGGGGGTTAAGTTTGCCGCACAGGAGTTTTTCCGTTTTGCATATGCATATGGAATGTTGAGTTGTTGAGTTTACGGCACAGTAGCTTGTGTGTTGCACTTAAGAAAAGTCAGCTAGGGAGCCAGGGTACAAGAGGAATGATGAATAATCAATTGAGGACTTGAATTTAGATCCATTGAGTAAAAATATATGCATTTAGAAATAAGAAACATCTTTTAAAATGTTTTAAGCGGAATTTGCTAAATGAGTTTTTAATCAGTTTTTGTTTCGCTTTTACCAGCTTCCGTAGTGCGTTTCAAAATGGCGATCACACGACCATTGTCTATACGAGGCGACTGAACTACATTTAAAGCTTTTTTTCGCTTAAATTTATCTTTAATGGTTGACCTAAAAAAAATAGAAAAAAAAAGTTGGTCTGTCCGTTTCTACGTAGAGCTCCTAAAGTCTACAGCCTAAGCGGCTGGGTAGATTTGTTTCAAACTTCGGATTTGGAGTTTTTGGGCTTACAGTTTGGCCCCACTTTTTTTTGTGTACGTTAACCCCAAAAGTATAGTTGCATTTTAACAGTTTTAAACAAGTTTGACTTTATTCAAAAACGGGTCTAATGATGTCAACCTTAAATGTATGTATGTGCTTAGATAGGTGGGGATAACGTTCCTACATACGGCATACACAGTTTTTCACTAAAAAATCGAACAACGGTACTTTTGAAAAATGGACTTACCTCAAAAACGGTCCAGCGCACTAAGCACTGCGCCAGTTTTGGTTCTAAAAAGTTGGATATCATCCTTTTGTGTTTCCTCTACAAACGGCTAGGTGTGCTTCATTTAATGTAAGCATGTATTTATGTATTTGGAACTAAACCCAATGTTTTTGTTAATGCACAAGTGACAGCCCGTTGTGCTATGCAAAAGATGTCATTATTATTATTTTAAAAATTATTCGGATTTCTAATGCTAAATATATCTAGCAACTGTGATTCAAGATTCCTTTTTCATCCATTCCATAAATTCGTATTCATTTTCAGGCTCCCAATATTGAAGAACTTATCAGATCACTTGCATCGGCTGAGAGTGACGCGCCTTTAACATCCGTCAAGGAATTTCTACCAGATGAAATAGATGCCATTCATCCAGATGGTAAAGATGTGCTGTTAAGACTCTTGGACCTGAATCCTAGGACACGCTTACATTCCGTTATGAGTTTGCAACGTATTGCACTCTATAAGAATTTTAAAATTGAATTGAACCACGTCCAAAATGTAAGTGTCATATTTTCAATCACAAAATAAGCTGCTGTGTTTTAGATCTGGATTAGTAAGGATTTGTACTATTAGTGCTTTCATTTACGTGTGTAGGCGGCTCTGCGAAATAAGACCCCAATGAAATAAGACCCCAAAAAAAATATGAAATAAGGCCCCAAAAGTTTATACAGGAAACAACAACACGATTTTTAACAAAATTTGGGGTGTTATTTCCTTTTTTGGGGCATTATTTCTTAATGAAAATTGGGGTCTTATTTCATTATGAAATAAGACCCCAAAAGAAGAAATGAAATAAGACCCCAAAACTAGAATTTGGGGTCTTATTTCATTTTTCTTATTTATGCCAAAATATGAAATATAATCCAGGAACTCCATTAACAGTTAATTTTCTTATCTGCAGGTGCTCTTAGACTAAGTATTTGATTCGCGGATTTTTTGTATAGATGTACAAAAGTACCGTTTTAAAATTAGTTCAGTGATAAGTTTGTATTTTTGAAGATAAAAATATGTTTTTTGTATATATTCGTTCTTAAAAATAATAAGCGAAATACCTAAATGAAAATAGACCATCGCCGAACAGAAGATATTTAATGGACGGAACTTTTAAAATAGTTCCCAAAGGTTGTTTAACCAGCTTCTAGTCATCTATATATAATATTGAATATTGACGAGGTAATGACGTTATTTTAATTAAATAAATTGTTTCAACCTTAGCGCCGCAGGCGAAAATTTGGTACAAAAAATCGCGCGATTTTTTGTACCAAATTTTCATTATTTCTTAATGTTGTAGATAGTTTATTTTATTAAAAAATCCAAATTTTAAACTAATAACAAATTTGCTTTTAGTTATTTCCGTTATTTTTCTTTTCAAATGAATGAAAATGTTACGAAGAAATGTTGCAATTATTAAAAAAAAATGCAAGTCTTTATTTAATCAAAAATACATATATAAAGATTGTAAATTTATTTCTTAAACAATATATTAAATAAGAAGAGAAAAAAAATTAAAATAACAACAAATTGGGGTGTTATTTCATTTTTGAAATTGGGGTGTTATTTCATTATGAAGTAACACCCCAAATTTGGGGCCTTATTTCATTTCTTTTTGGGCCTTATTTCATCGCAGTGGGGACTTATTTCATATTTGAAATTGGGGTGTTATTTCATAATGAAATAACACCCCAAATTTGGGGCCTTATTTCGTTTTCTCTTTTGGGGCCTTATTTCATTGGGGTGTTATTTCCTGCAGCCGTGTAGGCAAAGGAAAATCGGTCTGATTTATGAGTTTCTTTGTGCTTTGCAATTTGTGGATCGCGACTGTGTTATGTGGATTGCGAGTAAAGTGTGACAGGTCGCGGCTTTGACTGTAAATTTGGCTATTTAAATTAATTGAGAGTTAAGTTTTTTTTAGATTAGTTGTTAGATCATAAATGAAAGCACCCACCTAACGTATAAATCTTTTCTGAAATAATTATAACTGCTATTGTTTTCTACTGTCATTTCAGATATCTCCCCTTGACATTATAAAAGAAGATGCAATTCTAATTAAAGCTGTCGAGCCAATTATTAGTGATTTCGATTTTTGAATAAAGTTATTGAGTATTGAATCTAACAAAACTAAAGATGTTGTTTTTTTCTTTGTTTATGTTATTTTTTTTATAAAGGGTGGTCCAACGAAAACGCGCGATGTTGACTGTAAATAAGACAAAAAGTTTTCAGTGAAATATCTTAATGTTTTCAATTTTGATAGAAGGATCTATGAAAATAATGTGTGCAACAAAATATCGGCCAACCGCTCGCTTCGGTGGCATACCTCTATCCAATTGTCAATATTTTCAATGACTCTGAGACATAATGGAGGTTCAATGTCGTTAATGTGACGAATTATCTCATCCTTAAGCTCTTCAATTGTTCTTGGCTAATTGACGTACACTTTTTCATTTAAATATGGCCAAAGAAATAATTCCAACGGTGTCAACATGACATGATGGTGGCGGCCAATTAAAATCGCCACGACGCCGACGTGAGATAACACGGCCATTGCATTTTTCACGAAAAAGATCCATTGATTTGTGCCTGCTTGACAAGTTGTATCATCCTTTTAGAAGCACATATCGTCCAGGTCCAAGTCCTCATTTTCTGGCCATC
The DNA here is from genome assembly GCA_936431705.1 of Cheilosia pagana. Taxonomy (NCBI): domain Eukaryota; kingdom Metazoa; phylum Arthropoda; class Insecta; order Diptera; family Syrphidae; genus Cheilosia; species Cheilosia pagana. The sequence goes on along the minus strand of OW386168.1, from coordinate 30,687,144 downwards.
AGGGATGTTCGTGAGATGTTTAATTGTTGGGCATGACTTGGGTCGAGGTTGACGGCTCTTCTGCCACACTGTCGCGAACAAGACCAATGTTTTCCGCAGAACGAACTCGGCGAGCATGCACACATTTTCTACAGACCCGGTTTGCTAAAATTTGCAAACAATTCTCCCGATTGTGGACACATTTGGTCGATTATGCTGACCAAAAAAATCACGAAGTGCGCACGAAATGCATTTTGATTTGAACGCCCATTTTCGTAAAAGTCTTCAACAATCTTAACTCGCTGCTCAATTGTGTACCTCTCCACGGTTGAATTTGACAAATACTGAAACAAAGAAATGTCAAATAAAGTTGGTCAAAAAACTTGTCAGACTGAAGAAGAACTTTTCTGAGGATCTGCTTTCCAGCACACTATAAGGCCGGATAACCAACTTGATAAAACTATCAGAATGGTTTGGACTTAGCAGCCTTGTTTATTGAAATGAGATTACAATACATAAGAGACACCCTCTTTCCAACAGTTGAACTGAGCATAGCAACTACTCAAGCCTAACCAGAGCCAACATTTTAGTGCCCCATTTGAGCCATTTGAGTGAAATTTAATACCATAGCTTAAAGGTAGACTACATACAACAAAAGTCAAGGAACGTATGTTAATGTCATATTTCCTTATTCAGCAACCGTCCCACAGTGCATCATAAGATGCATAAGTAGAGCGGGGAAATGGAAATGAATTAACATGGACTCACTGGTCAGTGTCCACCAATCAAGGGCAATTCAGTTCAATTCATTATTTTAAAATCGCACACGCCACTCAGCGAGCCAGCATACAGTTACAGTACATTATATATATTATATGCCCTTTTGATGCATATTTTATTAGCCTATTGTATGAGTTTCATACGTATGTATAAGTACATGCTTTTGTCACTCTCATTTCAACACAAGTCCGGCACTTTTCGGACACTTCTCGGCAGTGATAGCGGAAATAAGCAACACAACAAACAGGTCTACAAACATCGTGAGTTTTTGATCTTTATGTTTGTATTCTTTTCACATTTGTTGCAGTTGGGCAGATTCTCGTTTTAAGGTCAACTTCAGCCGTCTTTTATTTTATTTGCAAACACAGTCATTTTTAATGCTCTTTTTTGGAAACGACCGACGATTTGAAAAGAGAAGACGTTTGGTAGAAAAGCAAAGAAAACAAAAATTTGTCATATCCCCGCAGATAATATGAGTGTACTGTCAGAAATGGGTCATTCGTTTTTAAAATGCCGAAACACTTCTTTTTTAAAATTGCAAGTCAATCAACCACATAAATAAAGAATAGTATTACTAAGTTTCATGTTTGTGGTTATCCCCTTTTTAGGGGTAGTGGGGAAAAATATGAATCTCTGGAAACGCGTGCCCAATTCTTTATATTATCTGTAACCGCTTAAAATTGTTTATCGAGTGGTAAGTTAAAGGCCCCAACAGAAGCACATGTTTTTAATATTTTACCCCTCATAAAAAGAGTAAAGGGGTCATTTCGATAAAAATTGTTTCAGAAGCCTTACCCTTTGGTTTTACTTCTATATCGTCAATAAGTTTAGCTATAAAAAGCAAGATTTAGACACACTTTCTTTTTATAAAAAAGGGCAGCCAATGACAATAGCTTAAATGTACTTATACATCCTTGTCAAATATTTAAAACAGTCCTATCTAGAATGGTAAAACTGGTATTTTAACTCTGAGGCATATGCTTACTTACCTAGGTACCTATAGTTGGCCCTGAAGTGGAACTGGTCAGTCAACCAATACGCCTCTACAGTTAGCGCGATCTTTGGTCAGTTGCGCACTCCAAGTTGGTTAACGTCGAGGTCTTCCTCTACTGTCCGCGTTGTAATTGAAGACTATTTGCCCGGAGAGTTGATGTCCAGTCACTCTACACATCATATTCATCTTAAACGATTGATGTGTACTTTTCTGACCAGGCCGATGTCGATGCAAAGCTCGTAGAGCTTAAGTAAAAGGTCTTTCATTAAGTTAATGATCGTCTTATCGTTGATGGCCGTCGTCGTTTTTAAACGCTCTTGGTTTTCATGTGGATTGGTATCGTCCCAAGTTTGACAATTTTGTTTGTTGACGTATCCAATCATCCAGAAATGGGCCTCCCGTAAAATAGGCGATTTTGATGAAACAATTTTATCATTTGCACGTGTTGTTCAACGCTATGTCCGTCTATGGTGAATAAATGACAGCCAATTTGACAGATGTAGCTTCAACAATATGGCCGCTATCAACTGTCAAAGTTCGGAAGTCCCTTTTGGAAGACCCTGTATTATGTCCAAGGTCTCGGTGAGATTATTCGACTTCCAAATCGGCCAAGAGGTAATAAGAAGCAAAAATGCCGTAGAGTATTTGGGTGTGACCATCTAAACTTAAGTTCTGGCACTAGATAAAGAACGCAGCGGAACGAGCGTCGAAAGTGACTACGCCATATTGAGCAGGCTGATGGCGAGTGTACGCGGCCTAGAGGTCAGCAAGCGAAGGCTCCTGATGTCGATAACGCATGCCATCCTCCTCAACGGATGTGAGATTTGGGCAGACGCACTTCGAAAGGAAAAATGGAGAAAGCAGATGGCAGCTGTGCAGAGACGCGGAGCTCTAGGAACGGGGTCGGAGCCAGCCGTTCTTGTTGTTGCAGGGGTGAAACCAATAGACCTATTAGCGGCAGAAAATAAGCACGTTTACGACAAAAAGACGGAAGTTGGAGTGGAAACGGCTACGGAAGAGGCTAAAGAGCACACGAAACAGAAGTGGCAAGAACGCAGGAGCTCGGAAAGCAGAAGACGACGGTGAAGTAAACTATTACGTCACACAGTTAGTCACCGGACGCGGATACTTTAACGCCTTTCTCCACAAGATCGGAATAATAAAACGTCCAGTCTGCCTGTAACCTGTACAAATGCACGTTGTAGAAATGAGAGTCGGACCTTTATGGTGAATAAAACCTTTCTCCTCGCCCCAACAGGAAACAAAAAGTTGGCGCAGAGGGACTCCTATCTTATGGATCGACCTAACAATGCTGATAGGCAAAAAAATGGTTATATTGAATAACGCTAACCGAACATTCTGCACAGTCAGACCTTTCCAAACTTTAAAAAAAATATAAGTTGTATTCAAACTCGGAGGCGTATGAGTACCATTTTTCCCAAGTTCATACAAGCAATTTCTAATACACGCAATTCACAGTAGAAACAATAATATCTTACATGTACATCCATTTAAAATCTGAGTCGGATTTTATGACTTAGGAGGAGAGTGTTACTAGTACACAAAGTTTGAAAGCCTTTTTAATACACTCAATCGGTTCTTACAATCCACAACAGTTTGAAGGTCATTGTTCATGAGGACATGTGCAATTCCTCTCAATATTCAAACGTGGATCCATGTGAAATATCCCCGGTCTCTAGCGGAAAACGAAAACGTGTTCTCCCATTAAATAATGAACAACTATAGTCAGTGTTTCCATTTATAAATCACCACTTATTTGCTGAGAGAACTGCCCATTCGAATTATAAACATTCGACTACATCCATTCATAGGCAATTGTCTTTTCTGTTTATTTCGAAAGCAGTTGTTGTTTTTGTTACACAAAAAAAAAGAAGGCTACTCTCCATCTTTTAAGTCGCTCGCAATAGAATGCTCGAGATCGAGACTACCTCCAGACGAAAGATATATTACGCAAGTTCCTAGAAAACTCTTTTCTGGAACTGTGTTTATGTCTCATCGTTTTTTTTTTTTTTGTTTCTTCATTTGGCCACAAGTTCCACCAAAACTATTGCCAAAGAAGAAAAAAAAAACCTTAACTGCTTATCGGATTTGCGTGTTCCAATAACATGTGTAGGTGTAGGTGTGTATCGTGTTAGAAAATCATATGGATTTCCCGGGACTGCGCACTTTCAAGCAATTACTTGTAAACTGAGAGAGATTCCAGGCTCCTCTCTCGCGCAGAGGATGTGCGCATTTACCGTGAGCATGTTGCTACGCAAGAGGCAACCAAAAAAGCCCCAAAAATTCGTTTCCATTAAATAGATACAAATTTTCCAGGCCAGACCCAGTTCGAATAAAAATTCTTCAATAAGAAGTCACTCGGTTTTACTGCAGCTGTTTACGCGATGAATACCCTTTAACAAAGTTCTTTTAGTTTTCAAAACTTTTTTCCTTTTTCTCCTTTTTATCTCTACGAATTTGATTTTAAACGACAAAAAGTTTGTAAAATATCCCTCGATATATTTCTTTTCCGCACATCTTTTTTTTTAGTGCGAAAAACTCGTGTTGAAAAATAAGCGAAATATATCGCAATAAAATAATTCAAGTGAAATGAAAGGCATTACTCAGATCTCGCCATTGAAAAAGAATATTAAAATGCGCAATTGTTTTTTTTTTACAAGTTTTGTTTGTTAGCTTAATTTTTTGTATATAAATTTTAATGTAGAAAAAGCGAAATTTTATTGTGGATGGATGGCATTGAAAACTGAAATACAAACGTGACTTTGCGATTGGAAATTTGCCTTTTTTTCTGTTGGGATATAATTCGGAAAAGTTGATATGGTGCTTAGCTATGTTGATAAATCTGCAATTGTCCATAACAATGAGTTTGCGAGAAAATCAGTTAAAAAGATGAAAAAATCAAAACGATACGCATATATATTTCTGTTAAAATCCTAAGAGTACCTTCATGCTTCGTGTACATATGTACATATATAGCGCATGTCTCTAGAAATGTGTGTGTATATAAAGAAAAATAGTGAATAACATAATTATTGACTTGGAAAGCTGTTAGTTTGTGGTTGAGGATTTTCTTTTGCTCTATTTCAGTTTCATATTTTTTTTCTTGCCTTGCAATTATAATTATGGTAAAAAAGTAAAAAGAGAAAATGAAACCACGAGTACCTCCTATCAACCTACACAGATAAAAATGGGTACCTTCGGATAATGAGATAATTCAATCTGCAATGTGCACGTACACACGTCCTAGATGCGAACTACATGTGTATTCGTCTCTTCGTACGTATATGCATCAGCGAGAGATCAGGACGACAAGTAGCATCTCTGTGTTTGAATGTGTTTCATAACCTTAGATGACAACTTGAGGACTAATTCCATTTTTAATTACAACCGTGAACTTTGCTTTCTAATTTATAAATATATATGTTTTCATTTGAAGCGAACTGTAACTCTAACAACTGAATGTGCTATTCACAAAATTATTGTAATGTATAGCTGCCGTCCATAATAATTGAAAAAAAGGAAGAGTTTTGTTTCCAGCCCTTAAAAAGTGTAAATGAACAAAGTACTAGGTGCTTAAAGTGATTGTTTTTCTCCTTTGGAATATGAAATAATTGGGTGTATTGGAGAAGTTCGACAAAATAATTTGCATTGTTTAATAACATTCGGATGCAGTTGCTTGCAAACTAAGGCAAAGCAGAACAGAGGAAAGTAATAACATTTCTGGTAGTACGAATACACTTTCGAAAGATATTTTGTATGGTGTGAAATTCAAGGGCCTCGGATAGTGTCCACCGATCAGGCAGACTGGCTTTTGGTTGGTAAGTGTTGTTCTTTTTAAATTTCGAAATATACACATGTTTTATATTTGAAAAGTGTTTGTTGGAAGCGTTTGGGAAGCGCTTATATTGATTTTTCAGACGTTAGTCCCGGGATAGGTGCACTAGCCCAATAAATGCAATAAAGGGGATGTTCGCGGGGATGTTTGTTATAGCAACTTTTTTTCTCTTTCATTTTCCTACAGTCAATTTTAAAGTATTTTTTTGTGATTCGAAAAGAGCTTGTTATCGAGATTTAACCAGACCTTCGAGTGCTGTCAAACATCATAGTTCCTTGAACAGTGAAAATTGTTCTTAAAGTATGCCATTAAAACTACTCTGTTTCTTAAAAGTTTTCGATTGGTAGGATGGAGATAAAGAGGAGTTACAATAAGCAAATTTTTGTTTATGTATGACTTTTTACATTCTTTTAAAATGTAGTGATTTGGTTTTTTTTTTTGTTTATAGAATCCCAACCTACAGCGGAACCAAAGTGAACACAGTTCCCATCTACCACAAGTTTGTAGATTGGCACTGTTTTTTATATTTATACTACTAAAAGAACTTCCAATTTCATGCCGGATAGCAAGATCAACGGCTTTTTAAAGAAGATTTCTCAGGACAATTATAATCTTGTTTGTCAGACATTCGCTAGAGATTGCGCAGCGAAATAAAAACCTTAGAATATGTTTTGAATTTTTCTTGTACTAAATTCCAGAAACACGTCACACGCCTACTTTTGTTTTCCTTTGAAGTAAAACGATGTTGCTTACAAAATATTTAGAAAACAAAATTTCAGTTAAGATAATAAACTAATCTCAATTTATCGCCACAGTTTGTTGAAATTGAAATTCCTTAAAAAAACGTTGACACATTGACCACGTTTCACTAATCGCTTGCGTATTGATGGACGAACGCCTTCCCCAGTATTTTTTCGCTTCCCAAATTGACGTGTTTCCAAAATAACTTTATTTCGAATTTCATCGATGAACTCCATCTTCACTTTGTTTTTATTTCTCATTTTTCTTTTATTTGAACTACAATGGCCGCGTTCCTCTGCCCACTGGAGCTGGACATCTAGCACAAAATATCCCAGATGAAGGAACGCTCGCGCAGCGGCAAATTTTGCAAACGTTTGAACGATTTACCTTTGAATTTTTTTTTCTCAATGCAGCGGGCAGTTTTGCGCTAGATTGAGATATTTTCCTGAGAGGGATATTTCACAAAAAGTGCTAGACATCTAGCGCCAATGGTGAAATATAATTTTTTTTATATGAAGTGTGACATGCAGCTAGTCATCTAGCGGTAGATTGAGTAATCTTTCTTAAGGCTCTGGTTTAGTCTGGAGTAGATGTACCCTGAACTCAAAAACTACTTAGATTAATCAGTAAGGTGGTCCTACGTCAGTCACATATGCTACTGTCAACTTAGTACTTAGTGACCTTGACCAGATTGGTTGGCTACCCCTCCATAAACATCAACTTAAAACAGATTCACTGAGCACATCAGATTAATTTTATTTGATATGCCACTAGTCATCTATTGTCAGACTGCTGTCAGAATCAGCGCAGCTGTTGTATTCCGTCTGATTGGACACATTCAAAAACTTAGTTACTCTAAGTCGACTAGATTGGTCTGGAATAGATGTAACCTGAACGCAAAAACTAAATTGGAACGTCACTTTCCTAGGTCAGCCACATATGCGAACTGTCAACTTAGCACTCAGTCACGAATTTCTTGACTAGATTCGTCGGCTATCCCTCCATAAACGTCAACTGACACAGCTGCCCATGTGACCGATCTACGCCAATAAAAATTGAGATACATCAAGTCAGTCAGCTGTCAGACTTACTAAACTAAATACTTGAATGTCGCCATTGCCTTTTATAGGACAGTGTCATGCCTGTGACTTTTGTAGCCTCAGCTTGACGTTTGTGAACGTTGTGGATTTGACGTTTTTTTCAGAACAAAAATTTAGCATTTGATGGCGATTCGATTGCATAGTGGGCACGGTTTCACGTTTGTGCGATTCGCATTTTTAGATCTTTTGAAACGGCTCCGACATTAATAGCTTATTCTCTTCAGGCAGTAAAGCAGGAATTTGAAATGTTATTTAGAGGCCTAAAATGTTGTTAGAGGTATAAGTTCCCCTTTCTTCATTGATAAGTCTCGTTTGAATATGACTTTCGTATCCATAAACGTGTTGCTATGTCCTTGCAGTTGAATTGAAGCTCCGCGCATTGGGTGTGCGTCTGTGCGACTTCCAATTATTTTTTTTGGACTTTGGGTCACTCACAATCCAAATTGCTCCCAAATTAGTTCTATTTTCGTATCATAGTCAGTGACAGCGTACGTGCTCCTCATTTTCCAAAGCGGTCGGAAAATTTGGACCTTGTGCTCCGAAATTAAGTCACATAAGTTTCGCCATGATTCCGTTTAATCCATACATTAGTCACTTGCTCCCCTTCTTTTAAAAATAAAGAAAGATCATTAAGGCTCTCATTTATTGACCGGGCTTTTCGGAACAGACCAACCAGAAACATACTGCAAATTCTATTTGATTTTTCTTATTCACTATTTTTAGGGGTTAATTTCTTCATGGCGATAGTTGGCATTGAAGAAGCTTCGGCAGAACTTGTAAGCAATGCTTCAGTTTCGCGGCACCTGGCCGTATTTCTACTGCGAACATGAGTATAAAATTGACATCTATTCTCTTCCTATGCTTCTATTTTACTCATCTGCCATCAAACTTGAAAGTGCTTTAGAGAGTATTTAAAGCTAAGACGGGCGTCAATAATCACTACAGGCTTCTTGAGAACCTGCTGATGAACCACGTCACCACTCACCACCACCACTTATGACAACATTTCCTACTTACTACAGAGCTAACGTTTTCGTCACAACCACCAAATAAACTGATTCCAACTTCGTCTACGCCAAACAAAAAAAAAACACCCAGACTACACGTACATCCAGCTATACATGTTCATGTACATGTTTTCGATTAAAAACTCGCCGAATAGGTATCTCTAATTCCATTGATACAAATCCAATGTGTGATCGAATGCGGCTGTTGTAATATCACAACCAGCTTGTTATTATTTGAATTGGCAAATTTTCAAACAACCAACTAGTTTATAAGAATTTCATAAACTTTCTGCAGGCATTCCACAAATTTACTTTGAACATTTTAAAATACTGGATATTGATCTACGAGCGATGACAGCAGCAAAAATAATTAAAAACTGAATTCATTCAATTTGAATTTGCTTCATAAAAGGGACACACTTACCAGACTATTTGGAATCAAGTTGAGCATTTTTTTGTTTTTTCAACTTCAAGTGTTGTTTTTGCGAGAATATTTTTTTTAAGAAAAGTTTCTCTATTGGGTAGATAATAATGCGTAAAGATGAATCACACATTTTTGTTTGGTCAATTTATATTTAGCACGTTGAATGTTAGTAAATTCGGTTAGTTAAAATTCATGTGCGCCAAAAAGATGCTTGTCTCTCATTTCTATTTTACATTGAAAACTAATGGCATGCAATGGAAGATACAAATTTCTTAGTATACAAGGTTAATTTGGTAAAAAAAACACTTTTCAAGCGACAGCGTTTCCTTACCCCTCTTTTTCTTTATACTTTTATACAGAATTGCAATTACGCAAGAAACAAAAATAAAGAAATATAAATAATTGGAAATTCATCACTCGTATACAAAGTAAATAAATACACAACATGTACCTATGTATATTATAGAATAAGCTATCGCACAGGGGTTGTCTTATTGTTTGCGTTTTTGAGACCGTTAAAAGAAACTGTAAAGTTGTCCACTTAACTTTGTGCTTTATGTTAGTAGGTAATTGCTGTAAGTAATTTTTGTTTCATTAAATTGGTGTTCTGACTTCGAAAAAATCAATTCGTAACTGTATTTATGAACCAAAAATTGATAATTAAATCAATTATACATATTAAATTGCTCTTACATCTAATATAAGAAAACTGAGTCTTAATTCATTTAAATAGCAAAATTTACAATTACAATGGAGGCTGAAACCTGGCGGTAAATTTCGGTAGGTTGCTATAGATTTTGACAGCAGGGGCATATTTGTATTGAAAAAACAGAACCGATTGATAAAAGTTGCTTAAAACATATTATAAAAAATATATAATATCTAAACTCCCTTTTTATTAAAAATAAATTACTTCTTAAAATGTGAGTGTGAAGAGTTTTGATGATAAGTGAATGCAGACTTTATTTTTACTGAAAATTCAGTAAAAATAAAGTCTAATTTAGAGAAGAAAGAATTAAATTATACCATCTTCCATAATTAGAATACATTCTATAGTTAAAAAAAATCAAGAAATCATAGAAACAAAACTAAATAAAGTGCACGACTGGATCGCACGAAACTTTCTCGTTCATGTCATCAGTTTGGTTGATTTATTTTTCTTTTATTATTGTTTATAGGCTATTAAACTAGATTTTTCAAATTGGGGATGCTGGTAGGTGGCTTTGACTCGAAGTAGGGTTTGTGATGTAAGAATTCAGAGATTTGTTTTTGAATTTGCACGTGTTTGGGGTAAATGAAGTGCGGGTTTCTGATAGTGTAGACCCCAATTGGTTAGAATTATTTTAAGGTTCATAATTCATATGGTTGAGAAAAAGTAGTTGGAAATATTTGCTAAAAAGGAGTTTCTAGTAGTTGTGATTACATTTTAACTAGTAGTGCGGTAATGTTTATAAGACGGCATTATTTTAATTTTTCTAAGAAAAAATTAGTACGGGGTTTTATTAAGAATACTTATGTTATCGTAAATAAGCATTTTAGTCAAAATCTTTAAAGCTGATTTAAGAAAATAAGGCGTACAAAATAGTAACAAATATTGAAATACTGAGTTCAAAAAATAATCTTGCTCAACTATAAGCTAAAACTGAGTATAGGGTATTGTTCAGGATGTTAGTATTACGTAGTTTTTAAGGTTTTATCCAAATCGAAAATGGTGTTTTCGAGATATGAACAGTTTTCAAAATCAGCGTTTCCGGTGGTTGGAATCGAAAATTATGGACGCAATAATGTTGAAAACGTCAATTTTACTCCAAGTATGCATTTTGGTCAAAATCTCTTCAGCCGTTTTCATGTAGGTAGAAAAATAAAAAAACAAATTCTCAAAATATCCATTTTTTCAAAAATCTATTATAGACAATTTAGAGAAAAACTGAGTTTGCTATCGTGTTAGGAATGACCATATTACATAAAAAATTAATTTTTGTTGCAATCGTATTGACCGTTTTCGAGATAAGGCCACTTTTCAAAAGTAGCGTTATTCGACTTTTTAGCCAAAAACTGGGTATGCAGCCATGTTAACCCCATATATGGTAGTGCAAGTATACATTTTGGTTAAAATCGTTAAAGCCGTTTCCAAGTAAACCATAATTAAATAAAGTCTTAAAAAACGGCATTTTTCCAAAATAGTCCGTTGAACGATGATTTAGGGAAAAACTGAGTTTGCCATCATGTTGGGAATGACAGTATTACCTTAAATATAAATTTTTGTCGAAATAGTTTTAACCATTTTTGAGATATGACCAATTTTCAAAATTACCGTTATTCGATTTTTCTGCGAAAAACTGAGTATGCAGCCATCTTAGTTACACCGACTTAAGCCCAAATAACAATTTTGGTTGAAATCGTTAGAGCCGTTTTCTAAAAACTCAAAATTGCTGAATACCGTTAGAACGGCAACACTTAACGTGCAAAAAAAAAAGTGGCCCCGAACTGTAAGCCCACCAACTCCAAATCCGAAGTTTGAAAGAAATCCGTCCAGCCGTTTGCGCTGTAGAGCTCCGGAAGGACGGACAGACGGACAGACGGACAGACGGACAGACGGACAGACGGACAGACGGACAGACGGACAGACGGACAGACGGACAGACGGACAGAATTGCGAGACCCACTTTTTCGAGTTCCTCTATCATCGTAATGTTAGATTTGATTAAAATCTCGAGTTCGATTTTTTGTACGATTACAATACCTTTCTCTTACTACGTATACGAGAAAGTTAAAAATTTACGTAATATTGTCAATTTATTGTCTGTTTTTACTCCACTTCGAACTAAACATATTTCTGACAATATGTACATTGAGCTACAAATTTAGTTTCTTTGTTTCAATTTTTTAATTAATATATTATTTACTTACATCAAATACACGTATTCCCCATACAAACTCTAGGCAAAATTATCAGCTGCCAGACTGGTATAGGTCTCTACATATTCTTTTTTTATCCAGCAGGTGTCGCAGAAGAACTTTTCCATTCGTTAATAGGTGTCACTAGCATGCTATGGTGAAATCCAAGATGGCTGGCTCTTTCCAGGGTTCGGACTTCAGTTATAAAATTTCGCAGTAGAACTTAAAAAAAAGCGCAGTAGATTCACTTTTTTTGCAGTAGATTTTGATTTTAGAAAAAATGCGATAAAAATGAAGTTTTAAAATGTTTTTTTTTTTTTTAATGTATTAGTACATTTCAGTTGAAATAAAATGATATCACAAATCTTTGATTTGTTAAGCTCATTAAGTGCTAGACAGCTGACAGCAGAGAACAACAACAACAATAAATTTAGCAACAGAAAGACACACTTGAGACTTGACTTCAGTTTCAGTTCATGCATAGCAAATGCAGTGAAAACAGGATGGCATGTACATTTTCTTTTAAAATATATTGTAATAGATTGCAGAATCCATAAACAGTGCTTCTAGTAACTGATTATTTGCAATTGGCTTAGAATTCCGAAACTCACATAAATTGCAGTAGATTGGCAGTCGAGCGCAGTGGTGCAGTAGATTTTATTTTTATCTTAAAATTGCAATTGCAGTAAAGTCCGAACCCTGGCCCTTTCCCTTTGTTACACTTTTTTCGCTTTAAACCAAGAGCGCTGATTATTTCTCATTTCTTGGGCAGAGTTTTTGTGGAACTGACATTTCCCTAGCAGTCAATCTATATATAGTGCGTCAATGCATTAAATAGAAAGTGGTATATGCATTTACCGATTGCACATCTTGAGACGCTGTAGAGCTCAAAGCAGGCGACCCGATGGAAATCTGTGAAAATGTGTCCTCCACAGCTCAAAAGGAGATTACAGGTTCTCGCGATCGAATCAACAACTGAAACTGAACTGAAAATAGCTAAGCAACTGGCTGCTGGCTATAATGATAGAACACAGGCTCTTCCAAGAAGCTATGGAAACCACGTCGCTGCAGTGAAGGGATTTTTTAAGCAGTTTTTCCCACCCTTCTTCAATTAGAGCTGTCCAGTAAATTGTAGATCAGTTCCACCGCTCCTTTTCAAAGACATCCCAATAACGTATAATGTGAGATCAAGCTAAATGGTGGATTTATTTTAAGGATCTATCCGGAAAAAGATGCCATTCCTTTCCATTATTTAAATTTGTCTGTTTAACTATGAAACTTTTAGCAAATGCTTTTAGTGATATCTCCCCTATTATTAATGAAGATGACCAGTGTTGTGAAACAGAAACTTTCGGTCGTTTATTGCGTTCTAAGTTTATTCTAGGTTTATGGGTCTGTTTTCCTCGTAACCATTTAAGGGAAAACACAATAAGAGCTTAAGCGCCGTTTTGGGGCTAGGGCCGGACAATTGAACACTGTGTTAAACTCGTTTGTGTCAGCACAGCTACGCCACTGGGCGTTAGGTAGCCAATCTTGCAATCGTCAGGTTTCTCATTCTATTCTCCGCCTTAAACGGTAAGCGCAGGAGGATTTCGATCTTTACGCACCCCAGCCACCTTTGCATAGGATGTGCATAGAGAGGAGCCAAGTCTTGCAAATTCATCGGCTTTCTCCCTCTATGTTCCTATAGCCGGAAACACAGACGAAAGTGGTTTCAAACCGATGACACGCCCTGGCCATTATCTCCCTGCAGTCTACAACAAGCTTGGACGTATACCTTATCGACTTTCGACGAAGATAACTATTTTAGTTCTGACACGGTTAATTTCAGGACCATCCAATCTTCGTACGTCGAATTCATTTGTGAGTGGAATCCGCCCCCATTCCGATCTTGAGGGGAATCAAATATTTTGCAGGTCACACTTGTGAGTTCTTATAAAACTTATTAAAAAACCGTTCCACTTACGTTTCTCCAACAAACAATTTCTAACTTTATGTACTCCAACCTGTGCATAGTTTCCCATCTTAAATTTAATTTTTACATTTTCCAGGTCTCATGTGGAAGTAAATCAGAAATGGGCCAGGGGCTCGATCGGGAACCAGCTAACTGCAATCTGTTTAGGTCGCAGCCCCTTTTCTGCGATTTCTCAATATACAATACATTGCCAATATTCAATCAAAATTGTGCAAACAAATTAACAGACAACGATTTAGTTTTTCTTAAAAATGCGGCACTGTAAGTTCATTTTGTATTTAGCGGTAATTTCCCATGTCAACATGCTAACAGGATAAAAAATATTTTTGTTTTTCTTTCTTTATTTTGCAGCAAATATTTTTATACACAAAGATACGATGGAATTCGGGTAAAAACTTTTTCAATATTTCTATTCCCAAATTGTGCCAATTAGGGCGCAATTGTACTATCCTGTGGTCATGGAGCCACCTGGCGGTACCCCGTCAGATAAAGACAAGCAATTAGTAGTACATCAGCAGCCAAACTTAAGCCTTTTAAAATCTACAAAACATCAACAGCCGCAACAACATTCAGCACTTATTGGCATAAATGTTGGAAGTCAACAAACTATTGAAAAACTTTCTCGTCCATTGGCGTTTGATAAGGTGAGTTCGTATTTTTTTTTATGTTTTTATTTGTGTGCAAGAATATATTTTTAAAGTAGTTTCCGTCTGCGATTGAGGTTCCTTAAGTTTCTGAAGCAGCCTACATGCAGACAATGTTTTACAAGAAGCCCTTAACCCTTAAGTGAACTTCAATAAGAGTGTTCTTTTCAATTTTGAATTATTGTTTCAGGCGAGGGGTGGACATTGTTTTTGTTTATATTTTTAAGCGCGCAAAAGGATGCATGATTGCAAGTAGTGGTATCCTTACTAAGATAATTGGGAGTGTAGTCGCAAGGTAAATACGAAAGAAAGTTGGACAGGTGCCCGACATATAAGGAGATGATATTTTTATGCGGTCCTAGCTAGAGAAAACTACCGTGGGTTCATATACAGCTCTGCTGATGTCGATAGAAAGTGCTACTTACTCTTTGGTGCATTTAAATCTGTTAAAAATTGTTTAATACATTTTTTTAAAGCACAGTACAAAAACTGAGAGATTTGGTCACTCTATCCTTAAAGACTACATCTCGCAAATAGTAGCCACTTTCTAATTTGAACATTTGTGCTAGTTTTAGCGCACTTAGCTGTGGTATCGGCTTCATTTGAAAAAAAAGAAGCAAATATCAACCGGTAATGCTTGCAGATGTCCTCTTTTAAACCATACCCTGCATTTACATAATTTTATACGTTCTTCTGTTACATACTGTTGAAACCGCGAAACGGTTGAGTGAAACGATGGAATTGGCACTTAAAAATGGGCTGGTGAGTGTGGACCCGTCGTGTCAACCCGGAAAAGACGAAACTGGTACTTTTTAGTACGAAATACATGATACCACCCTTCGAACTACCCAAGCTCGGTGGATTCGTGCACTCCCTTTCAGACAGCGCAAGATATCTTGGCACAGTTCTAGACAGAAAATTGAATTGGACACAAAATGTTCAGGAGAGAGTAAGAGGACAGTGGGAAAAATTTGAGGATACACTGGCTATGCATCTTGGTAGTCAGACCCACACGTACTTATGGGGCTCTTGTTTGCTAAAAGGCCACAAATAGGAGGTATATATGACTAGAATATCGCCATTTTCATAGATAGTCAGGCTGTGATAAATGCGCTAGAGTCTTACGTCATCAAATCTGAACTAGTTAGCAGCATTATGCCTGCAGAATCATGTCAAATTGTGTTGGGTACCTGGACACTGTAATATTGAGGGCAACGAAATAGCCGACGGTCTGGCCAAAAACTGTGCTGAACTTCCACAGCCTGATACAATCGAGGGCATAAGACCACCACTGGCCGTGGCCAAAAGAGTTATTCTTGAGAATACCAAGAATAGGGCAGACCTAAGATCAAGAATAAAAGTGCACAGGGTCCCTATAGCCAAAGTTAGATCGGAAAAAATCTCTAAAATTGTTAAAACTAAGCACATCAAAAATTTCCACTTACAAAAGGAATACTATCGGGGAAATGCCTTTTGAGGAAACATGCCAGGTGATGACGCTTAACAAACACGGATGCATGTAGGTATTGTGAGTACTTATACATGTCGCAGATGATATTACTTATATTATTTGCGAATGTCAGGCTACTGCTCGGAAGAGAAGGAAAGGTACTTTTTCGATAATTTGGAGGAAGTTGGTTTCTCAAACACAATTGAAACCATCTTTAGGTTCTGCAGGGAAATTAAGTGCTTCTGCGAATTGATTTAGGTTTTTTGATCGTGAAGGTCCCTAAATGGATGCCGATGGGCCCAATATGGTGCCTCGTCCAACCTAACCAACCTTACAACCTAACCTAACCTACTGTGGGTCTGCAAAGAGTTTTAAATTTTAGAAATCTGCAGAGTTATTATGTATAAGTGCTAACGCTATCCTCGTCCTGCTGGAACCATATGTCATCATTATCATTCAATTGGGCCAAATAAATCGGTTAGCATCGTTCTGTAACGTCCGTCGTTGATTTGAACGTCATTTTCAAAAAAAAGTTCGAACCAATGACCCCGTCGGAATGGCGCAGTGGCTTAGTGGTAGTGTGTTGGGCTACTAAGCGAGCGGTCCCCGGTTCGAATCCCGAAAGAACCAAATTACATCTTAAGGTTTTTTCCACTGCGCCACCTCTCGCGAACGTCTGACAAACATCCGAGAGTAAAACTGTAATGAAAGAGCTACTCAATTAGCCGTTAGGACTCGGCGTAAAATTGTAGATCCCTTCCATTCGTCCCAAAAATTGAAAACCCACACAAAACGAATGGTTGTAAGAAGCGCCAAAATATTTATTTATTTTTTTAATGACCCCGTCGGACCAAAATAAGAAACTTTTTGTGAATGCATTGCCACCTGATAAACCTCGTTGCCATTCATCCAGATGATATATCTGCCAAAATTGGGGCCTCGTACAAATACTCCGAAGCCCATTCAACGCACATTCGGCGTTGTTCATTGTCATTAACTTTGAGCACCTGGGTCAGTTGGATCTTGTACGGGTGTAGGCCCGATTCTCGACACAAAGCTCACCAAGTTGAAGTCTGCGCAAGGCCGACTTCAGGAGTACGGCGAGGAATTGACTGCCTCGGGTTGTGCAGTGCGTTCCTGGCATTCCTTTGACGTACGCGCGTTGGCTGATTATTTACCGAACAGGTTGTCTCAAATTTGGCCACAAACATGGCCGTAAGTTTGCTTTCGCAGATCAATTTTTCAGTAAACTGGGTTAAAATCTGATCTTGGAAGAGAAGGATGAATTTTACGGAGCCGCAATACGGTTGCCTTGGCGGAAGAGCAACCGACCAGTTATTCACGAGTTTACCACACCTGATGGCTGCAAAAGTCTTGCAGATTATTTGGAAAGGAAGTAGAACGGGGGGAATGGAATAGAAACATCAAAATTTAGTAAAATGTCATAGATATCAGAAAACCCCGAAAAAAAAACTATTTCCTTTGCACTTTAAATGAACGTCATCTTTTTCTCTATGCTTTCAGATGGAATCTTTAGTACGAGAAATGCAAGATCCTGAACACGGAGTTCCAGTTAGACAGCAAAAAATGTTTTTGACGTCTATTCCCTATGCATTTATGGGTAAGCTATCTACTTGATCAATCAATTAACAACACACACACAACTACGAGTAACTCTCCCATTTAGGATACGATTTAATTGAATGGCTAATGGATCGTTTGATGATTGAAGAATCTGAAGCACTAAACATTGCAAACCAACTATGCCTGCATGGTTATTTTTTTCCCGTTAATGATACAAAAACTCTGGTGGTGAAGGACGACTCGTCGCTCTATCGATTCCAGACTCCATACTATTGGCCATGGCAGCACAAAGCACCCGATAACGTAGAATATGCCATTTATTTGGCAAAGCGTTCCCTACGCAACAAACAGCGCCACGCACTGGAGGACTACGAAAGCGAAGCTCTGGCCAGCTTGCATAAAAATCTCAAAGGCAAATGGGACTTTATTGCCATGCAGGCTGATGAGCAGGTTCGATTGGCCAAAGAACGTAAAAAGGGTGACAAAATAGTTGGAGACTCACAGGTACATCTACGATTTGTTTGTATAAAATCGCATAATGCGCGGATCTTAATTTATTGGTATTTCAGGAACGTGCGTATTGGCGTGTCCACCGTCCACCACCGGGCCAGTTTACACCATTGGAACCGTGTCCGGTTCCCAGTCGCGATCGTCAGGGTAACAAAGCGAAAAAGAAAACAGCCGAGGACTGGCAGCGCGAGGTTGATTACTTGCAAAAGTCCCTAACGCGCACAAGGATGAAAATGTCGCAGGCTTGTGAGAGTCTGGTCAGCTATTCGGAAACGTTTGCAGATTACGAGTTTTTCCTACAACCAGTCCTACCATCGAACCCATGGGTGTCCGAGGATATGGCATTTTGGCAATTGAACAACGCCATTGTAGACATACCGACGGAGAAGCGTGTCCGTCGTTGGGCCATATCCATTGAGGAGCTTGTCTCAGATCCAACCGGACTGAATGAATTCACCGTATTTCTAGAGAAGGAATACTCGCACGAAAATATTCGCTTTTGGATCGCTGTCAATAAACTAAGACGTTCGGCACATTCGCAAGTTTCTAAAAAAGTCATCGAAATCTATGAGTACGTTGTGTTAGATATTTGGTTAATCCAAACTTTAACATAAATCTCTCTTGTTTTAGGGAATTTTTAAATCCGGGAGCACCCTGTGAGATAAACATCGACGGAAAGACAATGGAAATCGTACAGAAGGGTCTGAAAAATCCTTCTCGATTCACTTTTGATGCAGCTGCCGAGCACATTTATATGCTGCTGCTGAAGAAAGACTGCTATCCGAGGTTTATTCGTTCGGAACACTATAAGAACCTATTGGCCACTGGTATACAGCCATTGCATAAGAAGCGATTTTTTAACTTTGGCGGTGTTGGTGTGAAAAAGAAAATGGCTGTGAATGCGACAACTCTATCAAGCCAGGCGCATATGAGTGGAGCTACAGCGACCAGTGCACCGGCCCCACTTCCCGGACACTTGACTCGTCGACGTGGTAGCGACAGAAGTCTTTCGGGATCAGTGCATGAGCTGGCGGTGATTGGAATTAAGGACGCCGGCAACAAAGTGCCCCATTCGCATAGCCAGAGTAATTTGTGCGAAATTTCCTACAGGTAAGTTCGATGAGTTAGTTCTTCCCATGCAAATTTCCTCTCAAGTACTTCTGACGAAGATGTTGACAAACAAAGGCGACCGTTAAGTTGTACTTGGCACTGAAGCATCCAACACTAGAAGTGGAAATTGATTTATCGATTTGCACAAGCACAAGGACATCTATTCAAGACGTTAGGGGATTTGTTTGAAGAGTTTGTTTTCAGCTTTTAATTGCTCTCATCAGGATTGAGATTAAGGTTAACTTGCTCTTTGAACTGCACATTTTGTTCTCTTTGTTTGTGACATTCTGGTCACAGAATGAAAAACGTCCTTTCGTCACTGGATATTTCTTTTAATTTAATTTATTTCCGTTGCTTTAATTACAATTCAAGGGATGGCCCAAAGCCCGTTGTGGACAAACTAGAAACAACAATGGAAGCAGCTAGTGCCATTTGTCCTTGGGATGAAGCTGAACCTAGTCAGAATCCTACTGCAACTTTCCATCTATCTGTTTGCCCGTGGGAACAGGAGGAACCACAGCCCGCAAAGCAGGCAACTACAGCAGCCGCAGCAGCAGCAGCGACAACAAAAAGACTCCCAAGGTATCGTCGACTTTATATGTTTTAATTTGAATTTATTAAATTCATATTCCTTACTGCAGTACTTCGTCCGATATATCTGATGTATCCGACCGAATGAGGAGATCCTGTGGCCTGAGGCAAAACACCGTAGACAGTAGTGAGTACAGCGCCAAGCGCCTGATGCCCAATTTCACAGAACAACGAAGAGCATCGGTGACTTTGACACCTAGGTACGCGTAAGCTATCAACACCTTTACCACTATCGCATCGACTTACTCTTCTTCCATTCTAGAATATCGGAGTTTGCTAGATCTATGAAGGCGACATCACTAACTGTTCCGATCTACACCGAGGATGTTACATTCCTTGCTTCATCTGAAGAGGCGGCAAAGGGTTCTCCTAAAATTGACGACGAGGAGGACCCGGAACCCGAGCCTGTCCTACCGCCACCAACCGAAACAATAATTTCAACGGCTGTACAAGGCGATGAAAATAAAATAACGCCCGATGACAATCCTACGGACCCTGAATCCAGAGACGCAAAAGATGTACAAACCGAAGTACAAATTGAGTTAATACAAATGGAAACTAATTCCGATACACAAAATCTCGCTTCTACTTCTGTTGAGATACCTGAACCGCTTGATAAGAATGACGACGATGACGACGACGATGATGGTGATGATGATGCATTTGAAATGCCCATTCCTGAGCTAAGTAATCCTTTGCCAGTTGCAAATATTACAAAGGAGATTAACATTCCCGCCAGCACCTCGAAGATGGCATTAGATGAAATCAAAAGTGCAACGAATAGCTGTAAGATCGCCAAGTCCATTTCAAGTAACTGGCCTGCTGCTAAGGAGACTACATTGCCAACATGCTCCACAACCAGCAGCATCACTGGATTGGCAAGAACACCATCGATTCAAGTTGAGAGTACAATCGATTCGAAACAAACATTTTCGCTTCCACTAGAAAGGGAAAGCATTGTCCTAGATTTGGCTTCATGTCCTGATCCGATTGAGGCGGATATTCCAATAGATCTTCCCTGTAGTGCTGTAGCAAAATCAACACCAACTGCCCTCGGTATTGTAGAGAGTACCAATCCAATGGAGCAGGACGTTGCACTATCCCCTGCCGTTCTAAGGGAAGAGGAAATGTGCGATGAGGACACGCTACTTCAGGAGGAGCTCTCGCCAACAACCGACGAATATCAAGAGGGACTTCCATTCGAAGCTCGGGCCGAGTCGTATGACTATGATATTGACGATGTCATAACTCCCGGTTGTGTTGCACCAGCTCCAACACCAGCACCATCGCTAGCACCATTAGCTGAAATCGATATGGATCCGGTAGATGATGAGATTGAACATACCCCCAAGAAGCCAGAAATGGAGGAGCTGAAAAAGAAACGCAAGAAGCACAGTTCGGAAGGACGTAAATCTGAAGACAAAACTACGCCGGCTGGCGAAAATGTAGCACAGGCAAAACCCGACGCTGATGCGGACCACAAAACTGTGTGCCCTTGGGAGGATGAGTATGTGCACTTTTGAGTTGTGAACTTTTTGAATTATTGCTGCTATCCTTTTTAGCTGTTTTTATAGTTAAGATAGCTCCATTTAGAAATGGATGCTTTTTTGATAAGCTTTCTCAGGTCGATTGTTCGATAAATCCTGGAAAACGCAAGGACTGGACTTTAGATGCAGTTTGTATTTTTCTGGGGTTAATGCCGAAGCTCTTTTTATTAGTCCAACAAACTATCCAAAGTGCTTTAAATCATTTTTTTATGAAAGCCACTAATTGGGAAGCGAATCCTTAAGCTACCTGCGATTATGAACTTGTCAATCCCTTTTCATAGCAGCACTGCACAACTGGCTGTTTTGAATGCTTTTAATTTCATTTACAACATCACAGTTACAGACGCTCATTTTTGCATGTGATGTGACAGATAGATCCGTGTGTCAGCAGTCAATTGGTCTGTTCCTTTACTTTTAAATCTTACGAATTTTTACTAATTCTTACGAATTTTACTCAAAAGCCGTTCCCTAAATCGAAAAATTCGTAAAAGAGAGCGTCATCGAGAGACAAAGATATTACCCCTCCACTGAGAATCTTACGACTTTTTACTCAACAAATTTCTTGGTGTACGAAGTGGAAAAGCTGTCAGTCACAGCTGATTTGAAATTTCTTGTCTTTTTTGACATTCGATTGCATTTGTTTTGATTTTTTGTGCACTAAAATGGTATCAACTATTGTTAAAATAAATATTGAATTTTCACCTCGAACATTCTATCGTATTGAAAATGGTAAGTAGACATTAGAGAATATGGAATAAAAATTTATTGAATTAAGTATCTGTCATATCTGTCATTATTCATAGTTTACTACAAAAGCGTTCCCTAACGTTTTCGTTAGTGTCTCTCTCTGTGAGAGAATTTATCCCCACCACTGCCATTTTGACAGTCTTTTCCATTCTTACTAGTTACTACAAAAGTAAAGGAACAGACCTAACACAAATGCGAATATTCCACCCAAATGTTAAATAAAACAACAAATTCAAATCAGCTGTAAATTTTCAGGCAACTGACAGATATTTCAATTTTTACGCAAAGAAATTTGTTGAGTAAAAACTAGTAAGAGGGGAAATATTTTGCTCTCTGGAAGCCACTCTCTTTTACGAATTTTTGGAGTTAGGGAACGACAATTGAGTAAAATGCGTAAGAATTCGTAAAAATTCGTAAGATTTAAAAGTAAAGGAACAGATCAAATGCTTATTAAGGCGAAAGAATGAGATCACAAATCAAACGCATAAAGTGTCATGGATGTTCTACCCATAATTATAGATATGTACAATGGAAATAAATGCACCAGCATTTCTGCAATCACATGAAAACGATTTAATTACTGATTAAATGAGTGGTAATTGGTATCAGAAAATTAAATCAACAAATCATCAATCAATTATGCGAAATAAATAAATAATTGTTCGTTTATAACTCCCAGAAGTCATTTCGTTTTATAGAAAAGCAAAATTCCGTAGGGCATCGCTGTAAAAATATTAACATGCAGAGCTTTTCCATAACCTATCACGTAGACAAGATGGTTCACCGAAAAAAACGTGTCACGTATTTTTGCGTGCTGTCCCTTTCAGTCAGACGGCAATTTAGTATTGGGCATCCTACTCTGCCGCTTTAGGAATGTGTGATCGTGTAAATGCAGCATTGTTCACTATAGGATAATTGTCGATAACGACGTGAAAAGAATACTTACTTTATGATATAAACAAAATGCATCCTCTGATTCATGCTGTATATATTCACTGCTTGTGACCCGGTCGGCGCAGGTTCGAGCCCCACCGGGGGAGAGCGATACTTGGCCACCCAAAGATATAAGAGAAACGAATATTATCAGAGTTTATCCCCCACTACACCGAAAAAGGGGTTTCTGCTTGGAGTACAATGACGGGGATTGAGCTGGTCTAAGTGCTCCAGGATTTGGAATTCCTTAAAAAAAATAGCTTTTCCATCTGTAATTTTCCTTTGGAATTTGGCGAGTTAAATGACACGGCCAGTTAATTTTACACTATGACCTACAACTGCAATTCTCTCGGCTTACCAGGCTTATGTCGTTTTCCATTGGGCAAAAAGAAGCGTCCGGGAGAGTCCGGAATCGAAAAAATCACTTCTGAAACCGTTCCTTTGGCACAAAAAATACTCTTCTGGTGATTCTGAGAAGAGAAATTCGCTTCTCGATTTGAAGTCAGAATCCACTCAAGGTGCACTCGCACAGTCAGCTGACAGCAGCCGTAGATTATTTTTTGACATTTCACCAATACATTTCTACATTCAACCAGAAGCATTTTTCTTGTTCCATTGGATTGTAGAATGAGTGAATCCCCGAGTGAAACCAATGGAAAATTGGGAAGCTGTGTCAGTTGGCATTTATGGAGGGTTAGCCGATAAATCTATTGGATCTTCCCTTATATATAAAAACCGACGAAGCCTATAGCCCCTATTGCATTTGACTCAATTGTGTCGATTGATTTGTGGGTTGGTATCATAAAACTTAATCGACAAGTTGATCAAAACCTTAGAAGAACAGCTGTTGATTTCCTGCCATAAATTTTTTTTCAGTTTTTAATTAATTTTGTTAACTATTAAACAACAATTAAAATTCGTCGATCACAAAAAAGGGAACAGGTATCTATAAAGGCCTTTTTTTCATTTGTCAAATTCGAAAAGCTAACTAGGAATACTTTTGTTCGAATTGACATCTTTAGAACATTAAATAAAAAACTCCCGACTAACCTACTAATTATTACTTAATTTTAACAATGCACCTTATTTATTTCGCAGGGATGTTACATCCAGCGATACAACGTTCGTTAAAACCTATGCTACACTTGGATACTTGTGAATCAAATTAGAAATCTAATCTCTTAAAAAACAAATTGAGAACATTTTACATTCATTGATTCTATAATATTGGGTTTTTTTTTTTATTTTATTTTACGTAATGAATTCAAATTTTGTAAATGAGCCCATTTAAGCCAAAAATGAATTCATTTACCTAACATTTTAAACCAACAAAGAAATTTGTCTATTTAACGCTTAAATTGTAATTCATCGCATATTTCTATAAGGTTATATAAAATGTGTACGTTCTTATTTTAATTTAAAAAGAAAAGAAAAAAAAATATATTATAACACTAACTAAGTAAAATAATCAGGTGTCGTTAAAGAAAAGAAATAAAAAATTAAATAAAATCACTACAAACAAAAGTTTCTATTATAATCTACCTTGATCTTGTTCTCATGTATAATCAAATCGAATTTTGTTATTTCATCGAATCTAATTAAATAAATTGAAAACAAATTGTATAAGAAAACGACAAAATTTTATTCGCTAGGCATACAATGTAACTTGAGCCCCAGTATGTATACCAAGCAATAAAATTTACTTGTATCGGAAACTTTGCTTTATTACAATTATTATTTTTTCATTTATTTCTGTTATGACAATAAAATATTTGTATTCTATTATTTTTGTTGTTTCGTTTTCTTTTTCACACAAAAACGAAAATACTGGCACAATAATAAACACAAAGGTAGACAGACAGACGAAAGATTTTTTTTTTAATTTTTTTTATTGAATTCAAATATATAAATGTATAATGGTATATTACTGAAAGATAATTTACATAAATGCTCTTTGTCTAAATAATATTACTGATACAATCTAAGAAACAAAAACAAAATGTATATGGAAATAATAAAATAACATACTAAAGCAATTGATGTCTATTACATAGTGCATAATTTTAGGGGATTATGTGCGTTAAGACTACATTATTTGATCTTCCATGTTTTTACTTAAAATTTATTTGTTTGTTTTAATGAAGAAACAAAAGAGAAATTATTTTTATTAACACAGGCAATGTTGCATGTTATATATACTTTATTGACTGAGTTTTTACCTAAATATATATAAGTTTAATGAAACAAACAAACTAGTATAACAATAATAGCGTAGACACACAAAACAATTAAAAATAAAACCTTCAGTGCACAAATATACACCTTTATCTATTCGATATTATTTTGTTACAAACAATATACTTTTAATACAGTTCCTTAACTCTATATACGTTCTCTAATATGCATTCCTTCAACAGTAAAAAACAAAAAATAAAAACGATATTCAACGGAACGTGCCTGTGTAAACAAAAAACAATTTCGTCATCCCGATGCCATCTTTTACTTATACTATAACACAGTAACCAAATATGATGATGAAATGTCTTCCATTAAATAACAATTCTCTTCAAAAACAAAAGTATATCCTTAATGGAAATGTGCAATGAAATGCCAGGCGCATTTTAGTTATGTTTTGTTTCATATAATTTTCCTCTAAATTTTTCAAAATAAACCTAAATCAGAACTCAAAAACATTTACCAAAAAAGAAACAAAAAACATTCAAATAATGCAAAGATCAAAACGAAAAATAGGTAACTGCTTTTAAACTTTAACTAGAAATACCAACTTAATGCATATGAACGGTGTAATTCGGGGATAATGTTAATGTAAACAAATATGAAATCAAAATTATTCTTAGACCCATAGCAAAAAAAAATATATATATATATAAACTAACAATGTATATTAAGCGAAACAAATAATAAAAGCAAAAGGAAAATAAACTACATCCCACATATATATGTCAAAATAGATACGTAGCAAATACAAGTAAAAACAAAACAAGTATTTATTGGGATGCTACAAGTTATATATTTTTAAATTAATTTTGTAAATCTTTTGATTAAAATGAGACCACCGTATATTTTTTTTTGTTTTGTTTTCGTTTATTATCTAACCAATACAAATATTTCCGAAAAGAAGAACAAACTAATTTGCAACAAATAACGTAAACAAAAATCGTTACAACACTTTGTAAAAACATCAATTGTGATGTTTTAATTGCTATTATTGGAAGTATGTGTATGATGAAGAATACTAACAATTGTTTATTTGATAGTTGAAAGTATTTGAAAACAAAAGGAAAACAATTGGAATAAAAAAAGTTAAAAACATTATAGTTGTATTAGATAATTTACATTTATAATATGAAAATGAAATATAGAGAAGAAAACTATATGTAGATAAACGACTATCTATGCTATATTATTATAATATTGAAATAAAAATATTAAATGTTGGTTTAAACAGAATATTAAAAAAAACAAAAATAAAAGATTTAAATCTAAAAGTTGTGGTTATGTAAACATGCTGTTAAAGAAGTATATAGATATATATTATTTAAGACGATATAAAAGTAATATAATAAAACAAAATATATATGCATCTATATATTGGTATATATATATATACTAAATATATATATTGAAATGAATATGTTAAAGGCAGTACTACATAGTTATCGTTAATTTTACTGAAATAAATTGTATTGTAGAATGTATTTAATAAAATGAAGTACAATAACAAGTGAAACTATTTCCCAAAATGCATTTTTATTCCGAGCGATGGGTTGGGGACGTTCTTTAGTAGTTTAAGTGAGTATGGTCTAATGGAAATTGGGGTTGGATCTTGGATTACCGCATCCGTGCTACCTGACTGAATTTGTTATTGCTTTGCAAGTAAAATCAACAAAATTCAGTGACGTACTGCTCGCTCAAGGGCGCGGTAATTCGACGCCTGGTCTTTTACTTTGCTCATCACATCATACTATCGACGATTTACTGCAAATCATCCAAAGAGCAACCGCAAATTTACCAATTAGCAGAAAGAAGTTCATAACCCATAATAGTAATGGCTAGTTTGTGAGAAACTGTGAAAAATTGCCTTTGCTTTCCTGGAGAAACTTTAAGGAGATATCTACCATTAGTCTTCGTTGTCCGTTGACTTCAGCCTTCGCGTCGTGACTCCAAAACCATACACACACAAAGAGATTTGCCGGGCTTTTTTCCTTGTCTAGCATTCAAAAAATAATAATTTAATGTGGCGCATTAATTTGCGGAAGTAAGACAGGGATGTACTTTGAGTTACCTCCTATTCGTTTGTTTTTTTTTATGGATAGAACGAAATTAAAAATAAAATTGAAAATTTGGGATCAACTTTCAAATCTTAAAAAGTAAGTTCGCGCAAAGCGGAAACTCAAACTCGCTTTTTTTATTAATCACATTAAGAATGACATTACTTAGTACTTACTTGTAGCTCAGCAAGGAAACAAATGAAACAATAAATTCTGAAAATTCTCCTTAAGCTCAAATATTCTATGGTGAATTGGTTTCCTTTAAGATTTTAGGTTTTATAGAGCCTACGTTTCGATCTTAATACAACAGTCAGTTGCTTATTAAAGCCCAGTATCCTGCTCCCGCTAAATTTTAGCGTCCCTAGTCTCCACTTTGTTTCTCCACATCAAAGATAAATGGTCGCTAAATTATTGCACATTCCGCGGTACTAATAATCGTTTTTAGTGTCCAGACTAAATTTTTCGAACTCACAATGGCGAAATTTTCCATACAAAATTGCATATTGTGAACTACAAAATATATAAGTTGAAGGTTAAAAATGATTATTAGTAAGGCGGATTATATGGAACAAAAACCATAAGCAGTACACTTAATTTGTAATTAGAAATTAGAATTTTCGATCGCAATGGTTGACTATCTTCAAAACAATGGATACGGGAAAATATATCATTGCTGCAGCAGCGGACAAGCCCCGCAATATTTTTTCATCGCATCAAAAGGTTTTTTTTGGTTTTGCGTTTTCTTTTATAGTCACGCACATGTTCTCTGCGGTTTCCTTAAAAAAAATACATAGTAAACACAACAGAAACTTTTTCCTCCGTCTTTTCTGACAAAATTTATCTTCGATTTAATGTATCGGACATTTATTTCGCTAGCTAAACGAGTGGAGAGTTTTCATCGGCCCATCTATTTGCAATTAAGAATTTAGCTTGCAAACAGGATACTGCTTTGCTAAACTGTTTCGCATAATTTTATCTTTGTACACATTTTCGTATGGGAGATAAAATTTAGCGCGTGCAGGATACTAGGCTTAAATCTACTGAAGTCGGAAGACTAGGGACTAGTTTAGTAAGTCTGACAGCTGACTGACTTGATGTATCTCAGTTTTGATTGGCCTAGATCGATCACATGTGCAGCTGTGCCAGTTGACGTTTATGGAGGGGTAGCCAACGAATCTAGTCAAAAATTCGAAATTCGTGACTGAGTACTAAGTTGACAGTTCGCATGTATGGCTAACGTAGGAAAAATGCATTCCCGATCAATCTTTTTTTTGCGTTGAAACTTTTTACTCCCTTTTTGTCTCAGCGTATTAAGACGCTGTTATCTTTTGCCACACACCTGTTTCACCCAACGGACTGTTTCTCTTTGACGGATTGTGGTACCTTGAATTTTGATGACAGCTGCCCTAGTCAAATGTAGTCCTTCGGTGGTTAGACCCCAATAACAATAAAAACAAAACTGGCACAAACGGGAGTTTACTTTTTAATCAATGTTGCAGTTGTCCAATGTCATATATTCACTGACAAATGCAACAGCACTGCCCTGCCCGCTAACCATTTCAGAATAGCATTGCCAGATCGTGAGAAAAAGTACCCAAATACCGAATAAAAAGCCAACATTCAACTAATGCAAAATTGATGAATTTTATTTACATAGTCTTATTAAACAAATTCTGAGGAAAACTTAACATAAATGTAAAACATCAGCGATATTTTTCGGTTTAACTATATAACATAAATATTACAATATTAATAAATGTAAATCAAAATATATAAACACTTCGTTACTAGTTTTTAGTTGTTTTGTTTTTACCCTCTGCTGTTTACATTGCTGCATTTCAATTGCCATTTCTGTGGTCGACTTATTACATTATAATTCAAAAACCATTTACCGATCATGTGTCTTACAGTAAAAAGTGAATTAAACGAACAAATGTTCCAATAGAATGTATAACAAATAAGAGCTGATGAATTCAGAAATTCTGATATTCGTATTGGCTCGTAATGACTGTTGCGTTTGCTATTTTCGATTAACGATTTTTTGTTTTGATTCTCTATGACATGTATCTTAAAAGTTGTTGTTATACTTATTTTATTAATTGAAACCATATGTAATTTAAAAACCCTTTACATCCTTATTTTTGAATATTTTTTGTGACTTTGTTTTCTATGTTGATTGGTTTCCACTGTTAAATCTAACATAAATTAAATTTAGAAAATAACAAAAAGGACTGATATTTCGGCAAAATATTGCTTTTGAATGTAGATATTTTTCTTTTGTTTTTGCATTTTTGTTGTTTTCAATTTATATTTGATAAGTTTATAGTGATTGCTTATTGGCAGTTTTTTGTGTTATTTCTTTATAATCTTGTTTGTTTTTCTTTTGTTTTATATTTATTCAATGTAACTTCAAATTGTGTGTTTGTGTTTATTTCGAAATGATTTTATATAGAACATTGAAGCCAAAGTACTTGAGAAAGAGAGAGAAGAAAATCACTCAGTTTTATAGAAACAGTGCGAAATTGTGTTCTAAAATATTGCAACTAATTTGTTTATTTGTGATGTGTAGGTTTCTTTTTGTTTTTCTTGTCTTTTTTTTCTTGATGGTGATTTTTTAATAAGTT
This sequence comes from Cheilosia pagana, assembly GCA_936431705.1. Lineage (NCBI taxonomy): Eukaryota > Metazoa > Arthropoda > Insecta > Diptera > Syrphidae > Cheilosia > Cheilosia pagana. Next base: position 30,657,358 of record OW386168.1, on the reverse strand, counting down.
TAGGTTATATTTTTTCGAATCTGTTCTCTAAGGTGATGTCAGCAAGTGTGTGTATGTATACTAAACAAGTGATGGAAGTTATTAAATTTTTGTTAGTAGTTGTACGCGTAATTGCTTTCATAATGAGGGACTTAGTTATTCCGAGAGCTCACTGTAAAACCGTAATTTTTATCTTTCTCCTGAGTGTTTAAATTTCAAACATTTTTGTTATTCGTTTTTTTTTTGTTGTTGTTTCTTTTCTATAAATAAATAAAGACTAATTTAATAAATCAAGAACAAATTATACGTTGTAATAAACTCTATCAAAAAATATTCTTAAGTGGAATATAACTTTCCTGTATTAAGCAAGGAAGACAATAATCTTATATTTATATATCATTTTTTTATTTCTTTTTGTTTAATATGTTAATACCACCAAACCTGGGTTTTATGTGTGTGTGTGTTTTTTTACGTCAAAAGTACGCCCAAAAATGTTATTTCAATACTACAATACAACACTTTGTATAGACGCAATCGAAATTCGAAAACTGACTTAAGATCTATGAGTTTTAAGCCTCATGTTGTTTTAGTAGGTATGTATTTTTGTTTTTTTTTTCTCTGTGAATAACAATATTTATGTCAATATGACATAATGTTTCAACCATAACATATGTTTGATTCGTTATAAAATGTTTAACGGCTGATAACATGTAATTCTATTTTATTATAATTTATCTGTGTTTATTTTAATTAGTTAACTTATAAGAAGTTGTTATTATTGTGTTTGTTTGCTTTTTTTTTATAATTTGTTTTTTTTTTAACTTATCACTTAAACTTTTGACATACTTTACTTATTTGGTTGTATTTACTCGTACTGGTTAATGTATATGCGTTTGGTGTCGAACTAACTTGAGTCTTTTAGAAAAAAAACTGTTCATAATTTAGCGGCGTTGCGCAAGTGTTTGACACGTTCCGAGATAAAAATGCCAAAGCTTACTCAATGCAAATTGATCTCTTTCGGATGGCGTGCATTTAGTTGTTCTTTCGAATTCTATTGCCACTGCCAATGACGATGACGTTGATGCCCAAATGGTTAGGAAAAAATTATGCAAATAAGAGGTACAGTGCGACCTCAATAAAAGCAACGCTTTTAATCTTATCATTGTTAGCTCAGTAATTTCAACTCCTCAAAAAATGTGACTCGATAAAAGCATTTAGTGTTTCATGAAATCTTTTTTCGTTCTCAATTTTTTTTTTTTAAAATATAAATTAAATTATCAGTTTTTGTCTCTTTACAAATGCAAGCCACTTTTTTATTATTCTTTTATTTTTTATTTTTATTATTTTGTCTTCTTTTTGAGGCATAAACAATTTTTTGAATCGATTATTGCAACAAACAAAGCAACTGCCCGAATTTCTATTAGCTGCTTTTATTGAGGTCGCACTGTACCTACGCCATGAGCTTAAATCATTTAGGGAATGCATCATTTGATTTGTGAATAAGGCAGTTCTTTCTATTTTTATGTATGAAAGTCGCTCTTTTTGAAGGAGAACTAACAAACATTAATTTAAGTCTTTATTATCTACCGCTTTTGGTTGAACATACCGACCTTTTTCCACACCGGGACCTTTACAAGTAAGGATCAGTTTCACTGCCAGATCCCAATAAACCAGTCGATTCTCATTTCGTACGCTTCGAATTCATCTGAGAATCCCAGGCAAATGTCGGCCGAGGAGTCATTTGCGATTCGCCGAAAACCCACACGGACTAACAAATTGCCTAAATTTAAAGGAAGCTTATGCATTGGAATGATTGTGCTAACTTTATAGACAATAATATGTGGAAGTAGAGTATGGGAGCTCATTCATAGCAGGGGAATATTTCTTAAAGAAAAAGTATCAAATTTTGCATGTTTCGATTTCTGAGTAAAATGTAAATACGTTCATCTCTGAGAATGTTTACTGAGCGGCACTGCAGATTCACCACTCACCAGAAGTAAAAACAGAAAAAACAACAATCAACCACGTAAAGTTTAAGTATAGCTAGGAGACAAGAGCTGTTTTTGTGGGAAGACACGTTTGTTAATATCAGATTGGCAGCACTTTTTTCAGGAGCTCTGAATGAATATGACCCGAATCATAAATGAGTTATTAGAAATATGAATGGTAGGCGGTTATTCTGCTGTTCTTGTGTTTCCGCTTATTAGCAAATAACTATTTGGTAGATCAGAAAATCCAATTGTTTTCATCGAGATTCAACTCGACATTCTATAAAGCTTCTTTAAAGAGTTGGTTCCCGAATTGAGCCTCGTATGACCAGTGTTAAAGTGTTAATTTACGAACGTTTAGCAACTCCTTCAAGAGGTAGGCAGCATTATTTGCAAAATTGAATTATAAAATAGATAATACAAGGCAAAAAAAACTAAGCATGTAACCAGAAGTATGCGTAAGCTTTAAACATTTCTACACAAGAATACCCCACAGCCCACACCCAGATCGACTACTAACTCAAGCCCTCTATTATACATCGACACCAAAATGTGCATATACCTTTTAGTTTATATATATTTTTATAGCAGCATTTAACTAGACTACGCACTATTTAATGATATTAGTTTTATTTTGGTTTGTTTAATTATTTTGTAGATAGATGTTGTTGGTTTTTTTTTTCTCTTTGGTTTTAAAAACTATCAAATTCCGTAGTTAAGGGTATTTGTCATTTATTTCGATTATCCCATTTTGTATGTAAAAGTATATTAATCCAATTGTTAAGTTATAATATATATTTTATTAGCTTCTCCCGGAAACACTAAATCTTAGTGTTTACCGAGGAAATTAATGTGTTCTCACAATATGTATCATTTTGAATGTTCTTTTAAATTTTATTTAAAATAGTTAACTTTTAGATTATGTTTACATGTGTGTTGTTTTTTTGTTCTCTCTATTTTCGTTTGTTTCTATTTTATTAAAATACTCATTCATCAATGGGTTGTTGTTTAAATGTTAAATTTTGTTTGCTTATAAATATGTTTGTTTTTGTTGTTTTTAATTTGTAAATAGTTTATTTAAAAGTGTTCACTAATTGCGATTAATATTTGCTTTCATTTACGCATGATTTCAAATTATACAAAAGCGCTTAAACTATAGACTTATGAATTTTAACTAAAACAAACTTAAAACAAAAAGAAAAACAAATAGTTAACTTAAATTACATTTTTTTTATTTATTTATGTGTTTTCTTGTTTAAGTTTTATTTTTAACAATTGTCCGTTATCACAGCACCAAACATGTTTTATATTTCTTCATCATCTCGTTTTGTTCGTCATTTATTTAAAATTAATGTTATGGTTTTTTTTTGCTTTTTTTTTCTTTTCAAGTAAAATAAATAAATTTGACGTACCCAAAATAAGTTACTTACAAATTTGTATTACAGAAATATATTCACGTTTATAATTAGGCACAATCTAATAATGAAATTTATAATTTGTTTGAACGTTTTCGCTATTTTGCTTATTATGAAGTACATTTTCAATTTAAAACTAGAAAAAAAAAACGTTTTTATTTAGCAGTAAATATTTTATGTATTTCTCAACTTACAATGAAATGTGGGGCAGAGAATAATACAGCTAGTGTTGCGATTATTGTAAACAGCGTGAAAATTATAAGGCACAGGCGGTCGACTACCATAGCAGCAAATTTCCAATCACGTGTTATATCGCCGGTTTCGTCTTCCTTTTTCAACTATACACAAATAACAATAGAAAGTAAATCAGAATGTCGGGCAAAAAATAACTTAATCTGTGAACAAAAATGTGATTGCAACAAAAACATTGCTTTCTTTGGATGTCCCTGCATATCCTTTGGCAGAACTTGAACGCTTGATATGTGTAAGTCGCAGATTTGAAGACAAATTTGATGTTTCAGCATTACTTAAGCTCACCTGATCTGTTATCCACCGTAGTTCTTTGAGAATAAGTGCTAATTCGTATTCGGCGGACGAACTCAAACATGTATGCGAGATTGCTTCGTGAATTCTACTGTCACCAACTGGACCTACACTTCCATCGTCACCTTGTCTAGAATTTGAACATAGAAAAAGCGGAATTATTCCAACGGATTTTTTTTAAAGGTGGTATCGTGGGATTTGTCGGCACCTGACTTGTCTATTAATCTTTTTACGCAAATACGTATGCATACCTGTAGACAGCTCGGTAGTAAGCCTGTTGATGTGGTATCGTAGCACTTGAACATCTGTGATTGCAGCGGAAATCATCGTCGATATCCAACACGTTTGCCAGCAAGGACTTGGAAGATCTAGAATTGTTTAAACTATTAGCAAAAATAAATGTACAACCCCGTAGAATTGTTCAACATCAAATTATGTATTTTTCTAAAGTAAATTGTCAATTAATCGAAACAACATAAGATCACTTCTGATGCATTTAATGTCAAATGTCACACACACACGATCGTTTTCTTTATGGCTGATGTTTACCTTTCCTTAAGCTCAACATTTTGCATTTGTTGCTTTTTGTCACTTGACGAACTCGACGACGGAGGCGGTGGACATTCATAACCCACTTGTCCTGGTCTTTGCATTCTTAATATACAAGGCAACCAATAGAGGAATATAACTCGAATCTATGAAGGAGATTGGATTTGTTTTTTATTTATAGATTAATGAAGAACTGCTACGGTTTATCAGGCGTGTTAATATTAGGCTTTCAAGGCATGCATTTTTAAGGTATAGACATAGGCAAATTCAAATTCAAATTCATAATGGAAAATTAAATAGTTCTTTATTTACTATAGTAATTTTAATTAAATGCAATTAATCCCATTGAATTACTGCTTTTACGTGTTTTGTTTGTTTTGCTAATTGAATATATATAATTTTTTTGTTGTTAAATAATTGTATATGTGGGTATAAAATAATTATTTTTTTTGGCTGGTATAAGCTTTTAGTTGTTTATACGTTTTTTTTTTATGTGTGTATGTGTGAATTTTAGTTTGTTCATTTTTTTTTCTTTGTATTTTTTTGTGATATATTTTTTTATATTACCCATTCACTCATTTCATGCGTATCTGGATTTCTATGATGATAATTGAGGATAAGTATGGTTGACACAACTGATGAGGCCACCATAAACATAATGCAATTGAAATAAGTTCCTAGAAGGACACAAAAATTACACAAAATTGTACAATTTGGATTTTTTACTATGGCTTGTTATGTTCTCTTGTTATAATTGATTTGTTTGGTTCTAAATCTATGGTTAAAGATTTCATTCATTTTGTAATATGCAAAGATGAAATTGCGATGTTGCACTGCTGATTGTCATTGCGCTAAATCCGAGCTTGACGTTGTTTTTCATAGATCAGAAAATTTGTGCGAGTATCCACACAAGAGGACGAACTAACTATGATAAATCTTAGATGGTAGATATCTTATATTACGAATGTGGTATGAATGGATGAACGAATGGCTTAAATACCTAATAAATGGTCACATGGCGGAACTAAAGTGGAAGGCTTAAGCGTTGGCCTCAAGTATGGTTGACGAAAATCCACTTTAGTTCTGTCAAATGAGATCTGCTACATTTCTTATATAATCGCACATCGACTTAAATTGGATTAGCACCACGTAGTCCTTAGGTTTGCACTAGCCCACAATAATTAAACTAACGCATTTAACTACTGGTCTCACTTTGACTAATTAAAACAATAACCTCCTTCACTGTATTAACCATAGAAAAGAACTATCAGTTTACGAATGGAGTGGAGAAAAATTAATGGGACGAGATAAAAAAACGATGGTCTCATTTGCGTGCAAAAGGTTGAATGTATCATTGATGACAATAAGAATTTTTGGCATCTAAATAATATAGGCAGATGGGCAAGAAGTCGCTACTGCCGGAAATGACTATCATTTCAAACTAAAATGAAAAAAAGTTGCAGCCACAATGGCTTTTTCAATCATTCTAAAATCTGAAAATTTTCCACCCGAAATCGTGAGGTTCGCTCTCATTGCCAGGGTATTCGAAAGAGCTTTTACAGCTTTGTACCAGAGTGGTAGTCTTCACTGCCGAGTGATCATATTTTATTTCCCTGTCCATGGGAATAGCACGTTTTATTTTTGTCACATTTTCATACCCATTCACAGATCGAAAGATAATTTTTCTTCAATATTTGCGAATGAAGCTGGCGGCGGACTTTTGTACTAGCAATTTTTTGGATAGTTAGTGCGATAGACCAAGTTTGCCTACGGGGTCTGTGGGAGAAGATCGACCAGGCCGATCAGACTTGGTCCCGTTCTTAATGCTTTAAATACTTTCTCTTAAGTTAAAATAAATGCTAGAAGATCCATCCTTCGCGGAGAATCAGTACTTTTTCTTAGTTCCATTGACAAACAGGGCTCCCTCTACGAGCCTATCTAAATTTAAGATCATCTGTAAAGATCCACAATGCCTTTTCAATGCATTAGCTTGGACTTTGAAAACAATTTAATTTGAGTACAAAGCCTTGCAACAGAGAGACAGTGTCGGTTAGAACCTATTTTCAAAGTTTTTCTTCTAAGAAATTTGACTACAATGACTGAAAGACGAATTGAATCGAGTGATAATTCCATCAGGTCCCAAACGCCTTACTAAACTTACTCAAACTGACCTTTCATGTAACAAAATTGTTTACAAATACCTAACCTCATATCAAAAGTTCTCTATTTAACCTTATCCTCATTCCAAATTGTACGCCATAGGTACCTACAATTGTATAAAAATCATTAAAAGTATCACTCCATAGACTTAGTTTAAAATTAAATAGAAATTAAATACATAATATTAAATACAAGATTATTAATATTGAGAAAAAAAATATCCGCACTATATATCATTTGTTTATATTACAAAGATGCATATATTTAAAACTTTAAGTTAACTATTTATTTTTTGGGTAACTTATGTAATCAACTACTTTAATATTCTTTCATGTTCTTAGGTTCTCATGGGCTTTTTTTATTGAAAGATTGTATATATTTAAATGAAAATGTAACCTTAACGAATTGTATATATTCTTTACCATATATGATATACAGAAAAAGTATATTTAGATAAAAACGGTGCGCATTTTAATCCAAATTCTGTATATACATTTTAATAGAAATTAAATTGAAAAGTCGCAATATTTATAATGAATATTTTTTTTTTGTTTATATTAATAGTAATTCTTCTCTTTGAGGTATTATATTTACAAAAAAATTATGAGAAATTAAAAAAAAAATAAACTGCTTGGCTTGGGTTTTTAATATTTTCAAATTTACTTCTACAATGATGGTCAAATTGGTATATTAATTTGGCATTAACTTCTTCTACGAATCTATATGTTGCTGATCATAAAATAAACAGTTCATTTGCAATAATACTAAAAAAAAAGTACTATGTGTGTCTCAAAGCTTGAACAAACAAATTGCATTGCCTCTGAAATGAAATAAGATCCGACTAAAAAATGTTAAAGAAGTTGTCCTTTGTTAACAATTATCAATGATAGAAATAAGGACAGGAAATCTTTTTCCTACTATCATTTAGCACTGTGCTAGGTAATAAAAAAAACAGGTTTATTAGAATGTTCAATATCCCTGTCGAACCATTCTACGAGTAAGTATGCTGCTAACAAAATTTGTTTGGCAACATTTTAATTCAAAAAGGAAAGATATAGTTGGCTTCAAGATAACGCTCTTATCGGAGGCTAAAAACTTCGCCCAGACTCATATTCTCTGTCTTCGATAGTTTCTTCTCAAAAATACCGGAATTGTCAAATCTTTTTATTGAAGTACACAAGGCACGTTTTCAGAAATCCAAAAACTTGTTGCAGGACAGATGTCGGAATTGGTCACGTGAATGTATAAGACTTTTATTGAGTTTTCAGTTCGATCAGGATTAATTGTTATTTTTTTAAAGTTCAAAAGATGTGACAAGACTGTAACATGTACGTCTATAACCCTGTCTGCCTAAAGTAAGCTTTTGTTACCTGAATACCTTCATATTTTTCTCAAGTTTGGTTTATCTCTGAAATAGATAAAAAGAAGAAATATTATTAAAATATATTTCAAACATTAAGGTAGCAAATTAAGTACCAATATGGAATAAGTGGAGCCATTTAACTTGAAAAGAATTTAAATACAAACCTATTGCATAAATTCGATTATTTTTCTAAGTCAAACTTTGAAGTTGTGTTTTATTGACCAACATTTTGAAGTTTCATAAGCGAACGAGTTTGACTGCCTACATATAGATGAAAAAGAAGCTATTTCAATGGCAGATGTATATATCGATGTCCTATGTTTGACAGTGTTGATGAGCGTGTGTTATTTTGTGCAAATTAGTGTAAAAAGAAAATCATTTGTTAAGTGTTAAGTATTGGTAAAAAATAAAGCAGTGTAAAGCGAATAAAAGTAGTTTTGTTTGTATTTGGTTTGGAGTAGTGTAAATACAAGCCTTGAGTTAAATTTCACTAAATCACTTCAATGGGTTAAATAAAATGTAGGTATTTATAAATAAAAGCAGAAATGTGTACAAGTAAATGTGAAGTGGTTTAGGGGATTATTACATTATGAAGACATTAGTATTTTCCTACTGTTTTTTTACTTACTAAGCTCGTGCCCTGAAACTTCAATTATCTAAAAATGGTTAATTTCCTTCCTTCACTTAAATTTTTCTGAAATATGCAGTTGCAATTGTTTTTTGTACTAAAAAAACTGTCTATTGAGTACATCGATCTTAAAAAAATAAAAGTCTTGAAAATAAGACTGGAAATATAAGCCGAATCTACGCAGACTATCAACTTCTTGCGACTTATATCGAGTGTTTTTTAGAAGTCTGCTTTTCGAATTGACAACACTTTTTTTACGTGAAAAACCATTTGACAGCTGACAGCTGTTTTGTTTTCATATTGGTTTGCTATCACACCGTGAGTCTTACGTTTGCCATTTCACCATGTGTAGTCTTACGAACCACAAGTCCACAACCCTAATTGCTCAAAGAACATGTCGAAAATTTGACTTACTCATTTCTTTATTCGACATTATGCCCGAACTCATTCTTACATTTATTTGATTTGATTTAGGTTTTATTTTAAACTGTCTGCTCCTCCCATTTTCATGGGTTATTTCTAAGAGCAAAATTTACAACTGAACTAAAAATATGTTTAATAGTAAACTTGTTTATGTTAAATGATAAAGTAATTTTATTTTTAACACAATACTACTGAACTGTTTACTTTATGTTTTTGTCATGTAAAAATATTCAATACTTTTGACCACTACTGTATAAATGATTATAAATTCAAGCCAAACAAACAAGAAATTAAGAAATCCTTTTCCAACAATACAATAATAAAATATATGTATGAATTTTATCTTTTTAATGATTTTATATATCAAATTTGAAAGGTCTCAAAATTTAATTAAACAAAAAAGATGTTTTCAAATTATTATCACTTATTTTTTTTTTTAGAAACTTAGGGCTCAATTTAAATGTTACAAATTATTGATTAACCCTGGTATAGCTAAATAAAATAAAAAGTGGTCTACTTTGTTGTTAATTTGAGCACACGGACTAATCTAAAATAAATAAAACAAAAACTAAAACTTGTTTTGTTAGGCTTCTAGTCGTATTGTATAACCCATAAATCTGCAATTCCATTTCTTTCAATTAATAAAACATAAAAATCACTCGTAGGGTGTCACTTGAAACTGTTTTGATTTCAATACCACACCAATTCCGGGATCGTGAATTTTGATGTCTCCATAACGTATTTTCTGCATTATGTGGGGCCATACAGTTTTCAATCGTACTTATTTGCATTTTTTTTTCTTTCTTTTAATTATTTATTTTGTATATCTGTGCAGTTTTTAGGTGTCAAAACTTAAATAGTCTGAAAAGTCTGAAAAGAATTTGTCCACAATTAAGTTTGTCCAAAATCACAATAACAGACGAAGCTCACTGCGAGCATTCAAATATTTCTCATTCTCGTACATATTTACAAAAGAGCGCTTAGTCTCTTTGGAATAATTATATAAGATTAGCTTTTTTGAATGAAGAAATGTATTTAAATAAAAATAAGAAAGTAGCATAGCAGCAAAATAATGAGTTTTTCTTTCAAAAATGTGACAGCTTTTTGTTTGAAAACGAAATAAGTTAATAAATAAACAAGAGTGAAAGTAGCAAAAATAGCGAAATTGAGTAACCTACTCGCTCACCTCGAGTAAGATGATATAAAAATGAGTTGATAAAAAGAAAAGATTTATTTAGCAAATGAAAAAAGATAGAGCGAAATGCAATTAAAGTATAATAAAGTGCAATGCATTCCTAAATTATGTTTCTTACATTTATCTATTATACATAGATTGTTAGTTGTCAGAATTTGACATGAATATTTTTTACTTGGCTGTACCTTACTGCTGGCTTACTCTTCCCCAAGATCACTGATCTTCACTTGTATTTCCTTGTAGTGTATAAATTAACACAGTAGGTATACTTCAGAGTAAAAAATTAAATGCTAAACAACCTTAAGAAAAATAATTAGAACTCGTTATAATTATTTATTTTTGGAAATACAGTCGCGTTACTTAAAAACTGAAATAGCGTAGTCATTAGAAGTTCAGTAACCTAACTCATCACCGACCGAATTTCATAGAATTAAATGTGGAACTCATACCGTTTAAATAATAAATTTCTTAATAAATAGCAAAATTTTGTATACAATTTTACTGTTATGACATTAATCCGCTTAACTGAACAGAGTGTCAAAACCCACGACAGACAAACTATTATTGGTTAAAATTTACAAACTGAGACCACTGTAAGAGACAAAGAAGCTGTGGATCAGCCTTGTTAAGTAAACAGTTAAATATTAAAATTTGGGGCCTTAGCAATAGATATTTTTTTTACTAATAATCATTTTTAACCTTCGCAGCAAATATTTTGTAGGTCACGGTGGATATTTTTGTATGGAAAATTAAAAATGATTATTATTATTTCACAATAGTATAGCTATTTTCCACAAAAATTTCCTAATTGTGTTATTAGTACGGTAAATATTGGCATTTTGTGACCGTACATTATTAAGAATCACTTACTAGCAATAATTAAGGTCTTTTGGTCCTATTTAAAATTATTTTAAGGTCACTTGTCAATTTCGTCCTGGAATTATTTACTGATTTAATGTTAAGGACGAATTAATAAACTGAAAAAGGAATCAGTGTTTCAAGTTTAACTTTTCGTTTCAACCTTAACAGAACGTCAACAAATTAGCCAATGGTAAAAATTTGTTTAACGTGATTGACGCGCAACTTTAATCCCTACTTGAAATTGATCGTAGGCTTACATAACATATGCTTGTTTCTGAACGTGAAATACAATTAAGGCAGGAAAAATATGAAAACGGGTCCAGGGAAATAAGAGACCGGAACAACTTTTTTTTTGGAAACTATTTTCTTGGTAATCGTAAACCAACCAATCTTAGGACTTTTATTTTTCCGTTTTTTCTGAAATATGCCTAATGTTTGATCAGATATATCGTTTTCAGTTCACCAACAGTTAGCAATAGCAAGTAGGTTAGCGTACGACGTGTTTTAAAGTGTTTTCCATGAACAGCTAGCTCTTTTCTTGTACCTACTCATTTAAACAAAAAAAGGGTTTTCCCACTTTTTTGGGCAGCGTTGGAGAAAACTGTATCCGTTTTCACAGTACATATTTATTTTTCTGTTTTTTTATATATATTTTTTTAGATCCTTGTTAAAAATAAAAGTAAAAATTCTTTTTCTCTTAAGTTAATTAAAATTCCCATGAAACTGCCATTTTTCTTCCCCAGCCGACGTTTTTTAGCATCGAAACTCCCACGAAAGAGTTTTTTCACCATCTATTTGCATTGCCGCAACGCATATGTTTTTGCTTACAAACCTTTGTCGATCTTTCGTGTACGAATCGTAGAAAAACATTTTTACTACAATTTTTAAAAGTATGGACAATTGTCATTTCACGTACCAAATAACCATTCGCTTGCAAGAGGTTTTATATTTAGGACGAATGGAAATCTATATCAAGTCCGGAGCCTTCTTAGAACAGTCATACACATAGTTTGTGTATTTTTTAGGGGGCGGGTGCGATTATCGAGTTTTAGACGCTTAGCTGTCCAGTGCCAGCCCAAATTAAAAGGTTCGAAATTTATAATTGTATGATAAAGAATGCCTTTTGAGTAACTTCTCGCATACCATCATCGTCTCAGAATAAAACCAAATGCTGAAATAGTCGTCCTGTAACCTACAAGATCAAGTATTCCAGCACAACTTGCTCCTGTCATACAACACTTTGTTTGTTGTCTTATAGTTTACGTCCCAGAAAAGCATAAATTAACAGAAATAATAGTAAAAAAATGGTAACACAGCATTGCATGGTTTTTAAAAGGGTCCGAAAGTGTGTTCCTCGCTTTAAAAAAAAGTTCGCTATCTGAAAAATGTCTATGGCATTATTTCAAATAAATTCTATAGTTTGAGTCTTACAAAAAAACAGTTTTTGCTACAACTTTTACTGAATAAACTCTTTAACTGGGACACCCTGAATAATAAGTAAAGAATGGCGTTTAAAAAAATAGTGTTAAGTTATTGGCCGTGTTCCTCTGCTCGCTAGACGTCTAGCACAAAATATCCCAGATGAAGGAACGCTCGCTTTAGAACCCTAGCGTCAGCGGCAAATTTTGCAAAAGTTTGAACGACTTTTCTTTGACCGGTCGTTTTTTTTCCCAATGCAGTGGGTAGTTTAGATTTGCAGCGCCAATGGCGAAATATAAATTTTTTTATATGAAGTTTGACATAACATTTATTCATCTAGCGGGCAGTGAAACGCGGCCATTATGCATTCGTAAAAGGTATGTGAAAGAAGTCTTCCATTTCCAAAAAGAGGTCTTATTTTATTTTTTTATTTATTAAAAAAAAATCTGGATACCTACTGGGTATAATTTCAATTGACCTGGAAGCCCGTCCTATGAAAACCATACGGTATTAAAATGTTAGCGTATTTAATAAAGCGCAACTCTTAACCATACTCAGTTGAATGAATATACTTGAGTGATTTTTGGAACATTTAAACTGCGGACCATATTTCATGATTAGGAAACCAGTGATTTGCAGTGATATTTTCCATTCAAAGCTTAGCCCGATTGAGAGGACTATCGTTGACCTTTTGTTAACGTTCAACCGTTCAACTACAATTTCACTTTTTATACATTTTTTTTAGAGAGAGTCAAACCTATAGCGCTTGAAAAACGCGCCCAGAAATGCTTGCAGACAGGTGCTTGTTCTGCGCTTATACTGTTGTTAGTTTTAGTCTTCTCGAAATATATCTCAAAGAAACGAGTTTTTTTTTAATGATTTTTTTAGAAGCGGTTGCAAAAATATAAATTAAACTGAACAAAAAAAAATTAAATCAAGAAGAACTATGTGAGATCTAGAATAACTATTTCGCGAAATATCAACAATTTGAAACGACTATTTTAAACTGAGCCCTTAGTTTCCCTGCTGATTTTTGATACTTTATCTTTTTTTGCGGACAATAAAGGCATAATTTACGCTTATGAATTTTGTGTTCAACCAATTATCCGCAATCATCATAAAAGGCTAAAAATCGAGAAATTTTTATTTGCTTTTGTTTTTTTTGTTTTTATTTTTATTTTTGTTTTTGCAATGAATTCTTTTAATTATTGTTTTTGATTTTATTCAATTATTTTGTGTGCCAGTTTTATATAAGATTTTTTTTTTCGTTTTTACGGGGAGGATGGATAATTTTGAGTAAGCTTTTTCGTTGTGTAGGATTCTTGGGGGAGAATACATAAACTCTACAAAAAAATTCTCGGGTTAATATATATATTTTGTTGGTATCGTAAACTAAATGTAAATTAATGTTGCAGGTGCTAACTGAGTTTTATTGGCAAAGCTTTTGGATGTTTTATATATATACATACAAATATATATATAGAGATAAATAGAGAGATAGAGTCTTTGGAAGTAAATACTTAACGTGAGTTTTGGGAAACTATGCGAGGAAATCAAAATTAATATTGCATTCACAGCTAAGTAACTACATTCATAAAAGATAATGATATATTCAACTGGTGATTAATTTATTGGGCAACTAATTACAGTATGTGTCAAAGATAATTACAATTGATTTTGTTTTCAATTACCTTATATCGTCAATTCTTACTAGTTTTAATTATCCTAAACAAATCAGATTGTGACATATATTTTTGAATAGCTTTAAAACGAAAATTCGAAAACCAAAAGTAGTCAAAGAAAAACGAAAAAGTTTAAAATTATAAATTCAAAAAATATTTGTTTTAAAGAATGTAAGTCGATGCAAATAGGAAAGCGTTATGTGAATTGAAAAGATGTATTTGAAAAAAGTACACCATAATCGATTACTGAAATATTAATGAATTGATATATTGAAAGTGTATAATACATTGTTAACATTTTTTATTCTGAAAAATAAGTTTTTATTAAGAGAAAAATAAGTAAATAAACAATCAGTGCCGTAAATTGTGTGTAGTTTACATTGCTAAACTGAAATTAGAGACAGGTATTCAAATGTTTATACAATAACACTTAAGGCAGAACTATAATAGTCGAAATTAAGTCGATTTCATAATTTTGCAGTGATGTCAGTTGCTTAAGCCCGGTAAGTGTATGTGAACCCAAGTGAAATAAAGGATTACATAGCAGACTGTCAAATGTTTGTTAAAAAACATTTTTTTTTGTTAAACTTAATGAAACTTAGCAACAAGGCCTTTTATACTGCCCTTGTTGTAGTTATTTGGCGTAATTCTTCTATTATAGTTTAGCCTTAAACCACAACGAAGAAGAAACGTAATCGGGAACCAATGGTAAAAGAAATGCCTACAACAATTTGGAATCGTTCTCGGTGACATCCCAACCAATTGGGGTCGGCTGTCAAGCTTACGTAGTTTTTTCGTGCTGTTGCCATACTGGGCACCAAATAATTAATTAATAAATGGTTGCACAACAATTCTGTAGGGGACCCTAGCTCTAGCTTCTCACAATCATCCATTTTCATGTTTTTGGGACAAATGGAAGGGATGTACAATTTTATGCCGAGTCAAAATAGCTTATTAAGAAGTTCTTTTATGACAGTTATACTCTCGGATATTTTTTATACAATTATTAACTTAATTGTATACTTGGTAGCAATAAATAAATGCTATATTACAAACGTTACAATAAAATCACCAGGAACTCGATTTCGCAAGCGTGGAATGTACACAAGCATCAATTCGGGCTGCCTTATATACTTTTTTTTTCACTACCATTTTATTTATACGCATCACTTCGATTTTTTGATATACGATACTATCAAAAGGGCAGATGGGTGCATGGCGTAATATTATATCAATAATTCCGCCACAAGTGATTTGCATTTGTTGGCACCCTCCGGAAATACGTCATATTGTCATATATAAAAAACAATAGTTTTAGTTTAGAAAATCTCTAAAAATGTGTAAGGAATCTCCCAATTCAAGCAAAAAGTCGTCGAGAAGAGTAAAAAAGACAACTCCAGAGATGCTACAATTACTTAAAACAAGGACAATATTGAATGATTACTGTTTTCTTAAGCACTGCCAACAGTGTATATTAAATTAAGTGCTAGTACCGTACCGAAAGATCCATGCCAATTGCTAAATAGACAAAAAATCAATAGCTTTCTAATTGATTGTTAACTTTAATATACCCCGTAAAATATCACATATCAAGCACTTGAAATGTCAATCATCTCAATTTACGTAAGTCAAAATTCAGCATAACCGTAGTTAGCTAAAAAAAATATAAAAAATTGTTCTTAACTCTATTGAATTCATCACGACAAATAATATATCAAATAGTATAATATTTTCCGCAATAGGGCAGCACTTTGCGAAGCCCGTCTCTTCTAAAGATGAGTTTTCTTATTTGTTCAAAGATTAAAAAAAATCAAGTTGTTAGAAAACATTAGGCAGGTTTTATATGGCCAAAGGAGTGTAAAATTGTTAAAAATCGGGTAGCTTTTACAAGAACTTTTAATCAACAATAAATTGCAATTTAACTATATTTCGTTTCAGTAGTTTACTTTTCCCTTATTTTTGAATAAGCTTAAAACATAACTATGGGCCAGCCCATTGACTTCATATTTAAACTAGCACACTTTCGAGAGGCCATATAGGTATTGTAAACAATGCCGCAACATATTGAATTGCAACCGTTTCATTTGGCAATTCAACTCACGCCCAATAGGTGGCTCTAGCATTCTATGGAGTAATCCAAGATGGTTGTCATTTTGTTTCACTTATTTTTCGCGTGCAACCACGAGCGCTAGTTTTGTTGGCGTCATTTTCTGGGCAGAGATTGGCAATACTGTATCTATTCTAGAATTGACTTATAGACCTTAACAATTAAAATGGTTAACACACGTATTTTTCTTTGGCTTTTCGGGATCTGCTAGTTTTTAGGGAAATTTAGCCACAAGCCTCGGCGAAAGCTTAAAATTCAGACTCAGACTCAATAAATGTTCAGTTATAAGAGAGAAATTTGTATGGTTCGACAGTCGAACGCATTCGTATTACGATAACGATGATAAGGAGCCGCTTATTAAAATGTTTCCTTTAAACAAGACCCTCCCTATACATTATGCATATGAATATAACGATAAGAAGAATGCTCAAACCTAAAACACAGACTTTCGATTGTTTTGACACAAAAAAAAGAAGAAGAAGAAGAGGAAACACACCTTTCACAGCACTGGTTGAATTAAAAATAAAAACAATAATTCTCCCGCCTATAAAATGCATCTCTTAAATAATAAAAACACTTACAGTTACAGTTATATTTCCTAAAATCATTATTTCATCAGAAAAACTCAAAATGATATTTCTAAACTTAGCAACTATCTCCTGGGTAAGAAAGTTATCAGCTCTAAAATAGTTAGTATAAATGTTGTTCAGTAGAGGTACGCTCCATCTTGTGGATGGGTTTCGATGTTCTGCGATTTTATAAGGTATATGAAGTGTTTGAATGATATTCCAATGGTTTACATGTTTACAACTAAAGTATAGTGTATACCATTTTTTTAGTTTTTTTTTTATTATTATTTTGCTTTTTTTTAATAAAATAAAGTAAATTAAATAATAATTGTCTTTCGGAAATTGTGAGTTCCTTAAATGAGATTTGACAAATAAATTAAACAAATAAACAAATAGAAGAAAAACATAACAACACCAAACTAAAGAAATGAATTAGTGAGATAATATTTTTTTGTTTAAAGAAAATCTTAAATAATTGGAAATGAAACAGAAAAACATTAAAAAAAAAACAAGAGGCAACAAATCCGATTATAGAACTTACCTAGAAGAGGCACTGCATCAGATGTGGCTGGCATTGTTTCAGCCACCATGTTTAGGAAGACTGTCAGTGACAACAAAATTGTTACTCCTATAAAGAAGATCATTCTTGCATTAATTAGTGACAAGTAAGCTAAATGACAACAACACATTACAACATTTTATTCAAATTAAATATAACAAATAAATTTACCAAGTTCGCCGTGTTAAATATAAAGTTGACATGCAATAAAAAACTACTACCATATTTCTGCGTAGAACCTTTTTGTTAATATTTTATTATATTGTCGAGTCGGACTGATTAAGAATCAACAAGCAAAGAAATTAAAAAAATTGGGACGTCAGTTCTTTGGGAATCATTCTTGTGCATTAATGTGGAAAGGAGGGCTCTCGACTATTTATTCGTCAGACCTATCCGTTTTTGAAAACATTTGTTTCGACAGAATTTAAGTTCATACTGAGTTTCAAAATTTCATTACTTCAGAACGTAGTGGCAGGTAAATATTGCAACGGTTTTCTTTACGAAATATTTGGGATATTGTCACATCGATTAGGGAGGAGTTACAGAGATCTAAAAGTCGCATTGCCAGAAGTATTGCGGGCCTAAAATCGGGCTATGGATGCTTCTTGCAACCATTTTATTACTAAGCAAGAACAAGTTAAAATGTATCATATTTAATAGCCATATGTTATAAAAAAATAGCCCAAGGCAATTTATTTGACATATTTGGAGGCATTTTTATGGACGCGGAGTATTTGTTCGCTTTTTGTGTCTCTTTCTGTTTAACTCTGGCCCACGAGAATGGAATTTGATCAAATTTGTCAGAAACAAACCTATTGTGAACGTTACCTGACTCTACGATAACAATGGAAAGTGGAAAGAATGAATATCCTTAATATTATCTGGTTATGCTGTATGCTCACCATAAGAAAGTTGTTAATGTACAATATTCTTAAAATGACGCCAGGCGTCGCGTCGACTTGCGTACTGCATGTTTTACAGTATTCGAATAAATAAAAACAGCATTTAAAACTTAACTTTCTTGAAAACCTAAAGCTGTAGCAAATCGCGATCGATTGACGTTATTCGAAAGAGGAAAATAATAACATTCAATAAGTAGCCATTACTTTTAGAGAAAAAAAAACGAAAACATAAAACCAAACGATAACAATTACAATTAATAGTGATTTGGAATTTTAATTTATTTATTTTATTGTGTGTCACGTTCATCTAAATTGATGCAGAAAAATAGGAAACAATTTCCGACTTACCAAGTGAGAGTTTCTCACCAGAATCTGGCGGCAGTGTAAAACCTAAAAGTGCCATTGAAGCAATTAATACACACGGCACAATTAAATTGAAAAAATAGTAAAGAGTTTTGCGACGAATCAGTATGGCGAATGTTATATCAATATAAGGTTCAGGGCAGCAATTATAGTAGATTTCATTTCGTTTTCCTGGCACACCTGAGAGTATATTTAAAGAAGAAATATAAAATTGTTTATTAAAAATAAATTACCAACTCTAATGTAAATGTAATGGAATTGTTTTTTTTTTATTTTCTGCCTCAAATATGTTTTAATCTCTTACCATCGATGGGCGTGTTCATAAAAACTACATTTCATGCGTTTGTAAGTTTTTGTTCATTATAAGTATTTGTGAGCAGTTGTGATGGAAAATGCTAAAGCCTTACCTAAAAGATCCCATTCACCGTTCGTAATGAAACTGGAAATATCACCCCCAGCCTCGTCTTGTAACTGCAAGTCCAGCTGTCAATATAAAAGAAGTGTAAACAAAGTCAAAAAACCATTTCCCCCGTATTAACAATCGAATTTGCAAAAGTTTTGCTATAGAGCCAACCTGAAATCCATCATAAGTCCAAGAGCCGAACTTCATTTCACAACGCTGATCATCGAACGGAAACCAAGTGATGTCAATCTTACACGTGGACTTGAATATACCCGGCGGCACATAAAGACACGATCCATTATTCCGCACAACGACATTAGTCGCATAAGTGCCATCAAAGCCTTCGTCAGCGCTGAAATTACAAATTAAGCCGTAAATTGGTTGCCCTCAAAAGTGTAAGTTAAATTTAATTCGAAATAAAATCGCCACTAAAGATAGAATACACTAATGCAATTTTTGTGTTTAACATTCTACTTAGATTAGAATACGCAAAAGCAATTGAAATGCTAATTGACGGGAACGTTTTAATGAGATCTCTGAACTTGAGCAACTCAACTAATTTCATAATATATATTTTGTGCCCTTTACAAAGGACATGACATCCTTGCAAAACATCGTAAAAGATATGCTACGCTACCCTCGGGGGTAGCATGGTTTTCTTCTATTTTCTGCTTACCTATTGTACATGAGGACATCTGGTTTCCAAAGACGATGGGGCGGAATACGCAAATCTCGTACTCCACCAAATTCACTAGAATTCCATCTCAGATTCATGTCGTTCCATTCCTATGGATGGATGTTTTTGTTTTGTGTTTTGTTGCAATTCATATTCGTGTGAAGAAAGTTGAATTAAAAATTTATAATGAAACTACAGATTAATTAAAAATGACAAAGTCTTCTTCAAAGCTTCTAAGTTATGAATAGAATTTGTAGTGCTCTTTTAAAGTAAACAATAGATGTGTGCGAGAACTTACCAACTTCAGCCAAATATTGGTTATAAGCAGTTGATTCTTTTCGTCCTGCAAGTGTTTAATAAAGACGTATATATTATTTATAGCCAAGCACGAAATATGGATAAATAAATAAAGCACATGAGGACGTATTTTTTTCCAACAATACGTCACATATAGATCAAGAATAATTCTCTTGTTTTCTGTTTCTTTTTTCTTGCATATTAATAAATTATAAACATTAACAGAGCTGTTAAAAAAAACACTAGTTGAGGAAAACATATCTGCCGAACACTCTTTTATTTATTAGACGTTTAATAAACAAGTGAATAAGCTAAACTGCCTCAAGGGGTGGTTTAGAGCGTGACTAAATAATTGCAACTAAATAGCAACTGGCTTTTTTGGACTTTGGAGCAGTGCTTCCACTTGCATATGATTTTTTGCACTGAAGCTTCAAAAAACTAGTTAATGGAATTCAGGCAGAAGTTCTGCCTATTGGGGAGGCGTGTAGTATAGTTATGAACCGTGCCACACCCGATAGAAAATTAGGCATCTTCGTTGATAGTCAGGCCGCGATTAAGGCCTTGGTTTTTGGCCAGGTGTTCATCTATACTTGTTGTGGACTGTAGGGAGAAACTGGCCAGGGCAGGTCATCGGTTTGAAATAACTCTCGTCTGGGTTCCCAGCCATAGGAACATAGGAGGGAATGAGAAAGCCGATGAACTTGCTAGACGTGGCTCTGCTCTGAGCGTGTCTTATGCGATGGAAGTTTTTCCTCCGATCGGACACGTAAAGAGAGAGATCCTCCTTCACTACATTGCAGGGACCGTGGCTAGATGGGTGAAACTCACAAAATGTGTCATTTCTAAAAAAGATTTGGCCAACATTCGACGAAGCCAGAACAAATAACCTCGTTTCCAGAACGCGTGCAGATGTCGCTAGACTTACGGCGATTTGTACGGGCCACTCTAGAAACTCACGCAGCTGCGCTGACACTAACAAGAGTGAAACAGTGTTCCACCTTCTTTGCGAATGTCCGGCTCTAGCTAAAACAAGATACAGTGCCCACGGTAGTCCCTTCTTTGACGATCTATCTGCCATCCGGGGCATTTATTTCAACAACATCATCAATTTTCTTAACTCCTCAGGCTGGTTATGAGCTACCATAACATTCGTAACTCTTTCTACCTTCAGGTTCTACTAGTTGTTGTTTCAAAACGGCGCTCAAACGCTACTTGCGTTTTTCCCTCATCAGGATGGACCTAAACCAACCAACCAACCAGTTAATACCTAACAGTTTTTAGTAAGAAAAAAGTTACTCCGTACTAAGCTTCTTACTCACCGAATAGTAAGAGGACTGCTCAACGGTTGACTGTAGATGGTTTTGACTAATAGCTATTTTTTATTGAACGATTTTTGTTTGTTTTTTACGTCGTCTACCACTTTTTATTCTATCAACCACACATTTCTCACGATTTTTTCCAACTAACTGCAAACTGTCTTAGCGGGAAATTCAAAAGCTGTAAAACTTTTGAGAATCTGACAGCTGATTGACTGGATGTGTCTCAGTTGTGATTGGCCCAGATAAGTCAAAGATCAGTGAACAGTTTTTTTTCCTGTTCACATTTATGGATGGGTAGCTGATGAATTTAGTCAAAAATTTCGTGATTGAGTACTAATTTGACAGTTCGTATATGTAGTTGACATTAACAGCGAATTGTTGATAAATGTCAGTTCAGGTTGTCAAATTGCAAAATTTATAAAAGAAAATGAACGTCAGCTGTCAAAAACAAAAAGTTTTGTTTTTCCTTAGGGTACGCTCATATTTATAATTGTTTTTGCAGGCACAAACAAGGAAGGCGCAAATTTGTTTATTGTACACAAAATAATTTTTGTTTTAACAACATGTTACGGAAACAGAACATGTAGATGTACAGAACACTTACTTGGGCACAGAATATTCCCATGTCTCGTACTAAGAAATAAATCGTACACAGAAAGGATGCTCGACGTACTTTTCGGTCGGCGGCCATGGTGTAGTCCCAGAAATGGTAGATAATCCTGATTGAGAATCTTGTTAAAAGGAATAGAAATTGCATGTCCTCAATGCGAACATCGCTTAAAAATTCAAAACAATAAATGCTGCTGTCATCCATGCATTTAGTTTTTAGCTGTAAATACCACTTTTGTTATCGCAGCAACGTACGTGTAAATGTCTCCCTATAAACCAAATGGTCCCATCAAATGCCACCGATTTATCTAAATACTCAATCCCACAAATGCCCTATACGAGATCGCGCCACATTCTTCCGATAAACGTCTCATTACGAACTAAATTGGAAATCTCTGTGACCTTATTACAAATTCTGAGCTTTGTTTAACCACTTCCTGCGTTTATGTAGATGTGTGAATATTTTCGTATGAAAGCTATCGCTTTAGGAAATATAAAAAAAAGCCAGAAAATCGAAACGCTACTGCCTGCGATTATAATAACGGCTGCGTGCGATACAAGCTGTCGTTCTTCGTATGTGGATGTTGGAAAAATGTGCGCAACGATTTGTTTTCGTATTTCTCGAGTTTATGTAAATGTTATTTGTTTTGATATTTTAAAAAGCATCTTGATGCGATATAAAAAATGTATTTCAATCTTTGTTCTATAGTCGCAGATAGGTATCATTAAAGTTTATGCGAAGGGCGGAATAGTTGATTATAAATTTTGAATCCTGAAATTCTCCCGTGTAGCACGTCCTTTTGGGTGTTGAAACGAAATAAAATGATTCTCTTTTGCATTTGCAATGTCAGAAAAACTTGGAGTTTTTGTTGATGTAGGATATAAAGACATTGACAAAACAACATTGAGACATAGGGCGATGTTTTTATAACCTCAATCTAAGCCGGCTTATTCTTTCCCATTGAGTCCGAAAAATATATAATTCCTTTCCCCTACATGGGCATTAATCATTGTCTACTGTCAGTTAATAATAATCAGTCAACGCAAAGGCGCATAGTTGATGTCCGTTAACAAACTTTAATTATGTTTATCCAAAAAAATAATATTCTTCGTGCAATATCCTTTCAACTTACCACATCAATTATTTGCATTAGTGTCAATCCGAAACTCAACTGCAATGGATCGGATTCGTTGACAACTGGACGCTCCAGGCTGTTATAGTTATCCAGAAGCTGATGGAGTAATCTCTTTTCATGTGGCCCAGCAAAACAAACTGTAAGCAGAAAAAAAAATACACTTTATTTCAGCCATTAAGCTATGCTGGCTCGAAGCATAATTTTGTTTACACACTTTTGTATAATAACTAAGGGTTATGTACTTAAAGAATCCAAATAAAATATTCATAAGCTCTTCAAGCGTATTTAGCGGATGGTAAACACTGCCTTTGACTCTGTTTGACAATGATTTAGTTCTTTTACTGCTATAAATCTCAATGTACGAATATTTAGTCGGGCTAAAATTTTCCGCCCCATGTGAGTTCAAATGTTAGTATGTACATTATAAGCCTTTTGATGGAAGGGATTGTTTTGACAACTCCTAAGGTAATGAAAAAAGGGAACAGTGAGTAGTATGTAATGAAGAAATATTGGTTGATTTTGTTTACGCAAATTTGCTGTTTATATTCAAAGAGACTCTGGATAATAATAATAATCTCAAAACATGAAAAGTAATCTGATATTGGATTAGGTTTGCAGTGGAAAATACTTAGGGCCGCTTGCACCAAACTCATTTGACAACAGTATTTATTCGTTTATCCACTGTTTAGTCCTAATCCATGGATAAACTATTAAATATTTATCCATGTTCAATAGGCTGGATAGTTGTGGCCAAACGTCAAATTGTAAAACAAATCAGACCAAAAATACATTAAATTTCCAGAAACAACAGCAGAAAGTGGCCACAGAATTTTATAGCGTGGCACGATTCATTAAAATTATCGAGCATTACATTCTTGGAGGATTTTTATCCAAGTTAATTTTTTTTTTACTCTTGCTCCATCGGTTTTTATTTCCGATGACGTTGTGTGTTTTTTAATATAGGAAAGCAAAAATAAAACTTCAGCCGTCGTAAAATTTGGAGCCCTAGAGCGTTAATTTAAATTTTTGATATTAATTTTATCCATTGCTAAATTTATAAATTACCTCTGTAGCTTTTATTTGCCATTTATTTGACAGCTCAGTGCATTTTTAGTGTTTTTGGTATTATTTGGTATATTGGTAGTATTAGCAAAATTCAAATAATCGAAGGTTACTTCTCCAGGCATAATTTTGCAATGGTGAAACATAAAGACATCTTGGTTTATCTTTGGTTAGCTATCCAGAAGTTTATTTAGATATCAAATGATTTGGTGCAAGTGACCCTTAGTAGTCGGCTGGTGACTGTTTTTTTTGCACATTCGTCGACTTTGCTTTGCTGAGTTAGAAGCTCAAAATTTCATAGACGTCACTGGAGATATCATAAGGATTACACTCAAAGTGTTGGAGCGGTGGTGTAGGTATGGAACAGGGGCTCTCCATATTAATGCGGTGAAAACAGATCTAATAGTCTTCAATAGGGAGAAAAAATCTGGAATTTCAGCCCTTGACACTTTTCGGATCGGAACAACGACCAAGAAGGTTAAGTATCTGGGAGTCTATCTAGAAATTGGACTTACTTGCAACTATCATGCTAGAGTTACAAGTGCAATACGGAAGTGATCCTGGGGAACTGACTTATTTGTTAAGAAAATAGCGACCATAACTGCACTTTGTTTGCATCGAGATGCGAAATAGCACAATCGTGGTACCATCTATGGTCCTATGGACATATGAAGATCCTGGAACTTGTCAAAAATGGGACAAGGGAGCTGAACATGCCCATGTATTGAGAACGGATTACTTCCAGAAAAGAAGAGTGGTGAAATAGTTATTTTCACAGATGGATCCAAGATGGATGGCGGAGAGGGTGCCGGTATCTGTTCAGAAAGTCTGGAACCAGTCACGTCAGCCTCGGGAAACACTTTTCTGTACACCAGACTGAGATGACTACATTGCTGCATGCGTTAGACTACTTGCTTGAGGGTCAGGTGGTGGGAAGAAATATCCTGTTAGCACTGGACAACCAGGCGGTGATCAGAAGCATGGAACAGACAAACATCAAAACACCATTGGCACTGGAATATGTACTTAAGCTCAATAAGTGTTCATCTAAAAATGAGATAACACTGACTGGGTATACGAGGACACATAGGAATCGAATGCAACGAAAAGGCGGACTCTCTTGCAAAACAGGGGTCAACCGGAAAGTTGCTGGGATCAGAACCATTCTCTTCAATTGGCAAAGGAATGGTAGAACACCTGATTCACAAATTGATCAAATGGAACAATGTAGACAAGCTAAAATGACAAATAATTGGTCGACCTGCTCTAATCAAGGAAGGGTTCTAAGCATGAGCCGACGAACGCTGGAATGGGTGTTGGCTTGATCTGCAGGACATGGTAATTTCAAGTATCATTAAGGAAGATAGGCCTTAGAGAAGAAGATACATGTAAACAATGCCTGGAGGAATCTGGGACAGCGGCGCATACACTGTGCCAATGTCCGGCGTTGGCTGGCAGAAGAATTAGGATCTCGGGACATAATTAGGTCGAGACCTAGAAACAGCTCTTCCATAAACAGATGCTAGCGTTAGCACTAGGATTCGAGCCCAGGGAAGAATTTTGGAGAAATCCAGAGAGTATCTCTGGGTAAGAGAGACGAAAAGAGACCCGACAGTGGTGGTCTGATTCGATTATCTCTCGAAATTTATATAGCAGCTCAAAAACACCCATCTATAATCAACGAAATTTGAAAGTTCATCAACTGAAACCCTTGTTATGTCAGTGCAGTCTTAGGCCAGGAAAGTCAAACATTGACTAAATCCCCACACTCTGGTAAATGTTAGAAAAAATGCAAGAACTCCAGATAAGATAACTTAAGTGTAGAGGCGAGTCAAACAAAACCTTGTTAAATCCCGATGTACTGTGCTCCAATGGCGGGGGGGACTTTCCCTAGTTGGACACTGGACACTAAAAGAACCAAGGCGCTTCTGCGACTCAACAGATCTAGTATCTCGCTAGTCGCTTATGTCATTATCGGGCATTGTATTCTCGGCAGACACGCGTTAGACTCGGACTGCCATACAATGACTTTTGCAGAAGTTGCATGGATGAGGAGGAAGATGAGTCTGTCACCCACCTCCTCTGCAGCTGTCCCGCCCTATCCAGTTTAAGGAGGGCTTACTTAGGTAACTACTTCCTCAATGATCTAAGTGATCTAAGTTTCATCAGCGCTGCTAATATTCTTAGCTTTATCAAGGGTAGCAAATGGTTTACATGAGTAACCGGTTAAGGAACCCCCAACACCAGTGGTATGCACAATGGGCCGACTTACGGCCTAAGTTTTTGCCCGACTTGTCTTCGACCAAATTCGAACAATTTGCAAGCTTTGTTCTCGCTTTAGACCATTCGTGGTGAAATATAAGACCAAACTGACCACAAGACAGTTGTCAAGTTGCCAAAAAACAGATTTATAAAAAGATTACGTATACGACCGAGTCATTCGATCTGTATTCGAGTTTGAAAACATAAAAGTTGTTTCAGTAAAATTGTCTGTAATTTTCCTCTTAAGTATGTTTAATCCACAATTTATTTTCCATGCTGATGTGGTTGGAAATATTCACCACACCAATCTGTACAGTATTTACTCTACTTGTGGGAACATTTTCTGGATTTCCCAATTGATGGGTGTTTTAAATGACCAATCTTCAACAGCTCCCCATCAGGTAGCAATGTCTAAATTTTCATTCTCAAACAGCGGTCCACTTCGGTTGTGCCACCTCCTAATGAAGATGTTAGAAAACACCAAACTCCATGTAACTCATTTATTTAGGAATGTTTACTTGAGTTTTTATTACTTTACAAATTACTAAAACTAAATGTCGGATAGTTCATTCCATCTCACACTCTACACACCTTCATTGAGTACATTTTGAATACCCTAAAGATGAATAGTTTATCGTGTTTGACCGTAAAACACCAACTGTTCTGATGTCAAACTTAAGGAACAGGAGTGAGTGATAGGTCCCCCCAGATAGGTTGTAATTTGTGTGTGTGCACGGTGTACCTATATTTTATTTACATGCAACGTTCTATTTTAGCTTTAACTCACATAAACATAAAATCGTTTGTAAGAAAAAAAATAAAAGCACCAGCAGGAGTATTTTCAAATTTACGAGCACAACTTTGTCAAATTGTTTCATAAGGGAAATTTCATAACAAATTTTGTTTCATTTTTAAATTGAAGTCGTCGGATTTTTATTTTAAAACTTCTCCCTGTGTTAAATGGCAGACAATGCTTGTATTTTTTTTTGACAAAACAACAAAAACATAAACTTACCAGGAAGCACGGGTATCGATCCGAATCCTAATAAAATCCAGCAGAGGGCATGCAATGGTTTTTGTAGTAAGTTCATTATAATGGTTTTCAAGAACATTTTCGAGGAAAGTGTTTTAATTTTTTCTTGTTCTTAGTTTATTTAACAGGAGTATAGTTGATATATATATATATATAGTAAATATAGAGAGTGAGTGAGAAAAAAGGGGGATTATGACGCAAAGTTTGCTCGACTTCTTCGGAGTATCTTCTGGTATTGACGCTTATTGCACACCCATAAGAGGGCTGTCTGTGAGTCGGTGAAACCTTTGTCAGCACAACCTGTCAGCTGAGATGAAGTTGAAACGATTTCATGCGCAATTGACTGGATGCGTACGAGTGAAACGACTACGTTGTTGACTTTGGCCTGCTGGTGTGTGTTTAGTAGAAATTCAGATGCATATTGGATAGTGGTGTTGTTTTTGTTGTTGATGTTATTTTTGCTATTGCTGTTGTAGTTATTGTTGTTGTTGATGTTGTTGTTTGCATAGCGCTGTGTTTTACTCTTTAGTATTTAAATTAAAATTAGAAATTAATCAAGAAAATTAAATCAGTACGTATATATATATATTTTTTATTTTATTTTGTTTGTTGAGTATTTTTTTTTTTTTAATATTATTGTTTAAGAATATATTCCATATATTCGTTTAGTTATTTATTTTGGGGCATTATTTAACTTTTAATATTTTTAGTTATTTTGTATTCAAGTTGTGTTTGATTACATATCTATCATCGCATATATTTTATTTTGTAAAATTTTATTAGTTTTATTTATTTTTTAATTTACGTTTAAATTGGTTGATTAATATTTCATTTAGTTTTGTGTATTAAAATTAAATAAGTTTTGTTTATTTTACGTTTGAGTTGTCCATAATTAAGTGATCTGTTTTCTTCATTCTTTTAACTACTATTTTGATTCTGTATTGATGTAGGGTGAAACAAGTGCTGATCTGAAAAGAAAAATTACCAAACATAGCACAAGTTAGTAAGATACATTAAATGTGAGAAAAAAGTTAAAGAAATTTGAAATCAAGGGTAATGTACAGTAAAATGTCATTGATAAAGAGTGAGTGGTAGAAAAACAACAACGCACTTAAGCTATGTTTACACTGACGAAACCGACAACTGAACTCGAGCTTTTGCTCTTTTATATCAGCAACCAGAAATCTTCATTAAAAAAAGTATCATTAGATAATATATCGAAGACCTGGGTTAAAATTAAGACTTTTCATTAAGCTTCTCTTTAGACTAAACAAAAAAGCTTTGAAAAATCTGCTATAAATATGTAAAAAAAAAGGAGTTTAAAAATTGAGTTAAGTGTATTGTATTGTATTTAATCAAACTTGTTATTTTACCAACTCAAATTCGGTGTGATGAGACGAGACAACGGAGCGGTAAAATAAACGCATTTGTGGATTAGTTACACCAACAACACTGCACACCGTGATAGATTCCAACGAATACTTCACACCTCAAAACGTATAAACAAATAATCGTCAATTTCTCTAGTTTTGACAGCATCTTTTTACTGATAATAGCAATTCGAGTGTATTGGGAGCGTTTGGAGCGAACGCCAAACATCAAGGAAATTAAGTGCCTTTTAACATTAATTACTAACCAATTGACTAATGAAGGCTGAAACCTGGCGGCAATTTTTCGCTTGGCCATATTTGTATTGAAAATACAGAATCGATTGCTAAAAATTGCTTAAAACATATCTATCTTTCTATACATATAATAAAACTGTAGCCGTTTTCTATGTTCGGGGTTGGCGTGAAAACTACTGTACAGATTTCGATGAAACTTTTTTTGAAATGTTAGTTAAGATTCTGAGAAGGTCATAGGTTATTCCTTTTATTACCATGTTTATTTTTTGGGAGCGTTTTTAACCAAAATGTGTTTTTTTCTGACTCGCCTTTAGCTCGCCATTACTAAAACAATTCTTAATCAGTGCAAACAAACTAAAATACTTAAGAAAGCCAACACTCCCATAATTATTTTAAGCAATCAATCAGCTTTCTGTGTCACATCTAGAAGCTGAGCTACTACCCAAAATCTAACATGAAAAAAACTGAATTTATTTCCTCGAAAATCGAAATCGAAAATTTATCAGCAACCTTTGTTCTTGATCGTTGTTCTGCTTTGGGGTGGTGGGTGACGCACATCGCACAAGCACATACATTGCAACAAAAACTGCGTCGTCAATCCGATTAAGTGAAACGACAGAGAAGTAGGCGAGGTTAACAATGTTTTCCTTTACGCAGTTGGGTGATGTTTTAAGTTTCTTTGAAGAAGTATCGTTGCAGTAGTGTGTGTGTGAGTATATTAAACTATATTAGGTATTTACTAACATCAAATACACCTATTCCTTGTACAAACTCTCAACAAAATTAACAGCTGTCAGACAGGCATAGATCTCTACATATTATTTTTTTATCCACCAGATGTCGCAGAAGACCTTTTCCATTCGTCAATAGCATCCATTGGTGTCCCGAACTCTATCAGATTTGCAGCATTTTTTTAATTTTGTGTAAGTTTTTACATATCACATGGATTCTGATTGACACAACACCGATAGGAAGCCAAACTGTCATATTTTTGAAAAAAACTAAGGGGGCCAGTGCCAAGAGGATTGCGAGTTGGGGCCTTGGGGGTCTCAGTCTGATTTGTCTATGAGCAGAACAACATGTAATGTCGTCCGAATTTCATAGACAAACTTCGCCTCCACTTCAAATTGTTTTTTCTCAAAATGGTTTGCTTTTAATTGTTCACCCTTTTCTCGATTTGCTGCAGAATTATCCACTTGATTAAGATAGATATTTTTTTTTTTTTGAGATTTATCAGAACTGATTGGATGTCATTTAGCTTGTATATCATTTGAGTTTGACGTCTAGCTAGCCATCAACCAGTCATTGGAATGCGGTCACTGTGCTCTTCCTCATTTTAAATCTTTTCACCATACAGCTTAATGCTAAATCGTAAGAATTAAATAAACCACATAAAGTTCAATACTAAGTTAATATAAACATAGACCCATACAGCTTCAATTGGAATTTGAGTTGTCTACTGTTGCCCTGGGTATATGAATTTTGGTAAATCTTATGCCAAATTTCCAAGGTACAACTAAATTTCTTATGAGGGGGAAAATTTCCAAGAAGAGTTGTAAAATATGTAGGGAATTTGAGGGATAAGGTATCAACGTCGAATTACATGGTGCTTTTGGAATTCCACTATGAAAATAGCGTAGCTCTTCATTTTCTATCAAATTACATTTTTCTATCTACGAAATCTAATAATGAGCAAAACCTCCCTAAACTGATTTATTCAGGAATTTTATTCCAATGTCAGGGAAATACTATAAGTATTTCCTTTTAACGCGCATAATTTTAGGAAATCCTGAAAACCACAGGATTAGTAGAAATTTAAATTAAGCGACTTAACAACTGGATTACCCGTTGCTGTCAAATTAGTTTTATTAATAAATGGTGCGACTTCATTTCTCGACGAAGAGGCCCACAATAAAATACAGTTCTATTGATCAATTTCAAGTTTGTATGCGCAAAATGTCGCACATCCTTCTTATGCAACTGGCATTATTTTCTCATCCACACGCTATGTGCATAGATATTATCCCCAATAGCTGTATGAGTATGGCCTACCCCATAGTTTGTTGAATTATGCTGCCTCTTGCTTTAAGCATTCATATGCATATACGTACTATGTATGGATGTGCTTATTGATGTTGCTTTTTGCTGCTACTGGTTTTTGCATTTTTGATGTTTGCTTGTTTTGTATACATTATGCCTTACTTCCGGAGTCACCTGTTTGCCGTTCTTAATTTTCAGTTTATTTCTCTTCGTGTGTGCCTAACTTGCAAAACTCCCCTATTCAGTGGCGAAGGGGAGTTTTGCAAGTATAAGTATTTGACACAATTATTTTCTATTGACTGAAATGCCATCAATTATAAACATGATTGAGAATGAGAGCGCGTGACCTTTTGCAAATAGGTGTGTGTTTAAGAACGTGTAGATAATTGTCGTGTCGCATAATCGGAACAGTAGTCTAATAAGTCTGACAGCTAACTAACGCGTTTTGTCTTAGTTTTAATTGGCTTGGATTGATAATGGCCGTCGTTGTTAAGCAAATGATCTACAGCATTGACAGTTGTGGTGACAGTTCAAAGAGGAGGCATTTAAATAATGAAACAGCACTCGAAAGTTAAGTTGGTTTCGCTGTCAGCGGTGACAGTTTTCTTGGTTAACCACACTTGCTTAATTTATAAACTAAAATTAAAATGGCTGGCCGAAAGAGCCTCCTCATTCAGATCATGCACGATTTTCAAGACTGGTTGAAATAGAGATAGTTGTGAAAGAGTGCTTACCGTCTACTGCTGTTCGAGGGCTCCAAAAGGGTCTGTCACACTCATACCACGTTATATTATTATGGGTATGAAGCAAGCTTAAGTTCTAGATGAGGTGGTATTGACGACTTTCGCGTTCATTGCAAGTATGTCTAGCTTGCACTGCACTAATCCCCTTTTTTGTCGGCAAATAACCAACTGAGAGAGCGACAATACTTTATTAGCAATGCTGACACTGTAACCTCTTTTTGGTATTCAATATTTGGTGACTTCGTGCTCACAAGAAACGACCCATAAATATACCGCCATCTTTGGGCTACGCACCTACATCGCGTCGGCAAATTTTGAAATAAAATCCTTCCTCGAAAACTCTGAATTTATTCTTTTAAATTCTTATAAATAAAACTATTTCATTCCTACCCATTCGTTTTGTTGGGTTACTCCAACTTCCTCAGGGGAACAACAAAATCACTTATCATTGTAAAAATCATTTCGTCTGTTATTTGAACTCGAAACTTTCCACTCAACAAACGATCTATCAGTACCTCAACCTGATGGAAAAAAAACAAAATTGTGTTTCCGAAAGAAATCGATGGTGTACTTTGACGAAATGAGAACTTGTCAACTTGAACTTGGTTGTCTCAACTTTAAAATAAAGCGCACGACTGGATCGCACGAAACTTTATCTTTCATATCATCAGTTTGGTTGGTTTATTTTTCTTTTATAGGCTATAAAATCTAAAAATGGTAGGCCATGACTACTTCGAGTTTGTGATGAAAGAATTCAGAGATTTGTTTTGAAATTTACACGTGTTTGGGGGTAAATAATGTGTAGACTTCAATTGGTTGGAATTTCATGATTAATATGGTTGAAAAAAGAAGAAGGGAAATATTTGCAAAAAGGAGTTTCTAGTAGTTGTGATAACATTTTAACTGGTAGTGCGGTAATGTTTATAAGACGGCATTATTTACAATTTCTTAGGAAAAATAAGTACGGGGTTTTATTAACAATACTTATGTTATCGTAAATAAGCATTTTAGTCAAAATCTTTAAAGCTGCTTTTGGAAAATAGTGCGTACAAAATAGTAACAAATATTGCAATGTTTAGTTCGAAAAATAATCTAGCTCAACTATTTAGCAAAAACTGAGTATAGGGTATTGTTCAGGATGTTAGTATTACGTGGTTTTTTAAGTTTTATTCAAATCGAAAATGGCGTTTTCGAGATATGAACAGTTTTCAAAATCACAGTTTCTGGTGCTTAGAATTGAAAATGAAGGACGCAATAATGTTCAAAACGTCAATTTTACTCCAAGTATACATTTTGGTCAAATCGCTTTAGCTGTTTTCATGTAGGTAAAACAAAAGAAAACCAAATTCTCAAAATATGCCTATTGTTCAAAAATCTATTATAGACAATTTAAAGAAAAACTGAGTTTGCTTTCATGTTAGGAATGACCATATTACATAATAAAATAATTTTTGTTGCAATCTTATTGACCGTTTTCGAGATAAGGACACTTTTCAAAAGTACCGTTATTTTATCCAAAAACTGGGTGTACAGCCATGTTGACCCCATATAGCGAAGCGTAAGTATACATTTTGGTTAAAATCGTTATAGCCGTTTTCAAGTAAACCATAATTAAAGAAAGTCTTAAAAAACGACATTTTTCCAAAATAGTCCGTTGAACGATAGTTTTGGGAAAAACTGAGCTTGCTATCATGTTAGGAATGACCATATTACCTTAAATATGATTTTTTATCAAAAAAGTTTTGACCGTTTTTGAGATATATCCAATTTTCAAATTGACTGTTATTCGATTTTTTAGCGAAAAACTGGGTATGCAGCCATGTTAACCCCACCTACGTAAGCCCAAATATCAATTTTGGTTGAAATCGTTAGAGCAGTTTTCGAAAAAATCAAACGTGTTTAAAACCGTTATATGGGAAGTAACCGTTAATAATGGGGTTAACGTATAAAAAATAAAGTGCACGACTGGATCGCACGAAACTTTCTCGTTCATATCATCAGTTTGGTTGGTTTATTTTTCTTTTATTATTGGTGATGCTGGTAGGTGGCTATGACTCGAAATAGGGTTTGTGATGTAAGAATTCAGAGATTTGTTTTTGAATTTGCACGTGTTTGGGGGAAAATGAAGTGCGGGTTTCTCATAGTTTAGACTCCAATTGGTTAGAATTATTTTAAGGTTCATGATTAATATGGTTAAAAAAAAGAAGAAGTGAGAAATTTTTGCTAAAAAGGAGTTTTTAGTACTAGTTGTCATTACATTTTAACTCGTAGTGCGGTAATGTTTAAAAGACGGCATTATTTGCATTTTTCTAAGAAAAACTAAGTACGGAGTTTTATTAAGAATACTTATGTTATCGTAAATAAGCATTTTAGTCAAAATCTTTAAAGCTGATTTTGGAAAATAATACGTACAAAATAGTAACAAATATTGCAATGTTGAGTTTGAAAAATAATGTTGCTCAACTATTTAGCTAAAAACTGAGTATAGGGTATTGTTCAAAATGTTAGTATTACCTAGTTTTTAAAGTTTTATCCAAATCGAAAATGGCGTTTTCGAGATATGAACAGTTTTCAAAATCAGCGTTTCCGGTAGTTAGAATCGAAAATGAAGGACGCAATATTGTTGAAAACGTCAATTTTACTCCAAGTATGCATTTTGGTCAATATTGTTTTACCCGTTTTCATGTAGGTAAAGCAAAAGGAAACCAAGTTCTCAAAATATGCCTTTTTTCAAAAATCCATTATAGACAATTTAGAGAAAAACTGAGTTTGCTATCATGTTAGGAATGACCATATTACATAAAAAATTAATTTTTGTTGCAATCGTATAGACCGTTTTCAAGATAAGGCCACTTTTCAAAAATACCGTTATTCGACTTTTTAGCCAAAAACTGGGTATGCAACCATGTTAACCCCATATAGCGTAGTGCAAGTATGCATTTTGGTTAAAATCGTTAAAGCCGTTTTCAAGTAAACCATAATTAAATAAAGTCTTAAAAAACGGCATTTTTCCAAAAAAGTCTGTTGAACAATAATTTAGGAAAAAACTGAGTTTGCCATCATGTTGGGAATGACCGTATTACCTTAAATATGAATTTTTGTCGAAATAGTTTTGACCATTTTTGAGATATGACCAATTTTCAAAATTACCGTTATTCGATTTTTCTGCGAAAAACTGGGTATGCAGCCATCTTAGTTACATCTACTTAAGCCCAAATATCAATTTTGGTTGAAATCGTTAGAGCCGTTTTCGAGAAACTCAAAATTGCTGAATACCGTTACAACGGCAACACTTAACGTGCAAAAAAAAAAGTGGCCCGAACTGTAAGCCCACCAACTCCAAATCCGAAGTTTGAAAGAAATCCGTCCAGCCGTTTTGCGCTGTAGAGCTCAGGAAGGACGGACAGACGGACAGACGGACAGAATTGCGAGACCCACTTTTTCGAGTTCCTCTATCATCGTAATGTCAGATTTGATTAAAATCTCGAGTTCGATTTTTTGTACGATTACAATACCTTTCTCTTACTACGTATACGAGAAAGTTAAAAATGGCCCCGAACTGTAAGCCCACAAACTCCAAATCCGAAGTTTGAAAGAAATCCGTCCAGCCGTTTGCGCTGTGGAGCTCAGGAAAGGACGGACAGACGGACAGAATTGCGAGACCCACTTCTTCGAGTTCCTCTATCATCGTAATGTTAGATTTGATTAAAATCTCGATTTCGATTTTTTGTACGATTACAATACCTTTCTCTTACTACGTATACGAGAAAGTTAAAAATGTGCTATTTAAATTTACTAATCAGGGAAAGTATCACAACAACAAACAAAAGTGTCCAAGATAATTTTAACAATGGGAAGTCTTCGATTTCGACTCGCAGAAGACTCATTCACTTACTTGAAGTGCGCAACACTTAGAAGTTATGGCTGAGGTAAATTCCAAAGTTTCCTAAGTAAGTAGATAACTTTTAATTGTTCGCCTGCCATGACAATAATCACACTTCTCGAGTTTGCAAATATAAAATAGGTCCATTAGAAAATGGTCAAATAGCTACCGCCCAAACGTGCACTGTATTTACACGGGTTTATTACACGATAATCTGCAGCAAATGGCATACAACTCTCAAGACCATTTTCCAACTAATTCCGATACGATTTTGAAATCACCAAATCGTGCTGCGGATTTCATGGCCTACATTAATGTAGTACTTAAAAAATCGATAATCACACCACCACCGAGCACCGACCATCAGATTCAAGTAGTTTCATTTCAGTTTATTTAAATTGCTACGATGGGTTCTTTGAAAAGTTAGTTATGCGAACAGATTACTTCAGAAGTTATCTTTGACAACACAGCTATACACTCAATACAAACGGCTGCTTAGACACGTGCAAGCATCCCTGTTGATAAGGTACGTACCTATACATCTATACAAAGTTCCACTTAAATGAGTTTGATTAGTTTTTCGGAAAGTTATTTCGAAAATTTTCAAACATTGCCTATGTAATACGATAAGCTACAACAAAAGCAATCTTCCAGAAGTGACACGTAGTTGAATCAGAGTGAAAGTGATTCTAAATTTAGAATTACCACAAAATTCGATTTCGTATATCCGGATGTGACCTTTTGCAAAAGGTCTTCTACCTGAATTTGATTTGGTTTTACCTATTTTACATTATGTACATCAAAAGGAGGCAAATTTGTCTGTAGTCCTTTCGATAACCAATCGGTAACCATCATTGATTAATAGAATTTAATACCTAAGACTGCAATCGAAATGAAAAAACAATTATAAAAATATTACAATCCGCAGTTAAAGAGAGATCCATCTTTCGCTATAAATCAGAACTTTTCCATTAGAGGGATAAAGTTTTGCATCAGCAGAAGTTGTTCCAGTTCAGTTTCATTGTTCATATTCTTTTTCACTATAAAGTATATTTACTATACACAACATATATTTATGTAACATGTTTCGCGAAGCATTAAATCTGCGTTTGAAAACCATGGTAATAACTTCAATAAAAATGTTGACCTAAAAACAGTCCTAGAACAAAACGGCACGATGTTCTTGCGATTTGTAACAAATGTACGTACATTCCATCTGGCTGCAATAATGTCGTTCAACATCTGACCTAACCATGATCTAGATTTAAGACGGCAGATACTCGTGTGTTATATTAAAGTCGATCAAGAGAACAGATTACTCCGAATAGTTGAGGGATATTTGAGTGAAAAATTGTGTGTGACAAGTTTGGAAATGAATCATGGATACACGATTGTGCTAGTTACGCTTGGGGGATGGAGCACTAATTTATTGGTAACAATTATAGTTCGCACTAACATTTCTCACATAAAGGGACTTATCATAGCCGAATTGATTTCGACGTTGACACCTGTAACAGCGAAAATCTTTGCAAGTGGAAAAGTCTATTACTTTTTTATTTCAATTTGTTTTCTTTTTTTTTTCACATTTGCGAATTTTCTAAAGAGGTTTTTGGAAATTAAAATTTAGTAGCAACTTCCATTGACTTATTATATTGTATGGACTGATAGTAGAAAACTTCGCATTGGTTCCAATATTAGCGCTTGCTCTCGTGGTTCAGAGCGGAATAAATTAGAAACTCGCAATTTTTCCAGATTTCTATTTACATCTGACGTTTCTTTTTCGGTGCAGATAGTTTTGCAAAAGAGTGTATTAAATAAATTTAAATAAATATTTTGGCCCGACAGGTCTGTGGGACCCTAGGCCTAGCTTCTCACAATTTCAATTTTTGGGACGAATGGAAGGGATCTACAATTTTACGCCGAGTCCAAACGGCTAAAGGCCCAACCCATAGAATCCGTCGCGTCCGTTGCGGCAACGTATTCGACTGACAGGTTGATAGAATACACAGCAGAGAAAGTGACCCATAGGCATCGCACGTGCCGGATGCGACGGATAAAGTAGGTTTACATTCTACTTTTCTGTGTGCGGCATGCGTTGACAGTTGGCACAGCGGGAGTGGAGCTCTTTCATTGGTGGAAATATTGAGAGTGAGAGAAACTGTCATGGTCATTTGGAAAAATTCAAAATACCTATTTTAAAGAACTCATGTGAGTATATTGTGTTTTCAATGCAATTCGTACCCAAATTTCTTCGAGACACATGTTTGAGGAGCATCTCATTGAGACTATGTATGAAGTGAAGTCATCGGTAGTTAACATGTGCGACGAATTCTATGGGACTGCTCGTTCCGTCCAATACGTCAATATTGCCGGATCCGTCGCCGCAACGGACGCAACGGATTCTATGGGTAGGGCCCTTAATTGAAAAGCTATCTCATGACAGTTTTACTCTCGGATATTTGTCAGACGTTCGCGAGATGTGTCGCAGTGGAAAAAAAACCTTAAGATGTAATTTGGTTCTTTCGGGATTCGAACCTCGCTTAGTAGTCGAACAACTTGAATTGCAACCATTTCACTTGATAGTTGGCTCTAGCATTCTGTGGAGAAATCCAAGATGGTTGTCATTTTGTTTCACTTATTATTCACGAGCGCTAGTTATGTTGGCGTCATTTTCTGTATTGTCAGTTTTGATTGGCCAAGATCAGTCACATGGGGGCAGCTGTGTCAATTGACGTTTATGGAGGGATAGCCGACGAATCTAGTCAAAAAATTCGTGAGTACGAAGTTGACAGCTCGAATATGAGGCTGACGTTGGAAAAGTGACGTTCCCTACCAATCTAGTTTTCGCATTCAGGTTACATCAATTCCAAACAAATCTAGTCGACTTAAGAAAACTAGATTTTTGAATGTGCCCATTGTATGGAACTGACATTTCACTAGCCGTCCATTTATAGTATGTCAATGCCAATTTTAAAACGAAAACCCGTCGAAATTTACTTTGAAAACAGATTTATAAAATATGAACCATTCGCTTCTGTGAGATTTTATTTTTAGAACAAAAGTGGGGATCAGTGTTTTTTAATTAATAAGCTTCCTTAGGACAGTTACACAATTGGATTTTTGTCGGACAATTGCTGAGCAGTGAACAAACTTTGAGATAGAACTTGAGGTTTCCCTTGCTCAGTCGTTGTCCGCCCAGTTTTAGGTCTACCTAAACTTAAAAACAGGGAACTAGAATGTGCAAAAGATGTACATGTAAACTTAGT
This sequence comes from Cheilosia pagana, assembly GCA_936431705.1. Classification (NCBI taxonomy): domain Eukaryota; kingdom Metazoa; phylum Arthropoda; class Insecta; order Diptera; family Syrphidae; genus Cheilosia; species Cheilosia pagana. The sequence continues at coordinate 30,618,299 of OW386168.1, read as the reverse complement.
TGGAGACTGAATATTGAAGAGTGAAAAGTTGACAAAGTCCAGCCTTAGGTTCTTTGTGGTATATCCCCAAAAGTCGGAAAGCTAGTACCTTACCAAATGCTTGCTATTCACAGCGTTCTTTAAAACCTAAATTTATAGAACCCTGAACTTCGAAAATGCAAGGGGTAGATCACGTAGGACAATGATCTTTGGACGATATCGATTTTGAAATGAGTTGTTTTCAAGCAGATTATTTATTTTTTTTTTTGATTATTGTTTGTTTTCCATACATTTGTCGAGAATGAACTACATAGATGAAGTTCTCAAACTCGTAGTTTTTGCACTTAGTTGCTAATTTTGAAGGTCTATCGTTTGAACGATAATCGTTTCAAAAGTTACGTGATTAGGGCGCTCAGGATTAAGAATTTGTGCACTCTTTTTGTAGCTAACTAATCTCAATTTAAGGACTTAGACTAAACATACCAAAGGAGCCTGCTAAGGATTTGTTTGATTGTGGAAGTATAAGGAAATACGAAATATAAAACGAGGTCAATGTCGTGACTATTCGATGGGTCTCTGTCTCAGGCAGACTAACAATGCAATATAATAAAGTAATTTGGCAATGGAGGTAGTTGCGATAATTCAACTACCTCCCGCTTCGCATGTGCCAAGAAAATATTTTGTCTTGTGAATTGAATCATAAAACACATTTCCAAGGCTAAATGCACATTAAATTGTAGTTATCTGTATACATGTACACTGTTGGTATTTTATATTCAAAAAGCAGAATGTTCATAACGTTTCGTTTAGAAAATAAATATATACCATTAGAAATGATATATCGTTATGATTGATACCGCATTATTGACTCTTATATGGCTATTGGAATATTTGCTGTACTGCAATAAAAAAGAATAAAAAAAATACTAAACGATTAAGCAGAAGAAAGTATGGTGCCAGGCCACCGAGAAAGGACATTAAACTTTGAGAGCTCCGTTTTTGTCGGTTTCTTATAACAACTGTCCGTCTTATTAAGGGATAAAGCAAACCTAAGAAAACCAACTAATTTCTAGCTACATGTTTCAATTGAAAGACATTTTGTTTACAATTTGAGAGCTTAAATGTTTCACGACTCTTGAAACATTAAAAGTCTGTTCGAACGCATTAGTCAACCTTATAGTTCTCTTACGCAAAAATTGTATAGAATGACTAAATTTAGCTACTGTAAATTCGATTGTACTAGCGTTAGGGAACACCCCTTAAATGTGGACTGCAATCCTAGTTCCACAGGCACAATTTTACATTTTAGAATTTACTCGGCATTTCTTGTTTGGGGGAAACATTTTGCGTGGAGAACAAGTTAAACTTAAAATCATAAGTTATTATTTGAGGGTGAAAATTTATATGGTATTCACTTTTTGAACACTTTTTTGGAAGCTCGAGAATAGTCAGTACAAAAAATAAAAAAATAGTTGGCCCAACAGGTGTGAAGGGATCGCACCAGCGGTCATTTAACTAATTGCCAAAAGCAATTAATAATATCCAAATCCACTTCGATATCTGATACCCAGAACTCGCCCAACTTGTGGCGTCATGCATAACATTGCTTCAAACATCAGAGTGATATGAACTACATACAGACACTCTTGAACAATTAAATAATGAAAGAGTCATATTACTCTGATGGCACATTCGGTGCATGAAGCAAATGAATATACAAATGTATGTATATGCGATACTGAGGCGAGGGCACGATCAGGGTACACTTGTGGACGACGCTAAATATGTCAACTAAGCATCGTACGCAAGTGAACCCTAAACACTTGAAGTGTTGGGCCGTTTACCCTCGTCACGCGAATATGCTGATTAGGCATAATGTTGGGGTATCGATATTCGAGGTGGATATATCGATTACATTCTCTGTAGTATAAAAGGCAAAAAATTTAAATAAAGAACGCACTTCTACTTCGATCTTCGACAAAACACTTGTTATTTTATTTGGCTTGCGAGCCGTGATTTCAGGTTGTTTGAAGAGTTGTTTGGGATCCCCGCCTTAAGTGCAGACTACTGCCGGAAGGTTTAAGCTGAAGGCGCTATAGCCAGAGCTAGTGGGTACCAACAACAAGTAAGTTGGCCATAGGACCAGCCAACATTACACAGGGTCGTAAGGTACCCAAAGCCTAGTTTCTCACAACTATTCCTTTTGTGGGAGTTTTTTCACATTTGGAGCAAATGGAGGGGCAATTTAATGTCAAGTTCAAACGGCTAATTCATGACAGTTGTACTCTTGTTTGTTTGTCAGACGTTCGTGGAAAAATCTTAAAATGTCTGTTCCTTTACTTTTGAAGTAAAAATGGAAAAGACTGGTAAAATGGTTGTGGAGGGGATGAATTCTCTCTCAAAAAGGGAAACTTACGCAAAATTTAAGGAACGCTTTTTTAGTAACTTGTGCAAAACACAAACGCAAATATTCAAATCAGTTGTAAATTTTCAGGTGACTGACAGTTGTTTCAATTCTTACGCAAAGAAATTTGTTGAGTAAACACTAATAAGAGGAGAAGTATCTTGGTCTCTCGAAACCGCTCTCTTTTACGAATTTCTCGAGTTGTTCTTAATTCGTAAGAATTCGTAAGATTTACAAGTAAAGGAACAGACCTAAAATGTAATTTCGCTGGCTGGTAGTGTACCTAACCAATACAAGTAGGTACGTTTGAATTAGCCATAGAACTTCCTTTTCGCCCCATCGGTACGCGTTCGAAAGTCTGTATAAAAAATTGACATTTCAGTCTTTGCGCTGGAGCTGTAGCACATGTCGTGCCCAACTTTATTTAAACAAAATTACGTTTTATCATTTGGGTTGGAGTTTTACCACAAATTGTGAAATTTCGTGGTCAGGGATATGTTTCGATCTGGTTGTTTGAAAAGAAAGGGTGAGACAAATTTAGCTGTCAATCAAATTCAATTTTAAGGACCAAACAAAAGTGGTGTTAAAATTCGTCGAAAAAATTCTAAATAAAGTGAATTGAAGAGCGGAATTATATTTTTCATTTGAAATAGTTTATTTTTGGCAAGAAAAGGAACGTAAATAAAATTTATGTCATTTTTATTGGAGCTCTATCGGCCGTTCCGACACATAAGAAATTATGTGGTAGACGTCTAGCGCTGAAATGAACGCAGCCATTGTGAAATTGAACGGGAAAATTCTTCAATTTCATTTCGAGAAAAGGAAGGAGGAAACCGAGTAAGGAGGAAAAAAAAGGAAAAGGAAGGAGGAAAAATGTAAAATCATTATTGACAATGAAAATGTAGGTAAAATAAAAAAAAACCAGGGTCGGCATTCTGTAAGGCGTAAACGTTCAAACGATTTCGAGCGCACGAATGATTTGCTCTATGTGACAAAAGGAAAACGTTCTTGCACACGGAAATGGGGACGTTCAAGTATCTAGTTTAGGAAGTCTGACAGGTTTTGATATTTAAAGAAAAATGTCATTTTTTGATATAAATGATCGGATATATATTTCATAATAAAGAGGAAGGTATGCCATTAATAATGAAAAACAACATCAGCCAAATGTCAACCATGACCAGGACCACGCTTACAGGGCCATATCCTTTTCATGAAATTTTCCATAACAAAATCGCAAAGTGGCTGCCCTATGTCCTCGATAGACTTACGAATTCCATCTTTGAAGTCTTGAATCGACGCTGGGCTGTTGGCGTAGACCTTAGATCGATGGTTTCGTTGCTTGTGTAGCACGTAGCTGAAAGTAAACGTTGTCCAGATCAATACCATCCAAAATACGGTGTAATGATGTTTGTGGAATGCCCAATTCCAAACAACGACGAGGAATGGACAAACCTGGGTTTTCTTTAACACTTTGGGCTACAGCAGCAATATTCGTAGTTGTTCTTGAGCGACGTGCACGGGTTTTATTCTTCACATCACTAACTTGTCGCAACAGATCGAAGTTTTCCACCAATTTCTGTATTGCGGTCCGACAAGGTGCTTCACGACCACCCAAAAATGCTTTAGTTTTACGAACTGTGACTGTAAAATTTTCACCATTTCTGTAGTGAATTTTTATAATTTCAATGCGTTGTTGAAGCGTGTATCGTTCCATTTTTAGTAATGGCGTAGTTTCTACTTGTCAAATGTCAAAAAAATAACAGCTTTAAAACTGACAGCTACCGAAATAGCGGGCTATTCAAAATAGCAACTCTTATTGGAAAACCCTTTATTAACTCATTAAGGCTGGTACGCAGTTCACGTGAAATCCAATTTTTCATACAAATTTTTCACTGCGAAATGTCAAAATGTACGCTGTTCAAGTGAAAAATAGTTGTTCAAAAAGTGATTTGTTGGGGTCGTTACTTAAGCTATTTCACTTGGCTTTTATTGTCCGTCGCATTAAATTTTTGACATTTCGGCGTGAAAATTTCACTTTCAATTTCACAGCACTTTTTGGAGAGGAGTGAAAATTTCACTTCACTCGAACAGCGTACCAGCCTTTATTAACAAGTTTATTTTTAGATTGCAAAAGAAGTGTAAACAAAAGAAATTGTTTTATTCCGCTTGCTTGGTTTTAGCTCTGGGATCATTTCTACATTCGAGACAGTATGTACTAGATGTCTAACGGTCAATAGAGCGGGCCCGTTGCCCACAGCATATCTATTTGTGCTAGGTGATAGATGGAGGAACTCTTCTACTCTAGAGGTTTGTAAGAAACCATTAAACACGTTGTAAATAATTTGGAATATGGAACGCAACCATTTATTAGTAAACGTTACAGATCCGTCGACCGTTCAAAACTAAAGGAAAGCTGGAGCTCATATTAAGCTTTTTCTGAAATGGAGCTGTTGGAAGGGTTCCAAGAAAAGGTTGTTCTTACTTTTAGGCTTGTAAACAAAGGTCCACGAAAATAATTATAATCGCTCACAAGGTGTCATTAATCGGGGTTCTAATCAACTTTATGGCTAAAAAGTGACCCAAATGAATACAAAGACAGAAGACGAAGGGACATACATTCCATCGCACATAAAAGTAGAGAAGCTTCAGTAACTATTCAAATGCCGCTTGAAATAATTTGTCCTCTTGTTCGACCAGTCGACTAAATATCCTTTTAGCAAATCTCTTGAATTTCCCAATTCTCACGTTACAGCCACCCATGGGATTAGTGCCAAGCTCTATGCCACAAATTGCGATATTACACGCATAAGTAGGTACATGAATTGGGTTAATGTATTCGTATCGCATACCAATCTAATCCCTGTACGACAAGCGAAAATCTCACATGCATACAGCCGCATCTTGCTGGCTTGTGAAAAACTCCCTGTCGAACATGTCAGCGAATTAATAAGCATCACGCTGCGACAACGAAAACGACAGTAATTCACAATTCAACAACAACAAAAAAATCCACAGTCAGTACAAGCCGTTAATCCTCGCCGAAGCAGGAGGAGTACGTCATAAAAAAAACGACACACATACAAGACTAAAAAACGTCAGGAAGATATCACGTCTTTTTAGAAAGGAGCCTGAATTGAATAGCATCATCAGAAACCAAACACAATGGCACGGCGCGTGTAGGCGATGTTGACGCAATATCCCCACGAAAAAAAAATTAGGACACATTTCCCAGCTAATGTTTGCATTTCGAATTTTTTATTCAAACATCCTGGAATGTTGAAATTTTCACATCGCCAATCAAATAACTGGATAAATGGTATTCAATTTGAAAAATGCGCATTCCCACAATTGGATGTCACGTGTCACACTCACAACAAACCGTAGAAGTCCTTTAAAGCATTTGCCACACCACCCAACGCGCCCACATGCTCATCACAGACACCCACCGGACATAAGGATGCTTATCCAAGGGTAATTACATGCGGAAACTCGGGGGAAATACATTTCGAAAATAGACAACAACTTAAGCACTTAAGCAACAAGCAGACGAGAACAAATTATGATTTCAATTGTTTTTCTTAAAAGTCATTGGTAAACATCATCCACCCACTTAAATGCATATCCAACCGCGCACATTGTGTACATATATTTTAGTAATTTAAAAACGTCAACGAAGAACACAAATAAAAATGTTAATTATCATCATCCACCCCACCAAAACTACCCCCACACAAAGGAAAGGAAGAGGCGGAAAATAAAACCCCTAAGCATGGACAAGAAAATGACATTGGGCGGAGAAGAGTAGTGTAACCATTACTGCAGTGTTCCATGCTAAATACATACGTACGTACTTTTGCTTGTTATCCTTCGGTGATGCCGCACAGATTTACAAATATTCAGAAAGCATAACTTTCATCATGTGCAAATGACAAATCATAACAATGCATTTTTTCCTCTCTCTCTATGGTAGATCCTTCTTTTTAGGCAATCTACTGCAGCACTTTTTCAAACTTTGGGCATTTTTTATAATATATATTTTTTTCTTTATCCAGACATTTTTTATTTTCTTCTTTTTTGTTTGCGTTTTAAGGATTTAAGGATTCAACTGAACGGTACTAATAAGAATAAGAAATTTTCACCAGTTTCACTAGGACTCTTGTTATGCACAAATCTCGTTATCACATCCGTTTTACTATGATTTTTCTCGTTTTCGTAATCCAGTTTCGTGTAAACGTGTTTTCGACGGATTCTATGATGATTTTTGATTTTTATTGGTGCACGAGTTAGATTTTTGATTTTAAGTTAAAGTTGAACTGATTTTTATTTGAATAGAAAAAATAGAGGCGACTAACAAATTGTTGATTAATAGTATTATCGGAGATAGAAAACAGGAGAAAGTATAACGGCAACGACCGACACGTTCCAGCCAACGTCCTATACTAAAAACCCAAAGGATATTTACTCTGACTATTGACATGTCTCGTGTAGCGAGCGTTTCACCAATCTCCGACTCCAATGTCAGTGGGGAAGGTATTTTTATGTCCACAATTTTCCCCAGCTTCTCTTGGCCATAGCTCTATAAGTGAGAGATGGTGCAGCTAATATTTCCCCCCAAAATTCGGAGTGAAGAGTACTTCTGCAGACCCAACGTGGTATTGATAGTTTATGACTATTATTATGCTGATAAGACACAAAACTATTGCAAACTTGTAAAATTTGATTGAAACCAAATGAAAACTGACCCGAAAATGCTGGACTGCGAGTACAGTGGACAGTTAAAGCGAGAGTAACAATTATTTTGTAGTGCAAAAGAGAGAACAAAAACTAAGACATGTGCTGAACTACACTCGATAAAAATGTACTAATATGCCTTGCAAGGTATTGAGTCCTTTGAAAAGCAGCACCAGCAGCCACTTTGCTTTTGCAGAACTTTCCCCCACAAATATGGGAAATTTACCGATTACCGATTCGGCGCACTGGACTTGTTATCCACGCGCGAGGTTTTCGGAATACCTTGCGAAGATTTACCAACAAAATTCTTTGATGCATGGTCGCAAGGGCAGCGAAATCTTTTTGAATCTTTACCTCCGCAGGAGACCAAATTGATTTGAGACTGGTTTATGCAAGAACTGGTAATTCGTATGATCTTGAAGGCATTCCTGTGCTTTCAAATTGATGAGAAGAACGTCACTATATGTAGCACTAGAACAGAACATCTGACATAATAAGGCTTGGATTCGGTTAATCGCTTGGAATATGTAGGTACCACTAGTCCTGTTATAGTAGGAACATGTTAAATTAATGTAATTAATCGGAGTGGAAGGCAAGCCAGATATATAACAAAAATGTACGAGCTTCAGTATGCTGCTCCAGCTTAATTTTATCTCCCATACAAAATTCTCTCCAAAATTGAGCTGAGCTAAATTTAAGCGAATCCCTTTAGCCGAGTGGTAGCTCGAGCTAAAAATCAAACTTTTGTTTCCGAGTGTCCTTCCTGTATCTGTCAAAATTTAATGCGTCGGGTTATTTTATTCAAGCTAAATTTTTTTATTCAAGCTAATTATTTTATTTCAAGCAGACATCCAATCATAACCTGAAGTGGAGTGACTCCACAAGACATTTCATATCACGATAAGCATTATGAGAGAAATTATCCCCTGTGGAGTCGGGGTGTAAAGTGAATGGGCACATTCAAAAACTTAGTTATCTTAAGTCGACTATATTGGTCTGGAGTAGATTTAACCTGAACGAAAAATCTAGATTGGTCGGGAACGTCACTTTTCCTACGTCAGCTACATATGCGAACTGTCAACTTAGTACTCAGTCACGATTTTCTTGACTAGATTCGTCGGCTACCCCTCCATAAACGTCAACTGACACAGCTGCCCATGTGACCGATCTAGGCCAATCAAACCTGAGATACCTACATCAAGTCAGTCAGCTGTCAGACTTACTAAACTAGAACTTGAACGTCCCCAATGCTCGCTTGGTTCTTCTTTTCTCCTCCTCCACGAAGTGGTGTTTTTTCGATAGGAATTTTATGCAACGTGTTCTGCATCTACTGTACATGATAATGAAGACTATGATCGTGCCTGTAATGCTTAAAATTAGCTGCATGCTTCATGTAAACCATTATTTGATTTTGGGCATAATCCCTCACTTTTTATAAGTGCCAAAATCAAAGACTGAAAGTTAAAGATTACAGTTAAAAGAAACAGTCATTCTCACCGAAGTTGGAACTGGAAGTCCTGCCAAACTTACAAAAGTTGCATGACCGTAATTTCGGGAAAAAGGAGAAAACTTCACTAGTTGTCAAACTTAAACGCACTTGCATTGGTTAGGTTAGGTTAGTAGGTTGGCAGGGCAGGAGAAACCTGTACGTGCAACACTTAGATCAATATGTTGATCGCCATATACACTGGAAACCTATGAAAAACCTATGGGTTGGTAAACCAACCCGTCTGGCCTGTCTGAAAGTTCTCCTAAATTAGGTAGATAGGCAATTCAAAAATCAATAAAATAAAAATAATAAATAAATAAAAAATAAATTATATCGAAATTCGAACCCTTACATTTCATATAGAATAAAGTTTTGAACAATAACCTTCGTACCGATAAAAGATTCAAATCAAAACGTCTGCTAACATGCAACTTACAATATTTAAAATCGCATAACAGAATATTAAAACTAATTGCGGATTCGGTTATCCAAGGCACTCGACCAGTTCGGAGAAAAAATTATCCCAAGCGCAATCCATAATAGTGGTAACAGTCCTTTGCAAATATTCTATCCAGTCCTAGACGGCAGCTGGGTAGGTTAAAGGTTGAACTCCTCTAAAATCGGTTTAAAACTTTACTCAGCAAATGTATCAACCTTAAAATTTAAAATGGCAACTCTACGCTCTTTATTTTCATACTTTTCCGGTGGAAGCCCAGGATTACGGCTTGCGTCGCCAGTTTCAACCTATGGCTGCACATATTTTAATCGCACAAATCAACAAAAATCGGGTTTTATGCGTGTACAATCACACAAAATCGTAAATCTGAAAGCCAGAATCTGAGAAGCGCATTCGAAAACCACAATCAATTCAATTGAACGATAGAAAATTGAATGCAATCCCTTCATTGCAAATAAAAGAATATTATACAAAACCCTTTGTAAGCAAATAAAACTTGTTACTTGAACTTTTATTAACGTTTTATTAATTCTCCTATGGGTAGTATGTTTTCTTGAATTTTGGCTTACTCTTTGGTCCATCTGGTCGCTGCGCACGTGGAATATACACTTTATCGTGCTGATCCAAAGTTCTGCGCCATGGATTGATACCCAATTCGAAGAAACGACGTTTCGGCTCCATTGGTCGTGTCTTGTTGTCTATTTTATAGATTCTCTCCCAGAGATAGATTTCAGGGAGCTCAAGATGACGCGGTATATTCGCTACCAGATGCTTGAAGGTATTTTCAAGAAACACTCTTTTATCGTCGTCTGCGATGCCAGCAACCGTAGGGCACTGACTTGACAAATATGGTCGTAAGTCAGTATCGCTCTCGGCGGGTGCGTTACAGTACAGCTCAACCAAATGCTTAACTACGTCCTCATTGAAACCAATGCACTTCCCACTCGCATCGACTTCTTGGAACAAATTCATTTCGTTGGTTCCCCAGCAAAAGTTTGCCTTGGGATTTTCGTACACATGATCCGTATGGATCAGTGTTGTGTTTAATTGATAGCGATAGAATGACCACTGCTTTCCATTCGTTATGACAGTTTGGGTAGTCATGGGGTAGGTAACATCGTTGTAAGTGGAGAATCCATTGTAATTCGCCTGCGCCAAAAGCCATGCAAAACTGGATTGAATGGCTTGGGCGTGGAGTGTTTCTTCGAAGTCTTGGATTCCGTACTTTGAATTTCGAACAACCATATGATCACGAGGATGGAACGATAGAACTCCAAAACCACTTGGACTACCCGGCCAGAAACCTGGAAGCAAATTGTATTACTCTTTGTTGAAATGATATATGGGAGCACCTTACCAGGAATATTTGTTCCATGACAATAGCTTGTCCTGTAGCCAATAGTGCGTGGATCGAATTTGTAAACTGGCACTGATTTTGCTGTTTCAAGGGATACACTATCATCCATTGACTTCATCGGTTTTAATGGTAATTTGTGCCGCAGAGTGAGGTATGGTTCCCCTCTGTATTGTATCAATCGATCGACGGGCATGTCAGCAGTGTCCTCTTGCCATTTGCGGCCTTTCCTACTTTTGACAACATTTTTGGGAGGATTCACACCGCCTACCGCCCAGAATGCCTCATGTCGCGGATTGAGGTCCACTTCTACTTCGGATAAATGTGCAGCGTCGGCATTAAGCGAGTTGATGAGTGTCCGATTGAGGTTCTCGACGATTAGTTGACCCAACAGTTTGTCTTTCTCCTGTGCTGATAAATCGCCGTCTAAACTATACTTCTCCCTGAAAAAAAGAAAGTATATATTTGCAAATTGTGTACAGTATATAAATGAGTACCTAAAGAATTCATGTGAATATTCCACAGCCTCCTTGATATTATCCGAAACACTTTTAACAAGTGATTCCAATTGGGTTTTGCTGGCCTCGTCCTTTGCTAAATTGGGCTGTTTGTCGTAACTCTCAAAGATCGTGCGTGTATAATGTTGAGTTACTGGCAAGCAATTGTATGGATGGTCCACAGAATCCCAAGTAAGAGTTTTATAACCGTAGTATCGTGGCATGTTGATTTTTATTAATTTTTCCTCCACAGTTGTCAAGGCTTTGATTTCCTCATGCCATGAGAATTTTTCACGTTTCAAGCGTGCATCGCGGGTTAAGGGCAATATTTCCGGATACTCTGGGTTTTCCGTAAACTCATCAGAGACCGTGTTTAGTTTAGTTTGAGCTGCGTATAATCTCTTGGTTTCTATAATTCGGCTCAAATGGCGTTTAAGGCCGCCTCTACTTAAGGCAAACATCTTCAAAGAATTTTCACGGAAAAAATCTAAATTTTGGTTATGAAATGAAATATTTGATATGACAATTGACAACCAACAATTTGACAGCTGACAGCTATCAGAAAAGTCAATAATGTTCACAAAGTGCAGCCCAATTCTAATAACTGTTATACTAAAGTCGTAGGTGCGTTTTATTGATTCTTTTTTCAGCAAAGTAAAACAAACGCGATACACAACTACTATTATTGTAGGTACTTGTTTGATTTATCGATTTCCTAAATCCCGCTAGCAACTCCACAGGAGATAACTTCTCTCAAATTAAATGTCTGGTATCCATCTCATAAAATTTTTTTTATCTGCGCTGAGCAAATCATGCCATGACCGGCACGAGAGACTGTACGTGACGTTTTGGTTTTTTGGACAAATAAACTATTCAGTTGTTTATTTTGTTTACTATTTTAAAACAACTACTTGCCTGTTGGAAACTTTTTTTGCAAAATATTTTACGCAACAAACCATAATCGGCATGACAAAACACAAAACATTCAAATGAGACTATAAATGATATTTCCAGACGAAAAAGCAAAAAGAAAAAACAAATATCTGTCAAATTCATGTCAGACATCCATGCCAAGAAATAATTGCAGAGAGAGATCGCAGACATCCAATCATAAGCTGAAGTGGAGTGACTCCACAAGACATTTCATCTCATGATAAGCATTATGAGAGAAATTATCTCCTTTGGAGCTTGGTGTAAAGTGAATGGCGCTGAAAGGTCTCAAAAAGGGTTTAGAAAATACTCATAGTGTCAAGTAGAGTGTAGTGGTTGCAATTAGGTATATCCTGAAGATTCTTATTTGACTTTATTTGCTGAGATAGTTGAATATTATTGCCGATTATTTAATGAAAATATGTTCTTAAAGATGCGAAAAACGCAATATTCTCTTAAAAAAACATTTTTGCAAAACAAATTTCGAAAAAGCAATAATTCGTTTTATAACAGTTGAAAAAATAAACCAAACTTCAGTAAACACATCCCTATACGTCATCTCCATATCAGCCAGATGTCAAACGATTTCTAAAAAAAAATAATCTGGCAATCGTCAATCGTCATTCGTACGTACCGCCGCAAATTTGTGTAGGTTTTTCTACTTTACTAGGTTCGAAAATTCATATATCAAGAAAAAGTGTCGATACGGAGAAAACTGGGTAATTCAAGATCACATTTATATACAATTAAAAGCCGCCGAAAGCGTATCCATTACCTTCGACAGAAAATTATAAATTTTGCACAAAGCATGAGGTAATTTTATTTCGGAATTTATATTTTTGCCCAATTAATTGCTACAGCTATTGCCGCCCGAATCACATTTTTTCCCACTAAAATCAAATTGGCAAAGCCTGCATAAGTGTATAGAAAAGTTCCGTTACTCGCTTGCAGTTGATAGAAAAAAAAATGTCTAAAATTGCATTGTTTTCTGTTATGTTGGTTCGATAATGCAAACACCGCCTTTATTGGGTCATACGTAAATTTGTGTGCATATATTATGCAAATGCTGAGAAATTATAACCAAACTTCTGCAAAATATCTAATTTTGTAAAGATTTATTGTTTCTGTTTGTCTTGACTAAATAACGACACGTCTGGAGTACCTACTTTAGAAATGAGCGTATTGCCGAGTAGAGTATGCCGGTTCGTAAAGTTTTTCAAATCAATATCGGTGAAGTAGTGCCCACCAATGGATGTGGTTTTACGCACTTAACAAAATTGTATACAAATTGATAAAAATTCAAAGATGTAACTACTTGTGAACAATTGGTTTATATGTAGGTTGACGCCTTTATTTAAATCACAAAAATATATATTTTGAATGGATTTGTTCCGATGCGGAATTAACTTGTGTTTGGCGTTTAACATTTTCGAACGTAGGCTAATTGTTTTGAGTTTCACAATTTCTTCAATTGAAGGTTCTTTTTCATTAGCACGCGTTATCACTTTGCCCATCAATAGCTGTTTTTCTTTTCTTTTTTTTTTGATGGAGGGGAAGAGACGAATATATAATATCTTATCATAAATGTGCTCTACCTTTGTTTTCAATGGAACATTTCTGTTCTTTGCTATTAAGCCCAAAAGTTCATCATTTAGGTATACCGCCTCCTTCAAACACTGGTTCTATATATAGGATACAATTCTTAGTATGATGTCAAGGTCATACTGCACAAGAAAACAGCCGACAAACTAAACTCTGAACATTATATTGCTACTAAATCAATCTCTTTGAAAACGCTCTATCAAAAGTTGTTTGGTTTTTAAGAACCTCGGTAGCTTTCAAGTCGCATCGTCTTTGTTGATTGGTGGCTAGCCAGGGTACGGCTTTTATTCGAAGTTTATTGTGGCAAAACCAGAGCGGTTGCACACAAGCATAACAACATATTTCTGTTTGCTAAATGATTTCCAAAGTACTTTAAGTGCTCACTGTTTATCCAGTTCATAGCACACTTGTCAAATTTGACAATTTTGCTCTGTAATTATAAACGATGCCGCGTTGGGCATAACGCTGTTATTCTCTTATACACCTGGGTATGGTAATATTATAAAAATATCGCTTACATTTATATTACATTTTATATTACTGCCTGTAGTCGTAACCCACTTCAAATTATTTTAAGGTTAGTATTTTTGTTACAAGCTGAAAACAATCAAAAAGTCAGTTTAAATTGTAATTTATTGCTTAGAAGTTTCGACAAAATCTCTGCTGTAGTTGCGCCAATGCCCAAAAAAACTACATATGACATTTCAGGTTAGGTACCTTATAAGAGTCTAACTTAATTTCCCTTTTGTATGCAATTTGTACCTATGCATTTATAAGAAATACTAAACATATTTGTTCCTATTTACCTCTTTACAGTCATTAGTCTAGCTCATCTCATATCGGCTAACAGAAGAAGCGCGGCAATAGAAAACTAAACTTCAGTGCTACAGCGACATGTAAAGCCAGCAAAGGTTTCTGTCATTCACATTTAACTGAAAAACGTTGACAACGAAAGCGAACAATTGTCGAGGTAATCCCAAGTGTACGCTGCAGACTCACCCGGATACATGAGTACGAACATTATTGAAATTTCTCCTTATAAGATATATATTGCCTTTTTGTTATACACAATTTATGCAAAGAGCTAGACACTAAAATTACAGTTACAGAATACCTTTCCATATTAAGCGTAAACAGAAAGATAAATAAGTTTTTTAGAAATGTTCGCATCGGATTTGAAGATTATTTCATTAGCTCCAAAGGATGTTCTTACATGTACAAACGATAACACTTCGCCAATGATAAAATATCAAAAACAACAAAAATATCAAAACAATGTTACACATCACAACAATAATAATAATAATAATAATAATCGAAAGAAACTGCAAAAGAACCCAACAAACAACACGTGTAACACCAACAAGCATCACACCACAAATAGTCAGTCGTTCACAGCGAACAATCGCAAACGGATCAATCAACAGCAGTTGAATATCAATTTTCATTTTAAAAACAATAACAATAATACGATAAAGAATCAAAATATTTATATACCCACAAGCATTAGCAACAATATCGTTATTAAGAATAGCAAATGCAGTGACTCTACTTTGGCATCTCCTAGTATTCCGAAGAATCGCTGTGATTCGTTTGTCAATAAGAACATCGCCTCAAGTGAATTTAGCAAAGTGTCCTCGTTTCAAAAATCTTCATCAGCTAATAGCTCATCTGTATCGTCGTCCTCCTCGTCGTCGTCGTCGTCATCATCATCATCATCATCCACATCAGGCCACAACAGTAGTATTAGCAACAAAAGCAGAGTACCAATCAAATTTGTTTCTACATCAACGCATCGCAAAAAGCCGCAACTGACTGACGTAGATATTAAGGGTAATAAGAAGTCTTTATCGCCTGTTTCGCCCATGGTGATAAACACTAACAGCAGCAACGCCGGCGGCTCTCATAGTTCAAGTAACCAACAAATGTCTGCTGTTTTCACATCGTCTAATGCTAGCGTAGTCTCCACAGCGACACCAATCGTCTCATCGTCGGCGCCGGTTTCACCCAATTCGTATTCGCTAGACTTTCTGCACTCGGTTGGCATGCAGATGGCAGGTGGTGTTGCTGTTGACGCAGTTAGCAATGGAAACAATCACATATACAGTAGCAGTGCTACCGTATCGCCAATTCGAAGCGTTGCCGATACACAAAGTATGGGTATGCAAGGTCAGCGAATAATCTACCAGGATATCCCACCCCCAGAAAAAAGAATAAGCTATAACGAACACCAACAAAAGTACAGTCCGGTCCCTAAGCTACAATCGCCTTCGTATAATGAATACCCTAGCTATGATATTCCAATTTTAATAAATAATCCCCATCATGGGGTCAATTCGATGGGCACACATTTGCCCGCGGATAACTTTTCTTCGCCGTATAACAACTACCCGCCTTTAAGCAACTACAGCAAGCGAAACAATTACATTCCCGTGTCTTATACGTACCAAAAGTGCCAAAACGAAAGTAAAAATGCTCAGCAGCTCGACAATGGCTCGAGTGGTAATGGCAATGCAATGAATGCTTCCAACAATGGTTCCGCCTATAATCGCAACAGGAACCAGGTGAAAGTTTGGAATACCAACAACACGAATGTACATATCACCAAGAACGTTTCGAACACGCTGAACAAGCACCTGCCTAACTCTAACTCAGACTCTGGCCAATCGCAGATAATTCCCCGCGTTAAAAATCACCAGAATCTGCACAACCTCAAGTACGTGACTACCGACCCAAATAACAACAATCGCTACGTCGAAAATGGTCGATCACAGTCGGCCAGTCCGAAGGCGGAGAATCAACTGGAAATTCACAACAAAATGAAACCAGAATGCAACTGCAGAGGCCCGCCTCCATATGTGAACACACAGGTTAAAGTTGAGTCTGTGACCAGCCCAGGTGATGTCACTCAGGTGGGGGTAGCCAGCGAAGGCTATGAATCTGATTCGTCAAATTCCAGCTGCGGCAATGTTAAGAAAATCGACACTAGCAGTAGTAACCAGCTTTCGTCCTCATCTTCGTCTACATCATCGACGGACATTTCATACGCGCATCCGTCAAGTGTTACGTCACTTTTGAATTTCCCAACATCATATGCCGAAGACGATTTGCCTATCCATCATTTCTACGGATCCGAACAGAATCTATCGCACTGGATACCAGCGTTGCACGCGCAGTTTATGTATAGTGCACATGGCAACTACACCATCAATGAGAATGCGGGCGACTTGCAACAGCAGCAAATCCAAGCTTCGAACATGAAAAAGAGGTTCATAATGAATTTTAACAATTATTCAATGCATTAACAACATGTTTTGTTCTTTTAGCCAAGCACATCGCAATTCGTTTCGCGGGGGAAGAGGTCGAAATTTCATTCACAGCAACAATGGTCGATCCATTCAATTTACGAATGAGTTTTTCTTCACGCCGCCAGATAGGTTTCTAGCTCGATCTCATCTAGTGGAGTTGAAAGAAATGCCACGCTCATTGCTGACCGGTACCAAATGGGACAATTTATCGCAAGCGATCTGGACTAGGTTTGTAGCCGCGCAGCAAACGGAAGACACTTTCAAACGAAAAATGCGTCTGTGGCGGTACTTGTACATCATAATAAAGGTAAGTAACTGGTCGCTGAATGATGGACAAGTTCATGTTGGTTTTGTTGTTTTAGAACGCCTATCCCCGATATGGGCTTTACTTAGTTGGTTCAACGATATCGGGATTCGGTGCCGAAACATCTGACATCGATATGTGCCTTGTGTCGCGAGCAATGTCTTCCATCGATCCAAGAATGGAAGCTTTATTTAATCTTACTCTGCTGAGGGATTGTTTGAACAAGACTGGTGAGTTGTGATTGTTTAAAAAGTGAAAAAAGGCTTTCAACTTCTTCTTTTTTACAGGGGAGTTTGAGAATTTTAATCTCATCGAAGCTAAAGTTCCTATACTGCGATTCAAGGACAGAGTCCACAATCTGGAAGTAGATTTGAATTTCAACAACTGTGTTGGCATCAAAAATACGCATTTGATGTATTGCTATTCGCAATGTGAGTACAGGCAGACGTTTATTCTAATTCTCAGTTTCACATGCACTCGTAAATTCATAAATGTTTAAAGAACTTGAATCGTTATGATCCGTATCAGCAAACAGCCGATTTTTGTGTTCAGTCTTAATTCTCAGAAAGATGCCTAGTCTCGCCTGAGGTTTCCCCTACTCGAAGTGGTAAAACCTTTGTTAAAACGGTATCTGTTTTAAATAAGCGTCATAGGTCACAAAGTTTTATTGCAGCGTTCATAATATAGTTTTAGAGTTTTTATCTTGTCTAACAGTTATTTACTTTCGAATGTTTATTTTAGTGGATTGGAGACTGCGACCGCTGGTGCTCGTTACAAAACTTTGGGCACAATACCACAACATAAACAACGCAAAAAATATGACCATATCAAGTTACTCTCTGGTATTGATGGTCATACACTTTTTGCAATGTGCGGTGACTCCACCTGTGCTGCCGTGCTTACACGAAATGTATCCCGATAAATTTCAGTTCATTGTAAGTTCAATGATAACCAACTAATAACTACGCACAAAACAGATACCCATTTCCTCTCAATTGCAGCTGCGAACAAATGACTTTGGCTATGTGGACATGAACGAAACAATTGGACCATATGAGTCTCAGAACACTCAGCCCATTGGGCAGTTGCTTCTACAGTTTCTACAATACTACAGTACTTTTAAGTGAGTTTATTTTAACCTGGCATTGTTGCTTAAAGTGAATTATAATGCGTTTGTTTCCGTGCAGCTACTCTCAATACGCAATTTCCATTAGAACGGGAGCATTAATTCCAATCGAGTATTGTCGCCAGGCAAAATCATTGAAAAATGATATCCACCAATGGAAAGAGTTGTGCATAGAAGGTAACATTTTCTAAACATAGTTTTTTCTAGTCCCTAATTCTAATCGATTTTCCAGAACCATTTGATCTCACAAATACTGCCAGATCTGTGTATGATTTTGAAACTTTTGAGAGGGTCAAACTGGTATTCATGTCGTCGTGTAGAGCTCTCCAAGAAACTCTAGATATAAATTCCATATTCTCGCCAATTATTCCACAAGCAACGCTCATACCTCGTCCAGTACAAGAACATTGAAAACAATACACACCAGTTGCGGCTGCTGCTGCTGCTGCTGCACATCAGACAGTGAAAATATGTCATCTTCAGTGATATCGCCAATCGTGTTGAATGCAATATATATAAAGTAAGTCATTTATTTTCTTTAAATTGTTAGAACCATGGAGACGGGTGTTTTAGAAATGTTTTAGCGACTATATTCTATGTACATAGATAAGATGTATATTATCCTATAAAATCAAGAAGACTGATTAGATAGAAAATATTTATTATCGAATATTGACTGTATAACAAAATAAGTAATTTATACTAATAACTTGTGTGTTTTTTGTCTGTAAGTAAATCATATTGTTGTGTGTGTGTGGGTGAGTTTTGGACAGATATGGTCTTGGGAATAAATAATAATAACAAATAGTTGGATGAGTTGAAATTCAGACGTTCAGTTTCGTCTTTCTTGCATGCACTTGCATTGTGCAGTCTCTTGCTCATCCTTATTCTAGGACCAACAGGTTGTTTCATTCAAAGGCACGTGGATTGGCCGTGAATTGTCTAATTTTAACCAAACTAAGTAGCGTAGCTTTATTGAGTATTAATTTGCGTATTACTCAGTGCTGCAATATGTAGGATCTCAGGCGATATCAAGCAACGAAGCAGACAATTTCTGGCTAGATTCTAACAGTGCTGTTTAAACGTTCTGTTATGCGTTTTGTTTAATAAATCGTTTATAATATTAGTAAAGTAAAAAGCAATTCCTTTTTTTTTTAATTCTCTTTCTTGTGACAACTTATTTGTTATGGCGTATGCTACATTTCACTGCTACAACTTTAAATCGCTAAGAACCAGATTTTCCCTTTATAAAAACAGTACTTAGACCACCTCTTCTTCACTTTTGCGGGACGAAGATTACCGCACTTGATGTCTCCCATATAGCTGGCAGATTATAGGATCAAGCTCTTCTATCAAAAATGTCTGCGAATCGCGTCGTCCATGAACGAGCAATACGTGACGGAATTTGTTTTTGTTTCACATGTAAATCAACGACGCAAATCGAACCCAGATCGATGCGAAACGTTTCTTATGAACGCTTTTTGTTTGGAGTGGCAGTTTGCATTAATTGTTCCAAACACATCTGCGATAAAGTGGTATACACTTGTCTTTTACCATGATCTAATGTGCTTTTTCTTTCTGCTCGCTAAAATTCAAAAGCTTTAAAAAAATACCTACTAGCAATTTCTTGAACACATCCCCAGAAATTGTCCAACTGCAGTCACATATACTTGGGATAAATACAAAGTGAGAATCTGTCATAGATTGTAGTTATTGTTATTGCGTGCTGAATATTTTACTTTGCTTTGCTGAGATAGATGTTCACCAAAGAATTCAGACGAAGGTGCGCAACTAATCTTTTTAGTTTAACAAAAACGAAAGCATGAACTCTACTCGCCATTATACTGTTCTTATTCGTAGACAAATAATCAGTAGAAGTCACTTATGGCAGGTATGAAATTATTTGAAAGAAAGGCGTTACAAGCTTACACATTAGGTCTGTTCCTTTACTTTTGTAGTAAAAATGGAAAAGACTAGCGCTGAACGTCTTCCTAGTTAGAGACACACAATTCCTCTGTTAAGTGTCACCAAACCCAAAAATCTGTCCAATTCTCCCACACCCAATTCGACTTACTTTGTTCTGATCGTGTCCTTACTATATCTCAGGTTGTTAGTTTGTACAATAATGTCATAAGGTCCAAGTCATAATGTTAAAATGTAATTTATTAATCTTATGCTTTCAGAATAAAAAAAGAGTTAAAACATATATTAATAAGAATGGATAAAGCCAAAAAAGTAAAAAAAAGAAAAACCCAAGCAAAAAAAAAGTTAAAAACATAAAACCCCCTAAAAAAAAGTATAAAATATGTAAAGAAAAAAATACTCACTAAAAATTGCTCAATACTGCTTAATTTTGTTTCTTTTTTTAGTTAAATAGTACAACAACAATTAAAAAAAATATGTATATGAACAGAGATAATCTTTGTTAGGTTGTGAATTTTGTACATTTATCTTTGATTTATCAATAATCCCGCTGAATGTAACTTTACAACGAACTTCATTCATTCGCGTTTTCACTTAAAAACTACAAATAAATTGAAGATAAATACTAGGTACTGTGTAAAACAAATTCTAAATTTTCATATGGCATATTTTGTCTCATTTTGCAGGACATAGTCGTTGTTATTAGTCAAAACTTATATATTTAGTTACTTTTTTTTTTGTATAAAACCAAACAAATGTATGAAAAACAAAACAACAACCCTAAGCCTTAACAAACAAGTGTATTAAAACAAGAAACATGTTAATGATTAACAGATAGGGAAACATATAAAACAAAAAAAAAAAAAAAACACCTTGATTGTGAATGGATGTGCAAGCCGAATAATTATTAACTTGAATGGAAACACTGAGTACAACGTGCATATTTATTTTTTTAATTATATTTATATTAAAAAAGAGAGAACCTGCTTGCTTTTCTTGAAATAAGAACAATAGTTTATATTAAAATGTCAATATCAAAATTCGCGTATACATACTTCCGGAATCATTCCTATTATTGATCACAACTTGCACATCTTTTATACAGGAAAATTGTTAAATGAAATTGAAAGAAAAATGTATAAGTGAAAATAAAAGCACGGTCCCGTGAAAAAAAACACAAACACACAAATGTAGTTATTTTTATTTTCGCAGCGGGCAGCTTGTTGGAGATCCTTCTCCTGTGGTGTGTCCAAAAATTCAAGTGGACAGTATTTCGTCCTATGAAATGGGAAACACATTCTATGCCGGTCGTTCAATTTTGTGCGTCATCAATTTTGAATTTAACGCACTTAACTCTCGGGGCCAAAAAGTAATTCGTTTTGCTGTTTGGACTATGGACACAGTTATGAATCATGTGCAGTGGCGCTTTCAGTAATAAAGGGCAGTACATCACCCTTATTGCGAAGATCAACTATCAGCCAATTGACGGTTGATAGAATTTTTATCAATTGAATTAAAAATCTGTATTGTGACAATGAATTGATCAAATATTGTGCTATTGTGAATGCCTTCAAAATATTTCTATTATTGTGAATGAGAATGTGCGTCTGACAGGTGTTTATTTTTTTTTTTTTTTTTTTGAGGAAAGTTCAAACTTCAAAGAACGTCATCGGAAAATCAATAAAATGAACAACAAAATTGTGTTGATGAAGATGAAGAGTTGCATTAGGGATGCATTTTTGATCTTTTCTAAGAAATTGAGACGAATTGAACTCTGCAAAAACATTCGAGCTATGCCAAACAGCAGCAGCAGCAGTGCTAAGATTCTGTGCACATGGGAACTATACCAGTTGAGTTTGGGTAATGATTGGTTGCTCACTTCTTTTTGAGACTTGGAAATAAAGAAATCTAAAATTTTTTATTATTTATTATTAGTTATTTTTGTAAGCAGCAATCAATCAATTCCAAATTTACGATTGAAAAAAAAACTGACATCTAATAAAATCAATGAAAATTGTTGATCGCAATATCGATTTTTTTCATTCACAATAGATTATTAAACCAAAAATTACAATATATTGACAGTTGACAGTCACAATACCATTTCAAAAAATTGATTGATAAGTGTCAACTATCAATCAGGCACGTAGCTAGGCTTCAGCCTCTTAAATGAATGTCTCTGCGACTCAGTCCGATCAAATATTTCGATCTCTTTTTGCATCTCAATAAGTCTTGAAGAAATAACGAACAGAACGTGGCGATGTCTTCGAAAGCATCAACACTTTTGGCAGCGGTCCAAAAAAGTGATTTTCTAGTAAGCCTGATTGTATGCGAAAAACTATTCAGTTTAACGCTGCCCTTATCAGTTTGCCTACAGAACAAATTCTTAGACTTCGTTTCTGTAATCGACCGCACAAAAGAAGTTTTGAATTCTCTTAAGAACAACAGGGAAAATGCCGATGATTTCTTGCTTTTCAATCCGCATTCCAACTTGCCGAGGACATATTTGAAGTTCAATTAAGAGCTCCAAGAACTTCATTGAAACAGACAATGCGTTCCAATCCAGAAACCTTTTCTACTGAAGCCTATTTAAGAGTGTCTATACTGATTCCTTGCATAGATTGGTTAATACGAAATTTTACGGACAGATTCGTGGTCAACGAAGACGTTCAACCATCGTTTCAAGCTCTGCTCCCAGATTTTGCTGTAGTTAAGCGAGTGACGGAAATGGAAAAGCTAACATGTTACTTTGATAATGTAATTTCGCTGTCAGCTGTAAAAGCTGAGTACATTCTTTGGTGCGAAAAATATCGTCGAGTGATCCTTCTACCCAACGTATAAACTTTTTGCTGTCGGTTTTGGCTACGCTTCCAGTGACCACAGCTAGTGGTAAAAAAAGCTTTTCAAGTATGAAAAGGATTGAAACAGTGCCCCGAAGCATTATGAAGAATACCAGGGGTTGAACTACCGCATCCGTGATCGAGCAATACGTGACTGAATTTTTTATTGTTTTGCTTGTTAAATCAACAAAATTCAGTGACGTATCGCTCGCTCACGGGTGCGGTAATTCGACCCCAGATTAAGCTCACTTGCTATGATATCTGTTCATTCGGACAGTAATGTGGAAAAAAATAATTTAAGTACCTACCTATGTTCGTTTAAGTATATACGATTTAAAAACTAATAAAAATCAATGAATTGGATTGTACCTATATAGTTTTTTGTTTAAATAATTCCTCGTAAGATTTGGAAGCAAGCTCCCCCGGAAACAAAATCCTGGCTTAAATATTTTTCAATGCTGAAAGAGGGTTTTTTATCAACTTATACCGACTTAGTTGCTACTGCTTCTGACACGTTTGCCAGCGCTACTCGTCACATTTCAGATGTGATAAGGCGATGCTAAACTTTCGATCGTAGACAAACCATACCATGCCACTGCTTTTAATGCTTGGTTAGTGCACGGAGTTATCAGCATTGGCGTCAGTTCATAAATAATTTTTTAATCACATTTAAAACTACAAATGTGGCGTCTTTTCTTGCAGATTTCGGAGAATGCAGTTGCCGTGACATTGTTTGATCGTAGGTAATAAGACATATTCTTGTCGCGTGAGTTTCCAGTCCACTTGCCACTTGAAACGCAAACTCTATAACCAAATACAAAGAGGCAAATACGACTTCGCAATTACATATGTATATTTCAATATTGCTCTCTAGATGCGATATAAGAAAAAAAGAGTTAATTTCAAAAGTGAACATTTTAATTCAAAATATGAAAAGAAAACATTTAAGTAAACCAATAAGGAAAAAAAAAACTGCCAAAGGCTAAAATCAAATGCATCATAAATAATAATTCACAAGAAGAACACTGCGATTTCAAGTGGACACGTTCATCCATGCGAGCTCACTGCAATTGCTATTCTCATTCGCATCCGACAGGGTGTAACTGTTGTCCTTGCGATTTTCCCTGTATATTATAAGATTTTCCATTGTTTTATTCTTTAGAAACGATGGACGAGATGGCGAATTAAATAGACTTCTAGGTGTGGGCAGTCGTTCAGTGATTGAGAATGATAGAGACTTCTTGACAATGAGCGAAGGGGATGGAAATCTGTAAGCACATTGGTATGTTAAAATAATATATAAAGGAAGTATCACATTGCACTTACTCATCCATTTCTTCGTTTGAATACCGCAGCACCGCTGCCTTCCAGTTGTATATATACGGATAGGTATCATTGCTAATTTCAACATGAAATATTGCGTTTAATACGTCTAGGTCTCGCTTAGTGGGTTCATTTCTAAAAGAACACAAACGGTTTGTACACATTCTAATCAAGCAAAATGTCAACAAGCATTACCCTAAAAGAAACAGATGATAGTCCTCAGCGTCCACGCTGCTAAAGGACAGTGCCGATGGGCTCTCTGGAGGTGTAACAAAACACTCATCTGCGTCGTCGTCGTCCGAACCTAAATCTGACTGCAATGAATTAAACATGAGCAAACGATAATTACTGTGGTAAGTCTAGTGAGGTACCCAGAATACGTCTTCGGTGTCAGCTGCTTCTACTGGATTTTCAGCTTCTCGCATTTTTACAGGTGATGTCTCTGCGAAGTGACGTTGGTCGACAGGTCGAGCTTTTCGTGACTCGATCCGTGATCGGCGACTTTCTTTCCGATTTAAAACACTATCCCACTTGCAGTCGCATTGCGATTCCTTTAGCCAAATTCGCAGGCAGTCCTCCTCGGTCTTTAGATTTTCCGGCTGAACAAGTTGGACAGTGCTGTCCATGTAGAGCAGGATTTTATTACACACACAGTGCAAATGCTCCTTTCTCTCGCCAGGTGACGAAGTTATCTGTTGCAGACACTTTTGAATCTAAAACAAAAAAAAACGAAAGCAAATGAAAGCCGTCCGCTTGCAGTTGAACCGAAACTCACCTTAGCTCTGCTTGCCTTATCACTATGCTGAGCGTCATCCAAATAGTTGACTATTAGATAGGCAAATCGTGAGTGCACTTTTGTAAAATTAACATTTAAAAAACGAGGATCATCCATAAAGCTTACTATTAGGGATTTCAGTCTTTTCAATTCGGAAAGGAACGCATCGTTGATCGACACAATGCTGTCGATGTTGTGTAGCAAATTCTTGGTCATGCGCTTGGCGAACACCTGCAGAGACTTCTCTACGCAATTGTAAGGCATGGTCGATTGGGGCGCATTATTCGCTATTGATTTGTTGTAGATTTGTCGATCATTATCGTATTCGACCACACTGGGACTGTCGTTGCGTAAGTTCAGCTTGTACAGTGCGTTGCACAGATCATCTAAGAGTTCTTCCTTTTTATTAGTTACTGCTGCTGGCTTGTTGAGGGATTCATCCTTTTGCGACAAAAAACTTTCCAATTTCGAGAGACCCTGCTCGGACGCGATGTCAACAAAAATGCCAAGAAAATCCCAATACTCCTTCCATTCGACATTCTGTTCCTTGGCCAATTCCCTTCCGATTATCTCGAAGCCCTTTTCGGCGTCGATCAGTTTCAGGTGACGTTCCTTAAAGCCTGGGCTATCAAAGCAATCGCCATGCACGCTGTTTGTCGTTAAGGAATCATTGAAATTCAATGTGATTGGAGAGTCTACATTAATATCACGATAGGTGCCAAATAAATATTTCTTGCGATATGGAGTCTGGCAGTTAATAATATTGATTCCGTTTTCGCCATTGCCATTGTTATTGTCCTCGAGTAGTTCCATAGTCTTGCTATTCGAAAGGTTTTCAATCTGCTCGGCTAGTGATTGATTATTACTAAATAAATACTTTCTGTGAGGGGTTAACGATAGAGAATTGTTAAATTTTGGCGTTGATTTTGTCGGAGTGCTGGATCGCAGTTGCAAGGGACTTCCGAATGGGCTGTTCACTTGTGGAAGGCAGTTGCCAGATAACCTTGGCGGAGTTTTCCAGCGGCGACAGAAAGTCTATAGCACAAAAAAAAAACAAAGTGAACGAGTGATACATTTTGCGGGGAAGCGACACTTACTTTTGCCTGTTCCTTACTCATGGGTCCCGCTACGGCTTGGATTTCAACTTCTGGACTAAGGGGATCTGAATTGAGATTCTAAAATGCAACAACAGAAAATGTAATCAGTTAAATCAAATACTAAAGCAATAGGCTACTACTTACCGGTGGATTATTTGTGGAGAAGGGCTGTCCTATCGCCGGCGGTACGGTATTATTTGCCGAACGAATAACAGGCACATAAAATCGTTCCTCCAAGAGAGAGGCAATTTTTTCCTTTAACTTTGGGCATGCACCTGGGTCCCGTGTGCAAATTATCTATCAAAAAGTAATTGAATTGAAAATGAGACAAACATATTGACAAATCATTTCAATACTTACGTCTTTTGGCAATAGACCCTCGCTGTTCGGCGTCATCTTACATTGATGATACGATTTGAGGACCTCAACAACTTCAACAGCACCTAATTTCGCCGCTAAATGCAATGGAGTTTCACATCTACCCTTTTCGGGCATATTAAGAAAATAATCCAACAGTATAGCACTTGCTTCGATGCAAACTTTTTCATTGTTCCTGCCATAGAGCTTTTCCATAAACTCAATATTACTGACTGTTTTGAGTATCAACGAAGCGATTTGAGGCTTTTTATTTATTGCACATATGTGCATTGCATTATAGCGATAGCCCTCCTTCAAGGAAGTCGGTGTATCTCCTGAGCTTATTAGGAATCGGGGATTTTCCCAAATTTTCGTGTTAACTTTGGCATAGTCGCCTGCTTCAATGACTTTTCGAAATTCAGTCAGTTCCTGTTTGGTTGGTGTTCGGTATGTATTCTTTTCCGCATTGGCCGGCGAGCTAGCTGAAAGTGAATTTTTATTTAGAATTATTTTGTTTTGCCACATGGGTTTCATATTACCAACTTTTTGTGTCTGGGTACTTTGATTGGCATACTTCGTAGCCAGTTTCGGCATAGTTTTCCGCATCACCGGTATTTGAAAACACCTTCAATCGGGCATCTTTGTGGAGTTTAAGTAATTTAAGCGCTTCATTTTTCTCTCGAAAAACACAAGTTCGTACATCGGTTGCTGAAATAGAATTGTTTGCGGTAAGTAAAGGCTAAAAACTGTCAGTTAGAGCATGTAAAAGAAAACTCAATATTATGTGTCTTATACTTTGCTATTATACAAACAAAAATCAGCGACAGCTACAGCTTTTAATGCTGAACTATTGCACTGCAGAAAGGTAACAACAGAAAAACTTACAACGGCCTTGTGAAGATAGGATACTCACAATCCTACTCTAAGGGCTGACTTGTTATTATATATGTACAATTTTGTGCTTGGTGTCCCTTCTGAAAGCTGCTGATTTTACCAAATTTGATGTCCGGATCGTTTAACATCTTCTTTTAGTTCATGCCAATCTCAACTCAATAAATTTATTTCAACAAATGTTATATTAACGAAGATATGTGTAGATAAATACAAAGAAAAGTTATAATCTGACCCATCGTGGTTAAATATAAAAAAAAGAGTGAAAAATATTGAATGTTCTTACTGTTAAATACCGAAAGTCGTTTTTGTCAGTTGTACCTCTATAGGAAACGCTCCTAAGTGAATTTGTCCAATTAGGAAAGCCTACAAATGCAGTTCGTGCAACGTTCAACTTAATTTATAGGCCAAAATGATAGCCCGATGGCTATTAGTATAAGGTGCAAGTTCAATGAAACACCTCCCAAACAATAGAACGAAATTTCTCAAATTCGTATGTCCGACGACCGGTAAAAAAGAAAAAAAACTATGTTGCGAAGATAACAATTTCACAATTTAAATATATACAACAATGCAGTTGATCAACGTAGCACAAGAGGCAGAACGTTGGCGTGCATTTTACAAAACGCTGACGAAATGTTGTAATAACCTGCCCGGTTTGAGTTATTAAAAAATCGAGCTCACCACCGAACACTAAATAACCTGACCGAAGGAATTCAAATTACACATCTGGCATTGGCTCCCTGCCATTTTCTTACTAGACGAGAAGGGCAAAAGGTTTCAATTTCAATTCGCAAAACGTACTAAGAGAAAAAGAGCTGTATAAAAAGCGAAATTAGCTAATTATATCGGTTTTTCACACACCTTATATTTTATCACATTAAAGCGTATTAAATTCGATTTGTTTGAAAACAAACTATTGGAATTCACCCAATTTGTGAAAAAAAAAAAAACGAAATACAAAAGAACGAAAAGATCACACCATCGCGCCGGACGATGCGGAACACCCAAATGCAGGTTAGTTAAGAAAACAAATAAGATGTTATAAATTTGCGTTTAGTTCAATCAATTAAGATCTTCTTTCTTACACTTTGAGTGCTGAATAATTGGAAAAATATTCAATAGTAGCTGCATTTAGTTATTTCGTCATAAAATGCGTACTTAAAAAAAAAACCTTTTTCCACCTCATACAAAGCAGGAATAGGACAATTGTAGCAATTACCTGATGATTCCTGAGTGATCTTTTGAGGAATATGTACACTATAGAATGACATATTAACACTCCTAGTTATTAGTTTAGTTTAATATTATATTTAATGCAGCACCGTATAAGAAATTTAATCTGTTTATCTCCAGTTTTTTAATGAATATTTTTGACAATTCAAAACAAAGGCATGTGAAGATGGCTGCGGTTTAAATTTATTTTTGAAATTGCTAGGGTAACATGCGTTATAGATGAGCCTTTTATATTGTGCTTTAATAGGCAATTTTGTTAGCTTATGTAGTACCTGTTTTTATCACGCTGTTACATTTCTGCTGCCAAATCGAATACAAAATCCGAATTAGAAATAAATTACAGATGTTCAAAGAGGAATAATATTTTTTCTTTATATCTAAGAGGTTTAAATTCGTTAAAAAGGAGACATCCTTCAACGATAAAGCTGTGTGTCATAAAATTTCGGTATAAGTGATAGATGATAGTACGCGTAAATCTGAGAAAAATTTAGATTTTTCAACATTGTCCCGAATAAAAAGAATTGATTTCTTTGGTATATCGAATATGAAAAGCAATATCGCGATCAAACAAATATAAATAGTTTGCAAAATAGAAAACGCAATAGGTATTTATCCCAACTGGAAGTGACTTGACAGAAGCTGAAAATCCTTTTTATCCTCCTTTGCTGAGATAAAAGCCCAAAAAAACTACTGATACGGATCATCATAAAATATTTGCTGGCTATGTAAACGCCTTCTATATTCTTCAAACTATTTTCTTCAATGTTTTCTTTAAAACAAATTATATTAGAATTTTACACAATGAAGAAGAAATCTTCAAATAAAGTTCAGAATTCCTGTAATAACAAAATCAGTGGCGATGCAATTACATCGTTTCTACGGTTTCTACAATTAAATTGCACGCTCTATCAAATATAGTTTTCAACTCGTAATGTATTTTCCTGAGTTTATTAAAAGCTCAAGGAGCCTACTAGGAACTGGGGCAACATTTTTGGGCAAAATAATTTAAATTTGACAGGACCGACTGTAAACACTGAACACGCTCGCTGTCAACAATCGATGACACCCTGAACGGAGCAATTTTCCTCCATAACAAAAATGGTCGCTCGATAAGATATTCCTCTATCAGAATTGAAACGAAGTTGTAAAATTCTTCAAGGTAACATTTTTTATTTCCTCCTTTATGTCTGCCCACGACGAATTCGATAACTAACGAACTAATGAAAAGTGAAAAGTTTCGTAAAAGAGTCGGAAGTGCACTTAAAACGGATCTAAAATCGTACATTTCCTGATTAACAGAACGTTTTTCATCCCGTTTGAGTGCAGTTATTGTCCCCATCTCAGTGCTCTCTAGTCGTTGAAAAAGAAGCTGCGATTAACTCTGGAAAGATAATTTCTACAGTAAATAAGTAATCCTGGCGTAGCCCCACTGGATGGAAGAATAAAGTGCTGTTGCATAAAGAACAATTGGCATTTCGCTTAGCTGAAACGGAATAGACTACAAAGTGGTAAGAAAGAAAGAAAATTCAACTTGTACATTTTCACAAAGAAAGCCCTAAAGTTTCTTTTTCCAATCGTTTTCTTTGTTTACTTGTCATTATATTCCGCATGTGCTATTAATTAGTAATACACACAGTACACAGAGGCTCCACGAAACTAATATGGATTAGACAAAATTTGTATTTGGCATTTGGCGCGACTGTAATGGGGAAAAAAATAAAACAAATATTCCTTTCTACGGAACCTTTAAGTAGGTGAGGGTCACCGTGAAGTAGTAATACCTATACACTATACAAATGCATGACAAAATAGAAAAAAAAACTCGAAATCGCTGCTTATGATTGAACTACTTTGTGTTGTGTCATAGACAACGAATTATTATTGGTACGTAATTATATGACTATTTATGTATGTTTCTGTGTACAACCATGGGCAGCTAATTATAAACATTTGCCAAAACAAAATATACGTTAAAAGTGTGCTTCGCATTGTCATCTGGATTGATTCATTTAAGATATTTCAGTCTCATACTATTATGGTGAGTCCAGTATCTATTCTTTATTTTGATTCTAAATTTCTGACACCTACAGATGTAGAATAATAATGCCGTGAGATTATTTGCATATTGAAGGCACAAATGGTGGCAATAGAACAGCCGATTGTTAGTTGGTGCTTAGTCATGAAGTAAATAAAGTTTTTCACTTTGTAATACAGTATTTTAGACCATTGTTTGTTGTATTGCACACTACAGATGTTAACCCTATGCGTCTTACTTACTCTATTACTACTTCAAAATAATATCTTGACATTGTGCATTCAATTCAGAGAATGCATTAGAAAGCAAAGAAATATTGTAAAAGACCACATAAGGCTAGTTACGCTAGTTTGGCGGAAGGGAACGCTGGCAATAAGGTAATGGGCAACAAGAATACAACTTATCATTAAACTCTTCTGTTGACCACCGACATTCGTGAAAAACTGAATAACCCCGAAAATCAACTAAAAATCAAGGCACCCCTTTCTACGGTACGGGAATTTAATTTCAATTTCGATAATAGGTCACACGTATTAAAGTTGGTATTATATAGAACAATTTTGTCTTGAAAATAAAAAAACAGCTCAGTCCGCAATACTTGTCAGGAACACGGTATCATCTGCTTAAAAAGTCAGCCTATTCCATGAGGATTGCAGAGCAGAACGAATCGGTTTTGTGAATGGGGCAGCGAAGCGAAATAGTTAAGTGTTAAAATTAAAAGCCTTCCACAAATTCAAACAACTTTCGTGCAAGGTAAAAGCTAATTCGTCATTAAAAGCTTTGGAACTAGCTGCAGTCACACTTCGCACGTTGGAATGTGTTGTTATTAAGTAATTATTTTTTTTTTTATTTTTGCTCTTGTAGTCTCATGTTTGTTGATATTATAATTTTGTTGGTTCCCTTTGTTTTGTCTGAATTTAATAGATTAATGCTGATTTGCTGATACGACTCATAGCGAATTAAGTGCCACATAAACTCTTATGTGACAGTTTATGCCCTAGAAAAAGTAGCCCATAAGTATTTAAGTAGAACTTAAATCGTAAAGAGTCGAATGAGCAAACGGCCCTAAATATTATAAACTTATTCTAATGTATTTGAATTTCCAGCAATCAGACAGAAATAACAACCCCAACCACTAGATTATAATAGTTACAAATAAATAAAACAATTGAATAAAATTAAATACTGATTCATTTCAGAGAAAACAACATGTCTTCACCCAGTGCTGGTAAACGTCGTATGGATAACGATGTGATCAAGCTAATCGAAAGTAAACACGAGGTAACAATCCTCGGTGGTCTTAATGAGTTTCATGTGAAATTCTTCGGACCACAGGGCACACCGTACGAAGGTGGCGTTTGGAAAGTACGCGTCTATTTGCCAGATAATTATCCTTTCAAATCACCTAGTATAGGATTTGTTAATAAAATTTACCATCCCAATATTGACGAATCATCGGGGACCGTATGCCTAGACGTCATTAATCAAGCTTGGACGGCGTTATACGATCTGTCCAATATATTCGAGTCATTTTTACCGCAACTTTTAACATATCCAAATCCAGTTGATCCATTAAATCGTGACGCAGCTGCACTGTACTTGCACGAGCCCGAAGAATATCGACGGAAAGTTGCCGACTACGTTCAGCGGTACGCAACAGAAGAGGCTTTACGTGCACATCAAGAGCGTGAAAGCTCCGACAGCGAGTCCAGCATGTCCGATTATAGTGAAGACGAAGCTAGGGATATGGAATTATAATATTGTTTTTGCTTTAATTTAAAATATAAATTTTACAAATTTATTATTGTAACTATACATACACATATATATATTAATTATAAATTATAAATAATAGATGACTTTTTTTAATTAAGTTTCAATTAAATTAGTTTTATTTGAAAACAAAAAAATAAACAATGTGTGGTCGTTCCTTTAATACAACTCCGGTTGCTCAGTGTCACTGGCATGTTGACATATGACATATTATGAAACTGCAAAAATGTTGCATAGCGAAGCAGTATTACGTTGTGCTATCTGGAAAAAATTGAATGACTCATGAAGGGGTAACACTTGATACCAGTGCAGGGTAAATGACGCCGAGATGGATTAGATGAAGATGTGACTTCTTCGCCATCGTTCTTGAAAGAATAGTGCAAAACTCAATCGCCAACACCAGGCGCACGATCTTTTTAAAGTCCGTCCAATTACTCACGTACGCCGACGACATTGATATAGTTGGCAGAACGCAGCGTGATGTAAATTTAGCGCTTGTATTGAGACGAAGATGGGTTTGGCGGTCAATGAGGGCAAGACGAGCATATAGTCAACTAAAAAGGACACCAGACAGAACATCACCATTGACATCGAATCCACATGTAATTCGATTCTACTTTCGATTCTATTCGAAAATAGTTCCGATTCTACTTTCGATTCTATTCGAAAATAGTTCCGATTCTACTTTCAAAGAGATTTGTTCTATTTGAAAGTAGAATCGAGTTATATAGTTGGCCCCCAGATATAACTTTAAGGTGGTTAAGGACTTTGTCTACCTAGGCTCCGCTATGAACTCAGGGGTGTCAGCACGTAACTTGATACAATCGAGACTGTTCATCGTGAGCTCAACTCGAAACAAAACATTTTTGCCAGCACGTAACTTGAAACGAGTTTCATTGTGACTTGTA
The DNA here is from genome assembly GCA_936431705.1 of Cheilosia pagana. Classification (NCBI taxonomy): domain Eukaryota; kingdom Metazoa; phylum Arthropoda; class Insecta; order Diptera; family Syrphidae; genus Cheilosia; species Cheilosia pagana. The sequence goes on along the minus strand of OW386168.1, from coordinate 30,584,957 downwards.
CTTAAAAAAATGATTGTGAATTATGAAGCGAAATGCAAATCGGTATTCCAACTATTTTTTATTTTGAAAAGTGGGTAAAAAGAAGATGATATTTTTTGATTCGGAGAGTGAGGATGAGGAAGTGTCTAATTCCAAAATAAAAAGAAGAGCTTTGAGAGATAACAGCAACCCATTAGAGTTAAGTTAAAATGAGTATTCAGAAATAAAACAATAACACTGACAACATTGCAAAATTAAGTACATATTTTTAGCTTTGTGCAGCAGTTTAGAGTAAACAAGGAATGCTTCCTTGTGATCCTTAATTTATCAAAACTTTTAAGCAAAATTAGAAGCACATCAGCTCCACCCATTTTACAACTTTGTTCAAAATTGAGTCTCCTAGCCAGTGGCAGTTACCAAATCAATGTCGGAACAAATGTGTTGCTGGGTATGGCTCGATTATTTTTTCTTCCCACTCATCGATCTTTTTTGCATATATAGACCTCCGCCCGTGCCCTTTAAATGAAGTTTATTACTTCTCAGTTTGTTCTTGACTTTATATTTTAAATCGCTCTAAGTCTAAAACAAAACGTAATTGTAAATAAATAAATTAGTACATATTTAAAATCAAAACCTTTTTCCAATCTTTCATATCTTTTTGTGGAGGACCCTCTGTGTTCAGTGAATTGGATAGTCTTTCCCAGAGAAAACTGCAGTTTTTAAAATCATGGTAATCACTCATAAAATTAGTTAACATTTTTATTTGTTTTCTATTTATTGACATCTTTTGTTTGGATTCCATATTTGAACAAAGAAAAACAACTGCTGACGACAAGTATTCGCTATCGAGTAAAATATTTTGTTTCAAACGTCATTTTCTGGTTTGTGTGCTGCCACCTTCGACGATACAATCGAGGATAATCGATTGTGACAAATTAGGTGCTGCCAGAGCTCGATCGTATCGACTGAACTCGATTGTATCAAGTTACGTGCTGCCACCCCAGACAATGACACCAGCGCTGAGGTCAAAAATGTAGAATAAACCCTGCCAGTCGCTGTTACTTTGGGCAATTGAGTAGCAAAACCCTTTCTCGAACAACTAAAGTGACCATTTATAAGACCCTAATCGTCCCAGTCCTGCTATATATGTCGCAGAGCCATGGGCTCTTTCAAAAGCGGATGAGGTAACTCCCGGTTGTTTCGAGAGAAAAATTCTTCGAGTGATTTTTGTTCCCGTCTGCTTTAAAGGTAAAAGGAGAAAGAGGTATAACGACAAATTACGGGCTGTAGTGTAATGTTCAACGACTGAGGTGACTGGGTCATGTTGAGCGAGACGACACAATGCTCCGGCGCTGAAGATCTTCGAATCCACATCGTAGCGGAAGAACGCGACTCAGGTGGCGCACGCAAGTGGAAGGGGACCTTAACCAACTTAGCGTGCGCGCTGGCTAGAGACGCTTGTTGGTTGAAACCCAGATCCATCCCGGACTGTAGCGCCACCTTAAGTAAGTAAGAAAGATAAAGGAAAAACAACGTAAGAGATTCCTTTAAGAATTCGTAAGAATTTGTCAAACATCAAAAGGACAAGAATTGTAGGTAAAAGGGAAGGACAGGTCATGTAATAATATATGTAAGTAGTATAAAAGGCGATGATTGTGAACGGAAAGTAAAGTTGAAACATTGGTCAAACGACAACGTTGCAGCGAAGTTCTGATGACGCACCTAAATCAAATAAAAGCAAATTTAAGTAGATACGGACGCAAACACTGAATTCTCCTTCTTCACTTACGGGAAAGCATGGCACTAGGACGTAGCATTGTATCGTGTCAATTTTCAGAGAAATAAAAAGTATGTTGCGTATTTTAAAGCTTAATATTTCCATGGCCATCAGCTAGCTAGGCAAGATAGACACAACGAAAGGGAAAACAGCAGTTCCATGTTTGATATTTCTCCGGTGTGTTCAAATTATGTAAGTCTGTTTGTAAAATTCCAACGTGAGTAAAACAAAGTTTTCCTAAAATAATTGTTCAGTTTTATTACATAAATTGGAACTAGTTCGATCATTTTTCATTCTTCTCTTGTTCTTACATTAAAAGATTTGTCACATTATAATTTGGTATCGGTTACAAAATAAAATCCAAATACATCATAATAGCTAAACTTAATTAAAAATAAGGCAACCTATCAAGTATATATGATTAAAGCACAAGTTACTCCTTATAAAGGGCGATCGCGAAAAATGTATACCTAAGAAGAATCCTAAGGACAAGACACGTGTTTTGGTGATTTTCTATATATCTTCGCATATTCATTTTGACTTTCACATAACATTTTTATTGTTAGGAACTGTTACTAGCGAAAAGGAGTTGAAATTATCCACATAGATTTTGTTCGAGTGCATTTGTTTAAGTATTAATTCATTTATTTTAATTTGTATAATAATCTATAAATTAAACAAAATATATGAGATTCCAAGTGTAGCTCTTAAAACTTAAAATATATTTTGAGAATTCCATTTTGTCCGGTTCGCCCCCAATTTAAGTGTAGAGTTTTCGCATATTATATATTTAAGTACTTCCGTTAAATTACTAAGTACATCGATACTAAAAAGTACGCCTCACTCGTTCTCTAGTAATACTATTTTGTTTTCTATTTTGTTTAAAGCAGAAAGATATTAAATAATAAATGTGGTAAAAAGAAAATAATTGGCTTATACGTGTACAATCACATCTGACAGTTTGTAATTCAGAATAATGCAAAGTATTGCAAAATAATAGTAAACTTAAAAACTAGCTTGACGAATAGAAAATAATTTCTTCTCATTTTGTCTTGGTTCGGTGCTTAAGGGTTAAGGGGAAAAGAAAACTATTTTCTTTTTATATTTTAAATTAAACTAATTGCTGTTTTAGAGGTTGATTGTATCTAAGTCCTGGCAGGGTGCACGTGGACTTACGTCGTCTTGATTATAAGGTGTTGCAGAACGGACGGGAGTTGTGGTAATGTTCTGCTTTGATTCTCCATTGTCCATTGTTGCTTGTCTCTTGCTGCCCAATCCCAGTGGAAATGCGAAGTCTTGCGGTAACTTTCGCATGATTTTCCCAGAAGTAATAAGTCGACCAAAGCCTTCCTGCAAAAATTGAGAGTTTATTAAATGTGACATTTGACTCTGTTATTATATTGACAAGTGAATTAATGGTTGCACTTGCAAAATCAAAGGCTGTTACACTAGTTAAGTGAGTAAATGAATTTTTTCAAAAAACCCAACAATTTGTTTGCTCTATTTTAACCTTACCTCGTTACTGACTTTAACTATCTAATTCTTTCAAGAGCATTGTAATATATCTGTGGCCACGAACCATAACCGCTAAAGTCGACTTTAGACGAAATTAAGATTTTGATGCCATTAGTGTCAGAATACTCAAATCCATTTTGTAATTGTTTCAGCTTTCTATTTTTAAAAAAGTGGCCACAATTTCAAAGAAACGTAGCACCTTAAGTCATTCTTTTTTAGTTTAGATTTAGGAAAAACAGCCAAACTAAAATAAAATAAATTTATAATCTAAAGTCGACTTTAGTGGTTTTTCCTTGTGACCACAGATATATCGCTAATAAAGTTTATTGTCCCTTTTGCTTACATTTCTTTGTCAATTAGAGCTTAAGCAAATGGCCCGTGGCATTACGCGTCACTTCTACAAACCTAAAACTGTTTAACAGTTACTAGGTTTACTTCCGTATTAGTTTCAGTTAAATGCGTTGACTAATAGTGTACGAAAATGCTTGTTAGCAAGCAAAAAGTAAGCAACGAGTGTAGGCCGACAAGAATGACAACAAATGTGCTTCGTTTGTTATGTCCAGACGAGGATGATGAGGGTCTTACACAGTTTCTTCGGCTTACTACGCAGTTTCCTTCTTAGGCAAAACAAACAGCGATTGGAAATCACCAAAGACATAGTCCCTACTCAAAATTATATCTACAGTCAAGTCTCTGTGTTCTGCATACGATGTAAATGTGAGATCTGCGTATTCAAAACAGTTTCATTGACCTTTTGGTGTTTTCAAAGCCCAATGCGACCTGTAGATGAGTGACAATTTGCGTTATCTTTTGTCATTTTTCACGATTGATCTATTCCTTGCATCTACTGTCGTAGAAGCAGCGACCGCATTGGTTTACTTTACTTTAGGTGGCGCTACAGTCCGGGGTGGACCTGGGCCTCAACCAATACGCCTCTCCAGTTAGCTCGATCTTTGGTTAACTGCCTCCAGTTGCGCACTCCAAGTTGGTTGAGGTCCCCTTCCACTTGTGCGCGCCACCTAAGGCGAGGTCTTCCTCTACTGCGTTGTCCCTCCGGGTTGGAATCGAAGACTCTTCGGGCCGGAGCGTTGGTGTCCATTCGCTCTACATGTCCTAGCCATCTTAGACGACTGATGCGTATTTTTCTGACCAGGTCGGTGTCGTTGTACAGCTCGTAGAGTTCGCTGTTAAATCTTCTCCTCCAAAGCCCGTCAACGCAAACGGGACCAAAAATCACTCGAAGAATCTTGCGTTCGAAACGGCCAAGAAGATCTTCATCCGCCTTTGTTAGGGTCCATACTTCTGCGCCATAGAGCAGGACTGGGATAATGAGGGTCTTATATAGAATCGACTTGGTGTTTCTTGACAAGGCCTTACTAGTCAATTGCCGTCTTAGTCCAAAGAAACAGCGATTGGCAAGTGTAACTCTTCGTTTGATTTCTGCTGTGGTGTGGTTATCAGAATTGATAGCGGAGCCGAGGTAGACAAAGTCCCCGACTACCTCAAAATTATAGCTGTCTATCGTGACGTTCTGTCCGATTCGTCGATGTTATGTGTCCCTTCTTGTTGACAGCATACATTTTGTCTTGCCCTCGTTCACCACTAAACCCATTCTTGCCGCTTCCGTACTGATACTTGCAAACGCGCCAGTGACAGCTCGCTGTGTTCTGCCAAAAATGTCAATATCGTCCGCGTATGCAAGCAGTTGCACAGACTTATGGAAAATTGTGCCTCTGGCGTTGGCTTGTGAGTTGCGCACAATTTTCTCAAGAATGATGTTAAAGAAGTCACATGACAGCGCATCACCTTGTCTAAATCCTTTTCTGACATCAAAGGTCTCGGTGAGATTGTTTCCGACCTTAATGGAGCAGCGAGAATTCTCCATTGTCATTCTGCACAATCTGACGAGTTTGGCAGGGATGCCAAAACTAGACATGGCTCTGTATAGCTCGTCTCTATAAATGCTGTCATATGCGGCCTTAAAATCGATGAACAGATGGTGGGTATCGATTTGGACTTCTTGGGTTTTCTCCAGGATCTGCCGTAGTGTGAATATTTGGTCTGCTGTGGACTTACCGGGCCTAAAACCGCACTGATAGGGTCCAATCAGTTCGTTGACAAATGGCTTCAGGCGTTCACACAGTACAGCAGAGAGGATCTTATAGGCGATATTAAGGAGACTGATACCTCTATAGTTGGCGCAGTTTAGAGGGTCTCCTTTCTTATAGATCGGGCAAACAATGTTGAGGTTCCATTCATCAGGCATACTTTCTTCCGACCAAATCTTGGAGACGAGTTGGTGTATGCACTCTACCAAGTCATTTCCCGCTGCTTTGAAGAGTTCGGCAGGTAAGCCAGGTCAGGATGACGGAAATCTTGGCTTTCATCGTCCGGATTGAATGGATCGTTCTGCCTGACAGCGGGATCTTGGTAGTCTTCGCCGTTTAGCAGTCTGCAGAAATGGTTTTTCCATGTCCTCAGTACCGACTGTGATTCCACTACAAGGTTCCCTTGTTCATCTTTACAGGCTTCTGTTCTGTAGCGCTCTAATTGTATAAATATTCCACTCCTAAAATCGACCCTGCAAGCTTTGGCAAACACTTAACCGATTCCACCATGGCCACCGCCAAAGATTCTGTAACCTATTCCCCTTAAGAAATGAGTTTTTCGCGTATTCACCATATTGTTCGCGTCTAGTCTATTACCAAGTTAAATACATCATAACACACAAAAGGAAAATGTCATTCCATCTTACCTGATGGGCAAATGCATACCCTGATCGCAGTGACCGGCGGCCTCTCCTAGTCGATGATACGCGTTGTACGTCAGTGCCATGTCTTAGTTTTAATTGTGCAGCATGCTGTTTATACCGAATCTAAACACATCAAAAGGCCAAGAGTTAATCGCTAAATCCCCAGTTACAAGCATCATTTATAAATAATACCTTATCGGACAAACTAGGAAATACATCGACCAAGTAAAACTTATATGCCAATACGGGCATTGTAATAAGTGTTACAGTTATCACCGTGGTAAACCAAAATGTAGCTTCCTTCATTGCCATAGTCAAAGAACCAACGTAGGGTCCACCAACTACATAGTTGTAAAAATAGTCCAGAACAAAATACCATATAAGACTACCCCAGATCGTTACATGATTAACTACGGTCCAATAGGATGTATATAGGGCGATCTATAATTTGTTTGAAACCCATTTAGTGAGCACTCAACCAAAACCAAATTAGTATACGTACCTGAGTAGTATTGTCTATAATTAATATCGTTGCAACAACTGCGCCCAGAGTCATATGGTCGCTCAAAATGTAACCATTCGATGAGATTCCATCTTTGTAAGTACCTGCAGGTAATCAAAATTTGTTTAAAAATCTAAACTGAAAGTCGTATTTTGTATAACACTTTACCGTATGGTATTAAAAATAGGATTAACGAACTAAAGGCTCCGTGTAATACGCTACGCACGAATTCCTGTGTATTAAAGAGAGAACTCTTTAGTCCGGGCGTATAAAGCTTCGGATATTCTACACTGTGTTTGTCAGATACGTCCTGCTCGAATACGCCAAGCGCTAAAACTGGCAGTGATGTGTAGAATAAGTTGTATACAGATATAAACATCGGATCGAAAACGGTCTACAAAATATGCAGTGGTTACACATTGCAATATTGCCGATTGTCGACAAACAACTCACCTGAGCACTAAAACCACAAAAAAACGAATACCAACAGTGACACAAGGTGAAGGCAAAATTTTTATAAAAGAAATATCGCAAAAATTTACACATTCTGTAGTACGACCAGCGGCCATGCACTAAAAGTAGTCGTTCGAGGTATTTGAATTGCGCTATCGAGTAGTCACTGGCGAGTACCGCCTGCAGTCCTTCCTGACCAGATATTCCAACACCAATATGCGCCGCTATTTAAAAAAAAAAAACAAAAACAAAATACGTCATCAACAGTTTCGGCGTGCAAATTTTGAAAGTAACCTTTTATCATGGATACATCGTTTGCTCCATCGCCTATTGCTAACGTAACAGCGTTTCTTGTACGCTTAATTAGCTCAACGACTAAGGCCTTTTGTAAAGGGGTTACCCGACAGCAAATCACTGATCTGCATTGTGCGGCTATGTCCATGAATCTGAAAATTATCAATTTGTACGTATAAGCGTTAAAAGTGGAATCTATCAATGAAAAAATTCGTCCAGAAACTGAAACTGGTAAAAAACACGATTTTGTTCTTGTTGGTGTTCGTGGTGTTTGATGTCAAGTAATCGTGGTGGAGGTACATAAGATAAGAAGACAAGAACGAACAATTTATAACCATACCTAGATTCAAGTTCCGGCGAAAGGCAATGCACTAATGAATGTCCATTTACTACTATCGCAAAACCGGCATTTTCCTCCGTTTCAACATTAGGCTTGGCCGAATTTCTTTCCATTTCATCGAACATTTCATTGCATTCAGCACTGTGAATGAAAAATAAAAATCCTCTTAGCGTCCTTCCAAGTTATAATTCAAACATTTGTCTAGCGCACCTAAACGTTACCACTGAAATCGCTGGCGGTGAGGGCACTGTGGTCTTAAATTCATTCATCACAGATGATCCATTATAATTTGATTTATTCAACTCTGAAGTTAAATTTTGTACAATTGCTGCAGGAAACACAATGTACAAGTGAATGCTAAATGTTTTTGGGTCTAGTTACTTACGAGGATTGGGGTGAAATTTATTTACAATCTTAATTGATTCCTTAAAAAGTTTTAACTGCTTCTCTACTTCGTCTAACGTCAATCCGTCCACTATAAACACATCTGCGAAATCATCTGTGAGTAGCTGGCAAGAGTATCCAATGTTAATAGCGGTTTCTAGAACAAAAATTAACAAACAAAATATTTTATTAAGCTTAAGATAGATGATGTTTAGATATAGATGCACGATGCTCCCAAGTCCGGATAAAAGACGATAAGAGATAGATCAAAGTGTGATGCGTTGACGATGATTGGAATAAGGTTTCAGGATAGCTGGCCTTATTTGATTGGGTTAGGTCTCCGAATGACTCAGAAGAGAAGGTTACAGAAACAGTAAGCAAACCATATTCCCAATCTGATTGTAGCGGTACCGATTAACAGTACTAATAAGATTAAATAAACTGCCAGCGTAGCCATGACTTTTCTTTTGCATTGGTAGATGCATCATTAGGTTATGTTAAAGCCCACTCTCAAAGGGAACAGCTCAAACAAAAAAGGACTCCTTTGCATCTAAATTTCTAAATTAACATCCAAAACCATTGAAATGAATTATTTACCCTGCTTATCACCAGTGAGAACCCAAATTTTGATTCCAGCCATTTGCAAATTGGCAATTGTCTGTGGCACACCATCCTGAAGTTTATCTTCAATTGCAGTTACACCCACCAATTGCATCTCACATTCGATTTCCTCATAAATCGCATCGAGCTTATCCTCTCGATCACTGAGAGATAGTGCGGCTTCTTGTTGCCGCCGTCGCCATGAATTGAAGAAATCTTCATCCAAATGACGCTCAGCCAGAACTAGTGTACGAAGACCTTCACCAGCGAATTTCTGCATTTATAGAAGAAAAACGGAAACCTTTAGTACCTAAATTGCACGTCCCACAATATAAATTATTTACATTCAAGTGCTCCTGCGTTCGAGCCTTAATATCGAATTGGCTGGAACTTAATCTATCGTATATAACATTATCTGCTCCTTTGCAATACAAAACTAATTTATTATTTCTGCGTAATATCACCGACATTCGCTTGCGAATGTTGTTAAAATCCAATATCCCTAAGAGTTCGTATTCCTGCAAAACACAAAAACACATGAAAGCAATTAAACACACCAAACAAATGCCAATTTGTTCATTCCAACCTCTTTTCGGCCCATGACTTCTATTGTAATACTGTTTGGTGTGCGCGCTCTAAAAACAAAACCAAAATTCCTTGCTGCCGATACAAGAGCCGATTCATCTGGACTCTGCGCCTGATATTCTAACCTGTTATGGATATTTTTGTGTTAATTAAGTGGCAATTCACAATAAGAAGATACCTGCCTTCCTTCCACATATTCCGGCATAACTGTGTGGCAAAGGGCTAGCAGACGAAAAAACGTATGCGCATGTTCTTGGTCTGATTTTACAGCGTCCAAGAGTGTGTGATCATACCATCGAAAATCTGCCTCATACTCGACATTCGCTGAGAAGTCAACTGCTGGAATGGCCTGGAAGTTTAATCAATAAATGAATGTAAAATGGTTTACATTTGCAGGAGTTTTGATATGAAACATGTACGCAAACAGGACACATTCACACAGTAACAACATTAAGCAGTGCAGGAAATTACAACAAGATTGGTGGGTGCCTCGTGATCATTGAAAGTGCATTGGTTACAAATGGCGTGTATATGTGCTTTTTATTTTGTCATTTTTGTCATTTCATATTTGACGGTCGTGCAAAGTGATTTTTATAATCGAGCATCTCCGTTTCAAAGACATAGCCATCGCAAATGCCAGAGCCTGAACAACTGGAATTGGTTGCATTGTCTCAGACACGGGTCAGGGAACCAGTAAATAAGTAAGTTAGTAAGGATGCCAAAATAGTAATCAGATAACCTTATTATGGTGCAACTCGGTTGCAACGTTCTTGAGTTATGGTGCTCAATATTGTCGTCTAAAACGAGTACAGCGTTAAATCAATCAGAAATGGGGTTCCCACCGCTGAGTGTTAAGAAAGTAGACGGTGCTCAAAAACAAATATCAAATATGCAGTGCAATACACAATTAAATATGTACAACGTGTTTCTACGAGAGTGCATTTATCCACAAATAGTTCGATTCCTTCTTAAATATACAAAAAAAACTGCCACTTACATCAGTGATGTCAATTGGTTCGCCTGTTCTCAGATCGATGACATCGCCAAAAGCTCTCCCATTGATGCTGCACTTGTTGAACGTCATTATGTTTTGTGTTAGAGTTCCCGTTTTATCCGAGAATATGTACTGTATTTGGCCCAATTCTTCATTAAGCGTTGTAGTCCTTGCTTTAGCATGGGTTTTGGTCTTTTCATAGTACATTTCTTCGTCCCAATTGATTAAAAACGATTGGGCGAATCGAATAACCTAAATAAATATATTATAGCGATCTCGTTCACAATTTATCTAAACTTAAACTCACCTCCACTGAAACGTAGAGAGATATTGGCACAACAGTGTTAAGAACGATTGCATAAGAAAAAAATACTAGTAAGCCAATAATAGTGGCACCTTGAGTAACATCCTTAGGAATAATATTCTCCCATGGTAGGAAAACCTGCAACACAGGCGAAGTAAGCTTTTTGATAAAACAAAATAAAACTGTCGATGCAATTACCTGAAAATGTTGTCCAATGCGACTTTCCCAAATTGCACAAGCGATTGTAAAAAACGCACATATAGAGAGAAGAAAAAGCACAATCTACAAAGAGTTTGGGTCAGATTTGCTGCAGAATAGCTAAATGTTTGCAAACTTACACCAATTATAATAAAATTCAAAAGTCTATCTACTCCTGTGCTCTTAAACTGTGTCTTTCCAGAGTTCTGCATAAGTTTGGTATCTTTGCCGGCAAATACAACCACACCATAGCACCATTGTGTATTTCTTAGTACGCATCCACGGAGAAGAATCATTTCATTATCCAATGCAAACCGTTGATTGTTCCAAATGAGTGTACCTGAGATAATACATTTTTTTTACAATATAGCAAAAGGGGCATTTAAAACGCACCTTCGAACTTATTGAGATGATTGTTTGGCCGTTCACAGATTATTTCCGCATTGAAGCTCCAGAGTAGGCTATGCTCCTGGCCCAATTCGATTGTTTCTGTTATGCACTGCTTGCACTTTAGGTTTGTTTCGCCGTCCAGCTCAGCGGTCTCAATAAAACAAAGGCCATTCGGTTCGCTGGTTGATAACAATAATATATCGGCCGCAACAAACTGATTGTTCTCCATACGGATCACATCTCCAACCTGAAAGATGACGGTCATTTTAGTTAGTATTGATTTATTGACTTTTCCGCATGTCGTCGAAGAGTAAACGGCATGATAAATAATTAACAGAAACATAAATAGTATATTACCTGAACACCTGACCATTTTTCATCGATTAATTTACCGTTTCGCAGCGTCTTTGATTTTCTATTATTTACTTGGGAATCCGACAGATGTCGTTGCTAAAATGTAAGAAACGATCAAATATTAACAATGTTCGAATAAGTTATGAGCATTTCATTTGTACAAGGTAAGGAATGAAGGAAATCAATATACATATTGAGAGCACAAGAAATACCAACTGAAGTGGTATTGAAATTTTGATATGAGAAAAACGACAGCTTTTCATATGAATGTATAAGTTTGTTAAATGAGGATTTGTAAAATTGAGTGTTGTTGAGAAATGGTAAATATAAAACGATTTGTGCGATTTGTGACATCTGCTGACATTCGATTGCAGGAAAACACAGTTGGGTAAGTTAGGATTGTGCATCCATGAGGGTAGTCGACATAACCAGGAAGTAGGTACATTCACTCCAGCATAAGAAGGACGATACGTAACTATAGAGTAATTTACTTACTATATCATCGTAGGCATCCTTTACTGCAGTCAAAGTCAATACTCCTATAAGTGGTATCGCTGTTGTTATTGGTGTTAACGATGAAATGGCCGGAACTAGCTGCAGAACCAAAAGGCACAGAAAATAGAAATTGGCAAGACGTTGAAATTGTTCTAGTAGATTGAGTGGTAGAAAAGTTAATAAGCTATATTTGGACGTTTTTATGTAGTTGTTCTGGAAAAAAAATAAACAGATGTACTAAATTCACGTAATAGACGAACTTTTCTACTTACTGTGTATTTAAATTGCGCATTAAACTCCCTATCATTGGCCCGGATTCTGCGTTCGTTTTCTGCAAACAAAAACAACAATTAGCAATCTTATTATTATTATGATCATCTCTTGTTTTATGTTAACTACAAGTAACTTAATTGAAATGGTTTAAAATAAGAAAATTACCAGAAAAATAGTAGGAATTTCGTCGCCGTCTGATTTGTGACAATCGACGTATATTTTTATCGGACATGAGATTGTCTTCGGTTTCAAAACCTAACGAGTTTTGTGAGGTTTTACAATTTGAACTCTTCCAAAAACCGAGCTTTCCCAGCACCGACATAAACGATGTCCTGCTACAACATGTAGCCGCAGATGGATCGTCCTCTAGAGTCGACTCATCCTCGAAGACTGTGCACTTTTGTACATCGTATAGGGTGTCACCGCTATTTAATGGATATTTGGTGTCATTAGGCTTATGAACGCGAGTTATTGCTGCTTTCTTTTCACCAAGACTCGAGATCGTAACAGAGAGCGCCTGAATATTTGTTTCGGACCTTTGTTGCAATTGGATTTCTTCAAACTCGTGCGGTGTTGTCAAGCTGTAGAGGCTTCTAGTCTTTAGTTTTCGATTTATTAGCTTGGTGGTTGATGTGTTTTTACTGGTATCCGTTGGTTTATCTAAAAACTTGGCTGCGCTATCGGTTGACGTAAATGAGTCGTCGTCTAAAGACGTGCTGGTACATGTGGCATGCATTTTGAGTTATTCAATATGGATAGCTAATTCTAGAGGGCATTTCAATACGTCCATGCAGTGGGGGATCACCTTTTTTTTTTTTACAAAATAAGGAGCAAGCTGAATTTGGTTTCATTCCATGCTAATCACTATATAAAAATTAATTCCACGAACATTTTCAGGCAATTCACTGGGTCGAGGAACTAAAGCTGGTTTAATGGAAGGTACATCACGACGGAAATAGTTAGGTTTTTTCGTTATAGTTCTACTCATGTCTTCATTCTATAAAGTGTTGTAGATAGTTGTTGTCAATATCTGATATTTATGGCCTTTAGAGGTTTTTTTGAAGAGAACTTTTAAAAATCAGTGTAAGAAATTGAGTCAGGGCAATGGATATCGACCCCCTGGTTGTGAGAAGAACATCAGACTAATATCTCATAATGTATCTGGTAATGCCGCTTTAATGCAAAATTAAAGTGCAAGTGTAAAACGTTGTTCTTGAAGTGAAGAAGTTAAGTCCCTGTTGTTAGCATGAGCACACCTCCTAAGACTAAACGTTAACTCTATCGGAGTGGGACACAAAGTAAAGGCACAACGTATCATTGTGACGGCAGCCAGCTTGTGTTGAAAGTCTGTTAAATGAGTAACATTCCCACTGCAATTGGGTTGAGTAAGACTTGCATCAAATAAACTAAGTAGGTACTCGCCTAACGTTATAAAATTGAACGCATATACGCCCGGTATGAGACTTAAACCGAACTATGCAATCAACTGAGTCAACAGCAAATCACAGCGAGACTATTAAATATCAGTTTTACTAGGTTACAGGTACATCTACCTATGCAGTAAATAGCTGACAATGCTTTACTGGCACTAGGTATGTAGCAAGGTTTTCTAGCTAAAAAAAAAACCCTCAGCAGGCCATTGCATGATGTCACAACACTTTGTTGAACATTGGAAATCCATAAACTATTAGTGCAGTCTTGACATACCTACTCAGTTCAACATTGCATGCAGATTGTGTTTTGTCTGAGAATTGCACGCAATCACCAATGAGTTAAGTTAAGGGAACATGAATGAAAACTGGTATATAATAGACTGGCCTTTTAACGTGGATTCAGCTTGTTTATCTTTTTTCTATTTTTATTGATTTTTGCAAGTTCTCCTCAAAAAAAAATTTATTATTGGTCAATGAAATTAACAACACATCTCTGGCTCACAAAGTTCAACAATTTAAAATTGCATGTAATCCGTTATTTACTATTAATGTCCACAAACATATGCGACATGCAATAAATAGCTAGTTTTAGTTTACTTGTGTAACAAACAACTGAACAAATCAAATGAACGAACAAAAAACACAACGGCAAATAAGGGATTCGGTCATCATCATCACGTTCGTCATCCAAAGACGCTTTCCATTTTAATTGGACTTTTCACAAATTGCAATCAACATACAATCACATTTATGTAAATTACATAAGAAAACTCAAAGCAATCTGAACTTCCGCAAATATTAAATAAATGACTTGCAAAACTGTGGGTTGAGTTTCGCTGCAGAATTTAGTTTGTTTACAAATTTTATTGTTTTTAATGCAATTACTGTGTGCACTTGACAGACAAAACTATATAATAGTACTAAAACCGTTCCAATTAGTTCTCCTCCGGCAACTATTTACTACATTCACCGAGTAAAATGAATCAGCTTCATTGGGCTTTTTTTTCTGTCGTTTCGTTTACTTCACGGTGTCAATATTTTACCCAAATAACTGATTCCCGGTTGATTATTCTTTAATATAATAACAAAATAGATATCTTTTGCTAATAAACGCACGGTTTTAATTACACAAAAACAAATTATAAATATTTATCAATGAAAAATTGAGACCGAAACTGAAAAAGTACGAGTGAACCGAGCAATAGAAAAATACTTCATTGCACTTGTCATGCATGCACATTTCCCCAATTTTTACCTCACCACTGCACACAACAGTGAATTTCATATACAGCAGTACATAAATCAGCTGTTTAGTGGTTTGTGGAGGAAATGTCATTGGGCCAGTGACGTCATTCATGTATTAACACATTATATGGTAAATGTTCACCGCGGTGAATATGAAACTAGTACTAAAATGAGGGTGGCCAGTCTCTCTTTTGTGAATGTTTGCTAATTGCTAGTTATGCATGTTACACCGTTTACTAAGTCCGAATTCAATTTTTTAAAATGTTACAAATGTAGCTGGTATTGAATTAATCACTTTTCCTTGCTTTGGATAACTTTTTATGTTCGATTGGTCGAAAAAAGTTCTCAATCAATTTGTAAACGAGAGAAGTTTTCCGGATGTAGATTTTTTAGCAAAGTTGCTAAAAATTTACCAATTTGAGTTTGACTCAACAACAAATGAGTTATGTCTATGTTTTCGTGAGTATCTACCAACAATAAAAAAAAATGTTGTTTTACGTTCAATTGGGCCAGAGATATCAGGGGTCGAATTACCGCACCCGTGAGCGAGCGATACGTCACTGAATTTTGTTAAATTTACATGCAAAACAATAACAAATTCAGTCACGTATTGCTCGATCACAGATGCGGTAATTCAACCCCAGCTAAAGTCCGAGAGAGAATCTCATGGCGTTTTTCATTGAATATTGGAGAGAATTGCCTCCAAAACTCAGAATTGCTCTATGGTTGTACTTGTAGATTGTAGCTTGTAGACATCATGAACACTTACTCCTTTTTTTGTTGTGTATACAGCATGAATGAAGATTTTGTGGACGGAGTAAAAATATTTCAATTAAAGTTAACATTTTGCACTGGTAAAATTTGTGTTTAACAAAACAAAAAATATTGCAATCTGACATTTGGCAAATGTTTGGTGGAGAGTTCTGGGCAATTCTTTAAAAATATTCCGGACTTTACTGTCGTGTTTAAGAATTGACCTATAATTGTCTTTTTTTCTTAAATGAATCATAGAAAACAAAGAAAGAGCATTTCTAGATTATTTTCTTCAATAGAAAACGCCATAAGAATTCCAATAGAATATATATATCGGATTAAAAAGTGACAGTTTTTGCGGACTGCAAATGCGGAACTAGCAGGAACTATTATAGCTTCGTGCTAAAAATATTGCTCGATAAAGCCTAGTACGCTGCTCGAGCTTAATTTTAGCTACCATACAAAATTCTCTCCAAAATTTAGCTGAGCTTAATTTAAGTGAATCCCTTTAGCCGAGTGGTACGCAGCTCGAGCTAAAAATCAAAATTTTGTTTCCGAGTGTCCTTCATGTATCTGTCAAAATTTAGCGCACTCATTTAATGGGTCGGCACATTTTTTTCAAGCTAAATTTTGACAGATTGCTCTGCTGTGTAAAGATGAGTGATTTTAATGAATACATCGATGAGCAGTACCGGGAGCTAGAGTCTTTCATTAAAATAACAGAGAAGTCTTCAGAAAAAGCTAGCGATGGTGCTGGAACAACAACCATCGACATGAAGACTTGCAGATTTTGAATAAAGGGAGGTTTTTTCAAAGCTGTTTTTTGTGACATTTATCTACAGGGCTCTCTATGTCAAAATTTAGCTAGGATTTTAGCTGATGTTTGGAGAGAAAAGTTGGAGAGCAGCTAAAATTTAGTTTAGCTCGAGCTGCATACTAAGCTTAAGTCGCAGTACGAAATAAAAAAAGTGAGTTCAAGTCTTACACGTTTCAGACGGTCCTCATAGTGTCTTGTATAGAATATTTCCTCCTGCCCAATGTACCAATATGTGGAATATATGCTATGTTGGAATGTTGCTATACTCTTAAAGTCTTGAGATTACGAAGAAAACTAACTTTGACAATTGGAGTAACCCCCATTTAAAATGTAAACATCTTCATTGCATATATTCAATTCGTTGTTTTCCAATTTGTATTTTTTTTTAAAAGAGCAAAGGTTTTGGTATTATCGGCTGAAATAGTTGCCTTGGCATAAGATAGAGGTGTGACGTTTAACCTATTATAAATACTGTGTAACTTATTCTTTAACTCCATTATCTGTTAGCATTTAAAGAATGATGATATATCCCCGTTGTCGTCTGTATATAAATAAAACGCTTTGCTATCTTCTCTTATCAACCACTATTTTTTTAACGGAAATGTCATGACCGTTAATTTCAAAAGAGTTTGGCTTTCCTTTAGGTCCCTTCCGAGGTGGTTTATAGTTTATTTCTGATACCTACTGTTCTTTTAAGTTAACAATAACAATAACAATTTATGCCGTCGGCTAGCTTTTTGACTGTAGTGTAAAGGAAGAATAAAATATATTTAGTGACCGTAAGCTGCACAGAAAAGTGCAGGCTTTGGGCTCTCATCCACAACAGTCTAGCAAGCGTTTTTTGCATTTTCTTTTGACAAAACTGACCTAGTTTAGGCTGTTACTTATACGCGAAGGATCCTTAAATAGTCTTCGATTTCGGTATTGAAAAATTTAATGCCATCGACACACGGCCTTTAAACAATATTGTATAATAGTATAATAGTAGACACGCAGAGATAAAGACATACCGAGGAACAAGTTAGTGACATTTAAATCACTTTACACAACTAGTTTGAATCCACATAGACACGAATGGAAAATTTTGCAAAGATCCAAGGTTCGCTTGTAATTGCAATAATAGAAATAGCCTAATCCAGTTTCTGGCTTACTTTTATAACTTTTTGAAACGTTGTCTTATTTAAAATAAAGTAAATATGACATGTCATCTATCAAATGATGGACTTCCCTGTGCACTTTGCAGGGTGCTAGATAAAATATTGTGCGTGTATTTTAACAAAGTTCAAAAACATATTTATGCATAAAACTCACCACTTTGCGTCGCTGATTTTGCTGGCATTGTGATATCTCAACGAATTTATGTATTAAATGCAACTTAAAAATGTATGAATATTTCTTAAAACTTTTGAGGCACTTATTTTAGGACACTTTAAAACCACAAACACAAAAACGTTGCAAAAGAGAAAAAAATACACGTTCACAAATATTATCCACCACTTGTTGTTTTATTTAAATATTTTATCGTTTTCATTTCATTAGATATTATATTTCGGATGTGTGTGTCGGTATAACAGGGTTCCCGGAGGTCTTGGTTTCAACGGTGGAGGCATTCGTTTAAGGCTTATTGATGACATCCGAAGTGTTAACTTTGAGTATTCCATGAAAAGTTTTAAAACGCAATCACGACCATCTGAAATGAAAGCAAGGAAAGCACACACATGTTAGATATTCTATTTTTTTTTCTTTGAATATTTAATAATGAGAATGACAATTGAGGACACCAAGTGCGCTTGTTTGAGCAATTCGTTGAGTTTTTGAATTTTTTCTTTGGAAAATATAACTATTAATTTTTAATTTAATTATACACCCTTTGACAGTATTGAAATTTTCACACGACAGTAGTTAATGCTATTCTTATTTGGTTCATATTTGTAGTAGGTATAGTAGTATGTCATACAGCGCTTAAATTACTTTTAAATTTACTAATCCTTGCCATCATATTTAAAATGGGCCTTAAAACGTAACATTTTAAGTCAATACGTATTGGTCGGGACAACCTTAAAGAGGTGATGGAAATGCATTTCTAAAGTCTATCGCCGAGGAACGTTTTCTCCTTTTTTTGTCATTCAAAACTGTTTTTAATCGTAAAAGAGTAGTTGCACATTACGGCCTTCCGAATTAATTGAATTTCAATCTAGGTTAGTCACGGAATCATCCCTGTTTATATTTATATACGTATGTTACAAAGTTTCTTCAATTCAATGAACACATGTTGACAAATATTTTTACGATTTGTGGGTGCGCTTTCAATCTAAAGGACAATGCAATAAAAACACGCCCTGAATTAAATCACCTGTAGTTTTTGGAAAATTGGATTGGTCCGCTTGCACCCACAATCCATGTGGTTCAGACAGATAACAATAAATTTACTCTGGAGGTTCTTATCGTAAATAGGGTTCTTATCAAGCAAACCAAAACACGCGCGGTAAATTGAGTTATTTGACGTGATCCTGTAATGAGAGTACTAATCAATTATTCCTTAACCTAGGTGTATTTTTGTATTGGCAACTATCTACATTTGGAGCTTTACACAGCAAAGCAATAAAAACCACGCAATGACTTGCACATAAGTGACGTTACTGTCCTTGATTGGTGCGAGTTTTTGACTAGATTCGCGTGGATAAAATATATTACTTTTACTTTTAGTTCCAAGTCGTTTTAATGGTTTGTGTCGCATGTACCTTTGTAAAATGTATATGTAAAAGGGATAACTGTCTCGATTTTTAAATGTTATATGCTATTTCTACACACGCTAACTTGTTCCATAGAAGATTCCCTTTGTCACAAGGAGTATGCAATGGTTGCATTCCTAGTTGCAGTCACCGGTTTGTCAAGGCAGCTTCTTTAGAGGTCGTTTAAAAGCACGCCATGTCTTGTACCTATGAGACTATGAGTGTCCTGTGATGACAACTATTGTAGCGTTAATGTGCTTCCTATTGAGGGCGATCATATATCTATAGCCTTTTAGATCCAACTTTGGTCAGAACTGCTTTGCGGTCAATCCAGCCGGTTGTCCATCTAAGATTAATACTTTCGATAGCATCTAGCTTTATTATAAGTTTACAAGTAGCGATTGGAATACCTACTGAATCTTTAGTTGGAATTAAAGTTAGTTTAGTTTCGTGTTTGGCGAGTTCATCAACCTTGCAGTTACCTGCGAACCTGTGATGTCTCTATGTCCCGGCACTCAACAGAGGTGAATGTTAAACTGCTCAGCCATCTCTCTGAGAGACGAACGACAGTCTTGGCCTGTTATAGAATTTGAAGAGACTGACTCCAGGCACTTAATAACAGCTTGACTATCCACACTTTCCAAGATAAGACTTATTTTATCGCCATTATTTCTGCTGAAAAATGCTACAGTGATCAGGAAAACGGAAAGAGAGACTTAGATTAAGTCTGTAGGAGAAGACACCGCCACCAACACCGTCCAAAGTTTTCAAACCATCTGCGAAAAAAATGATTTACTTCATCCTCCAGTTGTATTTATATACGTGACGGAATTTGTTTCACGTATAAAATCAACGTAATGCTTTTTCACGGACGACGCGATTCGACCCCAGGAATGCTTCATCCTTCCAGAATGATATAGTGGGAATGGAGACCTGAAAGTTTCTATCAAATTGTAGTACTGGTGTAGTATAGTCAATGTTCAATTTGTTCCTGAAGTTGTTCAGGACAACAGTATGGCCAATTGTTTTGCTGATCCATTATGAAGTAGCGTTGAGGCGTACGTCTGCAGAAGCTGCCGTTTGCCTACTGCAAATGTTAATTGGTATCAGATGAAACAGGATTTCAAGTGCGGCGGACCAGGGTGGACCGCCGATGCACAAGAAAGCCGTTCTTTGGACCTTGCTTATCGCGATTATTCGCTTTGTGCAAAGCAGTCCGCCAGACTGCATATACCACCATGGCTTTTCTAACTCTTTCCTGAATGTTAGGCTATCAGCTTTGTTTCCTATCAAAAAAAAGGCCCAAGTATTTGGCTTCATGAGAGAATGTCAAACTTGTGGCATTTGTAGATGAAGGTTCAATGTGCGGAATCTTGTATTTCCTAGAGAGGCGGACAAGTTCAATTTTATAAGGGTTCACACCTAACCCGCGTCTATTTGCCCATTTTATTATCTTGTTAAGAGCGTTTTGTAGGAGTTCTTTTTGTTTAAGTACTTTAACTACACGGCAATAGCAACGTGCGTCGTCCGCATAGGCAATCACATTGTGATCTCCCGATTCCAGAATATGTCTCGAGTTCATTCACTACTATATTCCAGAGAAGGGGAGATAGGACGTCACATTGTGGGGTTCCTCTACTGACATATCTTCTGGTAGATATCTCACCCAGAGTTGAGTTGATGATTCAGCTATTGAGCATTAAATTGACCAGCTCTCTAAGTGAGTTAACACTTGTGGTATCACAAGGGACCTTATACTGGTCTAAGTGTGTCGGCTAGAAGACAGCCACTTTAACGTAACCGTTAATTCTATGCTGAAAGTACGGTATGGGTTTTACTCTTACTTGCCTAATTTCAAATCTAATAATCAAATTAAATCAAATGTTAATTTTTTTTTTAATAATATTGTCACGGTAGCAATTATTTACAGTACCTAATCCAATGATTTACAAAGAAAAAAATTCCCTAAATAATCTCTTGTTTTGACGCTCATGTCCATAAGGACAGGATACACAGTGGCATAAAACCTCAACAGTTTTTGCACTTGTGGCTGAAATGTGTTTAATAAAAGTAAGGCAATTATTTTCTACTTAAGTTACCCCATCAGCCATCACTTTCCATCAACACTACACTACAAGGTTAAAAATAAACATTTGTTACAAACTTTATGCCAATGCCAAATCGCAAAACCCACGTTCCACCGTATTGCTAACAATAGCGATTTTAGGATCGCATTTGATTAATTTCTCTCGTCTAAAACCAGCCCCGCAGACACTATCGGTCGTGCGTATGAATGCCTACATACTGCTGCCAAAATAAGTAGAAAAAATATGGTTTGGTTACCCGTGGTAACGAACTGTTGATAAACTGTCAAACATGTTAAAATTCGTTTTTGTTTTTCTGATTAAGAATCTGAACAAAGTGGGTCATTACCATTATGGAATCACAAACAAGGGGTCATCCTTCTACCTATATATATATCACTTAATGTAATCTACCAATAATATTAACCATAATGTATACGTAAGTAGGTAATTCCCAGTAGGTAAAACTAAACAAATACGCACTTAATTTAATATGGCACAGTTGGCCGAGTAATGTAGAACTATTTCATTGGAATGCACAGATTTCCTGTTGGTAATTCCCATGTCCACACGAGTATTCCCAGTCATTTATTACGACAAAATATTTCAGCACTGATTTGATTCATGCAGCGCTGATTAGTATGCAAAAATCTAAGCGGCTGTCAAGTTCACGAGTTCATTCAGTAGGTGCATTGCATTAACAAAAAGATGAATGGTGGATTTGTAGTGTAAGTGGTTGCGCAAATCAAATCAAAAAATGTAGATTTTTGCTCAAGTTCAAGTGCTTTCGAAATAATGAGCACCTTGCATGACACGATTTGTAAAATGAAATGGCACCTTTCAAAATGTACACCTGTAGCAATGCAATAAGGAATATTGAGTTTGTGTCCTCTTAGTTAAAGCAAATAACAATCATTCACTCTTCGTAAGACAGAAAAATAATGTGTACAAAGTGGAAAACCGAATGTAATCGATTTTGATTGCAATGGGATAAGGTCTGCACCAACATATTCTTAAAAAACATGACAGAAAATAGAAAGTTAGCAAAGCAAGATTAGCGAGAGTTTTACACGACATCGATATAAATTGATAAATCCAAAATACAAAAGCTGACAGATATGATATGTACTGAGCGAAAAGTCTGCGGTTCAATCCCTGGGAAATGACCTTAAGTTTATTGTTCAATAAGTCAGCCTTCGCGAATGTCTGTCAAACATCTGAGAGATAAGCCGTTTGAATTAACCATAGTCCCGGAATTAAAAACGCACGCAAACCAGTATGTGTTAGATGTTAGTAGACATATTATAGTTTCCCATTTGTACCTGTCTCGTCAACTTTTTTTTACAGGTTAGTACGAGCTACTACGTCTTGACGGAGACAACAGCAGCTCGTGAGTGGGGGCAGCACCATCGTATATTTATTTATTTATTTATACTTTGTCGACAGCCAGCTATAAAATAAAATGTACCAGATGAAAATGCAATTCAAGATTATGAAATGTTTTTGTTCCTTCAACGCAAACATGAAGGAGTTGCACTTGCAATCAATTTGATTGAAAAGAAAAATATTTACATTCTATTTATTCTATGGCCAAGGAAGGAGATGGGCTCCCACTTGATGCAACGATCGAAGGTATAAGGCCACCCATGGCTGTGGCCAGGAGAATTCTTTTTGAATAAGTCTTCAATAAAGCAAACACAAGGTGGTCACAATTAGAAGGGCATAAGGTTTCAAAGGCACTGTGGCCTGTTTTAAATCAGAGGAAGTCTGAACAAATGTAATTTCAGTAGAACTAAGTTGAGAAAAACGAAAGGAATACTCTCTGGGCACTGCCTTTTCAGGAAGCATGCCATGAGACTAGGCGTAGCTAATACGGATACTGGTCACGGAAGACATCTCACACCTTCTTTGTGAACGTCAAGCAATTGCTCGGAGTAGAAGAAAGTATCTCGGCATGTACTTCTTTAATAAGTTGGAAGAGGTTGGCTCCTCAAATAGTCTTGAGAACATACTCAAATTCTGTAAGGAAATCGAATGCTTGGGTGATTTGGTTTAGGTCTTTTAGCCGTAATGGTTCCTAGTGGATGGCGATCTGCCCGATATGGTGCCTGGTCTATTGTGACGATCTCACAACCCCCATCAACCTAACCTAACCTAACCTAATAAGAAATTAACCTACAATATAGAGTTGAAATTATTTATATTGTTTTCCTAAATTCAACTTGAAAGTGGAACCATTGGGGACGTTCGGATACGTAGTTTGTGTAAAACGTCAACTAGATTTGTCTGGACTAGGTATCCGTACGCCTTAACTAAGTAAATTGAGTTGTTTTTGTAAACGTGTGGTTTATTTTTGAATTTTGACACTTTAAAATGTCAACTGAGTACGCAGGCAGGATTTTCTTGACTAGATTTGTCGGCTACCCCTCCATAAATGTCAACTGCAAAAAGTTATCACGTGTCTAATCTGGGCCAATAAAACCTCAAACACATCTAGTCAGTCAGTTGTCAGACTTACTAAACTAGGTATCCGAACGTCCTCATTTCCTTTGTTTCCATTCCCTGTTTCAGCTTGACACCTCATGCGAAGGGTGAATAAAGTACATATTTAGATTAGTAATCAAAATCCCGCAAAGCTTTGTGAATACCAATTTTGATAGACGGGAATATGCAGGCGGATTTGCTCGTATACACGAGTTGCTACGCAAAATTAGAGAACGTCTGCTGGCAAAATAATTTTAAAGTATAGGATTTTCAGAACGCAGTTACAAGAACTACGTTCTACAAAAAACAGACCTATAGACTTCGGCAAAACAAAGGGGTATCAATTCTATTTGCATAATAAATTTGACAATTTTTTTTTCTTATTATTTTTGTTCCGTACAAATATTCAAGAGTTTTATGATGTAGCTTTAAAAACGCTTGCATTGTCAGACAAATTAAAAATTGTTTTTTTTTTTATTCGGGCAACTGAAAGTTAAGAAAGTTGAAGTAAAACAAAAAAACATAAAAACGAAATGGAACAAAAAGGTGCATTTCCGATTGGAAAGCAGCGAGGAGGATGAATTACCACACAAACGTCGGAGTATATGGACGAAGGATTGGGTGGCCCGCCGACAGCAGGAGGGATTTTACTCAAAATTGCTCGTCGAATTATAGTAGCCGTGGAGCCAGAATTGTATCGCATATGGACTCTAAGCAATTATTTGGACTTCTAGCTTTGTAAACTAGAAATATTCAAAAGCAAAAGCACCTCCACATATTCTGTCAATATTGTCAGATGTGGCAATCGTCTGAACATAGCTTTATAATTTTTTGTTTAAAATGACGCAGAAGCATTGCTTTTTATAGAAAATAAAAATTCGATCGCTCTTACAAAGTTAACAAATATGATGTGGATCCACCATGCTGTAAATTTTAATGGCGTTGTAAGTGAGTTATTGTGAGTCATTAAAATAAATTAAAGCCAGACACCTATACGTGTTTTTAAGCGCATAACCTTACCCTATATAAAATAGGTACATAAAATATGCATGTACATGTACCCTCACAGTAAGAAGAAAACAGTAAGAAATCGTAATTTATTAAGAACAACAAATAAACAAAAATATATACCTATTCAAAGAAAATGCTTCGTAACTGACTATTGCCAATTATTGTGACGTAATAAATAAATTGGACGCAAATTGGCTAATTAACATTTTTGTATGCTAATTCTTAGTTTATTTTTGATATTTATTTAACGTCTGGTTATACATTATACTACATATTCATTTACAAAAGTCACTGATGAGATAACTCTCCAAATAAGGGTATTTGAAGAACGGTCCATATTTTAACTAAGCAAATTTCTTTGAAATGCTTTTTATCTGCTTTCAAAAAGCTGGTATTTTGTTAAAAATGTCTTTCGATTTTTTTTGTTATAAAATTTTATATTAAGAATAACTTTTAACTGAATACAATTATAGATGAGGGAAGTTGTAAGTTATACAAATATATTGGATTTTGTGCTTTCTTACTGACGTACTTCCTGACGTTTATATTTATCAGTCAAAAAACATTTCTTCTAAAGATTAAATAAAATATTTATGGGTATCAAATCTGTTTAAGAAACGACATAAAACAAAAAAAAAAATAGTTTGTCGCATTGAAATTAAGACACGTTTTAACGTAGCCATTGGAAACATTCCAAACTTTAGTTATTTGAAGTTGAATAGATTGATAGCTGTACCCTGAACGCAAAAACTAGATTGTTTATTTATTTTTCAACTTAGTCAACTAAGTACTCAGTCAAGAAATTTATTTGATTAGCTTTCCCTTGATAATTTCCAATTGAAAAATAAAAAAAAATGTTCATGTGACCGATCTTAGCCAATCAAAATTGAGACACATCAAGTAAATCAGCTGTCAGACTTACTAAATTAGATTTCTGAACGTTCCCATTAACGATGTATGTAATTGAACATAATATTTTAATTTTTATATTTTACTCGCGAACTATAAAGATGAATTTCCTTTTCGTACTCCATTTATTTGTCGCATTGAAATGACGGTTCTATTCTTATCCAAATGAGCACGAAAAACCGAGTTAACCTATGTCTAACTCCTTTTCCTACCCACACCTAACCCTTTTCTTTTTCACATCAGGACTTATTACAGACGTCATTAACAATAAGGTTACTCATGGCAAGATGGAATAAGCAACTTATTAACTCCTTCGTCTGTATTTTGAATAACCTTCTATTATTGCCAATTATGTATCTACCATTCAATGGCAGTGCTTACTAATGCACAATTTGAAATTGTTACAATAAATTGGCATATGAACTTTTGTTTAATAAAATTAGAACGGAACAACCTCCCGCAAGTCATGGAAATTCTCAATTTATAATTGCTTTCAAATGAATTCAATAATTCGAACGAAAGCTACAAGTTGGGCTCATTAAAAACCCATGAGGCCCATGAGAAAAATGCGACATATAAACCTGCTTTCAATATGCACGCATGGTATTGAAACTTTTAAGCAAGAACACGCCTACATGTTGCATTGAGGAATATTGTTAGCAGGCTAACTTTGAACTGAAATCGATGCCTCTGTCATTATGAACGCATGCATATTAATAAACATAGATATATGTAATGGTAAATGGTGTCCAGGATACTGAACAGAGCCTTTTTATTTTTATTGCTTTATTGAATATGAAAATGGAAAGTCTTGGGTTGGTAAATGTATTTTACGACTGGTTTTAAACACGACACTCTTGCAAACATCCTTAATCATTTCGAGTATATTCATCAATTTAAATTATATCTAGGTACTTGTCAACCAGGTTGTTTTGCGTGCTATTGTCTCTTGGACACCATATGCATTCACTGCTTAGCACGTGTTAGAGTTTGTTGTTTGTGATAAAAAACTAACATGTGAACGTTTAAAAAGTACAAAAAAAAAAAATCAATAAAAGTTCGTGTATCGTGTACACCATTAATTACATGTGTCTATAATATGTAGGTGGTATAGGAAGGTTATATTTAAAATTATTCTAGGTCATAGGGATAGGCGTATTATCGGATTCAAACTTTGGAAGGGATATTCATTTTGAAACAAACAGTAATTTTTTTTAAGTTCATTTTCATTTTCAATACGGAAAGGAAGAACATTTATCACTACTTTTTAATTTCTTAAGCTACGATTAGATTGTTTGACAAAAAACCATCTGTGTGACACTTTCTGACAGTTAACAAATTCTAAATACTAAACGATGGGCTTAAGCATTGTTGTTCACATTCTCGAATAAAACTTAAACTTTAAGCAAAAAAACAGGAAATATGTACCTATGTACTTATTTTGCGAAAATTCCTGTGAAGGAAACACAACGATGATATTAACATCTTGCAGTTTTTAAAAAAATATTGTTTTAACTAAATGAGGTCAAAATCAGTCAAACTTCGTTCCTTTACGCAAAAGTTGGTTAGAAGAGAGCCACAAACGGAGAACAAAACATTTCCCCTCCATAAAAAAGAAATTTCTTTGGGCTAGTTTATTATAACTGACTTTAGCTGTCAAATCTCTCAAAAGTCAGTTTGAATTGGCTTTTTATTTCGGTTTGGTTTATTTAGTGCTGAAATTTGTTATTAAAAATGGATAAATCGGCAAAAATAAATAAATATTAAACTGAATCCGTTTTTTTTCAACGTCTACAAACTGGTTTCTCGCATATGTTTTTTTAACAAAAGTCCTTTTGGTTATATTCTCTTTTTCCGAGAGAATATATCCCCACTTCTTGATACCTGACATTTGACGAAATTGACCAAAAAAGTAAGGGAATTGAAAAAGTTGTAAGTTGTTCTATACACTTTTTGTTACAAAAGCGTTCCACAACTTGTTTATGGATTTTTGCGTCTGTAAGGATATCGCTGGCATTTTGACAGTTTACATCTTAGTAAAAAAAATCTGAAGCCTGTGGTTTCAATTTGATAACGAACGTATCCAGTCGAGCGTATCCGGTCAAAGGAGGATTTGATTTTCAACTTTTTGAAAAATGCGTTTTGACAAGTAAAACTTGACTAGCTTTTTAAATGAAACTCAAAATTCATAATGTTAGAGAAGGATGGTTAAAACTAGTTTTGCGCTATTTCAGAATTCACACGACGTTGGTTAAGAATGTGACTGATTGACATTTGACAAACTGCGTCTAAAGCACATGTGTGGTGTGTAAAGGAACTGATTTTTTTATTGTCAGGAGAATGCCCTATTTGAGCTCAGAGAAAGTTAACTGAGCAGTCTAAGTAAAAAGACGAGGAAAGCATGTTTTGAAAGCCAAACATGACGATATAACTTAAACTTAACACGGACACTAATTCAGGTTATAAGTACAGTGCAATGGCTTGAAATCTATTTTGCAATTTAGTTTTCAAAAGATTTTTAACAGTACAACTGGGGGCAGTTTTGTAAGAATACTTTAAACATTGGTTCGTGCAAATGCATACATTACAGACTCTCTCACAACATTTTGCCAGGTAAATAAGTACAATAAGTATAAATAGCTCATCAATTAATCATCCCAACGACATATGCAAACATGTCACCCTTGAACTACATTAGGAAAATAGCGCAGAGGAGTTCCATGTGTTTATAAACAACAAACACCTACATTGAAAGTAAGGGACAATTTCGCATCAATTTATTTAATGCAGGGGAGTTTGTTAATTGCTTCTATTTTGCAAAATGCATAAACAAAATGAATAATGCAAGCAAAACACTCGGCGAAACAACGAAAAAAAAATCAGAATATTTTGTGATATAAACGAGTTGTAGAAAATATCTTCGAATAAATGAATAAAATTGATGTAGCGAATGTATACAGAAGGGTGAAGGGATAATTAAAAATTACGAGCACAGATATATGAACGCATGCAGAAGTAAAGGAGCTAACAAGCATATGCAGAGCCGTTTGTATATAAATGAGAATAAGAAAGTCGACATTGGACGTCTTGGAGTAACAACTTTCAAATAGAATCGGAAATGAAATCAAATGTCATATGTAGTTGGCCCCCAGGCCACTTAAATCTGCAATGGGCTAAACTTACTTGGCTTATAGGCAACTTAACCTTAAGGAAGCTGCTCTTGCGATGTTGCCCAGCCTTGTTATTCTCGAACTGATTGCCACTCCCCTAAGCTATAAATAGATTGCTACAGTTTTTTTTTTAGAAAAATGGTGCCTTTTGCATTACCTACAATAGCTATGTCTCCTTTTCGACCTTTTTATGTTGTTCAGCTATTAATCAAAAGAGCTATAATAAGTAAGACGTTTAGCTAAAGATCGGAAATAAGCTTAAATAAAGGGTTTTCCAATAATATGTGTTATTTTGATATTCAAAGAAAAATGTAATATTTTGAGATAAATTATCGGATATTTATTTCATAATAAAGAGGAAGGTATGCCGTTAATAATGAAAAACAACATTAGCCAAATGGCCACCACGCCCACGCTTACAGGACCATATCCTTTTCATGAAATTTTCCATAACAAAATCGCAAAGTGGCTGCCCTATGTACTTGATAGACTCACGAATTCCATCTTTGAGGTCTTGAATCGACGCTGGGCTGTTTTCGTAGACCTTATCTTTCACGTGGCCCCAAAGGAAGAAGTCGCAAGGTGTTAAATCACAAGATCTCAGTGGCCAATTGTGATCACCTCTTCGAGAGATAACTCGGTCCGGAAACTTTTCCCGTAAAAGATCAATGGTTTCGTTGCTTGTGTGGCACAATGCGCCGTCTTGTGGAAAGTAAACGTTGCCCAGATCAATACCATCCAAAATATGGTGTAATGACGTTTGTGGAATGCCCAATTCCAAAGATCGACGAGGAATGGACAAACCTGGGTTTTCTTCAACACTTTGGGCTACAGCAGCAATATTCGTAGTTGTTCTTGAGCGACGTGCACGGGTTTTATTCTTCACATTACTAAATTGTCCCAACAGCTCGAATTTTTCCACCAATTTCTGTATTGCGGTCCGACAAGGTGCTTCACGACGACCCAAAAATGCTTTAGTTTTGCGAACTGTGACTGCAAAGTTTTCACCATTTTTGTAGTGAATTTTTATAATATCAATGCGTTGTTGAAGCGTGTATCGTTCCATTTTCAGTAATGGCGCAGTTTCTACTTACCAAATACCAAAAAATAACAGCTTCAAAAGTGACAGCTACCGAAATAGCGGGCCATTCAAAATAACACCTCTTATTGGAAAACGGTTTACAATGGATTCGGATAAGCAACCAGATCCTGCGTTTTTTTCTGACTGAACAGCTCTTTCAAAAGCTATTGGCTTGACGAGGGATAAAATTGGGAAATCGGACTAAGAATTAAATCCTTCAATTACAAATTTTTATGTTTTTTATATACAAAAGTCTCTAGGTAAATTATCTTTCAGTCTGAGTTACTGAGTTATTTGAAAAATTGTGAACAACGTACAAAAGCAGATTGCAACTCAGATAAATCCATATAGATAAGCTGTCTTAGAGTCTAGATATGCAAAATGATAACCAAGTTTAATGAAGTGACTGTTCCTTTCTTTGATGGTTCGCTTTACTTAATAATTATTGTTTACTCAAACGTAAGCTTACGCTTATTTATCCACATTTACTCCGCTATGCTGTATGCGTTTTCTGTTATCTAGTATATCTACTGTCT
Organism: Cheilosia pagana; assembly: GCA_936431705.1. NCBI lineage: Eukaryota > Metazoa > Arthropoda > Insecta > Diptera > Syrphidae > Cheilosia > Cheilosia pagana. The sequence continues at coordinate 30,554,513 of OW386168.1, read as the reverse complement.
GATAAGAGACAATGTCCTCAATTAGTAAAAAAAAACCAACCCTATCCGTGAAAGGCAAAAGTACCCAATACGTTAACTCGAAAGTTGAATTTTTTGCAGTGACATCATAATTTTAGGGCGAAACTCTATTTATTTTCTTCTACTGTTTTCCTTTTAATAAAACTATTAGGTGCACACCCAACAAACTCACTAATGCCCAACTAATGGTAAAATGATTAAATACCTGGAAATGAATTCCTTGGACAGAAGGAAAATATAAAAAATCCATTTTTCCTAAACTGCCAGTTGGCCTTGAAACAAACAGCAAACTCGTGCGGCTATAGGTGACATGATTAGCACATATAAAACGGTAAACAACACAATAGATTCACTGATTTTCAAATTACAAAGATGGATGTTAAATATTTGTATTTTATCTATTTCCCGGATAGACACATATTTTTTTTTGCCTCACAACACAATTATTAAATCAAAGAACTTTAATTAAACTTTGGTATACTTTAGTAAATATCAAAACACACATAAAAAAAAACGCGATAGCTCCCTGGCAATATTGTATCACTCCGAACAAGGTGGTATTCCGGCGGCAACTAATGTTGACCTGGTGTAATGGCTATTACTCCAAGCCCCAGTCCCGGTTGTTGCGCAAACACTGTCGTGTCTGTATGTCAGAGAATAGATATATGTATGTATATTTTTTTTGAAAAACCCCTGTCATGCGACGAAGGTAGTTGTAGACTTGACCGTGGACATTTCTGAATGAAAGACAGTGTAACTCTTGTTCGAGTAAAGTTATAATGCACGCCTGATTAGTGATTTGTTGTTGGAAAGCGTTGGCTTGGTTTTCCACATTTGAAAAAGCTTCACGCATTCAAACAAAGTCAGATGCGAGATAGAAAGCTGTATAGTTATCTATGCGGTAGAATTTTAAATACTAGTAACGCTTAATTCGAAGGCATGTTTGATTGCCAAGGAACGCGTCATTGGTAACAAGTCATCCCCATTATAATTGACATTACCATACAAAATAAGTTGTCAGTGAGACATCATCTAGTTGTTGGCTCTTGAAAGCGCTATTCACGAGTAAATATTAAACTTGTATGATAATTAAATCTGTGTTGACTCAGTTTTTGATTTTCATGTAAACAAAAAGGTGTTATTCGAGAACATCTTTAAGATGGAAAAGCTACTGGGTATAATGCATATTTGAATGTGGGCTGAACATGTGAAAGACGTTCTATTTACTACCTAGTGAGCAACATAACCAATAACAATTAAAAAAATTTAGTTTGTCGAATTCAAAGGGTTTTTTGGATTTCACTTAGAGTTCAACACTCCCTTTCCAGTTGGTTCCAGTTCACTCAAATTGATTGGCAAAGTGTAACCGAAAGGTTAAGTATCGGGGGCAGAAAGCCTCAAAGAAGGACCCATATATAAAAAAGTATCAGCGGGCGATTACAGTATCAAACATTTTTGTTTATGAATGAGAAGACTACAGTTCCGCCATTGACAATTGTGACACCTTAACGAGGGGGAATTGAACTAAATGATCAACCTAACACTTTTTCGTTGAAGATATGAGAGAATCTCACCCGGAACTCCGAATTGCTCTATTTAATGAAATTCGTTGGAGCACTTTAGCAATAGTAGTAGACACCAAAAATTTACATCATTATGCGATTTGTATTTTTCTTGCTACTTTGTGTTTTCTGCAGTAAAATGGTTCGAAGGTTTGAAAGGACAAGGTTTCTATGAACCAATTAAAAGCATTTCAATTAAAGAGTTCAGAGCAATCCTTTTTAAATATTTATATCGGGTTAGAATTGACCTGGAATTGCAATATGTATTTTCATAGAAAAAAAAAAACACTTTAGGTCTGTTCCTTTACTTTTGTAGTAAAAATGGAAGAGACTGTCAAAATGAGAGTGAGGGGATGAGTTCTCTCTCCGAGAGGGAAACTTACGCAAAAGTTAAGCAACGCTTTTGTAGTAACCTGTGAAAATGACAGATAGTCAACCCACCAAAATGCCAAATAGAACAACAAATTCAAATCAGCTGTCAATTTTCAGGCGACTGACAGTTGTTTCAATGTTTACGCAAAGAAATTTGTTGAGTAAAAAATAGAAAATATCTTGCTCTGTTGAAGCCGCTCTCTTTTACGAATTTTTTAAGTTGAGGAACGACAATTGAGTAAAATGCGTAAGAATTCGTAAAAATTCGTAAAAATTCGTAAAAATTCGTAAGATTTAAAAGTAAAGGAACAGACCTTCTTTTAAAAGTGGAATTATTTTCTCTAAACGAAAACGCCTTAACTAAATATAAAATTTGACAGTTTCCAATTTCCCCATCCAGTACTCTTTTCTTCTTCGATCGTCTAATCAACAGTAAAATATCAGGTGACTTATATAATAAAATGCTTGATGTAATTTCGGACACAATGTCACCCGGCAAAATATTGATCTAATTTGAAGCGTTATAAACGCCATCGGTAAATTAAAACAAAGTACCTATAACAATTAATTATATTCAATTTTGCATTACCGTTTAAGTGAATTCTTATTTATTTGTTTATAGGTAGATATATCTAATAGTGCGTAATTATGGGCTTAATGATAAAAAGGTCATGGATAAAACTCGGCCAGGTCATGTTGTTTAGGTGCACTTACTGTTAGTACTTTATTTGGGTTCATTTGATTGCCGTTACATTTTGTCGAATTGTCGCGTTTATTCTATAAGCTTAATATACTTAAGGTTATTGCCCTCTAATCGCCCACGTCATAATGTGTGCGATTTATATATCATTCAGATATAGATGATGACCAAAATAAATCTTAAAATATACCCATTCGTCTGTATTTTCGCAAACGAACAATGAGGACGTTCAAGTTTCTAGTTTAGTAAGTCTGAAGTGATTTGTCTCAGTTTTAATTGTCGGAAATTTATCAACTGTTTAAGTTGGCGTCGGGAAGGGAAGTCGAAGAAGCTAGTCAAGAAATGACTGTGAGTACTAAGTTGACAGTTCGCATGTGTGGCTGACTTAAGAAAATGACGTTCCCCACCAATATAGTTTTTGCGTTCAGGTTACATCTACTTCAGACCAATCTAGTCGATGGGCCGTCAAAAGTTTCAGTCTCTTCAAGATTTGGGATAGGAAATCGAAGAAAGGCAAAAAATGTTGATTAAGTTTTTATGTTTTTTTTTTTATTTAAAATTGTGCATTTGAGCATAGTGACTTAAAGATTATTTGGTTGTATTAATTTACGGAAGATGTACGTCTCATTATTTGGAATGTATACCTATATAAGTGCAAGAAGCTTGATGTTTTCGGAATTTTAAGACTATAACGGTGAAAAATAAACACAATTCAAAAACAAACTAAAGAAACTGGAAATATCTGTAAACCTAATTTGTAAATATGAAATTCATTTGTTTAAGTTATAGTATAATCGTTTGTTTACAAAAACCAAATTGAAATTACTGAATCAATGACCGCGTATACTTAGTCCTATTTAATATTTCGATCATTTTGTATTATATATTAAGCAACATTTCGAAAGAAAGTATGATTATGGTTGTAGGAATTTCCATTTAAAATAATGAAAATGACTAGTAGAAAGTTAAAGTCTAAATTGAATATCCTCGCTATGGCCAGCCGAAATTTATATTTGTCATTTGATAAAACTTATTATTGAATGGTCTGTAGAATTCTCTTAGTCTTTCAATTGCAGCTGGATCTATATATGGATGGTTTCGTCCCTTTGTCTTTCCCAAGCAATGTGGTGTGGACTTTGCCTCTGATTTGAAAAGACACGGGAATCCTTTTGTTGAATTAAAGTAGAAGTGTTTTTCCGTGACAACTCGTTTCAAGCCAAGGAAATCCTAAAAATGTATGTTTTAATATTTGCTGTTGTATGACAAAATGTACTCACTTGAACACGGCCAATTTCGAAGGCTGGATCTACAATCAGTCTTTCACCACTAATGAAAAGCAATTGTGACAATGGAAAGTATTGTAACCATTTTTCTAAATGTTTGGAATAGACTCCGATCTTTACTGGGCTCCACGATGTGTCGACGACTTCAAATGATCCGTTCATAAATGCCAATTGTTCGAATTTTTTCATATCGGTTTTCTTGCTTGCTGCTTGTGTGTAATCGGATATGGCCCTAGTGACAGGATCACGAACGACAACAAGAAGTCTGAAATAAGAGAAAATCATAGAATATAAAAAGAATTTTGCTCGATGCACATGTGGACGAATTCAAAAACGCAGTAATGCAACGTCAAGAGTTCTAAAACATAAAGAGATCACAGTGATGCAATTCATACGATTTTAAAGTGCATTGTGAATGAATCGCTGCTAACAACGCATCATGAATAGCTGTGATAGAAATGACAAGACATTTCATTAAAATTGCTCGCAAGCAGAAAGGCTGTGTCGACGGTAAATTTAATTATTGAAATTGTATTGCATTTCGAATTTGCAGTGTTGATTTCTTTAAATTTTCAGAAACAAAAAGTGGACTTACATTTATACAAAAATGCTATGTCAAATATTAAACCGCATTTGAATCATTGACATACTATACATGGACTGCTGGCAGCCAATTTTTCGTTGAAGCAAACATAAGCACTAGCACCCGTATTTATAAAGGCTGTGTTAAAGTTATCAGCTTGTTATCCAGCAGTTATGTCAGTTTTTTGTATGTTAACTGACGTCTGCTAGTAAACTAACTTGTGCACATTTGTTTATTAATATGGGTGTAGATCTTTTGGTTCACGGCGGAGAGAATCGCAAACACTCAAATGTCATCGAACAATTCGTGCTATCTTATTTAAGTGCTGAGTTTGCCATCTCTTGTAGAAAGTTGAAAATAATTTGAATAAATAGTTATTTTGCGTAGTTGCAATGTTTCTACAATGGATGGCCTGTGTTCGATGTAAAAAATAGCAATGGCGCGAAGAGGTTTCATACTTTCGCCGCACTGAACCAAAAGGGCTAGTGCTTATGTTTGCTCAATTTTTCCTCGCAGGTTTGTATGAAACTGACATTTCACTAGCAGTCCATGTATAGTATGTCAACGATTTGAATGCATCATTTTTTTGTCAAACAAAACCCTTTTCGATATCTGTCAAAGTTAGTCGGTTCGATCCTATAAAATTCGACTAAAACAATTTTAATGATATCTTGTTGGATATCTACTACTTTTTACGATGTGCTAATTAGTTCTTATTACAGCAGGTATTTCTCGATAGCTTGCTAATTACTTAAGTAAAATCAAATATAACAGAAGTAAGCTAAAACTTGAAAAATTTTGTTTGTTTTCCGGTAGCCAAAAGTCTTCTTCAAAACTCGTTCGTTAATTTGGTAATTAATCAAAACGAATGGTCTCTTTGGATTAGTATAATGCCCCAGAATCGTTAACTTTGGAGAACTTTGTTTAAATCAGTGTTCAGTTGGAAAGACTGGTATATGCCTAGTACATAGAATTCCAAAAATGCTCGCTTTTAATTGACAACTCATTTTTTTTCTAAAAAGCAAAAAAGAGTTTAAAAATGGGTGTGATTTTAATGTCTATTTATTCGGAGCATTAAACTATGCATTCGACTAAAACGAACAAGGAATGTCTGGACAATGCTGTCTTAAAACTTGACTAAATAATTTTTTATTTAATTCTTTATAATTTTATAAACAAATATATATGAAACTCAGATCAAAAAACTGAACATAGCCAGTTTTTGTGCGATGGGAATTAAATGGATGTGTTAACGTGGAGAGGATCCTTTATAGACCTAGGGCATAACTGATTTTTGAGACGAACAAATCCGATCAACTATTTTATGCAGTAGATTTATATAGTTATTTTTCAGTTATTATGATTATATTCACAGCCCTAAAGCTGTACACACAAAACAACTTTTTAAGTGGGCAACCATGGCGTATGTGGAACATATTTAAAAAATATTTTGCGCTCATTTAGGTACTTAAAATTAGATACACAATCTAAATATTTATATATATGTGTGTATGTGTGCATTACAAGAATTCTTACTTTGTGCTCGGATTCATATGATGAACTCTCTGAGGAACCTCCTTGGTCACAAAATAGCTTGGTGACTTTTCCATAGTGATTTGCCCCTCTATAGTGTACGGCATATGATGCCGATACCAATGAAGTCCACGATTATAATGTCTATCGAAAAAATGCACTTCACATCCGGCCGCTCGAACATCCGGATGTAAACGAATAAATTCCAACAGTGCCCGCGTTCCACTCTTTTTCACTCCAATAATAAGTGTATCGGGTAAATGGCGCGACGGTCGTAGACCTTGTTGCCGGAGAAATCTGTATTTCGGCGAACCATCCATCTCTGTATAGTTGTACATCAAAGGTACTATCCGAACTATAGAACCGAGAATCTTTATCTCCGGTGGTTCTGTCATCACAATCGGTGACATGACACTGTCCATTGAATTCTGAAAGGATTGCTGCAAGTGGGTCAACAATTAATTTAGTAAAACTATGCAAAAGTGGCGGAGAAATACCTACCTTTTTAAAAGATCGATTTATACGTGACATTAAACACGAATTGAATGTATAGGATACATATAAAACAGATATGCACACAAGGAATATAACCGCAATAGTGCGGTTACTAAGATTGGAATACCAATTTGCAAACATTTTTTCTTCTTATTAAATACAACAGCAAATTGTTTCACATAAAATGGGCACCGACAAGAGGAATACATTTACACGAATCTTCTTAAAAATTATAATCATCTGGCAGTTGATTACATTTTTTATTAAACAAATTTAGAACTTTATAGATATGGTTATGTAAAAATGTTGTAAAAAATCGACTTTCCAAATGTAAAAAAATGATATCCAAGCGCTCGGTGTATATAAATCTTTAGTTCCTTCGAAAACCATCAAATTCATTCATGAATACGCTTACAAGATGTTTGTTTGTACTTGCGCACTGAGTGTGCCCTCCGAATAGGACATTCGCTCGTATTACAGAAGGGTTAATTGGGCTTTTACCAACTGGTATACTTGGTGAAAGTATTCTTAAGGGATGGTTCGTGAGAAAACCATTTTTTTACAGGGTGGTCAAAAGGAGTAGGTATTGGTGTTTTTGAAAATTTCCCTTTCACACATGAAACGATTCGTATAAATATGTAAGTTATCTACATGTTTTGTTTTCTCTGTTTCATTGAAAAAAAAGGCCACTCATGCAGGTGAATTCCTTACATGACGGAAGAGTGTGGAAATATTTTTAAAGAATTACGTTGAATTTGCCACCAAACATTTGCCAAATGTTGGACTGCAATGTTTTTTTGTTTTGATTGTTATGATCCCAAAATATAAAAATTAGAGTGCAAAATATGAATTGTAACTGACATATATTTTGATTTGGACTACAAAAATCTACAGAAAAGAAGTAGCAAAAAAATCCAAATAAAACATAGGTGTAAATTCAGAAACGTCAAACTTTTGCGCAGTGATGCGAATTACTTCTTATTTGCGATGCACAGTTTATGCTGAAACGTTGCTGATTGAATATGACGTTTACGTTTTTGAACGCATTGTTTACATCAAACACTTTAATGTCTAGATGGAAGTTTTGCTAAAGAAAGTTTTAGTTGATCTATGATCGTAAAGACGATATATTTTTTGTCGTTATAAAAAGCTTTACCTCCGCAGCGCTGAAAAGTAAAAAAAATTAATGTTTTGCGAAAAATGTACATAAAAATTCAACAAAAATTTTTAAAAATTTCTGTCAAAAGCATAAATGTGTCTATCGATAACATTTTTTATTTATACTTACTTTTCTTTCTCTTCCGACATTTTTCTTCCTTTTTGGCCGGCAAATTAGCCAACTGCGCATCAGCTATTTCTGTGATGCTTTTTTTTGTTAGGTTTGCGCTGCGCATCAGTTTGATCAAGTCTGTAAAAATGAACACGTTGACGTTGAAAGTGATGCTACATGCAAATAGTTGCATTAGGCGGCTCTCCCACATTACATTGAATCAAATTAGACGTCTCACATTAAAGCAACTCAATATCGGTCGCACGAAAAATGTTGCTGATTGCGGCGATCATGTTTATTTTATTTCATATTGTTGAATTTATCTGCTGTGTTTAAGGTATTAAATATTTTCTTACTTTATCTAATTAAATAAAATGTTGGCGCAACAGGTCCGCGGGACCCTAGGCCTAGCTTCTCCCAGCCATTCGTTTTGTGTGAGTTTGTCATGTTTTTGGACGAATGAAAGGGATCTACAATTTTGTGCCGAGTCCAAACGGCTAATTGAGAAGCTCTTTTATGACAGTTGTACTCTCGGATGTTTGTCAGACGTTCGCGAGAGATGACGCAGTGTAAAACACCTTAAGGCTGGTACGCTGTTCGGGTGAAGTGAAATTTTCACTCCTCTCCAAAAAGTGCTGTGAAATTTTCACTCCGAAATTTCAAAAATTTAATACGACGGACAATAAAAGCCAATTTAAATTGCTTAAGTAACGCCCCCTACAAATCACTATTTTAACAACTATTTTTCACTTAAACAGCGTACTGTCTGGTGAAATTTTCATGTGGAAAGTTCATTTTGACATTTCGCAGTGAAAAATTTGTATGAAAAATTTCACTTCACTTCACTTCCGGTGATCGATCCTGGGACCCCTCGCTTAGTAGTCCAACACACTAACCACTTAGCATGTGGTTCAGTTTAAGAGGTCACTTGCACTTAGAAAATATGAGCAAGTACGGCATCGTAAAAGGTCTGCTTTGTTGAACATCTTTCTCACCAAATTAAAGCTCTTGTTTACTAGCAGTGTCATGAACACATCATCAGAAAGTAATCAGCATGAACTGCTGTTATTAAGTAAGTAAGACAAGCCTTTAGTGGGCCACTTCACATGCGGTATCTTTACGCAAAAAATACATTGCAGGCAGTTTCTGTTCGAACTATTTCAATTTGGTATCTCGGCCCACTTAAAATATATCGCAGGCTCTTCTGACTCGTTAAGAATTTACCTGGAAATGCACCTTTTCCTTCAATGAAACAGAAAAAGCACTACCAGATTCACTCTTTTAAAGGGCAATTCTTTTCTTCACTCGAACGCACTTACCAAATATCAGATTGACACGTTTGATGTGTGTTAATGTAACCCAATTCTTTAAAAATATTCCGGAGGCTTCTTTCGTGCTAATAATTGACCTGGAAGTGCACTTTCTTTTTCAATGAAATATGGAAAACATAGAAAGAGCACTTCTAGATTTGCTCTTTTCATAGAATGGGCAATTATTTTCTTCAATCAAAAACACTATTAGCTTTTATTGAAATATTTTTTCGTGAAATATTTAATTTCAGAAAGCAAAAAAATAAAAAACAGCAACAGAAAACCAAATCCCATACATGATATGCACTGTTGCAAACAAAACAAATGGTTTGTATTTGAATACTTCTTTCCAAATTTTGTTGGTCATCCACGGACCAATAAATTAATGTATTTTTCAATTCCAGTTAAGTAGAAAACAAACCTCATTCGGATGACAAAATTAATGTTCCATTTTTATAATGTTCACCGCCATATTTGACCTGTTTACAACCACAAATTAAAACGAAATGAATGCGCATTTTCACAGTTTCGCTTATGATCTCATTTATTTTATTATTATCTAACAAACGAATTTTTAATATAGTACAAGTTTTGAACAGTTAAATAAAAAAAAAAAGAAAAATAATAATAATAATAGTAAAACACCGTAAATACACAATATTACGTGTGTTTAAAGTAAGATACATACAGCATTTGGTCACTAAATGATATCGAAAGGATGTGTGAAAATAGAAATATTCCTGTTGTTGTATTTGTATGAAAATAATGGACTGATTTACTGACAAATCGTTTTTTGTTTCTATTTATCTCGCAAATAATATTATAATGCATTTATAAATATAAAATTTAATGTAGCTACAATTAATGGAATTTTATTTATATTAGTTTCTCTATTATTCATTTATTTACTTTTATTTCTCGCTTATATTTAATTATTACTTGTTTGCTTGTTTTGTTTTCTTTAGTAAACTACGACAACATTTTGCTTATGAAATGGAATTGTTCGTGTGAATTTAAAACTGCAATAAACTCTTGCGGTGGTATAGTTAAATATACAGAAAAATGGTAGGGAAGGGGAAACAATAATTTATAATAATATTCATACATATATACGTATATACGTACATGTATTTATAGGGGTAGTGTTTGTGTTGAGATATATCAAACCATTGAAGAAGACACGGACTTGCGCGCTCAGCACAAAGCTTATTCGATAGAACTCATTTTAAGTTTGCTTAGCCTTGGAGAGCACAGCCTCTGATTTGGACGTTTGCATTCGCTTCTCGCAGAACAAGCTGCCAATTGGGTTTGACAGTGACGCGGAGAGACTTTTAGTGAACGTCAGTTGACCCATAGCGGGCGGAGTAGTCGGGGTCGTGGTAGTGTTTGATGGCGGCCTGCTCGTCATCATAGTGGTCTGTGATTCGAGTGTCGTCGGACAGGTATCATTTTTCCGTCGGTCGGTTATTGGAAACTTATTTTTTGTACAGCTCAGGTCCAGTTCAAGGGTGTAGAAACGACCGCGTGCGTACTTCTTGTTCTCATTCTCGATAACGGCTGTAGGCTGTGTAATTATGTTGCTAGTGTAATTCGTTTCGGCGCCGGCGTCGTTCATGCCAACTAAATACTCGCGTTTCGTTGAATTCGATACCAACAGTCGTCGATGGAAGTTATTAGCTTGATTAGGCTTCACTGTGTAGTCGGTTGTTGACGGTAATGTGTGTGTAGTGGTGCTATTGGTGGCGGTGGTAGATGATTTGTTTTGATTCGATTCTGACGGTGATAGTTTTGAACAAATGGATTCGATAAGGTTTTCGCAGCTGGTCTCGTAGACGCTCTCGAGTGCCGGTGACTTAATGTTAGACTTGTACGCTGGAAACCAGCCAGCATTTGGGATGACTGGTGGAGATTGCATTGTGGAGGTGACACTCGAAGACTGTTGCTGCGGTGCGGCAGTGTTTATTGACGCCGGTGGATTGGAAGAGGTCGATGATGAACTAACTTCGTTGACATCTACATGGTTTCGCAAAGGTTTGAGCGGAACTTCCTTGACCTTTCGTGCTATTATCTCGCTCGGTTCAATGTTGAAACTTTCGAAATTCAAATCCAAGAACAGCTCCTGGAGGAATCGCCTCGCATTCATGCGATAAGTACTGCGACCAAGGAATTTACATACCTCCGAGTAGAGACAAATGTCCTGGAAGGAGTCCGGCTGTTTCTGTTTTAATTCGAGCAGGGCGAACTTGGACTGTTTGCTGCTGACTGGATTCGCCAGTCGCAGCACATTGTACAGAATGACTGTAGTCAAGTGGTCGGGCATACTGTCGTCGCTGAGGATGCTCTCGGGTGAGTTGAATGAAATCTCGGAGAGCTGAATTGATGAGCTAGGATAGGATTTTAGTTTCTTATTAAATATACATGTATCACTGCATTTGTTCGGTCGATTGCTTGCCGAGCGGGAGCAACGTAAGCAATTGTTACGGTTGTGCTTGCTGATCCATTTGGAACGTTTGCTCACAGAGGAAACGTCTGAGAAATTACTTATTACGGAACTTTCGTCGCATTCATTCATGGAGTCGTTGAAGAACTGCTGTTTGGTGGTCAAAAGGTTAGCGTCCACTAGGTCTTGATCTTGTATGTCTCGCGAAACGTATGTACTAGTCATGTTTCGCGATGGGAAAAGATCAAGCAAGTGTTTGGGGAGGCAAATACCTGCAGAATTAAAATAGCTCAGTAGAATATTTCAATTATTGATGAATGTATTGGCAATTACCCGAGTAGCAAGGGCCTTTTGAATCGTTTTGTAAGAGGAACTTTGGTGCTGCCAATGTTGGTAGAGGAACTTGAATGTCTTCCGGAGTCAGTTGCCTAGAAGAGCAGAGTGTCAAACAAAAACAAACGACTTTTAAAATGAATCACGAGTACTTACGCGTACATATTCAGAGATGTTGTTTGTCGATCCAAACTGCGCACCTTCATTTTGCGATGCAAATCACTGATTGATGACTTTCTTTGTCGAATTGTTGCATAGATTTCGGTTCGTTCGATGAATTCAGCGATTTCGTCAGCTGCGGATTCCGACAATACCGGTCTGCAGTGCCGTCGAAGAGTTCTTAGCTTCGCATAGCCTTCGAAATCTAAATGACTTATCGGTATTTGTATGTAAAATGTCCCCAGAAGGGATGTTCTTCGTTGAAGAGGATGTACTCGTCTGGACGGTATATCGGCTAAGTTGGACATTGATGGAATTGGACTCAATTGTATTTGTTGGAAATCCCTGCACAATTCCCAAAGAATATGGGTTACATTATCGAATCAAAAAATATCTCGCAAAACTTACCCTACGGTTGTGCGTGCGGGTACCGATTCACAACTACTTACTCCGGACGTGTTTGAGTCCGTGCAGGAATTGCGTCGAATGCGATAATGATGTGTTTGTGGGCATCCAATAAGACTAATTGCATCGGTGGTCTTGGATTCAGACAGGGATCTCGTATGCTTTCCAGGCCGAGTATATGCGGGTTCTGTCATTGTTTTTGATTGTGCTGCGCTGACTAAGATCTGTGAGAGAAAACATGACAGTTGCAACGATACTAGAAAGTTAAGTCTTCACCAACCTCATCTTTGCTATCTCCCTTGCTTTCGCCTGTGGTGTTGTCATCGGCGAGTAGCAAATTCCAGTCACTTCTTGTGTAATAGGATCCTTCAATTTGGTCATCTATACTCGGATAATTATACGACGGAACATCTTCACAGGGATGTCTCACCGGTGTGAAGTTATTTGATATCCAGTCTTCGGGCTGATAAACTGGCCAAATGGTATTTCGATCATGTCTCACACAAAGCCAATCTGAAATGGAAATTGTTGCATTAGTGTTAATCTATTTGAATATATTTATTGCAATAGTGTGCTAATTATTCAACAGAGGAAACTGGCCCATACAGAATATCACTGAAGCGCAATTAACCTCACTTATGGCAGTAAAGAATCGTTGCATTTTGGCAAGTCGAAATAACGAATTTACATTTGTGGCAATTTGAAAATCATTCCACGACAGTATTAAACTTACTTAATTTGAACAAACAATTCGCACCAGCAGTTGTACTTCCAATCAAGCCGAGAACACTAAATGCCGTCGCTCGTATAGAGTAAACCTCCGCCTTCGTGGCCAAGAATATTATTTTTTCATAAATTCTGCAAAAAAAAACAAACGTTACAGTCAATGTTTTCAAAGATGTGAATTCCTGAGGCCATCTTACCTAGGAAAAGACTCCAGAAACAGCTCTATGCCATTAGAATGTGTAGATGCATGTCCCAGAGCCCACATAGCTGCCTTCAATTCGAGGCAATCATTCTCATCGGTAACTTTTGATTTGCTTATGCAATCCACCGTACTGTGCAAATCGGCGAAATTCTGCAACGCAACTGTTCCCTGACTAGTCTGCACTAGCTGACCATATAAATGCGGTTGGATATAGGGTGGTATCACAATCGGCCGTGTCGAGCAATTCCGTCGGCTGTAATAACCGTCTTCGTTTTTGATGTGCAACGTCAAACTGGAATGCGTATCGGCTTCAACAAGGAGTACATATCTGCAAGGAAATTATGTACATAAATGCAACAAGTTATTGTGGTGTTATGCGCATGCGCAGCCCACCTTTTGTTGTAACCATTCTTCCAAAATTCAATCTCTTCTTTGATTTTTGCCTTTTGATGATTTAGACCACGATAAATCGAATAGTATCGTGTCATAAGAAGCCGTCCCACATCGCCAAGGGCCTTAAAATTCGGCCAAATGCTTACGAGTTCCTCCAAATAGTTCTGAAAGTACACAAAAACTTTGACATATAGTTGGCATTAAAAAATTAGTCTATTGAGTGTACCTTTTCGTAGCAGGCTTCGTCGAGAGCGTCAATTGCTGCTAAAACAATGCTCCGTTCTGAGTCTTTAGTTTGATTGATCAAAAGTGGTATGCCCCACACTTCGAAATTTGGAATTCTAGCTCTTAGCAAGACTAGCAGAAACTGCGTCGAGTACAGACGACCGCTTCGCGTTTTCGCCGATGTCAAAGCCTTCTCGAGAATCTTTCTGGTATACGATTCGAGACCATAGTCTAAGGCTGATACAATGAGTTTAACATAGCACACGTGGTCTGTACTCGAAACCAGAGTCGTCAATCTAAACAGCGGACAAACAATTAGTGAATCAAATCAAGTAAACGCAAATTACTGTTCAAAAACGGCTGTATTCGTTAAAATACTGATTCCCTTCTCCTGGCGGCACATTCGGCCAATAAATAGAAAATACTGTTGGCACATTGTGTTATTCATATGCTGAGGACTGAAGAGACAGTCATGCGCTCGGTTTGATGTGGTGATGGCTAGTAGGTTCTGACTTATGTCCGAAAATAAGTCTGTAATCATGCGCATGCTCTCCATCTGAAAATATGCATTAATTTACAATGTGCAATGTGATTTCTGAGAAATACCAACCTCTATGCTAGCGAGCAGCCAATCAATCAAATCGAGCCCTGCTGTTACAAAAGCCGGAACTGTTCTACCGTGTGCAAGGTCTTGATGGGAAAACCGATTGCTACTTGGCTTGAAGTAGTGCACGATTCGCTTGAGGAACCTAACTTTAGTGTCGTCCAATTTGCCAATAGCGTCCGTCTAAACGAGCAAACAAACAATCAAATCAAAGTACTCATTCAAGCGGTCAAATATTAAACGTACCCTTAAAATAGTCGTTACTATTTCCCAGTCCCAAGAGTTGCCGTCTGCGAGCATAAGTACATTCGAGTCCTTAGCCAGTCGATTGAATTCTCGCATATTTTCAAAGAATTGTGTGAATTTCTTCTTTTTCAAGCGAAAACTCGACCGCCTCATGGCCGATGACGGAAGCGAATGAGATTCGTCAGTTCCCCCGCCGCTAATACTAGACGATACGGAATCCAATCGTCGCCTCTCGGAGCTGTCATGGGCACCGTGTGCAGCGTTTGCTGTACTGCCGCCGCCACTATTCACTTCGTAGTTGTTTATGTCCCTTTTAAAGAGCCGTGTATTGATGAGGGCTCCTCCCTGAATAATGCTATCCAAAAACAAGCTGCACGATACCGGCCGATTTCGTAGCATCTGATGGTAGTTTTGTAGTGCTGATATTGAGGCGGTGGCTTGATGATTTCCCTGTGTTGCATGCGTAACTAGTGTAGGTAACGCTGGATATGTGCTACATATGTCAGCAGGTAAATGAGTATGCATCAGGTGAAGAATTTTACCTAAAAACCATCCGTGTAGATATCGAGCGAGCGGCAGCCAAATAGTTTAACTTACCAATTAAAACGGTTGCACGAACCGAAATAAAAGTATCACTCGACACAATGACTTCGACGAGAGCGTTTAGCAAGCCAGTCTCTAGGAAACAATAGAGTAGTAAGGCTAAATGCTGCTCGCAGATATTAGCTGCGCGGCTTGCAAGACTAGGCAGAATAGAACGACCTTCCATTGCAACAAATCCATTGCTTAGCAACCAGGTGTCCTGTTGGATTGAACATGTGTAAGGAACCAAACGCTTTTGTTGTTAAGCAGAGGGGCTTACCTGAAAATCAGATGGATCCACGGTGGATAGGGCAACCGAATATTCGTCTGTCCAAATGGGTTGCGGAAGCCCTAGAAGTTCGTATAGCAAATCCAAAATTGCTTTCTGTAAAAGAAGGTATTCGATTGAAAAATGTTTCGACCATAATAGATAACAGAAAAGTTTGGTGACCCCAAACGTCCATAACCAAACAAAGTTAGAGGATATAATTAAATGATTGTCTTTGTAGTAATTTAACTAGCGAGCTGTCTCATAATTTTGCGAGTTAGTCAGCGGTTGTGTCACTGCTGTTCGTCAAGCGGCAGTCATTTTGACAAGTTATTAATTATATGGACAGAAAGTCCGGCATTAAAACGCAATTACCCAGCCGCGTATCTCGAAACGAGATAGTTGGACACTAAAACCTTCCAGATATGTAAATGTACAACAGAAATTACACAAAGCACATGCTCAACTTTAAGCAACGTTCTGGTCATCAAAGTTTTCGATAATAGCGCTAAGGGACAACGCGCTAGAAAAGGAACACCTCTGGCCTATACTTAAAATGTACATCGACAGTAAAACATCGACAATAAAAAAAAACTGAACGGAACTGAAAACAGATGTTCCATGTTCAATTGGATTGCAATAAACTCACCCTTACTTCCAACTGATTCAAGTACAGTACATCCACTATTGCTTTCAGTCCGGATGGATTGCTAGGATTACAAAACTCGATGGTTCCTGCCCAACTGCGCAGAACCGAGAGTAATGCCAATCGACTGCTGGTGTATCTCAACTCACGAGCGTCCCTATAACAAAGGAAGTAAAATCATCTCACTCGCTTGGCGCACGGTTAATGTACTTACTTATTTTTATCCATTATACCCAGACGATAAGTAAAATCGCAATACGGAGCAGCCAAGCAATCCAATCGTATACCCGATATATTTCTCGTGTGAGGCCATTCCAACAAATGCAGCAATACCCCACATAAACTCTCGGCTATTCGCGGATTATGACATTCCAGTACGCTTCTGGTCAGTGCACCAACACCTCCGCAAACGATCATCAATGTTGGATTTAAAACACCAAATTCGCATAGCGTTGCAAGGCAGGCTCGCAACATATTGTCGCTATCCTCAATACCACTGTTGGCCAGAGAAACTAAACAACGAACCAGTACTGGACTAACATCCTCCGGTGATACAGCAAGAATTTTCCGAATCTAAATATTTTGAAAATTAGTTGCAATTCCAGTGTGAATGTGAATGTGATTATGTCGTACCAATTTCATTCCCTGCACACGTTCATCGTCGTTCTTCAGGAGAACATCAATACTACGGCAAACTAAATATGGTAGTTGCAGCGAATTAAATAGTTTAATGTCCTTTGGCGTTAATAATACATATCGGATAGCGCGCAGACCAGCTGCCCTCACTTGTGTAAATGAGTGTGTTAGTGAGACACTTAAACTGTAAAAATATTTGGTTATGAGTGAATTGAAATCAAATTAAAAATGTCATCATACCAATATAGAAATTCTTCTGTGGTAAAACCCAAATGCGAAATTTTGTTCTCTTGGAAGAGCGTAGCAAATCCATTGAGGAGGAACAAACGTTTTGCGTCCCTCGTTTCTTTGTTGCATAGTGATTCATAAATTTCGAATGCATTTTCAGCTGGTGATTTCTGTGGATCCAATCGGAAATAGTCTTCGGGTTCCGTCGAAACTAGAATCAAATTAAAGTGTGGTTATATAAAAGCAACGAAAATTAAAAACCTTATTTTGAGGAAACATTTATTTTAATTGAACAAAGGTTATCAGGGATCTAAAACTGTTCAATAAATATAACACTTGAGGTGAATTGAATTGAATTTTGGTACCATTCCGATTTGGATGGAGAAGATTCAAGGTACAACGTGAAAAACTGGACGTTGTATGTTTGGAAGCGCATAGGCGTCCCGCATTCTGAGAAATACAAATCGAAATGCGCAACTGGAGCTACTGCATCGGACTTACTTTCACCTTAAATGGTAGCGCTGAGTAACAGCACAAATAACTGCGAGAAAGAGCTCTGAATATTGTATCACTGACCATTTAGCTTGTTGTCCAGAGAGGGGTCAATACATATTTAAGAATAGGCTTAGGTTTGATTGTGGATTTTATGCATCTTGAATAGGGAAAGGCGATGAGCAACAATAATATTACCTTATATTGAACCATGCCTAAATGAGAGGCCAGAAGAAGTCCTAAAACTTAAATCAAGCTAGTTACATTTGTGCTACACTCTCGGATTGATGTGTGTAAATCAAGGTATAAGTTTGTCGAAAGTTAGAGAAATGTAACACGGAATTTGATTTTCTGGAAGCCATGTAGATTTAAATTAAGTAACTTAATTATGTGCCATACATGCATATGGCAATTATTTTCTTAATATCCCAAATAAAGCAAATTCATTCAATTCATTGCAGTAAAATGATAGATACTGAATGAACATAGTAAACTGCAGTACTCGATATAATTATTATCGCTGCAGAAACACATTTAAAAGTAGGCCAACATCATTATGTAGGTAGGTACCTACGCACTAGTGTTTTTAGTTTGTTTTTATCGATTTTAAATCACTACGCTCAAAAGCAGTAAATAATACAAAAAAAAAATAATAAATTAGATAGAAAGCCTCATCTAATCGGCATACCATTTCGCATTACTCTTTACGAAGCATTCCGTTTTCCGTATCCGTATACTATGATGTGACCACCAATCATGCTACGAAGAATGTGTTTTTTTTTGCTGCCCTAATTAGCTTAAACATTTTTTTATTTATGTTACGTTACACCTTTACTTGTTTTGGGAAATTGGCTTTTTAAAAGGAAGACAATATGAGTCATTTTGATTTCTAGCTATGACCGCACTGGCGGCGTAATCATTTCTAAAAAATCGGTGAAATGATAAAACATACAAGTAATGAGACTAACTTCGGTGCGTTACTGCATGTTTAAAATCAATTACCAAGATGCGATACGCTTCACAACTCACTTAAGCGATGACAGATCCGCTCTCTCTTTACGCAGATTTCACCGTGCGGCTATTTTCCCCCAAAAAAACTATATTCTATTTTCGTATGTTAATCTAAAAATACCAACATTAAATACAAATCACGGGTTGTATCTTCTTGTATTGTAAAGATCGAAAATAATAGCAGAGCAAAAAAAAATTATGTTTACACCCTGCGCGTCCTCCATCATGTCAACCCAATCATCATTTGGGCCGTCCTACGCACTTAACAAGTTAAACAATTTAAGAAACTTATTATTATTTTTATTGCGTTGATCATTTGTCTGCTCATTCCCAAGTAGGGGAACACATTTGCAATTTGTGTTTACCTTTGGCACGAAACTTCCTTTTTCCTATGCGCCAGCTAGAAGCCATTTTCAGTGGGATTTATTTTGGTTCCGACAAATAAAATTTGGACGATTGTTTCGCATCGCGGTTTAACACACTTTATGATCGCGTTTGACGCCTCTCTTTGTGAAAACGATTGTTAAATTATTGAGTTTATTTAGTGCGTTTCACGGAAAATTGTCATTTTTTATTACGAAAAAGATTTTTTTACTTCTTATCATTATACTTTAAATTGACATTTATTCGCCATTTGCTTTTACCTAAAAAGTAGTGAAAGAGCAGGCCGGCTTTGGCATTGCCATCGCGCTGGGAAGAGTTATTTTTATTATAATTTTTTTTAGTGTGAGTTGTGAGATAATAATCTAGTACATATTCACATGCGGATGAGTGAAACTAAATATGATTTGATCTGTTAAAAAAAAGCAGTAATTAATAACCACTTACCAAATTCTTTGATTATAGTCTAATTCGCAATAGATACAGGAAAAGAAATGAGCGTGTACGTGAATTTATAAATTTGATGGGAAAAGACCTTGTGGGCTTTGCTTTGAGAAAGAATCTAAAAACCAATTTTAAAGGTAGGCAACAAATACTCGATGACAATGGTCACTTACCAAAAGTAGACAAGGTGTTTAAGATTCAACCCATGCATCCTATTCTATCTACGATTTGGTTAAAAAAATAAAGAGTGGCAAGCTTTCTTTTTCGGAGTTCGAGTGAAATCCAATTTTCATACAAAATTTTCACTGCGAAATGTCAAAATTAACTTTCCACGGGAAAATTTCACCAGGCAGTACGCTATTGAAGTGAAAAATAATTGTTCAAAAAGTGATTTGTAGGGGGCGTTACTTGCTATTTCAGTTGGCTCTTATTGTCCGTCGCATTAAATTTTTGACATTTCGGCGTGAAAATTTCACTTTCAATTTCACAGCACTTTTTGGAGAGGAGTGAACATTTCACTTCACTCGAACAGCGTACCGGCCTTAATGCAAGAAGTTACAATTTCACTCCATCGAGACTTTACTATTTTGTACTAGAACAAAAACAACTGAAATTAAACTGGCGACACATTTGAATAGGTACCTTTTATAAGTTAAACATGTTTGTAACGTCCTTAATCCTGATGGTAATAGTTCTACTTATGTCGTTTTTCATTGGTTTCACTCATTTTGAAATCCAATGGAACAAGAAAACTGGGGTTGAATTACCGCATCCGTGATCGAGTACTACGTGACTGAATTTGTTATTGTTTTGCGTGTAAAATCGACAAAATTCAGCTCGCTCTCGGATGCGGTAATTCGACCCCTGCTTCTGGTTGAATCCACATTTGTGTTGGTAAAATGTCAAAAAATAATCTACGGCTGCTGTCAGCTGGCTTGTATAAAATACACAAATTACACTTGTGTTAGTGCTTCTTGAGTGCATTCTGACTTCAAATCGAGAAGCGAATTTCTTTTCTGAGAATCACCAGAAGAGTATTTTTTGTGCCAAAGGAACGGTTCAGAAATCAGAACCAGAAGTGATTTTTCGATTCCGGACCAGGCTCTTCTTTTTGCCCAATGGAAAACGACATTAGAACCCTTAAGATTTTTTATTTGAATTTCTAGAAAATATAGGTACACGTCAGATGCATTTGTTCTGAACAAAATTTTTATGAGTTAGTTGGCTTTTGGTTATTAAGAATTTTGTTCAAATTTCTTGTCGCTTAGCCACAACCTTAAATTTGCTGGATTCATTAAAGCCACACGTTGGGCGCCATTTTCGCAGCAACAAATTTATTTTGTAAGCCAAACAATATTAACAGCAAATAACCTATGAAATCGTTGATGCTTTATTACCCGAAAAAAAAAACATAATCACCCCCATTGGGAATAATATTTCCCCCGGAATATTTTCTATTCCACAATCTGATTTACATTGCTGACAAGGGTAACGTTTCCATCGGAATTTGCGCGATACCCTTAAAGTCAGGCCCGCACAATTTTAGTTAGATTTTGTCTTTAGCACTTCCATTTCTTAAAATTGTGTTTTAAACTTTTTCTATGAGCTAGTTAGCTATAACTGAAGGGGCTAATAAACGAAAATCAGAATCTCAATTACACTAGTATTGAAAATATTAAAATTGATTGCTTTTAAAAACTGAAACAATAGTTTTTTGTTTGCTTTATTTGGCATTGTTGCTAAAAAGATTAGTTTTGCTGAGATATGAGAATAAAAGATGCATTCAACTATTCGAGTAGGTAGTTAGAAAGTAATAAAATTAATATGCCAATCTGTTATGAAAAGGTGAATGTGACTTTTTATTAGTATTATCGTTTAATTGTAACTTTTTTTTTTAGTTGCTATTTGAGAATTTGTTTGTATTAATTTAACGATGGTACTTTTGAAGCACCCCAATTTACATCAATGTTTGGCCATTTCGTCTGCAGACACGTTAGCATTGGATTCGATATACAAACTGCTTTCAAGTCACATTCCAACATAACGGCCGAGCCCCTGTTGTAACGCACCTAAAATGGAAGGGATATACCTATTGCATATATATGAGGAAATAGGAAGTGCTTTCACTTACTTTGCTGCCTTCGTTTGATCCAGGAATACCATTATAGTGCAACAAATCAAAAGTGTCTGGCGTAGAACGTTTCTCTATCGAGAAAAATTCATCCATAAATGCATTAAGAAGTATTATTCCTAAACTCTCTGGGTCCAACTTTTTTTGCATTATTTCGACACTGAAAGTAAAAGAAAAGAATTAATCATTGTGTATATGCAGAGCTATACTGAAAACATACTATTCCGGTTCACTGACTAGATCCAACGACGCCAAGACATCCTGGAGAACCGGCGTCGGTATAAAATTGTTTCCCTCGGGATCGAATGACTTGAAGACCCTTCGAGCTATTTCTGAAGGCGTTTCGGGGGAGACTAATCTCTTTTCGTGGCTAAACAAAACTGATGGCACAGACATAAAAGTTTGATTTTCCTAAAGAAATATTTAATAATGAAAGCTCACCAGTAAGATGCGTTTCTGAGCCCATCACCCAGACGGGGTTTTTTGGATTTTTATAGAAGGAGCCAACCGTACAGTAGCGCATTTGCTCCATAAGCGTTATGAAACCGATCTCGCTTTGTTCGCTAATACCCCGAAGCTCTAATTGCACAACATACACAAAGAATAATAAATGGTTAACATTTTTTTAACATTTAAGAACATACTAAGTCCGCCTATATCCTCTTCGTTATCCCAGACATGAGCAACGGCTTGTCCTGTTAACATTAGATTAATTAAAGCCTGCGACCCGTAACCATATGTATTGTGTATGAGTGGTTCAGATGTGTCGGAAAGCTCTGAAGTTACATTTTCGAAGCCCTATCAATAATATTTTGGATACTTTTATTCTAACATAATCAAAAGCAAATTACCTTCGTCAAGAGAACACTGTACATGAAAAGCAATACACCATAGCTATCTGTAAGCGTCCTAAAGTTCTCAGAGAAATATGTTGAAACATCATCTACACTATCAAAGTCTATCACGGACAGCCGATTGTGAAAGTATTCTGGTAACTTTTCAGACTCCTTAGAGAAAAACAAAAACTGTGTACCAAGAAAAAGATCTACCAACTCTTTATACTTACTGCTTCGGGGGCATCATCTGTACCTGCCGATGTATTGACATTGATATTTCCCTCGATATCAGCGGCTGCTGCCGCTTCCATTGCTTCCACGCCCTCATCATGCAAGATAACAATTCTAAAATGGTTAACTTTGCACTTGACCAAAATATTACAAAGTGCTTGGATTAACAGTTCTTTGCATTTGTCATGAGTTAACTACGGGAGGAAGAACAAAACGAAATCATTACTTGGAACGCATTAGACTTAGCATTCAGTTACATCTTTAAGACAATGATTGGGAGTATCCATGAGAATTTTCAACAAATATGCTTGCACTGGAGCTATAACAGCACAGGGTCCCCCTTGTCGCTGCACAAGTGCGGATGGTTCCACATCACTGAACTCGAAGCCTGCAATGAAAGTGATTTAATTATGTCATTTGTACCTATATCCAAAAGAGGAAGGAAACGTAATGATTTTTTCCTGCACACATCTGAGTCATTTAGAATTTGCAAATTAGTTGCAGTCATGGCCTACAGCACTGGGAAAACTATTCCACACACATTTGTATAGGCTAGCGACTTGCCAATTGCAATGTCGAATATTATTATTTGCGAAAGAACACAAAAACGGATTGTTAAGGGGGCAGAGCGCACACAAACCTTGTGACCACCGCCGGAACACATCGACCCGTATATTTTGACCCCACAAAAGAGTTTGAAATTCCACTAATTGTACGTCTTTTGTCGAGGCACTTGAACTTTCACCCATTATAAATTACGTTTTTTTAACAGTAAAATACCAAAACTAATTGGAAATGATTCCTACAAACAAACTTTAGACACATCTACTTGACAACTGCGGTTTGACGGATTTGTCAAAACTGAAGGGTTTTGGTTTCTCCCTCCGTCAGAAGGGAATGGCTGTCAGAGATAAAACAAAAAATATTTCCAAAATATCGATTGCAAAATGTAATTGGGTGGAGGTGGATATATATAGACGCACAAACATATTTGTTGAGAAAAGTATTTAAAATAAATATACATTCATCGGAAATTTATTATTTGTTTTGGTAGGACGGTACAGGTGGGAGCCAATTAGAGATCGTTTGTTATAATTTTTAACACAACCAGAAAAAACACTAACGAAGTTGGATGTAGTTAAAAATGAAGCAGTTGAGTTTGTTACTCGAAAACGACATTTAAAAATATTTTTTCGTTATAAGCTACTTCTGTTAAGGCACCAAGTGACAAAGAACAGAAACAGAAACAGAAACTGAAACAGAACAGAAAGTTTTATCGTTCTGTAGTTAATTCTGGTTCTGTTTACGTTGGTCGATCAGCTACAAAGAACTGAAACAGAAACAGATCCATAAAAACATGGCAGCCGCCAATTCCATCAAATTGTATGTCGTTAGCTCTGACTTCAACGAAAAACATGGAACAGAATGAAATTGTATAAAATTTGGTGATTTCTTACGAAATCTATTATTCTCTCCTCTTCGTCTACTAAAAACAATAGTACGATGCGAAACAAACAGATGCAAAAAAAATCCAAACAAAAAAATACCCGCCCCCCACGATAAATTTGAATTTCTGTTGCTGGCAGCAACAGAAACAATCAATAAGGACTTGTTTGCGTTCTGTCCTCAAACAGCCATTTTTCTGTCGCTAAATTCTGTTGCTGAAAAATAAATTTTCTGTTCCCAATTCGGTTTCTGTTGCAAATGTATGGGATTCTGTTTCTGTTCCTGTTTCTGTTCTTTGTCACTTGGTGCCTTTAACGAAATTGTTGTCGAATAATTGAAAATATAACAAAAAAAAGTCGCTTTGATTTATTTATTTTTGTGTTCAAACAGAATTTCAAAGTCTTGAGTTTCAATGCATTCTGTATGAAGTTTTTTTATAATCTTGCTATATGCATTCGCATTTTGTTATTATTTCCCGCGAAATAATATTGCCAGACGTGTTCGTGTACGAGTGATGGCCAAACCAGCACTTTTGTTAAAAGGTCCTCCAATCATTCCTACGATCCGCTTTGTGTTAACGAAAAGAGATTATTTGTTTAAAAAGTTGGATTTCCCTTTATTGGTACTGAACACCACCTCTCTCATGTTTTAGTACACAACACGGCTTTCTATTTCTGACATTACTTCATCCAATCATTTCTCGATTTTTTATATCCGCATCGTCGTAGGCGATTCTGCAAAAACAAAATAAACCAACACTTTTAGCAGTCATATCAGTTTTAAGATTTCAGTAAAATGCATTTGTTATGTTTCCTGTTTAAAAAATAAAAATTGAATTATTCCTTTCGAGCCCTTCGGATCACCACCATGGCTGAGTATCAGTTGTTCGACGAGACAAATGGGTATCGGTATGTTTCAAGAACATAGAAAAAAATCGACATTACAAAATGTTGAACTATATGTGTTTTTTTTTTCTCCCCAGATATACTTATTGCAGATTACGTGTGTTTATATTGGTGGCATTGTATATTCTAACAACAATTGCAGTGTTTGCATATTGGAACGCCATTTACACCCATCCTTTGGTGTACCCTCCAAACTTATCAGGTACTTTGTGATTGCTTTACGATATCAAAACAAAGGAATTTGATTGTGTGCTTATTTCTAATTTGATTCTCACAGACGTTCCTGAATGGTGGTATAAGCGAGCATTTTACTATGCAAACAATATTCATGACACAGATAAGATATCGCATGACTTCCGCATCTATCAACTGAATAATTTCAAGAATCAGTCTAAACCCTTCGAAGGAAATTCTGTGCACTATGATGTCAAGGACGCAGATTACGGCGACATAAATCACCGTTCTAATAAAGCTTCGCCTGTGAAACGTCTTGTTTGTTACTACACTGTACCAACACCGTTGAAACAGTTTGACGCTTTGCGCTTGACTGGTGTTGATGGTTCGCTTTGTACGCACATTAACGTTGGCATAGCTAGTGTAGAAAATAACACCATAACAGTTACAAATGATCTGCATGCAGCTTTGAATGATAGTAAGAGTCTGCGTTCTAAAAATGCCGACATCAAAATACTACTTTGGGTAGGTGGAGCTGATTCAAATGGCTTTGTGGACATGGTGCGCAATCACGCCAATCGTAAGCAATTTATACACTCGCTAAAGGGCATTCTGAGTAACTATTCACTGGATGGAGTGGACCTAGACTGGGAGTTTCCTACAGCCTACAATAGAGAGCGTCAGCATTTCTCGCAGCTGCTTTATGAAATTCGTCAGGAATATATTCGTGAAAAAAGAGATTATCTGTTGACAGTAGCTGTTGCAGCATCTGAGGGTATAGCTGTGTTTGCGTATGATGCTCGGGAAATCAATCTATACGCGGATTTTGCCAACATAATGACCTATGATTATCATTTCTACGCAAGGAGTTCGCCTTTTACTGGTAAGTTCTATAGTACTGAACACAGGTTGGGAGTTTTCGTATCAAAAGAGGAAGAATGTTACTATTTTTCCAATAAGGAAGTTGTTGGACTTACCGACGTCAGGTGCCTCCGTGGCTAATCTCTAAGCATAATAATTGGCTGCATAGCTTGCACTGCATTCCCTTTTTTGCAGACTGCTTGCTGGTATACATTTCCGTTTATTCGTCGAGAATAAAAGGCATCCTTTCAAAAACGCTTGCACCTCCTGTTCATAGACTGTCTATAATTTGCACCACAGTTTTACCATTTTCCTAATAACAAATATATCTTTAACAGGATTAAATTCACCACTCTACGCCAGACCAAGTGAGCACTCCATCATGGGTACCTTGAATATAAATTCGTCCATTCATTTTTGGCTTAGAAGTGGCATTGACCGACATAAGCTAGTTGTCGGACTGGCTACCTATGGACATTCCTTCACGTAGGTGTCCAATTGTCCAAACTTCACAATCATTTAACCGTATTAACTAATTTCTCTCATTTCTACTTGCAGTTTAGTTAATCCCTTCAATAATGGCATTGGTAGTCCAGCAAGTGCTATCGGCGGTGTCGGCAGTATGGGATTTGCCTCTTATTCCGAGATTTGTTGGTTCAAACAGAACAATATTTTCTTAACAACAGTATTCGATGAAGCTTCGTGCTCCCCATATATCTATGGTGGAACCGAGTGGATTTCTTTTGAGGATGAAAAGAGTATTGCATGCAAAACAAAGTATATAGTAGACAACGATTTGGGTGGTGCTATGATATTTTCTCTTAATACCGATGATTACGGT
Organism: Cheilosia pagana; assembly: GCA_936431705.1. Classification (NCBI taxonomy): domain Eukaryota; kingdom Metazoa; phylum Arthropoda; class Insecta; order Diptera; family Syrphidae; genus Cheilosia; species Cheilosia pagana. The sequence continues at coordinate 30,527,541 of OW386168.1, read as the reverse complement.
GGCTTTTGTGATAGAAACTCGCAACCAAATATTCGAGGCAGAATAACAACGGACAATTTAAAATTTCCATTAGTTCAAGCCGTGAAAGGTGTCCTGTTTGGATCAAATTAATTGATATTTATTTTTTTCACGTCAATTCTTTTGTCTTAAATTTAAATTTAACGGCTGTTGTACACACATACATATTAGTATATATTTATTTAACCAAAAAATAAGTTTTCTTTAATAAAATACATAGTTGGGAGAAGAAACGGGTTATGTGGATCTCTGAAATCTATTATTTTGTGTTTGTTTTAACTCATCTGTATTCATTTTGCGTATAGCTTTGTGAACCAACAACAAATTTAGTAATGGCTAGATCCTGCGAGAGGTGACGCAGTGGAAAAAAACCTTAAGATGTAATTTGGTTCTTTCGGGACTCGAACCGGGGACCCCTCGCTTAGTAGCCCAACACTTTTTTACTTTTTAAATAATTTTTATTAATTCATTATTTAAACTTAACTCTAGACAAAAACAAATAAATCTAATTAAAAACTAACATTGGTCTTAATTCTAGCTCACTGGCCCCAAGCGAGCACTTTAAACTCAACATTATGCTTAAAACGATTGCCTTTCGGCCTTAAATCTATCTATATTTAATTTTGTTTGTTTTTTTATTTTTCCAGAAACTTTTAAAAACTGGAATTCTTTATTATTTTTGATTTACTTAAAACTTTTTAAAACTGTTTAAAACTACCCAATCTACTTAACCTACATTACCTATAATCAGGGTGGTGAGCAATCTTAAGGATTGGTCACCATCCTGATCGCGTCGATGGGTGCCTGGCAGTCGCCAATTGGGTTCATCTGCGCCGCCGGGACTCGAGTCGGTCAAGTCCTGGAAGCACTCATTCATATTGACGAGCCCGGCCCCTCCCAAAGACCCCCTAAGCCTAGCCTTACTAACTTAAATCTACTTAAAACTAGGGAGGATGCTACATAAGTAGCGCACCGCGACACATCGATTTGGGAGGAATTGACCACAGGATTTCTTTTTGAATCGTCTCTCGGACTTCTTTCTTTCAGATTACCTCAAAAGTGAGGTCTATGCCAAAAGGTTAATAAGTAGATAATGGGTATTCACGGAATAGGGCAGCATTTAGCTTCTTGGATGACATCCCATTTTAAATTTAGACAAACGCATTGTATGCCAATGCAGCTGATGTGAACGTTTGACCTAAACCATTTCACACATATATTGTAATCGCCAGGACTCTAATTGCATAATTTTTGGAGTGATAGTCGTCGAAAAGATTGAGCAAAACGACGTCGGTTTTAGTTTGCTTCATAAAACATCAACGCTGAATTTCTTAATTACTTATTTCAGGGGCCACCTATGTAATTCGATTCTACTTTCAAATATGAAGAACAGTTTTCTTTGACAGTAGAATCGGAACAACTAACGAATAGAATCAAAAGTAGAATCGAATTACAAAGTCGGCCCATAGGTAATTGCATGGCCGACAAACTTGCCAGACAATGCACTACTATGTCAATTATATCGGAGAAGAAGAATCTCTTCAAGTCTTTGCTACTTGCAAGCTCCTATACAAACAAAATGCGATAAGCGTTACTAATCGTAAGTGGTCAAACTGGACCACGTGCTACACCACGTAACAGATATGGCGCAAGCTGAATCTCAATCGCATTTACTAGCATTTAAATTTAACCATTAGGTATTTGGCCAACCTACCAGAACCTGTTTGAAACGCATGTTCAAATGTGACGCCCAAAACAGTTCTTCTTACATACATATTTAAAGACATTTGACAAAAAAAAAAAACAACGCAATTCTTCTTAACAAGCCAAATTTATGTTGCCACGAAATTATAACAGCTGTTTTAGTTTTTTTTATATTATTAGCGCAGTTAAAAAAATCATTCTTCTAATACCCTTAAGAGTGGCAAATAGTGCGAAATATCTAGGAATTATCCTTGATAGGAAACTTAATTCGAAGCCGAATGACCGAAATACAAAGAAATGCTTGCATGGGGACAACCAGCGCAATGAGAACCACACCTACAGCTGGACTAGAGACAACTCTCAATCTGACACCTCTAGACTGGACCCTTATATGGATGAGTCTGCTGCTAAAAGTGCCCTAAGGATCAGCCAAGCCTACACTTGGAACCCCTGTAATTTTGGGCATGCACAGATTTTAGGTAAATACGAAGAAAATATTATCACTTCTGACTATTTGACTCCCCATCTGGACTTTGGCAGACCATTCTCCTTCCCGAGAAGGAGGGAATGGAACACCAACGAACCCACGAAAAGAAAATCAAAAAACGATTGTGAAACCGGTGCCGGTATATTTTCTGAGGAATGAAATAAACATTGCTCAATCAGACTACCTGATGATATTAGTAGTGTCTTCCATCAAGCGGAAGTACTGGCAATCGATATCATAATCTTCATTGACAGCCAGGCGGCTATAAAAGCAGTTTTTGCACATGTCCAATTTAGAACAACGTTGCGGCGAAGAGCTAAAGGTTCTTTGCTTGCAGCACACCCGGCATATCTGCTTGGTCCCTACACGCAGCGGCAAAACCGACAATGAGAGAGCGTGGATGCACTGACGAGAATTGGGTCCGCAATTTACTGTGCTCTATTTAGTCTGTCAAGCCACCGCTTTGCAATCTTAGTGGAAAACAAAATTCGTATGAAAACCAACAACAGGTGGAAAGAATTTACTACCTGTGAAATATCACGGAATCTTTGGGCAGAATATAACAAAACTACCGTTTTGTAGGTCATAGCTATCTCAGTTATTAGGGGCTCCAACTGGTTATAAAGGCTGGTACGCTGTTCGAGTGAAGTGAAATTTTCACTCCTCTTCAAAAAGTGCTGTGAAATTGAAAGTGAAATTTTCGAGCCGAAATGTCAAAAATTTAATGCGATGAACAATAAAAGCCAAGTGAAATAGCTTAAGAAACTAAAGTACTGCCTGGTGAAATTTTGTATGTTGAAAGTTCATTTTGACATTTCGCAGTGAAAAATTTGTATGAAAAGATGGATTTCACTCGAACAGCGTACCAGCCTTTACACAATGAAACTCAATCTTAAAGATGACGACATAAATGTAGAGGCTGCGAAACCGAAAAAGTCCACGAGGACACACCTCACTTTCTTTGTCATTGTCCAAGTCTCGGTCACTTGAGAAACAGATCACTTTGAAGACATTACTTCCAAGACGTATGAGAACTTTCTGATGTCTCAATGTCTGATCGTCTACTAACCTAACTCCTGTCTTTTTTGCACCCTAATTGACAGCACATCACAAAACTATACCTACTTCAATAAATTCTTTGTTCCACAAGAATGGATGAAAACTTTGTCCGATTTGTTTAGCTTTATCACGCCGGTTTAATCCTAGCTGCTTCGGTCTTTAACGCTCTTTTTCTAAATTTCAAACACTGCCATCTGCCATGTACTTTCAATGTGTCAATCTCCTAATGACATTAGTTGATGCAAATAAATTCACTTTTCCATATGGTATATCACACAATGTTTTTCAGCTATACTCTCATCATTTCACAGCATCATAGCTACGCATTAAAGAACATGAAATGAAAAGTTCATAGGTACGCAACTTCTTCAGTTAGAACAGAATATTTACAATTCCAGTGTAGTCACAAACTGGACATTGAAGACTCGACGATATTTTAACTGTATTTTAAAACACATCTAATCGTATGTTTTTCGAAATAAGAATTTTACCTGCAGAACTTAAACTTAGTCCTGGGGTCGAATTACCGCACCCGTAAGCGAGCAATACGTCACTGAATTTTGTTGATTTTACATGAAAAACAATAACAAATTCAATAATCATGAACATTTATTTGTGACTGAGGAAGTTGTCTACCAGTTATGTTAGCCATACGAATTTTTATTTTGAATATAAGCCATCAGTTCAATCAAATCCCAAGAACTAAAAGGCCTATAGGTACTCCGATGTCCGATGTCGATGTTCACACAAGAGGCACGTTCCTAGAGTGCCTCGAAAAATGCTCCTTCATACAGCATATCTAATAAAAGCAAACAAATCTACAAATGTGTGACCTAGTGCTCCAATTGTGATATATCTACAAACAAGCTATACGCACACTCCTTTCGTACAGCAAGCAGCCTTTGGGCCACTATTCACAGGCAGCATCCAACTATGTACGTACCTATATAAAACCACTTTTATCTTTTGCGCGTTCGTATGTAACTCGTATTGTAGAAGGCAGAAATCTGCGAATGACTTTAGCTGAAAAAAGTTGTATAAATTCCACCCTTGTGGTGATGATCGGAAGTGCGATAAGTGAGTAGTATTTTGAACTTTCTTTCCAGAGTCATTGATCGACAACGAGAATATTCAGAACAGGTTCCAAAGTACAAAATATCTGGGTATGCGTCTTGTCCAAATGACCGAGTCATTGCATGGACCTTAAGAAAGTTGATACCTGAAATTTTGCGAAAAAATATTTTTTTGCTGTGAATCAGTTGATTTTTAAAAGAAAATTCCAATGAAACGAAGAATCTCTAAGACCTGCAATAGCCGCCATTTAATTAAAGATATTCAATGTTAACAACACTGATGTCGAAATCTTGTCCGATTAGTCATTCGGCAACGTCAACGCCTCATGCTCTGCCAAAAGCTAAAAGCATCGAGAGTAAAAACTAAGAGGTGTAGCGCTATCTGATAAAAACAACTTCGTAATTTAAACGTAATAGGTATGTACCTTTGAACAGGTTTTATTAATCGTAGTCAGAGTATCCGAAGTCTCTTTTTTTTCCCTCGCTCGATCAGTTCGGTATCGGTTCAGTATACGGTATTTTTGTTATGGATAGGCATAGGAAATAGCATGCACCTTAAGTTAAGAGAAACGATCGTACTGGAGTGGAGTACCCTTTGAAAAGATAACAGCCATTGAGAGAACGCAGTTTAGTATAGTGTAGGTAGAACCAGTGCTGCCCCCTTAGATAAAAAAATATAAATTATTAAATTTATTGCTTTTTGATAAGAATAAAATGTTGATATCTTATTTCACAAATACTTTTGAAATTCCAGCCATTCTTCCTACAAGAGTATTTTTACATTTCGAGTCGAACAACATCTGGTTGGACCTAAACTTTGTTGCGAGCGAAGTGACGTATAGTACCAATTCAGTTTGAAAGCAACAAGGGGCATCACTGCTATCACAAATAACACCTGTAGATCGTACGTGGCTTAACTTGAGAATACCTGTGTGAGCGTAAGCCCACGAGTAGAGTAAATGCAACGGAATAGCTAATCAACGTTTAAAGAGTGTCAGATACAAGTTTGCAATATCAGTTTCATTCGATATCCCATTGCGCGTAGTTGATACAACTTTGTGTGTGGAAACAAAAAGATTTTAAATCATCACTTCAGTGCTTAAGTTAATCTTTGAGCTGATTAATCAAAAAGTGAATACTAGTTTAATTATAATTATTGTAATAAATTAATAAATGTAGATATACGTAATTGCCCTCCATAAGTGGTTTTATGTTGTTCATGCGTGCTTTTTTTAGAATTATAAAGATATATATGTACGTGCATCTGGAAACTGGTTCATTCAAATAAGTGTCGTTATATGTTTTATTTTGTTCTCCTATCGTACTTCGATAAACGAATTTAATAATACGCGAAACGCAGTGAAGCGGAGCAAAGTTGTTTTGTTTGCCATTTTCTATTACTTCCTGTTTGAATTTGAATTAAAAATGAAGCCTATTGCTGGTGATAAAATTGTGCTAAGTTTATTTAAGCTTATGGAGAGCACATGTGTGTCGTCTGCATAAATGTGATAATTGACCATACAGGATTACTTATTAATACGAAAATACGATTTTGTTCAAGAATGTTAAAGTGACTAAGAAATATTGTAAACGGAAAATAATAATGTAAAGCTTTGTGACATTTCACAAAACAAAGTGCTACAGCAGCTATTTTAATACCTGTTAGAATTTTGTTAGTGAAAAGTTGAGAGACTGCTTATTGGAAACCTTTTTTAGCGCTCTTGTATATTAAAGCTCTCTGTTTTGCTACAAGCTCCAAATTGCAAGTGATATGTCTCAAGGTTATATAATTTATCAACGTTGTTTCGGTTTCAATATTTAAATTGTTGACTTAAAACTAGAACAAGCGGCTAAAGCGAACACTTGCTGTAGGCTCTACACAAACGGGTACATAGTGAGTCACTGTGAAGTTTCAGGCGCCTTGCGTTCGTGAATATAAATAAAAAACGAATATTTGCAAATTTGTTGGACTTGTCCAATATTTATTTACCTTTTGTCAGTTCAATCAAAAATGTTGGCTAAGATTGCTGGGGACGTTCAAGTATCTAGTTTAGTAAGTCTGACAGCTGACTGACTTGAGGTGTCTCAATTTTGATTCTCCTAGATCGGTCACATGGACTGGACAGCTTTGTCAGTTGACGTTTATGGAGGGGTAGCCGACGAATCTAGTCAAAAAATTCGTGACTGAGTACTAAGTTGACAGTTCGCATATGTGGCTGACGTAGGAAAAGTGACGTTTCCGACCAATCTAGTTTTTGCGTTCAGGTTATATCCACTCCCGACCAATCTAGTCGACATAAGACAACTAAATTTTTGAATGTTCCCAGTAAAAACCCCGCTGTGTTTCGATTGACACTTCTCCACCCATGCTTAGCAAGGAGAACTTTTGTCTCACCTATAGCATACCCTGCTTCAATGTATCACTTGATCGGTGTTAGTTTGAGGTATTTAGTCTTCTCTGGCGCATTTCTCATAACGATTTTTTTTCCTATCAACGGATTACCAATTAGTACCAAAGTGGCAATTGTTTTACTCAAAAGAAATGTCAAAATCGAAGCGTTTTCAACGTTTCGTATGAATAATAACTGATTTGAGTTACCTCCAACTTTTGACACCATCGAAAAATGGCGCAACTTACCATTTACTCAGGTCTATATGAATAAAACGTAGCAATTACTATGAAAGTCAAACGCACGGTATTAAGGTTAAACAGGTCCAGTAGGGACGTCATTCAAAAGTGCTTTAACGAACAGAGAAATTCTAAATTTTGGGGCAATTCTCTTCAATGAAAAGCGCTATAAATTTTTTGATACTATTCTGACCATCAGTTGCGTACTAGTTTGATAATGATAATGATAACCAATGGGAATATTTTCCTTGCTGAGAAGGAATCAATTAAGTCATTCAAAAAATTCATATGGTTTTGATTCATTGTTCAATTACCTACTTACAATAAAATGACTTATATATTTTGGCAGTGAGAAGTGTCAGAAATGCATATAATTTGCATCGTGCAGTAGTTTATTAACTCATCTTTGCGTCAGCTGCATTTCCTGGAAACACACAAAATTATTGTGAACCCCAAAAATATTTTTATCTGAATGACACAGACCAGTTGTCAAATTTATTCAGTGTTAATCAAAATATATAAATTTAAAAACAAATATGCATATTTTTAGAAATTGGTAGAAATAAGCTAATGTTTCCGAGTTAACATTTCCGAGATTCACAGTAGGTCTTTATCCCAAGTGGAAGAGACTTGACAGCAGCACCGAAATATACTTATTCCAACATGTTCTCATGTGTGAACTTGCTACATATCTGCCTAACTAATATCCAAGGTGCATCGCACATACCTTGGAACTCTGTTAAAGTTCCCTTCTTTGTTCTATGAGAAAACTAAACGTATTGTTTAATTTATTGTTAATTGATTATCACTTTGGTATTAAATCACAATTTCACCAAACCTATTTATGGCGAATTTTTAATAGACTTTGAATTTATACGAGTCACTTGTGAACTGCAAATGCGGTTGTGCCCTTTTGCCCAATTAGAATTCAATTTGTGAACACTCTGACAGGTAGAATATTCTAATGCCAATCAAAATTAATGAGAATTTTTCAAATTCACTTGCTGAAAATAGTTCTAAAAGTGAAAGTAAACAAATTTCGAATTGTCGTTGTTGTACTCCTGAGAAGTAGAAGTTCAAAATTCAAAGTATAACAAACATTGGGAATTTTTTGTTTCGTCTCATGATTTGAATACGCAGCTGAAACTTGTTTATCAATTTTTAAACAAACAAAAAGTGACATTTTAATACGACAAGCACAAAGGGTAAATAATAAAAAAGCAAATAAAAAAATGCTTAAGATAGAAAGGAAGATAATATGCCAATGTTCTTCGCTACCTTTGGATTAAAGTTGTATATCTATCTTTGTTGTAAAGCATTTTATGTAATATCTTGATAACTAATTATTAAAATTTCTAAAAAGCAACAACGTTTTTTGTTAAATAATTATAGTGAGTGAGAAATAATATTCGCACGATTCGAAATTAGCTAAAAAAGAGCAGCGACTGTTCTTCGAATATTAGTGCTAATTTTAACGTTTGTTCGCGTACATATTGGCGAAGAGAAAAATAGCATCTCACTTTGGAATTCTCGCTTAAAACTGTGTAAATATTGATGAAACACATTTGCTCAAACAAGTTCTTATCATATTATGTGGAGTAGTTTGTGTGTTATTTTTTTCTGTCAAATCATACTCTCTTTGTTTGCTTCCTTTTTTTCACATTAAGATTTGTCAAAGCTGTTTATGTATACAACAGGGTGGTCTATAATTTGATGAATGTACATAGCTGCATAACAAAAAATTACAATCGAAAAGGATCGTTTCATGATTGCTAATTGTGACGTCAATGGCAAACTTCATTATATATTTTTTTATGGGCATAATGTACTTACTTTTAGAGACTTTTTACTTGCCGATTGGGCCCAGAAGGAGGGTTATGTGTTTCGCGCGTTTGTACCCGTTCAGGTGACCTCCTGTAGCCTAAACGGATTGACCGATTTTGAAGACTGAGGAACTGCTAAAAAGACAGCATGCAAAAAGACTAAAAAGCTACAAATTATTTGAAAAAACCCCACTGACTGTAAAATAGAACTAAAAATATGTAATCAAGATCCAACTAGTTAATATTTGTAAAAAAAGTGTCAAAGTATAACTAACTGACAATCAGAGGCTACCTACATAGAACATAGAGTAAAAAAAAACTATACACAGCCTCCGACTGCCAATAAGTTATACTTTGCCAGTTTATTACAAATATTGACCAGTCGGTTTGTTTGGTTTTTTAATTCAACTTTTGTATTAGAGAGGGGTTAACGAATTAAATTTCGCAGTGTTCAACTGCGCATTTGCTTTCTTTCAGGTTAGCTCACTTGAGTTTTACAACGAAGACTTTTTTCTCATAATCAAGTAAATTATTTTATATGTTGAGTTTAAATATACGCATCTACATCGTCAGCCCATGTAAATCGGGCTTAAAAAAAGAACCCTTTTCTTCTTTCGGGGGAAAGTTTGTCAGTGTCGCTAGAAATGTCAAAATAAATGTATTTTTATTTAATTTGGCCTCTGCTATTTGCATGTTATGTTTAAAGAGGGTTTTAATCCCAAACAATTTTTGCAGACATTTAAACAATTCTTGTTTTACTAAGCTCGGAAATAAATTCAAAATGAATTTAGAGTAGATACTACATCAAATATGTAATTCCGTTTAAATACAAAAAGTATACATTTACTTATCAGTTCCATTCTATATATCTTTTTAATGACTAAAAAATAGTTCCTAAAAATAATTACAAACTACCACAAATTCACTGTAAAATTGTATAAATCACCCTGTATGATAAATATTTAAAAAAAAAATAAATAAATTCAAAACAGACACTTTCTTCTCAAATTCAAAAACAGGTATTTGGTGAGCAAATACTCATAAATACAGTAAGAGAAAATGAAATCACTGGTGGGCTCAGTTTTAATCATAACTACAATCACAATCAGCTTGGTAAATGGACAATTTGGATCCAGATTCTTTTATAATAATCGTCACGGAAGTACAAGCAACGATGAACAAAATAATGATGCAGTTTCATCAAGTTTGGGCGAAGATGCAGATACTAATCTAAAACTACTCGAAGAAAATAGTGCGGTAAGAATTTTTCAACATTAACTTTAATTTTTTGCTTTTTAAATATCAAATGCCCATAGCTCGAAATAATGGGTAGGTACTAAAATCTTGGCGTGTGTATATGCTTATCACTGCTTAATCTAACGGTGAGGATCACTTTAGGAGTTAGATATTTTTGACATGTCTGCTGTGTATACTTTGATGACTAAACAAGAATGTTTGTGTAGGAATGTGGTGGAGGAGAGACTTTTATTGACGTCAGACGTAAGTGTTTCCAACCAGACGGTTGATTCGAATCATTACAAGTGGATAAATTCTGGTGGTAGGGATATAGATTTTATTACTTTAGTTGTGAGAGTGTTAACAATTAAACATTAACCTTGGCCAGTACGTTTTGATTTCGTGCGCAATTTCACTTCCTGACCTTGTCAGTCAAGAATAATAATATGGTGTACATTGCTCTGAATGCATTGACATAATGTTTGTTTTGCAAACTTGAGTAGATTTAGGTGCGTTTTACTTGCAATTTACTGCGGTTTACCGCCAGAAAAGCAAAATACGTATGAAGCCCGATTTACATAGCCTTTCTGCTTTTTGTTTTACACCACAAAAGGATAAACAAAGTCATTAAAGTACATATATTTACATTTATCGGAGAGAGACACAAAAAAATTGTTTTGCATATTTCCTTTTGTAAATGAATGCGTTCGTATTTATTACGTAAAGTTTTACAGTCAACACGGCTTAACTGAAAGAATGAAACTCGTTTGATTGAAAACTGCGTTATTTAAACTTTAAATTGAATTTTTCAAACAATTTCATACAAATACCTCCGTTTTATTGAAGCCCGCTTAAGCTCAGATACCTGAAATACAATTCCTTAAAAACAAAAAACTTACGCAAAAGTTAAGGAACGCTTTTGTAGTAACCTGTGCAAAACACAAGTGCGAATATTCCACCCAAATGGTAAATTGAACAACAAATTCAAATTTTCGGGCGACTGACAGTTGTTTTTAAATTTTAGCTACTCTCCAACTTTTCTCTCCAAACATCAGCTAAAATCCTAGCTAAATTTTGACATAGAGAGCGCTGTGGATAAGTGTCACAAAAAACAGCTGCTATTTGAAAAAAAAAACTCCCTTGAATTAAAATCTGCAAGCCTTCATGTCGATGGTTGTTGCTCCACCACTATCGCTAACTTTTTCTGTTATTTAAATGAAAGACTCTAGCTCCCGATACTCCTCATTGAGGTATTCATTAAAATCACTTATCTTTACACAGCAGAACAACAGAGCAGAGCAATTTGTCAAAATTTAGCTTAAAAACAAATGCCCCGACCCATTAAATGGGTGCGCTAAATTTTGACAGATACATGGAGGACATTCGGAAACAAGTTTGAATTTTAGCTCGAGCTGCTGGGACTGAAGGGATTCGCTTAAATTTAGCTCAGCTAAATTTTGGAGAGAATTTTGTATGGTAGCTAAAATTAAGCTCGAGCAGCGTACTAGGCTTTACGCAAAGAAATTTGTTGAGTAAAAACTAGTAGGAGGGGGAATATCTTGCTCTCTCGAAGCCGCTCTTTTTTGCGAATTTTTCGAGTTAAGGAACGACAATTCGTAAGATTTAAAAGTAAAGGAACAGACCTAATGTGATTGTAACTGCTTTCCCGGAATAGTGGATTTAAACACGAGAACATGAGCAATTAAATGGGTGTCAACTGTCAAGACCAGTTCGAATTACAGCTCGACGTACCTCTAAACACGTACAAAAGTTTTCTTGGAATTCGTTTATGGATTTTCCAAGTCGATCAATTGCAGAACCACCATCTGATCGCACTGCGAAAAGTTAAGCTTACAAAATTTATAAAAACGCATGGCGGCTTTAACATACAAATAATAACATTGCCTCTTCGATAATGGAATCCCCACTCATTCAAAGATGCATGAGTTCAAGTTCAAGTAGTTTATGTCTTGGGATGATGGAGTGTTAAACCGACGTTACTGTGGTTATTTGATCGCCATCAATAAATCCCCTGTATGTGGCTGTATAGTTTTAGAATGCAAACGTGGATATACTACTTGCCAGCGAAATAACTTTTAAATTACTCACAATCGCAATTGCGCTATATTGCACGTTTCCAAATGTGTGTGGATCTGCGCGATGCAACTGCGGCTGCGAGGAATCCCTGGTTCAGTAATTTGATCGATTTCCCCTATCCCCTTCTAGAATGTGATTTTCACTTCAAGTTACCTGATTCAGGGAAGCTTTAAATAAGCCGATTCGCTGCAAAATGTTTGACGTAGACATACAAAATGACTCATATCTTTCATGGACGTACAGAAGACAGAACACGGTAGCAGTCAATGTCATGAAAAACAGTGGCTTAACGTGTACTGCTGATAAAATCGATTAGATAATTTCAAACACACAACTTCATACAAACTAATTAATTGACAACAATGCCGGCAGTAGAGGATGAGCTTAACAAATGTGAAAAGTCAAATTCTTTACAGTTTACAATAACTATCGTTAGACAAACAGTACGTGCATTGAGTCACTCGTATATACCTACTCAACAAGAATTTATTTTTAAAAGTACATACCTAGCTACGTAATAAGTTCTTTGTAATTTTTTGTGATTTGCCCCACCTGTGTCGCCATGTGGACAGTCACGCATGAGTGGTCTCTGGCGTATTAAGCATCATTGCAAAGTGGAACAGTTTCAATATGGCCAAGCTTTCGGACCATTCCATTGCAAAAGTGTCAGCAAATTGCATATCTGCTAAGCATTCTTGTACACATTCATTTTCTAGTGTATAGCTATAGCGAATTCTATTACAATAAAAAAAAAGAATTCGTATTTGCTTGTATATTTGACATTACCGACTTTTAATGTTTTATGTAGGTATGATTTTGCTGACAATTCCCAGCGCCAGGCAGGTGTGGAATTGGCGTTTTTATTACCTCTCATATGAGTTGCAAACCTGCATTTATGGTGGTATTTCACACGCATCTATTTCAATGCTATATGAAGACCGTAGTCTGTTTTACCACCTGTTAAGTCGGCTGTCATAATGTTCTGTCTTCAGGCTGCTTTAATTACCCACAATGTTTCGTCATTCCACCATATTTTGTTTGTGGTTGGTGTTCTTTCACTCTTTTAAAGGAAGTGTAATGACTTCCGTGTGTAAGTTAGATATCTTCAAGTTTGTTGTTTATTTTTAACACTGGTTCCTGGGACACTTTAAAGCAAATAGAGACGTCTGGTTGGTGGTGTTGTTTCGTTTGTCTTCTAAGGATATTTGTTTACTGTCTGGCACTTCTTACATTTGTGGGATGTTTGAATTCGTATAAGAAAGTTTGTTTAACTACTGGTAGGTACCCTGTAAGTAATGAAAGGATCTGAAAAGTAAACACACTCCGTACCTAAGCAACAGGTCAATGCAATTTGTATAGTTCTTTTATCGACTTCGTTTTATTCAACGAAATAAAATAAAAAAATGCAATGTCTAGCTTCTCGCTAGCATTTGTTGTTATATTTTTTGCACTTTTTTGACATACAACCTATAGGATGTGCTAAATATATTGTCAATAATTTACGAAAACCTTTTACAATCTAACAGGAAAACGGTGTAAACTGAGGTGCATAATTAATTTGACAACGAATATGCTTATAGCAACTTTTTGAAAACTTGGACAGCAATTATAATTGACCAATCTAGTCGACTTAAGACAACTAAGTTCCCTCCTTCGAACTGTCACAACTAACATTGCTGTAGTTAAAATAGTTCAAAATGGCGGGATTTAGAATAAACCCCTATATTACGGCGAATAGCAAAATTAAAAAAGAGGGGCATTCATTTTCGTCGAGCGACCTTGAATCAAACCAAAAGTCGAGACATACAACAAATATACCACTTTATAACAAATATCGGTCTGAATTATTGTTTTATTGAGCATATACCTACGACGCCGACGTCTACTTTACCTTTGCATAGAAGTTAATTCTGTGTTTGCGTATTGTGTTTGCAGCTCGATGAAAGACTTTGCGAAGGAATAAGACACAGACACCTATACCTACTTCAGTGCAATCATAATTGGCTGGCTTCGCTTTGCGAAAACATTTATTTTAACGCGCCAAGTCAATGGCCATACAATTTACATATACCTCAGTCGCGGATTGCAATTGCATTATGCATTTAATTTGAAACTGAACTTTATTTATATTCGAGAATTAAAATGGATGTAGGCATGTTATGTTCCAGGAAAGAAATTGTATTTGTGGTTATTTGCTGTTAATGTTTTTATATGTTTTTCAAAGCATATGTATAAACTGACCAAATGTGTGAATACATTTTTACAAAATATTCAAATTCGTAAACTAAAATTATATATTTAAGTAAGGTATATTATATGCAAATAAAAAAATGCAGTCTCCTGATTAACTGACATAGGCAGTTCTAGGTATACTCCAACTTTTCTCTCCAAACATATCAGCTAAAATCATAGCTAAATTTGGACATAGAGAGCGCTGTGGATAAATGTCACAAATAACAGCTGTTCTTTGAAAATAATTTCCTTGATTCAAAATCTGCAAAGTTCTACGCTCTAATCGATGGTTGTTGCTCCTTCATCTCAGCAATAAAGCCAACTTTTTCTGAAGACTACTCTGTCATTTCAATGAAAGACTCTAGCTCCAGGTACTCCTCGTCGAAGTATTCATTAAAATCACTCATCTTTACACAAAAGAAAAACAAAGCAGAGCGATCTGTAAAAATTTAGATATTTAAATGTCTTGACTAATTCGGCAACAAAAGTTTGATTTTAAGCTCGAGCTGCGTACCACTCGGCTAAAGAGATTCGCTTTAATTTAGCTCAGCTAAATTTTGGAGAGAATTTTGTATAGGAGCTAAAATTAAGCTCGAGCAGTGTACTAAGCTTTGCATTTAAAAGTTTGTTAATTCGTATACAATGTGGGGCAAAAGTCATCACCCTTTTGGAAGATGTAATTTTTTGCAAATGGCGGCAGATGTCAATTCTATTTTGACATTTGTTAGCAATCATATACAAAACAAACGTCAATAAGACAGGAAACGCTGTTCTCCTAAAGAACGCGGAATAGTTTTGATTTTTTTTGCCGAATAATTCGTCGGTGGTGTTGTTGTAGAGTGAATCTCGGCAGCTATGTTTTTGGGTCTACGTGCCACGCGCGATTGCAGGTCATCAATCGGTGGTCTTTACAGAGAATTTTGGTGAATGATGCTTTCTTAAAAAGTGCAGAGAGTGCATCAGCTGTTATACTCAGCTTTACTTGTTGACTTTGTCCGTGAAGTCAAGTTTGAGTGAAGGCATTGCACTTGTAGCTAGGTATATACTAATTGTACAAATTATTACAATAAATTTTTTTGAAGAAACATTAACATTAAGTGACCTGAAAGAATTTATAATCTTAATGAAAAAAACAAGTTATTTTTATTTAAACAATGTTCTCGGAAAGAATATAACTTTAGGTACTTACAGTATAAATTATATAGGTAGATATACCTATGCATTCATCGGATGTATCTTAGCGATAAATTCAACGCAACAAATGTGAACCAGAAATTGCCGTAGAAAATAAAAACACGTATAGGTGTAGGCAATGCCGTGACTTCACGTCACCAACCAAAACTCGTAACAAACTGATACATGTAGTTTAGATTTGGACTTCCCCGATAAAAAGCCTTCATTTAATAAAAATACCTTTACTATTCCGAGAACTGCCATTATATTAAGACTTTAACCTTAATTATAAAAAGATTTTACCAGGCGTAAACACTAATATGTGAACAGTAGCAGGGCTATAGCTGACGTATGCGTTGTTTTTTCCAGATTCATATATAGGTAGGTATATCTACATCTACATACTTCATCCAGATAAAATACGTAACGTATCATCGGAACTCGAAAAAATTATAAATTAATAACCCAACCAAAGTACCTACCTACCTGCATAATGAAATAATGAAAAACAGAATGACACATTTTACTTTTTATAAAAGGGCAAAGTAAAGAAGACAACTGCTCAATAAAATAATTTGCTGTGAAACTTGTGATAAAGTGGTATAAACTGGTATATTTGTGTAGTGTCTCTCTGGAAGTGAAGGGCAGGGCGCTGAAAGTTATTTCCTCAAACTAGCAGTTTTATAAATATAGCACTAGAAGTTTTCTTCTCCATTTTCTCCTGTTCCTTATATTTTAATTCAACACAACGAGAATGGAAAAGAAGAGTCATTCTATTGTTGCTGAAATCTGCTTTTAAATCAGACGGTAACACTTGCCAAGTACAGAAGTAACATTGTTACTGTAGTCCTAGTTTGAAAAGTTCATTCATATTGTCAGTAGGAAGGACGGTACCAATAGTTAACTGGTATACCTACCCAAAATAAACTAATTTCAGTGATAAATATTATCAATCAAGTTAAGCTAATCTAGCCCTAAAATTTGACACATATAAAGCGTCACGTCATTGAATAACTAATTGGACTTAAGAAATGACCTTCGGGCTACTATTTTAAAATACTTTTTTACACGCGAGTAATGACCAAACCCCACCTCCATGGTAGTAGGTCATTGTACGACCTTGTATTTTCTATAAATTCAGGTCATTTTTACCTGATTTCTTGTTATCAATATAAAAATGTTTGATTACTCGACAAAGATAATTCTGCGATACTGTAAAAGTGAGTAAATATGAATATGTATTTCATATCTTATATAAACCTTTGTAATCTTTCATTCATTTAATAGAAACAAATACGACATAAAAAATGATTCACCTGTGTTATGATATGATACAAATAAAGGAAATACCGTAATTGACAAATGAATAAATAAATAAATAAAAGAAAATAACAAATTGTGCTGCTCGTTATTACTCATTTATTGCACTTTTCATCAATTAACTTCTTAAAGTTCGTATATTATAGGTAGGTATGTGATTGTAGTGTTTGTTTTCAGCCATTGGCATTGACTATGATTAAAAATTCAGAAAGCATATCGATAATGGATTTCCATCATAGCCTTAAATATATTTTGTCACAAAAGTAGCAGTATGATGTACACATTTAGTTATTCATAGTTGCATACTATGAGTCAATAATGGGAAAGGGTATTTTAAATAATGTACTGGATTTGGAAACGCAACTTTAAATTAATAGTATCATATGAAATGTGGTGGTGACTACAAAAGCGTTCCTTAACTTCCCTTCACTGTCATTTTGATAGTCTTTTCCATTTTTACTACAGAAGTAAAGGAAGAGACCTTCTCAAGTGTCTTTAATGCTAAAGCCAACAGCAACGGTTTGACATTTCAATTTGGATTATGTTATATCTTGAAGCTATAGGTTTGTTTGGCGTGGGCTGGTTTGACGGTTAACCCTAATGCGTTCGATATAGCACTCAACTCGCCCTGGTAGGTACTGAAAACCTGCATTCGACATGACTTCTATGGCACCCTAGTTTTGCCCTGAACTGACTCCAGTTAATTTGTAGGGGCAAGAATTCAGTGCTGAGTTTCGTTGTCATTTCGCTTGCTGTCATTCATTTTTCAATGTAAAACTTCAGGGCCGTTCCCTAACTCGAGAGCGTCATCGAGAGAGCAAGATATTACCCCTCCACTGAGAATCTTACGAATTTTTACTCAACAAATTTCTTGGTGTACGAAGCAGCGTTGCCACTAAAACGTAGAGCAAATGTAGTACGTTAACCACAAAAATGTAGTATTTTCAAACAAAATGTAGTACCTGCCATTCTCCCATAATATTATGTTTCTATTTGGTATATGAGCAAGAATATTGATGGGTCCAAATTGACATTATATTTTATAAGCTAATACCTAAAATATTTTGAGTTGATTCTTGTAACCTATTACTTTTTTCATCTTTAAAACACTTCCTTTGGAGCACTTTTGCTCAACAGAAGGACTACTGTGTGGAAGACAAGATACATCCAGTATCTAGGTAGGCCATTAGCTTGTTTATTTAATTCACATTAGAAGATCAGATTGGAAGCCCATTCAAAAAACGCCACAGCTCATTCAGAATTTCCTTATTTCTAATCCAACAGGAACAAAAATGGTGGAAATGAACGAGCTCAAGAAATGTAGTACTTTAGAGTAACGATGTAGTATGTAGTACGGCATGCAAAAATCAACCGAATATGTAGCACAGTACTACATATGTAGTACAAGTGGTAACGCTGGTACGAAGTGGAAAAGCTGTCAGTCACAGCTGATTTGAATTTTCTTGTGCTTTTTGACATTCGATTGCATTTGTTTTGATTTTTTGTGCATTAAAATGGTATCAACAGGCGGCAAAATAAATATTGAATGTTCACCTCGAACATTCCATCGTATTGAAAATGGTAAGTAGACATTAGAGAATATGAAATAAAAATTTATTGAATTTAGTACCTGTCATATCTGTCATTAATCAGAGTTTACTACAAAAGCGTTCCCTAACTTTTTCGTTAGTGACTCTCTCTGTGAGAGAATTTATCCCCACCACTGCCATTTTGACAGTCTTTTCCATTCTTACTACAAAAGTAAAGGAACAGACCTTTTGCGTTTGATATTAGGTCTGTTCCTTGACTTTTAAATCTTACGAATTTTTACGAATTCTTACGCATTTTACTCAATTGTCGTTCCTCAACTCGAAAAATTCGTAAAAGAGAGCGGCTTCGAGAGAGCAAGATATTTCCCCTCTTACTAGTTTTTACTCAACAAATTTCTTTGCGTAAGAATTGAAACACCTGTCAGTTGCTTGAAAATTTACAGCTGATTTGAATTTGTTGTTCTATTTGGCATGAACTATCTGTCATTTTTCATAGATTACTACAAAAGCGTTCCTTAACTTTTGCGTAAGTTTTCCTCTTTAGAGAGAATTTATCCCCTCCACAGGCATTTTGACAGACTTTTCCATTTTTACTACAAAAGTAAAGGAACAGACCTATTATCTGACACTTCTCAATGCGCACTTGTGGGCACTAGTGCTAGCCACGTCAAACAAATCGTATGATACATTAACGTTTGCAATTTGACAGAAAGCGTTTTGTGGGAACCACAACTCAATTATATTCAGTTCAGCCCGTGGAAATCTATGGCCCTATTACAGCTTTTCTCTGCGGTTTTCGTTAGAGGTATAATTGGATTATGTATGGTTTTATGATTCAGAGTTACTTGTTGACTAAAAAGTCATGCACTGCTGTCAGTAAGTCGTCATTTAAAAAAATGTTTCTAGATCTAGATTGAATGTTCTGGTAATCTACAACTGATGAACGCACCCATAGGAATTTCATAAGGCTATTTAAATATCAATAATATATTGATTAATTTTACACTACATTGTATTTGTGTAACATACTCTGTAATTGAATATAGGTACATATTACAATTATTCATGCTTGAGGCCAGAATCATTTTTGGGTAAGGCTTGGTTAGACATAGGGTTATTACTAAAGAAGAGGGGAAACCGCAACACAACACTGCAGGCCTCGTCGCAATCCCTGAGGGCATTTTTTATGCATTCAGATTAGGTACTTCAACAAACTAATAATCTATACAAGATACAGTGGTTGAATTACCACATCCGTGATCGAATACTACGTGACTGAATTTGTTATTGTCCTGCATGTAAAATCAACAAAATTCAGTGACGTATTGCTCGCTCACGGGTCGGCGCAGTGGCTTAGTGGTAGTGTGTTGGGCTACTAAGCGAGGGGTCTCAGGTTCGAATCCCGAAAGGGCCAAATTACATCTTAAGGTTTTTTCCACTGCGTCACCTCTCGCGAACGTCTGACAAACATCCGAGAGTAAAACTGTCATGAAAGAGCTTCTCAATTAGCCGTTTGGACTCGGCGTAAAATTGTAGATCCCTTCCATTCGTCCCAAAAATTGAGAACCCACACAAAACGAATGGTTGTGAGAAGCTAGGCCTTGGGTCCCATAGACCTGTCGCGCCAAAATATTTATTTATTTATTTTATTTATTGCTCGCTCACGAGTGCGGTAATTCAACCCCAGGTATTCTTTTTCTTAAAACAAATTAAGGATAGTTTCCAGGTCCACATAATGACCCTCATAGGGCAGAATACTATAATCCTTTTATCATTGGTTTTTATTTTTAAAATAGTACGTTCTATTAAATACGGTTTTGAATTTACATACATATATGCATTATGAAAGCTGGCTATAATTTTTTAAACTTAAGTTTTGTCAGCTTTTAAGAAATGTGCGCATATACTTGCACGTTATTGACCTTCAATTTAATTTTAAAAATTGTGTCCCACCAACCATTATTTGAAATGAACTATGTACTGAATAAAAATGTAGCTTACAATGATAACGATTGTGCAGAAAGTCACGTTCTCACGTATTGTCATCGTCCGCAGAGGCAGTATACCTACCTTGCCTGTGATCGTTAACATCCGTGCAGAATTGTGATGAACAACATAAACTGCTATCTGTGCAGTATTCTTAGAGCCCTGATCAATTGTTTTAACAGTTTCTTTGTAAATTTATGGCAATGGATGACTATTAATCAGGCGATAAGATTAGATTATACCCACCAACTTTTTTGAAAAACTGTGTTTCACTTTTACCCAATACTCATCAGTCATCATCATCGATTACCTACTCACCGTAAATATATTTACGATATTGTTCATTTACTTGAGGTGTTGATTTGTTACTTAAGTTATTTAAATTATGATGTAATAAATGGTTTTAAATATTCTTTTTTTCAGATACCACTTGACTTTTTCAAGCAAATGGACAATGTGACAGACATAAGCGATTTTATAGACAAATTTGTCGAACCGGATAGCATAGATCCGAAGTATGGCATAAAACGTAAGTACATATTTGGAATATTGTTACGAGACAGGTCTGATTAGATTAGATTGTGGAATATAGATATAGATAATCCCGGATCACCGCGGTCACAAGCGGACTTATTGTATTGTACTCTATTTAAAGCTCATACGCAGTTTGTTGTAAGAGAGGAAATAACTTTCTACCTGCTGCTGCAAGGTAAAATTATCTTGGCGCCGTTGACGTGTTTTGATTGTATGCTTCGCTGTTTCTTCATACATTTTACTGACATTGTCTTGCAATATACACATTCACTGCTGGGGATCATTTGCTAGTGTGCTGGATTACTAAACCCCTTGCGCAGTAATCAAGTTCGATTTCCGGAACTGATCCTTCTTGAATTAAAAAAAAGAAGCTTAATCATGAAAAACAATATTAAACCCGTCCTTCAAGTGCTACTTGTATAACAAAAGTTTTATTTCATACAAAACTTAACCTCATACCTCTTATTCTAAGGTACAAAATACATTAAATAAATAGAATAGTAATCATATTCCTAAAGTAGTCTTAATCGTCGTCCAATTTTACGCTTCATCTGCTGAGGAGTAGGTATCCTTCTTGGAGAGCTACTCTGATCGACTGCCACTGCTCTTCCCGGCGTAGCTACACCATCAAATTCCATCATGAGATTCCTTTTCGATACCGAACTATAGTGATGGACATTTTGGTAAACAATCAAAGCAAATTGAACATCATTATCGTGCAGTCGAATTCGATAGGAAACTTTTATTCGCGTCTCCCGATCCCAGGTTTCATTTGCATTCAAAGTATTTGAATTGCGAAAACTTCTATGCTCGGGTTGTGTACAAGATCTAAGGATGCCAGTTGTTTCAAAGTATCGCAATTCACTGTAACCAGTGCTGGACCCTGTGCTTGCTTGCGTTGATGGCGTGTATTGAGACTTGAGTAGTTTGTGTTGAGTTTGTGGAGTAACTTTTATACTGGTGTCCTTTCTATCAAAATAATCGTCTATATTTAGCAATGGCGGAAAGCTGCGGTTGAGATCATGTTCGTCATTGTATTTAAATCGTTTTGCGGTCGATGGAGGCGTTATTGATCCGCGCCGGTCTGTTATTTTCAATTCCGTGTCAAAGGTGGCTGTTGTTGGTGGTGTTTTTGCATCATAGACAGCATTGTCGCCAGCGAATGAACTGTCTGGTAAACTTTTATCTAGTGTCTCATCTTTTACAGTCGGATAGTGTTTTCTGTGGACGGGAAATGGAAGATCTACAAATCGCCAAGATCTTGAGAGAGATTTCATTGAAAAACTTACGTTTCCATATGTGCAGGTTTGGATTCAAAGGGTTCACAAAGCTGTGCAGTCTCGAAAAGTAAATGGTCATACTGAGGGCAGACTTCGTACCTAAAGTATATGAAAAAAGAGCTTTTTATTTTCTCAACAAAACAAACAACAACTTGTTAAGTGGGGCTCTGTGCCAGACCCAGTTAAAAGTCTTTGGAGCCACCAAGATGTGATTGATGTTGTTTCTCCCCAAATAAGAAAATGTTTTAGATTGAATATAAAATTGTAACAAACCTTAAAAAGTCATGAACCTTGGGATTCCCCTTGATTGTTCGTCCAAACCACTCGAGGACACCGTTTTGTGCTATGAAATATTTGAAAAAATCACAGTTGGAGTTGAAAAGCTCCAAATATTTGCTCAGGGCATACTCATTCTCTGACTGTGTTGGATCTGATTGGATGAAAGATAAAAAAACGAATGACAAATTATTGTTGAGTTGCACCCACAGTCCTCTTAAACAAATTAAATCACATTTTAGTACTTTATATGCGTATCTGTTCATTTTCAAATGATTTCTTTTATTTTTCAGAAAATATTGGCGATAACGTCGAGCGAGGTGAGTGATTGATCTTGGTAGCTTACTGTTTCAAATGTAAAATGCATTTTTTTTTGTTTAAATAGCTGCAGGAACTAAAGCGCAACCAGCCGGTTGTATACCAGACAGTACTGTCGTATCCTTGGAACCCCTTAATGCATCAACAGATCCGTCGATATTTTACTTTCCCAAGTGCACCAGAGTGAAACGTTGCAATGGTTGTTGCCCATCGCCAACGCTCGAATGTCAACCAGTCGAAGTGCAGACACTCACCAAGACGGTAAGAACTTTCAAATAGTTAGCAATAAAAGTTTCAAACGCCTTCTATTGGCATACAATTGCAACATCGGAAATAACCATATCGGAACACACATGCGGTTCTACAATCTAAACAAACAACTTGAATGACTTGTTTATTTATGTTTTCTAGGTCTACAAACTGCAGTATACCATAGGCAAAAGCAAGAGTTCACTAAAGGGACAAGAACACGTTTTAATAGACGAGCACATAAGATGTAAATGTGATTGCCGTATCAAACAAAAGGTAGGCCATCACTATGTATGTGATTTAGGTAAACAACAACCAACAGTTTGCAATATAGGGGCAATTGTTAGCATTACCAACGCACTGCAACGGCTAATTAATTCATACATGTACTATAATTACGTTAAGTAGAACTCAAACATTTAACTATGCATAACATGTGCATATGATTTATGATACTTCCATCTGGTTTCAAATGGTTGGTGTGCTGTTTATTAAACTCGCTGTGATGTCAGAGTGATTTGCATGACCAAACAATTAATTATACCGTGTTTTCCAATAAGTTGACATCTCCCGTGTGGTCTACTTGTGAGGCAGATGAACTAAAATGTCCTAGATTTGAAACTTTAGTACTAAGTCGATAAAAACTTTGCTAAATAGTTACTCTGATAGCCAAGCGGTCATAAAAGCAATGCAGTCAGTCGTGGGCCAGTAAATCAATGCACGAAATATTTGAACGAAGTTTTATGTGAACAATGCTGGGTGATAAGAGGCGTATGAGCTTGCAAGAAATGGATTAAAAATGAACGCGAATTGAGCCTAAATTCTGAAAGAACTTCGCTGAGTAAGCTTGCAAAAAAATAGTTTTTTTCATTTAAGACCAAATCAAACCTACAGTGGGCCAAACTCATGCTTGCAGGCCAAAAAGTAGGTATGCCCGCAGGTCAGGTAACTTCAAACTAAACAAACTATACAAGGATCGGCTGGGCATACTGCATAAGAAATATTTTAGAAGAAATATAACTGGAACTTGCGCGCGATTCAATCGACTCGGAATGGTAATAGGACCCTTCAGGCGTACTCTATTCTGGTGTTATGAACATGGTACGCCCTCACATGGTACGCCCTGTCGCACAAACGGAACAAAAGTTTGAGAAAATGTTGGTTGGTTCGTTTAGGTGGTTGTTGGGAAAAACACCAGTGGCTCCTGAGCGCCGTTTTGAAACCACAACTAGTGACAGAATGTAGTCAACAAGTATTTTTGAAGAAAATAAGCAAATGAACCAATTTGTCGATTTTATTAGCGTATTTTTTTCTAAATTCAAACATTTAACAACTCGTTTCTTTGCAGGATTGCAATCCATATCAAGTGTACGATCCATCACAATGCAAATGCAATTGCACAAATTACAACGCCAGAGACAAGTGTTTGGCGGTAAGAAATCATTTGAAAATTACACGTTTCCCCTTAATTGGAAATTGGAATTGCAATTTTAGGAAGAGGAGAAAATCTGGGACTATGATAATTGCAAATGCAGATGCAGAGAGAGTCAACAATGTACAACAGGTACATACTTTGATGATCATCTATGCAAGTGCACTGAGGTAAATTAACCAACAAAAATTAACCTTGCACCCGACCACTATTAACTTCTATTTAGATGAAAATTAACTTGTAGGTCTCAATATTTTTCAATTGTTTATTGTTGTTTTTGTCCTATTTTATGTTATTTATTTTATTTATAGATAGACAATTTTGATCTTTTTTAAACAGTCAACATACAAACACACATCTTCCTAAGCAAATAATAATAATAATAAAAAGAAAACAACTAAATCAAACACAAATACCATCGCCTAACTTGTTTAATTAAATAAATACATATATGAAACCATTTTAGTGTGTAACATGCGATTGAATTTAAGATAAATGTTTTGTGTGAGTATGCGTTTTGTCGTTATAATTAATTTTATTTAAACAAATATTAAAGTCAGTGTCTCGCTTTGAATGGGGAATGTTACTAATAATGCGCTTATTGTTTGTAAATAGAAGTTAATATTAACACTATACAATATTCAATTGCTTGTGCATTAAAAATATTTATACCTTTTACTGGGACTCCTGTTTCATCCATGTGTGTGTTTTTCTTCTTTTTTGTTCGGCTTAGTTAATTGGGAGTAATAAAACGACAGCAGTCTTTGACCGAAAACGTTTTATAATCAAGGCAGTACCAGTGGAAACAAGTAACAACACGATGTACGATACTGAGGGAAATTGAAAGTGTATTTCAGGTTTTAGATCCAAGGCAACTTTCGAAGTAATAATTAAGTAAATTAACACAAAATTCTTAGAATTAGTATATAAATGTAAATAAAACAAACAAGAAAAACAAAATATACACATTACGAAAAGCTGGTTTTATGAGTTTTAATTGAAAATAGGCTGATACTGATTTGAAGGAGATTCGCCAACGCTGGGTGTTCCTTTTCGGTGATAGCTTAGCACATTTTAGCCGCTTCTGTGACATCCCGTTGGACTCTACAAATGATATCAACATCGTGAGCATACGCTGGCTTTCGCTCAGTCACCTTGTCTACACAAAACCTTCCTTTGGGTCGTCACCAACCTTGATGCAGTATGTATAAAGTTTTCTGCATCATAATTCTACACAGACGTGGAGCGACGATAAAATAACGCACCGTTCTGTATAGGTCGCTTCTAAACATACTGCTATTGGTGGCTTTGAAACCGATGAAAATGTGGTTAGTTGCGATTGGGACATTTTGGTTTTTTTTCAGCATTTCTTTTAGGGATAAACTTTCTTGTGGTAAAATCAAAGAATGCCCTTTTCTGTAGTCTTTTGCTCTTCTAGTTTTTTGACCAAGTGAATGGGAGTTTAAATTGAATAATTTGCTCTGTGTATGCAGTACGCAGAAATAACTTTCCCATATCCTCACCACTGACTGTGATCCTATAGCAAGGTCCCCTTCGACATCTTGAAATGTTCCTGAAAGGATAGATACCGGATATTTTAAGTCAAACCAAAGGTTTCGTCGTGGTAATGGTCGTACAAAAGCAAACAGTCGACAGCTGCGATGTCGTTTATTTATTTTGGAGGCTCGTTTCCACTTTTATACTCATTCGACACTTAATTTTTTAAATGAAATTTCCTTGTGAAGAAAGGGTACAGAGGCCCTTGTTGTGCAGCTTGTGTAGGTACTCATTTGTGTATATTCCTTTGCTTGAAGTATCTATCTATTTTATACAAACAGGTCCTTAAGATGAAATTTACGTTTACGTTTGTCCTTTATCCAATTTTCGACTAAATTCCATAAATTGTTGTTGGATTTTTATGATTTATGTTAAATTGTAAAGGTAATTATGACATAGTTGTGTAGTCCTTTCTTATAGCGACCAGGGGTTGAATTACCGCATCCGTGATCGAGCAATACGTGACTGAATTTGCTATTGTTTTGCATGTAAAATCAACAAAATTCAGTGACGTATCGCTCGCTCACGAGTGCGGTAATTCGACCCCAGGTAAAACCAGGGGGACATTTGAATCAAAAACCAAAGGCGTTATTATAGAAAAACACTGAAAACTATAAGTTCAACTGCTTTATATGTGCGTTGTTTCGCTCGTTACTTCAAAATTGCCCAACAAGTATCACTGAAATGATTCAAATCGAATTGTTGAGAATCTTCCAATTGCAAACCATTAAAAGCGCACTGGATATTGGAACAAGTTTGCCTACTGCTTACATTCGATAGAAAAATGATTGTTAAAGTATAATTCAAAATGCACTTACGAATTCCTGCATAAAACCATTTACAATGGGTAATAGGTAAATTTGTAAAATCTAAAATACCTACAAAAATATAAACAATTTTTTTTCGACCACCACTTTTGCTTGCTTTGCTTGGCTGCAAGCGTCAGTCACGTTCAGCCGAATCAGTAGATACTTGTATGAAATGCCACATCGAAAAACACTAGT
This sequence comes from Cheilosia pagana, assembly GCA_936431705.1. NCBI lineage: Eukaryota > Metazoa > Arthropoda > Insecta > Diptera > Syrphidae > Cheilosia > Cheilosia pagana. The sequence goes on along the minus strand of OW386168.1, from coordinate 30,500,504 downwards.
CAATTTATTAGAGCTAATGAAAAATAAATGTTTCTACTTCAATTGAAACATAGTTTTAAATTAAATACTCATATTTATGTACATTTTAATTCATTAAACTAAAAACAAGTGACAGCTGCACGCATTTTCTAGTTTTACGCACAGTTTGTCCAGCACCAGCTGAACTTTATTTTCGAAATTCGTTCGAAAGACGAGTGGATATTATCCGGTTTCTCCATGAGCCATATTTCATAGAATGCGATATATCATAGATTCATAGTAGGTATGAGAATTGCGTGTGGAGGAGCCCTCAAAGAGCACTCTATAAAAAAATGCCTTGTTGCTCAGTTGCTCAGCTCATAGCACGCTATTGCCAATTTTTTTTTAATCTACTTAATGCCACTTTTTAAATTGGGGAAACTCTGAATAGAAAAAAGTGTCACGATGAAGTTATGTTAATAATTTGGGTATCTTTCCCACAAAAACACTAAAAATTGATCAAATTTACGAAGAAAACTTTCAGATGGCATCTGTGATTTTGAAATGGAAATGAATCACTTTAAGGCTGGTACGCTGTTCAAGTGATCGCTCTTCTCCAAGAAATTGCTGTGAAATTGAAAGTGAAATTTTCACGCCGAAATGTCAAAAATATCACTTTTTAAACAATTATTTTTCACTTCAACAGCGTACTGCCTGGTGAAATTTTCACTTGAAAAGTTCATTTTGACATTTCGCAGTGAAAAATTTGTATGAAAATTTGGATTTCACTCGAACAGCGTACCAGGCTTTAGGATAAAGGTAGGTATAACCCAAAAAATGTTTTTAGATTGAGATTTTAGACAATTTTTTTGTGCACTGTTTTTCAATGATAATTTTGCCCTTATACAAATCCATATATATAGTCCTGTTGGATATGCAATGATTGTTGTAAACAAGGTTCTTACCAACACAAAAAATAAAACACATTTTTATGTTTATTTACCTACATATTTACACCTTGATTTATTCTACTACATTTTCGCCAATTATTCGAATTAATATTTTTCGAACATTTTACTTACCTTGAATGCACTCATTCGAACTGTCAGGTTACTATTTCAATATTTGAAATTCAAAAATGCTTGCCGTATGCCTTCCAAGTTTCAACAGCAGAGTTGACTCTGAAGTCCTTAAATAGGAAGTTGTGTTTTTGTTTTATAGATCTGTTTTTGTTATTTTTGGTGAATAGCTTAGTTCAATTAAAACATATTTAACTGTTTTTTTTTTATTGTTAATTTATTTTGTTGGTTGGTAGTTTTTTCTGAGCTTTTCAAAAATATGTCGGATAATGATTGTGTTCGCGTAGCGATTCGCATTAGGCCGCTTGTGAAATCCGAAATAGAGCGCGGTTGCCAATCAACAATTGAACGAGTACCTGGTCAACCCCAGCTGAGTGTTAATAAGTCCGATGGATTTACGTTTAATCATGTATTCGATTCCACAGACTCTCAGGATGTCTTATACAGAGATTCTGTGTACGAAATGATTGAGAAGTTATTCAAAGGTATGTTAAGTTTAGGAAATTACTCGCAACAGGTTCTTGGCGAATATTCAATTCTAAATCTGTAATGTTTTATAAACATTTAACACATTATTTGAATATCCACTAATCCAGTTCGTCCGTTAATGATTGGATGTTAATAATTGCAAATTATTTTGATTTCATATCATATTTCTTGTAGGCTACAATGTGACCATACTAGCCTATGGCCAAACTGGGTCAGGGAAGACGTACACCATGGGTACGACGTTTGATGGTAATCCCAACGAAAACATGGGCGTAATACCCCGCGCCATGACCGACATTTTCCATCGCATCCAAGAAAAGTCAAAAGACTGCGATTTTAAAGTTACTTGCTCATTCATGGAGCTCTATCAGGAGCAGCTGTTCGATTTGTTGTCCACAGGAACAAGGGAACAGGCTGTAATCGATATGCGTGAGGACCGCAACGGCATCATCATGCCTGGACTGACAGAGCAGAGCGTTACAAGCGCCAAAGAGACTACAGATTGTTTAATGAAAGGTTCATCTGGACGGGCTGTTGCTTCTACGGCGATGAATGAACAGTCGAGCCGTTCTCATGCCATTTTCACGGTCACCATTCAATCATGCAGCAAAAATGAAGTGTAAGTTTGTAGTAAACACACCCAAAGAATCAGAAACAATTTATATCCTTGCAGGAAAAATGTCACTACGTCGAAATTTCATTTGGTCGATTTAGCGGGCTCTGAGCGTTCAAAGAAAACCAAAGCGACAGGTGATCGATTCAAGGAAGGGGTCAAGATCAATCAGGGACTGTTGGCTCTGGGAAATGTTATATCCGCTTTAGGAGGTAAGTCTCGCGTCTAGCTACGTCAAAGTCCACTGACTTATGTAAAATTTTAGCAAACCAAGGCAACGGATATGTTGGTTACCGAGACTCGAAACTAACCCGACTATTGCAGGACTCACTAGGGGGCAACTCGGTTACTCTCATGATTGCCTGTGTCAGTCCCGCTGATTACAATGTCGGGGAAACCCTTAGCACACTCCGCTATGCGGACCGTGCGAGGAAAATCAAAAACAAACCCATTGTCAACCAAGATCCGCATGCGGCTGAAATCAATCATCTTAAGGGAATTATTCAAAAACTGCGCATGGAAATTCTCAATAAGAGCTGCGGAGTCATGAGCAGTTCTATAGAAGGCCTCGAAGGAATAAAAAGATCTTCCACATCTATTCCGTACAATGAACTGCAGGAAAAATACCGCCAACTGCAAATACAATTTCAGAACACCCTGCATGATGTGGCGGACAATGAAATGCGAGCGCATATCGCCGAAGCAGCGTACGACAAACTCAAATTGAAATCCGAAGAGATAACCGAACTAGTGGTCGACTTGTGCAACCACTTGAACGAGGACAATTGCTCATCGGACGTCGTAGAACACGTAAAGAAATTGTCAAGCATTCGCAAGCTAATGGAAGATCTCGGCGTAGAATTTCAAAAGTCGCACGAAGAAATCAACGACAACAAGAAACATCGTTCCACAGCGCCTATGGACTCGGACACAGACCTCGATTGCAATGAACACAACGAGGCGATGCAAAAACACGCCGAGGCATTTACCACCAAACAAATCGATCTCAACGACCAACTGCGTCGCATAAACCGTGAGCTGATCCTCAAGGAGGAACTCCACCAGCGAGTGGCTGTGAATTTAACAAAATTCTGCACCCTTGACGAGACGATCGGAGAAAAGTACAAGGAATGTGAGGAGAAAATCGAAGCTCTGGAAGCCGAGAAGTCGGAACTTGTAGAGAAGTTGAAACACGTGAAGGACAATGTTTCGGCCAAATTGGCCGAAGAACGCCGTAAGCGGTTGCAAGCTCTCGAGCAGGAGATATCCGAAATGAGACGCAAAAATATACAACAAGCCAAGTTGTTGAAAGTGCGCGAGAAGGAAGCTGAAAAAATAAAGAATCTCCAAACCGACATTCAGGCGATGAAGGAGAACAAGGTGAAGCTTATTCGGGCGATGCGTTCCGAGAGCGAGAACTTCCGCCGGTTTAAGCTCAGCCGAGAAAAGGAAGTGATGCAGCTCAAGAACAAGGACCGCAAATTGCAGAACGAAATGGCGAAGAAGGAGGCGCTACACAACAAACAAAGGAATGTGTTGAAACGGAAGTGCGAAGAAGCGTTGGCCATCAATAAGAGGTGAGTCCATTTACAATGGAATACCTATATAAGTGTTAATGTATTACAGACAAATTGGGTGTTTGTCCCGATTTAAAAACTTCAAATTTTTAGCTTTTTTATATAATTTTTCATTCTGCAATTACAGATTGAAGGATGCGCTCGAACGTCAAAAGGTGGCGCAATCTCAGCGAAACAAAAACAAAGCCAGCGGCAATGCTGCCGGGAAACTAGATCACATTACAGCCTGGGTCGACGAAGAGTTGGACATCATCGTCTCACTAATCGATGCTGAAAATTCCCTTGAGCAGCTGATGGAAGATCGTAGCATAATAACGAGTCGCATCCAGTCACTCACCGATGACAATGACCCAAACAATAAAGAAGAACTGGGTGATTTGGAGGAGGCCCTACAGCAACGCAACGCCCAAATAGCAGACCTGCAACAAAAAGTCATATCCACAGACATTGAGACACGAATTAAAAGCATGTGCGAGGGTATCCAAAGCATGCCCGAAGCAAGAGCTGTGCTCAAGCGTTTGCTAACCAGCCTCACCGACATACGCAGGGATTTCGCTGCGAAGCTGCAAGAACAAAAGTCTGCCCGCGAATCCGTTGAAGAGAAGCTCGAATTGAACGAGAAACAAATCAAACAATTTGTGAAGGAATACGAGGACAAAATCGTCAAGTCTGAGAGTGTCTACGAAGAGAAGATAGCTATTCTCTTGAGAGAACTACATAGCGCCCCACAAACAGCCAATGGTCAGCCGACTCCAGAGCTAGAGGAACGTTTGAAGATTCAAGAAGAAGCTCTCAACAAGTTGGAAGACCTGCGAGAAGAACTAGAATTCTACAAAGAACGCTGCAATCAACTCGAAATCAAACCCAGCAGCATCAAGTCGAAATTGAAGTTGAAAGATTCCCCAAAAACGGTAAGAAGCTCTCTAAAAGTGAAAATACAAATCGAGTATCAAACATTTTCCGATAGGATTACATCGAGGAAATAATATCCTCTTCAGAGGAGGAAGAGCTCCTAGATAATTCTATATTCGATCCGGATTGGAAGAAAACCCCGCGCTTCAGACGAACGGCACGTTTCAGTGTAAGTTTCTTGTAAATTTATATTGTGCGCCACTGGATGTAAGATTTTCTTTTACAGAAGGAAAAGGTTCCATCATCAGATATGTCCGCATCTGAGGAAACGTCCATTTTGAAACCGAGTAATGGTGTAAAACGCACATCGGAGGGCGCTGTCAAGTGCAAATGTCGAAGTGGCTGTTCGACGAAACGATGTGGCTGCAAACAGAACAACCAAACTTGTACATCCAATTGCAAGTGCACCGATCACTGTCTCAATGGTAAATCGAATGTTTCCGATGATGACACAACCAAGGAGAATCATGCGTCCGAACCGACAGATATCATAAATGAGACAGTAACCCTAAGTAAACCGACAGATAGTACATTCCAAACTCCTAAGGTTGCTCGGTAAGAATGATAAATTTGAGTCCTATTGTTGAATTTATTTATTTCTTTTTGTAGACTCTCCGAACTGCCATTTAATGTACCATCGGCTAAGAAAAAATTTTTCAACTAAACTCAAACATTGTCTCAAATGTGCAAACAAATAAATTTTTTATAGAATATTACCCAAGTTTCATTAGAAGGAATTATTCGTTTCTGCTTTATTTTACCCAACAACGGTAGTAATTTATTAAATAAAATGCTACTCAACTACATTAACATTATTCAAATTGTAACGACGAATTATTCATAACAAGTTTAGCCAGTATTAAACTAACGGGCATGAATATGGTGCTCCATCCTTGCAGCAATACTCCTTTCCAGCGGCCAAATTTGTATTTACCCATGAGTTCTTGCAATTCTTTATGAAGAGATAGGCACGTTCCTTGTGACAATCACGATCCAATGTGGCACACAAAACAGTTGCCGAGTTAGGTAGATGACCAACAATCTGTAAAAAAATAACAATTTGTCTATAAAATAATTTCAAACCCAAAGAAAATCCTCACTGCCTCCAAGCACTTGGTTTGACATTGCTTCTGGCCGATAACATTGCAGGGAAAGACTTTGTTAACTTCTTGTATCATAGCTGGATCTCCTTTCGGCTGTTCGTCGGATCCTTTAACAAACTGACTGGTAAGGAAGACTCCGCAAGTGCACGGGGTTGTTGTATTCGCCTTGATTTCTGTGGGCACTGCCTTTTCTTTGGTGGGTGCTTTTTCTTTGCTTACTGCTGGTTCTGTCTTATTTTTTGCGCTTGTAACGGCTGCGCAGTTAACTACGGCAAGACTCACAGTCAATACGAATAATCCCTTCAAGAAAACTAAGAGAGAATGTAGTGAATTTGTTCAAAGGGCTCAATTTGCAAGTATTTTTTACCCATTGTGAAGATTTGATGCAAGTTACAACAACTGATGAACTGTGCTCGAAACGTACCTTTGTTGTGCTTTTAAACCATTCGTGGAGATACATCGCTGTGTTGATTTTTGCTGAACAGCGGTTTTTTTTTGTATTGCCCTTGCAGTTCGGTAGGTATGTTGACAGCCGCATGCACTTGACAATGCATTTAACTGGTAGCTCCCTTATTGCATAGCTAAGAGAGCTGGAGACCTAAGAATAGTAGGGAAATGTAAAAATGCCAAAAACAAGGTTATCGGTGGCGTATACATTACATTCAAAATTCAGTGGCGGAATAGTTGGGTCAATAAATTTGGTTATGATTTATGAACAGAAGAAAATAAAAATCTATCATTTTGATGCATACATATCACACATGTGAAAGCGATTGATCTGTTAAACTGTTTTTGTTACATGGATTCTATTGAAAAATGTGCCATGATGGATTTACTGTGGTTGCATTTCAACTCCTTAACCATTGCTTTCTTTCTTCGGCAAAAGGGTGTAATGCTTTAACTACTATCGAAGTTATGCCTCAGACCAAAAAGAGGCATCGTCCACCAGTTGGCTGCATAGTCGTGTAAAATATTCCTGAATGCACCCTTGAGCCTCAGTCACATGTAACCATGCAAAATATGTTAAAACGACTGGAACAAGTGGAATCTGCAAGTGAATTTGGGCAAATCAAAGATCATGGTCTTTCGAAACGAAGGCAGGCTATCAGCGCAAGAAAATTTTTTTTTTAACGAAAAGCAAATTGAAATTTATTTAGAATCAGCCTTATTTTGAGTTTCGCCCGAACAATGTTCTACCCGAAACATTTACATTTCACTTTTCGCTTATTGTGAGTTCCGGGCGAAAAATTGTTAATGTTCGAAAAAATGCCTCTTTTTTTCGGGCGGACAGCATTTCGCCTGGTGAAATATTTTCCGGGCGAAACTCACAGTAAGGCTGAATATACCTATCGAGGGGTTACACAGGCTCCAAAAATGTTTTTTAGCAAACTTGTGGAAAGAAGAAATATTCAGGCCAACAACCCCTCCCACAGAAATACATATTTTACGAGATCGATGGTTTTATTATCGTATTCGTTCGCTAATTAGAATCTTTTTTACTTGAATGACGTTAAACAGTAGTTGTCCAAGCTACCAGTGACAATACATAACCTATGTGTATATTTTAAAAATTATCCAAAACCCCAAAGTCATTCAAATTAAAAAAATGAGAGATTTTTACTAAATGGAACATAAAAATTGACTTAGATAATATAATAGCTTACTGCATAATTGTCAATTGTTTAAACCAATCGAAAAAATTTACAAACAGAGACATAAACCTACCTACCCAGAGTTGGTAGGGTTAAACCTTGTGATTCATCGAACAATCCGTTTTGAAGTCGTCTGTTTTGTACTGACAGAATGAACGTCAAAGTCAAAAAATCGAATATCTACGAATTAAATTGACAACACTCTAAAATCGAACGAAATCCGTGGCTGGCCTGACCTCAAGTAATAATTTCATTTTATTTGTTGATGGTTTAAGTTGAGATTATTATCGATCATGGCAGAAACATTTAAGTTGAAGGGTTATGAAGAATTCAAGAATTCTGTATCTAAAATGTCCGGTGGTAAACAGATAAATGTGTACTTTACCGGTAGTAAAAACGAGAATGGTATTAGCTGGTGCCCAGACTGTGTCGTTGGTAAATAAATTAAATAAGTTTTGTATATACAATAACCGGATGAATATAATGTAAACACATTCTTCTTCAGCTGAACCCCACGTACTGTCTGGTGTAGACAAGTTTGCCTCAAAGGATTCTGTGTTTATTTACGTCGATGTCGGTGACCGAACTTAGTAAGTTCTGATGTGCAGAGAAAGGTCTGTAATTAATAAGCTCCTTTGCAGTTGGAAAGACATAAAGAATCCATTCAGAACTGATAAAGACATCCATATCAGCGTCATTCCGACACTTATCCGGTGGAAAGGTCCACAGCGCTTGGAGGGTGATCAATGCGAAAAGGCCGATCTTTTGGAAATGTTCTTCTCCGATGAATAAGACCACGAATACGATTTTAAAATCAGTTCCAATAACTACTCCTTGAATAGGGTTTTTTCTAAGATGCTTTATATATTTTTAAAAATTTATAAAAAGGAACCTAGCCTTAATAATAATGGATTGAATGAAATAATATTGGGATATCATTATTTCTTTTTTTTTTCAACACAAAGTCTCATTGACTTATATGTTCTTATCTTGGTTTTTTATGTTAAAATATTTATTGATCTTATCTTAAATCAGACGGATAAGCTTTAGTATGCAGTTAGTATATAACTTATCGGTAGGTACACAGTGGTATCATATTTTCATTTATGCAAGAAAACTTACAAGGAAAGTGTAATTCATCTGGGACGGATCTTATCTCTATATCAAAATTAAAGTTACTGTCGCTAAAAGTTTTGTTGCATACGGCAGTGTACATACATACAAAAATACGATTTACAAGTCGTGCCAGACAAAAATGGCAGAAAATTATTTGAACCAAATGTTTTTTTTTCTAAAAGTGGGAGTATTGTTTTATCTAAAAAACGAATTGTGGAAGTAAGCGGACTAAGTTTGAAAAGAATGACAGTTGAGGCCGCGATTAGCGTTAACTATCGAAATGAAGTCAAGCCAAGCTGTTAATCGTCTACAGTCATCTAGGTCCCTTTCTTTTCATCCTTATTATCAACGATAATGAACACTCCGCCAACATAGGACCATAAACCAGTTCCATATTTTCGAGGGCAGAGTTGAAAATATTAACGTGCATGATCAAATGGATACAACATTTCCCTAAGTGGTGAAAATGCTTCTCTGTTGTTCGCATGTATGAAGGAATTTCACAGTTTCGAAAGTCTTTCAACCGAACTTTGGAAATGATCCTGATCCAGACTATCTTAGCACTATCTGTCCAGGTCATGTTATTGTTTCATTAAATTTCAATTTAAATAAAAATAGTTTGTTGTCAAAGTTGTTTCGGATGCAAAACAAGCAAAATAAATGAGTCGTTAACTCATACAGAGTTAATGCATACGGCATACCTACCCACATATTTACGATTTTAGTAGGTTGCCAATAATTGCAAGCAATTGTCGCAGCATTGGGTGGAAAACCAATTTACGCTTCACTGATCAGATATAATGAAAATGATACAAACAAGGAAACGGATAAACAAACGCTTTCATTTATTTTGTAGGAGGCACAATCAATTAGCTTAATGATTTTTGTCAATTAACCTCTTTGTTCACAACGTAGGCTCATACGCGTCGCATTCGCCATTATTGCGTTTTTGATCAATAACGATGCTTTTGAGTCTCAAGTGCTAAATTAATAACTGACTGAACGAAAAATCTGTGGTCACAAGGCATAACCGCCTAAGTCTGTTTTGCACATTTTTCAGGAGAGCAGTTTTAAGTTTGACTCATAAGTGAAAACCCTCTGTTGGGCGGTTTGGTTTTCAGGGCATAACTTCCAAAGTAACTAAGCTACAGATCTAAAAAAAATAATGAAGATAGAGCAGAAAAATGCTTTTAAAATACCATTTAAAGCTCTATTTCGTCATAACTCGACTTAGGCGGTTATGCCTTGTGACCACAGAAATTCGAAGTTCTATCAGAAACTTGGCAGTGGCTTAAGTGGTTAGTGTGTGGATTATTGTCACCCACCTTCTCTGCACTGCTCCGCCCTATCCAGTTTAAGGAGGGCTTACTTAGGTAACTACTTCCTCAATGATCTAAGTGATCTAAGCTTCATCAGCGCTGCTAATATTCTTAGCTTTATCAAGGGTAGCAAATGGTTTACATGAGTAACCGGTTAAGGAACCCCCACACCAGTGGTATGCACAATGGGCCGAGTTACGATCTAAGTGCTTCTCTAACCGAGAGCCACTTTACATACATACATACATACATACATACATACGTGTTGGATTACTTAACGAGGGGTCCCCGGCTCGATTCCCAAAAGAGCCAAATTAAACCTAACATTTTTTTTTTACTGCGCCAACTCTCGCGAACTTCTGACAAACATCCGAGAGTAAAACTGTCATGAAAGAGCTTCTCAATTAGTCGTTTGGACTCGGCCTAAAATTGTAAGGCCGGTACGCTGTTTAAGTGGAAGTGAAATTTTCACTCCTCTCCAGAAAGTGCTGTGAAATTGAAAGTGAAATTTTCACGCTGAAATGTCAAAAATTTAATGCGACGGACAATAAAAGCCAAGTGAAATTGCCACCTACAAATCACTTTTTGAACAACTATTTTTCACTTGAACAGCGTACTGCCTGGTGAAATTTTCATGTGGAAAGTTCATTTTGACATTTCGCAGTGAAAAATGTATGAACAGCGTACCAGCCTTAAGAGGAGAAATATCTTGCTCTCTCGAAGCCGCTCTAGACTAGATTGATTGGGAACGTCACTTTTCCTACGCCAGCCACATATGCGAACTGTCAACTGAGTACTCAGTCACAAATTTTCTGAATAGATACGACATACGTCGTTGGCCTTAATCGTTCTATGGCGAATCGACGTTTAACGGAAAGCAGACAACTTTTCAGACACTTTTTTGGAAATCGATTCGAAAAGGTGCCCGTCGCACAGTTGACGCACTTCCTAATAGGGAAAAACCACAAATGTCGCTCCAAGGAAATGAATTGCTATTCAACTTCGCAAAAAATCGCTCAAAAATAATAAGTAGGTATGTAGTAAAGTTCGTAAAGGTACTAGGTACTAGCAGAGATAATACGAGTAACTATAATATTTGTGGTACTAGCTAAATTTCTATCCAAAGTATTAGGTACAACCTCGTGTTTTAAAAAAAAAAACAAACAATATTCGCTGTACTAAAATAAGCATTTATAGCGTTTAAAAATATACACAGCTTGTTTACGATAAACAATTCCACCAAAGCAATGCCATAACCGTTCAAGCGGACATATTAAAAACCGCTTACCGTACCGACCTACTTACAAAAAGGAGCTTATTTCAATCTCACGCCTACTGGCAAACCAAAACATTGTAACTATACGCATACCCGAACAACAAAATTTAACATATATTCCAGGCGAAGCGGCGGGCGGTGTTTACAAGGTGGGTATTTTGAGGTTTGATGAGATTCTGAAAACACACACAATTTACTCAAAAAAAAAACATGCATGAGTTTGAGTAGCGCATCGATATTGGTCGTTCGTTCGTTGTTTACCTGCAATTTTTTTTTCAAAATATTTACAAATGTCCATTACGATTTTTATGGCTTGTGTACACGAATTGTTTGTTTTTTGGATTTTTCTATTATCCATCAATTGTGATGCTTTGACTTAACTTGTCAGGTATGGCAGGTGAAAATAATGAAGACTGGTAATTTTGCTTTCCAATAGACAATCGCCAAATGAGAGAAAAAAATGCGACGGGTCCAATTATTATGGGTTATGTAATTTATAAATTTGTCAGTTCAACCGGTCTTTAATATCTGCATTTTCAGGTCGTTTGAAGTCCCCTTCTACTTGGCCGCCCCACTTAAAGCGTTGTCTTTCTCTATACACTGCGTTATCCATCCGGGCTATACTCGAAGACCTTACGGGCCGGAACATTTGTGTGAATCCACCCTGCATGTTTTAAGCCGACCAATCAGCAAATTTTGGACTAGGTTGATTTCAGTGTCATATATAGTACGTCGTTGAATCCCCTCCTCCAAGGGGTTCATTCCCTTGAAGCTACCGAGGACATCTTCAAGCTGCGCAGAAGTGCCATAAATAGGGCTGGGATGATCAAGGGCTAATACTGAATTTCCTTAGTTGCTCAGGGTGGAGGTCTATACCTCTTCTTTTTAGCAAAAAAAAGTCAAAATCCTTTTTCGACATTATGTCATATGTTTCGGTGAAATTGATGCATCAGTATCGAATTTTTTTTCCATCGAGGAGTTTGATAGGAATGCCAACTAAACGTGGATCTTTGTCTGCAGCTTGTCTCTTTAGATACTGTCATATGGGCGTCTTTGAAATGGATTAAACGATGGTGCGCGTTTCGATAAGGGTGATTGGTTTTATTCCAGAATCTGTCATCGGCAATAGTGCGCAGGGCACCCGTCAACACGGAAGGCACTATCTTCAACAGGTCCGTCCAGCTGCTGGGATATGCTGGGATTGACATCATCGGTCGCTTCCAGCGTGCCGTGACAGAAGCGTTCACGGCGATTGAAGAACAGGCGAAATCCGTTGGCCTTGAAGCAAATGAGGGCAAGACCAAGTAAAAAGCAACTGTCCACCGCCTAGGACAAAACGTCACTGTTGATAGCAAAAATTTCAAGGTAGTTAGGGAGTTTACCTACCTCGGAGTAAACATAAACTCCACGAATGACACCAAAGTGGAGATCCGGCGAAGAATTACCCTAGGAAACCGTTGCTACCTCGGTTTGGCAAAACAACTGGGTTCAAAACTCCTAGCTCGAAGGACGAAATGAGTGCTCTACAAGGCCCTTATCTTGCCAGTTCTGCTTTATGGCGCCGAGTGTTGGACCTTAGGCAAGAAGGTAGAGCTGATACTGGGCTCCTTCGCAGGAAAAATGCGGATTTTTGGTCCTGTGTGCGAGGAGGGCGAATGGAGGAGAAGATACAACCGCGAACTCTATGATCTGTACCCAGCCAAAACTCATCGACTACATTGGCTCGGCCACATCGAGCGAATGGACAATAACGCTCCGGCTAAGAGGATCTTAGAATCCCAGCCCCCAGGTTCGGAAGGCAAGGAAGACCGAACCTCCGTTTCAAAGATTAAGACATCGCTGATGTCTGGACAACTGGAAGCGACGTACTCGGGATCGTAGAGGATGGAAGGCTGCAGTGTCTCAGGCAGAGACTCTTTACGGGTCGGGAGACCGATAATTAAGTAAGTAAGTAAGTAAGCTAAAAACCGTACTCAATGGAGCCAATGAGGTTATTTACATAGGGCTTGAGGCGTTCACAAAATAGGGCGATGCTACGAAGACTGATACCTACCTCTGTGATGTCCGTATATATTTCAAAAAGCACATGAAATACAATTAATTGAGTTCAATTTTGAGATACCTCCCTATATAGCTTTTAATTTTAAACACAGATTTTAAACAGTCTATCCAGTTTTCAGTTGATTCATCCGGTAGTGCCGCTTATAACAACCGGAACACCGGTTGGAACTGTGTACACGTAAATAAATGTAAATACGCGAATAGTTATAAACCTCTAAAAAATAACATCCATTAATTAGCCATGGTCTGCTAAGTTGACAAATTATTTGATTGTCGTCTTAGACTACGTCACAAATGGTATTCCTACTCAGAACCAGAAGTGGATAGGTACCTCACTTTAATTGTAACTAACTAACAATGCAAATTGAAAACAGTAGAAATAACTTCATCTTACTACCAAAAAAAAACCAAATGCAATTTAAAATTGCTTTCAGCTCTTTCCATATGTTTTCCCTATGCCGGAAATCCACTCTCTACGCATCTCTTTAGATGCCAATGAACGAATCTCTTAGCTAGGAGAGATTTCAACAAAGTTATTCGGACGACTGTTCGCTTCGCCGTTCGGTCGGTATATTTGTGTTTTCCGTTTCAGCATTTGAGCAATGTTAGATGTTAGATCCACTCTCTAGCCAACGCACACAATGACAATCGCAATCGAAAGAGAAACGTCAATTGTGCTTTTTCAGCACAATTTCACCACCCACCCCTATAGAGAATGGCAAAGGCATAGGCAATGGAGCACCAGTCTAGAATCAATGCGTTCGTTTTGGTATAAATCGACAACAGGCCGCCGCTGCTGAAATGTATCTCGAACGTCGGGGGGGCAACATCGCCGCGCGCCGTGCACGTCATCATCGCTTCTTCGTGTATGCCCCAGTATTGTAGAACGCAAGATAACTTTGTTATCAATCTCGTCTCTCTATGTTGTGAACCGTTTTTATTTTTTTTTATTTTGTATTATTTTCCGTGTCATATCTTCACTACTATAATGTTGTTGTTGTTGTTGTTGTTGTCTTACTAACTAATCAACTCACGTAAGATACATACTTTGCAAAAGAATATAGTCAAATTCTAATATAACAAAAACAAAAAGAATTAAAAAATAAAAATCTATAAAAACACCAATGCCACCGTTATGTCTGCAACGCAGAGACTGAACAAATAAATATATTTATCAACAAAAAATTATAAATAAAAAACCATTTATAAATAGGTAAACATTTTCGTATCTCTGACAGGCTCAAGTGTAAAAAGTGTATAGAGTATCCAATGCGATTTATTTACCAAGTGCGAGTTGTTCCGAGTTAGTTAATCTACTTATATAGTTTCTAAGTTTCGAGCTCCAAGTTTCGAGTTGTGCGTTTCAGAGTGTCGTTTGGAAAACGAACATTTCCACACGGAAAACCAATAATGCGAAAATGAAAAACACGCGTCATACTCATAATCGTTAAAATATTGCCATCATTTATATCTTCTCAACCGCGGCGGCGAGAAATTGAAATGAAAAAAATATATTTCTTCAGTTAAATAATATAAAAACAAATCGTGTGCGTATAAATGTGTGTATATATGCGGATTGCGGGTATATCTGAAAATTCCTACTACCGATACTCAGCGTTGTCGATAACTTTCCACCTCTTCGGCAACATTTAAGGTGTATATTTCTGTGGATAAAAAAAAAAACGGTTTTTGCGCTACTGTCGGATGGTCAATTATAATAAATTAAATTTGCTTTGATTTGTTTGTTTGTTGTTTTTACTATGTATGCTGGGTCTGGCCTGGTGGAAAAGATAAAAAAGAATAAAATCAAATTTATGTGACTTGTTCGCGGTTAAATCAAAAATATTGAGAACTCGAGTGTTCCCAAGTTCGCGGGCTATAAACGGTTTTTATGCCTTTCGGTTGTAGTTTCGACTGGATTTGAAAAGTTCTTATATTTTTTTTGTGTTGTAATTTTTGGAAAAACGAAAGGAAAAACCTTCTCTGGTGTAGCAGCCGTAAATTAATTTACTATCGAAGAGTTTATTGATAAAAAAAAAGAATCGTTGTGCTCAGCAAGTGAGAGAGTGAGATACAATCTAATCGTGGGGTTGTTACTTGATACGAAAATAGTTTGTATTTGCGTAAAGTTGCTGTTTTTTTTTTTTTGTAATACGCTCTTTGGATATAACTAGCTACGTAGCGAATGAACAATCGGAAGGAAGGATACGTTGGCTCGGTGTAATTAAAAATTCAGGATATATGTAGAACGCACTACCAACACCAGCAGCGTTACAACCGTCAACGGCAACAATAAAAACACCAACACCGGAGCAGCAGCAGTAGATATCTTTTGCGAGAGCCGCAGGGTAAGCATGGAAATATTTACTCTTCTCTTATGTATTTTGGGCTTATCTGTAAAGCTGCCCGGCAGTGTTGCCAGTCTGGGGGCATTCGGCTGTGTTATATGGATTTTGGATTTGGTGGATTAGGAAGCCCAGATTTTATCATCATCATCACTACATATAAAAATACTGTAGAATAAAAAATGCCTGACCGCGCATCACGCAGAAACTACTGGACGGATTTTGATGAAACTTGGCATAGTGATTGCTTATGTTCCGGGTCGGGCTTTAGGATACTTTTTAACCCGGAATATAACTTTGTTATTACAAAATAGTTAAAAAAACGGATATATGTAAGGAAAATTCTGTTTATACAGACCTAGCTCGGATTGAAAAATTAAAAAATAGGTGAATTTAGTAAATTTTCTCCTGAATCTTTTAAGATATAATACATCCTCCTGCGTTGTCCTGAAGCTGAGCAATGTTCAAAACAATTATTCAAAACATCGCCCACAATTTTCTATCAGTGGATACCACTGTAAGTAGTCATGCAGCAGTGAGTATCGTTGCAGTAGTGTGTGTGATTATTATGTGCGCGCTCTAACGTGATCATATGTTTTGCACTTCAATGGGCAGTCGTCTCTTTTCAGCGCTTACATTCAGTTTGAACACGTTTTCAGGTGTTGTTTATTGAGAAAAGTTTGGAAATGGGCTGGTGGGATTCGTGTGTCAAGTTGTTTGATTTGTGTTGCTTCCTTTTCGCCGACTTTTGAGGTGGATAAGAGGGAACAAATAACAGAACTTTGCGTAAATCTTTTTTGTGTAAACTTTTTAGTAGGAATTACAATTATGTTTTTATTGTCTTTTGTTTTGCTTTATATTGCTTTTAAAAATGTCCATGGGAGGGAACATATTTATAAAAAAAAACGGCGGGTGAAGCAAAGCGAGCACGGGTCAGCTAGTAAATATATGAATAATTGTGGCAATTGAATCGTCCTGTATTTCCAATAGGTTTTCTAGGATATGGTGTGACTTTGTTTGACGGTTTAAGATGCAAGGTATGCCTAGGGAAGGAACTCATATATCATATTCGGTCTGTTCGAACAAAAGTGTCATTCCTCAGTACCTACACCCACAGAAATTGACATTTTGATGTGAATTACCCTAGAGAGGTGTCACACCTATATTCGACCGCAGATTAGGTTAGGTTATGATTGAGGGAAGTGCGCAGCATGTGGGGACTTTTTCCAACTTTGTTTTCTGGACTTTATAACCAAATTTTTATTTTAGGTGGCTACAACATATCGATTGTTTGTTAGCCGCGAAATGTAAACATTGATATTTAAAAAGCCTCTTACCCATTGGTTCATACTTTTAGTTTAATAGTGCTGGGAACTCTGTCAAAGTCAATGGGGATTGGGGATCGCTACGACACCACGCTGACTGACTGTATTCAGGATAAATTCGAAGGTAGTGATTGCGATCGCAACTGCATCGGAATTGTATTCGCAAATTTGTCGTCGGAATCGAGCAAATTGACTCATCTTGACTTTAATTTAAGGCGCCATGTTCATGGTTTATCCCTATAAGCCAGGTGGGACCTTTCTTATTGTCAGTTATCGATCGAAAAACCTCCATTATCGATTGTTTATTTGAAATCTAAAGGCTGGTGTTCAAGCGAAGTGAAATTTTCACTCCTCTCCAAAAAGTGCTGTGGAATTGAAGGTGAAGTTTTTACGTCGAAATGTCAAAAATTTAATGCGACGGACAATAAAAGCCAAGTGAAATAGCTTAAGTAACGCCCCCTACAAATCACTTTTTGAACAACTATTTTTAACTTGAACAGCGTACTGACTGGTGAAATTTTTATGTGAAAAGTTCATTTTGACATTTCGCAGTGAAAAATTTGTATGAAAAATTGGATTTCACGTGAACTGCGTACCAGCCTTAAGATTTGCGAGCATTGATCATGATATTTGTTATATTCAACAATGCTAGTCGGAATAGGGGCCAGAGAATTTAAACGACACGAGGATCAATATCGATCGCCAAATCGGGAATATTATTCATTAGGTTTCATTTAGGCCAAAAATTATTAAAACTTGGTGAATTTTTACAAAGTGATGACTACAATTAAGTGGAGATCAGATTCGACTGGTTACAGGTTTCCTTCCCGAACAAAGCCGTGTCAAAAAGCATCTGATAACAATGGGCAAAGCGCATAGCACGAGAATATACATGCAGATTGTGCAAGGAGGACGTAGAAACAGAACAACACATATTGTGTGACTGCTGTACCCCTAGGTCCTTGAAATAATTTAAAGTATAAATGGTAGGTGTGTGCAATTAAGTAGAGAAATAGAAACGGACGGAGCTTTTAGGCCGATCACCTAGTTGCGTAGGTAGGAAAATGCTCTTGTGGAAGTAGTCACTTTAATAGGATTGAAGCAGAAGTCCATTTTCAGGTCCATATATCACCCATCCTTTGGATTATTGAAGGAATGGAGTCCCTACAAAGTGTACTACGCTCTATGGCCCTTGTCAGCGGATCTCCTTTGTATACACAAGACCTCTGATATCATATCCCTGACCTATGTACTGTAACAAAGTTGTTAGCTAAAGAATTCCTTCTTAGCGTCATCACATTCCCTATCCCTCACTTAATATTTTTCCGTTGACACTTTGTGTCCATAGATTTGATGTAAGAAGCAATGAAAAAAATGACGAGACGGGATAATGGGCGCATTAAAAAATCTAGTTATCTTAAGTCGGCTAGATTGGTCTGGACTAGATGAAACCTGAACGTAAGAACTAGATTGGTCGGGAACGTCACTTTTCCTACGTCAGCCACATATGCGAATAGTACTCAGTCACGAATTTCTTGACTATATTCGTCGGCTAACCCTCCATACACGTCAACTGACACAGCTGCCCATGTGACCGATCTAGGTGAAACAAAACTGAGATACATCAAGTCAGTCACCTGTCAGACTTACTAAACTAGATACTTGTTATTACGCCTTCATAAGCATTGACTGCTGACAAACCTGACATTCCAGAGGATTCTAATTCCAAGTTGCTTTTGATGGATACAGCTAGGTTTTTTGGTTAACCTTCTATTAAAATACTTATTTATCAGATCTAGTTAATTGATTATTAACCAAAGCGAGTTACTTCCTCCGAAAAATATTCATCAAAAGAGATGACCTGTTGTCGCTAAAAAGAAGCAAAATCTGGCAATACCATAATGAACGCAAAAGCACAGCTCTAAAGAGTTTTGACATTAAAGAGAACAGGGATGTCTCTTTGAATGAGGCAGCAACTAGTTAATCTTTTCCAGTTCACCTTCTTCCTCATTCTGTCATTGTGTTTGTGGCGATGAGACTGCGGTTGTGAGTGACGCGCTGATGAGTCGAGTCGAGATTTGCGAGTGTCCTTTCGGAATAAAGAGAAATGCAGTTGTGACAACTCTGGGCTAATTTCGTACTTTTTTTTTTTGTATAACATTCCTGCATAACAGTGTTGTTATTTACATTGCCGTGCAGCACTCAAATTGAATATATACTATTATCAAAATTACATTATTCGTGATTGTACTGTGAATTGTTGTTAAATTTCCGAAGGCTTTTTGTTACATCTTCCGAAACAAAAAACAAGCCATTTCGTTCAACTTGCAATACATATGCATAAACGCGAGTTAACCTTGCCAAATGTGTGTTAGAAACGTGAATAAACAACCACGGAATAAAAGGTAATTGTATGACGTGTATCCGTGAATCGTATTGTATATAATAGGACAACACTAATTGACGTGTGACTTTGTAAAAAAAGGAAAATAACCTTAACCAAAAAAAAAAACAGCGAAGAAAAAAAAGCAGGAAACATCAACCAACCAACAAAATCCTATACGCGATAAAAAGTTATATAAGCTTTCATCTGGTGCTCTGGCTGCTCTGCTTTTCTGCTTTTGTTGTATGGATATGAGCCATTATATATACACAAGGAGAGAGAAAATATCCTTTTAGTATTAAAATAAACGCAAAATGGAAATAGCACAAACAAAAAAAAAGAAGGAAGAAAGAAGAACTCGGGTCGAATCAATGCGGCTTACTTCGGAAAGAAACAACCTTCCACTCGACGTTGTTGGCTGACATCGTAGTCCTTTTTTTTCTCGTTTTTATTATATAGCATTCAGGTGTGTATTCCCTTAAAGGATACATAATATATGGATAAACACAAAATTTTACACTTGCTGAGACGAAATTTGAAGTTTTGTCATTTTTCAGCTGTGTCTCACACTCCACACACTAAAATTTAGCTGAGGAGTCCAGTTCTAATGGTTTGGATGGACGGTTGGTTCTATCCATCAGCACCTGAACGATGAATCCATTGGATTTTCGGGTTGTTATTCTCTTTTGCTCGGTTGAGCTTGAAAAACGTACGTATAATATTTAAATGCGGGTGAGGTGAGGGTGAGGGCTGAGCAGAGGCAGAGGGTCGATGAGCGACGGCCGACAACCAGGGGTGGCCGTGGCAGTTTATTTATAAAAGTTAAGAGACTTTGACTTAAATGGAGCATGCGAAGATCGTCCTTTGGCACAACACAGCACACAGGTTGTATTTTGCACATTATATACGTTTCTATCTATACCTACTGCCTACCAGCATCGCATACACATGGATGGGAAATATTCTCATAACTGTTTGAGAAGAAGAAGAAGAACGTTTCTTCTCAGCTTTCAAAATGAATACCTACATCCAATGTTTGTTACGAGCATTTTAATATCCTCTTCTTCTGCTAACGTATATGGGTATGGGTAGACGGCAGCAGCAACATCAGGATCCGGCATGAAACAGTGAGCGGTGTGGTGTAATGAATGAACTAGGTGTATGCGTAAAATTCAATGACTCTGAAGTAATTATCAAATAGAAAAGTATATCTGCGGCCTTGAACAGAAGAGGGGTTGGGGCGCTTTAATTGGGGTTTTGTGCGACTAGAAACAGGAAACAAAAAAATCCATAAACCGGGAATATAATTGCTTAATTTTCGGGTATATTTTACACTCGGAGTCTTATCCTTTTCGGTTTTAATTGTGTGATACCTACTTGAGAGAATATGCGGTGTTGTAGGTTGCTGCTCATATTGGTTGACTTGAATCGAATATTTAGTGAATTGTAAAGTGAAGACACAAAAAGAAAAGCTGAACAACAAACTATAAATAACTAGGTATTCCTATTCCTGTGCTGGTGTGTTACCCTATGTGCATATAGATTTGTGTCGGTGGTTGTGTGTAGTATATCCCACAGACTCGTTGTATATAAATCAATACCCATCCTGGTTGTATACTACTTGTTGACACATTTCCACAGGTACACGTACAAACCTACAACATGCTGTATTGTGTAAATTGTATCCCTTGCGCGTATAGATGGGTACATATATCGCCCTTTTTTGTTTTTCTAATAGGTGCGAGAATGGCCAAGTGAAAGGGCAACGACACTAACTCATGGAATCCAAGACCGGCATAATGAGAAATCCGGGAAAACCGGTTGGAACCATCACGGGGGATGATTTTCCCCCGGGAAATGATGCTTTTCACAATGCCGATTGATTCATTTGCCGGATGTGCAGTCTCCATATTGTTCGGAGGTACATTTCCGGATCTAAATTGCGGATGCGAAATTCCGTTTTATTTGGATTGATATTTTCCAAAGGAATTGCGAATGAAAACTGTTTTACCTAATGAAAAGCGCTACGCGATAACAATTCAAGCAGCACTTTTCATTATAATCATCAGGTGGTGGAAGTGGAATTTTCCTCTGGGGGGCGCTCAAAGGTTGTTGGGCTAGAAGCAGAGATTCAAGTTTTCTTATAATCACACTTTTCTCATTATCTAAGTAGACGGCAACAACAGACCTCTTGTGCTGCTTATTGGGTGGAAATAAATTAAATAAATTGTTTGGAAATAAATATATAAATGTTTCTTTATTTTGCGTGGAAAACCTGTTGATGTGTTGACCTGTTAAATGCGTTGAATAAAGCGAGCTAAAATAAATAAATCTACTACTTTAAGTAGTAGTTTCGTGGAACGCAGTACCTATCTCTTATGCTGGCTTGTCAGTTATTGATCTAAAGAATTTTGCCACTATACGTATGGAGAACTGACTTCAAAGTTTAAATGATTCGTCGCATTGGGATGGTACACCTGAGGTAATCGACCTTCGACGTGAAGATAGAGTAGTTGGGTTAAAGATGCTACTACCTATACAGATGTGTCGCAGATGCTGGGGCTGTCAATGTTTCACACTGAGCAAAATCGATATTTTCCAGGAACCAGTGACACTGTATAAATAATGAATAGAATGATAGACACGTGTGAATTTATTCTGAAAGGTTTGTGCTTTTAGTTCGCTTTTAATGCACTAATTGAGTTTTATATTTTTGCAGACCCTACAATGTTTACATCATCTCCACGTGAGGTGACCATGCCCTCGAATCGCTCTTGCCGGCCGTGCTGTTGAAACCACACATGTCGTAAGAGTCATTCCCAGGTAACAATTTGACTTCGAGAAGGTTCGGATTTGTAATTTCTGTAGGCAAAAACTTCGATAGAGCTAGAGTAATTGTTACCCCAAGTAGAAAAAATTCGAAGTAATTGCTTCTTCGAACGGAGGCATTATAGAAGCAATGAACTGTTTGCATTCGTCTCTTAGAAGTCACACTTGCTTAGTGATCGCAAAACTGGCAAACCGTATGTGTGTTTTGTACCAATCTTTTGTGCCAGATAAGGCTCCCGCATAGAAAGTGACACATAGTCCCTGTTCTAAATTTTTGGTGGCGTATTCCCGTATCGGACATCGAAAAGTCATTAAATAATTGTAATAGAATAGAATAAAAGAATAAAAAAATTGGTACAGCAGGAGCATCTTACCGAAACTATAGTGTTGCTTTTTTTGCGAAACAATAACCTACTGCGGATGTTAATTACTTTTAAAGTCTTTCAGAAATTGAAAGTGCATTTTCAGTAAGGTATATCCAAGCAAGCAATTGCCTCTGTTAAAGTGCGCCAAATTTGTTTGGGGCCTTAACAGTCAATATTGCGGGAGGTAGCGCCTTACCAAAGTCAAATTGTTACTTGGGAATTGGGATTGGGATTGAACGCTCTTGGATCTCATGTGGATTGGAATCGTCCCAAATTCGACAGTTTTCTTTGTTGACGTACCCATTCAGCCAGAAATGTGCCTCATCGCTGAAGATGATTTTTCGGTAAACAACTGGGGTCAGTTTCCAACTTTATCAAATTTTCCAAATTTTACAATTTGCACGTGTTATTGAACGCATTGTCCGTCCATGGTGAATTCGGTAAACAGACTGAAGGTAAGATTAGACGGTATGCCAAGTGGTCATAAAATGCCAATTTCTGACGGTTCTTCTGTCAAAATATGGTCATACAGTGTAATGGGCATATCCCATATGCCCTAATGACCTAAATGCCACATATGCCCAGACTGATTTTGACAGATAAAAATGCCAAAATAGCATATAGTGTAATGGGACAATAAGCACGAATGCCAACATAAGCCATATATGCCCATATGCACTTTATTGAAATTTCGTTGTGGCATTTCTGGCATTTTTGATGGAACAGGAATTTTTTGTTGTTATCAGTGATAGATAATTGTGCAATTGGGATTAATTTTCATTTTCGTTCTCTTTTTTTGTAGATTACTGAATTAATGATCTATAATTTTTGTAAATTATTTAATTGTCTTTTCATTGTAATTTGTTTAAGTTTATTTTGTGGTCTTGTTCTTTTCTAGTAATTGTAATGTAGGTATAAATACTTTTTTCCTGTTGTGAAATTTTGTTTATGAAGAAATTGTTTGGTATCTATTTGTTTTGTGTTATATGTATTTTTGTTAATATTCGTTGTTTCATTGGTTTGAATATAATTTACTTGGTGTATATTTTGTTTGTTATTTTACCCTTTTAAGTTCTTTTGTGTGTTTCCTTTTCGTTTTGTGAAACACCCATTTACATGTCTTTGGGGAGCTCAATCGAAGCTTCTACCGATGCCAGGATTATGGAGGAAGCAAAAGTTGACAGGGCGAGCAAGCGTCCGCAAAGCAGATTAAAGGCGAATGGTCAGACCATCTTATCCGCAAATTGATTTCGGCTGTCGAGATCCGACCCGGAATTTACGATGTCGCAAGTCGTACATATCGGGTCTCTTTTTTTTGCTTTGTTTTTCTTTACAGCATTACCCATACCCTACTACAACATTTGGTTATAAATAACAAATGCCTTAAATGACCATCAAGGCAAATGTGACCATATTGGTAATTTTGGTCATATAGTCTGATATACAGTTTAAAAAATCCTGGCATTTTGGTCATTTGACAGCTAATCTGGTCATTTGCCTGTTGGCATTCATATGCTAAATTGGCATACAGTCTAATCTTAGCTTGAATAAATTTTACAGATGTAGCTTCAACAATATGGCCGCTATTAACTGTCAAAGTTTAGAAGTCCCTATTGGAAGACTCTGTAGACAAAGATTTCCAACAATGAAGGCGGTCCAGAGAAAGCATTTCTTTCTTTCTTATAAATTCGAAAACAGATGGAGATTTACTTGACATCTTTCATCTGAGATAGCCTAAATGCTCTTAAAAAGAGGAAGAACAGTCCCCTCCGGCACATATGAGAAATAAGAGTGTTGAGAAATTCACCAAACAGCAATTTTAAAACAGACGTACTTCACGTTTTCAAACAACCTAAATTTAGTTTCCTATTTTCTCCTAAACGCTCTAACAAATCCCTAGCGAAAGAAAACGTCAAAAAAAGCGACAAAATAAAAATTATCCATAAGATAATTTTGTTGACAGTTGAAAAATGTATTTTCCACCAAGATTTCGCACAAATTTCAATTTCTCAATCTAACGCAAAATTGGATCGATAGAGAAAATAGACAAATTGATCTGTCAATACAAATAGATTAAATGTAAACAAATTAAGAAAATACTCGTCAATAAAAATGGAAATAAAATTAATTAGGGGTTTAATTTATATTTTCACTTGGATAATTGGTTTATTTTAAGAGTGAAATAAAAATAAGCAACAAATGTACAAAGCTTCATTTTGCGTTTGATTTATGTCAGAAATGGCAGTTTGAAAGATATATATAAGAAACTAAATGAAACTAACGATTTCGCCGGTACTTATCTCTGAGGATTATATCAATCAAAGACTGATTAAAAGCAATTTCTTTTAATTGACAAAGCAACTGACACGCATCGCTATAAGCTGTAACAAAGTTGCATGAACAATTCATTTCATAATGCCGAGCAATGTGAACATGACTGCGATGTAATTAAAATGGAAAGATGATAATACTCGTAACATTACTATGATTTATAGGGTATATCGTATATCCTTTGATTGTGTCACTTACATAGGTAGAAATGGATTTTCTCGAATACTGAAAATACAAATCCTTTGCAGTTGGAATTTCAATGTGTGAAATGACTGATCCGGATACATAACCGATCTGCTGAATTGAAGTGAGCAAAGATTAAGTCTAGTTCTGTCGCACGTAAAATATATCTGTATTGCCAAACGTCATATGAAAATATATAGAATTAACTGTCATAATTCCCTATTTTTAATGTGAAATTCTAGGTTCATTCGCGTACGCTGTTTAAATCGAACGCAATCGATATAAATCGATCGCAATCGCACAAAGTGTTTGCACGTTACTCGTCAAAAATGACAGAAAAAGAGAAACGAGTAACGAGCAGTTCCTCTCTTGGCTCGA
Source organism: Cheilosia pagana (assembly GCA_936431705.1). NCBI lineage: Eukaryota > Metazoa > Arthropoda > Insecta > Diptera > Syrphidae > Cheilosia > Cheilosia pagana. The sequence continues at coordinate 30,475,210 of OW386168.1, read as the reverse complement.
AACAGCTCAGAGAATTTCAACCGGCAAGTTCTGATAAATATGTCAAATGCACAAAGTTGGCAAGACACAAATCCCAAATCGTTCAAAAGCCGTGCACACAATTTTTTTTTTCAAAAATTAAGAAAATTCGTTGGCGTTCGAATGTTCTCGCAGAACATTTCTTATGTTGCCACGCCTCTTCTGTATTTTCTTTGAGTTTATTATTCCTTTTGTTTAGTAGAACACAAAAAAAACTCTTGGCTTAGATTTTCTACCGCCATTTTCTTTTGTTTATTTAATAATTTGTTTGCTTTTAATTTTCAGACGTAATGGAAGTCAAAAAATCAAAGATCTTAGTGGCTCAAAGCAGCTCGAAATCTTTGGACATATTTTAGTGCTTAGCGGGAAAGTCCGCGTTCCACTGGCCGCTCTATGGCTACCGGCACGTCAAACTTCATATACAAAAATTGACATTACACATAAAGTGCTAGACATCTAGCGCGAATGGTGAAATGTCAATTTTTTTATATGAAGTTTGACGTGCCGGTAGCTAGTCATCTAGCTGGTCAGTGGAACGCGGCCACTATAAAATATTTCGAATTGCTGAAACTCTCGAAAGCATTAAAATGTCGCCTAGGTACTCAGGCAGGCTACAAAATTGGTCACATTAGCAAATAACTGCTACCAAATTCAGCAATGAACGTCTCCTTGAAATCGGCCATTAACGACTTTGTCTGGAGGAGTGGGATTTTATTGCAATTACAGTAGATTTCCTGCTTTTTATTAAGTAGCACATTTTGTAGGTCATTTTTAATCAGGAATATAAATAAATTAGATTCCCGCTTGACATGACAGAACCCAAAACTACTTCCGATATTGCACACATCAATTAATAATAACTGACCAGAAATGTGAGTTTTCAGCTTTCACTACACTAACCCACTATGGTGCTACCGTGTTTGTGTATCTGTATAACTATAACGCTCCCAATCAACGCACGGATCTGACTACCAGCGCCTTTCCTTCAAAACCCAGTACCTAATGAAGAAATGACTGCCTTAAGTTAAGCTCATTTGAAAGACAAACTTGCTGAGCATTTTTTAAAGACAATTAAAAATGTTAATTAAGCGTTCCTTCTGAGTTATATACTATACACAGCAAAGGGTGATTATGTTGAAAAATTACCCTCGAAAGTAATTTTGTTTTCTCATTAGCCACTAACTCCTATTACTCCTAGCAACACTATCTCGCAGCAGCACCCGCACCCTCTGAAAAAGATGTGAATTGCTGTTTTTTTTCGGTAAGCGTGAAAACAGTCAGCATACACTTCACCGCACAGTGCGGTTGTGGTGGTTATTAACAATTTTAGTGTTCAGTATGTTGTTGATGTGCGCGTGGTTAGACTGTGCTGGACTTTTGGCCTTTTGGGTCTCGTTTATTTAAGTTCGGTTAACACATTGGTTTCACTTAACGAGAGGTACTTTAATTTTTGTTGCTTCAACCAAGTCGCGATTAAATGCTTCGTTAACGTTTTACTCTGGGTTATCAATTTACAAATTTTAAGGGTTACACATAAATAGTGAAAGGATTTTGTTTTATTTTTAGAGAAAGATATTGTTTAGATATGTTAAGCTTTAAAATGGTAGCGCGTTCTCTCCAACCACTAAATGCACTGCAATATCGACAAATGCTTAACGACGAGAAACCTTATCCACACTTTAATATTGAAACCACAGCAACGTTGATGTAACCTTGAGAAAAATCACTCGCACCCAATCTTCGAACACTGTTTACCGCCGCCGGTGGTTACCTACTGCAAGTTGTTATGTCCTCCAAAGTGATAAGAAATTTGTCGTTCTAAATTCGAAAAGTATTCCCTCCCGGTCGTTGTTCCATTATACACAACCCTTTTCAAATTGACTGTAAAAGCTTGTGTCAAATAAAAAAAGAACTCTGAAATCTATTTGAATACTCGAAATAGTAGAGATGTAGCCTCCGAAGGACCCAACTGATTCCACTGCCAGGCTGTGTCACTCGACACGATTTTTGTTTGCTAACCGAAGCTAATTGCACACACTTTATTTTGCGTGCCTATTGCTCGGTCCTCAAGAGGACTTCCGTTCGTGTACAAGTTTTACAACCAATTTTCTTCGTCGTAAACACCTACTCTTCCCGCCCATTTCGATCAAAGTGTCAGTCGGCTTTATCTTCATGACAACCGGGGCTGTAACTACATATTTCAAATTAATTTAAAAAGGACTATACGTCCGTCCGACATTTCACTTTTAGAGACTGTGTAAATAGAGTGGATAAGGGGCGACGGAAGCTTTAAAATAAATTACTTAAACACTTTAGAAGCATCACGTTGCAAATGTTTATCTAATCAGCAATTCCCAATGGTCGTAATGACTTATTACGGAAAAGTGTGTCTACTGTAGGTATGATTACGTGGTACTGCTCGCTCAACACCAAAATGGATACCACACCAAAGGGACATGACAAAGTGGGGCGCATGTTTGCGCAAAGTATCTCCGACTTGTTGCTTTTAACAGGGTTAGGTAGATGGATACATCGTGCATTTTTTAACGTCTGATTAGGTATGGTTAAGAGTAGAGTCAATATATAAACAGCGGCTTCCAGTTCACCAACACAAAATAAAAAAACGAGGATGATTGCCAACTTGAAACCCATTGGGTTTCCTCGCGCATCTATATTTTATTTTATTTATGTATACATATATAATATTAAATTAAGCCAACAAGGGTGACCTTTTAAAATTGATTTAAGCGATTTGTGAATCTTTTCAAAAATTAACATCTGGTATGGTATCGCTGTAAAGCACTGCGTTCCCGCAGGATGGGTGAAGATGGTTTCGTGTACTAAAGAATTATGTTAAAGCGAAAAATGATTTACCTATACAGAAAACCTTTGGGAAGACCTCTGCTAAATATCTTATAAGTATTCATCGACAATAGTCCTTGGAGAGCGGTTTAGAAGAAAATGCCAGTCGGATTAACTGAACTTAGCACATTAGGGTATAATGTGATTTGCTGGAAGTTTTGTTATGGAATATTTCTGGATACATCTGGGGATACCTAAACCTATACATAAATAGGTTCTACAGCAGATAATGAACACCATCAAAAATGTGTCGGCAAATATGATGTAAGAAGAGTAAAGCTTATTTGAGGCGCAACTTTTCATATTAATTTTGTTGAAATTAATCAGAGACGTGAAGTCGCAACACTCGAGAGTCATACATGTGCGTCTCTGACATTGAAAGTTATGAGTTTTAAATTGTCTTTCTGTCTTTTAGGAATACACTTTGTTTTATTACCTGCGTTGCTATTCTTTAGCACAGAAATGTTTTATTTAAAAATAACATAGTGCATGGGTATATATATTTGAAAACAGTCTCTTCTGTTGGCAATGAAAATGACTTCAAAAAGCGTCTTCAACTACACAATTTGTAATAGACTTTCAATGGATAAGAATTTTCTCTAAATCGAGCGATTAATAATTGTAACAGGTGTCTTGTAGCCCTCCCCCCCCCTCACTGGGCCTGGGTCAAATCGAAAAAAACATAATCGAGTTTTTACAGACGTTGAGTACTATTTTATAGTCTACTTTTAATTGCTCAACTCTCATTTCGGAGTGTTTTTTTTTTTGAAAAGACCAGGACGCGCTACACAGGTAAAGGCCATTTAGTAGTAAATCAAACGAACTTGTTGAGCCGCATTGGTATGAAGAGATGATTATTTCGGAATCTTATATAAATAGGCGAAATGGTTAAGAACCACTTTCACTGTCTTAAACACAACAGATTCGCTTGATTTTTTTTTGTTGAGAACTCTAGTTATTTGAAATTTTCAATATTGTTTGCAATTTCTCAAAATTTAATTTTACACCGAGAACCTGGTCTAGATCGGTCACATGGGCAGCTGTGTCAGTTGACGTTTATGGAGGGGTTACCGACGAATCTAGTCAAGAAATTCGTGACTGAGTACTAAGTTGACAGTTCGCATATGTGGCTGACGTAGGAAAAGTGACGTTCCGGACCAATCTAGTTTTTGCGTTCAGGTTACATCTACTCCAGACCAATCTAGTCGACTTAAGACAACTAAGTTTTTGAATGTGCCCATTTACTTCAAGTAAAGTGAAAAGTACTCTGACGTTTTCCTTTTTTCTGACAGCTATCGCAGCGCTCCCATGATGACAGGTCAGAATGTTAACATCCAATCAAATTTGACTTTTTGATTGATTTTTTTTCTCTCCAAATCCAGTCAAAAAAAGTCAAACATAAAAAAAAAATTCCAATCAAAAAAACAGTCGAAAATTGTTTTTATTATTAAAAAAAAATATATATTAAAATATTTGTTCTTGCCTTTATTCTTATCGTTTATTTTTTCTAAAATCTGGAACAAACAGCAGCCAAAAAAACAAACCGATTTAAATGCAAAGGCAATCAAAATTATCAGGAAGCTGCGCAAACTGCACAAGAAAAGATAGTCAAAAATATTACAAAATGGGTGTGTTTATTCCATTGCGCGAATGCTCGTTTACACTATATTTACTTTCGAATTTTGGAATTATAGAGTCAACAAAATAATTACAGTCGGCTGGATTTGATTTCCTTTTTCGGTAAAATGCGAAAAAAATCAAGTCAAATTTAACTAGACAACTGGCAACACTGCCCATGAGTTGCTTGCTATAGTGCTCCATTGTTCTTCAAACTGGCTCCAGGTTTTATGGCTGAGTTGACGGAAGTTGTGTGCCTTATGCATGGCAACCACTCAATTTTGTTTAATTATTTTGTGTTCGGATCATTGATGAGAACTCCGAGTCCAGAAAGTAAAACAAATTGCCCACAAAATGAAAAAAAAAAAAACACCTACCTAATACATTTTTCTAATATTCATACATTTACTAATATTTATACATTTTTGGCTAAAATGCAATGGCAATTTATGGTAGTACAGTTCAACAGAAGAACCAATGTCCTTTCTCATTATCGGGAATGTTTGAAAAACTGAAGGCGACTATAAAATAAATGAAGTAGATTTTTGTGATGAGTGCAATGATGAGTTACAGTGCAATACGCCTTATTTTAAACTTAAGAAAAAAACAAGTTAAACGAAGAATAAACAAGTTTGCATCCGAACCAGATATGAGAATTTACTTCATATGTAGTGGGGGAGACCGGGGCTAGTTGCCTTAAGATTTACATTTATTTCTTTTTCTCTTAAACAAAGATTGATATCCAGACAGTTCAAATATCATTAAAAAAAATCATCATTTGGTCTTTCTAAACAAAGTTATTCAATTTAAAAAACAACGTGAAGACAATGTTTTATTAATTTTACTAGAGCACATCAATTGTGTTAACTAACCCCGGTACCGGGATCTGCGCCAGACGCTCAAAAACGGCCGGAAAGAGGAAAATAAGAGAAAAAAAGAAAGTTACTTACGGTAGCTTTTCATTAATATTTCTTGAATTACATGCACTAGCGACGAGATTCAAAAGGAGACTAACGAGTATCGGTACTGTATTGAAATTAAAAACAAGAATGGACATGAAATTCATGTCTCCTCTTTAAAATAAATGGCAGTCAAGCCAACTATCCCCGGTCTCCCCTACTACATATGAAGTAAATTCTCATTTCTGGCTCGGATGTTATTGTAATTTAGCGCCCCTCAGTACCCTACAGCATTTTTGTCGCTATGTCCTGAATTAATTTGTTCCCTCTGCAGCACAAAGAGTGTTTTTTACCATCGAAAGTGCCGTCTGCGTTGAAAACTACCACCAATGAACGCCCCTACAACAGGCTTAAGGCGTGAGCTCATTTAATTTTAATCTAATAAAATTACTTTCAACATAATTTTTCAGCAGAAACCGAATCCAAGTGCGAATCATTGCTTTGCCACAATTAATTTCGCACGAAATTCCAAAAGGAATTCGCAATAAAATCTGGATTCTCGGAAAAGGAAAACATTCCGGACTCCAGTAGAACTAAAATATTTATAAGAGCAATCCAAAGTGCACGACATTTAAATACATGTTTGACGAAAGATACCTCTCCAGAGGTACAAATTAAAAGTAAATAAGAAAACAACTCAAGGACATCCATAAATCTGTCTTTGTGTCGCACTTTCGAGGAACACGTTTAATTTCAGGTGATAATACAAAACCATTGAAGCAATAGAAACTAAAGTGCACAAGCAACACATTTATCATTCTGTCAATTACAACTACAATAGGGTATTCTATTCCTCTTCAGTATGTACTCGATGTAGTACAGAGTCGCTTGAAGCGACAGCCAGTCACTAGTTGAGTGTGAACGCACTTGAAATACACGATGAATGTGTTTGTGCGTAGTTGAAAATACGCGTATAAAAACAATACACCTAGATACACATCGACTGGCCCAAAACCCAGGACTAGCTGTTTCGGTTTTATTACCAAAATAAACTCCATCGCAAAAGAATTCATAATGTTGGCCATTACATTAAGCCCTTACCACCTGAGGCCTATTCTGTTTAACGAAAATGCCCCAATGGGCATAATATATTACACCCTGAACCTTTCTACGCGCATATAACGCAAGATAAACGTTATTGGCCATTCTAAAACGGCTACCGTGGGTCATTCGCCCCACAACAGTTAGATAGACGGATTTCTATAATTTTTTAAAATGCAACCGCACCTAGATCCTTGGGGGGCCCTGAAAAATAATGCATGCTCGTCCTCCAGCAACTCGAATCGAGTTCCGGCGATTTATCAGACTATTTTGTTTTGCATACAAATTGCGAGAAGGAGATGGGAGACCATTAATCTTTCATCGCGCTGTCCATTTCGATGTATATAATATATATAGATACGTTTTCGGCACTCATCACAGAACCGAGAAGTTATTTGTGTATATAGAAGATAGACGCTCGTGCTCCACATGTGCCAAACATTAACTCAAATTGAGTAACGTCAATTTATTTATACAAGCACTACGCTGAATATTATTCCATGTTTAAATAAATTGTTCATGTACATACGAAATAGAAGCGAGCGATTTGTAATCACAGTTGTTGTTTGCACGACGTCATTTCGTCTCTAATCCAAGGTCTGACAAAGAACGCGCGAGATGTGTTTGGATAAATTAATTGAAGCGATTTATATGGGACTAGTGCCAGTCATCTACACTACAGATATTCGTCGTTTTTAGCAAACACAATTAAGAGTCGTCCTTTGTTTTATTTATATGTGTATTTGCATTTGTGTAGTTGTATTTGGTGCGGTTGCTTCTGTTCTATTTCCAAAATCACTGCTCATTTGGTGATAACACGTCGCCCCCGCGCGCCGCCTTTTCCCTTTTTGACAATGACAATGAAAGGTTGCCAAAGCAATCCAGATAAGCTGTATGGTGACATTGTTGAAAGCCTTTTCAAAGCTTTTGGGGGCGCCCGAGGTTGCCGGGACTCAATCCATGATATGACTTAATCCGCCCCAGAGTTGGTGAATTTTGGCGAAAATCTACTTTCCACCTTGTGAACAATATTTTCGGTTATTTTTTTCCTTCCCTTCTTCTTTTAATATATTCCAAGGTAATCCTAGCAATCAATTCGGAGATACACGAATTCTAACCCCGACGAGATACGCTTTTGTTCGGTGCCTGATGTACTTGTACATATTGTGTCTTTACAGCAAATTGCGCTGTGAATCCAGTTCCTTTTGCTTGCAATGAAAACATGTTGAACATGGTGTTGGTGCGCTCTTTATTGTTAGGTAGCTAGGTGGGGTAATCTCATTCGCAAAGAGGTCGCAATATGTTCCCATGCAGCCGTATTTTTTCACATCCCTTTAACAGTTTAAATTTAACTGAAATGAAATTCACAACTGCCGACTTCGAGGTTGAAGCTATTAATACTTAATACGCCTCGATAATTAATACTAATTGTTAATGTGAAGGGCTAAATAAAGCTTAAGCGCTTAAAGTGACAGCAACCACCCTAAGGGACGTGTTTGGGTGGTTTATTTGGGTTCGAAAAATTATTCCAATTATGTTTAGATCGAAATACTGTCTCAGATAATATCGATTGATTGCCTACGCAAATAAATATTGGGTACGAGATAAGGCCCACGTTAATTCAAAAACAGATTAGACAAGGTCTGCAGACATTAATGGAATTCAAAGAACTGTGAGAACCGATCGAACGTAATGTTTCAATAAAGTGCACGACTCGGTCGCACGAAACTTTCCGCGGGCTTGTTAAAAATTTGGTTGGTCACATTTTTTGCAAGTTATGGTTAAAAAGTTGTAAGCGCCAAAATGTAATTTGTATAGGCTCTTACGCCTTTCAAGATTTTTGGGAACAAGGTCAAGGGTAGCGGGACTTTCTGATCTGTTAGGGTGAGTCCTTTTTACTTTAATTTTAACTTTTAGTTATAAACAGGCCGATGAAAGTGAATTGGAGGACAAATGAAGGGTTTCAATCGTGTAAGATCTAGGTGCTGGTAATTCTATGGTGTATGTTGTTATTGTATTTTTTTTGGATGTGAGACATTGAAATAAACAAAAGTAGATCTGGATTTTGGTGGTCATTATTATGGAATATTAAAAATACGGCCTTATTTCAATTAATGGAATCTTGTTTAGAATTATTTTACTATCCTAAATAAATGCATTTTCATCGAAATCGATAGAGCGGTTTTTAAAATACATTTTTACCAAATATTGAGGCCCAGGTCCACCCCGGACTGTAGCGCCACCTAAGTAAATATTGCAATGCTTAGTTCTATTGAGTATCAGGTATTGTTCAGGATGAAAGCATTACTTGGTTTTTGAAGCTTCCTCAAAATAGAAAATGGGGTTTTCGAGATGTGGGTAGTTTTTAAATTAGCCGCTTTCGAATGGAAAATGAAGGACGCAATAATTTTGACAGTATACATTTTTTCCCAAATTCGAATTTTGGCCGAAATCGTTGTACGCATTTCCAATTAAACTATAAAAAAACAATTTCAAAAATTATTTTTTTTTTCAAAAATGCATTGTACGATAATTAAGAGTTCCGTTTTCAAGTTAGAAATGGCTATTAACCTAAGGAATGAATATTCATCAAAATCGTTTTTGAAGTGATTCGAATTTTTTAAAAATACCGTTATTAGATTTTTTTTAGACAAAAACTGGGTTTATAGCAACGGTAACCTTACCTACTTAAGCTCAAATATGAATTTTGGTTGAAATTGTTACAGTCATTTTCGAAAAAAAATAGAAATTTACTTAATTTTTATTTAATAGAAGGAAATTCGAATTGAATTTAATAAGAAACACCCTGTAAAAAGAAGCAACAGGTGCTAGGTCCCGGTTTCCACAACCATTCGTATGTGCGAGTTTTTACCTTAAATTTAAGATCCTCCAGGTCAGCCATACCTGGCTTTACTTTTCTGGGGATCGAGCTTGAGACTTGGTAAAAAATTATGATTAAGTTGGAAACACTTAACCTCAAATCTTACGTTTCCTTTGTGAACAACCGATTATGGGCACACATGACTTGCGCCACCATAGTTTTCCATGTGCGTTATTGTGGCCGAAATTAAGAGCCATAAAACTGCACCAAGCATGGATAACAAAACAGAACGTTTAATAAAACCTCAAAGCTGCGTTTGTGTGCATAAAAGTGGAGATAAAAAGCAACCTACCAAATGTGGTTGCAAAACCGCTTATATATTTAAAGTAAATTGAAATTCCTAAAGTGCCAACCAATACCTAAACCCACCAACACACAGATGCCTCACCTTTTAAACAGAATCCCTCGAATGATTTTTGAAAGCACAATTGAATTTAATACAAAAATAAATACACTAGTCTCTTCCATGCAATTTATGCTGATGGGGGAATAGACAGAGAGGGGGAAACTGATTCAGTGTACATTGTATGATAGGGAACCTGAGGACAGAGATACGGATTATCGAGGACTTAATTTGGCTTTCATTTGAAAGCCAGTAATATTATGACGTTAACCAATGAGAAAATAATTACATTGCAGTCGATCCGTGTTTGAGTAAGGATGCAAGGAAAGGCCACAACGGGAGGTGTATGAGTTTGTTTTACCTATACACGTCGATAAAACCGTATGGGGTAGTAATGTTTTTTTTTCAGTTAAAATTCCTGCTTCATGGAATGCAACGGGTTAAAGTTGTATGATGAATTTTGTGTAGTGAAATGAGTGTTGGAAAGTTTTCTTTCATGTCGTGACCATACTGATAAAATTTCAGGTGCACAGAAATGTAACTTTAGTTTTGAGAGGACACGTACAGCTGGAGCAATCGTCGGGGGCTGCAAAAGAGTGTTCTTCTTTGTAGTCCTAAAATAAACTCACATACTCGGTGGGATTTATAGACCACTGTAAAATATTTATAGAAGAAAGGCTAAAAAATGCGCCAATTCTCTGTGTAACCTATGTAGATTCTTTTATTTTTTAAATTTTTAAAGTAAATTTTACGAGTAAAAGATTGACAAAGCCCCATCACACAGTATAACATTGAGAGGCACAGCGCGATTAGGTTTTATCAGTTATTATAATAAAATTAAGCTACCAACTACCAATGAATTATGCTCATATTATAATACATTGTGAATTTTTTCGCAGTTAATCAACACAGGTCTGTCAGAACAGGAAAGGTTTTTTGGTTTTCTGAGTAGAAAAGCTGTGTGAAACTGCTTCATATTGTGCTTCATGAAGATGCACCTTCAACGGCTTTTTTTGCACCTTCTTCTGAGGTGGGGCAGACTCGTGAAAAATGACAAAATCAAGAGCATTTTGCTGCAAATTCAGGTAGCTTTTTGCAAATGTTTAAATATGAGCCGCAATATAATTTTCATCTGCATAAAATACCAACCAAGAACCAACTCTAAGCAGTATTCCTGGTAATTTGCAATTCCGATATTTGTATTCTGACAGGTACATAGAACATGTCATGCAATCTGTTTTTTATTCCTATTTTTATTAATTAAACAAACCTTATATGTATATATTTTTACGTCCTTAACAAAGTGGCTTTCGATGTTTCTATATAATTTAAACGACTTTTGTCGAGACTTGCATTCAATCTGCGCTTTGGAAATTCTCTGTCATGACAACTCATCATTTTGTCGTATTTATTTATGTGTGGCAATACTGACAACTTTTGAATGTCAACGCCAGTATCAGTCACTCTTCGTTCGCTACTTCAAATTGTTGATCCGTTTTTTTTTCAATAAATACTTTTTATTCATTATTTATCTTAAAATAAAGTTCTTCAACTTTCGCTGCTGAAGTCGTTGAGAGTGTCAAAGTTGCTGAATTTTTTTTTACAGTTTCTCGCTTCTAATAAATGGTTATTACACAAGAAATTTTGCAAAACAGTTTATAAATATGTTATGAATGTGCAGAATATTTAATGCTACTTATAGTCTTACGAGCAGGGCTGCCACTTGACTTCAATTGCAGTAGATCTACTGCATTTTGCGCACAAAATAAGTCCACTGACACAAAATTAAATCGGAACTCTCGAACGGACTGTGTGGCAACGCTGCGGACAAATCAAAGGATATAGGTTCGTCTACTGTTGGTAGCATTTTGATCAGTCCTCTAATATATCTTCCTTCTTGAACAGTGTATGCGGCTGTAAGTAAATTTCACGAAATAAAGTAGAAAATACGTAGCAACATAACTCAGAGTGGCTTTCCCCCGAATCAGCCTGGGGGTATGCAAGCATTTTTGATAAAGTGCCATAAACTGGCTATTTTGGGGTATCTCCCGACTTTTTGATTGATCAAACGTTCTCCTAGGAGTTTTAATAACACATCGCACCAAAAAGATGTCCACATTTCCAATCAAGGAACATAGTTTAACACTGATCTGTGACGATGCCAATTTAGAAGACGCAAAACTAAATACACAAAATCCAGATTAATTTTAGCTGAATATTGAAAAATTTGAACTTTTATTGCAAAATGAATATAAGTATTGATATTTATGTCAAGAAATAATGTGCCATTTATTATGCTTTTTATGGCCGCCGCAATAACTTTGTCCTTATATAGTTACTGAAGGTTTTAAGTGCCTACCTCTATACTGTTCCCTAACCCATTGCGCCTTTGGTTTTGGTAATAATTTCTCCGTAAAACCTTTTTATAAGACCAACCGTATTTAATATTTTACCTTCAACACATCGCACAAATCGCAAGGTAAAATTGAGTTGACCGTAATAATGCCGGAATGTACCCCTCTTATGTGCAAACATAGTCCTACAATTCATTTTGAAAGAGTTGCCTCAATGAAGGAAGATACAACAAAATATTAATTGATAAAAAAAATTAATAATTAAATCGACCTTAATGAATAACAGTTAATAAATTAAGGCTAACCCCTCATTAAAGTGGGCCTTTTAATTAATTTATCTTTTCCGTCTCCTTTTTGTCTTTTTTTGTTCGATGCGCGTTCGTCTATAATTATTTTGGGAATCTTTCGCAGATTTTTAGATTTTTAATGAAGTGTGCGTCCAGATTTCGCAGCTGTGGGCGAGTCTTCTGTCTGCATATTGATATATCAGGTAATCGCACTCTATTTAAAGGTAGCTCTTCTATTCCTTGCAAATATTAAACCCGCACATACGAATATTGAAAAAGGCGAGAATATTTATTTATTTATGGATATCTTTTTTTTTGTTTGAGCAGAAACTCCGTTTTTTGTGTAATAAGGTATTAGGAAACTTTCGTTTCTCTTTATGTTTGCTATCACCCGGGGGGATCGAACCAGCGCCGTCTTGTAACAAGCAATGACTCTCTCCACTGGCCCATGGGAAAAGTAGGAACTAAGTCGCACGTCTTAATCCAACCCAAGATGGATTTAGATCCATTAATCCGGTACAGCAATGCAGCACATAATAAATCCCTTTCAAAGAACTTTAACGAAAGACACCAACCCCTGAATGTGAATACATTTTCGCCAGCTCACAGAAAGGCCAATTGCTTGAATTAGATCTTAACACGATATGGTATCACAATGGGCTCATTAGTGACCGCCGCACAACTCATTCACTATCGGCAATGTTGCATAAATATTTGTATGCCATGGTCGCTCCTTATCTGTTCTGCAGATGAGGCGATTCAAGTCATAATTTCTGCTACACATGCATGCAGTCCTTCAAACAACCCTTGTAGTTCATTTTGATTGAGCGTCGGACGCATTCCTAAAGATAATTGAATTTGAAATGTTTCTCTCGATAATGTTTGGTGTGGTGAAATTACGGACATGACCTATTAAGAATTTAAACCTCCATCCCTTGTTAGGGGTGCTCAGTTGTTTTTTTTTCAGATGGAACCTGCTGATATACCAAACACATCTTCTGATTCGTTTGTCCTTTCTATGAGATCACTTCGAAGCGTTGAGACTAATCACCACTTTCTGAACTGCCAACCGAAATAGCTACCAACTTATCACTTATTCCCATCTTGCAATCAATTGAAACTCCCTCGCCATGTTGTTAAAAACTTTTTAATTAGTTAATGTGTTTACTTATCTCTGGAGAATACATGTGTGTGTCGTTGTGTTACAGCGACTTGTAAGGAAAGGGCTTTGTTTGATCTTGATTTGCAACATTGTAATACTGACAGGCTATTTATCAAAACCTATTCTCGAATTTTTGCGCAACGAACTTTTTCAGTCGTTTCGGCAACCTTGAAGTATCGGTCTAAGTTGATTGTCAACTTCCACGTCAGTAATTAATTTGTCATCGTCAGAATCAAAGAAATGGAAAAGAATAATTTTTCCCAACAGAAAAACTCGCACAAAAATAATATTTCTTGGTCCCGTGTGAAATGCCAAAATTGAAAACTGTGAAGGGATACACCACGACGACGACGACGACCAATCATACCCTGAAGAGAGTGAAATGGGTCGAATATACATATAAACGTATCGGTTGGCCGCGCGACCCGGATTAGCCAATTTTTGTTTCTCTTTCACTATATCGTGTGGTTAGGCAGATAGACGGATGGCTGCAGTGAAAGATTGCGTTGGACGTCTTGATGTTATTTCAGGCAGAACGACATAAATTTTATTTAAAAATATTTTCTTAACAATATTTGGTGTTGTAAATATAAATGAATGGCACGACCAATCCGATGTCGCATTAACCCTCTAGCAGGACAATTTTTGTTTTTGATGAATAAATTATGGTTGGTAAATTTTAGTGCATAGACCATTAAAATAAAGTCGAAAATAAGATTTGACCAATGTTATGAGTTGCAGGTGAGAAAATAGGTAGACCGCCAAAAGGCGGGTAGTCCATTATACCAGTACAAAAAGCCGAGAGTTTTTTTTTCATTAGCAATATAGAAAAGATACAAAGTAACAAATATTTAAATAAAGGATGATTAGTTTAAAAAATAAGAAAGGTTTAAATAATTTGATGGGTTGGTATAGTAAATTTGGTAAGATTTCTTTCTCGCATTTCCGGTTTGCATCTGCCTAATATTCAGGGCCGTTTCTTAGAACAATCTTATTGGCCCGGCATATAGCCGATATCATCGCAACGGGCATTCAATTCCAATTCATACGATTTTGTAAAGCCAGATGGTTTTACGTTTGGTTTACTGATCGCTTGTCTGGCTTTTGCTGATAGTTTTAAACAAGAGTGTTGGCAAAACGGGGTAAATCTAGATCAATGTAGATCATTTTTGAAGCATTTGGGGTATATGACCTCCACACTATGGGAAGCTATAAGAAACTTACGGACTGGCAAGCCATCTTGAGGCATTTACAATTTGAAACAGACCTATCGGTAAGTTCGTCTGGGTCCTCAAAAAAGTATCTTCCAAGGGTTTTTAATGCACCTCTTCGTCACCATATACTCCGCATAAGTCTGTGCTGGTTCACATTTTCTTGGTAGCTCTACAGGGCCTCCTCCAGTATTGGTACGTCTTTGGATAAGATATGCATTAACTATTGCCATGTCAACAATATTTATATGAAGGGTTTTTTGTCTAAAGGCGGATGTGGTATTTGTTAGACTGTCCATAAGATCTACGCCCCCACATGGAAGTTATAGTCCATTATAATGCTTCGACATCCAACTCCTATCATATTTTTATGTTGCTATATCATCATCATCATATTGTGGCAAAACGGGACAATCTGGATAGTTAAAATTGTTTTCATCATTGAAACCGCCAATGGAGTCACTATCATTTTAAGACAGAGGGCGTTATATATGCGATTTTACTTTCGCAGTGTGCTAACTCGTCAAGCGCCTTTGGAGTCAGGTACGAACTGCGATCTTAGCTTAATAGTCTGACTTACTTCACGAGTAGCATTATACACACAGTCCTATATTAATACTATCATACCTTTGGGCAGCAAGAATTTGCCTGCTCACTGAAGCTGTACCTGCTTTACAGGATAACAGTAGGAACTGAGTTCATCATTCTCTCGATCTGTTCCTCATTCATTTAAAATAGATGAAAAATATCCGTCGTCGTTCATTCTGAAAATAAACCACGATGTTCTTCACGTTTTCCATTTAATCAGACATTTTGTGCCGAAAACCGCAAACACACTTCCATTTGACAGATAATACGAATATACAGAGCTATCCATGCATGACAAGAACGAAATTCGTGTAAAATTCGAATAAACTGTATATTTTGTACCAGGAAATGCGCAGTATACAGGTACACAAAACTTCACGTCACGTGGATTACCCGCCTTAAGGCAGGATGCATTTAATTATCAGATATTGATGAAATATTTAGCGAAGAATCATAAACTACATTTATAATCAAAATAATACTCTTTTTCCTATTTGCAAGTAATTTTTTTAACTATAAGAAGCAGCAGCAAATATTTTTAAAAAAATTTTAAACTTTCACTTTATAGACAAATAATTTTTTGTTGACATGGACTGAAAATTTGAATGTAAATGACAATACCAGCCAAACGTATTGTACAATAACCATTAAACGTATATTAGTGCACAGAGAAAAAACAAATAGTACGCAAGGTTGTACGCCAAAGCAAACAAAAAATTACATTGAGAAATGATTGGGTTAGGTTGTTGCCCGCCAAAAGGCGGTCAATCCTGCTAGAGGGTTAAGGATGTTGCGCTTGTTTATAACGTATAGGTCAATAGTTGGGCGACGACGACAAGATTTAATAAATGTATCTACGAGTAGCGGGGTGAAATGCGTTAATTAGTACATTATGTCATTATCATCGTTGATGGCGTCCTCCTTTGGTTTCCGTACATTATGGGTGTGTTTATTTGATATACTATCTATAGGGAGAGGTTCTGTTTTTATTTGTATGTGCAGAAGAGAAGTTAAAAATTGAAATTGATGACCCATAAAATCGAAAGTTGGACTTTAAAGCCGCACAATAAAAATATCGTGTTAATGTTCGCGAGAAATGGCGCAGTCAAAAAAAAAAATTAAGATGTCAAAGATTGAACCTGATACCCCTCGCTCAGTAGTCCAGCACACCGACCACCGAACTAATGCGTCCACGACTCGCAGATAAAGCGATATAAAATATCAACTTCTTGCTGCCGCGGTAAACGAACTGAAACCTTGCGGCTTTGTGACCTTTTTTTTAATTTCCCTGCCCAATGGCTGACACTGCCACCTACAAGATCTATTGTATCATGGAGGGGTAGTTTAGACTAAGCCCTCTCTAGTGAGGGCCAGTATATCCTTAGTTACAGAATTCCTAATTTCTACTGGGGAGAGTACCTATCTCTTTGTTGCCGGGCAATTAGAGAGTAGGTGCTCAGAGGATCTGTCATCCTCTAGGCAAAACCTGCATTCTGTCTCCGGACACAGGCTCAACTTGCTAAGATGGTATTTCAAGCCACAAAGGCCTCTGGGGAAGCCAACTAGCTTTCTAATACTTTCCTTGTTTAGTTTCAGGAAGGGCCTAGTTATAGTCTCTTTGATTGTCTTAAACCCGGGACATTTTCCCACTGGTTTAGGCGGAGTAGCCCAATTGACTCTGCAATATTGTTCTGGTCCAAAGAACGCGGATTCTGATCCAGCCCTAGCTATAGTTCGTCCGCTGATTCGTTACATGCCAGGTACCCATCCAAGTCTAACCCTGTTGTGTTTGGATAGTGTTTGCAGAGCATCATGGCAGCACTTCACAGTATACGAGTCCAACGTGTTGGACGATAGGGCCTGTAATGCTGCTTGACTATCTGAGACGATTTGTATTTTGGCGCCCTCAATACCCTTTTTTGGAGTTTAGAAGTTTCAGCCTGAAAAAACAGTGGGACACGTTCCCATAGGTATTGAGACTTCAGACTCCATTGTCGATCCGTCAGTATACCAAACCAGACTAGATTTGGGACACCATTGGCCCATTCTGCACGGCCCAATATATGTCCTTCAATTAATTTCCCAAAATTGTATTCCCTAAATATAGTGTCGGGAGTGTCGGGAGAATGCAGCAGATTGGGATTGGGTTAAGTATTTCTAGGTGACCCACACGGTCAGCCGGTTTATACTTATATTCTAGTCGCAGCTTAATAGCGCATCTTGCTGCTACCTTTTTTGATATTGTGAACATCAATCAGTCTTTCTATGGTTTTAAGAATAAAAGATGTTAGACTGATAGGTCTGTATGATTTGGGCAGTTCACTCGGTCTGTTGCCGCTTTTTGGGATAAAGATCACATTCACATTCATCTCCAAGAGATTGGTATATATCCCCAGTTGTAAGTTGCTCTTAATATGGCAATAACCATTGGAAGTACCGCGTCGACAACCCTCTCAATAGGGGCTGGAAAATACCGTCACCACCAGGGGCCTTAAAAAGTTTGAAGGAGCCAATTGCCCATTTAACCTGGGCTAAAGATTTTTCCAGATAGACTGTTGACTCTACTAGCTATAGAGATCCGAGGATCGGTTGCGTTTGAGTTATCGTGCGTGCTTCACGAAAAGACGAACCAGGGAAGTGAACCTGGAGTAAGATTTTATTGGTATTAGTTTTCTCTAGCAATCCTACACAATAAGCCTGATCTTTGTGTAGAGCTTTGTGGATTCTAGTTGCTTCTGGCATATCTGATATGTCTTCGCAGCATTTCTCCATGATGCGCTCTTAGATCGTCTCAATTCTGAGTTGTATTCTGTGAGAGCGGATCTATATTCGACCCACATTTTGGTTGCGTTAATGTGACCTTTAGGAGATCCCAAAAGAGCTTCAATTTAGTCCTGTAGCTTGTTTAACGGAGTCCAACCGAATAGTCTTTCAAATTGGCAACACTTTTAACAGCGACCCCCTATTGGACAATCCATTTGTGTTCATTTTGGTGTGCCATTTGAGAGTATGAGTACAAGTCGCTCGAAAGACTAGGCGAAAATAAGTCTTTCCGTTCGCGGTTTATACTAAGCAACCTGTGGGAAGTCATACTGGTCATTACCATCTTTTGTCACCTTAGACCCAGACCATTGTCATTCGCACAAATTGTTCTGCTCCGATGCAGAACTTTAGTGCTCCCACATATAAAAGCAGTAGATATACCTGCGCAAAATGACCATCATTACCACTGCATTGGGATGTTTGTAAACACTTACTTCGGGCAGCCGAACCACGTCCTTATGCCACCCACTACAAAATAAAGTGCCATAAATTGATGCTCTACGAAGGAGTGTCAATAGTCCACAAAAAAAAATGCGACCAAAACAGGTGCGGACATAAATCCACCAAAAATCCAAAGGATATCATGAAGCAGGCACTACCAGAAATCGTACACACGCAATGACCTTATACCCTATACCAAGAGCATCCACTATAAATAATGTCCCTCTGAGAAGACTGAGCCACAAAAACAAATACTCCTCATTAGAGGGAAATGTTCTCTCTCTAAGGTCGGATGTATGTGTCAATAGACAAAGTTCTCGGTGCCACATGTTCCAGTGTAGGAAGTCTGTAACAGAAAAACATCGAAATCAATTATGTCGATTTAATACCAACCATCCCACAAATGTGCTTTAAATAGATCCCTGCTCCTAAATCAAAATCGATGTCATTTACGGAGATAGGGGAATAAGATGGACAGGAATTATGTAGGTCAACTGATATTACCCGAACAGAACTAGATAAGTATCATCATCGTTGTCCGTCCTGCAGGATTCATTATTGCAAGACCATCCAAGCCCCTGGGTTCTTTTATCTCTGGCTTTCATTTTCATGACATAATCATCAAATATGTCTGCCAATATTGCACTGGGCGAGGATTATACATCAGTTGGTGTATACACAGCCATTAATCCCAAGATGTTAACGTTAACAGGATACGAAAATCAAGTCACCTCAGTTGCTCGTTATGAAATTACTATTCTGCGCCCGCAGTGTGAGTGCGTAAGAAATTATAATTAACAGAAGATCCAGCCCCAGATTTCGCCAACCTAATTCCTAAGACAACAGACATGGTCCCGCGGGGAATTTCTTCATAAGGCATTCATAAGATAAATGCAAATAGTCGCTCGAGATGTCGGGGAATGTCAATCAGTGTCGCCCAGTGCGCAAATAAAATGTCGACTAAAATGACACACAAAGAAATGTCTACGACACTTGGAATAGATATAAGGACGTGTAACGTGTTTTGTTTGTCAGTTATTTAGGATAACGATACGACCGACAATTACCGCCGGTCAAAGTATTGAATAAATTGTTGACATCTCCTCGTGGCGCAATATATCCTTTCGACTAGGATTTGGAATAGGTAGCTAGTATACGCACCTTTGTGAGGCATCGATGACAAAGTAATCAACATTTTGACAGAAAATTACGAATTTATATTCATTTTATGATTGGAATTAGATACGGATGATAGAGGTCTTAAATATTTATTTCACCTCAGTAGCGATCGGCACAGGACACGCTGTGGTTCAGGCTGAATGGAAACTCTCAAGTATTATCCAAAATCGGTCGCAAAGAACTGCGGTTATGGTCTCGGGTTGGGGTTGAATAACTAAGCGGCAGTCAACCCAATTCCAGCATATGTAATGAGTTAGTAAAAGGTTGGCTCTCGGCCCTATACCACAAACGAATTCTCTCGGGTAGCCGTACAAAACCTGTTGCTTGTATATAGTATAGGCCTGTGGTCCCACATTTGGGGGGACGAGGACCTATCTACCTATAAGTGGACTTGCTTTTGAGTGTGTGATTGAAATACTAACAGGGATACCAAACAGAAAAAGGAGCCGATTTGAGTGGTATCGTTGTAGATGTTTGCTGTAAACGAGGCCCGAGTTATGAGCTATACGAGATGTCGAGAGATAAGTAAATAAATGTATATGGAATCTTAATTTTTACTGCGTGCTCGTGGACTTGAAATAGTTTGGTATAGCTAGTTGACGTAGATTTATAACAACTCTGTGTTTTGTCGTTTGCAACAACTCAACAATAGACCTATGGAAATTCGCTTTTCATTTGATTCATATTTCAAAGAAATCGTTGTCGAAATAACGCCGTAAACGGTACAACAAAAAACATATTAAACAACAAAAGTTGCAGGGACATTATACCTATCTTTTCCATTCAACATGTTAAAGCTTGCTTTCAAGGATAACAAGCACCATTAAACTGATTTATCCCATTGTTACCATTTCCGATGCGATTCGTCTACCCCGGATTAGGCCCTAGTTATAGCGGTACTTAGAAATGTTTTTCTTTTTTTGAGCACTTAATGCTGATCTCCATCTTGGTCTTAAGTTAGTTTATCCAAAAAAAAAATAGTTAACTCATTTTTCTGTATGAACAACTTTTTCTGACCAACTTCTCAGTTAATTCCACACAGAAAAACCAAAGTATTCCACTGAAATGTGTCGTTTCTTTACTGTTCCATCTGTCAGGAATTTTTTTCTGATAGAATTTAATCATTGGTGGATGATTTGTTTGTATACGGACAACACACTGACAATCAGTTTTTCTGAAAGACTTTTTTCTGTTTGGTAAACGAAAAAAAATCATTTCCCATAATGTTCCAACTTTTTCGGTTGCATTTTACGGATCGCTTTAACTGCAGCCTTACATAAACACATGCTATCTGTACAAACCTGTGAATTGTGGTACGCTTCATACCTTAGACCGGACTCACCGCAGAAATGCAGACAATTTTGTTGTAACAGTTTCGTATACAAAGTAAAAGACAAATTGGTCACCACAATCTTTGTCAATGAAGGACCACAAAATCGATTTAAAAAAAAAGAGGACGGGTCAGAGAAGAAACTTAGAACTAGCTTTTAGAGTAGAGGAGAGGTTACTGATGATAAGTCATAAGTCTTATGATTTTGACGAATGAGGAGTACATTTTGAAGATTTTCCATATTCGCCTGTCCCGGAAAAGCAGTGAAAATAATCAATTATTCTCCGCGCCAGCAGTACCAGTATAGACTTGACGCAGTCTTTCTGACGGAGTATTAAGTGTTCTTATATTTTTTTTCGCCCTTGCAAGACCGGACCACATTTTATGTTTTTATTCATAACAATGCCCCACAATCAGAGCTTACCCACCCAACCAGGAATGAAACCTCTACGTTAAAGCATAACAACATTCAAAACAAACATGCATTAGCTGGAGTTATTTATAGCTTGTCTTCACACCTAACCCATAAACCGGATGACCGTATATCGAACGCAGAAATAAAAAGATCCGTCATTTATATTTAAAGAAGCCAGGGGGAGAAACTTTGCGTGCAAAACTTTTCGATTTGAAAATCAAACAACTTCAACATTTTTCAGTGCAATCTCTTAAGCCCTCAACAATTATTGTGGAAACTTTCGAATTAACCCTAACCACATTTAAAGCTAAAAGTATTGGACGCGGCAAAAGCAAAATTAATTTAAACTCCAAACAAATAGGTTAGAATAACTTTTTTTTTGGTTTTTCTTTGCTGAAGTGGCTGACGCTGTGCTTTCATGTTGACGTAATGAGGCTGTAAATAAAAAAAAACACACACCCGAGTATATAACAATTTATAAATAATGAAAATAATTGGAAAAACCGTTGCAGATAATAAAATGTCCGTACAACAATAGGAAAGTTGCTGTTTTATCGCAAAGACCCGAAACTTTTCCAACGCACAAAGGCGGACACGCAGTCTTTCATTCTCCAGAAATTAGCATCATTTGTATGAACTTTGACTACTTTGGAACTCCACTTACAACATCGCAACAGGATACTGTAATGAGGACTTCTTCTTGAGCGGACAAAAACAAAAGGACAACAAAAAAAAAAAAAATACGTCGCTCATGATAACTCTGGCGATTTTTTTTTTCAAACGTGGTGGGCGAAATAACGTGAAAAAGTTGTTAACTTTGCCCTTGATAATAATTCGTGTAGGTATAGCTTTCACGCCAAAGTCTGCTGTGGCATAAATTTCCGAAAAGACTTTTGCTCAAGCTAATCCTGTTGCAAAAAAAAAATATCCAAATAAACGCACACAATATTGTAATTATTTTATTTGTGTGGGTATTTTTCAGTTTTAATTCGCGTAATGGCGAGTGGAAACGGGCGAAGAGAACAAATCGATAATGAGGTACAAGTGTAATGTGTTGGCAATTCTGAAAGCACCCTGTGGTTTGGTGAATATCTGAAGTACTTCCGCTGTTGCCTTTTTGCTTCTTCTTTTCTTTTCCCCTTTAATTAGAAATGTTTTATAGTGGCGAAGCATTCATTACATTAGCTGAGGTTAACTGCAACCTATGACAGGTTAAAATGATGAAGGGGAAAAAAAGCTACCCGGGTTGGTCTCTTCTTAAATTAATTGCATTTTAAATTCTGATTCATAAACGAATGCGAACAGGAACAAAGTGTTTCTCGGTCCTAATTTATGGAATACATTAGTGAATAAGGTCAAATTTTAATTTAAAATATAAGCAGTGAACAGAGTTTGGGGTTTTTTAATAATAAAAAAAACTGCGTTTATTCAAAAATACTTTCTCCGCGTTCAGAGATCGTATGAATAAGTGAAATGGGTTTTGTGTTCTTTTTGTGTCTGCTTAGAGGTTGGCTTTAAAATGTAGCTTTTTCTAAACTTATTACTAGATTAATTGTGTCTGTCAGTGTGACAGTGATATTTGAGTCGCTTCTCCCAAGTTGCTTCACACCTCATGTCAACAGATGACCCGTTGCAGCAAAAATTGTCTCCCATCAAAGAGTTTTTTCCTCAAATGGAACTACAGTTGAAGTCGCTTTTAACGACGGTGGAGGGACCGATGAAATAAGGTCGTTCCAGGAATATTCAGGAAAAAATAAAACAAAATCACTTAAAATTCTAAAGTTTTAATTAAAGACGCGTAAACCACAACTAATTTAAAAGCAGCTCTCAAGGCGACACATCAAATAAACTGCCATAATATTTAACAGGAACATTTTTTTTGATTTTCTCTCATTCTGTTGTTATAACCGACGACAAGGACCGATTTTTTTCCGAAAAACTTG
Organism: Cheilosia pagana; assembly: GCA_936431705.1. Classification (NCBI taxonomy): domain Eukaryota; kingdom Metazoa; phylum Arthropoda; class Insecta; order Diptera; family Syrphidae; genus Cheilosia; species Cheilosia pagana. Next base: position 30,451,756 of record OW386168.1, on the reverse strand, counting down.
TCGTTATATAAGACGAGTCGACGACGTTATATCCGACGGTTGAATAGCTTAAAATATAATGAACCAACCAAATGAAATGAAAGTAGACGTTATAAGCAACTGGTCGGTATAAGCGAGGTCGTTATAAGTGAATTCCACGTATACGTCTTTGTACAAGAAGAGACAAGTCGAGGGAAAAGAAAATTCTAGAGACGCACAGTGCTTAACAAAAAATGCATTTTCGATGTCATCCTCTCTGTTGTATTCAATTCAAAGCAAAGTACAAGGTTCACTTACCGACATCGGAAAAAAATTGTCTTTCAAAGATTTATATTAAGGAGAACGGAATTTTTTTTGGTTGCGTCCAAAGGATGTGTAATGTTTCTCCAGTGCCTCGAGCCTTACGTACTAAACCACACCCATGTACTCTTCTACCACTCTCCCCGCGGGACTGCCGTTAGGTATTACTTCGCGGGGCTGGTTAGCAACTCATGCTAAATCATCAACGTCTGCCACTTCGACCCTTCTTAGTCTTTCGGCTCTTCTTAGCTCGTTTTGTACGCTCGTTATGTATGAACATATTTCCAGCCAGTCGTCTTCTGAGCTCAACATACGCTCTATGAGAAGCTGTGGAATGGGTAAGTTCACTCTTCCTCCTGAAAATCATCTGCAGTGGAATATTACGTGCTCCGTATTTTCTTCTTCATCTGGGCATTCGGGGCATAGAGGCGAGCTATCGTGGCCGAATCTGGCCATAACTTCGATAGCCAGGGTTGCCCGGACAGGAACTGCGTGAGGTGGTAGTTGCAGTCCCCGCTTTTTCTTCTTGTCCAGACCCCGATGTTTGGGATCAGTTCGTGGGTCCATCTGCCTTTTGCCGTGTTATCCCACCGGACTTGCCACATGTTGTTCTTTCGTCTTCTTTTATCCTTTTCCTTATGTTGATCTCTTGCCTGTTGACAGTTAGCCTAAGGTAGATCCTTTGCATTTCGTTGGCGAGAATGTCGATGGGAATCATTCCCGCAATAACGCAGGCTGCTTCGTCTGAAATTGTTCGGAATCAGCTTATTGTTCTTATTGCGCAGAGCCTGTATGCTGACGAGAGCTTCCTTCTTGTTTCCTTCGTTGTAAGAGCCCCTATCCGAATGCAAATGTTGGAATTTGGAAAGAGCCTGATAATGAATTACTAGTGGAGTTTGAAATAGAGTTGTAGGTGCAATTGAGGTGTCTCTACAAATAGCAGGTTCTTGGGACCCTAGGCCAAGTGTTCGTTTAGGATTTTCTCAAACAACTAAATTTCACTTTATTCACAATATTATTAACTCGTTAAACAATTTACGGATTTTATCGCTTGTGCTTTGGAAAAGTTAAAGATATTTTGCGGAAATTACAAAAAAATTGACAGTTGACATGTGTGATGTGTCGTCTTCGAGTTTTACGTAGAAAGAGAGGAACGTCCCAACCTCGTACCTATGCGCTTTTTATTAGGAGGAGGAGCCAAAGTAACATTTCCGAATTCTTTCTTGTGCGACGCACGCCCTCTAGGGGAAACGTATTAGCTCATGTGTAGGTTACATTTCATTGAATTTTAATTGAGTGCTTAACTTCTCAGAACCATTCGTTTTGTGTGAGTTTTTTTGGGACGAATGGAAGCGATCTACGATTTTATGCCGCGTCCAAACAACGAATTGAGAAGCTCTTTCATAACAGTTATACTCTCGGGTGTTTGTCAGACGTTTGCGAGAGTGGAACCAGTGGAAAAGATTTAATTTGTTCTTTTCCGGGGATCGCTTAGTAGTCCAACACACTAACCACTAAGCCACTGCGCCTAAACAAGTTATTTATCTGACCAACATTATAGCAAATTTCGTAAGCGGCAGCTAAAGACACGGTCTTCTCTATTGCGTAGAATTTGAAGATCCTTTGGGTCGAAGTTTAAAAAAAATGTCCCAATCTTCTTAGAGGACTCATGTGAATTTCTCTAACCAGCCTTCCATCAGCCTAAACGGGACCGAACATACGCGCGAACATCAGCAAGTGTTACCGATAACCTTTCAAAGGAGATGGGAACTCAATTAGGTAAAGTCGAGTGACTAAGCAGTCATCGTCAGCGGTTTTCGAAAGATACCTTAGGACCAAACTACTGATATTCACGATTTATTTGATGGATTTTCAATTTGTAACCTATTATCCAACCCCATTCCCCATAAAACTTCAGACTGGCGTGGCTATGAAGCTGCACTTCTTACTTTTCTATGACCGCCGGACGTTTGATTTGATTTTTGTAGAATGTATTTCTTTACTGTTCATAGCTTTTGCCATAGCTCTAATTCGAGCACTTAGTGGTCACAGGTCTGTCAATATTTGATGCCAGACATAAGCTGACAAAGGTGATGTAACAACTTAATTCCCTATGAGTCCCCTGCTTGTTTTGAGCATTTATGAACACAATATCCAACGGTAAGGAGAAGTTTATACTTATGCTACCAATGCTACTAATATTATTCTTTTGCAATCGCCATCAATAAATTCCTACCACCAACTGAAGCAAATTTTGGCTAATCCCTTGCAGCATTTTTAACCCGCAAAAAAAAACACACTCATCTAGACCGTGTCTTCTCGAATATGAATTCAATTTAAATGCGAAATTTTGAGGCCGATATTATTTAAAAATATCCAAACTTATGTGTATCTGTGTCTTCATTTTTATTTCACTCATAAACAAATTTATTAAAAATAATTATTTTCGTTTCATAAAATAAAAAAAAAATGCCTGTGCTCACCATTCGCGGCTATTTACATTTTTAAAAGGCAACTAAATTATGTTTCATCATTTATTATTTCTTAACAGTAAAATTATGATTTCCAAGTTCCACCCATCCTGTGGATGTGGATACCACCGCTTTATGCGTCGAAAAAGAAAAATAACCGCCCGTGTTCAAGTATGTATATATACGGTTGATGTTGAATGAGAATTATTCGCAAAATTGAATGTGGCGCAAACGAAAATAGACGCTGTTTTTATTTCTAACATTTCATTTAAGTATATCTACTCCAAAAATAAATTCGAAAATTTCCTCCTCGCTGGTGGAAGCTAATTACAGTTTTAAATTGGGCAGACAAGATTTAATAACATGGTACAAATGATGCAAATAGTGTTAGCAAAAAATACAGTTTAATCGGTTTTTTTTTTTGTTTTGTTGAAATTATATAGCGTTTATAGGGTGTATGATGGATAGATATTTATAAATCTTTTGATTTAGCTATTGAACACCTGCTGACGCATCGTGTTTTTGTTGTTTCATTTTATAATTAATTGGATTGTGCACTTGTCATCTCATTTTGGTTGAATAGCTCACTTGAAAATGACAGCGGGTAATTGGAATGATTCTATTTGTTTTTTGGTTTCTATATAGAACATATTTGTCAGATTCTGTTTTTGACTTAAATTATTAAATTGAATTTGGTAAATTGGATGTCGAAAATGGGACGTATGTAGTTCGGCGACACAGAAAGTGTCCTTAAGGATATGTTGTTTTGTAACAGCGAGTTTGAGAGCAGAGGACAGAGGCACTGCCGATGTTTCGCCGTTCAAGTACTGCTACCCTTTTGTTGTTATACACTGCAGAGGCTAAGGCACTCTACCGTGCTGCAGGTAAAGCTTCGAGGTGTCAATGTAGAAACGAGTCCTGGGTTGCGCAGAATCTTGGCTGAAATTCTATTCAAAGAAAAACAAAACGCTGACAATATAATTTTCTTGCAAAAAGTCGTTCTTGGTGGAGTAACAGAGGCTGAGGTGCTCTACCGTGCTGTTCGACGTCGCAGTTTCAACTTGACTTTATTCAAAATGTTTTCTTCCTTATATACTAACTAGCGGACCCCCTGCACAGTGCACACTTCGTAGTGCAAAAAAGATCAAATTCAAATTCATTTAAATCAGTGACAAATATTTTTATTCTAATGCTTTGTAGTACAAAATAGTTTTGGTTTGTCCATTTTCGGTGTTAATATACAAAACCGATGGTTTGCCAACACGCGAACAGGCTAAATATAACTGTCTATGTAAGAAAATTGGATACTCTAAATTCACTCTACAAATTCCTAGCGTTTGCCCTTGCGTCTTTTCAAAAGTAACCGCAAACGCAAGGCGAACAGAAAACTGAAGTCGTTTAAATTTAAAGACTATCAGATGGAATCATTGGGATGCGTGGTATGAATACATCTTCGCCTTTAAATTTTCCAGTTAAAATAGTAGCTTCAATTACATAAGCCATTAATCTTTTAACAGAAAGTCTTGTTCCATTGCACAAACTGGGTAGATTAATATTCTAAAGCATAATAATAGTGACTCTAACTTTCAAATGGAGATTATGCGGAGGCAATCCTGGTAAATGCAACGATTCGGTGGTTTTTGAGATATGTATAAGATTTTCACTGCTTTTTGTATGGGGGTACCACGTCCCTTTGCCCAATACCTAAGATTGTGTGTAAATTTGAACTCAATCGATTCGGTGGCTTTCAAAATAGATTTTAAATGTATTTTTTGTATGGGCGGTGCCACGCCCCTCTGTCCCAGTCTGACCAATGTTCACAGGTATACTCCTAGCCCAATACCTAGGATGATGTGTAAATTTGAGCTCAATCGATTTGGTGGTTTTCGAGATATAAGATTTTCAACGCATTTTTTGTATATGCGGTGCCACGCCCCTTTTACCAATTTCGACCAATCTTCACAGGAATACTTCTTGACCAATACCTAGGATGATGTGTAAATTTTAACTCAATGGATTGGGTGGCTTTCGAAATATAAGATTTTGAACGTATTTTTTGCATGGGCGGTACCACCCTAGAACTCATGAACCAATACACCTACTAAGACCGTATACGCCTACAAACCATGGTATTAACGTCACCTTTCATGGTAAGTTTCCGGAATCAAAATCGGTTCACGCATTACAGAGAACATTGGCGACAAACACAATTCAACTTATTTTTATATATATAGATTTACAGAGCTTATTGTTTATTTTGATTTGTTATGATCGGCAGTGGTTAGAGCTTTAAGAGTTTTCCTTTATTAATTACAATCGTTGCTAGATCTTACAAAAGTCTTATTAAGTATGGTGTTGCCAGAAGGGCTAAAATCAATGTGATGTTATTTTATTTTGTTATTTATTAAATTATCGAAAATGCATAATATTGTATTTCGGTGCTTGCTACACTTTTTAATATTGGGTGTAAGAAATGAATTATACTGTTACATGTGTTTCACTTAAGCATGGTGGCCGACGAGGGCTTAAAGTAGAAAATAAACCACTATATTAGGAAAAAAAACATCTAGTTTAAGCATACAGATAAAAATCCTACCAAATTTAACAACATCTGAGAATCATATTCATCAACACATCTCCAAATATTCGTACCGATTCGTATTCGCTAAAAGATATGACTGCGATTCGTCAAAACCCACGAGGAAGAACCAAATGCAAACATCTAGAAGAAACCAATGCAAGTGCACTATGTACATTTTTCGTATTACTTCCCCTCCATTGGACATTTTCAATAAATTTATTAAGTCAGAAAATCGCGCATTAAAAAGTAGCTGAGCCTTTTCTTTTCACCCTCAATTTACTTTTATTCGAATAACCCGGCTTACTTATCTGTAGTTAGGTACGTAACGTACCCATTTTCCAGCAAGGAAGCAATGAGCACATTCAAAAACTTGGTTTGTCTAAACGTAAAAACTAGATTGGTTGGGAACGCCATTTTTCCTACGTCAGCTACAAATGCGAACTGTCAACTTAGTACTCAGTCACGAGTTTCATGACTAGATTCGTCGGCTACCCCTCCATAATTGTCAACTGAAACAGCTGTCCATGTAATCGATCTAGGCCAATCAAAACTGAGATACATCAATTCAGACAGCTGTCAGACTTACCAAACTAGATTCTTGAACGTCCCCACAATTATTAACAAGTATATATTAAAAAGCCGTTATTTAATTTTATTTTTATCTTTACAAAAATTGTAGACATTATCATCATCATTATCTAAATTTGGTTTATTTACTTTGTCTTCATTTATAGTTGTTGATCATTGCAAAAGCATTCGATCCCAGATGTCATGAGAAAAGATAAAAATGTTGTTTAAATACCTTATTGAAGACGTAAGAGTCGTATGATGTACGCCAGACAAAAATAAATAAAGTCATGTGAATTTCATTCACAAGTGCTGACAGATCTCTCGAAGCAACACAAATTATATTTGTGAGATAATATCAAAATGCAGATACGAAACAATGCGGAGGTGGTGTCAGTTTCTTCAGTCTTTATAAGAATCAAAATTGTTTGTTCCCTATTTTAGTTGCCATAAACCTATAACCTATATAAACCTATATATCATAATTATAATCATGGAAAAGTTGCTGAAATTGTGGATGAAAATTTATAAGTTAATTAAATGTATTTGTAAATTTAGGTTTTAAGTAATAGATTGCAATTTTTTTGTTTGTAAAATAATATGCATTATTTTTCATGTACAAGAGCGTATTAAATATAAATTGTAATGTGATTTTTGTAGTAGTAGTTTATAATAATAATTAAAAAGCACTTCATTTAGAAGTATTTCCTGCACAATAAAACAATAAAAAAAGTATACATATTCATCCATCATTTTATCTCAATATATTTGAAATTTGCTTAAAATCTCTCAAAACTGGAATTTTTTATACGTAATTTGTAAAATGATTGATGTTACATTTAGTTATGGTTAAATTCTGTCTTCAAATTCCCAGCCATGGCTTCGAAATGATACATTCATGCAGTGTAGATAAATTCCTCTGACGACCTGGAGGGGCCTACAATCCTAATTTGAAATTCAACATTCTTCACAGCCAGTCGAGCGTATACACGAAAATGTTGAGAATGTGGGTGCACAGAGATAAGGCTGAGTAATCACAGAACAATTAACATTTTTGAGATTTCTCCTCTTGGTGGCCGTATGTACCTACATAATTCTTCCCAAGACAAAAGACATGTCTTACAATTTATGTATGCAAATTATTAATCAGCATTTCAGTGATATAAAGGAAAACATAAACACACCAGTGTTTGATTTTATATTCCACCTGCTAATAGGATTTATGTTCAAAAAAAAAAAAAAAAAGGATATTCCTTTCACTGCTACATAATTTATAGCTTAATACTGGGTAGGTACTTGTTTCTTACTGAAGCTCCTGAATAACTGATAAGAATTATGAATTTAATAGGATCAACATAACATTTGAAATATTCGCGAAGCAATTGTTGGTATTCAATTGCTGGAGGGGATGAAAATGCTTTTGTAATGCAGAAGCCATAAGCCCATAACATTAGTTATCTGCTATTCAGATTTCAGATGTTTTGACACAGTTTGTGAACATTGGGGAAATTGTCGAGAAGCGCTTGTTCAACTTGCAGAGATCTGGACATCCAATTTCGGGTTACTTTACATGGTCAACAAAGAATGGCCATCAAATTTGAATAACTAAAAGGTGGCAATGGTAGCGTTGTTCAAGCTGTTGAAAGACGTCTCAAGAGTCAGCTTGACAATTCGGTAGATAGTCAACTGTGCTTGTAGGATAGTCAAAGTGCTTGTAAGACTTCAAACCCGACAAGCCAAGTGTTGTCAAAACTTCAGACAAGATAATCTACACCCCTTGTGAAAACTAGTACTCCCAAAGGATACCAAAATAAATCAAAGCCTAATTTCCAAGAGAAAGCGACAGAAAATCTTAAATCTTGCAGTGACAGGGAAAAATATGTGAATTTGTTAGTCACGTTGTTTGTACATAATCGTACGCTGGTCCTTCGTGCTGTGTGTCGCGGTCGGTCTGGTGACGGTGAGGCTCTATGTGTGCTGTCGGTATCGGTAGAGCATCGGAGTGTTAACACACTGTGACAATAGCAGGGGTTTTATATCACTGCCGAATAATGTAGTTAATCAACTTGTGCGATTTTGGCAAAGAAAAGTGTTGTGCCAAGGCACGCATTGATCACATGAAGAGCATCAGAGAGACTGCCCTCTGTTGCATTCAACGCGCAACAAGATGATCAATTGTGCCAACTGTCTGATATTCAAATGCGTATGGTCTATAGAATATTAGAAAATAAATTGGTCATGAATTATTCAAACCAATGCATATGGCTTCCTACCAAATAAATTGTTTAACATACACAGGCTTTGCAATCACAAAATTAAATGAAGCAAGCCTGACTTCTTGTTACCAATATTGTGTGCCTGGTGTAAACAATCTCCACAAGATGACCGGCTAGCTAAGTGTATTTGTTTTTTTTGTTTTTTAATAATTAATAGGTTGATTTTATTTTTTCTTCGCATTTTTTTCTGCCAACTGAACAAATTCAAAAGCTTCAATTTTGAAACGAAAACAATGGAAATGTTGGACTCACATTGATTTTCCACTACCGGAGGATGAAAAGATAAATGCCCACGATTTGGCCATGAGAATCAGGAATTCAAGAGAAATGGCGGGGAATTTCGTTTTCATATGCTGCCGCTTGGCATATATACTTTAAAACTGAAGTAAGGACGCAGAAAAGCAATACACAAATACACTCATTACGGAAAATAATCAATCGTAGAGGGAGAAGTAAAATGAATGTGATATTGGAATGTTTTTAAGAACTCACACATCTGAAACCCAAGGTTTCTCACATTCATACTTTAGTTGTGTAGATGAGATGATGCGGTTTCAGAGCTCAAAGGCAATCGAACCCACTGTCACTGATCGATGCTTTAAATTTAAATGTTCTTGAGAACACGGTTGAATAAGGTACATACAATGTACAACAAATTTCTATTAAAGCCCTATATTTTCCAGAAAAATTCACACGGTTTGGGTGTGTAATTTTAACGTTAAGCGTGTTCAAATACACACACCTTACTAGCAGCCGGACTTACTAGTTTTACTAAATGCATAGAAATTAATTCTGTTGAAAATATTTCGGTCTGCGTTGTTACAAGCCTTGTGTACCTATTATATGTCAAAGAGTGATACTAAATAAGTCATATTATAAGACTAGCTGTTGCCCGCGGCTTCGCTCGCCGATTAATGCCGATTTTGTCAATCACTTCAAGTACACTAAAGGAACCCTAAACCAAATCGTTATACCTAATATTATAATCTTAATACAGCGCAGTTGATAATTGTATTCATTAATTTATCCAATCCAAAGTTTTCTATTTCTGTTTCGAGAGTTTTTGTGTCTGTATAAAACCTAGCTTCTTCAGTTCACTCCAACGTGCCCATATAGGTATTCACTTTAATGAGAGTTTAGTTGAAAAAATTAAAAAAATATATCTTTCCATATAACCATACAAACCAAAAAAAAGATCATTGAAATTGGTTGAGTGGTTAGCGGATCGCCAACAGCGCCACCTATCAGGTCCAAAACTATCCTATCCACCTAGCTTCAACCAACCATACACACCTACAAAATTTTATTCGAATCGGTTGAGTGGTTAAGAAGATCGACAAAAGCGCCATCTATCGGGTCCAAAACTATCCTATCCATCAAGTTACAACCAACCATACCCACCTACAAAATTTTATTCGAATCGGTTGAGTGGTTAAGAAGATCGACAACAGCGCCACCTATCGGGTCGGGTCAGGAAGATCGACCTCGACTACTTCTCTTTCGTTTCACTTCTCAAGTTTTCACAACTTGATGACGCTGTTGTTGTTGCAATGTATGTGCTTGTGCGATGTGCGCCACCCACCACCCCCAAGCAGAACAACGTTCAGGAACAACGGTTGTGGAAAATTTTCGATTTGAGGAAATAAATTAAGTTTTTTATGTTAGATTTTGGGTTGTAGCTCAGCTTCTAGATGACGCAGAAAGCTGATTGATGGCTTAAAATAATTATGGAAGTGTTGGCTTTCTTTATTTTTTTGTTTGATTTACATTGATTAAGAATTGATTGAGTAATGGCGAGCTAAAGGCAGTAAAGTCAGGAAAAAAACACATTTTGGCTAAAATCGCTACCAAAAAATAAGAATCGTAATAAAAGAAATAGCCTATTACCGTCTCAGAACCTTAACTAACATTTTAAAAAAAGTTTCATCGAAATCAGTGCAGTAGTTTTCACGCCAACTGCGAACATAGAAAACGGCTACAGTTTTATTATATGTATAGATTGTTGAAATAAGGAGCATGTTTGGAATATAGTTCGAAAGAGCTACTTTCCATTTCGTTCATTATCTCTTGATGCTTACGCATGGGGCTTAAAAGTCGATGAATCTTTAAATTTGTTGATTTTTTTCAAAATTGCTTGCTTCAGTACTCCAGGTAACTTTACTCCCAGCACCTTCTTAACTAACTTTGGACAGACTCACGCCACGGAAAGATCTGTCTAACAAGTGCACGTTGTCGAGCGAATTGACATTCGAAAGCTTTTACTTGATTGAAAGAAATGATTGCACACAGATTTGGACCTTAATTGCCTATACCTCATCATAAAGTGCACGCAAAGTGAGTTACTAACTTCCACCGATATTATCTGCAGAGTCTGCGGTGTGCGTGGTTCAACTTCTTATCATTCTTATTTAGAGGGGAGACACTGTTCAATTAGTGAATTTTTGCATAACATGTGGACTGGGCATGCTTCGTGAATTTATCTTCAAGTTCAAACCGCGTCTTGCTTGGGGATTTGTCAGTCCATCTCTTCTTTTCGTGAAAGACTGGATCCAGATCAAAGTTCTGCACCTTTTTTCTCAGACACGCAACTGCGCTGGTCCGATAGACTGCGGTTAAGCTACTTTCCAAATACGAAAATTAAAATGCGACGCCTCCCAAAATATGTTTCTCTGTGATGTCAAGCTTTATGTAACCCAACCCAAACACTGCATCACATAATATTCGAAATGGAAAATAAGCAAGCTCCCTCCATGGAGCAAATTGCTTCCATTTCGTTCGTATTTGTCTCTATAGGATAACACAAGCGCACACGCCTATGCGAACTGGGGTGTTAAAATGACCGACAAACTTTTATTATATAGTCGGCGACATCAAGTACGGGATATGAAGTGCAATTTGCATTCATAAATAGAATGAAGCGAACAATAACCACTCTGCTGATGACATCATTAAGTTTTTGTCACATACACACGACTGCAGTTGTACGAGTATAGATGCAATCATGCATCCAACAGAGACTATATCTCTCTTTAACGCTGACCAATTAGTCGAACCTAAAATGATTTGCATACATTTTATTCATTTGCATTTATTTTTGACTGAACAAAAAACAAATTTGAAGTGAGAATCAATGATAGATAGATAGATAGATGCACATTTACTGTTTCAGTCTTTCTGGGAATTTGTCACTACAAATGAACAATAATCGTAAAGTTTGGAAAATTCTACTGCATTGCAACAGTTTCACAATGTCAGTCATGCTCATGTGGGTTATGAATTTTTGGCTGTGAAAAAGTGTACATGAAAGACGCTTAATTGACAGATAGCCATGGGAATTTCGGCAGTTGGCTTTCAGACACATTGACAGCTGCTTTTAGCACATTTCCGCATGCACACATCCGGTTGTTTGCCAATGGCCGAACTCAAAGCTATCAATCATCGTAGATATGGCAATCAATCATGCGATACTAAATGTCCGACACGTATAACGAATATGTATTTTACATGTGCTTTACTTTCAACAATTTAAGGGCAACATAAATCGTCGAGAAATCTTTTTGCGCCTTCCGATGTTGCAGAATCATCAAATCTGTAATTAATTAATTTTGACACTCTGCAAGAAGGAAAATGTGTTTTTGCATTTTTAAAAGAAAATAGAGAAGAGAGGTCTGTGGGACCCAAGGCCTTACTTCTCACAACCCTTCATTTTGTGTGGGTTTTCAATTTTTGGGACGAATGGAAGGGATCTACAATTTTTACGCCGAGTCCAAACGGCTAATTGAGAAGCTCTTTCATGACAGTTTTACTCTCGGATGTTTGTCAGACGTTCGCGAGAGGTGGCGCAGGGAAAAAAAAAAACCTTAAGATGTAATATGGCTCTTTCGGGATTCGAACCGGGGACCCCTCGCTTAGTAGCCCAACACACTACCACTAAGCCACTGCGCCGACAGCCTTGAAGAGGAGTTTTAATTTTAATTTAATTTTCTCATATAGCAGTTCATTAAAATATATTTAATTAAAGTAAGAAAAACAGTAATACGTTTGAATATAAAAATGTAATTATTATTAGAAAGTCCACTTATTTAGGGCGTATGAGAATGCATAATCTTAAAACTACTTATTGGACCTTAATAAACAATTTATACCTACGTTGGTACTTGGTAGTTGGTAGTTGGTACCCTCTAACTATGGGGGATCGGATAGCAGCAGGCTGTCGCTGTGATTGATTGGAATGCTCACAATGCACATCCACAGAGGAAATGGATCACAAACCAGAAACCAGATTCCTATATTTATAGAAAATAGTGCAAGTCTCTAGAGAACAGGGTCAGCACCGAGTGTATTGCAACAGGCGTTAAGTTTACTGTCCTCCCAAATAACTTTTGCCCACGGGTATTCATGACTTTCCCGACGAGTAGTGAGTGTGACTCGTAAGCGTTATAGAAAAAATCTGCCGTATGCGTTGTTGTTGTTGTTTCGGCTGCTGGGCTTGGTGTAGGTTTCCCTTTGTGGCGGTCAGTGGTTCTGGGTACGGGTGACTGGTGACACATCGTTGGTTGGTATCGGTGTATCCAGTGGTGGCAATCGGTGGTGGTGGTCAGTGGTAACCGCCTTTTGTGACGGATCGTTACAATATTAAATTGGAAATCCTTTATTTGCTACAACAGCTTGATATCACCTTGGCAAACTTTCAACCAATTTTCTGAGCATTTAATTGTTCTTGAATACCAAGCACTTTTGATATTTTCCCATAATTCACTCAAGACGTAAAATGTCGTTCCATACATTTTCAATCAGGTTGAGATCGGGAGATTACTTTCTTAGCACAAATTTACCAATCAAGAGGTATGTTTGGGATCGTTGTCGTGCATAAATCGCCACGTTTGAGGCAAATTGTCATCAGCGTAAGAAATCATATGAAATTCTATGATGCCTTTGTACACGTTTTTGATCCATTACAAGGAAGACTGGTAAGGCTAAAATCGTGCTCTCAAGCAACAGAAACCGCATTCTAGAAAGCTAGGTAGAGATCCTTTCCATATGCAATTTCATCTCAGTGTTCGAATTTTGGCACTTTGATTTCAATGGGCTTAAAATGAAAAGACTAGTTGCTCAGTAGCTTAGATTTCTGATCCCTCGGCCAAAAGCGACAAAATCAATAGCAATAGGTACGAGTTCGAATACGAACAACATCGTTTACATTTGGAATCGCGTTTCCAGAACATAATTTCGCGGTCAAGGATGTTTTACCTGCTACTGTCCCATTTTCACTTTTCGCAATTTTTCTACAGGGTAGCCCAATAGCCGTTTTCTTACTTATTTTTTGCATAGCTTTTGAACGAAAAGATAAAAATTAATGAAATAAACTCCAAATAAATAAATAAAAGTTTATTTCATGGACAATTTTTACATTAAGTATGGAGAAAAATAACTGAATAAACAGATATTATTTTTTCATGGGAACGAGACTTCTGGTTCACCCTGTATAACTACATAAGACAAACGTGTCTCAAATAATCGAGTTTCGGGTTCCATGTTTCTTTTTGTACGATATTTCTTATAAAAAACACTACATTCTTACTAATTTTCTCCAATTTCCTCTTCTTTCAGGTGATTTGAACGGCTGCGTCTGCACAGAAAATGCAAATCTCACACAAAAAATACCAAACAAAATATGCATAGCACGTAGAAGAGGTTCAACTATGGTTCAAAACGAAAGAACTTCCAAAGAAATCGGCTATTGCGGGAAATTTATCAAAAAATGCGACTAGCAAAATTTTCCCATCACATTAAAATAAATAATGGTGGTCAAAAAGTGGATACCGATTCGGGAAAGAATGCGCCTTCGAACAAGGTTTGTTATCATGTCAAGAGTTGCCTTGTCTTCTGACACAAGTCCGCGAAGGCAAAATTGATTTGCATAATTTTTTGAAAAGAATAAAGAAAATCTCACAAACATCAAAACGACAGAACAAAATAAAAAAAAAAAATTGAAAATCCGTATACATCATTTAATTTCTCATTTTCTGTAATTTATAATTTTAGTAACGAACCACGATTCATTCTTCATTTATTTCTTGGATTTTTATCTCAAGTAGTAACATCAAAAATATTTTTAAAAATCACAGCGCCCTGCCGAGCACACAAAACGCCTATCCAAGCCAAAGTGCTTCGGAGGCACAGTGTTTCGCTGTTGTATACCTTGTCGCGGGGGCTCAGCAGCCCCCGCTACAAGTCCTCCGAATTCGCCGATTCCATCGGATGAACTCAATAACGTTATAATCGAAGGACACAATATTGTCAACGTTTCAACGCCGACGGAGGACCTAGTACCAACATCGCCAGTATCCAAACGTTCAGATACATCCGATAATAGCCCAGATGATATTGTCGCCTCGATAGCATCCTCGATATCGAATCAAGCCAACAATAGTAATTCGTCAACATCTTCGACACCACCTAGCAGAGTTTGCCAACCTCAAACATCCCCATTACCTCATATTAAAGAAGAGGAAGAGTCTGATCAAAACCACCATCCGCAACAGCAATTATTATCGCAACAACCGTCGGCTGCAACTCTCGGCAGCTGTGATCGGCATTCGCAGCGCGGAGGATCTGAGGAGTTTTCCAGTTCACCATCGCCGCGCATTAAACTGAAAATCCGCAAGCAATTGAAATCGGGCTGGAATAGAACTGTAGTCGCGCTAGCAACCAATTCGAGTGAGACACTAACGTCGAGTGGCAGTGCCATCAGTGGAGCGGCCATCAGCGTTGGTGGCGGCAGTGTATCAAGCAACCATACAAGCAATCTAGTTAGTTCGAATCCACAGAGTGGAATTATACTGCCAAAAATGCAGGCCGAACAGGGATCCATCGGTGATCTGCAAAAGTATCACAGTCGCTATCTGAAGAACCGGCGGCACACATTGGCGAATGTTCGGTAAGTCGTTTTTTCTTTTGCATCTATTTATTTATGAAAATTGAGAAAAAAAAATGTTAACAGAGTTATAAACTTTAAAGCTGTCTGACATCTTTTCACTGAAAGAGGCGTTTGTCCTGGTTATCCTGGTTATTTTTACTTCTTTATGTTAGTAAAATTTAAAGAGTTTTAGTCTTGTGCCTCCGTCCACTTTAGGTGTTCGCATTTTGTTCTTCCGCGTTGGTTTTAGCTTATCAAAGTTGATTCCTTTGTCAATATTTGACGCGTCAGGTGTTTTTGTTATTCAATTATCTAATATTTTGATTATGTGCATTATTTTGACACATTAGATGTTTCATTAAAATACGGTTCATGCCATCCTTGTAAAAATCTTAAATTCTCAATCACGAACAGTGGCGCGTACGTTCACGTTAACCAAAAAGTAATACCTGATAACCTTCAAAATATTCACAAAATGAACACTTAAATTGGGCAATTTCTTAAGGGCCTGGAGGGACACATTATAATATACTTAGACAGAAGGGGATAGGATTGTACCAATCATATAAGACCAATACCCCACTTGAATTCTTAAAGGTCGGGCTCGTTTATGGATTTTTTTTTGTGACTCCCAGATCCAGTTTCATTCAAGGATTATACAATGCTCGTATATTTAACTGCCAAATTCGCTTACGGTGCGCGATAACACAGTCGAGCTATTTGTTTTTGTTTTCAGCCGAAACGGGGAAAAATAAAATTTTACAAGCGATACGATGTACGTCGATATGGCAGAAAACCACTCGTCAAGGCAACATAAAAACGAAACAAATCCAATTCGTTGGTTCTTCTGGCATGAAGGTACATATTATGTAAATATTACTCTTCCTGATATTGTCCGCTGGAAAATCAACTTTGAATTGTTTTCACAAACGAACTATTCTGTGAGAGGATATCGAACAAGAATAGCATACAAAGAGGAATGCAGAATGGAAATTCTCCCCAACGGGAAGGAATGTTGAATGTTTTGCGTCTGTTCGATTCTTTAAACTGTCTGTCAACCCTTAACAAACCGAGTAAGTTTCGAATGCGTTTATTTAAAGAGAAGGGAACTTCCGTCGTCCTTGATGCGGATGTGGTGTGTTTCCGAGGCAAGTGATCCTCGTAATTTTAGGAAATTAAATGACAGCGTTAAAATGTGTTTTGTTATTCTTTGTAAGAGTTCCTTTATTTCTGTCGCTGATTGAATAACTTTTGTTGCATTTTATTTCAATCAGACTGCCTTCGATATATCACTGAACTTGCCCTAACTGCCGTAAAACACCCATGCTCGACAGTGGTACTGGGTCGCCCTACTTAAACACTATACCTTATAAGCCAACACTGAGCGCTTACTTGATTTACGCTTCAAAAGGGAATTTTAGAAAAGATGTGTTTTTCAAAAAACATCATAGGAGAAGCTCTGTTAATCGGTGTTTTTATTTTTGGAACGAATAATGGGGACCTACAATTTTATGCCGTATCCGAATGGCAAAATTGAGAAGCTTTTTAAGGGCAGATACAATCTTTGAAGCAGGGCTGCAAATGCCTATAAAATGTAGAAGATCGCAAAAAAAAACTAAGAAGATTTGAAAAAAATTGTAACAGATATTGAAAAGAAAATCTATAAAAAAAACAACAAATTTATAAAAAAAAAACAAATTTATTTTTTATTCAAAACGAAAACATAATTGACAAGTTTTTCTTTTAAAAATAGGAAATTTTTAGTTTTATTCAATTCAATTTAATTTTATTAATAATACAAAAAAATATTAATACTAGAATACTTTGAAAATTGCGATTAAAATTTAATTAGTTTTTTTATGATGAAGCCCTCCGTAACATATTTAAATTTTAAAAACTTAAACAGAAGTAACAAGTAAATATATGATCAGAAATTTGACAGTTTGGAAAACTGAAGGCAAATTGTAGTAGATTTTTGCGATGAGTGCATTCAGATCAAGCAAGTGACTTTTTCGATTTGCAAAAATGAATCAATTCAACACAAGATAACAAATGAAATTTTGATCGTTATAATAAAGCAAGTCAAAAGAAGTAGAAATAAATTGCTACGTAGCAGCCGCATACAAAAAAATTAATGAAGTAGATCTACTACATTATGAACATTTTTGTGCTGGATATTAAACCATTCATACGAACTATCCACAATAACGAACTGGCAGTTTTTAGTGCGGCACAAGAAACTGCTAATGTCAACCGTCTAAAGTTGGTTGAGGTTTTGGTCCATGCGCATTAGACAAATTTCGCAAGTTAACCTCGGCCTCGTTGATGTTTGTCTTTCCCTACCTATAAGAAAGCCTACTTCACCAATACTTGGTTGTTTTAATTGTTTTCATTGAATGGACAAGTTCACTTTGCAACTTCTTATCCTACTTCTTATTTAATACCCTACTTTTCCTTCTCTGTCTCGAAGAGCCGGTTTTCGATCCCGAAATTTGGCTTCCTAAAACCTCTTTAAATTTTATTTCAATTGCTACTTTCTTCAATCGTCGGGGTTTGTTCCAGTATTTATGCCCGTAAAAGATCTTGAAAGCATGTCCCACGTCACTGATTAGCATTTGATGTGGTTCGACGTGGTTTGATCGTCTGGAGGCCTTAACATCGAAAAGCCCTAAAGTGCTTCTTATAACTGAATAAAAAACTGCTCGCACTATCCAAAGATGTTCCTATTCGACTTTAACATTGAAGTTGCAACATCTTCTTCTTCTTGTAACTCTTGATGCCTAATGCAATGGCCTTTGCGTCTGCCGAAGAAGTTTCAAAGCACGGATAGTTCCGAGATCTTTGAATCCATATTGAGAGCCCCGGATATCATTTATCAACCTAGGTGAGTTTTTTGGAGCACAAACATTTTTATTTATGGTGGCGCCCTCTAGTTGGTCTTTGTTCTTTGAAATGCAACTTTCACTGAATGTTCCGTCCATGTGAAGTTCAGTGATATCATCTAAAAAGGTTGCTATAGTGAATCCTGATGAAAAATTTAATACTGGACCTAGTGCCTGAGGTATTCCATTTTTGATTCATCTTTATGTTGAGCATTGGTTGACTTTCTTTATTTTGAAGATTTGCTTTCGAATGTTGATATTTCAGTCTGTTGTGCGTCAATGCCGCACATGGCTCCAACACATGTTCTGGGATTTCACTGGACTCGGCAAAATCTGCAAAGGTTTTTCAAGTACTCTATGAATACCTTAATCTGAATTTATTATGCGTTATTTTTTTTCAGTTCTTTTTTAGATGTAAAAGGTGGAGTATTTTCTTCGTCTTTACACGTTTCAACCCTTTTGTAAAATACTCAGCTTAAGCGTTTGTCCAGTTCCTTTCTTAAGATATTTCTAGTTAATTTTCTCATTTTCTACGTTTTTTAGTTTGGTGCAAATGTACATTACTTTAAGGATGCAATTTATATATTTTTGCTTTTGAAGGATACAAAATTTGATCTAGTTCAATTCCTTCAGTCTAGCCAAGGTTTCGTTTAGTTCAAGGGCGGAATCTTAACCCTGCTCTCACTCATTTTGCGTCATGTCGATATGCAAATTTCTTGGCTACTAAGAAATAAAATAATAAATTGCCGCATACTCTACTCTTCCTGACTATTTATTTGAAAACCAAATTAGAATCACGCAGCTCTAGGTAGCTAGGTAACAATTATTTTCTCTATCGGCATTGACCGTAAACTACAAGCACATACTTTTATTTTCTATATTTCTTACGAAATGTAGGTTAAGGTATGCAAGAACCCTCGCAAAGGGTGGTCCAACCATAATCCACGATGTTAATTGTGAGTCACACCTTAACGTCAAGTTTTTTTTTCCCTATTTATTTTGATATTTCTTTGTTTCAGTGTTTGACAAATTCAAATCTAAATGCATTCGTGATTTGTTTTGGTCCGCATAATCGACGAAATATGTCCACAATCGGGAGACTTTCTTTTGGGATATTTAAAGAAAAAGTGTACGTCAATAAGCCAAGAACAATTCAAAAGCTAAAGGATGAGATAATTCGACACATTAACGACATTGAACCTCAATTATGTCTCAGAGCAATTGAAAATATAGACCATCGGATGGAGGTATGCCACCGAAGCCGTGGCGAGCATTTGGCTGATATTTTGTTTCACACATAATTGTCGTAGATCCTTCTATCATTATAAAAAAAGTTAAGATAATTCTCCGAAAACTTTTTGTTTTATTTAGATTTAACATCGTGCGCTTTCGTTGGACCACCCTTTACTTAAGACACTCATAACTTGTCGACGGCATATGCGATGCATACTAAGCGAATTCACACTTGAGCAACGACTCGCCACTTTGTAGCGAGTGTCCGTAAACGTTAGCCCAAAATCAAGTCTTGGAGTTGTGAAATTTTAATATGCGAACATCTTTTTGGGGAAAAGTCCTTTATACTCATCTACAAAAGGCTGCTTAATACCCGTCTTAGTATCTTAGTGGAAGGACACTTTCATTTTTTGGTTTTGGGAGTAGGGGTGGATTTATGACAACTGAATAGAACTGATTGCCTTGATTTTTTTTTTCTGGATAGAAATACTTTGTGGAAAAAGTTTTCCTCTGAGATACTTTTTCCACATAATCACCAAACAATTGATAGGTTCCCGCCAAGAGTAAGCAGTTTTTTTTTTCTTCTTTTTTTTTTTGTACACAAAGCCAATACGAGCGGAAGGACTCCACACTTTTTATTTATGGAACTGGACATCTGGCTTCTGTGTTCTTTTTTTACCTACATTCGTACTAGTATAGGTACTGATGTCCAGAAAGGTATTTGTATGAGATGAGTGTACCAACCATGTCTGTGCTATATGTGGGGTGGAATATGAGTTTTTTTTTATGGTTCGAGGCACCCTTGCCATACGTATCTGGAATATTTCATCAATATCGATTCATTTTGAATGCGATGGCTGGCCAAAATGAAATTGCTTCGATTTTGCCCTTTTTACTCTGTAGATTATGTGGGTCAGATTAAAATCAGATTAGATTAGATTACTTGCTTTGGATATAAAGAATGAACACAAAAAAAAAAAATCAGAGACCCAAAGTGGTAGTAACCGCGTGCTATCCGATTTATGTTGCCGGGAAATTGACTTTTCTCCATGTACAAATTGAGGTGGCACATTGACGGAGGAGTGGAAAATGTTTGCTAAATTTGGTAATATGGAAAGCGATGATACCCAACTCAACTAGGAGCTGTACCCATTGAGGGTGCCTATTTTGGCAACAGATTTGAAGAATACCCCATTATAAATACAGCTTCTGAATTGACAGGCTTGCATTTTCAATTCACTGTAACAAGGTGGCCATTAAAAGCGAACTTATATCAAATACATCATTATGTTACGTTTTTTACAAAAAAAAAAAAATACTAAGAAATAGATCCCCAGCTCAGAGCATCGCGTTACCTGTTGTGAGAGTTGATAAAAAACACGAAGATGAAAAAAAAAGAGTTTCCGAAATTGTAGTTTGTATTTTTGGGACGAATGAAAGGGACCTATAATTGTGTGCCAAGTCTAAATGGCTAATTGAGCACGCCCCTTTGTCCAATTTTGACCAATCTTCACAGGAACACTCCTGGGCAAATACCTAAGATTGTGTGTAAATTTGAACTCACTCGATTCGGTGGTCTACGATTCTGTAAAGGACATACAGACAAACATTAATTTTTATATATATAGAAGATCGGAAAAGCCAGGAAAACCCCTCAAAACCAGCTGATCAGGAAGAGCTTTTTTATTTCATTTCCAAGTTTTCTAAAAATGATAAAATTTTCAAATTTTGTCTCACTGTCCTTTGTTTTTGTTTAACTTATTTCGATCGAAGTTAAAAATATTATGCAGTTATGTTTTTTTATATTTTCTTCTTTATTTTTCACACTCGTATGATAACATTCCATTTATCGCTTGTTTTTGTGAATTGATTCCTGATCTAGGACCATGAGAAAACGAATCGAATATCTTAAATGCTCTTTTTACTCATAATCGTCTACGGTACCTCTATGGAGAGCGATATCTTTAAGGAAATTGATGAGAGTGACATTCGTCTTTAGAACGTAGCCAGGATAGAGTTGAGTTCCGGAGAATTTTCACAGAAACTCCCATTCTGGTGAAAGGAAGACTTGCGTTGGCATGTCAGGTGATTCCACTCAGAAGTAAACTTTGAAAGCTTTTGGCTTACTTCCTGAGGAAAACAATTTCCTGCTGCATGATTCAATGCCACTAGATGTTTGCACCAGTTAAAACCACAATTTTCCAAGTACCTCTGTTAAACGGACACCTACGGGAATGTGAATTTTGTTATTTAAAATCTACATTTATATATTTTTTATCGTATGAATAACGAAGGGCAAAATCCCGACTTTGATCATGTGCAAAACCTGATAAGTTGATCCTTAATAGAAGACAGCACTTGCTGCATTTCATTTATTAAAAACCCTTTCATTTCTCATCTCTTATCGCAGTCTGCACAACTTTTCTCCCTCCCTATACCACCTGGCAAACAAACAATGAAGTACGTAAACAATTCCCTAGTCCGCCGATGCAACAACTTTTTTTTACAAAGCTACGCAGAGTAGTCCTTAAGAAAGAAAGTTAAATAGTTTGCCATCAGCAGCATGATGGCGAAAAATAACTTTGTGAAAGGGTTAAACGTTGAGGGTCATTAACACGTGTTCGATGATAAAGCTTATTATATCCGTAGATATTTTCATACACAAATATTTGTGTGATATGGGAGGACTTTTTGTGGAATTCGGGTTTTGAAGTGTGTATTGTGTTTGGCCCTAAACGTAGGAATAGCTTAGATAATGGATTTTCTTTGTAAACAGTTTGGGAGTCGGGATTTTCTTTAATATACGTCGAGGATTTGGCAACGTCCCTTAGCTCATTCCGAATGTGGTGTCGACAAAAAAATAGGAAATTCCCTTAAGGGTAGTTTTGAGAATATATCGACTTGGTCCTCATTCCTTTGCAGTGCACATCTGAAGTGTTTTGCTCAATACAATACACGTCTTCGAGCAAAAAGAACAAGGAAATCTGACCCCAACTAATTGAGATACTACAATTGGAATGAGATGACGAAGAATACTTTTTTTCTTGTAAGAAATGCAACAGGAATGTGAAATATGATTTTCATCATATTACACGAAAAGGAATTCAGAATTGACGCTTGCCGTCATTCCAATATTTTTTTTTGTATTTTCTCCAATTCCTTTTAATATTTAGCTATGCCCCCAACCGCCATGCGCCCTCTTCATCAACTGGCTTAGGAACTTCGGAACTTTTTAAGGACGATGAAGAATATTAAAAAATAATAATAATTGTTTGTGTTTTCGCTTCCTCACCGGACCCAATCTTAAGGGATCCTTTGTTCTTTTCGCTGTTATAAGTCGTTTCAATGATTTTTATACTTTCTTACGGCCGGCAGTTCATTGGAGCGCCAAATGAGGTTGTATTTCTATTTACCTTTGATTAAGGAGTAGGATTTTTTCCTGAAATTGATTTATAGAGAACTTTTGGTGTGCTGGCTCTTAAATTCTGAGAAGTATCAAATAATGATTTGCGGTATTGTGACTGGTGTTTTCTATAGAAATCAACTTTAAGCAACGGGTGACACTGCTTGATTGCTTGATTTAAAAGACTTTGCTACATTCGAGGCAATCGGAAAGTGAGATGATGTCGGATATCTTTATTCAGTTGTGAAAGTTTCTACTTTAAATTGAGTTTGTACGTTTCTATTGCAGGCTATTTTTGCATTGCATATTCTCAGTTGTGAAGATAGGGAAACTGGCTTAGAATCCTCACAGTATTATTTTGTATATCGCTGATCATTCATAGTTTTTATTGAATACTTGTATTAACTCTTTATTTGCATTACCCATTACCCATTTCAGTTTAAATTGGAAATACATATTCCCGGGTAGTTTTAAGAACGACCACCTCCTTTGGCATTCACTAAACCTTGATAGATAAGAGATAAGAGACTTTTAGGAACTCATACAGCTGCACAGTTCAAGCTTCAAACTGCAGAAACAAAAAAAGAGGCTAAACTATTTTGCATTTCGTGTGAACATAGAAGACCTTCTTGTGACCCTTCACTTGCAAACGGTCGAAGGTGTCGATATCGTTTTAACACTGGCCCGTCCGGCGCTTAATTATCTCCGCAGGGCAGGATGAAAGAAGCCACATAAATTTTGTCAAAATGCAATGCATGTTTGGAATAATTTGTCTAAAATATTGAATTTCAGCTAAAATTATGAAATCGGCTACCGCCATTTACTGCTCCTTACTATAAAGATTTACTTTCTTACGGGTGGACCTGGGCCTCAACCAACAAGCGTCTCCAGCCAGCACGATCTCTGGACAGCTCTCTCCGGCTTAGCACGCTCAGTTGGCAATGGTCCTTTTCCATCTGAGTCGCGGTGTTCCCTTGCTGCGCTGTCCCTCGGGTGTGAATTCGAAGCTCTTCCGAACGGGGGCATTCGTGTCCATTCGCTCTACATGACCCAGCCACTTCAATCGTTGCAGCACGTACAGTATCGGAACTAAAAATTACTCGAAGAATTTTGTGCTCAAAACAACCTCATCCGCTTTTGATAGAGTCCATGCTGCTGCGACATAGAGCAGGACTTGGACGATTAGGGTATTATAAAGGGTCACTTAAGTCACTTAAGAGAGGGCTTAGCTACTCAATTGTTTAGCCCAAATAAACAGCGATTGGCAAGATTTATTCTACGTCAAACCTCAGTGCTGGTGTCATTGTCTTAGTTCATAGCGGAGCCTAGGTAGACAAAGTCCTTAACCACCTTATAGTCTATGGTGACATCGTATACTTTGTCTTTCCCTAATTGACCGCCAAACCCCTCTTCACTGGTTCAGTCTCAATACTCAAAAAATCACACGACTGCGCATCGCCTTGTCGAAGTCCTTTTTTGACATCGAAGACTATAAAGACTGCTAGACATTTATTCGAATGTCAAGTTGATGAAAAGGTGTTAATTGGTAAATTCCAATCTGTGGTATCTGGTAACTCCGTTTATCGTATCTGATCTGATCTGATCTGATCTGATTCAATCTAGTGAATTGCTTGGCAGTAGATCTTCCTTGCTCTAAGAGAGAGATTTTTAAAGCTCAATCATATCCAAGAGGTATTCAAAATTTGCTGGATCTTTTTTCTGTTCAACACTCACGATTTAGAGTCAGACAAGTTTAAAAAATCGAGTCCGAATGAAGAAGACCTTTACACAGCAAGTTAAATAAGCACTTTTGATGATTCACAGCACAGGGTGACGCTTTATCAATGATCGAGCGAAATCAAGTCTATTTTGAAACATATTTCTCGTTCACTGTCAATTGCATTTTTATAGCAACCATCATGAAGAAATTCCTAAACCAGCTGGACTCAAATATTCTACATAATTGAACCGCTTCGATTACTGTAAGATAATCATATAGGCAGTACTACTAAAAAGAAACTCATTCTAATCGAAATCATCGTTTAAAACATTTCCTTGAACAAAATGGTTCGTTTCCAGCCCGGTTAACTTTGTAAATTATTTTTAAAACTAATGCAATCGCTCACATTTTCCCCCGCTTGAGTTATGGCTATAACCGCGTTCGCAGGGATTACTCAATTTGCAGAAATTAATTTACATCACCCTTTAGATGGAAAGATATCCCCACCAGAGTAACTGACTTACGCTCCTCTCACAATCCAACCCAGCTCCAATGGACGTTACAAATCTTACAAGGTTTCTTTTTTTCTTTAAGTAGCGTTGATACACCCCAGGGAGTTGTGTGTGTCTATTGGCGATAAAAATGGGGAAAAAAAAATCCACCCCATGCCGATGGCATTTTAAACTATTTTTAATGCAAGCGCTTTACCGACATCTATAACCTCCTTATCTTCAGAAGCCCTTAGGCTCGAAAGCTCCACCTTTAATAAAATCGAAATTGCCGCCATTAAAGGTTATATTGGACTAAAAAATGAAACAAAAAAAAAGATAAACACAATTTGATGACGAAGGTGAAATGTGTGAGAATACTTTTCGATAATTTAATGTTGACAATCAATAACAATATCGAACAACATCCATTAGCTGGGTAGTTCGATGTAGTACTCAAGACTTCGAGAATGCCTGGCCCTTGATTCGATTGATTCGATTAAATAAAAGGACCGAACAAAGATTTGTGTAGAACTTTTTAAATTATTGTCATTCAATCAAAATTCGCTGTCGCTCTTCGTTAGCTCTCGAGCACATTTTTCTCGTGTAAATTGTTGCGACAAAAAAGAGTCGCATGTTCTACATGATTGCGGACAAACTATGACGATAAAGCGGTTAAATAGCATTAAATCAAAAAGAAAAGATGATTACTGACGACACGGCGAACACGAGAAGAGGGGCACTTTGCAATCAGTGGCGTTTAGTCAGCTAAAGTTTCTGAGGAGCTAAATTGGGTATATCTGTGCCAATAATAATTGGCGTCGTATTGTTATGACATCCAATGTAATTGAGAAAGACATATGGAATGGTTTGTGCTTCGAGTTGTGTAGATAGTTTAATTTTTTTATTTTTGCACTTGGCCTCGTTTATTGAGGATGAAAGCCATATGCGAGTAATTAGCGATGTCGCAAGATTTTCAAAAGGAATAAAAAAGTTATAAACGAGTTTTTTTTATCAAGTAATATGCGCTTTTGTATTGAATTTAAAATAGCGTCCTTGTTTATATATGGCACTAAAAATAGGTCGTCCTTGACGCAAGTGAATGTAATGCTTTTGTTTGGAGAATTGGTTTTCTGAGGCAACTCAAGACACGTAGTCGATGTATGAGTTAAAAATTGGCATTTGGAGGCAGTGCGTCTGCTTTTCTATAAACTATTATTCTTTCTAAAAGTATTGAAGGCAAACGGAAAGGAAAACACAAAAATATATTACCTGGTCTCTTGATCCCATGAGATGGGATCGATTTGTCCCCGTGTAGAAAATCAGTCTCCTAGGACTTTTTATAAGCCCGAGGAATATCCGATTGCGAATTAACTTCATAACACGATTTGAATGACATCTATGAGTAAAAAGTGGAAAGAAAAGAGGTCAGAAGTTTTTTGTCATATTTTAAATTTCAAGAAGCAAATTGTGGCAAATTTTTAGGCCTCTCAATTGATCACCGTAATTACCGTAAATACCGAGAAAAAATCAACTAAATTTGTTTTAAAATTACGGCGACAGAGGGAAACATACAATGTTTGCAGTAGAATTGTATTTATTAATTTAAGTTTTTACAATACAATCCACTTCAAGGTTTTCTATTTTTATAGTTTTTGATTGTACTTTGTTTCCATTTGGTTACAATTTTATCGGCAACAGTGCCACCTATTGGGCCAACCATACGCAACGCATTCACAAATTTTTCATTAAAATCGGTTGAGCGGTTTTGAAGATCGGCAACAGCGCCCCCGGTTGGACAGTAATTGAATTGAAAAACGAAATGTGCGCACAGCGCCACATCTTGAGAATTTTCCTAGGAGGAAGTAGGTAACCAATACTTCAAATATCTAACGAATTGTATTAGGTATTTATTTAAAAACGTACCTTTTCAATAATCAATGTTAATATGGCACAAGAGTCCGCACTTTCCAAAGTACCTGTACCAATAAACAAATCGTTTGGGCACATCAGATTAATCGGCCCTGGCGAGGTATCCGTCGGAACGGAAAATTCTCCGATTTTATACGATTCGGAGGATTTTTGCTTCGAGGTTTTCTTCGGAACATCTATTCGGAATATTTCTCCGACATTTTGTAACGCATACCGGCAAATTACGTTGAAGTGCGATAAAGTGCATTTTTTTCTTCAATTTTTGACAGCTAGGTTCCGATATCCTCCGACAGAAATTGGTTGCGGAATTTGTTTACGATTTGGATTTGAGCCTTCGACAGAGTATGCGTTGCGGTTTGCGGAGAATTTTCCGTTCCGACGGATACCTCGCTTGGGCGAGGTATCTAACCAGTTATTTACCATTAATAACTCCTAAGATTGACAGCTGTCAAAAGTTGATGCACACAACGCCATCTACTGGTAATACCGGAACCAGCATTTGAAACAATGTTCATTTTTAATGTGTGACAAAAAAAAATGGTCCAAAACAATTGTCGCAAAAAATTGTCAAAAAAACAATTGTAACAACGTAACGTAAACATAAACGTGATTGATCTATCATAAAGACGGCATAGTAAAAACATTCAAAAACTTAGTTGTGTTTAGTCGACTAGATTCGTCTGGAGTGGATGTAACCTGAACGCAAAAACTAGATTGGTCAAGAACGTCACTTTCCCTACGTCAGCCACATATGCGAACTGTCAACTTAGTATACTCAGTCATTTATTTCCTGAATAGATTCGTCGGCTACATCTCCATAAACGTGAACTGAAACAGATGTTCATGTGACCGATTTAGTCGAATCCAAACTGAGACACATCAAGTCAGTCAGCTGTCAGACTTGCTAAACTAGATACTTGACCGTCCCCAATCGCTCCATAAAAAATGTAGGTATGTGAAAATTAATTTTCTTCATAATTTTTATATTCGGGGATTTTTTCCGGAAGTTTCTTGGGTATTTTTCTTGTTTGGCAGACCAGTCCGAACATATTGTTGATTATGTTTACTAATTTTAACATAACAAAAAGTCCACTTTCTGATGAATCTCATATATGTATTGCAAAAATCATGATTACCTTATTAATATCGCTCATAAATAACGCAGAGCGTGTGCGACATTCGCTATAATATATTTTCAAAAGTATTAAGCTACATTTTCTTAACTAAGCGTTTGTGCTAAATTTAGATACACCGAGATTAGTCATTTGGTTATGTGGCGGCTTGTTTTGAAAGCATATTAGTTTTCACACACACCGATCACGCTTGGACAGCAAACTGCGGCAATGTACACGCGTACGTCTGCCATATTCATTTGCAATTTCTGGTTTGTGTATTTTCACACGCGATAGACGTTAATTATCCGTTAGCGGTTTGAATAAGAAACACGTTTCGGCATTTCGCTTGTTATACTCTTTCAAAGAAATTCAAATAGATACAAAGTTATTAAGATATCTTATCCGCAAATAGAAATGAAAATGTTTACCGATAGATCGGTTAATTAGACTGCTCGAATGCGGTTGTATTAACAGGTGTGAAGAAACCTAAGGAGTACACATACATTAAAGGAGTTTTATTGTATAAAAGAGTAGATCTAGATCTGTAAAGGAGGATAAGCGATTTAATTTGATTTTTTGGCGTATTCGAATGAATACGCATCGAATTCGCTGCAGGTCATACAGCAAGTTTACTCACGAATCCTTTCTAAAAATATACCATCCCTTTGAGTTAGAATTTCAATATCCTCCCCAATTGCAGCTGAACAAATAAGCGAAAAATCAATTGCTGTGCGAGTAACCTCTTCCACTTGTTGTCAATATAATTTTTCCATAATATGGAAATCCTTTTTGCTCGGTGTTAACAACCCCAGAATGGCGGTTGCCATTGATTTCCCTTTGGAATAAACGCGCTGAATGGATTGAAATGGGATTTATTTGCTTTGCGATTCGTTTCAATGTTTCGAGCACCACCGTTGTTGAGGGATATGCATATGCAAGTGATATGTCTATGTCCTTGAGAGTTTTAAATTTCCTTTAAATGTGCAGTGCACATGAGCTTGATTTGTATTCATGGGTCTGACGTCACTTGTTGACCTCTGTATCTAAGCTCATTCAACGCGCATTTCAGACCATGGAAGAAGTATATTTTTCACCTTGATTTGCAATTAAAAATTGGTTTTTCTCCTAGCGATTGAAACGGATTTTACCAAATATACTGCAACTCGACGGCCAGTGCTCGCATTTACTTTTCTACCAACAATCGTTCAAAAAGAACTTCCACAGTCATGAATGGGGCGCATGTTGTATTCAAATGTACTCTTGATGGTGAGGTGCAATAATTCAGAGCAGTTGCTTTTGTTGTGCTTTTGCTCTTGCCGGCAATATTGTGGCTTCGGAGGAAACGAATGCTGCTTCTATTGTTGGTGTAGATGCCGCTACTGACAAAGCTATTATACACAGTCACTATAGCCTTTGTGAATTCTGTTGATACAGACGACATTCACGTCATGGATAATGTCAAGGATGCTATTGTTTCCGTAACCAAGCCATTCTTCTCCATTGAATTTCAATCGAGATTGAATTTGTGTCTGATGGAGGAAATGTTCACAAGATCATTTAATGCTCAAGCTGGATTACCTGGATTGTCAAACTATACGTATCTACAATTTGGGTCCGAGGTGGACCTGGGCCTCAACCGATACGCCTCTCCAGATAGCGCGATCTTTGGCTAACTGCATTCATTTGCGCACTCCAAGTTGGTTGAGGTCGCCTTCCACTTGCGCGCGCTCATCATATCCTAGACATTTCAGACGGCTGATCCGCACTTTGACCAGGTCCATGTCGCTGTACAGCTCGTAGAGTTCGCTGTTATATCTCCTCCTCCAAAACCCGTCACCGCAAACGGGATCAAAAATAACTCGAAGAATTTTTCGTTCGAAACGACCAAGGAGATCTTCATCCGGCTTTGACAGTGTCCATGTTTCTGCACCATATAGCATGACTGGGATGATGAGGATCTTATAGAGAGTCGACTTAGTGTTTCTTAACAAGGCCTTACTAGTCAATTGCCGTCTTTAGTGCAAAGAAACAGCGTCTGGCAAGTGTAACTCTTCGTTTGATTTCTGCTGTGGTGTCGTTATCAGAATTGATAGCGAAGCCGAGGTAGACAAAGTCCCCAACTGTCTACTGTGACGTTCTATCCGATTCGTCGATGTTGTGTGTCCCTTCCTGTTGACAGCATATATTTTGTCTTACCCTCTATTAACACTAAACCCATTTTTGACGCTTCCGTACTGATTTTTGCAAACGCACCAGTGACGGCTCGTTTTTGTCTGCCAATGATATCGATGTCGTCAGTGTATGCAAGTAGTTGTACAAACTTTTGGAAAATTGTGCCTCTGGTGTTGGCTTGCGAGTTTCGCACAATTTTCTTCAGAATGTCTTCCAAATTACCATAATGGTGTGATCGCATTTGTCATACATTTTCTCGCCAACTTTCAAGACCCTCTACCTAAGCTTAGTATAGGGTTCTTGGAAGCCATGGATCAGAGCTAAAGTCTTATAATCAAAATTATTGAGTTCCATGATAGAGATGACACGAATCCTAAGTTAGAAATCCTAAGTTATAACAGCAACTTAACTTTCAGTCTTCTGTGTTGATTGTTACCCTTTTCGAAATGAATTGGAAGTCCCTACCAGCTATATGAAGAAAGAATTCAGTTGATTTAACATACGAAACAAAAAAAAATACTTGACGTACTCCTCGTTCACGGATGACGCGATTCGAACCCAGGTCACGTTACCTACGTGAAGTTGGCCCGCACTTTTTCTAGAATGAAAAACGTGGAATGCAGTTCGATAGACATTCGTTTGTAGTTGTTTGTAGTGAAATTTTTTTCGTTTGTAGTTGTACCGTTAAAAAGTTAGGACCATTAGAAAAAAATTTCCGCCCGCACTTCTGAGCTTTTGAAATAAAATCTAGCCAGTTGCAATCGAAATCGTTTGTAGTTGTTTGTAGTGAAATTCTTTTTTCCCAAAAATGTCTCATTTCGGAGATATTAAGTCATTTGTGTTTGCACCTATAACTATGAAATTCCAATAGTGAGTAATTATTTAAGACCATTAATGCATAAAGCATATCCCAACTTAAATAACTGCATTCAAAATATCAAAATCCACCAAACCGTAACTTAATAAAACGCAATCAAAGTCAAAAAGTGCATATTTTTAAAGTTGCGCCCATATATCAATTTCCCAACAACTACAAACAACGGTAAACACATTTTCGCAAACCAGTCAACCGTGTCCATCCATATGAGTCACTATTTGTCAATTAGCGACAACCACTAATGAATGAAGCACGATTTTATCCAACAAATTTTTCTATTCCTTTAAATAACCTTAAAAAACAACCACTTTTGAACAAATTATAGCAACAAAAACATAATTTTTGCAAAGACTGTATATCTGGCTATCTAATACAATTCAAATTTTATGATTTTATCACAAATAAAAGGATTTAGATGCAACTTAAGCAAACAGTTGCTCGTCATATAAACTCACATGAATATTTCGATTACTAAGCAACTTAAAATAGTGAAATCTATTTTTTTCTAATGCTTTCTATTAGATCTTTCTAATGGAATAGAAAAAAGTGAGATTTTATCAATAGATAATGATTTATTCGAAATTTAAGAGAACGGTTGAAATCGTCCGCGCAACCCGATTTAAGGGGACGGATATTTCAAATGCTAGACAACTACAAACGATAAAAACCAGTTATTTGTTAGAAGGCATGTATGTTCTATCTAATGAAACCAAAAATATTAAATTTGTATCAATAGAAAAGAATTTATATGCAATTTAAGCAGACGAAATTAAACTGCGTTATCTCCGAAACAGGTCCAAGTCAAGTGATGAAATCTTCTATTTTTGATAGTAATCCACTTCACCAATCGAATAAATCATAAATTGTATCCATCAGCCTAACGGTTTATGATTTATATGAAATTTAAGCAAACTTGAAACTTAATTTTTTTTGTGAAGTTGGCCCGCACTTTTTCTAGAATGAAAAACGTGGAATGCAGTTCGATAGGCATTCGTTCGTAGAGGTTTGTAGTGAAATTATTTTCGTTTGTAGTTAAACCGTTATAAAGTTAGAACCATTTAAAAAAAATGTCCACAATTCCTTAAAACCGCGTTATCTCTGAAACCGTACCAAGTAAAGCGATAAACTGTTTTATTTTCAAAAGTGTTCCACTTCACTGACCTAATAACACACAAACTGTATCTATTGACCTAACGGTTTATGATTTATAAGAGATTTAAGCGAAATTTTACCTTCCAACTTTCAGTATCCATAACTCAAAAACCGTTTAACTACAAACGATGAAATTTTGAATTTATATTTTATGCACCTTTTCTTATCTGCTGCATAAAACAGAAGACTGCGCACACTACAGGTCATATTTTATTTCAAATTTAAGGGAAGCCTAAAATGACCTTGACTGCCCATTTTTTAAGCGGTTCCATATTTCCATTGCTAACAAACTCTGGAAGTTGAAATATGTTTTTTTCCAATGAAACAACCCATCCCTTTCTAATAAAGTTAACAAAAATCATTTTCAACTAACGGTTTAAGTTTTTAACGCGATTTAATTTTCGATAAATTCGGTTATGAAGTCTATTTAAGCACCCCGATAACTCAAAAACTGTTTAACTACAAACGATGAAATTACACATTTCTAATCTATGCTTTATCTCTAATCGATGCTATCAATTAAAAGAAAATCCCCTTTACTGGACACTTTTTATTTGCAATTTAAGGGAAGCCCGAAATGTTCTGAATTGCGCATATTTAAGCGGTCCGATATTTCCATTGTTAGGAAGTTCTGAAGGTTGAAGTAAATTTTTTTGCAATGAAACTAGCCACCCCTTTCGAATAAAAGCAACAAAAATCATTTTCCACTAACGATTAAAGATTTACGCTTTGTATTAGAAAAGTGCTTTCGAACTTTAAGTCCCAATAGTATGGTCAGTCGAACAGCTTCCCTTAAATTGCAAATAAAAAGTGTCCAGTAAAGGGGATTTTCTTTTAATTGATAGCATCGATTAGAGATAAAGCATAGATTAGAAATGTGTAATTTCATCGTTTGTAGTTAAACAGTTTTTGAGTTATCGGGGTGCTTAAATAGACTTCATAACCGAATTTATCGAAAATTAAATCGCGTTAAAAACTTAAACCGTTAGTTGAAAATGATTTTTGTTAACTTTATTAGAAAGGGATGGGTTGTTTCATTGGAAAAAAACATATTTCAACTTCCAGAGTTTGTTAGCAATGGAAATATGGAACCGCTTAAAAAATGGGCAGTCAAGGTCATTTTAGGCTTCCCTTAAATTTGAAATAAAATATGACCTGTAGTGTGCGCAGTCTTCTGTTTTATGCAGCAGATAAGAAAAGGTGCATAAAATATAAATTCAAAATTTCATCGTTTGTAGTTAAACGGTTTTTGAGTTATGGATACTGAAAGTTGGAAGGTAAAATTTCGCTTAAATCTCTTATAAATCATAAACCGTTAGGTCAATAGATACAGTTTGTGTGTTATTAGGTCAGTGAAGTGGAACACTTTTGAAAATAAAACAGTTTATCGCTTTACTTGGTACGGTTTCAGAGATAACGCGGTTTTAAGGAATTGTGGACATTTTTTTTAAATGGTTCTAACTTTATAACGGTTTAACTACAAACGAAAATAATTTCACTACAAACCTCTACGAACGAATGCCTATCGAACTGCATTCCACGTTTTTCATTCTAGAAAAAGTGCGGGCCAACTTCACAAAAAAAATTAAGTTTCAAGTTTGCTTAAATTTCATATAAATCATAAACCGTTAGGCTGATGGATACAATTTATGATTTATTCGATTGGTGAAGTGGATTACTATCAAAAATAGAAGATTTCATCACTTGACTTGGACCTGTTTCGGAGATAACGCAGTTTAATTTCGTCTGCTTAAATTGCATATAAATTCTTTTCTATTGATACAAATTTAATATTTTTGGTTTCATTAGATAGAACATACATGCCTTCTAACAAATAACTGGTTTTTATCGTTTGTAGTTGTCTAGCATTTGAAATATCCGTCCCCTTAAATCGGGTTGCGCGGACGATTTCAACCGTTCTCTTAAATTTCGAATAAATCATTATCTATTGATAAAATCTCACTTTTTTCTATTCCATTAGAAAGATCTAATAGAAAGCATTAGAAAAAAATAGATTTCACTATTTTAAGTTGCTTAGTAATCGAAATATTCATGTGAGTTTATATGACGAGCAACTGTTTGCTTAAGTTGCATCTAAATCCTTTTATTTGTGATAAAATCATAAAATTTGAATTGTATTAGATAGCCAGATATACAGTCTTTGCAAAAATTATGTTTTTGTTGCTATAATTTGTTCAAAAGTGGTTGTTTTTTAAGGTTATTTAAAGGAATAGAAAAATTTGTTGGATAAAATCGTGCTTCATTCATTAGTGGTTGTCGCTAATTGACAAATAGTGACTCATATGGATGGACACGGTTGACTGGTTTGCGAAAATGTGTTTACCGTTGTTTGTAGTTGTTGGGAAATTGATATATGGGCGCAACTTTAAAAATATGCACTTTTTGACTTTGATTGCGTTTTATTAAGTTACGGTTTGGTGGATTTTGATATTTTGAATGCAGTTATTTAAGTTGGGATATGCTTTATGCATTAATGGTCTTAAATAATTACTCACTATTGGAATTTCATAGTTATAGGTGCAAACACAAATGACTTAATATCTCCGAAATGAGACATTTTTGGGAAAAAAGAATTTCACTACAAACAACTACAAACGATTTCGATTGCAACTGGCTAGATTTTATTTCAAAAGCTCAGAAGTGCGGGCGGAAATTTTTTTCTAATGGTCCTAACTTTTTAACGGTACAACTACAAACGAAAAAAATTTCACTACAAACAACTACAAACGAATGTCTATCGAACTGCATTCCACGTTTTTCATTCTAGAAAAAGTGCGGGCCAACTTCACGTAGGTGGTCACGTTACATACGGCGACCGCTTATGACAAAAAACAGTAAATTTGTCCCAAACTTTATCTTATCAAACGACCTGCCTCAACATTTCCGGCTGTGGCTCTCAAACTCGTAAAGCTTTTTATAAATAATAGGAAAGCCAATGTTGGTTCTGATATTAAATAATCTTTCTACGTACTATGCCGTCACCTGCTGGTAACAATTGGAAACATTGCTCTAAAAGCTTTGACGTATACTCAAATTCAAATAACAATTTGAGCGGCGTCTAGAATGAACTAAAAAGCTTCTCAGGATTGTCATGGTTGAAACATTGGCTAGAAATTAGATTAAGCTAAGTTAGCTTTTGCAAGCGTACAGTTGTGCGCAAAAGAAAATGTTCTTTGTTACTATAAATACAAATAGAAATTAGATTATAAATAAATAAATATTTTGGCGCGACAGGTCTATGGGACCCAAGGCCTAGCTTCTCACAATTATTCGTTTTGTGTAGGTTTTCAATTTTTGGGACGAATGGAAGGGATCTACAATTTTACGCCGAGTCCAAACGCCTGATTGAGAAGCTCATTCATGACAGTTTTTCTCTCAAATGTTTGTAAGACGTTCGCGAGAGGTGGCGCAGTGCAAAAAAATCTTAAGATGTAATTTGGCCCTTTCGGGATTCGAACCTGGGATCCCTCGCTTAGTAGCCCAACACACTACCACTAAGCCACTGCGCCGACACAAATTAGATTACCTGCATGTATTTTAATTCAGTTTATGCATATTGAAGGTAAATTTAAACAGCTAAGTTTTTGTAGAGTCTTAAATATTGCGTCACTATAAAAACTTTAAAAGCTTAGAGAAAGATATTGTATTCGTACAAAATTTTTAACTCGAAATTTTAATCAATTCTAATATGATAGAGGAATGAGGAACTCGAAAAAATGGGTCAGTCTATCTGTCTGTCTGTCCTCTCCTGAGGTCCACAGCCCTAACGGCTGGACGGATTTGTTGCAAACTTGGGATTTGGATTTGGACTTTCTGGGCTTACAGTTTGGGGCCACTATTTTTAAAGGTATTTTTTTGAGAACACCTCATAAGATGAAGGGTTTTTCAAATAATTTTAAATAATGATCACTTAGCTTCAGTTTTCGGGCATAATAAACATCTATTCTTGCCCTTTAATCCACTATATAACATTTTTTTCTTGCCCATTTTTATTGACAATTTATTTTACTTCTCAAAATGCCTGCTTCTAATCTTATGACGTGCAGTGTATGTATAAACATTTCTCACCTGATAGCGAGTTCAGTTTTTCTCCAAATCATGTTCAATGGATTTGCATAGGTACTTGGAGTAAAATGAATGTTTAAATTTTTGCTTCGGCATAAACTGAAAACCATTGTAAAAATATGCTAAATCTTTTAAATTTGTTATTCGACATAAAAATATGCCAAAACTGTTGATGTGAACGAGAAAGTTTTGTGCGACCCAGTTGTGCATTCTGTTTCTTTGTTGTATACCATCATTTTACTGAATAAATATTGCGTGCTTATTCCTCCTTCATATCTATTATTAACATTTTTTTTTGTTTCTTTTCAGGTAAGTGCTTGTTTTTATTATGCACATTTGTTGCAAATGTAAGTGTTTTAATTATAACCTAGAACCACATATATATAAAAGGTTTATTAACCAAGTGCTAAAAGAAGATAAGAATCTTAATACATATTGGATTTTTTTAGCTACACTGGTTTAAAAAATAAAAACAAAGTTTTAATAAACACAACCAATGAAGAAATTAAAATCAATTTTGTTTTAGCCAATAGGTAAAACTGTTAAAATTTTAACTTTTCTGCACATAGTCGAGAAATGCATTTCGATTATTTCCGGTAGAAATAATCTATCATTCGTCAAAGCTATAGATGTTACAGCTTCTATGGATATTTCATAAACTAGTATTAGATGATATGTTGAATGAACATACTTATGCTAACAATCATTTATGCTAATGTTCGTCTGGCGAGTGATGCCCTATTACACGATATGTTTAATTCGGTATGCTGACAAATTTGAAGACCCGCATGATTATATGCCGAAAAATGTACAGTTCGCAATTTTAGCATAAATGCGTTGCGTATTGTTTTTATCAATTTTCTGCGATTTTGGTGAAATGTACGTATAGTGTAAAATTTGTTTAAATTCATTTAAAAAGAAAAAAGAAGAAGAATTGTATTCTACTATAGTACGTGTTCAACTCATCGTATTTATTTTAAATACAATTTTAATGATTAAACTGTATTTGTTTTATCGTTTCTGTTTGGTTTAGTTGAAAAAATAAAAACCAATTAAACGAGAACATATATGTGGAAGCGAGAAAAAATTGACTCAGTCTATTGCGTTGAATGATGGTTATCGTTAACTTTTTAAAACAGTTGATTTGATGTTGGCTTGGCCAGATTTACTGTCGCGATGCTTAGCCAAATTTGTTTTAAAGAAGACCCGCAGATTGGTCCAATTTTTCTTACAATCCACCAACGTGTATTGGCCAAAAACTCTCTGATATTTCCTTTCACATGGGCGTGTTGGGCAATTTATATTCTGTAGTGGATATATTAAAAGAAACCCGTTTCTTCCCAATTATAATCCCTACATCATAACAATCTCTCCAGTGTGTAACTCCAACCGAATCCTTTCCTTATCGACCACAATAGTCGCCCAATGTGCTTGTCTTCTCTGGTTAAAAATTACTCTTTAAAAGTGCATACCTACTTTTTGTCCCAGAAATTCAGAGGAATTAAAAAAAATGTCCTTTGAACTTTCCACGCCACCATGTGATGTGTCCCTACGATAGCATCACCCTTACAATATACAAACCACTGCTTCCTGTGAAAACTGTGGGTAACAGTATCACGTCTCCTATTACAAGTACATCTACATGCTGCTGTATAACTTTGGGGATTATGCATAAAAGTTATTTGAAAACTCCTCTTGAATTGATGCTCTTTCTGTGACTCTAGAGTATAACTTTAAGAAATTAAGAATGCACAGCTTGAAGTATTAAATATTCATAGCCTTCGTTAGCCGGAGGAAATCACTCATGCAAATATTCATTTGCTCACAAACAACAGGTGATGGACTATTTTACACGGTGAAATAGATTTGCCTTCATCTGCCAATTAGGGAAGGGATCGTCGGTCGTTAAATTCGGCATGTTTCGCTACACTTCGACAGGCTTAAATAAATGCTAAAAAAGGGTGTGTGAAGCAGAATCCATGTTCTCGTTGTTTTCTGTCTTGTTCATGTATGCAAATGTAAAACACAAGGAGACATCTCTCTCTCTACATGGAAAATTACTCAATTGTATAATATCACGAACAATTTAAATGTATTTCACCGCCAACATGTATAATAAATCAATTTGAAAATATTTACCCAACTCTGTTCTTACCGCGCAAGTGCCCTAAAAGCTAAAGATAGGCAATGTGCCTCTAGGTATTTTTTTTTAAATCCAGATCCTATTGCCTATCACTGCATCGTATCTTCTCCGGCTTGTAGTTGAGCCAAGTTTAATTGAATGTCCGTAGACAAAAGCTCATTCGAAATATTCCTGACAAGATAACTAACAAGGATAAGTTTTGTAATTAAATTAAATGTTTGGTCTTGCATTTAAAGGTGGATTGCGGTGTGTCTAGATTTTGTTTTTTAATCTGTCATCGTATTTGACATTTTAATTGAAATCAGAAAATTTTAAGGGGTAAAATTCACAACAGTATACGGAACGCAAACACAGGCATTCTGTTGTGGTGTAAATACAGCTGATTGCATTGCGATTGTGGGTGACAGATGTAGGCAATGTTTGCTGATCATTTTGTTTTAATAAGAATTGTTTTGAGAGGAATGGATTTCGAATAAAAGGCTGAAAGGGAGGTTGCAATTTAACTAAATTGTGCGTACAAAAGCGGGAGTTGTAAAGCAAAGATTGGCACAAATGACGATTTGAAGGCGGTCACATTCACAATGAGAATTAATGTGGTACCACGTTTTTCCGACAGCAAATTGAGGCACTTCAAGCGAATAATATTGGCAGATAATTTTTCTTCACGAAACAGAACTGCACAATTATTATTTTTTGTTTAATAAAGGTTCTCTCATTAAACTGTTTAAACTTTAAATTGAAATAAAATAAAGTGTTTTGTGAGTTTTTTTTTGTTTGAAAGGGGTATTACCTATCATTGCAATTATGTGTGTGGAATATAACATCGTTCAAATGTCCGCCGGGGCCTCTCTAGGTGGCGCGCATCCGAAATGTCAAATTTTCCATGATTCTGGTGCATAAATCAGGCTGAATTTGGCCAGTATTTCGTGACTTATTCGCATAGAGTTGCGGCTTCAGAAAACCCCACAAGAAAAGGTCTAATGGAGTCCAGTTCACATTAACTCCACGTGAGATGACGCTCGTTCAGAATTCCCAATGTGACGTGAGCTGTGTAGCACGTAGCCATGTTAAAACTACTTGTCGTTGGTGTCCTATCATCCAATTCAGGCTAAAAGAAGTTGGTAATGATTGACTTATAAGTGATGGCCCGGCGAACGTCGTTCTCAAAGAAATATGGACCAGCCGAAAAACTAAACCAAACAGTGCCTTTTTCGGGATGCATTCTATGCTCTTGGATCATGTGTGGATTGGTTCCAATTTCGACAATGCCTGCCGTTAAGTGGCGCGGAATGTTGCCCGAACAGAACGAACACAATTTTATCATGCGCACGTGTTGTTGAACGCTATTTCCATCCGTGGTTATTTTGCAAAACAGGCTGAATAAATGACAGCCAATTTGGCAGATGCAGCTTCAACAATATGGCCGCCATCAACTGTCAAGGTTCGGAAGTCCCTATTAAAAGATCCGAACTATTACACAAAGTTTATTACTTTTACTTGGGTTAGCTTTGACACAGGACCGTAAAGTGAACCTATAAAAACGTATATTTTTGGGGTTTACATAGTACCTACCACAGTAAGGATCTTGTATGGCATTTTAGGGGACATGTTTTCTTGAGGATCGGGCAAAGCTTATCGTAGGTATATGCAATTTTTTCTGGCGAAATCATGAAGATGAGTTTGTGTATGCTTTTCTAAGCAATCCTGAAGAAGTGAAGAATATTTATTTCACTTGATTGGCTTCGGTCGTTTAGGCTGAAAATATTTTTCCACCTTCCAGTGGAATGCTGTTTACACAGTCTGTCGAAATTTTGATCTTATATCGTCAACTCCGACTTTAACTGTCCTATAAGGTTTCCTTATTCATCTTTAGTTGTCTTCGGGGTCTGTGTCATAGGATATTTTGTACCTATTGGTGATCCTTTCGATCCATGACCACGCGCTTTCTAAGATGTCAATCATATCTTGGCGTTACTTAGACAATTATTGTGTTATTAAGTGTACCTTCTTTATGATCAAGTCACCGAATGTTAACACAATTTTTTCTTCTTTTCGTCTGAAGGTCAGTTGCCTAGAACAGGAACCGCAACAGACGGCAACTTAAAATATTTGTAGAATATTGCAGAACCTAGATCCTCAATTTTGAATGCACGTTAAGATACTTGTCAGGTGTTACAGAAGGAAGATATTTTTAATCGCACAATTTGACAAAAAATTACAAAGCATGTATAAAAAAAGATCATACCAAAACTTTTTATTTAGTCCACTATCGAATGTTTTCATCACCGAGTAAATTCCCTCATAGCCCTTGGTTTTGCTGTCATTTCAATGCTAAAATTTGTGTCACATTTTCAATTAGGTATGTTGCTTAATACAAACTTTAGGAAAATCATCTGCCAAAACAAACGAATAGTCAAAAAATATATCAAACACTATTTTTTGTCAACACACAGTTTCTTAAAAAAAAACAAGAATAGATCACTCCGCCATGACACTGCCAAATGCCTATTGTTTTTGATTTTGAGCGAAAACACAACTCTATGCTGTCATATTGTTGTTCTAGCTTGCGTTGAAATTTTTCATTTAATTTCACCACTGTCACATTTGACAGGCAGTTGGGCTGTTTTTCGTAGATAGCTATGAAAATAGCGCTCACCAATAAAAATGGGTGTAGGTATACAACTGACGATATTATTGAGCGGGCGACCGATGTTAAAAGTATTTCCCATCTGCAAAGTGAAGTTGACATTTGAAACCACAACGTCAGGCATACAATTCACGTAATCTGCATGTTGTCATTTTGTAATTTAATTAATTGTTTTTATGGATTAGACCTCTTTCATTCAATATATTCGTCTTTGTTTTTAAGATGAATTGCCACATTCGATGACCAATATGGCAACATACACATGTGCAGCACTTTGATAAATGAAATCCTTAATTGGGTTCGAATTGAATGCTCACTTCCTTTCTTATAGGCAGAGTGCAGCCTGCGGTGTAAGCACTTTGCCGTCAGTGTTATGGGAAAGCAATTGCAGCAATCTCTCTCTACCGTATTGAAAAGAGTTTTGAACTCTTCAGGGGTTTCGCTCGAATCCACCCCATATGTGTGTAGTTTGTGCGGTGTGGATGCTCTGCCTGCGGAAGACAATCTAAATGTCATTACCTAATAATAGAATCAATCTGATACACATGGCTGGGTCGAAGAGGTCCCTCCAAGAGATCTCATCGAACAAGGGTAGAAAAGCACTCTCCATGAGATGTTGCTGTGCGCATGACATTGAGATGGAAGAGCTTTTCTGTTTGATATGGACCAGCAGTGAGTTTTTTTTTGGTTTTTCAATTTAGAGAATTTTTATTATTTATGACGGATTATTGTGATATTACTTTCGGATCTCCACTATAGATTCCATTTAACTTAACAGACGTTATTTCCGATAAGCTTTGGGTAATTTAGGAAATGACTGTCCTTGGGCGGTAATAATGGATTTTTGCCTAATGAAGTTATTGGCCGAATTTGGGACTACTGATGAATGCTATGGGGTTGATAGTTTGTTGTCGGTCTATGGACCGTTGTATCCGCAAATCATGTGTGTATTGTATTTAACAGATTAACCCAGTAAAAAGGTCCATCGCTTAGTAGTCGGACACGGTAATCACCTCGGTTTTTGTACTGAAGCTAGACATGCGATAGAAAAACAGCCTCCAAATGCCACTGATGCAGCAGTTTTAACAGAAAACAGCTTAGAAAAATCGGTTTTTAGCCAACGCATTCAATTCCGAGAAATTGGTCGCTTTCCGACGCCAAGAATAAGAAAATGCACAAGCCTTTAAGCTACTTAAAGATGATGGTTTTCTAAAGCTATGGTAATGTGGTTGAAAAGTATTTCCCATCTGTAGGTACATTATGTTGACCAGTCGCAAGGCAAATGCTAGATTGGCAGAGACGCAGTTAACGTCCAGTATAAGCTATGTTGCCTAAGGAGTACCTTATCAAACGGCATTACTATTTTTGACAACAAGAGGATTCCGTTTGAGAGATTTTAATAAAACAGTGTATATTGCCCATTACCATGCAACGCAACGCACAACTTCTGCATATTCCTGCATGCTATTTCTATACGAATCTTTTAACCTTTAAACTCGTTATAAGTGAACACATAATATCCAAGGTACATTTCCTTTTCATTCCAGTACGTATAGATACCACTTTAAAATATTTTCCTAAAAATCATATCACATTAAAAGACTTTTGAAAATGATGCCCTTACCGCTTGTGAAATACAACTACCCGCTCAATGTCTTAAAATAGTTTTTCGCCTTAAAGTCGGTACTAATTTCTACATTTAAAACTCTTTGGTATTGCAGTTGTTGTGGCTACAGCAGCTTATCCGATTTCTTTTTATAATGTTCTCCCAATGGTTACAATATACCAACTTGTATTCATTTTACGTATGCCGACTCTCTTATATGACATTAGGTGGCGGATTAAATTTCAAACAGATTATTTTCTGTTGTGGCCTTTACGGATTTACGGAACTAACACCATGGCGTTACAGGAACAGGATATTATATATCCCTATACAGCAAAAACATCCCACCTACTGCTTTTCGTTTATATTTCATTCAGGAATGCAGATTGTAATAAGCTGTGGTCGCAAAACAGTTCCCCAACATGAAGGAAAACCTTTATTAAAAAAAAAAGAAAAGTCAGACCTTAAGGGAGCGATCCTAGCTCAAACTCTGTCTTTACCTGCAATTTTACTGGATTGTGTCTGAAGGTAAAAAATCCTTTGAGGGGTTCTTGAGCTGCAATTCGATTAAATTCAATCGCACTTCATAAATCTATCCCACCAACAAAATAATCAACTAGACGAGGAAATATTGCCCTCACCTTTGTTAACTTATCGTTTAGTTGGTACTCTTGTGGCGATTGCCACGGCTTCACGTAGACCATCAGTTGGGTCCATTGTGTTCAATTACGGGAACCATCCGTTGAATACCTGTTGGAGAAATTAATTGTACCGCTAATGAAATTAGAGCCCCATAGAATAACTTGGGGTCTTAAAGCTCTGTTAAGTTCAGGTTCTATAGTTTGTCCTGAGAGTAGCTGATGATGCAGAGTCTGTTTATCTATAAGAACCACCCAGATTTGAGTATGAATCTCAGTAGTGCTTTAAGATCCACATTCTCCAGATCCTCTAGCTCATCAAAGAAACTTAGGAAACTTTTTCCTATTATTTTTAAAGGCCGGGCATTCGCACAGCAGGTGACGGACAGATTCTATTTCTTCAACGTCCGTGCAGCTTCTGCAAAAGTCATTATGCAGTA
This sequence comes from Cheilosia pagana, assembly GCA_936431705.1. Lineage (NCBI taxonomy): Eukaryota > Metazoa > Arthropoda > Insecta > Diptera > Syrphidae > Cheilosia > Cheilosia pagana. The sequence goes on along the minus strand of OW386168.1, from coordinate 30,408,129 downwards.
TACCCAGTCGTTCCGCGTGTACGCCTATCACACAGTGTTCAGTAATGACCCCCTTGGGTATGCGAATATCTCTGCGACTCATTCCGATCATATATTTAGATCTCTTTTTGCTCATCTCGGGCCATAGCTCTTTTGTATGCCTCCAGGTATTGATATTGGTCCAACGACGATTTGTTTTGCTCCAAACGATGCAACGATGCATGTAGTTTCGATCCACCTCTAGCAAGCTCATCCGCATGCTCATTACCTGTAATATTCATATATCCTGGTACCCAGCATGTTGACTTGTTATATTTCGTCCGGATATTTCTTGCATTGTCTTACTGTCCTTGACTTCACCACGACTGAATCCATGGCTTTTATGTCCGCTTGGCTGTCAGTGTAGATAGTGATTTGTTTGTTGACAATGGTACGCCTTTTAAAATCTTTCACCGCTTAGGTTATAGCAGCAATTTTTGCTTGAAAGACACTGCAATCATCACTAATACGGAATGATTTGCCTGTACCGATATCCATCTTAGAACCGTCGGTATAGAGGGCTACCTCCTCTTTTTTCGTAATCGTTCTGTTCTCCCACTCGTTTCTGTTTTGGTAGTGAATCTCCTTTCAAAAACGAGAGTGGTGGGCAGGTAGTTTGTCACCTTATCCATCGCCGCATTCCATTGGGTTTCGATGGATATTGGATATAATATATGAATGTTATCCAAGGTTAAATGCAGTAAGGTCAAGATAAAAATTGTAGGTGCAGTAAGTTTATGATTTTTTTGAAATTGCAAACCAAAATTAACACAGATCAGCAGCTGTCAGCTGTAAGCCTTATTGAATAAATAAAATAGCAACAAGTCCGTACCTCACAGATATTGGGTTTTGTGTGAGTTTTTATATTTAGGACGAATGGAAGGGACCTGCAATTTTTTACCAAACGGCTGATTGAGGAGTTCTTTCGCGACATCCTCGGATGTTTGTCAGACTCTCGCGAGAGATGGCGCAGTGGGAAAAAAACCTTAATGCCCCAAAATACATGTGTGCAGAATTTTTGGACGCAGTGAAGCGCTAAGTATTGCAAGAACTTTTGTTTGACGTACGTAATTGCAGTAAGCTGTATTCTATTTCCATTGTAGGTAAAATTCTGCACATTTGTTTTTGCATTAGATGTTGTTTGAGGTTTTCCATTTATCGAACCTAAGACCCCTCACCCCGACCTGCAACGTAACACCAAAGTAACTAATTAAGGAAACACTAATTTTAACAATAAAACAAAAAATTACAATGAATATTTTAAGCCATCGCGAAGCAGTTATTTCTTTTGAGCAAAATGTAAATCCTTTTTTTAGCAACATAAACTTCATTTCATATTGTATGGTATAACCAGGAATAAGTGATTGAGGCGGCGAAAACAAATTTAATAAAATACAACCCAGATTAAAAACGTCCTATTCGCCGAAGGATATTACCAACAGTATCCGTTCTTTAAGGTTTCTAAGCACTTTTGCTACAGATCCGATCCCATGGCGTCCATTCTTGGAAAAGAGACGAATCCATTAGCGTTGGAGTTTATATCCGCCTCTCATGAATTGTTTGTGCACGCATAAGGTTAATTTAAAGGTTCGATCATGTTACAATAGTCAAAGGGTGAGATATATATTCCTAAGTAGGTAATGATTGTAGTGAACCAATTAGGGATATTATTTTAAAAGGTATCTAAGGCCTAAAGATCTTCAGTAACAGTGTGCCATGTTATTGCAATAGTTAACCCCCGTTTAAAAATAAACTTGATACCTCCACTGTCGTTAAAGGGTACCCTTCGTAAAGCTAATATCTGCTTGCATATTAATATAGAACTCCCATGCACGCTTATTGCTACCCCAGTGTCGTTCATTTCAATTAGAACTCATTGCGATTACAAAACAACTGTCGCGCATTATTTATAAAACCTCATTGTGAATAGCAAATGTTTGTTTACAGCTGTTTAATAATTCATACTGCTTACGGTTTATAAATACAAATGCAGCCGCATTTTGTTTTCCCTCGTATCTGGTGTCAGTTATGGACCAATAAAAATATGGTCATAACTGAAGCTGCTAATGAATGCATCTTCAACTTGAACTCGACACGTAGGGTTGTGGGATGTAAGTATGTCATGATGTGGTCGGGCTACCAGCGGTTGTCAGCATAATCACCGACAAACAGATTTATATGGTCTGTGTCATGGCCTACTGTCAAGTACCTCCCCTCACAATTATCTGCTCTTGTAAAATTACATCAGGAACTCGGTCACACTCTCGTGTCACCTTAAGTATTCATAAGTAGGTATTACCTGTGTGTAAACAGTGGGAGCTTCGAAATCATACGCAAATTGTTGCTGATGTGTTTTTCCCCCCCAACCGACAGTAAATTTAATTTGCGCTAGAAAACAAAGTAATAGCTTCCCTTGTCTAGAGATAACCACCTTGTAAATAAAAATTAAATCCCCAATTAAACTAAGACTGGGCACACACTGTATTTGACTATGAAAGAGTTTGGTGTCTACTTTTTAGATTTTTACCATGCTTTTCCAAGAAACATCACTAGATACCCTCATCACTGAAATGCTGCTGTACCTGAAGTCCTCGTTGGCAGATAAAATGTATTAAATGTTGGTTAAGACAAAAAAAAGCAACCTTCCATCTACCTATATCAAAAAAAAAAACACGTTATTTGCAACCCCTCCGAGTTGAGAGGAGTATACCCAAATGGTCAACCTTTCGCTTCCGATGTACACAAGGAAAATGTTCAAACAAAATATAAAAGGAGAACCCAACAATGAAAATAAAAATCTCCCTGTCAAAGAAGTGAAAACAACAACGAGAATGTAGAACGACATCGACGAACGACGAGTAGTCAAAAGCTCGTCTTTTGCTAACCCCAGGTGCAGGTATCCCTCAGTTAGCCCTCAACTAAAAAGCTCTCTCGCTCGCTCGATGTGCTCGAGTATTTTTATCTGGGGTGGTGAAAAAATAAAGCTGCCTAACCAGCCAGCTGGTACGTATGCCTCTGTAAGAGTGCGGTTAACATTATTAGTTTTACGCCAGTTTCTTCCAAAAAAACATTTCTCCACATTGTCGTAATTATATTTGAGATACATTTTGCGCCCCCCAGTAACACGTGATTTGGGGAACAAAACAATACTTTCAGATTCTCAGCTTGTCAGTTTTTCTATTTAATAAATTTATTTCAAACAAAAGAAACAGAAAAAAAATTCGTCTTAGTTTCGTGTCGGTGTAGTGCGTCGTCGGTGGTTAGGTTGTAAATTTTGCGGGATCTTCTCTGGTTGTGAATATAAAAATAATCCTAATAAATCGTATAAATGAATCAGCGTTTGTTTAATTAAAGCAAATCCATTCACGCTCATAAAATACACGGTTGTCATTACAAAACGTAGGAAATCTACTAAAAAATAAGGAAAAGAAAATACCTTTACCTAGTGAGGTGATTAGAAAATTTATTTATTATTTTTGTGTACGAAATCCATCAGATACAGAGCAGTGTTGTTTGGAAAAGGATGCTCAAAATTGTAGCTGGCGCTCGGGCTACCTTCGTACTTTGTGTCAGTCATTCAAAAATGTTCTATTATTAAAAATAAGATATTAACTTCGGATCAGTGAATTTTGGGGTAGCGCGCGGATTTTAACCCAAACCGAAAGTAGAGTGTATCTGTGTATACAAAGGCGAATATCTATGTCATGTTTTGCTATTGATTTCGTGTAAATCAGTAAAAAATTAATAAAAGGAAACAAGACCAACAATAGGGGTTGTGAGCTAAACCATACCGGATCGCCCCGAGAATATACATAAATAATTTGATCAGTGTGCCCAATTAAAATTTCAACATAATTCAATTTAAGAAAAAAATAAATATATACGTCCGTTCATCTGGGTGTGTGTGTGTGCATTTGTGTGGAGTATTTTGGATACGAGAGATATTAATATCGAGCACAGGACATAAAGGTAAGTCGAAGCAGAGTTTCTACTACACAACTAATTTAAATGGAATCCTTTGACTGAGCGCGTTGGCAATTTATTGAAAATTTATTGTACGATTTTTTTAACTCGGTACAGAGTTAAGGTTGCAATATTAGTGAGTAGTACGACCAGCTATATTTTTTTATATAAGGTTCTCCAACTGTCTTCATCCTAATAGTTAAGGAATTCGTCTGAAAAGGTCGCAAATTTTGAAATGATCTGTTAAGATTTATGAAGTATTTTTCTACAATTTAATAAGCTTCAGCTTGATAACTGACAATATTGTTATTAATAAAAGGTAGTGTTGGAAAGGTATTTGCTTCTAGGGTCAGTAGTTATCAACACTGAATAACCGGTCCATGAAGTGTAATGACAGCATGAAGGAAACAAATGAAAAAATGCATTTTAGGCTCGTGTTTAGGATTGCGGTTCACATATTGACTTATATCTATTAGCTATTTTTATTGAGCATTTTAATGCATTCAAAAGGACCATTCAGGGTCGCTGCAAACCCAATTTGTGCCTCAGTTCTTATATCCTGAAAAAGAAAAAAACTAAATAGCTTATTTTCAAACCTATTTACTGACACATTTGAGTGCACTTGCAAAACGTGTTAAGTAGACGCTTTATAAATACAATTCACTTTCGAGAAAGTACATCCTTTTGCATCATCCAACTGCAGTTTTTCGACTACTCAGGGTTGGGTATGGCAAGTCTAACATAGCAAACGATAAATAAGAACAAATCTATTGTTGCATAACTTGCACCACTGCACCATTGATAGTTCTCTAAGTTCTGCAGATCATGTTAATATCATTAGTATATGCGATGAAGCTGCATAGACTCTCCAGGAATGACACCTCCTACGAATTGAATTGTTTTAACTAATCATTAAGTTATTGGCTATTAAGTATAACCCCCATTGCTTTTAAATCGACCTTACTGCTAGTCTATTTGAGCTTCATATTAATAATAAAATGTACCTACGATTTAAAATGTGAGTTTATAAAATCTAAATGAGTAGTTGCGTGCAATTTCATTTTATTTGGCTCAGTAATCCATTAATTTACATCTAAATATGTACATCATCTGTAATGCATTCTATCGATAAATTATACCCCGCAGTCGATGCTTGTTCGCTTTACCATAATAAAGTGAAATGTTGCCCACATGTGGAAGTGTGCCTGCAGCTTCCGTATAGGCTATGCAAATGAACTGAACTATGTGACCGGCTGACTAATGTATATGAGTTCAGTATTCATAAAAGCAAATGCACTCCTTAACCCGAGTTATGATAAAAGAACTGAGAAAGTTGCGATCTATCTGACCTTATTGAAATAAGTGTTTATGAATGCCCTTACCAGCATTTAGCTTGTGTCTAAAGTAACACTTATTCTATGAGTAAACTATGTCTGGAGGAATCTGAGACAGCGGCGTATTTACTTAGCCAATGTCCACCGTTGGCTGGCAGAAGAATGAGGATCTTGGGACATCATTGGGTCGAGACCCAGTCGATGAAAGAGATCTCTCATAAACAGATGCTAGCGTTGAGACTAGGAATCGAGACCAGGAACTTTAGAGAGTCTCTCTCCGACACCCGACAATCTTTCGAAATTTATATATATTACACTCATTTTATTTATCATTATATAGCACACCGATTTTTTGTCTATTATACGGTGTCTCCACTTGCGATGAATTCAGAGTATGCGATAGAGCATGCTTTCAATATCGCAAGTGGAGACCATTATAGCAGCTTTATTTTCATAGTTAGCGATAGAAAGCATAATTTAAAGTATACCATCTATCGCATACTATAAACACAAGAAAAGCTGTCAATTAATTTTGAAATCGTAGTTTGCCTTTGAAATTCAAATAATTTTGAATTATTCATCACCTAATCGCTTCAAAATGACGGATTGAAAAATAAATCGTATGTGCCAGCACGTTGCCATTCTCTGTTGCACCAAAAAAGTATGCTATAAAATGCCCATCAAACGAAATTTGACAGCTGCTCTGCTACGTGCTTTTTTGTTTGCTGTTGCTTTTTGCTTTAAATTTATTGCAAGTGGAGACAGCGTGTTAGTTATTGCAACTGTTCAATAACAAGCTATAAGAATTGATGTTACACCTCGACAATGCGAAGAAGATTCCTAGCAGCCATAGGCTTTAGAGTTTTGACAAAGTGTAGGATCCCCCTTTGCCAATGATTCTTCAACAGCAATCACACTAGATCAGTGTGGAGAATCAGTATACCTTATAACTCCCGCTGGATGACTTACTCTGACTTGGTTTTTAGTGTTTCAACATTTTTTAAATTTTAAATTACTTTAAGATGTACCTTAACCGTATATAATCTCCACCTTAAATCAATTGCAGACATCAAAGGGAATTTTTGTATGGAAAATTAAGGTTGAAATCGACTAAAAATGATTACTACCTTGCAAAAGTTCCAAAAAAAACCCCGTGATGTATATTACATCTTAAACAATAACGGCAAATTTTCTGCTTTTCAATAAAATCTTTAACCTCGTCCTTACAATGTTTTTTTTTCATGCGCTTCTTATAAACTTTTATACAAATAAAAAAAAAATGTTACGTATACGCCCCAGTATGTTCTTATTTTTTAAGGGAAAAGAATAAATAAATAAATATTTTGGCTCGACAGGTCTATGGGACCCAAGGCCTAGCTTCTCGCAACCATTCGCTTTGTGTGGGTTTTCAAATTTTGGGACGAATGGAAGGGATCTACAATTTTACGCCGAGTCCAAACGGCTAATTGAGAAGCTCATTCATGACATTTTACTCTCGGATGTTTGTCAGACGTTCGGAGAGGTGGCGCAGTGGAAAAAAACCTTAAGATGTAATTTGGCCCTCTCGGGATTCGAACCTGAGCCCCTCGCTTAGTAGCCCAGCACACTACCACTAAGCCACTGCGCTGACCGAAAAGAAGGGAGGGTAAAAAAAGTATTTAAAATAAATGTTAAATGCAAATTTTACTCAATAAAAAAGGTTTTTTCATCGATAAAAAAATACCCGGTAACCTAGGCAAGATTCACTGTAATTGGTATAATTAGCTATGTAGTTGGATTTTCATTGTTTAAATAGATTTATAAACTGTTTGTCAAGTTTATTGCAGACCCGAGGTATACAGATAAAGTCAGACATCGCAACAACGGAAAAGAAATGCGTTTTCTAATCATAGTTAAATTTCTAATTTCAGCAGATAAGTTGTGCCTAAAACCCAAACTTTGTACGCAGCTTGCAAGTGGTTGAGATTTAACGTCCAAAATTCGATAAGTTGGGGTGGATCAGCATTGGTGCATCATTTGTGGCATTCGTAGCAGTTATACATTCAGAATTGCTCCATCCCAAATATTTCATTTCCGCTCTAACCTTCGCAATCGGATGAGGAAATTTCAATCCGCCACCGACTCCGAATGGAATTATTATTTTCTCTCCGATTTTGAAATTTTAATTTAATCATTTCGGCTCAAAGTCAGAACAAACAACTTTTTTTGTATTCTCTGTTCTGCGTCTATCGCTGCTTCTGTTTGCCTGTCCTGTTGTTTTGTGCACGCCATTTAATGTATTCATTTCATTCCGATAATCTGGCAATTTGGTTTTATTGCGTACGTTTCGGTATCCATTATCCATAGCCACCTACGAGTGTGCTCTGCTGGAATTTGCTTCAGAGGTAGATCATAATTCGGAGAAAATCGTAGATACATTTTCTGCAATGAGCACATTACTGGTAAAATCGTCGCTACGTGACGATTTAACATAATGAACTCGTGCTGACTCCAAATTCCATCACAAATTGCTACAAATGTTGAATTTGATTCGGCATCAAGGACTTTCTTTTCTCTGCGCTATATGACAGTCGTACATACATATCTTAATGTTTTTAGCGTGCAGTTCAAGTCTATTGGAACGCTTTTGCTTACTGAAGAATGGATTCAGTTGGAGGAAACTGTGCATGCATTTGGAGGTTCGCAAGTCAGGGAAAATTACGATATCGATATACACTGCCTTTTCGCGCTTTGTTTCTTATATTTGAGTGGCAGCTTCTTCGTACCTCAAATCGTCGTGTCCTTACGGAAGTCACGGATTTCGCCTTCGTTCTTGTGACGTTGAATAATTTCTGTGCACATTGTCTAGATCCATAGAAATATTCTGTATCCTGACATAGATTTCGCTGTCACGTAGTATCACTCAACTGTGACAAATGTGTAAGTCATGGTTACAACTCGAAACTTATAAGTCACGAATAAGTTGATTTGCACACACTCGCTATGCATATTTACCGTGTCGTAGGCGAATATATATATACAGCCGCGGGGATCTGTTGAAAATTTAAGGATATAGCCAGCGGTGGATATCGACAGAATCAGAATTACATTTGCGAGACATCTGAAAGACTGAATTTTTGGGATGAATTGATTTTTACAGAACACATCAAAGAGTTGAACTTTCAACTGCAAATAAAGGCGCAAGTGTCATCTGCCCTAGGCTATGCTTTTGATACAGTCTGCACACTCTGTGATGGGTGGACAACTTTATAGATGTAGGACATCAATTTTTCTTTCAGGACGATTTACAAATACATCGATTCGGTTCTTTTAAAGCAGATGTGAGTATAGTGACTGTCTTTTTCTATTTTTGTTCGTCTCTATTTGTCTAATCTACTTGGAACTGGTCTATGATTGCAATCAAATTTTATTCATCATTGGTACTTTAAAACCTCTAAAAAGTCGCTTTCCCAAATAGCATAGTCGTTCTTTCTGAACTTCTTTTTTGCGTTTTATTTTTTGTGTCGTTTTTGATTTATTATACTTAAGTTTCTAGATTGCGTAGCACAATGGAGTTTTCTTTTCATTTTAATAATTTTGTATAAATGTCGCTTCGTAGCAAAATATCTATTGAAAACAGCCAAAGGAATATGCCTACAACCTAAACAAACACATAAATTTGAGTAGTTGTTACAGAGTTACCAGGAAAGGGGGATGAAAAGGAGCAGACACACAGAGGTTAAGTTTTGTGGTGTGTATAATCAATGATAAGGATTAAGAAAGAGGGATTACGCACCACAACACAGGACAATGATGAGTATGCAGTCAAGTAGGAAATTTTCTAGTTTTAAAGAAAATAATGAAAGCAGTTGGGTGAAGATTAGCGACAAAAATACCCGCCTTGTTGTAATCGCATTATAAATGAGAGAGGATATGCTAGCGATTTTGTTAAACTTTTGAGTTTGACTTTCTTATTCGCCCAATTTCGGAAAACATTAAGAACATGAAGGAAAAAGGAGGTATTTATGCCTCAACTAGATGTTTCCTATTTTGAGTATTTTTCATCTTATATCGACTTTCTACGTCACACTGGCACACAGGCAAAGCGAATGCGTTGTTACATTTTGAAAATGGAAACAATTTATTTATTCAGTAGTTTCTATTGTTGATATTAAACCCGCTGTGAGGTGGGCAGTCGTAGCGCTCTCAATACGCTAATTACTCATCGCTATTGCTTTAATAATCGTTTCATTGGAAAACATATATTTTTCCAATCTAGAGCATTTTTTTCTAGAAATCGACGAAAGTGATAGCTGAGATAGTAATATATTGTGTAGAAATGGAATGTGATCGATATTGAATTTAAACGAGCAATTTAGGAAGAAGTTCGGCAAGAAAAACATCGTGGGCCATCTGGTAGCTTAAACGTTTTGCGTGGCACGGTAACCAACACTCTCAATGCACTACATTTCTTATTTGTTTTTAAAGATCGTCTTAAAGAATCCAAGTTAAATCCAGCTGAATTGGGAATCTGATTTTACAAATTTACAACATTCCAAGACATTTGTACTCAACACAGATTTCTAAATAGTTGACAATTTCTGGAGAAAGTACTGTGATTCTTTCCACAGTTGGGCTCTTCCGTGTACCTGCCCTCTGATATAAAAAAAGTCATAAGGAATAGTCAATATATTTGTGTGTATATTTTCTAATAACGTTCTGGATACCAAATTTATCGCTTAAACTGTTTAAGTGAAAGAAAACAGAGCTAAAACTCAAATCTTCTTTTGTAAATTCTCCAATATGTTATTTGCTAAAATAACATTAAAGCTACCAATGTTAATCCGTCTTTAGTGAGTAACTTTGAGGGTTCAAAGTTGGTCACCTACCAAGATCAGTAAAGGACTCCAATCAATGAAAATGTGTCCATTTTGGAGAGGTTTTCAAAGTCACAAATAATAAGTGGACTCACTCAGCGCCAGTCTCCTTTCTTCCGTTGGAATGTTGGAATCTATAAGACGTGTAACACTGTTTCAGACTTTCTTCATCCTGTCCGAATGCAAGCCTTCACCTCCAGCAAATTCGTTACACTATACCCACCAAAATAATCACAAAAAACAGTTGCCACTATATTCACCTTTATATTGATCAAAGGTGATGAATGGATATGTCCGTCGTCCTTAATTGCATGATCTTAAGCGCTGGGGAAATTGACTGAGAGGTACTGGGTTTACTTCCCAGTAACGCCACCTAGTGGATATAAAAAGTTTTCATGCACTTAACAAAAAAATTAAAAGTTATCAAAGTGATATCTTTTTTCCTGTATTCGAATGCATCTGCCAAAAAGCTCACCGCACATGAATCCTCTTTTTTCTAATTAAGAAACTTTAAAATGTTTAAAATTTATATTCAACATGGAAGTTTACAATTTTGAAGCATACACCTCTCTAAGGGATGGTGTACTGGTTTCAACTGTTTTCAGCTAAAAAGCCAAATGTAGTAAAACTTGTTGTCGCATTTTCGTTGAGCAACCTTAGCGATTCAATGGAAAAATCATTAGTAACCGGGCTGGCCGAGCAGATGTTTTTTTTTTTTGTTTTGCAAAATGTTGTATCCAACAATCGGAAAGAGTCGAGCATTGATTGAGGGTAAAAAAAAACAACATCCCAAGTGGATTTGCCAGCATGGATCAACACCTCTTCAGAATAATGAATAAAATGCCAACGTTAAAAAGCGACTCTGGATATACAAGCACTACTTAACAAGTGCGGATGTTTTTTTTGTAAAACTTTAAATGGGGCCAGAGGGCAATTAGGTATACGTGACCAGTTTTCATTGAACAACTTTTTGTTTCGAAATGTACATATCAAGTTGTGAACTCTCCTGTACATTTTAAACGAGTATCAATTATTTCCGATATGTATCCACATGTTGTTAATGCCTGAAAGTCGAAAGTTCATAACCTCATTGACAAGCTCGTAGGATGTATATTATATTTGTATGCTGCTGGTTTGGTTCGATAAGCAAACTTGTTCCCGGTAAAAAAAAGAGGCTGTGCCAGAGGGATGTATTTGCGTTTTTGTTGGGTACACAAAAAAGAAACAACGTTTTTTGGGTACTGCCGAATATGAACCTATGGGTGGCTGCTCTTTGGGTATTTGTCAGCAGAGCCGGAGGTGGAATAGGGTTAAATTAGAACCTTATTTGGGGGAAACTTTTCGGTCACTCTTTTAAGCTTGGGGAAGAGTAAACTCTCTCTGAAAAAGTCCGTTGAAACCCTCGCCTATATGGGCTAAAGAAAGAAAGGGCAGTATAAACGACTACTCGGATGAAATATGACCGCAATATTTTTCACTCATCCAACAACCTCAGCATGTTTGCGACAGAATATCTTTGAAGAACAAACTTCCCAACGGTGCGGTGCGGTGCAGGCAGAATTTTTTTAAAATAAAACCAACTGCCACGAAGATATTTGGATATAAAAACAATTTACTGAACAGATTGTGACAATGATTAGTGTATTTGAACGTAACCCTATAAAAACCACCTGGCCATATTGGAATAAATGGTACAAATTCAACCACTGACTGGCTGCGCAAAGCACCGGGCAATCGAGGCTGAGTGCTCTGGGACCTCGACTCCCAGTTATTAAAAAAAAGGAAAACAAAAAAGAAAGACTAAAGGCTGATATCTCTATATAGATTCTTTATTGACCCAATTTCGGGTTAACCAATTTACCTAGACACAAGCACATGTTTCGCTAAGACTGCCTTAAGTCTCGAGTTAACCTTTTAACGGCACAACTCGTGCCCCCACAAAATGAAATGCACACGCAATGGTGGCTTGCAATAACCAGCAGACTGTGGAAACCATATTTCGATAAATCGATGAGCTCAATACGAGTACCTCACCCACAAAACTTGCTATACTTATATGCTTGTTTTCCACAACACTGTGGTTACCTCAATACAGCTTAAAATACTTTCGAATGCACAGAAACCAAACGAAACAATATTGTGTATTCTACTCACAGGGGTAGTCGTGTTGATGTCAAGAAAGAAATTCAAAACTTCGAAGAGTTCTTGAAATATCTTACCGAATTTTCAACCTTTCTACCACCAGGTGTCAAATAGAATCCGAATACCTTCCCCCTGGGCATGGAGGCAGTATTATATTCAATTGCACAGACACGTTTACGAATTGCTGTATAAATGGCCTGTTTACTCTAGAATAACTGCGCATTTTGGGACGTAAATACCATGGGAATGGACTCAGTTTATTATCCCTCCCTTATTGGAGTACTCTGCATTTTAAGATATTATTTATTCCTCAGGAGTCAAAAGTGTAATGGTCCATTATTACGTGGCTGAGTGCTTTAGATAAACTGTGTTTCTCTCTGTGTGTGTGTGGGATTGTTTATTTTTTTTCTAGCGGTCCAGGTATTGAAAAGTAGCACATGACCAAGTATAATTACGGTTCTCAAATTAACTCGGATTTTATCACAAAACGGTGACACTAATTGTGAGCCACTAATTTATATTAATTTATAGAGACTCCAGTGTCAGCTGGCAGTATAATTAAATGCACTCCTCGCTGATAGTAACTAGAGAACAATTTAATTTACACTGCCAACATGTAAACAACAGTAGGCGAATTCTTATCTATTTCTTCGTAGTACTTAATCTACATCTATATATTTTATGACGAAGAAAAGTTTGTTTATTCACCATAAGCGGAGAGTATACTCAACTTGTTTCGATAAAACTTCCCCTCGATTACGCTCTATGATTTAGATTAGCAAAACAACAATAAAAACTCGTTTCTCCTGTATCTACAAATAGTAAAAATTGTGTAATCACTTGAATCCATTGCTTAATTATTTACAAGTTCACTTCAGGCCACTCAAATAAGTCTGTTTTCTTATTTAGAGTGCTTCTGGGCGAAGAAGTTACCGCGAAGTTAAAAGCCTTGGAAATTTACTTCGGTTTCCTGCAAACAAAGATTTTTCATTATTTTCTTCATTTTGTATGCAAATTCATAAGGCAGATAAAATACAAATCCTGGGATAGGGTAACCCACTACCAATTTCCTATATGTCAGACTTTTAATTCATAATACTTATCGAGGTATAGAAAGCGAGCGTAACGAATATTGAAACACTCTTAACTCGTCATACTGTTAAACTGCTGCGTAAAGTTTTTATTTTCGTTACGCTCCCGTTTCCCTTTTTCACTTTTCGTTACTCTTCTATTTTCCAAGATGTCTGTTTGTGTAATTTATACTTCTTTTGAAGTTATCGTAACGAAAATTGAAACACAATTAGCAACCGCACAGAATGGGTCGTTTTAACGCGTTCCAATATTTATTACGCTCCTATTTTATAAAATGCCCAACCTACCTTACAACGACGTAGAAGTGATTGTAACGAATATTGAAACAAGCATAGCTTTAACTACACTTTTAAATTACTTCGTGGAATGTGGGTCGTTCAATGGCTTCAATTTGACTTACCCTACCGCAGTACTTCATGCAATATCAGATTTAAAATATATATTTGAAATACCAATCGCTATCAACTCAGTAGCAAGCCATGTGGTTGGTTCATAATGAACCAACTTACTCGTAGGCTCTTCAAGTTTATAGACCTTAATTGAAGTGTTCAATTGGCCTACACAAAAAATTGCGTTCTATCCCTGTAAGAGTACCATGTTGGTTGACTTCGTCAGTAGATCTAGATATCCACTATAACTTAACTAGAAGTTAAGTGGTAACATTTGTTCTTAAAAGTGATGAGTTTCCTAATTTCTTCATAATCAGATCTTTTTCCATTTTCAAAATACATACTTTGCGGACAATTGGCAACAAATTTATAAACCAATATTCCATACATAACATTGTAGGCTCATTGTCCTTCTCGTCGTCTTTCCCCGTGCCAAATATTCCTTCATTCAAATTACTCTCACAGATTTCTCCTATCGTTATCTTCTTATCAATAAAATCTAAGACTTAAATTAGATAATATTAAAATAAAATGCAGGCGTAGACCTAATGATTTAAATCAGATTATGTTTCATCATCAAGGCGTAGTCCAATTTATTTTTGAATCTACAGTTGGGCTTATTACCAAAAGTCTCCTCCTACAACAAAAGCCAACAGCATAATCTTATCAATTTATCTACGTGACAGAAATTCACAATTATGGGTTTTAAATCTTGTGAAGGTTTTTGTTAAAAAGAAGTAAAAAAAAGGACGGGGTGACTATGGCTATTTAGGGAGTTTTGTGTCTTCCAATATAGAGACAAACTTTGGGTTGGTGCGAGGAGAAATCTGCGAAATAAGTGTCCTTTGAAATCAAATTTTCGTTTTTCTTTTCTATATTCATGTGTCTTACATACTTTTTTTATAAATAAAAATTATCGAAAAAATGATACTAAAATGGGCGCATGATGTGCCAAATTTAAATGTACAGAATTATGTGCGAAATTTTAGTCACAAAAATTACATGCATGATGTACCTTATCGAGTGCAAAAAATTCGTCTGTCAATCTTTTAATGCATTTGTACTTTTCTCTTGCGACACAATCTTAAAGTGACAGCGTCATTCTTAAAGTTTTCTGACATTAACTTATTTCTGTTCGGGAAATTGCATAGCTAAAATGTTCTCCCTTTCTAAACTCATAACTCGCATCTCTGCTGGTCCGTCTGTGGTTTTTTCTGCAACTCAAAATTAAATTGTTCTTGTATTTGTATGGTCCGGGAGTTCTGCATCGGAACGTTAATCGGTATTGCCCTCTTAGAAGTATTCATCGAAAATGATACAGATTGAAAACTTTCATCCCTTCAGTAAACTACAACTGAATAGTCGTTTAGAAATTAATTGAAGCAAATGTCACAAGCGACATCTAAAGTATTATTTTCATAGCACATGCTCGAAACATTTCCAACAGTGACAGGGGTATAAAATTCCGCAGAACAGTAAAACCAAGCATTACTTGCAGTTAATGGCGTAAAAAGTTTTAGTTTAGTTGCTCCCCTTACGTCAACGCAACTGAATGTCACGCAATTGTGTAACGAGTATGAGTAACGACGACCGTTTTTGACAATCCCCTTGAGGGATTTTCTCTGCATTTTTTTATTAGTTTTCCTTTAGGCTTGAAAGTGACAACGCTTTACGGTTACGAGTATCGTAAATATTGCGTTGGCTGACATATTCTTTCTACTGTGTTGACAGGAGAGACGTACCAACGTATGACTTGCATAACCATTTCCAAATAAAACACTCTGCATGTGGCGAAATATCCCCGACCTGTTTCGAAATAAATGTATCCGTTGCATCATCATCATTTGTGAGGGAGTTTTCAATTCAATTTCATGGAATTTTGACAATTCTTCAATTAAAATTCGGGAAAACAAAAATATGAACGCGTGATTAAGCAGAGTTTGAACGAAAGCAAGGCCGACACTTGAGGCCTTTGCTTTGTATTTTAATTACCTTCAAGAACTTCGAGTCCAATTAAGGCTGAAACTCATTGCGTTGCGTCTTGCGTGTATAGTCTTTATGCCAAGGAGCATCAAAATGAGAAAGAGGGACTAACAATTACTGAAGAATAAAATAATGACTATGAGTGGAAGGGTATCAGCACGCCCTCAAGTTGGCAAAAAGAAGGCAAATAAATAAAGTTAATTGCGTAGAAGTCGCTATACAGTGGCAATGGTCATTCTTATGCATGAATTCAATTAGAAACGCTTTAATTAAATTTCGAATGGCTTGCTCTGTACACTCGTCGCTTTTGAGTTTACTGAACTGTGTTTAACTACTGCCAGTCGAATTGCTATCTATCGATTTCCACAGGCGAACAGTTAATTGGATTAGTTTCACGAGTGAAGAAGAGCCGCATAATAGAAACTAGCAGCATTATCGTATACAAGAAAATAATAAATTGATGTCATATCGTGTCTTGTGGTGCATGCTTGAGAACGTAAGTCATTGCAATGCCACAAGAACTGTAATGTACTTTTAAAGTGGCTGAAAGTGCGACTTCAAGTAGGCTAGATACACGAGAGTGTATGGTCCTTAATAATACACAGAAATACTTTTTAAACCAATAAATCCGCCATACTGTGAAATGCAATTATATACCGTATACGATTCAGCGATATTTTTAAATTAATTTGGGTCCTTTTCGAGTCGATTTTTATTTATTTATTTTTAATTGCTGCCACGTGCAGTTCTCCTGTTGGCGAAAAGTCCAGCACCTTCTCAAATATTAATGAAAGAATAATCTTCATCTTTTATTTACGGTTCCATTTCCTTGAGTTTATGTAGGGATTCAAATTTGTACAGGAAAATGCAAATACGGCACCCTTTTAAAGTCTGCTTCCTTGTTTCGCATTTAATTAACATCACTTAGAAGCTTTTGCGTTACTTTTATGCTCAGCTCATGTTTGTCAGTAAAGTATTTTGATAGGTATTACCGTAAATGGAGCTTAACTGGGAGTTTTCTGAGTTCCGCACTGTTACTGAAATTGTTGGTAAATATTTTGCAAAATTTCCGAAACACAGTGGACCAACTAAATGAATTAAATGCGCTAAGAGGGAAGTTATGCGTTTACCAAAATCTGAGTTGAAAGTTTGTTTCGATACTCAACGAGCTTTTGACCTTTGCTGATCCCCTTAAATGAAATACTGCACTTTTTAACGTCTGCACCCAACGATGGCTATGGACTTTATGAAATAGAAGTTCCGTCTGGAACCTGGGGAATGCGATTCGAAGATATCCAGATATCATAATTTTGTGGCCAAGTCAATATGTTGCTTTGGACTTGATTAACATCTTTTTGCAGGTGAAAGAGTTTACTGATGGGTCTTCCTTTATATTTACCTTCCTTCTACACTAGGGCCACTTCACAAATTCGTCGAAGAAGTAGTCTTTTAAAGAAGCCTAGCGTCAGCTATCTCCTCCTGCAAATTGTCTAGCAGTCGACGCCACAAAGGAGCGTGAACCCAAACAGATGTAGCTGGGAGGTCTGGGGTTATATTTAAGGATCCCCACTTTGGTGACATTTGTAGAGTTGATGTTCACTATAAAGTAGATGAATTCCTTAGCTTAAGACTTAAGCTGTCAAAAGTGATGTTTTGTGACAAACGGGTGACAGTTGTGTTAAATTGAATAAGACACAACATGTTTATTTTCCATACTTTTATTTGTCTATCATTCTATGATATCCGTCTGCTTCAACGACAAAAGTACGAATGACTTAAAAGCTACATTGCATATCTTAATCTCTTATTCTATACCTCGAAGGTCGCTCTTGTCGTGTCGCTGGTAGATGGCGCTAAAGATGCATGTTAGGATATTCAAATGATGTTATATTTTACAGTTGCCTATGTTTTGTTGAAAGCAGGAGTTGACAGTGACAGGCTGGGGTGAGAACGTTAGAGTTCTGATATATTCACATTACTATACATTTTGACTGTCGAATATCCCCTAACCTCGCATTGAAACAACGAACAGGAAGATCACATGTATTATGGCTACGAATCAACTGCATGAATGGGAAGATTCCAATAGTCCCATCTACGATTGTGCGGAAATGCAGATCGAAGTATAAACACTTCACTGTGAAATGTGCACTTCGAAAGCACCCAGGCCACTCTCAACCGACTGCATAAATAAATCTCAAGCAGCTATCGAGTCGCTACGAAATTTTAAACAATTTCAGCAACATCTATGCGTTCCCACTGTACATAGAATAATTAAAATAAAATTCGAAATAAAGTGCTCCTGACACTTTTCGAAATACACCCGGCGATACGTAACATAAATTCATTCGAAAACTCTCAAGAAGAAATTCCTTCTCGGGGAAAAACTGATAAAAACTTGCATCCGAACTACTTTGGACCAAGTGTCAGATGTGAAACTTAATATTTCACACAAAAGCCACGCCAACTGATAACACTTCCGCCCTAGTTTCACATTCGTTCTAAGCCGTTTAATGGGCAACCTACATTGTCAACGATATTTCACCACCCGAAATACGTGACTCGATCCCGAAATGGCTCATAAGAATCCCCATCCCCACACGAACATCGGCTAGGCCCAGGTGACTAATAAACCACTTTGAAAGCTGAAATCGCACTAGAGTGAACACATTTTATTTTTAAACATTGTTATTGTCATTTCAGTTTAAAATTTTTTGAGCAAACACATCTGACTAGGGCGACACATTTTGCTAAAATTAAATAAAAATAAGACCACTTTTGAGGGAATTTTTTTGGCATTACTCGTCCCAGACTTATGCCGAATATTGGCATCGTTAAGTCATCGTAAGTGAAGTGTTTATTTTCGTAGTTCGACGTTTAAATAGTGGCACACACACACTCACTTTACGACTGAATTTTTCAAATAAACATTTTAAGAGTTCATGAAAATAATTTTTAATGATGTAAATGTAAACTATGTAGACCACAGTTATGTCTGGATTTTAGCGAAATTCAAATTAAATTAAGCAAACACATTTCCAATATGGATACAAGTGCATGTGCAACAGTGCAACAGAAGAGCTGACGATAATAATAGCTCGTCATCATATCCTGGCTGCAAGGGTTTAATGGTATTCAAACGTATGCAGAACACATTTCGTTTCATCGTTTACGCTATACGCTTTTGTGAACAATCCACAAAATCGCGTAAGTGCTCTCGTGCTTTATGTTGTGAATTAAGCAAAATTCATCAAGAGCTCATTTTGTGCCTGGCTGTGTGAGGGTGTGTATGTCTCTACTCTCTGTATCTGCCAATGGAGGAGATGTTAATTGTGTCGCATAGCTCTGGCTACACATTTTGTGGAGTTACCGTGTGTTTGAATTGTTTTAAATTAAAATGTTGTATGTAGGTCATGTATGGTGAATTGAATTGCGGATGGAGTTTATAATGTGATTCCTGAAAAGTAACAGCGGAAGTGGCAGCTTTGAGTTTAATGTCTGACAGCTTCCCGAATGGCTGTGGGTTTTATATTTTATTAACTTTCAGGCGTATAGCCCGGATTTTTGAAAATGTGTCTTAAATTATGCTTTGTAAACTTTTTGATGTATAAATGCCGTAGATGGTCCGCATTTTATATTCTGATGCAATCCCCCTTCTTATATAATCTGCATTGACTTTTAGAATAAAATGTTAAAGAGATCCAGCTGCAGTTAAAGTTGATTCTATAATTTTGAGAGGTGTTTCTTTGGTATGGTAATTCAATTCCATTTGGCTTGGTCTTTTATAGTACAAAGAGGGTTTAAGTGAAGAAACAAAGTTCTTAAATCTAAAATTGAAACTAATAGTGGTTATATACATAATTCAAGGAGAAAAGGAGGAAGATTAAAAAGAGAGAGATAAAAAGAGAAATAGCTTAATGCTGAGCAGAGAAAAAAATTATAACCTCAGATTTAAAGCCACCAGATCTATTAACACCTTTGATATGCAAAAGCAAAGAATTCCATAGCCTGATTGCGTGAATGTACAACAGTCTGGAAGAGTTGAGATATTTGTATGAACGAATGTTATTGCTCATGGTTATGAGATAAAAAAAATCCAGCTTTTGATAAAAGTACGGAGGAGACTTGGTTGTAAGGACCCTATGCAAAAATATGCAGTTTCTAGCATTAACAAAAGAGATGAGAGTGCATCTAAGAAAGTTATTGGCATTAACAGAGATTCTATTCCACCTACGAAGACCATGAATGTAGCGTATCGGGATTGGAGTAAACAACTTCAGAGTATGTTGTCAAAGGGTAGAGTGAGTGAATGAGGTTGCGACCAATTTTTTTCCTAGTTTCATTCAGGTGGAGTGAAATCGGCAGTTAGCCAAAGCTTTCGAAGACACCCGTAGATACCACCAATTACGATGTAAATGTGGTTATAACACGAGGGATTGCGATTTAAAACGAAACCGATACAGGCAGATTCAAATAATTTAAGTTTGCAATTTGACAGCTAAATATTAGGAACAACATCAAGATCAAACAATTTGTTTGAAATAGGTTATTATTTACAGTCCAAATCATTTATTGCAGATAAATCTTCACTAAGCATTAAAAGGTAAGGGAAGACGGATAGGAGTATCAGCAGCGTAAAAATAGATAAATCAGTATTTGTACACTGACGGTAAATCAAAATGGGTCCCAAGATTGATCCCTGAAGCAATCCTTGTTTGAGCGGCTTATATACCGAGCAACTATCACCAACAATGACTCTTTAAAATCTTTTAGAAAGGAAATCACGCACTTACTCACTAAAACTGAAATATTTGTTTAAACTTAAGCATTATCTACTTCACACTCACTTCAAACACCTGTAAAGTTTTCAGCAATGCTTGCTAAAAAAAAGTTTAACGATTACAATTATAGCCACCACCTACCAGGCGATAGTTAAACTGCAAAATTGAAGGGGACCTGAAACTATATGCCGAGTCCGAACGGGTAAATAGCAACCTTTGTTGCTCGTAGTCTAGCAGATTAACCACTCAGCCACTGCGGCCGTCCTCTAACTGGCGACCGTATAAAGTCCCACCAATCAGGAAAGTTGAGTCTGTTTTGTTTGTTTTTGAAATCAATTGGACGCAGCAGCTCGTTGGTTAGTATGCTAAGCTAGAGGTCTAACGTTCGATCCCCATAAAAACTACATATACAGCCTTATTTTCCACGGCGCCAATACTCGCGAACATCTGGCAAACATCTGTATAACAGTCCTGAGGAAAGTTCTCACTTAAAACCTGTGTCCACGTGGAAAAGAATAAACTATTTGAAAATTTTGTGGGCTGTGCCACTTAACTTTAATGGCGTATGTAGTGTACGCTTCGGTGGTTGAACAAAAAGAGCCAAACTTACATATTAAAAATAAACCGACATAGATCGCACCGACTTCACCACCAGTTCGCAGTTCGCAGACTATATAATTTGTAGGCTTCGCATCATACTTCCAGAAATATTGCAAGAAGACTGGAATGCAAAGAGAGTCGACTGGAAAATGATTGGTGGAGTTCAGCGCGTGCGACTGTGGCAAACAGTTTTAGGTCCGTTCGATTTGTCACAAAAATTTAGCGCAGTATTTTTATAAACTCTCAATGGATTCAAACAAATTTATGTTGAAACGCGCAACAAGATCAAGGCGACTTCACCCAATGGATAACAGACAGTTACATAATAAATGAATTTTTCTGGACATTGAAAATCACTCTCTTCATGGCAAGTGGCCTCGACGTGAAGGAATTGGAATTACGTTACATAGTTGAAACGCACGAAAACTTTTCAAAAACGCTTCTCCTCTCTTCCAACTGTAGTACTAATTAAATAAACGTCAAATCGCAATAGTTTCGCCGTAACTTAAAAGTACTTCTGCACAGTCAGCTGCCAGGCCAGTAATTAAATACACCGCAGAGTTTTTCTCCAGAAAAGTCAATAAATTTCCACTTGAACTCTACCTGCTCTCGACTTTTTCGAAACAATATAGACAACTTTCTTTACATACGCAGAAGGTGGGGAACAAAAATCTTTTCCATCATAATTCTTCCTTCGACGCGCAAACAAGGACTCCTTCCCAACTTCACAGCGAAACTCGAGAGCGAACTTGACTCTTAAGTAATTACTTACCCAGGCAACAATGAAAAAAAGAAAAATCCTACTCAATTCAAGCGAAGCCCTACTATTATATCTACATATAAAGCGTACGTATAACGACACACAAGCGCGCACCTTTACTAAAGTGTACTTTAGGAATATAAGGGTCAAGTAGATTTTCCTATTTACGCAACATATTGTGAATATCCTTTCAAGGGACAAAACCCCACATTTCACGCTACCTCTATGCGAGGACAAGCAACTTCACTATGCTACTTCCGCACAATTATGGGCTTACGTGAGCTAAACCCAAATATGGAGGCTGACGTGAGAGGATTTTCAAAAACCATCTCCCATCCGGTTATAGGTCTATAAAGTCGACCTTAAAACCTTTTAATGAAATGGCGCTTTCCATTTTGGACATTGACAGAGGTACTTTTCGACTCTTTCGCATCCTTTATGTGTGTTCAGATGACCCATACTCTTGTGGGATAATACAATTTATAGATCCTTTGTGTCACCAATGATTGAATCACTCAGTGTATGTCACCCTGAATGTGTGATCAACTTACTTTACCCTGTGACAGTAAGAAATGCAAATTCCCGCCAAGAAACAAGTTGACATGACCATGATTGAAGACTTTTGGATTTGGGCGTAATCTATTTGTGTCACGCGTGTGTTAATCTGTCCACCCAAAATTTACACAAAAAAAAAACAAGCCCGATAATCGCCGAGTTAATTGAAATCGCTTTGTTAACAAGAGGTTATTTTCCTCTTTAATCTATGCATTGGTTGTTGTTCTGATTACAGACGTTATAATGCCGATAGATATTTTATAAATTCACAGATTATCTTTGACGACTGAAACCAATAGGGAAAACAACAAGAGGTACACACATTTTATCGCCATGTATACGTGTTACCCTGGGTACACCTTATTCATGATTGAAAGTCGGTTTGGCGCGCCTGACGTATCCAACATAATGACTGCCATATGAATTTGATTCCCAAGAAGTGCGTCTGGGGCATGTTCTTTAGATTGATTTACATTTAAATTCACTTTGGGGTGATGTCAGGCCTGCTTCTGGATGGACTTGAGTAATACTATGCTAATGCGTCTGTCATCCATAGTAAATGTGATGTATGATGTAAAATGAAAAGGACTAGATTTCGATGGTGTGACACAATACCGATTGTTTTGCATTAATGCATGCGTTTTGAGTACAAGAACTCATTTTACATGCGTTTCCGACCATATTCCACTTCCAATAAAATCAACACATACAACACTCAAATATAAGTAAAATAAAGTGTCTGTCCTTCTATCAGGATAATCTCAGCAAGCATTTCTGATCGATTTTGATGGAACGCTGACTTATATGGGGTCCTGTAAATGTCGTAAGCCATTTGCCATTGCTACATATAAATGGGGGATTTGCATAGCTTATCAATTTCCACAAAAAAATAAATCGTTCACGTTGTGTTGCTGTGGTTAGATACAGAAATTGCGTTTTAAATTAGTTCGAGGCAAGGCTGAACCAATGACTGGTAGCGAGGGAGTATTTCTATTGTCCCAGCGGGAGATGGCGTATTTTGAATTTCGCTGTCAGTTTGAGTATTGAGGATTTTGGCAGCAATTTAAATGGAAGAAAATAGATTTCAACACAACACTGTGTTTCAATGCAATTGTTGTAAGTCTCATCTGCACCGAGTGTCTTCCAGCTCATATTTAAAAAAATATCTAAACATTAATTCGCAGATTTTGTAGGTTTTTTTTTTTAATTATCACAAATTGTCTAAATATCGTGCGACATCTTGATGAGTTGCGCTAAAAGAAAAACTGGATTCCGTTCGATTTATAATTAGGCTTTATTTGAAGTAATGCAGTGAGGTTAAAAGTCAAGAGTGACAGACGGGAAAAAAGAAGCTTACAGCCATCTTGTGGACAGTAGGCGTAGAATGTGGATCGATTGTGGAACTAGATGTGTTCAGCGACTACTTCGCATTACTCACCCAACACATCTCCATCTGTGAAAATATTGCGCCGAAACAATTGTGCAGGATATTTAATTTCAGGCACAGCTCTCTCAGCATTTTAAGGTTGCGCCTTGAGTAAAGGGTTTTCCAATAAGAGGTGTTATTTTGATATTCAAAGGAAAATGAAATTTTTGATATAAATGATCGGATATTTATTTCATAATAAAGAGGAAGGTATGCAGTTAATAATGAAAAACAACATCAGCCAAATGGCCACCACGACCACGCTTACAGGACTATATCCTTTTCATGAAATTTTCCATAACAAAAAGTGGCTGCCCTATGTCCTCGATAGACTCACGAATTCCATCTTTGAGGTCTCGAATCGACGCTGGGCTGTTGGCGTAGACCTTATCTTTTACGGGGCCCCAAAGGAAGAAGTCGCAAGGTGTTAAATCGCAAGATCTCGGTGGCCAATTGTGATCACCTCTTCGAGAGAAATACGGTCCGGAAACTTTTCCCGTAAAAGATAAATGGTTTCGTTGCTTGTGTGACACGTAGCGCCGTCTTGTTGAAAGTAAACGTTGTCCAGATCAATACCATCCAACTCCGGCCATAAAAAAATCATTTTTCATCTCTCGATAGCGCAATCCGTTCACCGTAACTGTTGATCCAAACTTATTTTCGAAAAAGTAAGGTCCAATGACCCCGCCGGACCATAAACCGCACCAAACAGTCACACGTTGAGGATGGAGAGGCTTCTCAACAATAACTTTTGGGTTTTCCGATCCCCAGATGCGACCGAGGTGGAAATGAGCCTCATCAGTTTTGCGAACTGCGACTGCAAAATTTTCAACATTTTTGTAGTGAATTTTTTTAATTTCAATGCGTTGTTCAATGGCGTAGTTTCTAGTTGTCAAATGTTAAAAATAACAGCTTCAAAAGTGACAGCTACCGAAATAGCGGGCTATTTAAAATAACACCTCTTATTGGAAAACCCTAAGCATGAACATCGAACAAGGTTGTATTCCCTAGCATGTGCATCTCTCGATAAATGGAAAAGGGAAGGTAATAGATATCCGGGGCAATAGTAGCAACGATGAAAAAAAAATTAGGGACAGCTCAAAAGCTTTAAGAGCCCAAATGTGAAAGGTTGCGAAATGGACCTGTTGAAAGCAGCCTTACCTATGTGGTCGATCTGGGTGGACTTAAAAATAAGAAGAAAACTCTAAGCACCTGTTTTGTCTTAATTCGTTGTCAGTCTTGTCACCCACTTGGCGCATATTTTTACATTAACACTTGCGTCAAGTGTGTCAACCACTTCAGAAAAAGCTTCAACCAACAACATTTTTCATAGCAGCTGTCACTTGGTAGTACGTTAACCTTGCAGTTGAAATTTTTCATTTTTTGTTTTCACTTTTATTTCAAAACATAGACCCCAACTTCCCCCCAAGAGCAAATAAAATCAAAAATAAAAAAATTGTGTTTATGTCACTATCATAAAAGTCGAAGTTCCCCCTTCGGAAGATTTCCCACTCAACTGAAATTGATAATGATATAATAAGTGAGGGAAAATCCATAAATAGACCCGTTCGCCTCCGTGTTTTCTGTCAGTCTACTCTACAAAATATGGAAATAAGGAAAACCGCAGCCATTTTTACATAATATACAAGAGGTAAATGTATCTTTCCCCGTTTATGAGCATTTTCAATATTAACTTAAGGCTGTAGATACCTGCATATTTCACCAACAATTTCCTCCACAAAAGGTTAAATGAAATGTTTTTTCTCAACTTTTTACACTAATCATAGACGGGACTAAACGAAATTAATGTTTAAAATACCTATCTGTTTCAAAAGCGCTTCCGTTCACGTGGAAAATGTCGCATAAATTTGTTCAGCATTCACCAAAGTTACCCGAGAATGACATTTATCTTCATTTGCAAGTCTGTCTCGCAGATGGGGTAGGTAGCGACATTAAAAATCATATTTTGTTGTCGTTTCGGTCGGAATTCTAAGTGGTTCCTTTTTTATGAATATAGAGCTACCTCTTTTAATTATATTCTTATTTTTTGTGTAATTGTTTCCATTCAATCTGAATAAAATATGGTAAAAATATTCAAGGCAGCTTTTGTTGTTGTTGTTCTCGTTACTTGGAGATTTTTAATGTTTAATTCGTGTTTGCTATAGATTTTATTTGCTCAACAGTTTATTGCTTAAAGCCATCATCATGCGAATCGTTTCGACGACGAAAATCCCTTCCAGCTATACATGCATGTAGGTCCTATTAAGTGCTTTGAACTTTATATGGAACGCTATTTTATTTTGTTTGATGTAAGGCTCAAATTCAGCAGTAACCATCTGTTTGGAAGTACCGTTCTACGTGGGCAGGCATAGCTCTGGTAAGCTTATTTCAAAGAGCAATCACGGTGAATAATATACTTGGTAATTTCAGATGCTTTTATGTAAAATAAAATAAAAAGCAGAAGCGGATGCGTTCAATGAGTTCAAGATTTTTTGTGAATGGTCGGGCGGAAAGCATTATATATTTTATTATGGGTAAAAATGAGTAGATAATGGTAACAATTGTATATTCCTTATCTTCTGGGACATTATATATATCATTGTCTGATTCTTCGAACTAGAATATTCTTCAGCGTAAAAATTAAAGTCACTTCAAAGAGAAAATGCTAAAATCTTGACACTTTCCGCTGGCTAGGAAAATCAAGAAATTAAGTAAACAATCAAACGTTTTACCCCATTCTCCCCTACGCTAGGAGGTCGATAGGAATTACACTCGCGATAACTAGGACGGCTGGTTCCGAAACCGTTCGGTAAGAGTTAGCTACGCGTAGAGCTTTGGACTGCCGCCATCTGTTTTCGGTACTTCTCTTGTTTAAGTGCGTCTGTGACCGGTGTCACCTGGCATCTGTAGGAATGTTGCCATACTGAAAAATAACCATTCTAAAAAACAGCGTTCATTACAACACTCATCCATATATTGTTAGAACTCATAACGATTGTATATTAAAGTCAATACTTTTAAGCATCCAAACCTTAAACGCTTCGAAGTTTGGCTTTCGTATTCCTTTGAAAGGAAAACTAAATCGCAATTTCTACAGAAATTTCGATGGCAGCAACAGTTACTAAAAAATAAAAAATAAATAAATGCATTTAACGGGACCTTTGAGAGCTGCATTTTTGTTTTTCCTCGTCGTTCACATACTGCGTTCTGGGTTACTGCTGTGTAAATGTTTTCAGAGAAACGTTCACACAGTCAGAATTCACAACAAGGAATGTTTTACAGAGAAAATAAATAAAAATATGCACTGTGAGAATTTTCATAAGTCCTTTGGCTACTGCTCTTCAACTATCCGAATTGCAGAGGAACGCAGATACATTTATTGTTTTGTAAATTTTGCTAAATTGCGAGCAATGCTTGAAAGAATGTTGTTGGTCAGAGTACCTACCTTCAGGGAAGCAAAATTTGATTGTCTTTTTTTAAATGTGTCTCCAGCAGTATTTGTCTGCCAACAAAATAATTTTAAAATAAAACATTGCTGTATAGAACTAGTCACTAATTTATTACCTTCTCTTTGCTTCACAACATCTAAGCATTTCGTGGTAAAACAAATAAATTAAGCCGCCCATTGTATAATTTTCTTTGTACTATACTGTCGCCTCTGACTCAAATGATTAATGCTTGTCGTCGTAATAAATCGCAATTGCTTCAGAGGCCAGAGAATTTCACAATGATTTGTAGATATATTTATAGCATTCAGGAATGTGATTAGATTTCCATCAATTACGAGTGGCTGCCGATGTGTTATTGTTTATTACTTACCATATTCCGTACTAAACTGGGGTGAAAAAAGCACCCACTCTGTACTCAAATTCATTTCTATCTAAAACTATTTTGATCTAAATCTAACGTAATTGAGATGATAAATCGATCGAAATACAATTTGAGTAACGATCGTCATATTAATAATACAATTTGACGTAAGCAGGTTAACTTATTTACCCAGTTGTGACAAATTTTCATCCGGTGTTGCTAGGCAAATCGATCTTAGTCAATGTTTGTAGTTATTATTCGCAAGCGTATGCACTGTCACAGTCATCGTTAGCTCTTCAATCACTTATAGGTCAGTTAATCAATTAATCAAACAAGACGTCAGATTGAAAACTTTTCAATATCTTAATATGTCGGTTGAGTATTTGGAAACCCCCTTTATCATATTGCCCACAAAAAGCGTAAAATACTTATAGTTGTGCCTACAAAGTGTAGCAGACGTAAATCGCTGCGTTTATTTATACAATCAGTCTGTGAGTGTTGTTGCGCACATATACCCACGATAAAGCGATATTAATGTCGAGCATTAAAAGCTTGTTTTTGCTTTGTTTTTTTTTTTTTTTGCGGTCTAGACAAACGGACCTTTCACAATTTGTTGGAACTTTGTTTTGGGGGGCGACAACATTTGGGATCAATTGAAAGCCAATCTGTTGTTCCTACAAACATGACCGAAAACTTTTTCTGCAAACTTCATCCCTTGGGCTTAGGTTACACTTCGGTTCGAGAAGTCTATTTTTATAAACTCACCCGGGACTGAGTCTTGTAAAACGTGCAAACTTTAAATACGTACATCAGTGCATATTGATCGTTCTGATATAAAAGTCATCAGACCTTTATTCGTGAGTAAACTCCCAAATGAGTTATATTATTTTTGAATTCAAATTCTGTTGTTCAATAAACAGTTGCAGATCTTTTCTTCCCAGGGGGGGGGGGGTTGGGGTGAGATATGAAACACATTTCGATGGTCCATTGCACTTGTTAGAGTTAGTTTACATGAAGGTCTTTTGTACGAATACATTGTGAATGCATGTGGGTTCATAGATGGGTGGCGCACCCCACCGGACAGTGTAAAATTTAATCTGCGATAAAAGATATAAGACAGGTGGGAAACTATCAATGGATATATCCCCCGTAAGGATGAGTTTAACCCAAGCAATAACCCATTACCGACCTGGTAGACAACTTTGTTTTCACCAGGGTATCCGACAATGTTCAGCTACTTTTTTTATGTCCCCGGTTTCGTTTTTTTATTGAATATTTTACATTATAACACTGTGTCTTGTTCTGGTAATAAATGTTTTCTGGAAAACAGTTCAGGCTTTCTAAAATGGCCAAATTTTAACAACATCTTTTGGAGTTTATTAATTCTGTTATGGATATATTTTGCCTTTGAAAAAATATGAATCTACCTTGCAAGTTGCAAACCGATATGATCTTTCGTTGTTTATAGTTTATTTCGATTATTCATTATCTCTGTATATATAAAACAAAGAGGCAAAAAGCGTATGTTTCGCCCGTAATTTTGAAACAATTTACTTGATTTTTTTTCTAAATGTCGGTAATAACGGTGATCAATTGATATGCCAATAAAATTGAAAAAAAAAAACAAGAAAATGCCGTTCAAATTCAACGTTAAAGTATGAACAATAGATAATGCACCGAAACTCAAGGAAAGCAAAGCTCTTCTTTACTTTACCCAATTACCAAATATCAAAATTATTAAGATTCTATATCTGGACATTTATGAAGCCTTGAAATTTCAAAAATGTCGTTCTACACAATGTAGCAGTATTCAAAAAGGGCGCCGTTGCACCTCCCTTAAAAAAACACACAAATGTGGGCGGGACTTAATACGAAAGGCATGGGCAAAGCCGTGAGGTACAGCTTGTATTTAATATATTTATTTAATTTAAGGAGAACTCTGAATTCAATAGACTTTTATCAGCATCAAAGAGAAATGAAGAAAACAACTGATTCTGTATTTTGTAGATTTTGTATGTAGGCTTTGTTAGTCATTCTGGCGTTTGAGAATTGTTTTTGAAATTATCAGCGGTAATTTTGAACTCTTGGTCACCAAAACTATATTTTTTGTTAAAAACAGATCGAAAGTAGATAAAAAAATTAAAGTAAAAAAACAATAACAAGAAAAGTTTATTCATATTTAGTCACAAGGCCGATTGCACTGTAAAATAAAAATAAATAAAAATAAATACTTTAACAAAACTTAAAGAATAAATACATTTAATTTGTTTTTTTTTTTTTAAATTGCCACTAGATATCATATGAACTGGTATAAAGGGATGGCTGCATTCATAGCTGCAGCCGCAAAAATTAAAAAGCACTAAAATACTTTTTTAAGCACAAAAAAAACGCCTAAGCGCTAAATCTACTTTTGGGGCATTAAATCTAAATTTTGGGCACTACAGTTTACGCTGAAACCAACGCTGATCTACTATTAGCTTAAGAAAACGTTCACCGTACAGAGGTATATATCAGATTTTAAGCAGCCCTCTCAGGGGAGTAGATAGAGTACATTATATCTAAACTCAAAATAGTTAGACTCATCAACGGGGTGGTCTGCTTCAAAAAATGGCTAATAGTTGAGCTATTTAACTTTGATTCGATTTCAAGTCAAAAGACCAATGTTGCTAAAAATAAGTGCGGTCTATCCCATATCTTAAAAACGTTTACAACAACTTTTATACAATTTTGCACTGAAACATATGGCTATGGCTGAGGAAAGACCACTCACCCGTACCCAGAACCACTGACCGCCACAAAGGGGAAACCAACACCAACCCCGGCAGCCGAAACAACAATGACGCATACGGCAGATTTTTCATAACGCGTACAAGTCACACTCACTAAGGAAGTCATGAGTACCTACTCGTAGGCAAAAGTGATTCGGGAGGACAGTAGACTCAACGTCTGCTGCAATACACTCACTCGACGCTGACCCTGTTCTCTAGAGACTATTTGTACTATTCTCTATATATAGGAATCTGGTTTCTGGTATTCTATCTATCTTTCCTCCGTGGGTATGTATTGTGAGCATTCCGATCAACCAAAGCCACAGAATAAGTAGATTTACGATTGTTAAATCTAAATTGTTAAGGACAATAAAAGGAAACACGTGTACAACGCTCCAAGGTTGGTGTTTCTTTGGGGGCAACACTGGACCCGAAGAAGCACATCACAACATTATTTCAAAGTTGGGCTTTGTTATGATTTTGTTCAAATTTGCTAACATCAAGCTTGTTTTGATATAAACATAACTCCCCGACAAGATAAGGATCAAGTTCGGTTTATCTACCTGTATCCTGCTGCCCATCAGTCCTACCGACTTTATTTGGGAAAATGTCTATTTTAATTCTAAGGATGTTCCCAACAAAGGAAAAAATGCTCTCTATATTTTTAAACCTGTTGGAACGAAGAAGGCCTTCATTCTAGTGCTTGACCTATACTCTCTGAAGAATATACTCGTCTCGTCTGATTTTCCCTAGGCGAAATCGTATGGTGCTGTAAAATTTTCAATAATGTGCCTGCTCAATTGCAGCAAGATATTTTACTGGCGCAGTTTTCTGAGTAAAAAAATGTACTATATGGTAAATGTAATTTAATTTTTGCACCAGTCCACAAACGTCTTATGGGCATTTGTTTCATTTGGCCTCTGACTACTTTATCGATTCTACACCTATTGGCCTACTTTGTTGGGCTTATTAAGCAGGCAATCACATGAACATTTAACGTGCTCTTCTCGATGAGCAGTCACTTATGGTATGGATGCTATGACACTGAAGCTGTCGGACCACATTAAGCGGAACTTGCTCGACAGCGTTCAGTCCATTTTTCTAATGCCACATATGAAATCAAAGGCTCTAAGTAATGAAAGGCTCACAGTGCGCCCTCTTGACATTAGTACAGGAACTTTTCACCCGTGTCACTCCTTTTTACTCGGAGTTATATTTCGTTTTTGCCCTTCAAAGGGGCCTACCAAATTACAACTGAAGGATAACAATTTCTTTATAGTATTCCAATTTATAGTGAATACATTAAAATATGTCCGCCCGGAAATAATAATAATGTTCAAACCCAATGCGTTCTTCAAAGAGCTTATTTAAGTAATTTGAAGGGAGAAATATTCTCCTGTCAGTAAAATGTCGTATCCTTTACCTCGATAGAGATGAAAGTAGGTACACAATAATAGCATTAAAAGAGCTTAAAGTAAATTTATAACCAAGCCATGGGGATGACATGATTTATACAAAATTCACAACAAACACATTAATTCGACATTTTTCGTCTCACTTAAGCAAATTGTGTGTCGCAAGGCAGGAAGTGAAGATTGGGTGTCGAACTATGATTTATAACCCAATTTAGTAGCACTCAACAATCAAAAAGTTATGCCACACTCTCAAATAATGTCCTTACCGACAGTTTTAACCAATTTAAATAGTTTTTTTCCATTCCGACTCCCTGTCAAGTGGTGATTTGCACAGCATTTCGCCAGGTAGACCACAAGAATGT
The DNA here is from genome assembly GCA_936431705.1 of Cheilosia pagana. Classification (NCBI taxonomy): domain Eukaryota; kingdom Metazoa; phylum Arthropoda; class Insecta; order Diptera; family Syrphidae; genus Cheilosia; species Cheilosia pagana. The sequence goes on along the minus strand of OW386168.1, from coordinate 30,375,875 downwards.
TGGAAATAAAATGAAATACAAAAAAAGCGAACTCCTCGACACCACTTCAACTTCCTCTTAGAAAGGACAAAGACAGAATAGGCGGTAGTTTGGTGGGAAGGCAAACAATTATTGCGAGTTCCTTGTATTGTTGGCGCGCAGTACCCCGAGGGACTTATTTGCTGTTTACAATGTTTATATGTATAAATAAGATTGAACCAATATTTGCTTGTGCGGACATTTTATTCAGACTCTTCGTGGGTATGGGAAATTCGTCTCGTTAAAATCTTAAAGAGATGTAATTTAATACCTAAAACGCTTTTGATTAGTATCCCTTGGGCGATCGCTGTTGTGAGACTATGATTTTGTTCGGTTTTCTTTTTATTGTTAATTGATGAACATGAAATATTATTTTTCTTGAGCAGTCGTTTATCATTATTACAGCGAAGCCTTTGCAAAATGTATTCTTGTGTTCGTTTCTATATTGGTGTATGTACGGTCGCTTTATTTTTCATTAAAGTTATTCAGCTGACTCTTTGACATGGTAGACTGACATTGATTAATGATTAATAACACTCAGACAGAGATGTGAGTACACGCTGTCATTCTCACCCTGTTTACACACTTAATCACAAACGCTAGACTTTAGGGTATGCATGCAGGCCGACGGAGTATTGATTCGAATTAGATTTTCGCCTGCTTACGCGTCGGTCTTTCACAATGTGGCTACGACGAGTATTTGCGCTTGTCAGAATCAGTATTGTCAGCAAGATTCATTGTTGACAAAAGCATCCATTATACGGATAAAAAAATAACAGCTAAGAAGGTATTCCACATATGCCTTCTAATGATGTCTTCAGTTGTCGGGCAAGATACTGATCCATAATTTCATTAACCACTTACAATGAGATTGCTTTGACAGGTCAGACTGAAACACTCTGACAGATGTCAGTTTATTCAATTTATGTATTAATTAAATATAAATTGTTGTTTACAATATCAAATTATAAAATTCGCATTTATCCATTATTCTGCGAGTATTGCGCGTAAAATTCAGCACTGAGCGTAAGCGTCGCCGACGGCTATAAAAATAACCTCTTCACCACGCACAACCTGCAATATATTATTTTACAGCATTAATAATGAAAAACTCAGCCGTTCGGAAGCGACAGAAAATTCTTTCCATAAGTAAAAACTCCAGAAAACTAATTGCTCTGAGAAGCCAGTTCTAAGACACCTTTAGGGACTTGTTGTGCTTATATTTATTTTGCAACACACAATTTTACGAATACTTATTCATAACGATGTATGCCTTACTATCGTTAATTTGCAAGCTTCCTTGATTGTACGTTGTACCTTCTTCATTTGTAGATTTACTGTTACGAGAGCACTTTAAAAGACTCATCAAAACACTGCGTAGCACCACACTCATTTTCGAAGTTACCAGTCAATTAAGAAACACGTAAAGCATCCATCCTGCACATATGAAGTGTGTTAGATTACGAAAAAGCCTTCCATTACTCAAGTGCATTGATTTTCATCGAAAGGAATAACATGTTGCTCTCTTGGAAGTAGGCTTTGTGTTTATTTGTGTGCAATAACTATTAAGCTTATTTGTGAGTAGAGTTTTGTTACATTTAAGAAACACGATAAAATATTTTTTGTATGCTGCAGTCACATATTAAAAAAAAAATATTTATAAAAACATTTAATTTGTAAAAGAAAAAAAAACCCAACGTCTCTCTGTCCATCTGTTTTGCCGTTTAAAAAATTTTAAAACTCGAGGACGACTAATATTCGACTTATATATTTTGTAGGTCACAATATGCAATTTTGTATGGAAAATTGTGAGTTAGAAAAATTTAGCTTGGACACTGAAATCGATTATTAAATAATGTAATTTATCACGAGTGCAAAAATAAATTAATCAGTTTTGACTTGCGCCTGTGGACTGAATATACCTTTAAGTGATCTGAAAATTCCTTTTAAAAAAATTTATTTAATCAAATAAAACGACTTGAAGCCACTGCAAAATTGTATTCGAATAATAAAAGTAAACCAAAAACTATAACAAGATAAAACAAAGCTTAAAAATAAGAATTAAGTCGATTTAAGGACAGTGGATCTGCTTGAAACTTTGTTTCTAAGCGGTAATACTGATATAGGTTCATCATGTGCCGGCGTTAACATGACACAATGTGATGGACCAGTGAATCCTAATGCACTTGAGCTGAATATCAGGGTTTTCCTCAAACTTGAAGCTGGGCTTTTTCAAAAAACCAGATTATTTCATGAAGTTCGAATAAACAGTTAAAACAAAAAACAAACCCTTACGATTGTAGCCTTAATCAGGGATATGGATCGCATAGACAATGTGTGTCGCTTTTTCTGTTGGAGCGGAACACAAAAACTAATTTTTTTTTAATTTGATCAAATCAGACACGACATTTCATTTTGCAAAGAAATTTGTACAGGAAAATCCGTTTTTTTAACTTTCTCGTATACGTAGTAAGAGAAAGGTATTGTAATCGTACAAAAAATCGAACTCGAGATTTTAATCAAATCTAACATTACGATGATAGAGGAACTCGAAAAAGTGGGTCTCGCAATTCTGTCCGTCTGTCCGTCTGTCCGTCTGTCCGTCTGTCCGTCCTTCCGGAGCTCTACAGCGCAAACGGCTGGACGGATTTCTTTCAAACTTCGGATTTGGAGTTGGTGGGCTTACAGTTCGGGGCCACTTTTTTTTTTGCACGTTAAGTGTTGCCGTTCTAACGGTATTCAGCAATTTTGAGTTTTTCGAAAACGGCTCTAACGATTTCAACCAAAATTGTTATTTGGGCTTAAGTAGGTGTAACTAAGATGGCTGCATACTCAGTTTTTCGCAGAAAAATCGAATAACGGTAATTTTGAAAATTGGCCATATCTCAAAAACGGTCAAAACTATTTCGACAAAAATTCATATTTAAGGTAATACGGTCATTCCCAACATGATGGCAAACTCAGTTTTTCCCTAAATCATCGTTCAACGGACTATTTTGGAAAAATGCCGTTTTTTAAGACTTTATTTAATTATGGTTTACTTGGAAACGGCTTTCACGATTTTAACCAAAATGTATACTCGCACTACCATATATGGGGTTAACATGGCTGCATACCCAGTTTTTGGCTAAAAAGTCGAATAACGCTACTTTTGAAAAGTGGCCTTATCTCGAAAACGGTCAATACGATTGCAACAAAAATTAATTTTTTATGTAATATGGTCATTCCTAACACGATAGCAAACTCAGTTTTTCTCTAAATTGTCTATAATAGATTTTTGAAAAAATGCATATTTTGAGAATTTGGTTTTTTATTTTTCTACCTACATGAAAACGGCTAAAGCGATTTTGACCAAAATGCATACTTGGAGTAAAATTGACGTTTTCAACATTATTGCGTCCAAAATTTTCGATTCCAACCACCGGAAACGCTGATTTTGAAAACTGTTCATATCTCGAAAGCACCATTTTCGATTTGGATAAAACCTTAAAAACCACGTAATACTAACATCCTGAACAATACCCTATACTCAGTTTTAGCTTAATAGTTGAGCAAGATTATTTTTCGAACTCAGTATTTCAATATTTGTTACTATTTTGTACGCCTTATTTTCTTAAATCAGCTTTAAAGATTTTGACTAAAATGCTTATTTACGATAACATAAGTATTCTTAATAAAACCCCATACTTAGTTTTTCTTAGAAAAATTAAAATAATGCCGTCTTATAAACATTACCGCACTACCAGTTAAAATGTCATCACAACTTCTAGAAACTCCTTTTTACCAAATATTTCCCACTTCTTCTTTTTTCAACCATATTAATCATGAGCCTTAAAATAATTCCAACCAATTAAAGTCTACACTATCAGAAACCCGCACTTCATTTACCCCCAAACACGTGTAAATTCAAAAACAAATCTCTGAATTCTTACATCACAGACCCTACTTCGAGTCATAGCCACCTACCAGCATCACCAATTTGAAAAATCTTGTTTTGTAGCCTATAAATAAACAATAATAAAAGAAAAATAAACCAACCAAACTGATGATATGAACGAGAAAGTTTCGTGCGATCCAGTCGTGCACTTTATTTAATATTGTACCTATATACATTTTAAGTTTTAAGAACAGAAAGGAAAAATTTGGTTTCAGAGTTTGAATCAAAATTGGCACTTTGGTGTTGTAGAGGGACCAACAAAAATGAGTTCTGCCCAGCTGATTTATAGAATAATTCGCAGTAGTTTTTAAAGCATTATTCATAGATATATGAGATTAGTGATGACTCTCATCATTTATGTACACATTCTGCATAAATTCAGGAATTATATAGCTTAAATATGTCTTAGTTCTCCTATCTTCCGCGTTCGTATTGTCCGATTTTAACTCTTGATGCCTTTAGTCGCAGCAGTATTTCTACATGACGTTAATAAGGGGCGCACTTCAAAATAAACAGATCTAGTATAACTGAAAATGTAAACTATCTTCAAATAGTATTTAATTTGATTTTGAGTCAGATGAACGATTTAAAATAGATCCGGTGTGCCCACAGAACAGTATTTTCCATATTTCGAAAACCATTTCAAACGATTTTTATGAAATGGCCTCTTGGTTTTTAAGAACGAAAATTTTAATTTGTATTTATTGTTTCCAGGATTCTTAAGACTCAACTCAGACACAACAAATACTTAATTTACAAGTGTCTTATGGAACAGGTTTGTTTCCACATCTCATACAAGTTACGAAAAACACGAAATTGGCAATGATGGTAAAATATTATTGCGAATAAAGAAAGGCATGTGTTACCCCATCTTTGATGTCAGAGGTACTGCAGTTCCATCCCATTTCCCACTGAAATTTCGATTAATTATGTAGCTAGCTACTTACCGCACAAGGAAGGAAATGCAATTTTTGGCAAGCGAACTCTGTGTGTCAAAAATATGGCTAATATTAGAATTTTAAATGTTCATGTTTCTATACACTAAACGCCTTCGAACGTCTACTGACCTTTGGGATAATTAATGGGAAATTCTCAAACATTTCCGATGCCACTTTCATCATTTTTTTTTGTCACCAATTACCAAAAGGCGAAAAGTCCAGCACGTGCGAAATTAATGAATCACAAATATATGTCGCTGTTATTAAAAGTTTTAAAAAATTTAGACTTATATTCCATCTCAATATACCAAACATAGCAATCACTGTTAATGTGATCCTGATCGGGTTACGGTTCGTATTTTTCCTTGAGACAAGTCATGCCTCGTGTGAAAATTGCGTTCCGCAGCTTCACGCAACGCGGCGGCAACATTTCGAATGTGTATTCGAAATTCCTTGACGCGCTGCCAATAAAAATTTAAGCAACTTAAGATTTTATTTGTTATTTCATGGTTTCTATTGTCGTGCCAATGGTTGTCATAAGAAATTTTACACAATTTCAGTCTTTGAGGGTTTATTATTATTATGCTCCTAATGACAAAAAATTCTATCCGTTTGGCCGTCGTTAATTTCAACGTCAGATCGTCTTAGGATTTTTTATTGAAATATCTCCGTTTTATTTTCGTACGTGTACATATTTGTCTGCGAAGAAATTTCCGACAGGTGTACGTAATTCGTCGTGTACGTCATGTCGCTTCAATAGACGAGTTGTTTGACAATGTGCACAGGTCGTGGACACATGTTTTTTTGAACTCTGATGTATTAATAATTAATAATATTAAGTATGCAGTCAAGCAAAGGATGCACACATTGTCATAAATTAATTTAACCCCTCGATATGAATGCGCTGCTAATTGTTACATAAATGGTCGCGTGGTTAATAAAATTGTTTTGAAATGAAACAAATTTGTATGATTGAATTCATGCATGGGATTTTTTATTCGAAAAGGCTCTGTCATCGTTTCAATTTATTTAGTTGCTATAGATATCCACGGATATGGCTATATTTGTCAGCCCAAAAAGGTGGCGCGATTCATTAGTGTGGCTTGTGAGGACTTTTGGTACCAGAGCATTCATCCATGCTTACGCACTGAATATTCTGGTCAAAGAAAACTGGTGAGTTACGGTCCCGATTTACACATTTCTGGCCAGACGCTTGCCTGGCGAAAGGAGTATGAAATATTTCCTTTTAGGTTGTGGTCTCATATTAACAGCTGGAAGTGTCACATTTCTTAGCAATTATTATCAAAACAGTTAAAACTCATCCGCTGGTTGGCAACTCCTCTACATCCCCCATTAGTAAATGCGAGAACATCTCTATCCAAAAACTCTTATGGCGACAGGATAAGCAACCCTTGGTAGTCGCTCCTTTAATAATATTTCAAGTGTACCCAAGATAAAAATATTTAATTGCAGAAGCATCATTTCGGCCTCCCCCAAACAAGTGTTAAAAAAATATATAGCATGTCAATTTATGGTCAGTACTTACGTCATCTATTAACAAGCACGGCCACCATTTCTGGCCGACGGAAATTTGCCCAAAAGCTAAAAGAAAAACACTTACTGATAAATGCTCCCATGGCAATTGTTATGACCTTGTATCCACTAGAGAAGAAGTCGTGTAAACCACGTCCAGGATTAAAGCACCGCACACAATTTAACCCAAAAAAAATAACCTCAACCGATTTATTTCCGTTGCGTGTTGCTTTTTGACGCAAAACATGCCTAACAATAAAAGTGTGAAGAGTATTATAAATAAATACTCAATCTAAATACCTAGCATGTCAACACACAAAAATACAAAAACTTTTCGTGACCTTTTCTAATGACGACATGACGAGTTGAAAATTGAGTGATTTGCTTGAAGAGAATTCCTATTGTTGTGAAACTTCTACTAATCCATTAGACAGGGTAGAGAAAGGAAGGCTGTTTAGTTTTTATAAATTGGACTACTTGTTCGGGTAAAAGAAAATGAAAAGTTGTCGGGTGCCATTTCCCAAATGAGCTATAAATCAAAATTTCTCCTCCTATAGTAGTAGTTTTATTTTTGGTGGTAATCAACAAGAATTTATGTAGTGATCTCGATTTTTTTTAAATATGAAATCATTGTAACTCAGTAAAATAAAATCGTTGTAACTGAGTAAACTGTTTGTTTTTAGTGTGTATCTAACAATGCGTATAAGATAATCTTTTTGTATGTGAATTTGTTATGGCATCACGTAAAAACTACTCAACCAATCCGTATGGATCTTTCAGACACAAAATAGGGATAAATTGAGCAACATTTAGTTGTTATTTCATTGCAATCGTCCAACTTGTTCTGCTGCAAATGCAGCTTTTGTCCCCTTTTCTTGGTGTGCTCATTTTGAAGCATCTAAAATAGTTACACGCTTCTTCATTGAGCAGACTTTTATGTATCAAGAGTTATGACTCAACCTGCTTATATTTAAGGCCCTAGTCCAGTCGCATTTTACCGTGAATTGATTCAATCGAATAAATTTTTTTCCCACAGCAAAAATTCTTGAATTTTGTGCCCAAGTCCCTTACAATATTTTTTGTTTTAATGAAATGTTAAGCAGTCGCTGTTGAACAAAACAACAGAATTTCATCCTTTATGACCAAAAATAACAAGTAATTACTTCCGAGATATTTTCATGGATAACCTGCCAGAAGCCTGCAGCGTTTCATGTATACGAATGACAACGCGAAAAGGAAGACAATATTTAAGTGCAATCTTGGGATTCCTTCGACGCAAACATCCTCATGTCGTCCCTAAGGGCTTCTTACCTGTGGCGATTCACTGTGTGGCGTGTATTTTGCGTTTCCGCAGGTCGGAATTTGAAAGCTTCCTCACGACAATATTATACGCTCTCGAGATGTTTAACAGACGAGAAAATTTGTAAACATTTCTTCTTTTTTTTGACATTCAAACAATCCCCAACAACCATACTTGAATGTGTCCACCAAAATTCGAAATGCCGCACTTCTTTGTGCAGACGTTAATTAAAATTTCCCTGAGAAGACATAAACAAATTTTCTTACAACATCTGTACCTTATAAAAGAAATATTCATCCACTCTGTGTTCTAGATTCGCTTGTAATTTATTTATCTGCGCTTGATTTGCGTAATCCTAACTAAATTGGAAAAAGAAAAAAAAACAACACAAAAACTTGTTAAACAAAGTGTATTTATGAATTTCGTGTTAAAAACGAATTATTAAAGAGAAGAATTATCTGCTGGTGCAGTGACTGTGGATATGGAAAAAGTTGCCCGAGATCAAAGCATTTAAAGTGTATACACACACATCCACTTGATTAGTTTAAGGGGAGTCGAACAAATTCACCTTAATTCGTCCTATTTTCAGTGAATTATATAACTTTTGTAATAAAAAAGTTTTATAAAAAGGAACTTTGTTTGGTGGTCATGAAGATAGAACTAGCAAGTGCTTTTAGGATTTGTTTCAGAAATAAAGTAGTTGGGGATGTTTTTCTTTTAATAGGCGTTTTTACACTCGACTTTAAATTTATGGAAAAACCAAAGTTGACTTTAGTTTAAAGCCGAAACTAGAAGTGAATGCGGTAAATGTAGACAAGAGCGTTTACTAACTGCATGAGTCCTGTCACTGTTATGCTTGTTCTGAACTGGTCTGCCTTCAACTTCTTTAAAAAGATTCAAATAAAATTGAAAATACCATTTCACAACCATTGTTTTTGGGTGAGTTATTACTTTTATGACGAATGGACGAATGGAAGGAGCCTCAAACCGAGTCCGAATGGGAAGCGTTTTTCCAGAGATCGACCCTGAGATAAGGTTCTTTACTTTGTCATGGTTACATTTAATTGACTACAATTCACATTTTCTATTAATAAATCTATTTTGTAAAATGAAATACCAACCCAGCACTTTTTAAGTGTTTCCATACCATAAATATTCGAATTTGGGTATACAGGGTAAGGTAGGGTAACAATATGAAATGATTGAACAACTTATAACGTGTAAGGCACATGTTATATCGATCAACAAATTATGCCTAGACAAAAACGCAAAACAATAGAAGAATGCATTATTTTACTGAAGGCGTGTACTACAGCTGTGTCAGAAAAATATGTTTTAAAATGAAGGAAAAAAAGCAGTCCCCTACAATATGCAACATCATTTTTAGGTATTGCAATTTATGAGTGTCAATAAATTGCAATAACCATAAATAAGCGCAAGGAAACGGATATCGAAGTAGGGGGATAATTCTCGTTCTGTGAGGTCCCCTTTTTTTATCACAGCTGTTTTATTTGTGAAGAACTGAGAAAAGCATAGAAAAAGCAAATGAAACCCACAATGGAAACGAAAAATAAGCGCTCTTTGAGAGCATTGTTTACGATACAATGTTTTTCCATTGCAAATCTGTTCTTTCCTCTAAGCAACATCCAAGATCCAACATGGGTCTTTCAAGGGTAGGTCTACAACCACAAACCTTACGAATTTTGTTTCAAAAAGCATTATGTGCTATGGAGAAAATGGTAAGGAAGTGGATGCTGTGGATACCGATTTTAGCAAAGCATTCGACAAAATCTCCCACAAAGTCATCCTTTTTAAAACTAAAAGCGATCGGTTTTCCACGGCGGATTACTTAATGGTTTAAGTCTTATTTAGAAGATCGCAACGCAAGTAACAATTTTACTTCGGTAAGGCGCTACCTCCCGCAATATTGACTGTATAAGGCCTTATACAAACAAATTTGGCGCACTTTAACAGATAATTTGCTTGGATAAGACCTTACCGAAAATGCTCATTTTTTATCTTATTTAAGGCCGATTTCCCAAACGCCATAGGGGAATGCTCCTACTTACTACTTAGGTGGCGCTACAGTCCGCGGTGGACCTGGGCCTCAACCAGTACCTGGTAGTATCTGGTAGAAAAGATTGGTACAAATCACACGTAGACTACTCTACCTGAATAACATTTATGCTCATTCGGGTATTCATTGTTTTGCGGTCAATTAGCAAGTGTGACTTCTAAGAGACGAATGTAAATAGTTCATTGCTTCTATAATGCCTCCGGTCGGAAGGTCTAAAGAAGCTCCTCGAAAGCGCTTTCAACCACAAGCTTTATCGAAACAATTGACTTTCTACACATCTCCTCACACATTTTCACAGGTCCTTAAGAGATCTTGCCGAAACATCTTTCCATATTCCTCTATAGGGCTAGAAACCTTTCGCAAAGTTATTTTCCGAAGCAATTACTTCGAAATTGCTCTACTTCGGTTAACAAATACTATCGAAGCTCTATCGAAGCATTTGCCTACACAAATTACAAATCTGAACCTCCGAAGTCAAAATGTAACTTGGAAAATGTAATTTCGCGTGAATTAATTCCCCAGACAAAGCAAACACCGTCTTTAATATTTTAACTCTCGGTTCTGTTACGTGGGTTTAAATTTAATGGTTGCTACTTAATACTGAAAATGAAAACGTCAACGTATTTTCGGCAGAAGTGTAACGCTACCGGATGACGAAATCACGACGACCCATTTAAAGCTGCGTGAAGATCACGACTTCGAAAGAAAGCCAGTTTGACTCTCTCCAAATATGGTCAATATTGTACGCAAATATTTTGCACCTAATTGGTAAAGGTTTACCCTCCAGTTGGTTGTAGAAGTCACGCTCTAGTGAATCGACTCAGTTTAGGTAGAACCTTTCGCGATAATATTGACTGAGTGTGTCGCTTCGCGGTCGTGTCTACATACATTTATATGAAACAAAACAAATCTAAAATGCATACAAGTGTGTTAATTTAATTAAAAAAATCACCGTCTGATAAAATAATAAATGCAACTATACCCATATCCACTCCTGTTTGTGTCTGTAAAAAAATTGAATCAACTGTTTGTCCTGACGAAGTGTGAAAAAATCACGTTCGCATGAGAGCGAGGCAAACATAAAACACAGGTGGGCGTTGCCATATACAGCAAACCACACCAGCGCGTCCAATATTAACACATTAAAATCAAATAGTACGACAGGTGTGCGTCATCTCATTAAAACGTTTTATAGATACATTTATGCAAATTCACCCCTCTCTTGGTGCGATGATGATTTTGTAAAAATGTCAACGTTCATTATTTCGGCGGCTGCTGGTTGATGCCGCCGCGTGTAGGGGCGGCTTTAATTAAGATACTCTTGTGTAGCTAGATACCATGCAATGCAAATTTAAAATGAGCACATGTGTGCGGACAGATAGACCACAAAAGGCCATCGCACAGTCAACGGATTCCAAAACAGCAAATTTAAATTTAAATCTCAGTTCACAGTAAATTAATTTCTTTCAGAGAGTCAATCCCCATCGAGGCGAAGAGACCGATCCCACCCTATATACTTATGAATTTATTCATTTGAAAGTGAATTCCATCACCATGTCATTGGATGAGGCAGCCACACCACCTCAATACATTGTGACGACACCCAGTGAATGTGGTGACGTTGAAGACGACACTAAAACCGAATCGAGCGACAGCGCTGCCGGGCTGATGGGCTATCCGAAAACATGCTCGCTAATGACGAACCCCTCGGTTTCGGTGTCTTCGTCCGCCATATCGGCTACATCGAATCGGACCATCACGCAGAGTACCCGCAGTCAAAGTCTTCAGTCCAGTTCATCGACCATTGTGGAACACCAAACGTCAACATGCTCATCGTCATCATCGTCGACATTGTCGCATCAGTTGAAGGCCAAGTCGAGCGCTTCGATTGTCACCGAACAGCGAAGCATCATTCAGAAGACCTCGTCCATCTCATCGGCGTCGAGCAAATCGAAATTTCAAAGCTTCCTGCAACAGCCCGAAAACACTCATCCCTCGAGTATGAGTGGCGGCGGTTTTCTCACGGCTCATCAGAAACATGTGCGCCAATTTGTTCGCTCCACGTCGGCACACTCGGAAGCTACCGCGAGTGCGGCCAGCAGCAAACCTGACAAATGTATACGCAGCGCTTCGACACAAATCGAAGAACCGTCGGATAATTTGGATACCCTGTCGCCGATAAATACCAGCGGAAAGTATGGACTCCATCAATCGTCGTCGATTCTCATATCGAAGTCGGCTGAGACTATTGAAATGAACAAGACCGTATCGGCGTCGAGCATTCGGACACAGCTGACATTGTCGGGCGGGCTGCTGGCACCACCGAACCGCAAAATCACGATTTTAAGTCCTATCCACGCACCACCGGGACTGCATGATATGCTCAAGCGTCATGGCAGGTCACCCCTGTCGCCGCGAATCAGCTTTCCGGGCAGTGAAACTGATCTTTTTGGGTAAGCTTTCCAAGTTGAACTTTAAGGTATTAAATTAGATTTTGAAAAGTCTTGGCGCGCAGTGTCAATATCAAGACGTTCTTTTTGCTTTAACAGGAACGCTCACACTCTGCGCAGATACGTTACAATGTATGTGAACTAACAACGTTCCAAGCTATGTCCCTTCAATCTTTGTAGTAGCGCCGGGATTATGACATTTAAATATCCCCATTTATTTAATCCCTCGTTATCAGTAACAGCTTTACATAAAACTATCTTAAAAGTCGCAAAGCTAAGGGACTTAGTGGTAAATGTGGTGGTCCACTGAATGAACAGTGAGGGGTCCCCCGGTTCGGTTCCCATAAAAACTTCAATCAAATTTTAAGGCTTCTGGAGAAAGTCTGATAGAACTTAGCTGTCATGAAAGAGCTTTTCCAATTAAGCCGTTCGCACTCGGCATAAAATTGTAGATCTCTGTCCCAAAAATAAAAACGAATGGTTTTGCAAAGCTAGACCTGTTGCGCCATCTATTTATTTATTTTATAAGTGATGCCAAATTGTATGCTAATTTCGCCACTCCAAAATAAAAAAATCATTATAGTAAAATAGATTTATTACGTCAATTGACAATTCTTGCCTTCTGATAGCGAAAAGAGCAGGAGGAAAATCCTTCTAAATCCTTTTCTAAATTAATTTATTTTCTGGCTACAACGGTAAAGGTTTACAGGTCACTCTCAGCGAAAGTAATTCCCTTTCGCTATTTAAATACGAACGTGTTTATTTTTTCCTCCAAACTTGCTCTGTTCTTTTCAATTTAACCTTTTTTCGTGAATGCTTGGCTGAACTTTAAAAGGAAAACCCCCAGCACCAGCCCGAAGCCGCCATCTTAATTACCTATATAAAGAACAAACGAAATGCACTTCGGTTAACTCCACCTAGCGTTCATGGACCTAATTAACATTAAAAAAAAAACACAAGCAAAACAGCTGTGAAATTACCTGACGAAAGCTCAAGAGAGAGGACATAAGAAGAATTAGAATCTACACAGCTAAATGATTTTTTAAAAGGTGTTGACTGTGAATTTAGCGAAGCATTACAGTGAATCTTAGCATACAATTTGTAAAATTCATTCAAGCGGTCGTTTGTTTATTTGTTGAAGAAACCTTTTCCTTCGTGAAACCTAAAAAAAAGTAATCAGCTCCAGCACTGAAATGAATGTCAAAAAATTCTTCGAGTTGTCAGACAGCCTGCACTGCACCATTATGAGACACTTTCAAGAGCCTGTAGTAAAAGGACGTAAATCATCGCCATATGAACGTGACTCGGACTAAAAGATATTCTAAACGCGCTGTGGCTGTCGCTCTTAATCAGGATCAATGAATTCGCTTGTCAAAAACTCACACAGAAAAACCACATCAAAATAAACAAAGAACCAGATATCCAATATACTGAAATAGAATCTCAAAGAATGTAGCAGTGTCCAGTGTGTAAAGTCCATCCAACAGGAGAGAATCTCTTGCGGCAAATAAACGAACAAAGTCCATTCTTTTGTAACCTGAAACAATATACGTGCCAGAGGGTGGCGAAATTTGCAATTTTGATTTCTCTTGAAAAAACCCCTGAGTGTATGTTGGGTGTCAGTCTTAGTTTTAGTTTGAATACGATAACAAAAAAAAGAGGAGTTGTTTGCACGATTACAGTTTTGTATCTCGAATTTCAGAATGACCGGCGATAGTCCAGTCCAGAGACGAGAACAGCAAACCAAGTGACGTAAGACCAGTAGAAATTCCAATTTGCTTCGTCACTCTTTCCGAATTTGAAAGCAAGTTGCAATTTTGTATATAAGAGCGCAAGTATCTGCAGTGGTAAATGCTGATGCAATAAGTGTTACTTTCATTTCTTTGGAGCGGGGAAAAAGTCTCTTGAGAATTTTCAGCTCCAAATGTATTGTATTTTGCCATTGTAAACTGAAGTGGGCGTTTGAATGCATTTGCTACGACCAAACTTGCGAAATATCAAAACTTTTGACGTTTCCTGTTCTTTAAAATAATGTTATGTTTTTGTCCAAAGTTTTGGTAGCAGTGAATTTATTTTCAAAGTAGTGATTGGATTGAAACTGCCAAAACTGCTAAAATCAAACGATAGAAATGTACAGAAATGAATTTCTATAAACTAATATTTTCGAAACAAATATTGTAAACAGAAAAAAGACAGTTGATGGTCACAATTGTTCATGGTTCAATATCAAGTGGCTTCGATTTGATAGATAGTTACCCTTTACGTTTAAATTTAAGGAGACACTCAATAAAGAAGTCGAATTTGATGAAGTTTATTCAAGAAAAACAAAGAAAGCGAGAATCCTGCAATCTCTTCAAAATGTACAACAAAACATTCTGTACCCAACTCGTCGGAGAGTCACGTCAGAGAAAAAACGAAATAATTTATTTATGCCACCACTAAACAAGAATTGAAATCGAGATAACATCAGGACCAGCCCCAACATGACGAAGAAGATGAAAATGACTTACCTTTCTATTTTTCTTTTAATATATCATCAATAATTTTTTGTTAAATAAATGAATTACTTTTTTACTAGGTAATTTTGTCATAAGTGATACGGACTTTCATTTTCTTTGACAACAATTATTCAGAGTAAAAATGAGCCAAGTCACATTTTTTTATTTATTGCATATTTTTCCGAAAGTTTTTCAACTCCAGTATTTAATTTTTATATCAGGAAATAATTTTAAAAATAATCTTTTAAAATGTTTTTAGTATTACTTAAATTTCAATTCGAGAACTTAATGGCAAAACATTTACTAAACCTCAGAATTTCTTAGAATTGTCTTTTTCTGACTTGTATCGCTTTAGATCTAAGCCCTGTCAGTTCGCAGTTTATATAACGAGTCTCAGTTATCAATGATGGATATTTATCACTTCAACTGAGGTAGTTTTAATTAGGCCCCAGGTATAGCGATACGTAAAATGCAACCGAAAAAGTGGGAACAATATGAAAATGAGTTTTTTTTTCGTTTAGCGGTCATAGCAAACAGAAAAGAGTCTCTCAGAAAAACTGATAGTCACTGTGTTGTCAGTACAAACAAATCAACCACCACTGATTAGATCCCATCAGAAAAAATATTCCTGACAGATGGAACAGTAAAGAAACGACACATTTCAGTGGAATGATTTGGTTTTTTTGTGTGGAATTAACTGGGAGATTGAACAGAAAAAGTTGTTCGTACAGAAAAATTAGTTAATTCTTCCTTTTTTTTGGATAAACTAACATAATAATTCATAAGAAACATTTTTAGACCAAGATTGAGTTCAAGTATTGACTTTACTTACGAGGTGGACCTGAGCCTCAACCATTACGCCTCTCCAGCTAGCGTGATCTTTTGCTAACTGCCTCCAGTTGCGCACTTCAAGTTGTTTGAGGTTTGATTTTTTGAGTTTTGACTTTAAGTGCCTAAAAAAATCAAAAGAAAATGTTTATAACTGGGGCCTTTGACGACAAATTGAGCCTAATCTCTGAACACAAGAATTTGGTGAAAATAAGGTTCAAAATTGGACAGCTTGCAAGCGTTTTTCCGCCTCAAGTTGGTTTCTGGTGAAATGGCAAACCAAAGTGAACACATATCAACTAATTCTAATTGGTTGTCACTGGATAATTTAAATTTCCAATTCATAAAACAAACCTCTAAAAAGAGACTCTATATTCATAACTATCTGTGGAAAAATACAAGAACTCCCTACAGACACCCATTGTAAACAAAAAACCCACCTTATCCCTGCTTCCAATATAGCAATGCTCACGAAGGAAACAAACCCTCGTTAAACAAGCCCAACTTTCAAAGTTCAGTCACACATGAGTGCCATACAGAAAGTCTGCCAAACCCTGGACAGGAGGATTTTCGATTGTGTTCCGTTTGGTTAACCACCCTCTTCAAGCAATTTCATCATCATCTTGATTCAGGTATACTGAGATATGACACGGATTTTGGCCGCAGACAGACATAAAACAAATAATGCTACCGTTGACCGACGAAACGAAAGGGTTGGGCTGAGTGAAAATCTTTCAATTGGAAGGCGAAAATTGTTTAATTTGCAAAAAAGGTTTTCTATTTACACGGAATCAACACTCCATATTTGGGGTCGTCTGTAATAATTCGCTCGGCAGAAAATAAGAAATAAACCCAACCATGGTGACGACGACGGTGAAGTCCCACAAATAAACGACAGCCTAATTTCATCACTTCTCCAAATATTTTCCCTCGCCGCGGGATACAATTTTCATATTGCTGCACGTTCTTTCTTAGTTCGATGCTTGGTGCGGTGGCTATATGCTCATTTCTCGCGTCCTGTTGAGCTCCATCGTATGGGACATTGGATAATTGGTTAGAAGAACGTTTACCGTTCTCATTACCACATTGCCACAGGTCCTCCCTTCCGTTTGATGTTTCTTTGAAGTCGGGTTCGTATTTTCTTCTCGTTTCAAACTGACGAATTTGAAAGAATAAAAAGCCGATTTTCGTTTCTCGTTTTATGTATCTATTTGCTTACTGATTTCCCATTGACCATTTTCGTTTGACACCGCCGGCGCCGAGTGAATTTGATGCAGAAAGAAAAAAAACACCCTTGAGCGGTGAATATTATGTAATACCTTTGTAGGGATACGTACGATGACGACTTCTGACAGCAACATCAAAATCCCTTTCATGCGTAGATACATTACTTCGTCGGTTGTTTTTGTTCAATTTTATGAACTGTGACGACACGTGCCGTGGAGTGACTCATATTTTTATGCTTTTGTTACGTCAACCTCCCGCCTACGACACAAAAGGCTCCTACATAAGTTTGATGCCTTGTTAAAAAGTTTAGGATTTTCCATTCAGCTCAATGTGATTATATTTATATCTACTCGGATATTTTTTGTCTTCGCCATGGAACACAATTGTAAACTTGTGCCTATATTAAAATTCTTGGAATAAAAAAAATCTACAACCAAAAGTAGCAAAAGTAAACAGAATCGTCATGGCGAAGAGCTGAAATCAAGGACGCAAGGACCTTTATGCCCGCACAACGGTGTGGTGTACTTGGGGTTTTCTGTTGTTGTAGGTTTTTTATTCGTCTGCAAAATTTTTCGCATCAAGAAGAACAGGGAAATATCTGTGGGTACTTGTGAAGTTTGATTGATAATTGCTTTCCACATAAAAAAAAACAAATAAAAAATATTTTGAATGCGTTTACAGGGAGTTTTCTATTTTCTTTAGATTTTTTTTCTTGGTTTTCAATATTTTTCACCTTTCCTTTGTATTGCTTTTTGCAAAATTTATCGTCTTCATTTTAGTTTGACGAATGCATTTTCCCATTTTGTGGCTCCGCCTGTTGGTGAAGGTTTGCCCTGTGAAAGCCAATCAATTGATTTCCAGCTCATAAGCCGTAGGTATGCAATTGACTTTTGCTTCCACGCTGTTTAGGAAAAATAAAGTGCACGACTGGATCGCACGAAACTTTCTCGTTCATATCATCAGTTTGGTTGGTTTATTTTTCTTTTATTATTATTTATAGGCTATAAAACCAAATTGGTGAT
This sequence comes from Cheilosia pagana, assembly GCA_936431705.1. Taxonomy (NCBI): domain Eukaryota; kingdom Metazoa; phylum Arthropoda; class Insecta; order Diptera; family Syrphidae; genus Cheilosia; species Cheilosia pagana. The sequence continues at coordinate 30,358,047 of OW386168.1, read as the reverse complement.
GCTGGTAGGTGGCCAAGACTCGAAGTAGGGTTTAAAAGAGTTTCTAGTAGTTGTGTTTACAAGACGGCATAATTTGCATTTTTCTAAGAAAAATTTAAAATAAATAAAAGTATTAAAAATACTTATGTTATCGTAAATAAGTATTTTAGTCAAAATCTTTACAGCTGATTTTGAAAAATAATGCGTACAAAAAAATAATATTTTTCAACAATTTAGATAAAAACTGAGTATAGGGTATTCTTCAGGATGTTAGTATTACTTCGTTTTTAAAGTTTTATCCAAATCGAAAATCGTGTTTTCGAGATTTGAGCAGTTTACCAAATCAGAGTTTCCGGTGGTTAGAATCGAAAATGAAGGACGTAATAATGTTGAAAACGTCAATTTTACTCCAAGTATGCATTTTGGTCAAAATCGTTTTAGCCGTTTTCATGTAGGTAAAACAAAAGAAAACCAAATTCTCAAAATATGTGTTTTTTCAAAAATCTATTATAGACAATTTTAAGAAAAAATGAGTTTTCTTTCATGTTAGGAATGACCATATTACATACAAAATTAATTTTTGGTCAAAATCGTTTTAGCCGTTTTCATGTAGGTAAAACAAAAGAAAACCAAATTCTCAAAATATGTGTTTTTTCAAAAATCTATTATAGACAATTTTGAGAAAAAATGAGTTTTCTTTCATGTTAGGAATGACCATATTACATACAAAATTAATTTTTGTTGCAATCGTATTGACCGTTTTCGAGATAAGGCCACTTTTCAAAAGTACCGTTATTCGACTTTTTAGCCAAAAACTGGGTATGCAGCCATGTTTACCCCATGTAGCGTAGAGCAAGTATACATTTTGGTTAAAATCGTTAAAGCCGTTTTCAAGTAAGCCATAATTAAATAAAGTCTTAAAAAACGACATTTTTCGAAAAAAGTCCGTTGAACGATAATTTAGGAAAAAACTGAGTTTGCCATCATATTGGGAATGACCGTATTACCTTAGATATGAATTTTTGTCGAAATAGTTTTAACCGTTTTTGAGATATGACCAATTTTCAAAATTACCGTTATTCGATTTTTCTGCGAAAAACTGGGTATGCAGCCATGTTAACCGCACCTACATAAGCCCAAATATCAATTTAGGTTGAAATCGTTAGAGCCGTTTTTGAAAAAATCAAACTTGTTTAAAACCGTTATATGGGAAGTACCGTTAATAATAGGGTTAGCATGCAAAAAAAAAAAGTGGCCCCGAACTGTAAGCCCACCAACTCCAAATCCGAAGTTTGAAAGAAATCCGTCCAGCCGTTTGCGCTGTGGAGCTCAGGAAAGGACGGACAGACGGACAGACGGACAGACGGACAGAATTGCGAGACCCACTTTTTCGAGTTCCTCTATCATCGTAATGTCAGATTTGATTAAAATCTCGAGTTTGATTTTTTGTACGATTACAATACCTTTCTCTTACTACGTAATGCGAGAAAGTTAAAAATAGAGTGTTTAAAATCGATCCGCATCAAACCACCAAGGTGTGGAGTAAAATTGCATATGCATATGGAAGGATCTATGGATGTAGGTGCATAAACCCTACATAAGTGTACGTAGATATTTTTTTTTGGATTTCGCTGGAAGGGAAAATCTTCGAAAAATGATTGCAGAGAAGGATATCTGCGATAGTGAGGGACTTTAACCCATTTAATGACTTTCGTCATCCCAAATGGGATTGCACCTAGTCCTTCGACTAATCCTAAATTTATTTTTGGAATTGTTTGAAAAATTTTAAAGTAAAATTCGCCCGTTGTCGGATTTCTGAATCTTTTTGGTAGAAAATGTATTTGCCAATTTTTATAGATCAAGAGGTTTCATCCGTCTTAATCTCCTGATTGCATTATCTGAATTTAATAATTCGGTTATTTCTAAGTCAACGTGTTTGAGAAGTCTACTTCTGTTTCATTTGAGAAACTTTCTGACTTCATCTTCAACCATTTCAATATTTAGATCTCTATGTAGATCAGCGTTACGTATGTACCACGGTGCATTGACTTCCCTAGTACTTTATTTTGGAAGATCTGAATTTTTTGTAAATTTGTTTGGCATGTGCATGCCCACAACTGGAGCCCATAGGTCCATACAGGTTTTAGAATTTGCTTGTATACCAATAACTTATTGTAGTTGGAATGGGGGTGAATATCTCCCAATAAGCCAATACATTTTACTGTATCGCATGTTTAACTCGTCCATTTTTAACTTTCTCGCATTACGTAGTAAGAGAAAGGTATTGTATTCGTACAAAAATTCGAACTCGAGATTTTAATCAAATCTGACATTACGATGATAGAGGAACTCGAAAAAGTGGGTCTCGCAATTCTGTCCGTCTGTCCGTCCTTCCTGAGCTCCACAGCGCAAACGGCTGGACGGATTTCTTTCAAACTTCAGATTTGGAGTTGGTGGGCTTACAGTTCGGGGCCACTTTTTTTTCTAACGGTATTCAGCATTTTTGAGTTTTTCGAAAACGGCTCTAACGATTTCAACCAAAAATGGGCTTAAGTAGGTGTAACTAAGATGGCTGCATACTCAGTTTTTCGCAGAAAAATCGAATAACGGTAATTTTGAAAATTGGTCATATCTCAAAAACGCTCAGAAATATTTTGACAAAAATTCATATTTAAGGTAATACAGTTATTCTCAACATGATGGCAAACTCAGTTTTTCCCTAAATTATCGTTCAACGGACTTTTTTGGAAAAATGTCGTTTTTTAAGACTTTATTGAAATTTGGTTTACTTGAAAACGGCCTTAACGATTTTAACCAAAATGTATACTTGCGCTACGCTACATAAGGTAAACATGGCTGCATACCCAGTTTTTGGCTAAAAAGTCGAATAACGGTAATTTTGAAAAGTGGCCTTATCTCGAAAACGGTCAATACAGTTGCAACAAAAATTAATTTTGTATGTAATATGGTCATTCCTAACATGATACCAAACTCAGTTTTTCTCTAAATTGTCTATAATAAATTTTTGAAAAAACACATATTTTGAGAATTTGGTTTTCTTTTGTTTTACCTACATGAAAACGGCTAAAGCGATTTTGACCAAAATGCATACTTGGAGTAAAATTGACGTTTTCAACATTATTGCGTCCTTCATTTTTGATTCTAGCTACCGGAAACGCTGATTTTGAAAACTGTTCATATCTCGAAAACGTCATTTTCGATTTGGATAAAACCTTAAAAACCAAGTAATACTAACATCCTGAACAATACCCTATACTCAATTTTCAGCTAAATATTTGAGCAAGATTATTTTTCGAACTCAAAATTTCCATATTTGTTACTATTTTGTACGCATTATTTTCCAAAATCAGCTCTAAAGATTTTGACTAAATTGCTTATTTACGATAACATAAGTATTGTTAATAAAACCCCGTAGGTAGGTACTTAGTTTTTCTTAGAAAAATGCAAATAATGCCGTCTTATAAACATTTTCGCACTACCAGTAAAATGTAATCACAACTACTAGAAACTCCTTTTTAGCAAATATTTCCCACTTTTTCTTTTTTCAACCATATTAATCATGAACCTTAAAATAATTCCAACCAATTAAAGTCTACACTATCAGAAACCCGCACTTCATTTACCCCCAAACACGTGCAAATTCAAAAACAAATCTCTGAATTCTTACATCACAAACCCTACCTCGAGTCGTAGCCACCTACCAGCATCACCAATTTGAAAAATCTGGTTTTATAGCCTATAAACAATAATAAAAGAAAATAAACCAACCAAACTGATGATATGAACGAGAAAGTTTCGTGCGATCCAGTCGTGCACTTTATTTTCTTTACATGAAGTTTCCAACGCAGTTTAGCGTCTAGAGTCACGCCTTGACGCAAATGTTGCTACAGTGATTTCTACACTCAAGGCAGATCGCTAGTGAATAAGAAGTATAGCATTAGACCTAGAACAGTGCCTTGTGGTACACCAGCTTTACTTTCTCTTAAGGTTAAGTATTCTGTGTCTTGTTTAATTCTGAAGAATCGATCAGATATGTATGACTCCAGAATTGTCGAATAATGCTTCGGCAGTTGCTTTTGTAGTTTGAGGATGAGTCCTTTGTGCCAGACTTTATCGAAAGCTTGTGCTACATCAAGAAAAATTGTAGAGCACTACTTTTTTCTCTTCAAATTCTTTTTCGATCTTATCTTTGATCATTTGCACCTGATCAATTGTAAAGTGCTTAATTATAAATCCAAATTGGTGCGTTTTCGATTTTTCATTAATCATTTTTTTGCAGACGTTTTACCAGCATTTTTTCAACCACCTTAGACAACATTGGCAGCATAGATATTGGGCGATAAGAGGGTTACATCGCTAGGTGGTTTGCCTAGTTTTGGTATCATTAAAACAAACTTCCGCGACCTTTCACAAGCTTGGCACATATCTTAACTTAAATGCAGCATTTATAATCTACGCTAATTTTCCTAAACCTTTTCGTGGGAATTGTTTTAAGATTTCCCCTGTGATTAAATCAAATATCTTCTTTAATCTCTTTGAAAAGTTCTTTAGCTGTTACTGGCTGTATAGGTCGGTCTTCATCGCACCTTTCTTCGATTCCTTAGTAGCTTTTATCTTCATAGGGTTTGAAGACGTCCTCAAAATACTTTGCAAAAGTGCTTGCTTTCTCTTGGCTGTTTTTTACCCAGAAAACGTTCTTCGATTTTTACTGGAGTGAAGCTATAATTGGTCTGTTCATTTTCTTTATTGCCTTTCAAAGAGAGTAGTCGGTACTAGCATCATTTGTAAGACTGCCAATATAAGTAAGAACTTCATTTAGCTCATCGCTTTGTATTCACAAATTCACTGAAAGGTTGAGTAAAATGCAAAAATTTCGACAATATCTAAAGCATTTCGAGAGGATGGATATACATCGATATTTACAGTGAAACAGTAACTCGACTCACATGAAAATTTGATGAGTTTAACTTACCAAACCAAACATGGGGTCATTTAAATATTTCGCAATTGGTTAGGAGCTACTTCTCTCAACTTTACCCGTAATTTTGCATTTAATATTAACATTTTCATTTGATGTCTAATTTTTATCTTTAGTTTACAATTCTGTGTCGGAACAGGCATTTCATAATATAAGAAGATGCATTCCGACGCAATCCTTCATTCACAGTTCTTGTTTAATTTCTGCTTGTCTATCAACATAAACCATAGTAACTTAATCAGGAAATGTTCCTTATGAGGTGTAAAATCGTACGACTTCGGCGGACAAATGACAGGTTTATTTATCGCAGCTTGTCAAGACTATTGTCATCCATACTTTCCAACAAAATATCATTAGTTTTGACGTCTGTCATCATTCTTAAGAAATGATGCAATTGTGTAGAGTCCTTAGGATAATATCTTGCGAATTAATCTCTCTCTCTCGCTCTGCATTTATGTTGATTTCTCATCTTATTCAAAAATTAGCCTCATCGCTACGGCACTGAAGTGAGTCATCTGTTCTTGTCTATCACCATCTAAAGAAGATTGTGTGATTTCTCTTAATCGTAATTCCTCAGCATTTGGTTTTTAAGCGTACCAAGCTGAATAAATAGGGAAATGAGTTTCAAGTTGATACTTCTTTTATTACATCGAAATTCCGTCCTTAACTACCATTTAAATAACTGTTATACTTAACTTCTATCTTACTTCTACTTAGACTATTCGATAGGATGTCATTTCTATTGTGTGACATTGAGTGCATGACATGCCGGGAATGAGTGACACACAAAGAAAGATCTCGATTGCACTTTAAATGTTTCGTTACTTTATTATTGTTTGTGTTTTAGGCGTGTCGTCACAAGTGGACACACTACATCACACTCGTTAATAATACTTTACAAATTTCATGATCCATTTGAAATATTTGGACTTTTCTCCGTTTACCTATTTGTAATTTAGAGGGGTCTCATAAAAGCATATGGAAAAGCTTTCTTAGTGGGCCAATCTTCTTGGATTCTTTCTTTCACTAAACAAGTGTGTATTGAAATGAAGAAAGTTGAGTCTCGCTAAGCCTTGTTATAATACAAGGACACCACAAGAACAAACAAATTTTTTATCTATCTAAGCAAAAATATCTATATATGTGACTTGAAAGGAAAAAAACCTCTCTCTGTCTTTATTTCTTCAAAGGACTCAAATAAATTTATGCACAAGTCTGCATTATTAATTTCTAATAAATGTAATTTTTCTTTTTTTCAGGTAAGTGTCTGTTCCGAAATATACCTATCTACGTGTATGGTCTAAAAAGGTGGTAACTTATGTTAATGGATTCGCGATGATCACTTTAATGTTTGCCTTTTTCGGCTTCAAACTTAGTTTTTCGAAAACCTTTAACCACAGCGTATTTTACAAAGTATGTAGAAATAAGGTATATATTTTCTTTTGAGCCTAGCTTTGTAGAATTTTGAAAAAAAAAACTAAAAGCAATCATTGTGAAGAAGCTATGGAGCATACGTTACCTTTGTTCGGAGTACAAGTGATTGACCAACCTCTGAAGATCGCGTCACCTAAAGCTAACTTAAGCCTTGGGGTGATTGAAGCAAGATAGATTATGGCGTTTTAAATGTCTAGGTTGTCGAAAGTGCAACTTTAAAAAATCTGCTTTATGTGCCATAATATAAGAAAAAGAAAGAGAAACAATTTCTATTTCTTCAATAAGTATGAGAATAATCCTGTGGACGTTATCTTTTTCCAAATTTTAGCGACCTAAAAAATCTATTTTTGAATGATTTGTTATCAGTTATCGGCAGATGTCATTGCATTCGTGGATGCGTAACTGAATGCCGCCCTCAAATCTTAACCTTTTCACGGAGTTACTAGGACTAGAGGTCAACAGCAATTATGGTCTGAAGTGTGTCACATAACTTCGAATGCAAATGCTGGTACAAGGTTTTGAAAGTGTTCATTTCACGAGGATATTTCTATTTGCATGTGGCCAATTTTATTGTAGTTGTTACTGATGCAATACCATTAAAATATGCCTATTAAGTCCCGCCCACATTTCGCAAAGGAAGGAAGTGAAACGGCGCCCTTTTTGAATACTTCCCCATCCCCATAGTGTGGAACGCCATTTACGAAATGTCCAGGCCTCATAAATGTCTAGATATAGTATTTTAAAAATGTTGTTTTCCTAGCACTTTGTTTCCATTTGGTTACAATTTTTCCGGCAAAAGGGCCAACCATACGCATTTACAAAGTTTCACTAAAATCGGTAGAGCGGTTTTGGAGATCGACAACAGCGCCGCCTGTTGAACGGCAATTGAATTGAGTTAAAAAACGAAATGTGCGCCTACAGCGCCACCTGTTGAGCATTTTCCTGCTTTTCTTTTTTCCTAAGCCTTCGCGTTGCAGTTACGAACAAACCCACAGAAGGAACCAGGGGTCGAATCGCGTCGCCGTGAACGAGCAATACGTGACGGGATTTGTTCTTGTTTCACATGTAAATCAACTTGATTCCGTGAACGTAATGCTCGTTCACGGACGATGCGATTCGACCCCAGTTATCCAATACTTCGAATGTTCAAGTTTTCTAACGAATTGTGTCAGGTATTTATTTAAAAACTCAATGGACCTTTTCAATAGTCAATGTTAATCTTGCACGTAAAGCGAGAGTCCGCACTTTCGTATAAGTGTGGGCACATCAGATTAATATTTTTGCAGCATAGGTACAATATCTAACCAGTTTCTTACATTTAATATCTCTCATAAACTACTGTGCAAATGAATCAGCTATCTAAAGTTGATGCACACAACGCCATCTACTGGTAATACCGCAACCAGCATTTGAAATCGATTTCGTTATTAATGTGTGACAAAAACCAATAAGGCGTTCTTGAGTTATAACTTATAAGCGTTATAAATAACGTGACTCTCTTTTATATACATAGAGACATAGATTATTCTTGTATGTGAAATGAAAAACATTGAATAAATTCAAATAATGCGGTAATTTGTTCTGTTAGTCCCAATTTGCTCACAAAAGAATACTTTGGTAGCAAATTCAAAGGTATTATGATGTTTTGTTAAGGCAAGAAAAATCAGGTAGACCTACTTAACATTTCAAATGCATAAACCACTTCCAAAACTACTCGCAAAGGGAAAGTTTAAAGTACACAGGGCTTCCAACTTTAAAGGGCAGGCGGTCAAGAATATACGTCCATTAATTTGTCTTTGATCTCCTGCACCATAGCATTCCTAGGGTGCTTCTATAATCTCTAGGGACTCACCACTCACGTCCAGATAATATTTTCTCGCAACTTTCATACATTATGTAACTAAGCTATGAATAAGGACTTTAACAAAGCACTCACGTATCATACAACTGCAAACAAATTAAAGTTACATGGGCAACAAAAAAAGAAAACACAAAAACACTATCTGGCTAACAACCTCCGAGTAACTTTTCCCTGTACGAACTATTTTCATTATTATGTAGTTCATATGTTGGGCGTGTGTTCCTTCTTGTTCACCTCGTTGGCTTTATTCAACAGTTTTGTTCATGTCTTTTCGTTTAAACTTGCTAATCCTTATCTTTACCGCTCCAGAAAGGTTGCGATTGCGATCCCCGTCAGTCCGCTCTGCACGTGTTTCGAGTAGTTATACGAGATTGAAACATAAAAACATCTTTCTAAATACATTGCAAAAATTCAATTTGCTACTTAAAACTTTTCGTTCAAATGCAAAAACATTCCTCCTCCCCCATTGGGTTTTGACAAAAGATAATGAATACACCATTAGTATGTTTTTAGTAGGATAAATTAATGAGGCATTGCCTGTTGCTAATGTGCTCTCACATAAACATTCCAATTAAAAACTGCGCCTAATTGTACATTTTTGTTATATTTATGAATAATTCAAATGAAATGTGCGGCCTTCTTTACAAGTTGTTTTGGCGGAAAATAATTAAACGCTAATATAATTGGCATCCTATTTATATGCAAACAAAAAAAAACAGCATAAGTGGTCGTTAAGGAAATAATTAAAATAAATGAAAAAAAAATAATAAAATCACGTTTTGAACTAATTCATTTATGGAGGTTTTGTATGTAACGTTCCTAAATCCTGTTGTTGAAATTGCGTCCTTCACCTTTTCATGAACGTTTGGCCTTTATGTGTAATTGTATATGTTTCAATAGCGACACGATTTTGTCCTTTTGAGTTGGTGCTCTCATTTTGTGCTTAGCCTTTGTCATCTTTCGGGGCATCTTCGCATTGGAATTGGGATATAATGGGAATATACGTATTTTGTAAAGATGTCGTTATTTTATTTGGCGTAGGGATAGACAAACCTTTGTTTTTTTTTCTGGTCGCCGCCATTGTAAATCCGTAATTCAATCGGTAATTGGGGGATATATTTTTATGGGACGGAGATGTTAGTCTTTATTGGAATGAGGCTGCATTTTAAGGATATAACATTGATAATCATTAGGGTCAGGTTAACAGCTTGAAATTGGAGTTAAGTGAATTTTTTGTTATCAAGTTACAAGTATGGGCGCAGCAATAAAAGTCCTAGGATAATTTTTGATTTATAAAGGGTAAATTGTAAATAAAACAAAAAGTTTTCAGAGAATTATCTTAATATTTTTAATTGTGATAGAAGCATCTTTGACAATTATGTGTGAAACAAAATATCGGCCAAATGCTCGCCACGTCTTCGGTGGCATACCTCTATCCGATGGTCCATATTTTCAATGACTCTGAGACATAATTGAGGTTCATTGTCGTTAATATGCCGAATAATCTCATCCTTTAGCTCTTGAATTGTTCTTGGCTTATTGACGTACACTATTTCTTTTAAATATACTCAAAGAAAGTCGATTATGCTGAGCAAAAAAAAATACGAAGTACCCGAAATGCATTTTAATTTGAACGCCCATTTTCGTAAAAGGCTTCAACAATCTTAAGTCGGTACTCAATTTTTCACCTCTCTATGGTTGAATTTGTCAAACACTGAAACAATAAACAAACAATGTCAAATTAAATTGGGCAAAAAACTTGACGTTAAGGTGTGATTCACAATGCACATCGTGTATTATAGTTGGACAGGAGGTGTTGCTTCGTAAGCGACAGAATTTGTCTTCATATTTTATTTGCAAATCGATTTGCCCAGCTCATTTTAAATGGGAAAGTTGTATTTCAAAACCAGGCGGTAGTAGAAAAGAGTGAATAGCTGATATTTCAAAAGTTAGCAGATGTTTTTATTTGATAACTATCTTCCCTTTTGCTAAATTGAAGTAGATCCGAATAAGTAAAATACAATTTTTAACATTCGTTTCGCATATATATCCATTAAAAGAGTCGCGCGGATAGTATGATTAAGTGAACCCTCCAAACTAAATAACATCGATATATTGCATATACAAACGACCATTATCTGTTCATCAATTTAAAAAAAAGTGTTGATATACGAACGTTAATTAATATCGATTGCAAACAATACAATTTTCATATTTTAAGTGTATAGTCTATAGTGTATTTTAAGTCTTTCAAAGAAGCTGCTGAAAATAAAACGTGCTGACTTTTACCTGCTTTTGTCTGGGTCGTTAAAACTATTTTTTTTGACCAAGCAAAATTTGTACCCAAAAAATGTCTCTTAAAATTAAATAAAAAACAATTTTCCCATTTCTTTAAAAATTATAAAAAACACTTTTAAGCATCAGTTCAATAATTCATTTTGGATTTTATAAAAATGGCTTAAATAAACAGAGCATCTAAGAAAATGGATAAAGCTGTAAGGGTTTTATCTAATATTTGTAAACTCTGAGCTGTGAGCTTTTAAGCCCAAAGTGATGATGAGGATGATATGTTATGAGTATTTTAAGTTTAACGCAGTCATACAGAAGACAGACGTGCAACACTGACGGCAATAAGTTAACAGATAGACAAAAAGATTTAATTTTTTCACAGTATGAATTTCAATTTTCAAATCACTAAAAATAAATTTTATCCCCATATACCGATAAAAATTAAATAATTAGTAAGAACAACAGATCCCTATAGGGAAATCAAAAGTTTATTTTTTTTAATTCGAGAAAGAACTGAAATAAAATAGATACACGATATGTTTACTTAATTAACATGTTCAAATTTCTAATTTTGTATTTTAGAATATATTTATTTAAATTCATTAAAATAAATAAAGTTAGCTCTAAATTTGGCATAATTATGGTGACAAATAAGTATTGCTTAAAAAAGATAATTGGCAACAAAAAATATATCGGCTTTTCAACAATGGTCAAAAGTTATTTTGCTTTTATTGCCACCTCATACTATTTGAATAACATTAAATCTGGGATTTGAAGTAACCAGTTGTGTGTTTCTAGTTCAATATCCCGCAAAAGTTGTATTAGTCCTTTGTAATAGGGAGCGATATCCTTTTGGAGAACAATTGACTAACCGATTAGTCACTTGCCAGATGGAAATGCATGATTATTTAAAGTTTGTGCTAAATAAGTGTTCCGTCGGTTTTAACCAAATCTACACAACTGTCGGACGATATATAACGCCAGAACGTTACAGACCCGCCACCGTACAGTTCAGTTTTCACCACAGATAGAACCTTTAACTGGAATACTTTTGTAAGAAAACCTTCTGATTCTGAATAAAAATAATTTTTATACTTCACCTCTACTGTCACTAGCTACATAACTTAAATGATTTTAAATTAAAAGGAAAGTACCCCGTCCACCTATCAAAGTCTGAATCTGTTCTTCCTTTGAAATTTTTCAATACCTTTGCTGTTGCAATGTTTGCACAAAACATACAAATGCAAGTACCTACATATAAACAAATTGAAGCTCATAGAAATCATTTGCGAAATGTCAAGGTATTCCACATTGAATTTTTAAACAAAAATAAAAATGACTTTCAATTTGACTATCTACGCATAGAACACTAATGAAATTTCAAGAGAAACTGCTCTTTAACAAGGTTTTGGTCGCAGGTTTCTCTTTTTAACAAGAAATATTTAAACATTTTATAGATTTCTTTATTTCTTTCTTTATGAAAAGAAATTATCGCCGTATACCTTGTTGCAATTGGAATGGAAACTGACATGCAGCTCTAGATGCGTACCTCCCTCAAATTGAAATTAATTCATTGAATTGAAAGGGATGTGAGGATGGGTGGAATTAAAATCTGCACAAATTTGTTGAAGGAGCATTCGTTCTGTATAAGCAGGAGCACCCACGGTTTTTAAGAGTGTATAGAGCGGTTCCACTTTAAATTTTCATTATTAATATAACAAGGAGTTATTCATTTTCCACTATGGTTAGGTTCTAAGGATTTAAGAAACTACCCGAGTTTTGTTGTAGGTAATTATGCATCAAACTGGGGTCGAATCGCGTCGTCCGTGAACGAGCATTACGCGACGGAATTTGTTCTTGCTTCACATGTTAAAGCAACTTAATTCCGCTTGTTCACGGACGACGCTGTTCGACACCTGTTCAAATTCATAATTGACACCACGCACAATTTTTCGACTGCACATGAGTGATAATATTTAAATTCAGAGCACCTGCCTACGCAATTATTTATAGTTGCCAATTGAACCCACAGGCAACCACCAGCACGAGGAAGGTGGAACAATATAATTTGCCGTGATTATTCCCACAGCCAAAGGTGTCATCAGAGTTTGAAATTCCTCTCAATTGAATTTGGTGGAAACAATGTTAACATTGTTCGAGCCACTAACAATCATTCACAACTTCCGAGCATGCGAAGGAATCAATCGCAATGTTTACCCCAGCACATACGAAATAATTTCCTTTTACGCTCACTGCACGGAAATTGCTATGTTCAAATTGAACATCATCGCATGAGATGTGCACATTCTACTGGATGGATGGATACACCTCATGGAAATTGGTTTTTCTTATTTCTCTTTCCGATTAATATATGCAGACATTCCCGATTCGAAGAAATTCGAAAATTTCAAGGACTAATATTTTAATTAATGTCCTTCTTGCTTGGGATGGACAACTTTTGCGGTTTATTTGTTTATAATTATCAGCGAAGAGGTTAATAAATGGCTTTTACGTTTAAGAAGCTACTCTCAGTTTATGACTTGATAACGACGTGTAATTACACCCAAAACAAGTAATAAAATATTGCGCTGCAATAAATGAATAAGTAAACAGTCAGATTACACCCCTGGGTGGCAGCACTTTATGCGGCAGCCCTCCGCTACATCCACCCCTACGAAGAAGTGAACGTTTGTATCCTGTGTGGGTGTACATAAAACAGGTAGTGCGTGTATTCTATGGGAGATTTGCACAATTTCATAGAATTTGATTTCAATTTCAATCACGAGTATTCAGAAAAATCAATCGGATTGCAATATTCGTCCGAAAGCTCTGGAGGTCGCAACAAATCGGACGCAAAACCGATTAAAATGTGTTTACAGTTTTCAAAACATGTTTCCAACTGGTGAGATTAGAGGTAGGAAAAAAGTTTCATTGCAACTGGGACAGATTCGACAAAATATCAGAGTCCTTGGGGGCATACCCTTTGATGATAAAGGCAGAGAGAGCATGGCACATGTCGGATATTACAAAATTGTGAATGAATATTTTAGATGGTTGGTTGTGTACCCGTACCCGTACTCTGTATCGCTTTGTTTGGCTAGTAAAGTACAAGACGTTAATTACTTTCCGCATCTGGATGGTTGGGGTTGAAAACTAATCTGCAAATCCCACAGTAATGGCTGAAATTGGGTTTTAGCTATTCAGAGCTGTGGAATAATGGTTCAAGCATTCTCCTGCAAAGACTACCTAATGAGGATGGTAGTTTCCTTTTAGAGTTTTTTTCCACAGGGGTATGGATGAGAGTTTACATCTCTGCTATTTAGCAGCCCATAGAGGATTCATCTGTCATTCATAGTGATGTTGACAATATCAATCAAAACCACCGCCGCATTTGCATTTAATTGATGCAGCTTACTACAAACACAGTGTGGCAATTTAAGGGCAGATTATGGTCGCCATAAAACATCAACAAAACTGTGTTCATAGCATCGTTATAGAGCTTTGTTTTTTTTTTCTAAAAAAATCAATCTCTAGTTGAGAAGTTCAATGAAAGTTGGGTTGGTTTCTCTCTTTATTTCACCTAAGCAAATTCAATTGAACATATCTTGCAACCATTTGATGTCGTGTTTAAGAACAGTATGAGGAGTACCATAAAACTAGACTAAAGCCAATTTTCCGAGCTCGAAATTTTGTATGAAAACAATATTAATCTTTTACTATGTAAATGCATGAAAAAAATTAAAAACCTGTAGGCTATTGCAGATTTCCTTACGAATAACTGCTAGTTTCGATAGTATACGTGCAGAAAATTTGTGGCAGTTCAGAGACGGAATGTCCTCTCTAAACAGACATATATTTTTTGGAGTGTATGGCTCTGCGAGTTTTACTTCTTCAAAAATAGACTACGCTCCCTTTAAAACCACAAAAGACACCAAGATTTATAAGACGAAGTGAACATTTTTCCTAAGCTGACTTTATTGTGGAGAGAGTCTTTTTGAGCGCAATGTCTTCTGACACTGGTAGCCCAGATTTTGCAGAAAAAACAGATTTTCCATTAAAGTTTAGATCCTAAGAGAACTCAGAGGTGACAATCTTAAATGTATAAATAAATAACCTTTTGGGTTTCATAATTCAAAACGTATCTCGAAATTGATTTAACGCAGTTCATTTGTATATTTTTTGAACAGATCTAGCGACTCTCAGACTACTACGGAAAACCATCATTTTTATTGTCAAAATTTAACAAAAACAAAAAGAACTCAAGTCACTGTCATTCTATTCGAGGCAAAATGGAATCTTATAATATACCGATGGTTCCAAGACCACTGAGGGTACGGGACCAGGTAAATACTCCAGCGAGTTGGACCTACATATGGCCATGAGTCTTCCGGACACATGCTGTGCGTTCCTGGCAGAGGTTCTAGCCGTACTCAACGCTTGGGATGAGGTCAATATCTAATGTAAATATCGCCATCTACATTGATAGTCAGACTGCGCTTAGTGTGCTAGAGTCGTAAACAAACCAAGCCTGAACTATAGTTACGGTGCATACCTGGGCGTTGTGATATTGAGGGTAACGTTCTGGCAGGATCTTCTGTAATAATTTAGAGGAGGTTGGGTTCTCAAACAAAATTTAGACCATACTTAAAATCTGTATTGAAATTGAGTAGGCGATTTGGTTTAAGTTTTAACTGTTCCCTGGGAATGACAAGGGGGAGGTTGTGGCGCCTGGTCTTTTGTGATGATCTCACAACCTTACTCAACCAAACTCAACCAGCTTACCATTCTAAGACTGAATTGTTGATACTGATAGCTCAACCTGCAACGCACTTTCAACATCTTAGCATCCCCTTTACCATCTTCTTAAAGTGGGTGACCTTCATTGTTTCGTTCCTTCATCATAAATATTAATAAACGGTTGTTGTATTTTTTGCAGCCTTCAGTATAAAGCACAAAAAAATAGAAAAAAATGCAGTTCAAAGTTTTAACTGATTTTTTTCATTCTTCATACTGAAAACTTAAAGAAAAATACATCAACCGTTAACCGACACGATTTAAAAATTCACCCTCATCCATATTCACCACACTTGCATGATATCGAGCGTGCTTTAACAACAACTGTTGATAAATTTGAATTCATTCCTAAGATCTCTCGCTAGTTGGGGTTCCGTCAAATGTTTGTCGATAATCCCCAAGCTTTTTACAAACTTAAATAGGACTTGTTTATTTTTATGCTCAGTTTTTTAAGTTCTAAAAAAGCCACCTACATTTTTGAAAGCGATAGAAAAGCCTGTTAAAGTTTATACAACAAGCTCAACAGTTCTTTCGCAATCTATCTTTGAATCTGAAATACAAAAAGCACTCAACTGTGCCTCCTCGCGTTCCTGCGCATGCACATGTCAGCAGACATTTTCGAGAAATTCAGCACCATCAGCAACTGAACGAAATGTCTGCGAAATGTTCACCTACAGAGCTTTTCTCTGCTCATTCCAAAAAGAAAAACGTTTGACAATAACAATACCAAGAACGTGCAATTTAAAAGTCTAAGCAACCATCCCTGGAGACAAGAATGCCATCAAACTTATGGCTGTGTGTAGGGTAATTAATTTACAGAGGCAAATCGATTTAATCGATGATTATACGATAAACTATACGAAGTGTCAAAATGATAAAAGCTTTATCTGTCAAATCGCCAATTCGCCCCAATGCAAAGCGCATGAGAAAGAGCTAAATGCGAGAGCTTGCAATTTACACTTCCAATCTTACGTACCGTTCTGCGTCAGATAGTTGTCGTAGGTTTGTTTCTGCCCATGACGGTGGGGGTTGGGACTGGGAGTTTCCCACCTCGTGTTGCTCTTCCTATAAATAAAGTTATTTTAATGTTAATAACCTGTGGTGATGGGGCTCGAAAGTGTAAAGGAGGTGTCTATTTAAAAGCTCTTCAACATGTTGTTATTTACGCAATGCTGTATGTAGGCATTAGGTTTGCATGTATAATGCATGTGGAGGGAAACCGTTGTGAAGAAAAGAGATTTGGCGTTTGAATAATTCATTTGACAATTTAAGACATGAATGATTGTTTCTGAAATTGAATACCAACTTGAATGCGCTAAACACGGCAGAGGTAATTGTGCAATAGTGTGATAGGAGTACTTATCAATTAGTTAAGGATACGTCTTTCTTGATTTGATCGCACGCCTGGGCAATATTTTTAATGCATTGATGATTCCCATGTGATGGCATCACTTAGCCTTAGGAGCAAATCTTAAATCTCAATTACCTACTGATAATGGAATACATTTTCCCAAGGCAAGTTTTATAGACATGCGAAACAGAAAACCACATTTGGAAATGATGATCCTAAGGGCTGTAATTTGGTTTAAAGATGCCGATGCCGATGCGTCGTAAATAAGAGTTACACAATAGGTAGTAGTAGATTCGAATAGAAACGTTTTTCTGGGTAGAATTGACAGCCATAATTACTCTCACGCCAAATCCTCAATCAACTTACAATACACTCGAACATGGTCAGTACAAAATCCATTTATTTAACGCTACACGCTACTTTGTTTACAGAGCATTGCCCTCTTTTTATTAGACAGTGGTGATTATTATGACATGTTAGTGCCAGCAACTGCGGTGTAACATTTTTGATGTCAAAGTTTGTAGAAAACCAGTCATTAACGTCAAGTCAACCCCACCGATTATTCCCTGAGGAATTTTTGAAATGGGATCAAAAAGAAAAAAAATTAAAACCACGAAAAGTTTTCGCGGTTTTTGTGGTCGGTTACCTAGTAAAACCTGAAATTACTTTTTGTCATTGTCACTGACAAACAACATCAATTATAGTACTTTGATTATTTTAAGCAAAAGTTTATAATTGATGCATTTACTTTGTTTGGAATTATAGCAAGTGGTTGCTATTTTTATAGCAACCTTTTTGTAGACATCATTAAGGATATGAAGGATAACATTTCACAATTTTCGTGGCAATAAAATACTTAACTAATCTTTTGCGTAATAATTCCCATTTTGTTTTTCTATTCCAGGTATGTTATTGTTTAATATAAGAGTCATCGTCATCTCTGTTATGAATTTGTGCGATTACAATCTACTACAATCGAATACTCATGATTCCTTGTTTTCTTGTTAAAAAAACAACCTTGGCAGCTCGTCGAGAACTTGCAAAATGACGCAGGTATTTCTTGTAACGTATCTGCGCAGAGTACGAGAAAATGCATTCCACTTATGGTTGTGGTGCGACTGTTAGTACAAAACAACAAAATCTTGCACACATGTTTCTTCTTTCCACTATGTTTCTTACTCGCAAAGAGAACTGAAATGTTATTCTTGTATTTCCTTCATTCATGTAGTCTTCAATTAAAGTACATTTGCATTTCTGATCAAATTGCATTGGCTTATGGCTTAAAATTACTAAATTGTACTAGACGCAATAAATGTGATAGTTTATGGCTTACTTATCAGGAACTTATTCTTCATAGCTTTCCTCTTTCGCATGATATTTTGCTAGATTTGCAGGTATTAGATTCCGCAAAAATCCGGCGGAGAGTTTCATAATAAACTGTCAAATTGCAAACATGACTCTTCTCTTCTCATAGAGCATCCGTCTCTTAACATTGATAGGGAAGCCAAATTCTGTCCAATTGTTGTCAACGCCAATTCAATGTAAGTACTGCCGAATAGGTATTGCATCCGCTTACGGCTAAAAACAATTAAAGTGTACTAGATGCGAATAATAAAAGGCATACGACTTATGCTTTGGAAAATAATTAAATAAAACCACCAACCGTTGTCAATTTATCTGTTTTTTTTTTTAAGCTTGAACAATGCATGGATAGTTCGAAGCAATATATTGTTCAATTGTTCATCACTGCTCCAATCTTTGATGGATAGTTCGAAGCATTATATTGTTCATCACTGCTCCAATCTTTGATTATATTTGCGCTGTATGGTGGAAGGAAAGAGGTTATCCATATTTTCGGGTAGTTCTCGCACTGAAAATGCTCCTCTATTGAGAAAAGGGGATTTAGGCCGAAATCAGGATCATTCCAAGTGTTTAAGGGCCTGATTGGCAGAATCTTGACGCAATCTGTGATCGTCTGGCCTTAGCTTTTAGGATGACGCGACTTAGTGAAGATGTAGGAACCAATCCCTGCACGAAAATCTCCAATGCCAAGCACTGAAATCGCCAGATTTGGCTCATTTGCGATAAGGGCCGTTGCATTTGGCATAGCGCCCTCCCTTTGCGCATTTTGTTGTCTTGTTTGTCTTGTTAGTTTCTAAATTATCCGTAAAGCGACGCGCGTGTTGACTATGGATTATGTGAAGGTGACAGCGACCCAATTCAACACGCAATTGGTAATCTTTTTAAACAATGGGGACGTTCAAGTATCTAGTTTAGTAAGTCTGACAGCTGACTGAATTGATGTATATCAATTTTACTAAGTGACTAAGTACTAAGTTGACAGTCCGCATATGTGTGGTTGACGTAGGAAAAGTTCCGTTCCCGACCAATCTAGTCGACTTAAGACAACAAAGTTTTTGAATGTACCATATTTCTTAGCCGCAAGCGTTACTCAATATGTTGACATCTGCAAGTGACAGAAGCAAAATGAATTACAATGGGAGCGTTCAAGAATCAAGCTTAGTAAGTCTGACACCTGGTGAGTTAATGTGTCTCAGTTTTGATTGGCCTGAAGAATGTAGTTGACATTTCATATATATGCAGCTGACGTATCGACTATCTAGTTTTTGCATTTAGGTTACATCTACATCTTTTAGCTTGCCCAAAGGATTTCCGCTTAAAATAACTGAATTCTACTAACTGTCATAAGTTGCGCCTTCAGACCTACAGATGTTGGTTTTTTTTTGTGAGTTAACACTGTATAGAATATATTTTGCGGTACTTACCCTAATGTCATTGCAAAATTGGAAATAGCTGTGACAACTAAACTAGGTATACAAACTTTTATGGGCATTTTCTCTTCACCTGTCAAACAACAAACGAAAACGATACAGCTTTGATTTTGTCCTTGCTTTAAATTTGCTGCCGTCACTAAATTCAAGGACTTGATTTAAAAAAAACACACACTCACACACATTTGGTTTGAGATTTTCGTCTTGATGCCGGTAGCTCTATTTTTAACGAAAGTATACCTAGTCTTCCTCTTCGTTTGAAAGAAATCGCCGAATCCGCCACTGCCACTCACCATCGCACCGTCCTTCCTCGGGTGCACTGTTTCCGTTTCGTGCCCGTACTATAAACACCATCCTTCGACGAGTTGCGCATTATAATACCTCTCCATTTGCAAAACTCAAGTATAGTGACTTGAAAACTTTGCCCTGAGCTTCTGCAGAGATTGCCTTAGCTTTCCAGTAAAAATGTATTGCTTCTGCAAGTCCCGATGTCACTTGTGTTGTGTACCACTCTTTCGATTTGTTTGCTGTTATCACAGCTTCTTCTCAAACCGCAGTTCTGCGCACGTATACTGTTGCTCCACCGACCATGGACATACCTAATAAGTTCGTGTGCCTGTTCAGCCCCACGTAGTTGGCCATAGCGATAGCACACTCTTCATCATATATAAATGTGGTAGCTGGTTGGTAGGTATTCCCAGGCTATTTATACCGATACACGGTAGTCGCTTATTATCATAGACGATGACGCTCGCTCTCGCTAAAGTGTTTTGACACCATACCAACCTCCTCCTCCACTCCGTCCAAGTCCGAGTCTTCTTCTTCCAGTTTATCGTCGCGTTTTATTTTTTTTATTTTTTTGTCTTTATACCTAGTTTCTCTCCACTTTTGTGTGGCGAATTCTTCTTCTTGGGCGAGTTTATAATGCGTGTTGGGTGCGCTCTCCGCCTCTACGCTCGAACGCGCTTTTGATTATTATTTGTCGCATTGTTGCTGGATTCTGTGTGTTTGTTGTTGTTGTGATGACGGAAATATATATACATAGCTATGTGTGGACGAGATATATTTTTGTCTAGCTCGCGCTCTGTGAATTGACTGTGTACAGCTTCTCATTTTTTTTTTTTTGCTATTTCTGGCAAAGCGCGCTTTATACACATCCATCTCTATGTGTACCTACTCGTGTATGTGGGTCTATTTTGCCCGCTGCTGCTGCTCGGCAAGTAGCTTTTCAGCATAGACAGCTAAAAGTTCAGTGTGTGACATTTACGTAGAACACATCTCTCAAAATGGCGTCGTCGTTGTTGTATCGTTTTCGTTGTGGAAATCTAAACAGTGAATCAATTAATAAAAAATCCAAATAGACAAAAACCATTAGTTTCATCAGTAATTCCGCTGATCCAGTGAATTTCCGTACAAGAAAGACCAACAAGACCGCAAATAAAAAAAAAATCTCTCGCTCTCTCTCATCCAGAAGCGCGATGTTGTAGAAAAACCTTCTTCTCAAAAGAACAACGAGCGTGTACCTAGTTTTTTTTTTCTTTTTCTATTATTCTCTACTGTTAAAGAAGAAAATCTCAAAATTCGTATCTGTCGCAGCGCATTTTGTTTCGACTGTATTACCACGAAAATTGGACGATAATAATGTAAATAAATATTACCTAATATGTTACGGCATTGTTAGAGTTTTAAAAAGTTCTAACCGCGGAGCAGAAATGCTTCCCGAGGGGTGATTGTATTTGTTTGCAACTCGGTGGTGTGTGCATTTTGAAATGTTTTGGTCGATTTAGTTAACAGGGAAAATTTTTGTACACTCCCTTTGATGAGTTCTGTCAGTGCATTTACACGCCGATTCCGATTCACGCACTTAAAACCTAACAAGTAGGTACACACATCTCGTTCGGAACAATATTGCGGAGGAGATTCGTTTTTCCTTTTTTTTCTCTTTATATCGCCTCCTCTGTCGTCCTCCCCTTCGTTGGGTGTAAAGAAACGTATGCTGCATTGTGTATACCAACCCCCCAAAGACGATTCTCCATTCAGATTCTGCTTTCCAAATCGATTTGATCTGATTTTTCGTGTGTTTTTTTTTTTTCATTCGGCATTTCGTGCAGTCGCAGAGCTGTATCTACACACAGTTCGACGTCACACCGCTTATCTGGGTTGATAGAGAGTAAATAAAAATAAACTAGTTTGTTCCATTTCATAAATTATTTATAGTGGTTTCCACAAATGAGGCAAACTAGCAGAGAGATAGTAGAGAAAAACTATACAAAACCGGGATTCAATTGAAAAGCGCGTAACTACAACAACAAAAAAAGACTTGATATAAAAGAAAAAAAACCGTCTTCCACATCGTCGCCTCGTCGGTCGCGAGAGAGAGAAATCCGAACCAGCTCTATAACCTATAACCACAGACGGTGACTTGAAATAGAAATGCAATTTCCATGTGCAGAGTTAAACGTTGCGCTCGGATATAGTACGAGTATCTAAAATCTAAATCTAAATTAATACCAATTGACTGCGTGTGTGTGTGTTGTGTGTGTTGGACAGTTATTCGATCTGATTTATCTTCTATGTGTATACCTACATAAAGTGATTTAAATTGTTGCACTAAGTACGAGTATGTGTGAAAAAAAGCAACACCCACTCCATCTGTACGTAATGGTTCGAAGTACATGACAGGCCTTCCATTTGTCATCATCGTCGTCGACCGTCGACGTCGTTAAAGAGTCCAAAAATAAAAAGTAAAAAAGTTATCACCGCCGACGAAGCAGATAACAAGTGCAATATTTATATTTAAATTATCTACAATCGCCACATCTAAATTGTTAAGCAGTGTGGCCGAGTTGCTGCATTGCAAGAAACCTCTTTAAAACATAAAAGAAAAGGTTTTTGTTTAGTTTTAATTTTTTTGCGAAAAGAGATTTAAAGCAACTGCCATTTGAGACGTTATTGTTGTTGTTATTGTTTATTATTATCATCATCATCGTTGTTGTTGTTGTTGTTGCTGTTGGTGTGCCAAATGAATAATATTTACGAATTAAAGAACAAGAGAAGATGAAAAATTTTAGCAGCAGTAAACGAAAACAAAAATCGACAAGAAAAAAGAAAAAAATTCTGTTGGCAATTAATGTGATCGTTTTCGTGCTATGAAGTGTTGCTGTTGTCATTTGATCAGAAATTTGATAACTATGTAGGTATATTTATTGTCATTCTATACACACATACACATATAAATAATAAATTTCATTATACACATATTGCGTATGGATTTTTAAAACCG
This sequence comes from Cheilosia pagana, assembly GCA_936431705.1. Taxonomy (NCBI): domain Eukaryota; kingdom Metazoa; phylum Arthropoda; class Insecta; order Diptera; family Syrphidae; genus Cheilosia; species Cheilosia pagana. The sequence continues at coordinate 30,335,265 of OW386168.1, read as the reverse complement.
AAACAAACATATATTTCCTTCTTTATACAATGTTAATTTATTATTTTAGTTATATAGCTTTTATTAATGTTATCGATCCCCTTCACCATAAAACATTTATATATTATATACGAAATGTTATTTGACATTGTTCTTTTTTTCTTCTTATTCACCGTTTTACTCTTCTTTTTAAGTGTCACTATCCCTGTGAATGTCAAAACTTGTAAGTTACCTACGTTAAAGAATAGGTACTTCCTTCAGACTCTTTTATTCTTATTTTAAATCTGTCAGTAGCTCTGTTTATACCAACAATGGTTATATAGTTGCTAGTATTGGATGTTGTTATTGCATGTGCACATTCGGAAAAGGGGTTGAAAGCTGGACGAGTTGGACATTTAATAATGAAAACCAGCTGTCAAAATGTGACCATTGTGATTGGTGGTTTTTCTCCTCGTGTTTTATTATGTAATAGCTTACTTACTTAAGATGGCCTCAACCAACAAGCGTCTCTAGCCAGCGCGATCTTTAGCTAGCCGTCTCTAGTTTTGCACGCTTAGTTGGTTAAGGTCCCCTTCCACTTGCGTGCGCCACCTGAGTCGCGGTCTTCCTCTACTGCGCCTTCCCTCGGATGTGGAATGGAAGATTTTCCAGGCCAAAGCATTCGTGTCCATTATTTAATAGCTGAAGTTCAATATTTCGTTAAGTCGGTCGTGCTTCGTATTTCACATATCGCACTTTTTTGGTCGCAAATTTCAAGAACATCAAATGATTCCCTAAACAGCAGTATTGTAAAACCCGCGAGCAAAATAGACACCCATTCCATCTTGTTTTTACGCTCCAGACTATACTTGTAGTAAAATCAAAACGTACGAATGAATTTTGTGTACCTATATGATCCTCTTCGCTCTACACGTCAAACGCTGAACGGAGTAGGTATTGACATAGAGGGCGCTTTTAACAACGGCCATACCGAATTGATCTGGGAATACGTGTCGATGTCATTTCATGGATTATTTCAATGCATTAAACGGGGGGTTGATCTTGATCTTGATCTGAGGAAATCCTTTCAAGACCTAGCAGTGATGGCATCAAGGTCGTTAATGCGGAAGGCCTGGTCATTTTAATATCAGGAAAGTTTTCGGATGTGATAAGAGGCTGGGCGTTAACCCAAGTAAAACTGAACTGATACTTTTCAACACCAAAACAACAACCTTCGAGGGGGCTAAATAATCAATATATTTCTCTACCCGCCATTGCCACATATTTTGGAGCCATCCGCAACCCTAAGTAACTGAAAGTCTTATATCGAATACCTTCATTGAGTGCAGAAGGCAAGAAACTTTCACCTAGAAGTGGGGACTTTAACCAAGAATGTTTCTTTAGATGTACACAGCAATAGTGCACCCCATCCTCACCACCATTCTTGGTATGGTAGCCCGCCCCAAGTATAGCTTACAACATCACCAAATTATACAGAGTCCATAACCACTGGAATTGGAACCAAGGGGCCCTACGATCTACCGAGTTGCTCAATTTGTAATATTCTGGCTGTAATGTGATTCTGGAAACATTTAAGCGTGCAGGGCAATTAGATTGAGAGATCCAATTGCTGGTCCGAAAGGCCCATTCCGTCAAGATCGGAATACATTCTCAAAAGAATTTTAACAGCCATCTGCACCGATTCTTCTTAAATGAACTTAAGACTGGGAGCGGTCGTATTCTCAACAGCCTTACACATTTCGAAAGCCTTTTGCTGACCTAACGCAGAGAGCATTTTCCAAGCAGAAGTCCTGGCGATCAGCGAGGCAATGTACACTGCTTCTGAACCAAGCGACACCCAGCTGTCTTCGTCGAAAGCTTGAGCTCGATTAAAGATCTCAATTTAACCGGGTGACTGTAGAACGACACTAAAATAAAACCAGACACCGGGCATCATCAAATTCCACAGGCTAAATTTGAACCTTTCTGTTTTTCGGCTACCCCCGTAAGTTGTGACCCCAAATCAATTGAATTTAAAATGTCGAACAAAACATAACGTCTGAGTTGGTACAAGCAAACATTTTAAATTCGATTTTAAACAATCTGACCTTAATAATCGAAAACTGCAATCGATAAAATGAAGTTTGTGCGATTGTGGTTTGAGTTGGAGAATTGAATTGACCTGAATTTTAGAAGTAATTTCGAAAAAACTTAACCGGCTTTTATTATCATGATAGCTTCTTGTTTGCAAAGCTAATAATTGTTCTCAAAACCATAGCATATCATAGAATTAAGCGATTTAAATTGTTAATTCCTTGTGATGAATAGCCAAATTAATAATCCATTAAAAGTCATGTTCAAAATTGTGTTTAACAAAGTTTACGATAAGCTCAATGTGATAACAAATTAGTTATTTATACATTATTGTTACCAGATCCATGTAACTTGATTGATAATCAACGATTTTCCTAGGGTTAAACTTCAACTTTTTCTATTGCAAGTGAAAGAAGCAGCATTACATAACTATCATTTTTTTAAACATCTTCAGCCTTATTCATAACATTTAATTAAAACTGAATTAAGTCTAATTTCAGTTTAATTTCATAAACTTTTTTGAAAGATAATTCACTCTTAATCAACTGTCAAAAAATTAAATGCCTACATTCGCATTCACCGGTGAACTAACTTTCGTTTTATCTGTTACCACAATCAAATAAGATAGTGGATACATTTTCGAATTATTTAGATAATTCTAATATTTTATGTAATCAAATCGGTAACCAAAGGCGATTAAAGTATTTTCGTAGATTTAGGACGACAGCGCAGATATTCATGGGTTCAGTCAACCCACTCTAAGACGAATATGCTCGAAAGTTTTAAATACATTTGCCTCGAAAAGGTCATTTGTTTAATTTGTGCGGTTATTTTTCCTTAATTTAAAAATTGATTGTCATGGTTTCATATTTTTTGAATTTATTTTAACTGTCAAAATGTCAAAACTCAAAAATAACACAGAAGTAGGAAAGTGCTGCCAGATTTTCGGAGTAGTTCTGCTTAATTAACTAATTAGCTACTACCTGGCAAAATTATTTTTATGAATAAACATTTTCGACGACGTGATTAAAGTCAAATTAAGTCATTTAACGTGAGTTAGTGGAGACACTGATAATCTATTGATTAAGGGAATCTAATAAATAAGGCTGCTGATCTTGTGCAAAACTCCTCCTTAAAGCAGATAACACAAAGTGAGTTTTGGAAAAATTCTAAACCGAAAAATATCAGGAAATTTTACAAAACGTCACAGGTTGTCTCACTAACGAAGACGCATCTAATGATTTCTGAATACGTGCTGAATGAGTTGTATTGTAACTCAATGGATTAATTGGTGTTGCCACTTATAGACTGCAGGAGACGGATCATTTACGCAGTAGATTTTTAGTTCTACGTTTTGTTCTAAAAGGTTCTTTATCACAGCAGACTCACAATTCGAAAACGAAAAATAGTAAGCAAATAGTGAATTATACTTCTTTTGCATCTAAAGTTGATTCCCGCATTCCGACAAGAAACACAATTCGCCTTAAAATTTCGGTTAGACATTTGACGTCTCGTATTAGCAGAACAGTTTAGAGGGAGGATGCTTGTACCAAAGCAGTTAAATCTATTAAATCACTAGTACTGAAGTTGAGTCAAAAAAAAAAAACATTAATATTCTTAACTTACTGTCCTTTTATTTGTAAAAAAAGGCTGTAATAGTTCTCTTCGAGGCACTCTTCCATATACGACACATTTAATTTGCATGACAGTAGACATTTTCTATAAATCGAAACCTGTTATTTTCTTTATTTCATTTAGCTTACTTGCAATAATAAATAAAGTCCGTTTCCAAGAGTGTTTCCTTTGCCGACGCTTTTTTCATAACAATTATATAAATGCTGCCAATTTGTTTTTACACATTTTTTATTTGTAGCAGATTGCATTTTTATTATATACCTAATCATCTCTTATCATTATAAGCCAATAGCCAATATGCTATAGTTTAACTCCATCTATCCATTAAATTTAATAAATCTCTATAAAACGAAAATTGTATTTGAAAAACATGAGCTGATAAAATTGAAGGTGCAAACTAACAGTTGGTACTACTGCAAGTTTTTTGCTTTTTTCTTATATTTTTTAATTAATTACAAAATTTTGTATACACATTTTAAATTATCTGACTGACCTTGCAATTGTCGTCGTTTTTGCAACCACTGTTGAGTAATCAAACCTCTTATCGATCGACCATTACATTTTCTAAAATTTACTGAGAGTAGTGATTGTTTAAATTAAACATCTAAAATCACTATCAATACTAAATGTTAATTATTATTGTAGCAACTAGTTCCGACCATTAGCTCGTATTTAACACTAGAGGCAATCTCACCGAGCGAAGTTGGTTGTAATTTCTTTTGTAATTTTTCTTGGTAAAAACCAACGTCGCCATTGTTCTGCAGTCTCTTTAAGCCACTAGCCACATGTATTTAATAAAATAAAATTATTAAAAAATAGTAACGTAAAATAAAGAGTTTAATTTTGCTTCCACACCCAAACAGTGATCCTAATTCTGCTGAATCGTGAATCCAGATTGTCTTTGTCAGTTAAAAAGTTCCATCTCACACTGCTATGAACTCATTTTTGAAAACGCTGTTCAAAGTTGAATCTATAGCGAAAACTTACGCGCCTGCACTTTGTCATGCATAAGTAAAGCGGAGCATCCTTCGACATAAATGTCAAATTGCAATGTCATTAGTAGTCCCGGACTGGTTGTGTGACTAGCAATAATGTGGAAGGAAGTTGTGTGCACGCGTCGTAGGAGGTGGTATTGTTTACGCGAGTTTTTATAGTTTTTAACTACAGTTAGATGAGAGTATACTCCCTTTTGCGGTAGAGTGTGGATAAATAAAGTAACAATGACGATTTGCACTAATTAAATAATGTCCTTGACAGTGTGTACGGTGTGGTAAAAGTGTTGAAAAGTTCCGTGTTTCAATTATTGCAAGCAACTTTGTCCAATGACACAAACACTATTTTTGGTTGGAATTGTAGCTTTTTTGACATCACTTGACCTCATTTCTTCTATGGGTAAGTTAGTTGTTATTCGCTTTATTCCAATTTCTACTGCAAGTTAAGTAATATAGTAAAGCCCGTGGTCGAAATTCGACCAATTTTGTCTGTAGATAAAATAACAAAAGCCAACTTGTTTTTTTTAAATAATTTATTTATTATTTATTTTAATTTATTTATATGCTAAATCTTAATTCGTATACCTTTCCGCTGAAACAAGAATGGAAAAGACCAAAATATGAATGTTCGTTTCCATAGTAACATCTCGTAGATAACTCTGCAATGCCCCTGAAATAAAATTTTATGATTGCTTACTTTTAGGGGTAATTAAATTGCATACCTTTATGGGTTTATGAGACTCTCCAACAGGTTCTTATCTAAGATTATTAAATTCGTTACTATGGAAACATGACGGTGACAAATTGATTGGCAACAAAATGCTTTCGATTAACTGCTAAGCATTTTGTATAGGGAATTCTTAACTTCATTTTTTTACCAGTCTTAATGGCGACATATACCTAAGATTTTTTGTTTCTGCACATCTATGCCACAGAACCTTTTGAATGATATAAGTTTCATTCTCTTCATTTCATGATAAATACTTAAAAAGTGTACGGAAACTTTTGATATTTACGTATTAATATAGTTATACATGGCTTAGTTTTAAGGGTGTTTTACTAATGAACGGCTAAAATATACAAGAGAAGCCCTTGTCGTATAATGTTTATCAAATATAGATATATAGTGGAAGGAAATCTTCCTCAAAATCTGTTTCGTCGTATTGCTTGTCATTTTGACAGTTAAAAAGCAAAGAAATAACGCAACTAAAATGATTTATGTTTCCAAAACTTCTAAAAATCTTGAAAGCTCAAAAATTATTCGTTTCGAGTTCCATTTTCTATAAATTCAGACCAGACAGTGCCCAGGGTGAAAACCCGTAATAATTTCGCAAGGCCTTAATCCAGCTTAAGCCAAAGTGCATTAGTATAAGTTTGAATGAGCGTAAGTGGATTTTCCCCCTTTTTGTCACAATCTTATGCCCACATTGTTCTATTACAGCTCAGATTGTGTTGCCGATTGCTCTTAATTCTAGGACCGCTTTTGAACCTATTAATTAGACAGAGTGTAAGTATGTCTTTTGCTGCACCAAAAATTCCCCAAAATCATATAAATGATTCTCGGTGCAGAACTTGAAAAATAACTCTTGCCAATCGCTGTTTCTTTGGGCTGAGAAGCCTATCGTAGTAGCAGAATCGTATTTCAAACAACTGGGGAGATTCTGAAGGTTGAAGTCTATCTAACCCGAAGAAAGACATCCTCAGTCGCTTTGAGAGAAAGATTCTTCGTAAAAAAGTCAGTCTCTTTTGCGTTGACGGGCTTTGGAGCGAAATATAACGAGCCGTATGACATCTAGCTGGTCAAAAAATTGCCAATCAGTTTTTAAAGATGGCTATGAGATAAAGTACGAATCAACGCGAATGCTCCGGCCCGTAAAGGTTTCGAGTTCGACTCGGAGGGAAAACACACTCAAGGAAGATTTCAAATTAGGTGTAGTGGCGTGTACAAGTAAAAGGAAACCTCAACCGACTGGAGGCAGTTAGCTAACTGGAAAGGCTTGCTAGGTGAGGCCCGACCTGTAGATCCACCTTTGTTAGTAGGTAAGTGAGTATGTAAATGCCATAGACTTAAGGAATAGAATGAAATTTAAATAAAATAGTTTGGCCTAAGTTTAGTTAAAACTAATATTTAAAAAATGAAATTATACAAAGTTACTGCTTTAAATTTGCGCATTAAAGTTCTTTCTCTGTCAAAAATCATTTTTGGGTAGCTTTGGGGCGAATCACCAGAATTATTCACGGACGACGATTTTTTCCCACTTTACAAGTGTTACAGTTCATTGTGTAATGAACACAATTCATCTGCCAGCTGATAGACAAGTTGCTTGTCACTTGAAACAGTGTTGCCAATTTAAAAACTCAACCTTTTATTTGCTCAGTGCGTGAAATTTTGCTAAATAAGTTCCATAAAACGTTGCAAATAAAAAAGCTATATTTAAACGCCGTCTATCCGCACGCAAATTACCTATTTCAATTTGCAATTAATTAATGTCCCGCACGTATATACCTAAACAATTAATATACCCAAAGATAAAAGCCAAAAAAGCCCACTTACAAAATTCAAAGGAAAAAATTTGGCATTTAAGTCAAAGTCACTTTTATTCTATGAATAGAATTTTTAAATCATCCTGTAATTAATTTATTCCACGCGTACAATAATTGCAAACGACATTTCAAAAACAAAACGCCAAAAAATAGAAAAAAAAATATGTACAAACAAAAAATTAAAATCAAAGTCCATCTTCCTGTTTTATACATAGATATAGATATAGGTATAGGTAGATAGATATTAAAATCTTCCCACGTTACTTGGTTGCTTACTTTCATCTTACTTACAGAGAATTCCTTGGATGTGCGCAGGGAAACAAAAATTCTTTCATTACTATATAATATATCCGTATAGACTATAGAAATAAGTCAGTAAGGAATTTACGGAACTTTATTTGTTATTAGAATATTAAAAGAATTCGAACAAAAGCAATTATCCTGCGCGTTAATATCTGCATTTGCCTTCGTAATAACACCAAGAAGGACACGAATAGTACGAATAAAATATATAAGCTTTTGACGAGGTTGTGCTGGGGTATTCTCTTCGTGTTTTTTTTTCTTCTCTTTTTCGTTTTTTATTATTCCAATGACCTCTCAAGCAAGCAATGACATTTTGTCCTAGTTGATTTCTTAAAGTCGGAGTCGACGTTGTCGTCGTCTATATGGGTTTGTCGGTATCATGTCCAGTGTTTAGTTTGGTCGTTAGCTATAAGACAAACTAGGTGAATGGTTGTGGAAGTAAAGTTGCAAACACGATAACATCATTACCGTTGTCGTTGAGTTTTTATTTACACGGTCATCTGTGACGTTGTTATGCTACAAAGAAATGTATGTATAGTTTTATGAACGCATCATAGTCGGCGCAACATTATTGTTTAACTGTGGTTTCAGCCAGGGAAGTTTTGAAAGATTGTTTTAGTGTGGTCGGATAACAAATGAGCATGCATAAGGAATCTGACATGGAATTAATGGAAATGGGTGAAGTAAAACTACTTTGTAAGAACTTTTGCGAGATTAAATGAAGCCAATAAATAAAAGGTTGTATGCATAGGTATGTGTTTGTGTGTGCCTAGGTTCATTTATAAAGATTGTGTCTTTTGGAAAAGTGTTTTGAAGTGGAGGCACGCAACTGTATTTATTATTAAAATGGACGGCTGAAAGTTGAGTTTCAAGAGAATTTAAATCCGCCAGACGGATGTAATTCGTCAATTATTTATAGTTGATGCTGATGGAAGCTAAAGACTTGGTCGCAATCACCACAGTGCTGATGTTCTAGCAAAGGACTAATCGACATTAAAGTTAAATGACGACAAGAGCTTCAGAGAGAGATTTATCAACGAAAGTGGTCGTTACGGATATTTTGTAGTGAAAATTGAATCGAAAGTCCGGCAGGGACTTGTCAATTTAAGCGCTGTTTTGAGACAATGGTGGCCGGATGTCAAACAAGTACCTACTACTAAATATGTAAGCGAAAGATGGCAGAACAAAGCAGATGAGAACTGAGAGAACTGAGTCGGCGAGCACAAGAAGGGAGCGCCATCTGTTGGTTTCTTGTTAGAACTGCTGTTTTTGCGAATTCGCTTGCATTATTGAGGAGAACTTTCTTTTTTTTATGGAAAATCTTTTAGTGGAATATCACTACAGTGTCAGCTTAACCCATTTCTACCGTGTGTTTTTTTATGGTTTGGGACTGTATTTAGCGAAAACTTTTACATTGTAGTTGTTTGTGGGGTTTCTGTATTGACATCAAAGTTTGCGAGAAGAACTTATGAGAAGAATAAGGACAAAAGAAAAGTCAGAAAAAGCTTTAAATTTACAAATTTTAAATCTTCTTCTCTTGAATAGTTTCTTTTAATACAAACTGTGGTATTTCAATTGTACCACGTAATTAAAACAATCAAAAGGACTTTCCACTTTATATTACTTTACAATTTATTTGCTCCAACACTTTTAAGACTACTTATTCTACTGACTTAAAATGCTAGGAAAAGTATGCAATGAAAACTTCGTTCAGGAAACCCAGCTTAACAAATTAACGAAAGAAAACTTGGTGTGTTCAGCGATAAGGAATTTCGTATGACCGGTGCTACTAAACACTACAAAACTAAATGATGCTACAATGACAGATGAACCTTGTCCAACGCCACTTAAAACTCTAGAAAAAAAAGTGAACTTTTATTTTCATGGTGCCCGAAGCTGAAATTTGAACTTAATTCATTTAAAGGACATTTAAAAACATAAAAAATTTCCATTCTACCGTTTTTTCCATATATTTTTGAAAGCTTTACATGTTGAATTTGCATCGAAATTATTTGTTTATGCATTCTCTAAACAATCGAAATGAGAAATTATTCTACGTGTGTGTGGTCAGGTGTTTGTATTCAACTTTAGGGGAAATCTAGTCCACTCCGACGGCGTAGGGGGCCTTAGGTTTGCATTTAACGTTAACGATACGGGAGAGATTTAGTTTTTTTTTTAAGTTTTTCTTAAGAGTCCGAAAAAGCTTAAGGCATGCCTACTTTTTAGGACCAATGTATATTTTTTTATAACTTTCTGTTTTAAATTTGGCTGTTACTTAAATTAGACTTAATCCATACAAAGAAAAGGAATACAACACTTCCTCCATGATCGTGATAGTTCGGTTCTGGGATGGTGGCCGCACATTCAAAGCACTGTGTGTGTCACGTATTCTTTGTTTAAGCAGAACGAAAGGATGCATACCAGATTCTGGAATCTGCCCTCGATTTAGCGTGAGTAAAACTAGTTTTCGTTAAGTTTAACGAACACCTATTACACCACTCATACAAACAGGGGTATCGCAAATAAATTCTAATGGAAATGTTTCCCTTGTCAGCAATGTAAATCAGATTTCTTCTTTTCTCTTCGCTTCTTCTCTATCTCTATCTTTTCTCTTCTCTATCTCTATCTCTACATATAATAAAACTGTAGAATCAGATATGCCTGACCACGCATCACGCATAAACTACTGAACGGATTTTAATGAAACTTGACATAGTGATTGCTTATGTTCTGGGTCGGGACTTAGGATACTTTAAATAGTCAAAAAACTTTATATCTGCAATGAAAATTCTAATTATACAGAACTACCTCTTATCGGATTGAAAAATAAAAAATAGATGAATTTAGTAAATTTTCCCCTGAATCGTTTAAGATATAAAACATCCCCCTGCGTTGTCCTGAAGCTGAGGAATATTCAAAACAATTATACAAAACATCGCTCAAAAATTTGTCCTTCAGTGGATACCACTGCCAGTAGACATGCAGCAGTCAGTATCGTTGCAGTAGTGTGTGGGTGATTATACGAGTATGTTTTGCACTTCAATGGGCAGTCGTCTCTTTTCAGCGCACACATTCAGGTTGAACACATTTTGAGGTATTTTCATTGGGAAAAGTTTGGAAATGGGCTGGTGGGATTCGTGAGTGAAGTTGTTTTATTCGTGTTGCTTCCTTTTCGTCGACATTTGAGGTGGGTAAGAGGGAAATAACAGAACTACAGAACTTTGCGTAAATCTTTTCTCTGAGACTTTTTAGTAGGAATCGAAACTGTGTTTTTATTGTAAAGAACTACTATTTTGAAGCCGTCTCAAGTAGTAATAATTGGTTACTCTTTGTGTGACAGAAAAACACTATTGTACCTATGTAAACAAAATAAATACTGCAGGGGATTTAAGTAAAATCGCTATATCGGATATTCGTTATACTGGAAGTCTACTGTGCTTATCGTCAGTTTTCAATATATCTGGGGAGAATCAACTCGATGAAGCTCTTAAACTCGTAACCCAGTCGTCTGCAAATGTACGTTAGATGGCGACAGACAAGAACATATTTAAGCAATACTATTTCTGGATATGCGCAAAGTTATTAGGTAGTAACTAAATAAAAAATATTAATTAGCATGTATGTAAATATTTTCAATTTTCTTTCTCAAAGTATATTTTTTCTAAAATTTCGTTCAAAGAATATTCCTCATCTTTTGGGTAAAGTTGAGCTATTATTAATGTTGTTTGTCATTTCGGAAAACACAGGTCAGTTGGGCATAGTTCCGATAAATAAAATTAAGTATTTTACGCAGTGGCTTAGTGGTAGTGTGTTGGGCTACTAAGCGAGGGGTTCCAGGTTCGAATCCCGAAAGGGCCAAATTACATCATAAGGTTTCTTTCCACTGCGCCACCTCTCGCGAACGTCTGACAAACATCCGAGAGTGAGAGTAAAACTGTCATGAATGAGCTTCTCAATTAGCCGTTTGGACTCGGCATAAAATTGTAGATCCCTTCCATTCGTCCCAAAAATTGAAAACCCACACAAAACGAATGGTTGTGAGAAGCTAGGCCTTGGGTCCCACAGAGCTGTCGCGCCAAAATATTTATTTATATATTTTTATTTAAAAATGTTCTTTAATTTAGTAGGTAAATCAGAAACTTGATCTTTGCAATGGCGAGGCCGAACATTGAACGTAATAGTAATAAAACCAGACACCTACTCCTTTCCGTTATCTTCTTTAGCACCTCTGTTTTTCTTCCTGTAGCTGTAGAAACGTGAATACAAATAATCATAAAATAATCCATTTTCTTTCCGTGGCAACAGTGGTGTCCAAGACCGCTGCTGCTTCTCTTCGATTTTGGCTTGCATAAAACAAATCGTAGTATATGCTCTCATTCGACTTTGCTTTAGTAAAATTAATCTCAGCAGCAACCTACATTCATTTGCAGTTACCTAGATATGTATTTATGTACATTTTTGTTTAGTTTGTCTTAACTGCACTATACTATCTGAAACCATTGAGGCGCACACTGACCAATCTGACCGGTTCTTTGTACATCGCACTGTCGCAATTAAATGGTACTCTCATTTGGCTCATACTCAATTAGAATCGGAAACATTTAAGTTATTATCGTGCTGTTTTATGTTTACAAACGCTTCTCAACTTGTAGTTTATTTATCACTGTTTCTTCTTCTTCTTTTTTTCCTCGTAATTTATTTATTTCCTTTTTCTCAAAAGTGTGTACAAATACAAAATCTAAATAGTATATATGTATCTATAGAAAACAATTGTCAAATTCGATCAAATGGCAACGCACAAACCTCTTACTTTTCGGCCTTGATCGCAAAAAAAAAACCAAAAAAATAGCGCGCTTTTTATACTCATTTTTTGTCGGCTAAATGTCTCTCGCTCATGTGAAATTGTATGACTCATCGCAATAAATTTTCATCGCACATTAGATACTTAAGCGCATCCACATCAATTCGAAACGGCATTCCATTGTAGTACAAAATTTACGCAACAAAAAATACTCAAAATCGAAATTCAAATCAGTTGCATTATATTAAAAAAAAAAAAAACCGAAATTCATCGAACTCTATACAGTGTTTACTACTAAATTTAAAAGATCACAATATATGGATGTGCTATGATTGCAACGTTTTTCATACTAGTTGCAATTTTACGTTCACTCCGTTGGAGAAGGCGATCGTCGTCGGAGAATCTTGATAGCATCGAAGCAAGCGCTACCTCTGCACCACCATCACCAGCAACAGCAATCGATCCAACCAACGAATCAGATGCCCCAACGATAATTGAGGCAGCACCAACAACTGCCAAGGACTACAGCGACACGAAAGTAACATATCGACGACTATCCCGGCCCAGATTTAGTCTACAAGTGAATCCATTGCCAACGAGAAGATACAACGATCGCACGCTCTCAATCGGGACACTGATTAAATCCAAGTATGGAGATCTAGAGTACATGGGTGGTGATGGTGAATTGCAACAACGACAGTTAGAACACGAAGCAATTGATCAGCGCAATGAAGCTGTATCAGCAGCGCACACGACGCCCGCCGATGTTCGCGAACGTCTCTGCCTGAACGACAATGAAAACGACGCCGATGCTGATGACGGCGATGACGACGAAGATAACCGCAAAGATACCGAGGAATTTTATAATAGCATTCAAGATTGTGGTGCGGCGTATTCGTTAAGTAACGTATCCGGTCAGCCATCATCGTCGCAGCGTCGGAAACGCTCCTCGCTGGGTCAGGGATCAATATTCTCACGTAGTGATTCATCGGCGACCACAACCTCGTCAACCAGCGGCAGTGGTACATTTACCGGTGGCAAGCGACGTTCGACTGCATCAATAATATCGTCTTCCGTGTGCTCAGATGTTATACCGATTGACAGACGCAGCTCAGCGGAATACAGTCGCGCTAGTAGCCATCGCCGATCCAGTGGCAGGATACGTAGATATATTTCACGAATGACGATAGCCGGAGCACGTAGACGTACCACTGGCAGGTATATATTTTGTTCGTTTCTAGTTTACGTTTATTATTTTCCTTTTACTTTGCTTTTTATTTATTTCATTGTTTTTGTAACTTTTTAATGAGCCCCAACAGTTGAGTACCACTTGCGAAGTGTCCAGATGTATATAGTTTAAAAATTCTCATCAGTTCTCATCAGTTGGCCCATCTCGAAAGATTCCAACGCTGACAATGTCTGCTATAAGGCAGATAGATATTGTTGTCCGAATTTCTTCAAGCTAAATCGATTATGAACCAATAAACGGCACACGAGTAGCCTGGCCTGTTCTCTAATGTTTGATGCTTGGAAAACTTGTTAGAATATGATAGCCACAGGTAAAGTGTTATTGATGTCATTAGATGTCGACATCCTTTGTAGAATACGCCATAGCTATTTTTTGGGCCGAACTGTCAGAACTTCTCTAATTTAATTTCAATACCAAAAATGGTTATTTAAAAGACTGTATGAGTGAATATTATAAAAACAAAACCTACTGCAAGATTGAAAAATATCCGCTTTATTAATTTGAAACCCATCAACTATAATGCAAGCCTAACGAACTGATGCCGAAGCATCCTTCAAACGGGAACCAATGAAAGTGATTGTCAATTAGGTGTAATCAGTTTACTAGAAGGTACACACTCCAGAGGCCCGTGTTCGTTAGTGTCATAAGAGCAGTTTTGTACTACACAAGTGCTTGGACAAGTCTGCTTACTGCCTGATAGAACATCATGTAAAACATTTAATGGACCGTTGTGTTTGAGGACCAATTAACGATATCAGTGTGTCTTGTTTGTAGTTCATAATTTTTTCCAACTCTAGCCATAGGTAAACGTGATGACCGATAATAATACAATCACAGTCAATCACAGTGATTCACGAGTGATTAACTGACACAAATGTCAAATGTTAGTGCGGGGGATGTATCAGTCGGAGTGGATTGTAATAAACCCTTTAATTCACAGCGACCAATAGAGGTTTATTGCGATTTGCAACAAAAATATTTTTATGGAGAAATCACCCAAAAACCAAAATTTTATGAGGCCAAATAATAAACGTCAATTTTTCAATATTCTTTTTCAAAAAGCTGATATAATAAAACATGTAAGTAGGTCTGAATTTTATATTTATATGAAGTTCCTTCTGTCATGCCGATTTCATTCCATCTACAAAGAAAATGGCCCCCTTCTCACAAATAGTAAAATGACAGATAATTTAAAAAGCGACAATGGTCGTGTTTTATTGAATATATTAATACGTAAAATCAAAAGTTTCCGTGCACTTTTTAAGTATTTATCATGAAATGAGGAGAATGAAACTTATATCATTCGAAAGGTACTGTGCCATAGATGTGCAGAAACAAAAAATCGTAGTTCTATGTCGCCATTAAAACTGGTAAAACAATTTGGCGCCGTCATGTTTCAATAGTAACGAATTTAATCATCTTAGACTAGAACCTGTTGGAGAGTTGACGTTTATGGAGGGGTATAGACAACAAATGTAGTCAAGAATTTCATGACTGAGTACTAAGTTGACAGTTCGTATATGGGCCTGACCTACGAAAGATGATGTTACCTACCGAGCAATCTAGTTTTTTTGCGTTGCGTTTAGAACTAATGCAGTCCAATATAGTCGAACTAGATAAGTATATTTTTCGAAACACTATTTTTATAATTTTCATCTCTTCTCCGTGTAATTTCTGATACATTCAACTACATTATTAATAACAGAATTCAAATCGCTTTTAACGGACCGCATCAACACAAAATGGTAAAAAGAGTCTGTAATTTCACACAACATCGCGTTTTACCGCCACGCTTCAATATTACGTCAAGTTCCACACGCCATTCGAATTGAATTTTTATTTTTAACTAAAAGTCAAACAAGCAATTTACACGTTAAAATTTAACACTTCTCAAATGTGACCTGTTTTCCACTTAAACCGGAGTTTCAAAGTGAAAATTTTCAATCCACTGATAGGGAAAAAAATTGTAAAAAAAAGCGAGCTGTCAATATACTTTGCAATGTAAGCTAATTTGGTAAACTTAACAGTTTTTACGATAGTTTTTTAAATAATTTCAAAAGCTACTCCAAAAAAATACAGTCACTATTTATGTCTGTTACTTTACTTTTGTAGTAAAAATGGAAAAGACTGTCAATCTGACAGTGGAGGGGATGAATTCTCTCTCAGTGAGGGAAACTTACGCAAAAGTTAAGGAACGCTTTTGTAGTAACCTGTGAAAAATGACAGATAGTTCACCCACCAAAATGCCAAATAAAACAACAAAATCAAATCAATTGTCAATTTTCAGGCGACTGACAGTTGTTTCAATTCTTACGCAAAGAAATTTGTTGAGTAAAAACTAGTAAGAGTGAAATATCTTGCTCTCTCGAAGCCGCTCTCGAATTTTTCGAGGAACGACATTGAGTAAAATGCGTAAGAATCCGTAAAAATGCGTAAGATTTAAGAGTAAATAACAGACCTTTTATTATTCACACAACTTACGAAATTGCTACTTTGCAGTTAATTGTCATTGTCATTAATATCAAAGTTTCTAGTTAATAATAAATTTGGTCAGTCAAAAATATTTCGTGGAACTGTGGTAGATGACTAAAATTTTGTTTAATGATTTTTTATTCGATTTTTATGAAAATTATATCAAAGTCTTGCCTAGTGTTAAAAGTAACAACGATTTAAAATTAGCAACGCATTTCGGAATCTAAAGTTTCAAAAAATCTACTTACCAAACAGGGGAGTCGTTAATGTTCTGTGTTATCTTCCGTTCTCAAGTCTTTTGGTGTAACGTTTTCTCGCTGCGCTGTGCTGGTGCCGATAAAGGTATTTATTGATAAAGCGCTAAAGCTTTTAAAGGCAGCAAATGTGAGTCCACTGAACACTATCCCATAGAATTTCACTAAAATTTCACTCAAATCGTACTACCATCGTATTGAACGTTCATTTTGTTACTGGATTGCCCAAACATCAACGCTTAAACACATGTACAAATTTGAGTCTCTGTGTAAGCAGTGCACCATCGGCAAAATTCCAAGGTCTAATATTAAATTATAAAGAACATACAAAATTTTAAGTGAAAATTACCAACTACATGCCGGAAATTTATTTTGAAAACAAACCAATTATTGGGAACATATGATTTTGCCTGGCAAAAAAAATATATAACTAACTAACTCATCTATTTGATGATTGGACCAGGGCCAAGGAGAAGACTCAAAGTTAGAACGATTTTTATGCGTTCCTAAGAAGCATCGTTTTTATCTATGTGTGTGTTGAGGTTTTTGCGTTGCTTAAAATAAATTTGTCAACATTATGATGGAAAAATACACCTCAGCTTGTTGAGTGATTTAAGTAGATGATTTTTCCCTCTCTCTCTCTCTCTCTCTCTCTCTCTCTCTCTCTCTCTCTCTCTCTCTTTTGAATGTGGGTTAGCGCGTAGGAACTTCAGCGTATACTATTTTTGTAGCTAATTGAATTTGGTCAAATATGAGACTATTTTTGTTGTACAACATATATTTGGTTTCATGTTTAATTAAGAAAGTTGACATTTCAATGCAACGAAAGGAAAGTGAAATAAATAACTGTCAAACGAATTCACAAAGTTAAAAAGAATGCTGCCAAAGAATGTTTGTAGATGAATTCAAACGTTCCAACTCGAAAAAGAATTGTGCTCGCCCCCCTCCCCAATATTCTGGGCGGGGCAAAATCAGTTTTACATGTCGGACAAAAATACATCGTTTTATTGAGAATTTCCAAGCGCTTTCTTCGTTGTGAAACACTAACAACCTTTCGCAGTGTCCACCTTAAATTTACCAACTCACAATATCAAAAATTTTTACAAAAAATCAATCATTGTCACATAAACTTGTTTACAATATTTGCAATGTAAAATATCCGAAAATTCAGTACGATGACCACTTATAAAATAAGTTTATACCATACCTCCTTACTTATTTGAATTAACTAACAATTTGTACTTATTTTTAATCTCTTTCAGTTTTGATGTAGAAAATGGCCAAGGCGCTAGATCTCCGCTTGAAGGCGGTTCACCCAGCGCTGGATTGGTATTACAAAATCTCCCTCAACGTCGTGAATCGTTTCTATATAGATCGGATTCTGACTTTGAGATGTCCCCAAAGTCTATGTCCAGAAATTCGAGCATAGCTAGCGAAAGGTAATTTTTTTTAAACAAATTACTACATTTTACTTTTATTTATCATCTTTTTTGTAAAGAATTAACTTTTATTTCGTTTTTTCTCATCGCTCCAAAATATTCCGTTTGTTTCTTTAATATTCTCTAGGAAATAAGTAAACAAGTATATTTGATGTGTCGTTGTTTAATTTTCTTATCAAAAAATTACTCCAAATTGCTGGCTAATTTGTTTAACGTTTTTAATATTCATTAAATTACGTTTGTAGAAGAAGAAATTTTAACGCAAGAAATTTGGTATTGGGTTTTAAAAAAAATTGCAACAAAAGAAACTACGGCCATCAAACATAGTTTTGCTTATTGCTAAAAACATATTCTCCAATTTTGTATAATAAACTTTTTTAATAAAAAAAAAAATATATATATCTCCTTACAATTTATTTGGATTTGTTTCTACCATATTAATAATCGCAAAACTCCATAGAACATATCCCAGCTTTACAATTGTAAATATCTACTTGAATAGGTAGTATCATTTCTCAGCACTGTACAGACTTTGTATTTGAAATTTATTACCAAGCTTGAACTTAATTTATATATTCGATAACATTTTTTTATCGTCTGTATAAACATCACATGTATTTTTGTTTTTATTAACTTCTTGAAATACATGTTAGGGTTTTAAATAAATCATTAGTTTCATGTGCAACTTCGGAAATTGCCTATGAAAACTGCGAAGAAAACACCGCAATAAAAATATAACTTGAATGCGTTTTTAAGACCGCTTCGAAAACGTAAGTGAGCGAAAGCGCTTTTGTTTTTTAAGCGAGAAGGGAAACGTTTGACTGGTATCCAATATCCAGTTTTGAAATAGGAACGGAGGAAAATAATACCGCTGAAAAGAAAAAACCGAAAAATGAAAGTAACGTTTAAATTTTGTTTATATATTTTTGACTTTAAAATTGAGTTTTGGCATTTTCTCAGAAAAGCTAGAAAAAAATGCTGTTTTTTTTTTAAATGTTGGACTTCGGTCTACATCGAAATTTTGTCTTTTATTATGGTTCTTTATTTGAGCGCTAATGAAATGTACATAAAAACTTTAATATTTGAGCTCAATTTAATATTAAACTCAAATAACTTTATTTTTAAATTGTGAGT
Organism: Cheilosia pagana; assembly: GCA_936431705.1. Lineage (NCBI taxonomy): Eukaryota > Metazoa > Arthropoda > Insecta > Diptera > Syrphidae > Cheilosia > Cheilosia pagana. The sequence continues at coordinate 30,316,390 of OW386168.1, read as the reverse complement.
TTTTATTTCATTTTATAGATATTTTTTTATTATGATTTATTAAAAGTAACTGCAATTTTAAGTGCGACATCTGAAAAATATTTTACAGCGGCCTAAAGGGTTGCGTCAGGATTTCCAAACATGTTACTATCATCTGTCAAAGTGGAGATGAATAAGAAATTTTTAGGCTAAACAACCAACTGAAATATTTAAATATTAGTATAGGTTAAAAATGTACGTACATCTTTCTTTAATGGCATGGTATGCATTTAAGTAAAGCGTAACAAAAGATGAAACACCATACTCGTAGTGTGTCCACTAAAACTTGCTCTAATATGAGAGCGTAACGAATATAGAAACACGCCAATCTCACTCCATTTTGGGGTTGCTCCGTGAGGACTGCATGGCGGCCTTTTAATCGTGTTTCACTTTTCGTTACGCTCCTTTTCGTGTTCTGTTTGTTACTCAACGGCTTAAGGAGTACTTAGGGTCGCTAAAAAACTATTTGTTTTAATTTTTATTTCAAGTCCGATTGTACATATAAACAATTATTTTTCAAAATGGGGTAGGTTTCTCAATCCATTTACTCTTGCGAAATACCTAGTCTTATATACATTTGTGTATGATTGATAACCATATAAAGAATATGCATCGAATAAAAGTATTCCGCTTCAAGTGTATATACTCTTTTGTAAATTTCTTTATTCGACCCCAACATTAAATGCAAATATTATTCCATTATTCCATTCGCATAAACCTGAACAATGTGAAGCATGAACCAACCTTTAGATCCGCCTTCATGCCTATACAATATACATCTCTGAAATTTCGAGAATGCAAACTGCTTGAACTTCACTCTCACCCAAAGTGTCAAAACCTTTTGAAAGGCACACGCAAATTATTCCCCTGAATGAAGAGATCACTTATCGAAGAGTATATAATATTATCATTAACAGATATAGTTTGTTCATTCTTTTAGTTTTATTTAGTTTTATGATTTTTTTCGTTTTTATATATTATTTTACTCATTGTAAAATTTTATATTTGACAACCAAATGTTCTTAAACGTTGTCACCCCTTTCAGGTTTAAAGAGCAGGAGGCATCAAATCTGATTGAAAGATCGTACGTATATATGAATAAACAAAACAAACAAACAAAAAATATCTTAATTAAAATTTTTTAGTTTTTCGTTTGGCAAATTAAAATTTTTTTCTTTTCTTTTAATTTAAGCCGGCGCTAAATTACAATGCAGTTGCTAAAATGATATTTTTGTTTTATGATTTATTTTGTTTTGGTTTTTAATTTGCGCAAATGCCTTTATTTCTATATTGGTTTCATGCCTCTTTTTAGTGTTTTGATTCTTTAAGGATCGGAATTTTTAGTTGAAAGCTAAATGTAGGCAACTTTTCGCGTAGTGATACTATTTGTTTTTAAGTTTCAAAACTGTAACTGAAATGCTTTCGTAGATCATGAATTATATATTAACTAACACGATATACAAATAAACATAAATATTATTTATGCCTTGTTGTTGTGTAGCTAAAGTTTTACAGAAATATAGAAAAGGAGATGTTATGACAACCTCCGATACTGTTAAGCAATTAACAAGTTTTTATTTCCGTTTTTCTTTATATTTTAACTTAAACATTGTACTATAGTTTTCGGTGTTCATATTGGTGGCAAATGATTCTGAATTTTACAGAAAATTTGTTGAAAAGGATCTATAATATTTTGAGAAGTCGGAAAAAAAATATTGAATTCTGGTTGAGCCCCCAATATGGGAATTCATTTATCCTTTTTGAGTTTTATTGTTTTTGGGTAGCTGCGAATAGTTGTATTTTAAGGGGGATGAAATAAAATGCTCATGCAAATGAAATGTCAATATTTATGAGAAATCGTTCGTTTCAGTTCAAAAATTAGAATATAACTAAAGGAGCAACGTTCGAGAGCATTGTGGGTTTCACTGTCAACCAGACTTGGGTTTATTCTCACCACACCGTCCCAAATTCTTAAAATTTACCCAATAGTCGTATAGATTATATCTTGGAATGCCGACGAATATATATTACAAGGTTTAAATTTTGACTATACATTTTTTAACCACACAAACCTGTTGACATTTTTCAAATGAAATGCTACAGTGGTTAAAAAATTCCATAAGTGCGTCTAAACCACCTGAATTGGACATTGTTGACAGATCATTAGAGAAATCGTATGACGTCTATGATCACGTGCCTTTTCACTGCATCAGAAAACAAAACGTATTAATAGAAACTCTCAACTGACACTGTTTTTGTTTTCTTTTAGCTCCTATCTTTGCTTAGTTTATCGATTTAGTAATTGCGAAGGCCTTTAAAAATGTACATTATATGCTAAACCGAACGGAGCTGTCATCTTTAAAAGCTCCCAAACCTTCGTATTCAAACTTTGTTTAAAATGATATTAGAACTGGCTACAAAATTTCTTTTGTCATTAAAAGGAAAATAGCTTCATAATGTGGAAACTGATTTAATTTTAAGCAACGAAATCATAAATGATCGTAAATAAGCTCTACGCCCAACTTTGGCATCTTTTTTCTTTTTTAAGTACGCTACTGTAGCAAATTTTCCAATTTTCAAAGAGGGGTATCTGCCCACTTCCGACGACTCTATATAGTAAACATTAAAAAGTAAAACTGGCGGCCACTGCTGGTTGGATGAATTATTGTTTTTAAATACACGCATCAAAACTAGTGTATTCCAAACAAACGCACGTTTTTCAAATCTACTTTCTGTCTGAAATTAACTACAAAAAATGTGTATATACCTGTAGAATTATTTTGGTAGTTTTTTTCCTAATTTATTGCTTTCGTCGCCTGTGTCATTGGCTACATCATGTATCTCTGTGATATACTACCTTCCAATGTAGCGTAAGAGTCGAAAACTGTAAATAAATTTCACGAGCCAAGATTTTATCTGAACTTCATTTATGCATAATTAATTTCCATGCCATTAGCACTCAACACAAAAATAGAAACGTAATTGCATTCAACGAAAATTCATACAAATAAAAATATATGTAGTTGAATACATACAAGTATAAAGTCGAATTATAAAAATGTTTTTTTTGTCTATTTAATTAAATAGTATGTGTTTTTGGGAGTACGTTTTACGAGCGTACGAACATGTGGCGCACAGTGCAGCCAACATTTATTTTTTGTTCAAATGGAATGAGTTATTCAATTATATATTTAAAATAAATTTTAATGCATTAACATTATAAACAGATTAAAATTAACTGCAGGAGGAAGATTTTATAATCCTTTTGCTCGACCCATATGACTTTTTATGTGCTCTCGCACAACAGCAAAACGTAATCTAGCTTTTTAACAAATTAAATTATCCACGTTCATGTTGAAGTTCTAACTTTCATTGCCAGATGTCACTGTTACTAGCCGTATTCGATGTGTGGCAGTGTCGTTAATAATGGCTGCATGGTAATTTGGTAGCACTCTCTTATCCTTAAAGTCATCGTGGAGTTGAGAATTACCTAAGTAAAAGAATCTTTCAATGACTTGTCATAAATCGCCTAAACCAATTGCTGTCTGCATAACCAATAATTAAATTTCGATGTGTTGATGTTGGCATTTAAATTATGATCTTTTGAAACTTTTAACTATGATTGTCAAATGCCAAAGAGCGCAACCTTTATAGAATCGCCTCTGTTGTGGCGTGTCTCGCTGTCAAAAACACAACGACAATGAGAACGACCTTATTTTGGTATAACAGCAGTAATGAGGACGTTCGGATACCTAGTTAAGTAAGTCTGACAACTGACTGACTAGATGTGTTTGAGTTTTTATTGGCCCAGATTGGTCACGTGGTTAGTCTTTGCAGTTGACGGTTATGGAGGGGTAGCCGACAAATCTAGTCAAGAAAATCCTGCCTGAGTACTCAGTTGACATGTTAAAGTGTCGAAATTCAACTTACTTAGTTAAGGCGTACGGATACCTAGTCCAGACAAATTTAGACATTTTACACAAACTACGTATCCGAACGTCTTAATTTTTTAGTTAAGTTTTCTCCAGTACTGTTATCTGTCAATTGCTTCTTTCGATAAGTTCGAATTTTATTTTTCGCAAATGAACGCAAGTGAAGGAAAACTTAACGAAACTTAAAAAAACCATTGAACTTCAACCGTTACTGAAATGGTCGTTCGGAGCGATTGTACTTAATCCTTATATAGGTAATATTAGACTTATTCGTATACAGACAGAATGTTTTGAGAAATCGCGTTCGAATGGCGTATTTATTTAAAAATTGGGGTGGAAAAAATACAATTTGAGTACAACGAGAGTTCGAAATACACTGAAACTCAAATAAAAATCGGAAACGTAATATCTAAAATTTGAAAACCATTCCATCAGACGAACTGTAAAAGGATGGCGATAATTCAAAAAGTAAGGACCAATTCAGTAGTAGACGCGGACCTAAAAAAAGTGAGTTCGAAAATTCAAATGCACCGAGCAGTTCATTTTCTTGACTTCAAGTGGCAGCTTACTTGCATGTAGTTGGACCTTGGATGTAGCTTAAAGAACATTTAACGGAAGACATCAACAATTAAATACAGCATTCGTTTACAGTTCGATTGTTACTACCAGAGTTAACGTTATATGGCATCAAATGTATAAATTTGGGCGTCATAAAGAGCCCAATCCTAAAAATTGAACAGCTCTAATTATTCAAACCACAAAACTCATTCCATTAGCTCAGGCGTACCCATTTTGAATGACCATCTGTTGACTGCTTGAAAAAATATATTTATTTAATTACTTATTCGTTTGCAATTTATTTTTTCCATTCAAGCATTTGTTCACAATTGGTCGGTCGCACTGTGTTATCGAATTAAAATAAAAAAAAACGAAAAAAAAACTTGAACATCGATATTTCGCCGCGTACTCACGCTCACAGCAGCATCATACCCCCAAATACACATCAACAACGGGGAAAAATTTATTTTATTATAGTTAGTTATGTAAGCTAAAAAGCTAAATAAAATTATTAACCAGCAGCAGTACGGCGCTCGCTTAAGTGGTCCATGCCCATGTTTTCATGAATCGTGCTTTAGATCTGTCTGCGACAATAAGGGCGCGCAGTTTGTACTCATTTTGCGATGTTGCTAGAAACGTTCTTATAATATTGTGCGCGATCCACTATGTCAAGCCGCCCGCCGTCGGACAGTTGTAGATAAAAAGATACGCTTGTGAGACCGGATCGAGATATGTTAACCCCCTGAGAAAAAAACCAGAAAAAGGCAGTGTGAGAACGAAAATTCAAAAAGTTGCCTAAAAGTGTTTGCAGTGCGGTTGCAGTTTGATTGATACCAAACAAAATCCAGTAAAAAATGTTGCAATGCTCTACCGATTTATTCGGTAGTTGTGGCCTAAATGTTTAGTTTAAATAGTTTGATGGGTGAATTAGATCAGAACATGATACCAACAGTATTTGAGGATGATGCTGATTTGGCAGCGGCTATCGCCTTGGAACGGAATAATATGTTCCACAAGCCACGGTACGGACGATTTGTATTCTTTTTTTTCATGTTGTTTTTGTGTCCAAAGTGCTATTCAAAATTGTGTCCAAATTGAACGCAGTTGTTTTTGCGCTTTATTTTTATTTTTCAAGTGATTGCACGAGTTCTGCAAATCACCCACAAAAAATGGATAATGTGAACTTGTGAAAAGGATTTAATTTGATAAAGTGAAAAATTTCAATACAATTCAAGAGAGCACTTGACAAACTTAAATGCAGTGTCGTTACGATCAGTGAATAAGGGTGCGTGTAGCACGCAATCCGTTGATTGAGGGCTTGTGATATGGGACATTTCAAACGTTCAAACTAATAGCGGCGTTCTAATAATAGTTCACAACATCATAATGCGGATAGGTTTGCGTAAGCAGAACTACCCGAAATATTGTATTATTCTCTGGTTTGAGTTTTGAATAAGCGATAAAGTAACGAAATTTATCCAAATTTGTGTTATCTTGAAATTCCTGTGGTAATTTTATCGAGCTACAAATCTTTCACAACTTTTGCAAACATGTTTTGATGCAAAAGGAAAATATTTCTTTCATTTTCGCCTGGAAGCTGTATAAACTCGCGATTTGCTTTATGGTTTTTAAACTGTGCGACTAATTTATATGCTGAACTGGATTTGGTTTGGTTTCCACATTAAACGGGGACAATTAACGTGATTGTGAATATGTAAATTGCGTGAAGGGTGATCGTTTTACTGTCATTCCTTATTCAAAAAGAAACAATATTAATAAATCTCTTCTTATAAATTTATGGAAACTCACTCGACCAACCCAAAACTAAGCCATCTTAGAACAATGGATAAAATCACCGTCAGTGATGCAAAAGTTTGTCAATTATTCATCATTTTTACGACGCTCAATCAGACGGACAAATGTCCATTTACTCAAAACAATTGGCATATTTCTTAACGCTAAGTGCTCATTATCAGACATTTGAAAAACTATGCGTAAACGTCAAAGAAAAATATGTCAAAGTAACGTATGACCGTTTGAAGTACTTGACCCTGGATGCGTTCCTTGTTTTAGAAACTCTTCAACATTTACTCAACTTTTTCTTAAATGCTTTTAAAAACTGTCATTTTTTTAAATACACGAACGGTTTCGTTTTTCTCGTGGAAAATGGATCCTTTTCCCTCTTTGAAAAAATGTTTTACTAGCTTCTAAGTTTAGAAATGTCATAAACTTAATCGCAGTGAGGTCGCATTATTTTTAGTTTATCCATAGAGACTGTATATAAATGCATCTTTATTTTTTTTACACATAAAACAATCGAGACATATAAGAAATGATAAATATAAAACCATTTTGATTGAAAAATAATTTATCCTTAGCACGTAACTAAACTATGCATTATGATGTGAAACTATCCCTTCGATCTTCTTATAATGTTGTCGTCTATGAAGAAAGAGAACAAAATCTAACAGAAACATGTGATTTTCCTCAATGTAGAAGTAATTAAGCACAACAACGCAACATCCAACTCTTATTCAGGCAATTAATCTCAGCTACAACTACGAGTATTTCACACAATGTTTGCCTCCATTAAAACGTTCACCATTTAATTCCAAATTTAAAGAAATGAACATACTTTGTGTGTGCTTGTTTCGGGTCATTGTCGATTTACAGTAAGAAATGTCAGTTTCAGCATAGACACATTATTACTAGATGGTGCATTTCATACTTTAACCTGAAACAGTGTATACCTCACAATTTTACTCCTAATAGATGGCGCCGCAATGCAGTTGGTCAACTTGTAAACCTTTTTTATGTTTGCATGTTTCCATATTTGTATCTATTGTATTAGCCAGATACAAAAACATGCTGCAGAGAATGGAGGATGAAAAATAGCAAATGAAATCGATGATGGAAATGGAGATCGAGTACTTTTTGCATGATATAGCATATTGCATATAGCATGTAGTTGTATGGTGTGTGTGGTAGGGCTAGCGTACTTTAAGCGTGACAATACTCATGAGTTCATCACGATGGGGTTGGAGTATCTTAATATGAAGGTATGAGGAAAAAATGTGTCTATGGAAATGTAAAATAATTAGGTAGCTATGTGTGTATATTCCGATATTTATAGCAGAGACAATACTGAGACCCCCAACTTCGACCGATTTACAGTTATTTGCCTACAAGCTAAATTTGTACTGAGCTTGTAAGTTTAAGTGCGTTAGTATTGTACATAGAAATTCGTATTGACAAATGTCACGAAACTTCAAACACCAACACACTCGCACCGAATCTTACACTTCCGCTGTGGGCAAAGTTGTACTTCCGCTGTGGGCAAAGTTGTTGTCCGTTAAATTTGAAATTGTTCGTTACAACTAAATGCTGTATGGACAATTATTTTTTTTTTAGAAATATTTTATATTTTTTCACATACATACAAGTATGGTTTGTCTCTGATTTATAGGTCATGATGAAGAATATTATGCTAAATTATTTAAAGTAGACAGGTAGGTATACTTCCTTGATTGCTGATGCTGGGAAGTGAATGGAAGAAAATTAAAGAAACCAACTAAATGATTGACTGACACAGCACTTTTTTTAATTCCACTTGTACTATTGCCACTAGCAAAATAAAGCGTTTATGGTTTATGTTCGGACTTTTATTGAGATACATTTTCGGGGTTCATATTTGCGTCTTTGAAACTTTGATTGCATGAATAACTTTTTTAAAATTAATTTTTTGCTTCTTGCATTATCAGTGTGATTTTGGTTCAATATTTTCATTTGCCAATTACAGTTTTTTTTTAATAGTATGACTAAAAATCTTTTTAATAATATTTCATTACAATTATTTTTAAAGAACCAATCGTGTTGAGTACCTATCTTGCGATCTTTAGAATGCAGCCTGACATTAAAACCTTTAAAATTTCATTTTGATGGCAATTTAATATAAAAAGATTTTGAAATTCTGAAAACCAAATAAGAGAAGTTTCATACACATAATTTATGCGAGCATGCAACGAACCGAATCTAAGATTTTTGTTAAAATTCTTACAAAATAGAAAAGTTTCAGAAGGCAAAACCTTTTGATATGGCTTATTAGTAAATTGTCGACTATTAAGTGCATCGAAACAATTGTTTAATAGAACAATAGTTAGCAGTCGGTAGTGCATATTCTAATCTATTCCTTAATATAACTGGCCACATTTGTACTGCAGTACGCAAACTACATGCAGTAGTGTTTGACAAAACCTGTGCTGCAAGCGAAACGGTCATTTTTTGGAAATGTATCCATACCTATTCATATACAATTTGGCGCGAAAACCCCAAAGCATACATTCACAAAACCATATCATTTTTTGCACCCGATATTGTGGTGACTGTGAAAGCTTCATTCATACCTATTCTTAACTTCTTTTCTGTGTGAAGACATCATCCCTGGCATCATCCTCCCTCACCTTGCTATTGATTGACACTTTCATAATATTGCATCATGTTATTTGTTCCCCTCTTCTTCTCTTCAAAATAAAAAACCAAACCAAAACCAGTTCCCTACCCTGTTACTGACGGTTGGGGATGGCGATAATGAATGAAGAAAGAAAAGAGGCAAACTAGTAGTTTGTTTTTGTTTTGTTTCTTTGAATTTCTTTATACCTACAATGCCCTTGCTATATCAAAAGTCTCATTAAGATACATGATGCCGTAAAAACCAAAGGGACATTTTTTGTTTGTTTTGTTTTGCGGAAAAGGAAAATAAAGAAGAATCAGGTACGAACTCCGCTGAGAAGCCAACGAAGTCCACGGTTCACGTTGATCGGAAATGTTTCTCAACAGCACACGTCAGATAAAGTGCTTTGCAGCATGTATCCGAGTTTGAGGTATATTTTCACGGTGGTGCCATCTACATATTGGGGTGTTTGGGAATAACCATTTCCTTTATATGAAATGCACCATCTAGTAATAATGTGTCTATGGTTTCAGGCAAATCTGCGAAAAAAAAGTATCAGCTCGTTTGGTTTAACGACGCGGCGGCAAAAGTGTGAAACCTCAATTTTGTTATTACTATTGTTACATAGAACAAAGCGCCATCCATGTTAAAACCCAGAAACTACAGCAACGTTTTATAGTCTCATATTTTCGGTAATGGTCGCCACTGTTGATTTAAAAATATTAAATTTCTTGTAAGATGAATCGCAGTCAATACACATGACTTCTTTGTTATACGGCCTGTTAATTTGTAGCAAAAAAATAACCTTATTTTAACTTTTCCCGCACAAATTGACAGGTGACATTTGAGCGTTTCTTATCTTTTCCACAAGCAACTCAAAGAACTGGTGCCTTTATTAATACCCACATGAAACTAGTTGCTAGAATTACGAGACCATATGTAATGCTTGCAGTCTTCAACACTAGTTTACAACTCCGTATGACAGTAAGCTGACATTAGGTATATATTCCTGAGTTTTTATTGGCCTTGATTATTCACGTGGACAGTTTTTCCAGTTAACGTCTAAAAATGTATTTATGAATTTATTACATGACATTTCGAATGTGTCAAATTTAGATTGACAACTCAGTTGACATTTCGTCTTGTTTGTCTCTGACGTTGTAGAAGTGTTTTCCGTTCAAGAGAAATCTAGTACCACAAATCGACTAGATTTGTATGCTTTTATAATCTAGAACTCTCTTTTTTTAATGGAACGAACGCAGCCACACATCCTCGAACGTTTCTAGAAACAAGCTGTGCTCAACTTCGCGTATCATATGCAGGCTTGTTAAGTTGGTGCATATATTGTAGTTCTACTACATTTATTCACCATTTTGCCATGTACTACGTAACGATCGAATGGCACACTCATGGACTTATTATATATGGACTGTTAGCAGCCAACTTCACTTTGGTTCAAACATTTGCGCTAAGTATCGTGGTTCAGAGCGGAATAAATTGGAAACTCGCACTTTTTTCAGATTTCTATTTACATCTGACATTTCTATTTCGGTGCAGGTATTTTTGCAAAAGATTGTGTCATTTGTTATGCTATTTATTAAATAAAAATTCTTGACAATCGTAAGTATTCATTAATCCGAAATGTAATTGAAATACACGCACAAGTGATATTACATCATATGTATTTAAAAACAGATGAGAAACAACATAAAAAACGAATTCGTAATAAATATATGAAAATTGTGCAAAAACGATTTTTTATTGAAATTTTGTTGGTTCCATCTATTATTAATTATTTAAGCTAGCACAATTTCGAGAGGACATCTATTGTAAACAATGCCGCAACAATTTGAATTGCAACCGTTTCAATTCACGCCCAATAGGTGGCTCTAGCATTCTATGAAGAAATCCAAGATGGTTGTCATTTGGTTCACTTAGTTTTGGCATGTAACCAGGAGCGCTAGGTATGTTAACGTCATTTTCTGGGCAGAGATTATTGACGATTGGAAAAGTTCTTCTGTGACACCTGGTGGATAAAAAAAGAATATGTAGGGACCTATACCAGTCTGACAGCTGATAATTTTGCCTAGAGTTTTTATGGGGAATAAGTGTATTTGATGTAAAGTAAATAATATATTTTATCAATTAAAAAATTTAAACACTACTTCAAAAGAAACTAAATTTGCAACTCAATGTACATATTGTCCGAAATATGTTTAGTGCAATAACATTCATCGGGTAAAACTACTAAAAAAGCAGTTCAAAGTGGAGTGAAAACACTCCCATGAGTGTTTCTAATGTATTCTAATTATAAAAGATAGTATGTATAATTTAATTCCTTCTTCTCTAAATCATTGCATTGAGGTACTCCACAGTGTTGAACTCCCTTTGCTTTGGGCATTTTCAGTAAAAATAAAGTCTGCATTCACTTATCATCACACTCACTTTTTAAGAAGAAATTTCTTTTAAATAATCAGGGAGTTAACATATTAGATATTTTATTTATAATATGTTTTAAGCAACTTTTATCAATCGGTTCTGTTTTTTTCAACACAAATATTTCCCAGCTGTCAAAGTCTATAGCAACCTACCGATGCGAAAATTTGCCGCTAGGTTTCAGCCTCCATTCGTCAATAGCTGTCACATTTATTGCCAATCTACTACTTTTCTTCTTTAAAAGCATTCATTGGATGCATTTTTGGCGACTCTGTTTATTTTATAAAATCGATCAATTTTCTATTGGTCAAGAGACACCTTCAAAAGCGTCAAAATAAATTCAGAACATTTTTATTAAATCTATAATCCAATCGCTTGAACCTAAAATAGAAATAAATTAAAGGCTAACCCTATAACGGCCGTAGGGCCTTCGTGCAGCATTACTTTCGATAAAGTTCGTATTGCTAAATATTTTACAGTGACGAATTCTAAAAATATGTTCCTGTCTTTAAAAATGGGGTGTAACTCAGCTGAGTCTGCACAGTCGCCCTTCAATTGTGATCGCAAATTATTTCCGTTCGTATTTTAAAATGTCTTGTGATACCGACCAAAATGTAGGTCCCGATCTTGTGACAAAATAATTAAATACCATCACCGCACCGGAAATAGTTAATGTTCTGAAACATTGAGAAAGTGTTGATCTGCAGAAAGACGCACAAACATGAAGAACAATATTTCTCGTGCATATAGGTATATACTTCAATGTTTTCAAAATTGCCCATCTGTCGTTTTGTTTTTATTTATTGTTTACAAACATTCATAATTATTATGACTAATCCCTTCGCCATTCGAAAACAAAAATAGCTGAATATTGTTTCTTAGAGCTATCACTGTCTTCTCTGAGAATTGGCTGCACCTTATTTTTTTTCAAATGAGCATTATCACGCCTTTTTCGAAAATGTATTTATTAAGGTCATAAAATGACTAATTAAATAAAACATTTTAAACATTCCTCAGCAACTAGGTAAGTATAGTTATTAAGGATAAAAACAAATCACGTATGTCTCATTTAGCCAAATGTCTTTCTGAATCGACGACCGTGGGCGTTTTTAAAATAAAAATAGCCAACCTAACCTCGGCTGGTGTTTTGAACGACCATTCCGATCATATCTCTGTGAGTCTTTCGATCTCGAGAATGTGTATGAAAATGAATTGAATGTTTTCTTTTTTCTTTTTATTAATGTGCAAATGCAAAATTGAATTACTGAGACAAAACATGAATTGATATTTATAATTCAATTGGGTGGAAGAGAGAAAGGGAATTGCCATTCATATTTTCTGTAGATGCCAACAATTGAACGGATGTAGGATGTTGTATTGTTGTAATAGATATTATGAAGTTGCAGTGTGATTGACACATGTTACACAATTCTCAAAATCATTGTTGTCTTGTTAAAAGACCGACAAATTATTTGAATTAAGACATAATTGGCGGCAAATTCACAATAGCGATTCGGGAATCACCTGGACATTTTCAATGTCCGAATTTATTATGGCCCCGGGTGTAAGATGCTAAATTTCTAAAGCCCTTTAGGAGTATATTTAAGTCCAAGTTCGACGTTCGTCATAACTGTAGGTACCCTCCCCAAAAATAAAAATCCTCACAAATGAGTGGTTGCAACAAGCTAGGCCTAGGACCTATACGGATCAGCCGCGCGAACTTTATATCTATTTATTCTTATACAACAAAACTACACCTTAATTTTGCATTGTGAATTGCTTATTATTGTTTTATTCAATATTTATTAAAAATTTTGCATTATATTTAATAAATTTGTATATTTTATATATATATATTATTTTGAAAAAAGTAATACACAGAAATAAATCTTATTTAGTACTTTTTCTAATTTTTATAGCCATGGCGAAGATCTTATTGTGACACCATTTGCCCAAATATTAGCCAGTTTGCGTTCAGTACGGAATAACCTTTTAAGTCTGACAAATGTCCAAGCGACAAACAAGTAAGTATCTTTTGCCTTGTCAGAGTATCTCGTTCCCTTTTCTAAAAGTGCATTTTTTTCTTTTTGGTTTTTGTTTTCTTTCTTTTGTTGTCTTCCCGAATGTAACTCTTCCCGTCAATCATCATGATCACACGAAATGAATTTCAACCAAAAAAAAAACCAACACTTTCTAACAAAACTTCAAACTTCCCTTTATACAAACTATCGGTGTTGTTGTTGTTATCGTTTTCGTTATGTGTGAACAAACATTTATTAATAAACAAAAGATCCAGGCGGCCTACACCTCCCTCAAACGCCAGTCGAGTGCAATTAGTCCAAGGAGATGAGGCATACAATCGCTTGGCCACAGATACCATTGAAGAGCTGGATTGGTGCCTAGATCAGTTGGAGACAATTCAAACTCATAGAAGTGTGTCGGATATGGCATCGCTTAAGGTGGGCTTGGAAATCGTTGATGCAATTAGAGACTGTGTAAATTTGTTTGTTTCTCATTATTTTGCAGTTTAAGCGAATGCTGAACAAGGAGCTGTCACACTTTAGTGAGTCCAGTAGATCAGGAAATCAAATATCCGAGTATATTTGTTCAACATTTTTGGGTGAGTGACTTGTTTACACAAATGGTATTACCTAATAAACATTTTCAAACAGTAGAAGATTGGTCATATTTTTTAAAGTCTCAACATTTTTTTACTCTTGGTGTAAATAAGAAAGCCAATCCTTCTTTAGGGCTGTCAACTAAGGATTACCGCCTAACAGCAGTGACTTTTTTTAACCTGTTGACATAATATCGACGTCTATCCTCAACAGAGCAACAGAGCAATTTTATGTTTCCACTGACTCGATTTAGCAAATAACTAAAATATTTAGACAAATCTTGGTAGAAATCAAGAGATTACCCATTTTTGGTTCCGAAGTCTATTAGAAATGGCTTGAATTCTTCGTTTGGACTATTTTTAGGGCTTGAAACTCGCAAATCAACTATTTTTTCTACAAAAGATTTCTAAAATTATTGGTAAAGCGACCAATCGAAGAGAGATATAGAAAAAAGAAAGTCTAATAAATTTTGACACTTGGTTGGTATTTTCAAAAACCCAAAAAGCTTCCGAATAAATTCTGTTTTCAATTCCTTTAATAAACAGTAGGTCTGTTCCCTTACTTTTTGGGCCAATTTCGGCAAAATGTCAGATATCAAGGAGTGGGGATATATTCTCTAAGAAAAAGAGAATATAACCAAAAAGTAAAGGAACGAAAGTTTGCATGACGCTTTTTAAAAAAATATGCGAGAAAGAAAAATAATTTCCAAAAATAAACGTCAGTGGGTTTAAAAAAATTTCCAGTTTGCAGACGTTGAAAAACATTCCAATTCAGTTTAATATTCATTTTTCTTGCGGATTTATCCATTTTTAATAACAAATTTCAGCACTTATCAAAGCAAACCGAAATAAACTGCCAATTCAAATAGACTTTTGAGAGATTTGACAGCTAAAGTCAGTTATAACAAACTAGCCCAAAGAAATTTGTTGAGCTATTATTTGCAGGTTTTTTATGAAGGGGTATTGTTTTGTTCTCTCTTTGTGGCTCTCTTCTGCCCAACTTTTGCGTAAAGGAACGAAGTTTGACTTAATTTGACTAATGTGTTCGAATGCATTATCGTTAGGGAACAGACCTAGTATGAGTGAGTAAGTTTCTCACTTGCAAACTATACGCGCACTGGCGTCTGTCAATTTTAACTTTTATCACTTCTGCGGATATCCCTGAATGTTAATGGGCTGTCAGAATAATCCATTTATTGACATATAAGTGGACCTAAGGGTTAACTTAATTGGGACGTTCAAGTATCTAGTTTAGTAAATCTGACAGCTGACTGTCTTGAATTATCTTTTTTTTTATTGGCCTAGATCGATCACATGGGCAGGTGTTGAAGTTGAGGGGAAGCCGACGAATCTAGTCAAGAAATTCGTGGCTGAGTACTAAGTTGACAGATCGTATATGTGGCTGACGTTGGAAAAGTGACGTTCCCGATCGATCTAGTTTTTGCGTTCAGGTTACATCTACTCCAGACCAAACTAGTTGATTTAAGATAACATAGTTTTGAATGGTCCCAATGCTTCAATTACGTCTGTTGTTGTATACGTTTTAGTACGGGAACAGTTTGCAGACAAATTTTATGAACTTTCCCATTTTCCAGAAGTTTACACGAAGTAGCCATAAGCTACTTAAGCAATTCAATATGACCGCACTTTGGCTTAAGTCCGATTATCCCTACTGTGACTGTCAGTGGAATCTGTTTAACCGTCCCATGCTTTTCACATGCATTAATGTTAATTAATCTTTTTCCCATCTACAGACAAACAACAAGAATTTGATTTACCGTCGCTGCGTGTAGAGGAGAACACCGACCAACAGGTGGTGCCGTATCCGCGCGCCCGATCGCCACGTGGTCCACCAATGTCTCAAATATCAGGTGTAAAGAGGCCATTGTCGCACACGAACTCCTTCACTGGTGAGCGATTGCCAACGTTTGGAGTGGACACACCCCACGAAAACGCGTTGGGTACGCTGCTGGGCGAACAGGACACATGGGGTATTGATATCTTCAGAATTGGTGACCTTAGTTGCAGCAGACCGCTTACCTGTGTCGCATACGCAATATTTCAGGTACGTTACGAGACAGATTGCTCAAAATATCGGATTAACTTATCTTTTGTCTTTACAGAATAGAGAATTACTGACCAGTCTTATGATACCACCGAAAACTTTTCTCAATTTTATGACTACTTTGGAGGACCATTACGTTAAAGACAATCCATTTCACAATTCATTACATGCAGCCGATGTTACCCAAAGTACTAATGTGCTGCTGAATACTCCGGCCCTGGAAGGGGTGTTTACGCCTCTTGAAATTGGCGGAGCCCTGTTTGCGGCCTGCATTCATGATGTTGATCATCCCGGCCTAACAAATCAATTTTTAGTTAATTCAAGTGAGTCGACACCCTTTGAGCGGATGTTGTGTGCTTTTATTTCAATTTTACTTCATATTCATTCAAAGGTTCCGAACTGGCGTTAATGTACAATGACGAATCTGTTTTGGAAAATCATCATTTAGCTGTTGCCTTTAAATTGTTGCAAAATCAGGGCTGCGACATATTCTGCAATATGCAAAAGTAAGTTGGCTAAATCAGTTTTTGGCGATGTCTAGAAACTATGATGGTTTTTGCTTGTAGGAAACAACGTCAGACCTTAAGGAAGATGGTGATTGACATTGTCCTATCAACAGATATGTCGAAGCATATGAGTCTCTTGGCCGACCTCAAGACAATGGTTGAAACTAAAAAGGTGGCTGGTTCGGGCGTTCTGCTTTTGGACAATTATACCGACCGTATACAGGTTTGTCATTCAAGCTAGAAACCAAAGTGCGCATTTCTAATTGTTGTGTTTGAATAGGTTTTGGAGAATTTGGTACATTGCGCCGACTTAAGCAATCCAACTAAACCGCTTCAACTATACAAACGATGGGTGGATCTGCTGATGGAAGAATTCTTCTTGCAAGGCGACAAAGAACGGGAGAACGGCATGGATATTAGTCCAATGTGTGACAGACACAATGCTACCATTGAAAAGTCACAAGTTGGATTCATTGATTATATTGTTCATCCATTGTGGGAGACATGGGCTGATTTGGTTCATCCAGACGCACAGGATATTTTAGATACCCTTGAAGAGAACAGAGACTATTATCAAAGTGCAATACCACCATCTCCACCACCATCGCTTGAGGAGGGCGACGACAAGATTCGTTTTCAAGTGAGTACATTTTCAGACGTTTTTGACATGAACCAAAATATGTTTGCAATAAATTCCCCGTAAAACGAATAAATATAAGAAAGGAAACAGGCACCGATTCTTCTACGTATAGATGTATTTTCCCGCCCACTTTCTTGGGTTTTTTTGACAGTGACTTACGATTATGTTCATTTCCTAAGGAAACCAAAAACAGTAGTTTAGAAAGGAGCACAGACCCAATGCACCATCATAAGTCTAATTGAAGAAGTCACACGACAGCTCATTATCTGTCTAATGTTGTTTGGACATCAAAGATCTCGGTAAATTTGAACCTGGCACAGTAACCAGGCAGGATCTGGTATCTATATAATGTTGAGGCTTCCCCTGTAGTTTTATGCTGATATGGTAAACGATGTTGATGTTCTGTTCGTCAGGCAGACTTTTTGTATTCAGGAGTTGTATGCTCTCTTCCAAGACATGGTGAGAAGCTAGGCCTTGGGTCCCACAGACCTGTCGCCCCAAAATACATCTTCTGCTTCCGTAAATAGTTTGGCGGGCTGTCTGTTTTGTTTTTAGAGTGCGAACCTTACGTCAATCACACCATGATGAATTTTTTGTATTTTGCCCTGTAACACTTTGCTACAAAGGCATCATTTTTTGATATGTTAAAACTCCACTACAACACGTTATTTTATGTAACAGTCCCCTGGGGACTAGATGAGGAAACCAAACGCTAGGTCTAACTAACCTAATCCTTTCCAGCATCCTTATTAGCGGAGAAGCTGACATAATTTACCTGACACTTGATGTCACAGTTTATTCAATCTTTGTTGCAGTGCTTAACAACATGATTATATATAACACCTTTCATTTCTTTTTGTAGGTCACACTCGAAGAATCCGATCAAGAAAATCTAGCCGAGCTTGAAGAAGCCGATGAGAGTGAGGATCGAATTGAAATCAAGCCGTCGGGGAGTCAAAATCAGTCGCACCACACTGGAATGTGACGGAGAGTCGTGGGACTTTGCAAAAAAATAACTGAAAAGGCGCAAAATTTTTTACTTATACGTTAGTATGTCTCTTTTTAATGTGTAGAAAATTTAAACAAACAAAAAAAGCGCAAAACAAAATATAATAACAAATTAGGTAAAATGTATAAATAACAAAAAAAATAAACAAAAAAAAATCCTTACATCAAAAAAGCAGATGTGACGATAAAAAAATAATAAAACAAATAATACTTACAGGATACAGAGTAATTTCTACTGAAATCTTAATTCATATTTACATTTGGATTATTAGTTACAAATTTAAATTTAGTTTAACAAATTATTTATTTATTTTTATTTCATAGGCACAATGAGCCATTAAAATAAAACTAAAACTAAACACAAAACAAAAAAGAAAACACAAAAATACAAAAAAAAAATGAATAGAAATTTATAATTATCTCGATTTATACAACAATTAACCAGTAAACAATAGTTTTAACTTTGCGCCCCCAGTCACAATTATAAATTTTGTTCTACGTTTATTGCATTATATAATATATAGTATATCAAACTATGAAAAAAAAAAACACAAAAAAAAACTAACCAAAGTGTGAATTTGATGAAAGTTCTAAAAACCAAAGTAATAAACAAAATATTATATATACATACTATGATACATAGGTACTGGTGTAATATTAAATTAAAACGTAGCTAGTCATTTCAAATGTTATAGAAAAAAATGTGTAACTACAAAAACAGAAAAACAAAAAATTTAAAATAGAAACCCAAACGTAAACTTTGTAATAAAACTAAAAACAAGCAAAAAAATATATATAAAACAATTATTGTATTATGACGGAGAAGCACAATAAGTTAGTTATTGTTGGACTCGAATTTGAATAACAAAACAAAATAACAATTAACTTTAGTTTGTATAACTCTAAGCAATGCTCGCTGCATCTATTCTCCTTCTCTTCTTCCTTCATTATAAGTAAAATAAATACAAATGAAAAATACAAAACTAAACAAAAACATTTAAGTCTTCGAAAATAAAAAGAATGTTGTGATCTAACATGTTTTAAGATTTTTTATAAAAAAAACTAATAGTCCTTAAAGAAAAATAATATAAAAAGAAATCTTAATTTCATACAATTAAGATGAGAATTGTGAAAATAATAATGGAATATTATTTATTTGGAGAGTTATTGGATGTTTTTCCTTTTACTAACCACACAAAACAACCCACACAGACAAATGGTAACTTGAATTTTTGTTTTCTATTCTATTATTTAATTGCAAACAATTTTAAAAACAAAATGCATTACTCTAGGGAAAAAAATCCAATTTCTTTGTTAGATTGTAAAAATAAACAAATGGAGTAAAAAAAACAAACAAACAAATGTAAATAAAAAACAAAGAGTGAAAAATCCACATTAGTTCAGTTCATTTAAACAAAACACAAACAAACAAACAAACAAACAAAAAACAAGAATATTACAATACAACAGCAAATATAAAAACATAGTCTTATAAATGATGATGATGACATAAACTAAATAGAAGATACAAATAATTTTATTTATTTATTCTATATTTTATTATAAGGGCAGGATCCCTCCTTTTGCTATTTATGTAGTACATTATTATGAATAACATTGCAATATGCATTAGAATATTTATATATATATACAAATGTATGTGTGTACATGAAACAAATATTGATAGAAGAATTGTTATAAATTATAAACCAAAAACAAAACGCATACATAATACCTTGTCATTGTGTCGAAAGAAATATTATATTTCGTCCCTTGTAGCAAGCCCTTGCAGTGCATGCAATAGAATCGGACAAACAATTCATGTGTTGTTTGCTACCATTTTTTGTGGTAACAAATCATATAAGTTTTAGGATTTAAATTTAAATTTAAAAAGGAAATACGTTTATTTCGGTATTTATCTATGTAGAAGGCAAATAAACAAAGCAAAAAACTGATTTACCACTAAAACTACTAAGATGTGACTTGTTTTCGGTTTAACAAAAATTATTTGTTTTGTTTTTTCTTTCTTTCTTTCTTGTTTTCTTATTTATTGTCATTTTAAAAGACCTTAACCTTAAGATTGATCCAAGCAGAAGAAATTATTGTATACAACACACATATTATCGTAAACATTAACTCGTGTAATCTAGAAGAAAAACAAAATAAAAAAAAAACGTAAAAATCAATGTTATGTAAACTATAATAGTCATATTCATAATATGCAACTGAATAATCTTATCGCCTCTTTTTTGCCAATATCTTAACGTGAATCTAGTTTGTTTTTTTATTCTGTTGGGTTTTCTCTTTTTCGGTTTTCGTTAATTTTAATTCTTAGTGTTCCACTACCTATTGCTGGTATATCAAAATAAGAATAACAAAAAAATAATAATAACTTCGTTAGGAAACTACAAGAAAAATCATATATAAACCAATAGACAGAAACATCTTTGATTGTAAATATTTCCGAAAACAAACAAAATTGAAAACAAAATGTAAAAACAAACAAAAATGTGTAAAACTCAAAAGTAATGGAACTATAGAGGTTGGCTTAAATTGTAACCCCAAAGCAATTTGTATTTTGTTAGATGCGAATGCAAAATCAAACCGCAGGTACTGTCAATGTAGCTGTAACTTATTGGACATTTAACTACAATTCAGATAAACATATAGGAAACAAGTACTATTATATGTAATAAAAAACAAAACAAATGGAAATATTATACTAGAACTCTAATTAAAACAAAACAAGAATAAACACTAATCAATTTTAGTTTATAGAAATGTAAAAAACAAAAAAAAAAACAAAAATAATTGACATATCACGTGACGCTGGCGTCAGGTGTATGTTGTATTTATTTTCAAGATGTGTAATAATATACAAATTAAATATAAATGAAAAAATCAGATGAAAAAAAAACAACAAACAAAACGGAAACATATTAATTTTAAATAAATCTAAATTATAACAAGATCATTGTTCTTTTTATTAGGGGTTTAACCTTGTCCCTGAAATAAACAGCAAACATGGGAATAGCAAGACTCGGGGAGTGAAAAATTAATATCAAAAATACAGATTGGTCAAACCAAAATTTTAAATGTCCAAACGAAATTACAACTAACGTTTCTCCCACACCAAATATTATAAAGGTCATTTTGTTTTGACGTATTCTATGAGGGGATTAGTAATGTATGCGAGTTTTTATGCCCTATTTGTACATTTCTGAGCTCGAACTCGCTCCTTCGCATCCACCATTTTTTTAAATCGACATAGATCCCAAAACACAATATCTTAAAACTTATAATACAGTTGGGCCCAATGTCCAGCCCTAATGGCTGAATTGGGAAGCACATTTAAGACAGTTTACCAGAACTTCGCAATAGGTCGCGCAGTGGAAAAAAACCTTAAGATGTAAGTTGTGTTTTCTCCGGGGAGCCAACATAAAACCCCTCGCTCAGGGGCCAACTATGCACTTCTCCTTTTCTTTTCGATTTCGCATTTTGGTACTATTCAGTTCGCCCGGCGAAAGCCATCGCACTTTGTTCTATTACATTCGCGCAACTATGCAATGCGAACTCCATTTTATCGACGTCAAATGCGATAGATGTTTTGATGGCGAACGGTCCAATTGCATGGTGGAAAAAATGTAAGTAAATAAACGACAGCGAAAAATAGTGTGATTTTTTATATTTTCCTTGCATTTAGGACAGAAAAACAAACCGCAACAACTAAACATTTTATCTTGGCTTATCAGCGAGAGGTCCCCGGTTCGAATCCCGAAAGAACCAAATTACATCTTAAGGTTCTTTTCCACTGCGCCACCTCTCGCGAACGTCTGCGAACGAAAGAGCTTCTCAAAAATTAAAAAATCACACAAAACGAATGGTTGTGAGAAGCTAGGCCTAGGGTCCCACAGACCTGTCGCGCCAAAATATTTATTTTTTTATTTATCTTGAATTTATGAAAGATCACCAACAGCTGGCTAAGGGATTGTTGGATTGCCGACAATTTAGAAACAAGATGAAAGAATTATAGGAACATGTAACGGAAGCATTAAACGCTAAGGGACCTCCGAAAAGGACAGCAGATGGGTGGACACTTTTACAGAGTGTTGCGCCATGTCTGCATATCTTGTCCAACGCTCTTTTGATATGGTCCATCAGCTAGAAATAGAAACGTCGAGTTTTAATATTATGGCCATAGCACTGATTCTTAGCCTTGAAAATTCGTATTTTATATTTTCCAGCACATACGTAAGAGTCTTTTAAAAGGCAAAATAACTTAACAAATCTAATATAAAGAAAACTTATGTACTTATTTTTATCCAATTTCAAAACAAATTAATCTTACTCGTTGTGTGGATCCAGCGTGGATGAGCGTGCCGACTTCATCCCTTTTAGAATTTATATACACACCAATCGAAAACATTGTTGATTTAATTTCCACTAGTGTTTACTTATTTAAAAGTCCACGAAAATATTTGAATCAACATTTACCAACATTCAAAATCATTTTTACGTATGAATTGGAAAGTTAGTGGAAATTCCAAGGGAAATATGGAAAGTCGATATTCCAAGCAATCGTATTGCATAGTTGGCATGTTCAGGGCGAAGCGAACTGAATGAATCGCATATTATGCGATTCGCGCCGAAGTTTGTACTGACGCCAAACATTAATCGGTTATAAACAAAATCTGCTTGATCGCACAAAACTTAACGTAAGATTAAACTGAAAATCCTTTTTCATTATCTGGATGAAAGCATTGCGCTTCGATGGCATACCTACCACCTAAGAAAACCGGAACTTATTGGAACCACAAACATGATTATTGAAATTGAGTTCTCCACCTCTAACCAAATATAGATCGTCACACATGTCCTAGTTTTAAGAGTATATTTTCATTACCTTCAAAAGGCATTTCGTTGTATGTTTATTTCATAATACATATAACATTTTCTTAACTTACACTATAAATAAAATTAAAGGGTTTTAAACATAAATACAACTTTGAGTAAGGCACCCTTCCTCGCCGCCCGCTGTCGGAAACTTGACAAACTTAGTGCAACATGAAAACCATGTCACTAGACTAGAAAATATTTGTCTCTGCTATTTCCAAAAACTACAAAAAAAAAGTCTAAATTCGAAGAACATAAAAGCTGTTAGCTACATAAATACATAAGTCCTAATTCAGTCGCTGGGCTTTCCTCCGCTTTGGGGTTTTTTTCGCGTCGGGCCTATAGGTAGGAAGTTCGATATGTACAACTTCCCGCACGTTATCCAGAGGCTTTAATGACCTCGACTCTGTCAGCTCATTGGCATAATACGCCACGTCGTTGAAAGACCTCGTCTCATCATCGCTCCTTCTGTTCTGGCTACGAGCCAATTCGAAAATATTTCGATGCCCTCCCGACTCAGCAGACACTAGATCGTAAACAGGATTTGATTTCTTCTTGGCTTCCGCTGCGTGCAGTTCGCGCCGAAATTGTTCTTCTTCAATGCGAGGAATGTATCTTGGTTTGCGTTCGTCCTTGTTTTCTTCTTCTTTTCTTCCGCTGCCCAAGCTAAAGAATTTTGGTGCCTGAGCCGATATTAAAGGGAGCAGAGTCTCTCTAGCGTATCGTTCTGCGCGTTCAAATAATTCGCCAAGCCTAAAAGGCAGCAACTGAACGGTTAGGGTTTCAGACGTGTTTGTGCGAGTGTTTTCTATGCTCGATCTGGAACCTTCCATTGGTGTGAGTTTCTTTTGACGAGGGGTGGTGGACCTAAGCAGTGGTTCGACGATTTCGTCCAGACTGTCGTCATTTTGTAGGTTTCGTCCTTTATTCACAATCAAGCGGCGATCTTTAAGAACGGGCTCAAATATCTCTGAACCGTCTGAGAGGCTTCTGCTTGCTTCGCCGACTTCTTTGTCTAAAGAGTTGCCCTCCAAGATCGCATGCCATTTACCTTCAGTAGTCGTATTTAAAATCTGGCTACTGTTGTTGCCATCTAAACTGGACTCGAGGTTGATTTCGTCCTTCCTCCGCTTAATCGCTTCGACAGCATCAGTTCCATCTACCCCCTCGGTTAATGTTTTGTCTGTGGAGCTTTCGGTAGTAAAGCTGCCGTAGTCGTCTTCGTTCGGAATCTCGCAGTTTCCTGCGAGCAGGTCGAAATGAATGGGACTGCCTGAAGATAGCTTCACCTGCGGCTTACAAAACGAATGACTTCGTCCAAAGCTATCTGTTAATAGAACTTTGTCAATGTCCCAATGCGGCAAGCCCTTTGACAACCACCCACTGTAGGACTTGTACTGCAGGCTCAGGCTTGTGGGGAAGCCCAAAGCCGGGTGGGGGACGATGATCTTGGAAACAATATCACCAGCGAAAAATTCGGTATCATCTTTCCTGAAAAATTTAGGGTGAAAGTTAGTATTAAGTCCACTGGGTAACAAAGCTACTCACTCCGATATGAGGAAGGTCTCGTTGAGGCCACCTTCGCCCTCTAGTGTGGCTTCTAAACGGCCAATGGTCCTCAGAGGTAGATCGTTGAACGAATTGAAAATCTGAATCTGGAACTGATGCGCACAGAACGGTTCCTCTTCCCTTGTTACCAGATAAAGTTGACCACGCCCAGTCGATCGATCAGCATAGTATCCCATATTGCCACACTTCGCACCCGTACTTGTGGCATTCGTTTCGTATTTCGAACAGGGAAAGCAGTTTCCATTCAAAAAGTTGTCATAACTGTTGCAGGGAAATGCTGGAAACTGGCACCTTGGAGCCACGGAATCTATAAAGAACTTATACGCACGTCGATGGTTGCAAAGCGAACGACCTTCCTCGTCCTCAGCATTTTGGGCTGAAATTGAAATATTCTATAGCCACACACTTCAGTTGGTACAACTCTCTACACTGACTCACACCAAATAAAGTCTGTCACAGCGCCAACGAACAAGTTTGAGCAGCCGTTCTGCACTCTGCCTCCGTTTGGATAGAAGTCAACATGTCCCATTGGTTGCCACGAGCCTAGGCCTCCCAAAATCAAGTTCTCCCCATTCGAATGTATGACATCCACAAAGTTTGCATCGGTGCTGTCCAGGCGTACCTTGGGATGTTGAGCTTCGAAAAGCGGTCCAGCCGGATCTAAGCCGGTGATGCGACTAAGCCCGGGCAACTCAGCTCCAGTGAAACCCGACACATGCGCACCTAAACTAAATCCAATCAGGTGAGTCTTGGCTAGGTCCAGTCCCTTATGTTCCTTTAGGTTATTGATGAGCATGGCGACCTGTTTTCCCACAAGCCTTGTATTTGCCGCAGCCTTTACGTAATTGGGAAACGTGGATCCATTCGCCCAGTCTACGCATATAACAATGCAGTTCTCGACTGCCATGAGCGCGGTCTTCATCTCATAGATCCACACATGGGGACATGCTGACCCAAACCCGTGGATAATAACCCGTACCGACAATTGATCCAGACCTTGCAGATCGTTGAGGGTAAACGGTGATCTTGTAAGAGGCGATGTCGCTTCAGTGGTGACATTGTGCGAGGAGTCTTCTTTCTTGGCGAATGCAGCTGTCATATTTATAAATGGCAGCTCCATTAGCGGTTGGTCGCTCCTGAAATTAACCAAATTTTGTAATCTTTTTCAAATCAGGGTCTTTACTGAAGACCTTACCTGTTTTTGGTTGAATAAAAATAGAAGCTCGTGTTAATTTCCTCAGGTGACGACGGCAGCATTTCCAAGTAGCTGAACGGCCCTGAGTCGTCAAAGCATCCCACCTCGTTGTAGCATACTCGTTTGATCGCTCGCTTTTTCCTATCATAAGAGAACACGGAAGGGATTGGATGCTGTTTAGATTATTTATTGCAAACCTTTGATGCGGTTGGCGAGTGGACTCCCATTCCCTGACGGATTCTTGGACCGCTTTCAAAAGTTTTCTGTCGTTGATTTCATCCAATGCTTCTCGCTGGGGTGTTCGCCATCTAAAACTGAAATCTAGAAAACAACAAATTATTTGATTTTGTATCCCTTTATAACATCCATAAGAGAGTGTTTGTTGGAGCTTAGCGAACTTCTGGTCTTTGTTCTAGTTACTGAACTTCCCCGAGCATTATTGCGATGCAAGTCTAGCCTAAAACAATTTCAGTAACACCGTATAGCATACATACATTAATAATTTCAAAGGAACAAGAGTTATTTTCCTTTAGTCACTATCGGAAGCCTTTTTGTTTTAAAAGAAAGCTAAATTCCGTAGGCAATCGCTATAAAAATATCAATTATACTGCATTAACGACATCACGGATGCGCATTTTCGCATGAGATGAAGGCGTAAGAATGAGATCACAAATCGGATGCGTAAAGTGTCAAGGATGTTCTACCCATAGTTATAGATATAGATATGTAAACGGAAATAAATACAAATTCCGGTGATCAGCATTTTTTAAATCTCTTGAAAATGATTCCATATAAATGGTTAAAAACAGGTCATATGAGAGTGGTAATTGGGTTCAGCTATTTTAACCAACAATACATCAATCAATTATACGAAATAAATAAATAATTGTCCGTTCATAATTGCTGAAAGGCATTCACTATTAAAATATAAACATGCCGAGCTTTCCCATAATTCCTACCACGCAAACAAGATGGCCGACGAACACAAGTGTCACGTATTTTTTCGTGTTAGGTAGTACTGTGCCTTTCAGTCAGACGACTATTTAGTTTTGGGCATCCCTTTTCCCTTTATTCTTCCGTGTTAGTAATGTGTGATGTAAATGCAGACATTTTCCATAATTCGTATAACGTATACAAGATGGCCGACCAATAAACGCATGTTAGGGACTCCTTTTTCTTAGCATAAGTCGCCGTTTACGTGATAGGTCTGTGTGATGTTGTAAATGTACAATAAAGTAGTTTTTTAGGTGCAATTGAGTTAATAGAACTTGTTTTGTTTGTGTCATTTGTCACAATTTGTACTAAACATTCTACTAGTACATCTGTCATATTCCATTACGTGGGATTTTTTATATTATTTAGGTACTCAAATTCTTGCAATTCGATGGCTTTTCCGAGCCTTAATCTACGATCTAAGATTGGTGTTGCTCAGAAAAATGCCCAATCTTTACTTGGGGGAAAAGAGGGAACCATTTGTGAACTGGAAACACTGGCTAAGACAAGGCTTTAAGTCCATGTCGCGTAGAAGCAAACTGATTTTTGTGTCTAAACCTTAACGGATGTAATTCAAAATTTACCTAGAGATTTAAAAATCGCAGATAGACCGTTAATAAAGTAATAAAAATATCCTGGTACGATCAAGTTGGCTCAATGGTTAGTGTGCTGGGCTGCTGTGCGAGGGGCCTCATGTTTAAACCCCGGAAAATCAAAACTATAACTTAACAGGCTTTCTATTGCCACCTTTTTCAAACATCTGACAAAAGTCAGAAATCAGCCATTCAGATTCGGCAATAAGTTGTAGGTTCGTTCATTACAAACGAAACTATGAATCCCACGTACTATGTAAGTAGGTAGAACTTTTTTTAGGTACCTGCGCTGCCAATCCATTCACTAACTCAAAACAAAATAAAAATTTTAGATCCCCACACATTAAACGAATTATACAAGTCGTACTCTCGGATATTACATGTTCAATTTCCGTTACCACTGCGAGTTCATACATACGGTACTAAAATTGTACTATCCGCACCCACTCACCTGCTGCAAAAGTTTGTATCACAAAACACGCGATGAATACTATGATTGGCCCATGCATCTTCAAGCTTTTGTTGTTTCCAACCAAACCATTTATTAACTCAGTCACAAAACCGTCTTTCCACTGTGCTTCCCTCCAGAGTTTTTTTTTGTTTTTTTTTTGTTAAGTATACGCCCGAGTGTCGGTTGTTTGCATTTGGGGAAATATTACATAAAAATCGCTTTCATTTTCTAAATTCACTGGTGCTAAGTGCGGATAAACGATGACGCGTCTTCAGATTCTTATTAATGACTTTAATCCGTTCGTTTGTTATCACAGATTTGACATCGTCGTATCATTCAACCGATACGCTAGAGCTCGTCTTTTCAATATGTGCGTAAATTGAGTGTAAAAAACAAAAACAAACAAAACAAAACAGCAACTTGATGCAGCCGTTGAAAAATGAAAGTGTCACTTTCACGCTCGTACGATTGACGGTTCGGTGGTTAGGCTTTTCGGTAGTTTGCCGGACGAACTTGGTTGGCTTTCACTTACAAGAGCACACTCAGACTTGTTTGCTTGTAACAAGTTTGACGTTTGTCTGAAATTAAAAAAAAAGAAAAAAGGAATCAAAAAACTGTGTTTACCTTTTTAATGAATTTATTTTAAGTGAAGGCTATTGCATTAAACAGACACACCACACGCACGGATGAGGAAAGACTGCAATTGCTTTGAAATGGACTGTGTTGGGCGGCTCTATTTCATTCATAAAGCATTCTCCTATTTACAATTTGTGAAGGTGTCTCCTGCATACGTTATAAGCAGATATTAATTCAGTGAACGGTATGGTTTAGGAAATGCATGTCGATTGGGTAACTGCCGTTGCTCAATTTGACAGATCTCCGCAGAAAAAAAAATTTTAAATGCTACATCTTTCGGCACTTCTGGCAGCCTTGGCTTGGAGGTTTACTACATGTATGGGTACGATTAAACTTCGAGTGGTGGCATCTGTCATTTTTTTAAAAATGCTGAAAGCTTTTATAACCTAAACATTAATGATGAAAAATTCGGTTTCAAAAAGGAATCCGTTCTAAAAACTTTGTTACAAAAATAAATATTTGAAGCACCTTTGTAGAACTCTCAATATTGATCAAAAGAGGTGCTACGTAAAGTATAAAGCCAACAAATATGAAAAGAATCAGTACTGCAAAATAGAGCCAATACTAGCCCCGTAAAAACCACAGTGGCCATTATAAAGTCGCATTCTGAGCGGAAGTACTTAAACAGCAGCACCGCAATTGAAAACAGTTTCTATATAAGAATTCAGGAACTTATATTAATTTTTACGGATACCTTAACTTTCTTCGAAGGTTTTAAATCTATGGACGCACATTACGAGTCATGAAAAAAATATTTGCAAGTAATCCCCCTTAAAGCAATGTCTGATCAAGTTAAATTTGTCTGTAGCACGAAAATATAAAAATACGACTCTTGGTCTTAATTTGTTTACCTTCTCTTTGCTTATGTGTAACAAGAGACATAGTCAAAAGTGAAAACATATATATTGATGTCGATGTCTTGAGTAAGTGGTTTTGCCACAAGTGCTTTGTATTTTCGCCTACCTTCGTATATACGTCACAATACCAACATTTCGTTGTCCAGACCCTTTCAATATTCCCAATCTTATGTTAATTTGATTTATGCAACTATAATGTATGTTTTTTTATGCACAATTTCAGTTTTTGAACGTATATTTAACACAAGCTTAAGCGTAACGTTTTTTTCAAATTTTTGTGGTTTTTGTATGTTGTGTACTGTCAATTATTATGACAGTAGACACACCTCCGAGTGTATGATTGATATTTAAATAGTACCCGGATGCCCAACTAGTTCTGAATAAAATTAGGCACATTCAAAAATCCAGTTTTCTTAAGACGACAAATTTGGTCTGGACTAGATGTACCTACTGTGAACGCAAAAACTGGATTGATCTATAACGTCACTTTTTCTACGTCATCCATGTCATCTTTGTACACAGTAATAAAGTTGTCGGCTACCACTTTATAGGTCTGCTGGAAAAAAACGTACGCATTACCAATAAGACTTCAACGCATCCAGTCCGCCAGCTGTTAGAGGAGAGGACTGTTCCCTACTCTCTCCTGGAACATTCTACGCTTTTGGCTCAGTTGGTTTTTCAATAAACCCGTTTTTTTTTAAGTCATCAACAAAATCGCTTTTGTCGTCAAAGTTCTTACTACGTGTTTGTTTTTTCTACTTTCTTGATCTAATAGTTATGCTGTTAGAAAAAGGCTCTTAAAACACGGACACGAGCATGATATTGTTCGGGTCAAAAGACTTTCATACTTATTTACCATCAAGGTATTGCAGAAAATGAATCGGCGGACGAACTAGCTAGGGCTGGATCAGAATCCGCATTTTTTTACCAGAACTATATTGCAGAGTCAATTGGGCTACCGCTTTAGGGCTTATCAACGAGTGGGAACAACAACTCTT
Source organism: Cheilosia pagana (assembly GCA_936431705.1). Lineage (NCBI taxonomy): Eukaryota > Metazoa > Arthropoda > Insecta > Diptera > Syrphidae > Cheilosia > Cheilosia pagana. Next base: position 30,285,975 of record OW386168.1, on the reverse strand, counting down.
TCGGGCTAAAGACAATCCAAAAGACTAATTAGGCCCTTTTCCTATAAAAAGACGTCCTTAAGTTCAATAAGGAAAATATTAAAAAGCTAGTAGATCTCCTCACAGGCCACTGCGGCTTGAGATATCATCTGAACAAGTTGAACTTATGTCCGGAGACCAGAATTAAGATTCTTCTATAATTGCCCGGCACTTCACTGGTACTTTCGCCGGCAGAAATAAAAAAAAAATCTGTTACTAAGGACTAAGGATGTTAATCGTCTCTTAGACTAAACCACCCCTCTACGATACAATAGATCTTGTAGGTCGCAGTGTCAGCCATTGGGCAGGGAAAATTACAATAAAAAAAATACCATTTAATTGCCCTCATGTTATTGTTGTGTACAGTCTTCCGGGCTGAATGTACGCAGATACGAAACAGCTTACCAGCCATACCAGCCATCCATATAAAGAAAGACAGTCATTGGAAAAATGCTATTCATTACTACGTAAGTATTGACAATATCTTCACCGTCATTTTTGTTATTGTCTCCTCAAGGCATTCATTGTTGCATAAACAAATTCGATAACAATTATTCGTCATGGTAACTAGGTAAGGGTAATATATACGCGTTGTCCAAAATGCAAATAAATGAAATGACTCGATACCTTCCTCACATGCTAATCAGCGGGCAATCATTTTCCAATATTTTCAAATCAAATTTGTCAGTTGAAATTCTTCGGGCGTACTGACATTATACATTAATTACCACATAAAAAGTCTCACACACTTCATCAAGAAGAATCAATAACTATTACGAAAACAATTGTTTAGAAAAAAATGTATTTGAGTTGGCATAACTAGTAGGAAGTTAAGCTTCCGTATGCATGCAGGCAATTAGAGAAACAATTCGTTAGACGTATGAATATGATCTCCGAAAATGGCTGACCTGTTCTGCACTTAAATGTGTACATAAATGTACATAACTAGCAACGTTTTTTGACTTTGAAACACCTTTGAACAAGCAAATAAACTTAGGGCAATTATATTTACCTACTTCTGGTAATTTTAGCATAGTTTAAATTTTACACGAAAACATAAACAAATACTTTTAATTGGTGATAAAATGAACGTAACCAAAAAAAAACAAGGTCACTTAAGAAGTTGTGGGTATTGTTACTCCAATTAAATGTTTAACCTTTTGACTCGCAATTAAGCGAAGCGCATTTACACGCCTTTTGGACTTAAATGAAAATAATTTGAATTTTTGTGAATGATTTAAGTGATTTCAAGAACATTATTATTATTAGTGAGATTGAAGTGTGCGACTATATATTTTTTAATGTCAAACAACGCGAATGTAAACGCTTATGATTTGATGGCCTACACGTGCCTCCCATACTTAACTACACTGTAGTTGATAGTGTGCGAGTAATATTGATAATTTTGCTGTTTGGTATGAGTAAAGTTGTTCTCATAAATGGTTTATGATTCCATATAATGCGTTAATGGAAAATTTCTCGCTGTTTAAAAATATCCAAATGGCTGCTACTGAGTATGATCAGAACCACTGACGTATGTCGCATTGACAGCTAGTAGACAAAAACAATTTTTGCGACAAGTTTGACATTGATGAAAACCAGCCTGCAGAAGTAGTAGGGTATCTTACCTTTTTCGTTGGTTCTTAGTAAAGTTCGTAGATGTCATCTACGGACTTGTTTAACGAATTTGGGCTGTCATGTCACTTGAAAGTGTTCTGCCAAGCTCAACCATCTACCTACTTTGATACATTCGAATGTCAAACTCCTTTTTCAATTATAAAACTGGGTTCGTTTCCTGCTTTTTAAAGAACGTATTGATAAACGATTCTTCAGTTGGCGCTATTTGCTTTTAAAGAACTTTATATAGGTATACTGAATGAGGTGTGGGTGCGCACTCGTTTTTCCAACTAGCTATGTGGAGGTGCACCGGTAAATTGCAGTCATTCATTGCATACATTTCAGTCTCCGCATACAGAGTATGATACTTTGGTAAGTCGTAGCGGCTAATTCAGTCGCTTGCCTAGCCGAGCATTGAGCGCTGATATAGGTTGTAGTGAAACGATAAAAATTAGGCCAAGGATTTGACATTATCCTTTATAGCGGGAGCTGAGTATATTTTAATTTTGACGTTAGTCATCGAACGTGCAATTTTGCAGCGAATGCATTGTGATCCGGAATTTTAGTTTTGAAGTCAATATAAGTTGTTTTTTATCGACTCTATAAGTGGAAAAAAGTTTAAAAGATTAAAAAGCGAACTCCAAACTATGTATGAAACTGATTTTGCTTTATAAAGTAAAAACAAGTACAGCGGCTTCTATTATTCAAAAACAAAGTTCTTGATTGCAGCGAAACATTGTTAACGTCGCCATTTTTAAATCGTTCCCGATCCAGTGATTTCATTTATATAATAAATATCTCAAATCGGTACGTTATTGAGAGTGTATGTGTATTCAAAGCATTAAGCTTAGTCAGACACTTGGGTAAGTCCACTATTTTTATACGGGTACAAATGCAAACAGAAATAAATATTCAAAGATGCACCTTATAGCCCTGTGACTCAATCTAATCTGATCCTTTAAAAGTTGGAAAAATGGAAAAGCGTCCGTTTAAGACCAAACAAATTTAAAAATGCTCTTATTCAGAAAATAATTCACAAAAGACGCGTTGTAAAAAAATAAAAGGTCTGTTCCTTTACTTTAAATCTTAAGAATTGTACTCAATTGTCGTTCCTCAACTTGAAAAATTCGTAAAAGAGAGCGGCTACGAGAGAGCAAAATATTTCCCCTCTTACTGTTTTTACTCAACAAATTTCTTTGCGTAAGAACTGACACAACCGTCAGTCGCTTGAAAATTGACAGCTGATTTGAATTTGTTGTTATTTGTTCACTCTAATTTATGAACTATCTGTCATTTTTCACAGGTAAAGGCTGGTACGCTGTTCAAGTGAAGTGAAATTTTCCATACAATTTTTTCACTGCGAAATGTCAAAATTAACTTTCCACATGAAAATTTCACCAGGCAGTACGCTGTTGAAGTGAAAAATAATTGTTCAAAAAGTGATTTGTAGGGGGCTTTACTTGCTATTTCACTTGGCTTTTATTGTCCGTCGCATTAAATTTTTGACATTTCGGCGTGAAAATTTCAATTTCAATTTCACAGCACTTTTTGGAGAGGAGTGAATATTTCACTTCACGTATTTCATATAAATTTTTCACTGCGAAATGTCAAAATGAACTTTCCACGTGAAGATTTCACTAGGCAGTACGCTGTTCGAGTAAAAAATAGTTGTTCAAAAAATGTATTGCAGTTGCATTCAAATGCATTCAAATGCAGAAAAAGGGATATATATATTTACTATACCTACATCTGCTCTCTTCAATGAATTTTAAATTTATTTTAACTATAAGTTTATAACATAAATTGTGAAAGAGCAAAAATCTTTATTACCATTGGCTTTTTCATTAATAATTTTTCAACAGTCAGCTGTCAGACTTACTAAACTATATTCTTGAACGTCCTCAGTTACTTCACTGTACCTTGGTTCGAAACGCTTATCATTAGACAGGTTGCGGATGACCAGTTTAAAGAAATAAGAAATATATTCAAAAGTAGCCACTAAGAGAGTTAATAGTTAAAATATCAACAGCGTCCATGACATTCTTTCAATAGGTCTAAGCTATCGCCAAGACAAGTTCTAACTTATTTGCGGACTTATTTCAGTAGGTATTACAAGTGGCCTTCAGTCCAACATATTAATTAAGTTGTTAGCTAAGTTCTATGGTAATGAATATCGATATGATGTAATAGGTCTGCGAGTACGGTTTGTTGGTGGTCAATTAGCTTCACTTTCATACAATCCGGCTTATAGCAACTTGAATGATCTAATTAACTGCGTAATGATGTTAAGTGTTTGAGACAACAAAGTGCTGCATCAAATTGGTGCACGTAAGATTTATTTCTCGATATGTGGTAATAAAAGTCTGTTACGTCTGTTGCGTCGCGTTTTTTTAATTTGAAGAAAAGTAAATTGATAGGTGTACCGTATAAGCAAACAGAATTTAGAACACGATTAGATGCTATAAAATGTGTTTTATTTGTTTGCCTTTTCTTTGTTTCTATTACAAGAAATTGGGTCAATTGTAAAATACAAAAAAAAACTCACACTTCTCACATCGGAGAGCACAGCGAACAAAAATGGATTGCTAGTTAGCAGTGCCTGCTGTGATCTAAGACACCCCCGTGAAGTAATTTCTTCTTGAGAGATTGAATCCAACCAGACTCAGCCGGGCGGAAAGTTCTCCTTATTATTAACCGTTGTGCAAAAAGATAATAGATGGCCCAACAGCATTTACTCCAAATGTCGGGCTTTCTAGATTATACCAATTTCACATGCAATTGGCGGTCTTTCAAGATGGAGCGTCACCATTGGTAATAACAGTGACTCACCATACCTTTCTTGGAATTGCTTGACGTTATTGGTATTGTTAATTAGAAGAAAGAAGCAATAGCAAACAAATCCTACGTGTTAAGAGTAAGAATAAAATCTTATTTTCTTTCTGCATGGTTTTAGTCGCAACCATAAGCGGAACACAGACTAAATTTTAAAACATCTGTATACCAACAATTTCCATCATTGAGTTTTTTTTTCTCTCATCAAATGGTCACGATTGGCTTTTCTGACCTCAAATTTGTAAAGGAGAGAGTTTGATTCCGATGCGAGCAATGCCACGATTAGGCAAATCTTTTCTGCAATCTCTTGTAGACAACATCCGTATTTGCTGCGGGGCAAGTGCATTTCATTGTGAATTCATTCGAATTGGTTTATTTTTACCAAACTAACACCAAAACAAAGAAGCAAGCGTCAAAGATGGTTAATGTTACATAAACTATACTTTCTGTGATCTTGTTATAGAAAGTATGACCAAACCAACTGATCTTCAAGGATTTTCAGACCACTACGAGAGAAGATATATCACAACGCTGATGAGATACTAATATAGAGAGGTTTTCAGCCAAAACATAGTACTCAAAAAAGAGTCTTGTTCCTTCAAATCATTGACATTTTTCATTCAAATGTCAGTTTTACAAAACCTTCAAACTTCCCCTTTTATTGGGGACGTTCGGATACCTCTGTCGTTGTCCATTGGGCAGAAAGAAGCGTCCGGGAGAGTCCTTTGGAACGAAAAATGCTCTTCTGGTGATTCTGAGAAGGGAAAATCGCTTCTCGATTTAATGTTAGAATCCATTCAAGAAGCACTAACACAAGTGTAATTTATGTATTTTATACAAGCCAGCTGACAAAGTGACAACTGCCGTAGATTATTTTTTGGCATTTCACCAATACATTTCTGGATTCAACCAAAAGCAGTTTTCGCATTTCATTGGATTTCAGAATGAGTGTATCCCCGAGTAAAACCAATGGAAAACGAGAAACGCGACATAAGTCTGACAGCTGACTGACTAGATTCGTTTTAGTTTTTATTGGCCCAGATTGGACACGTCATTTGTTTTTGCAATTGACGTTTTTGGAGGAGTAGCTGACAAATCTAGTCAAGAAAATCCTGCCTGCGTACTCAGTTGACATTTTAAAGTTAAACGTTTACAACAACAACTAAACTTACTTAGTTCATGCGTACGTATACCTAGTCCAGACAAACCTAGTTGACGTTTTACACAAACTAGGTATCCCAACGTCCCCATTTCTTTTTTTTTCAATGACAACGAAAGTGTACGCATACTCATTCTCAGAAAAGACGTTTTTATTATTTCGTTCATAAGGTCCAAGCATTTTAAAAAATGTTGCTAGTGTCTCCATCAATTTTGTACGACTTTTTCTATTAAATTATTTTTGTTATCTTTGCATGAAGCAGTAACAGAATCATAACAAAAAGGTAAAACAGTATCAAACGTTTATTAGCATGTACAAGTCACATAATAAATCGAGATCTGCAAAATGTACCATTCGTTCGCGGCGAATGCTATTAAAATACAAATCGTTTGCGATTCGCCAGAACCCAACCAGAGGAGCGAAATGCGAACATTTTAAGGTCAAATAAGAAGAACGTACTAAGCGCATCACAGCTTTTCGCTTTTTCTGCAAGATTTTTAATGCATTTTAATAAATATCTGAATTAATATTTTGCACTAAATTCAAAATTATAAATTGGCCCTTACCCATGTTCAAAATGACTATTTCTTTTGAAATAAAATGTATCAATGTTCGGGAGAATATTTATAGAATATAGGACAATTTTATAGTGATCAATGTCAATTTGAAAATTTGTTTAAAAAAAAATACATTAGTTTTCAATTGAACTATTGTGAATCAGACACAATTCGTATGTTTCCTCAGCTGCCAGTCCATATGGGCAACTTGTAATTTTAGGCACTAAAATTGACTGCGACTGCGCTGCGCACAGATGGCGGTGAGCAATTTTCAATTGCATTCCGGTTAATGCAACAACAAACGCCTGTAAAGTCGATTCGCATAAGGATAGTCAGAAATTGGCTTCCGGCCTAAGCGTAATACCGATAGTTTCATTTTTTTTAATAACTTGAAGTGAAACTCGTCGGAACAATGCTTGGCTGGCTTTGACTACATCTAGTTAAGGAGTACCTCTACCTGAAAGCGCTTACCGCGAATAAGTGCTTTTATTTTATTCGCCATTAGCGCTTCCACCATGAACGCGCTTGTTATACAAAAATATTCACAACAATTCCTCAAGCAATTAGGTTCGGTTTCCATAGCGGCACTGGAGCGCAATAATTACACGCACCAAAATAATAAGGAAATAATAACAATGCTCAGTCACATTTCATAATTTGTTTCCACTTTCATTCAGTATCAGTAAACGTTAACAAAAGCGGCTCAAAGAACAACCGTATGCCTCAAGTGTTGACCCACATATTTCACCTATACAAAGGGGGAGCTTAAACGTTGCAAGAGAACACCATACACCATGCCATTGGAAATCAATTTGAAAGCAAAATCAAATTGTCCATCTCTGCTCACGGTTGCACCGTTGCTTGTTCGCATACCACTTATCTGCACACAACAAAATACAGGTACCCATATAGCGCACTCTTGTAACACTTTTAAGTCACACAAACAGTAAGCTAGTCGCTATGGCTAATAAATTAATTAATATTGACCAATTTATTGCACAATTCGTACCTTTAAGAGTTTCAAAGTCTTTAACAATTCTTTGCACTGTTTGACCATCACAAGTTGCGTTACGTTGGACTTTCGCGCGATAAGTATCTTGTACTGGCTATGTTTCGAAATCTTGTTTCGTGTCAACACAGTTGTAACTCAAACCAAACATCTGTATATGTAAGTATCTACGTACAATAACATTTTTACACAAATCGCGTATCCATTCGGCAAAACAAACGCGTGCAGACGTCCAAAACACCATAAAATAGTTTCTTTTTCGCAAAACTTTAAAAGCGTTTTGTGGTGGCGGTCGGTATATATAGGAACGGAAAAGATGCACTTTTATTCGGACAAAGTTGAATGGCTGTGTGTCAACCTAAGTCACCATTCGACGATGGACTTTAATGTAAGAGCGAAGTGTACGGGAGCCACGGAGTAACTGACTTGATGAAAGTTGAAACTCACCGATGAATTCATGGCTCGAAGCTCGAACTCGCGCCGCGCGCAGTCTCAGAAGAGTGGGGAACATGCCGCTGGTAATATGACTGGGATTTTTTTTGTTTTTATTGTTCGTTGCGAAGAATATGGTAATATGGTAATATGTATACATGGAGAGGAGGTAGATATAAAAGAATAATTCTTTCTCAAGATAGCTAAAGTAGTACAATGGAGAAGAAGGCATCCCAAAATGGATATATACGCCGCTGTTGATGTACCATTTGACATACGAAATTAAACGCAACGCCAGACTCCAGACGTACTGTGCGGTTTCCGGTTAATTGCGCCGCACTGTGCCATAACGTTCATTAAGGTCACACTCACAATAAACGAGGATCAGCAAGTCATTATGCTATTCCATGTTAAGTTGGTCATGGGCCGGGCTTCTGATTTTATCATGTTAAATCGTATCGGAGAAGTAAGCAAAAGTTCGCTTTTCATTTTCGATGGAAAAGAATGTTTTGTTTATTTTTTTCTTCATCATTTTTAAACATTTAAATTTGCTATAATTTTATATACGCGCTAAAGTCTTACAGCGATAACAGGCTTCTAGCATTTCTGTTCTGATGGCTTTTATATAAAAATCGTTAGTTTTAGAAATTTAGCAATGGAATTTAGCAATAAGAATATTAATATTGCAGTCTGTTCGGTAAATTCCCTGTATTTTTTTTTTCTGTAGTACAGATCCCTTTTGCGGTGTAGGTACACACTCACCAATTTTCAACAAACGGAGTTTTAACATTTTCCTGGAGCGTAAGTGTGTAAGACTTAGCGAGGGGTTCCAGGTTCGATTCCCGGAAAACACATATTTCTAAACACTTTTTTCCACTGCGCCACCTCTTGCGAACATCTGACAAACATCCGAGAGTATAACTGCCATAAAAGCCGTTTGGACTCCGCATGAAATTGTACATCCCCTCCATTCGTCCCAAAAAAGAGTACCTAAAACTCACACGAAACGAATGGTTCTGACTAGCTGGGCGGCGCTGGGCCTATAGGGTCGCTTTCAGCGAGTGGGTACTATGAGAACGCATAATGAAACCAAAAGTCGAAACTTCCGGAAAATATTAGTAGATACCACACAAAAACATTTTTGTGTCTTCTTTCCTTTCATAGGAAGGATCTCAAGCGCTCCAACAGATTAAAGAGATCCGTCGTAAGCACACTAGTGGGTGTGATCACGGGGCAGTGCATAATAGGGAGACATGTTCTCAGGCTGGGTCTTCCCGCTAATGACTTCAGCAGAAGCTGCATGGACGAGTAGGAGCCCATTCTTCAACTCCTATGCACCTGCCTTGCTCTTTCTTCTCGAAGAGAATACTTCTTTGACAATCTTGGTGAACTCGCTATTATTAATATCAATTACTTTGAGCTCCTGTTGGTTCAACACGGTTTTTCCTGTGGTTTTGCAATGGGCCAACTTTGGCCTAAGTGTGGCCAGAGTTCCTTTCATAGATGTTCAATAAAACAAACCTTTTTGTAAAACTAAACAGAATAATCCAATCCCCCAATGACTTTCATTTGTATGAAACATTTTTTTACAAAATATTTCTTTTCAATTATCTTAAACAGTTCTTTATGTGGGTTTAGATGCCGATTGTTGGACAAATTTTACTTTTTCAAATTTTGATTTCCTTTCAGAATTGGGCTATGTATTTACCAATAATATAAGTGCGACTGAGTTTGACAACTAGTGAGGTTCGTTTTCATTATCGTGGAGTCAACTGCATTGAAACTCATATTGCATCGGATAGATCTGTTTTTGTTTATTTGTAAATTTAATGTTCAATTTGATTTCAAGTTCAATTAGAGCTCTAATTCATTATTGTCTTGATTTCAAGTTCAATTAGAGCTCCAATTATTTGCTTCACTGCTCCACTTAAATTTGCTGAGATAGAAGTTTAAAAAAAAAACGTCTTGTTTACCTAATTTGCTTTATTTTAATTTGTCTTTGACAGCTTCGTACCAGGATTTAAATAACGCAGCCGTAAGGTAACATTAGGTCTGTTCCTTTACTTTTAAATCTTACGAATTTTTACGAATTCTTACGCATTTTACTCAATTGTTATTCCCTAACTCGAAAAATTCGTAAAAGAGAGCGGCTTCGAGAGAGCAAGATATTTCCTCTCTTACTAGTTTTTACTCAACAAATTTCTTTGCGTAAGAATTGAAACATCTGTCAGTTGCCTGCAAATTTACAGCTGATTTGAATTTGTTGTTCTATTTATGTCGTTTTCCATTGGTTTCACTCGGGCATTCACTCATTCTGAAAACCAATGGAACAAGAAAACTGCTTCTGGATGAATCCGCAAATGTATTAGTGAAGTGCCAAAAAATAATCTACGGCTGCTGTCAGCTGGCTTGTATAAAATACACAAGTTACACTTGTGTTAGTGCTTCTTGAGTGGATTCTGACTTCAAATCGAGAAGCGAATTTCTCTTCTCAGAATCACCCGAAGAGTATTTTTTGTGCCAAAGAAACGGTTTCAGAAGTGATTTTTTCGATTCCGGACTCTCCCGGACGCTTCTTTTTGCCCAATGGAAAACGACATTAGCATTTGGGTGGAATATTCGCAACTGTCATTTTTCACAGGTTACTACAAAAGCGTGCCTTAACTTTTGCGTAAGTTTCCCTTTTTGAGAGAGAATTCATCCCCTCCACAGGCATTTTGACAGTCTTTTCCATTTTTACTACAAAAGTAAAGGAACAGACCTATTGTTTTAAATTACGTTTTTGTGAGTAAAGAAATTTTAAGAGTTTCACTAAGTTAAAAAATACGCCATTTTGTTTATTTAATTACTTTTTTTGTTGCCAACCTTGACACAAATTATTTGAAAATATTGTTTAGAATAACGACAATTTGAAATACATATCAAACAACAAATTGCTGCACAATCCACTAAACACATCCATTGGATCCATTCAAGTACCTATTCTGTGAAATGCCAGCAAATTATGTTCTTTTTCTTCTGTCAAATCTTTTGAATTTCATATTACCTACCGATTTTGTTTATTTTTTGATTTGATCAGCATCGCAGATTTTTGTTTATAATTTGAGTACATAGTAAAATTAATATAAACTAAAAATATGGCGCAATTTAACGTCTCAGTTCCCACCGATAGGAAAATCCGCTTGAAAAATTTATTGGACAGGGGAAACGCAATTGGTATGTTTGTTTGATGTCTAGTTAAGTGTCTATTCAGACACTTAAGATAAACCGTTCGCCTTCCTGCACTTTAACTAACATAAACGGCCTCCCTTTCGCAGGGGTAAATATCGAAACGGAGAGTCCAATCGAAACTATAAATGCAATCAAGCACATTATCACCGAAGGCGATGACATTATCGATGAAGGTAACGTCGGTGACCGCGCGGAGCATACAGCCGAAGTGGTTATGGATGCACAACTGCTTAAGATGAGTCATCAGCTAGTGTCGAAAGTAATGGAAGCTGGTACAGACTTCAACGATGGTATCTATCAAAATGCTATAGTAAGTTCTTCCGGTTCGAATCTGTCTACACATGCCAAATCTCTCCTAGGCTTCGCTTGTTTTCAGAGACGACAACGACAACTGGAGTGCTCTCACTGATATAGTAGTTGGAATCTGTCGAGCTTCAAAGTTTTCCTCATCGATGTTAGGTTCCTTTAATCCAAATACAAGTGAATCCCAAAAATTAATGAAGGAACGACAAAGAAGACGCACTAAGAACGTAAGGAGATTCATTGCTTTGCCACAAATACCTCGTACAGATGTTTATTTTTTAGAACGCAGAAGAACTTCAGCCCGAAAGTATAACGCAATTAGATAAGCAAGACAAGGGCGCAAAAAAAGTTAAAATTATACTAAATCAAATACAAAAGGTATACACAGTTTAACTGATCACACGCATAAAAGACAATAAACTAATTTGCAGGCCTTCGAAGCTAATAATCGGTTTCCGATCCCGTTCTATAAACTCATCATCGATCCGAATAGTTTTATGAATACCGTTGAGAATGCATTCCAAGTATCGTTTCTAGCTCGCGACGGTAATGTCGCTATCGAAACGGGCGAAGATAACTTTCCCCACGTACGCGTCACAAATCCTAAAGAAAAGGATCTTGTGACGCAGACTTTTCAGTCTGTGTGTAGTATTAATTTAGAGTTGTGTAAGGTAAGATGTGACATGCTTATCTCAATGTTTCCATTTTCTCAGTCGTTTTTCTTTTATTTTCTTCTTTTAAGGAAATGATAGTATTTTACGATATTCGCCAAGCAATGCTGCAGGTTAGTCGTGAGTGAAAGCAACATTTTACAATATTTGCGTGTCAACAAAATATAAATAGTTTCTTAAATTTGCTTGTTCGACTTCTCAATCTATGCTTTAAATGCTTAAACGCTAATATAATGCATAATACTTTATTATTTCATTCATTTTTAAGGAGGGAAGAAAAATAAATTATCTCTTCGGTATTGGTAAGTTGTCTTTAAATTTATTACGAACCGTGAAGCTTAAGGCCAGAATCCCCCACGTGTCTGAAAATGCTACTAATAATCGTGGAAGGTTTATTTCCAAGGCATTGGTCAAGGAAATCCTAATAGAATGCAATCGATTCCCCTGTTGGCAAGAGAAGAATTATCAGAAGCTTTGAACACATTCAGAGATCAGACATGGCCCGCATTGAAAACTGCAGTTTAGACAGATCTATGGAAAAAAAAACAAAGAAATTCTTCCAAAAAACAAGTCGTCATAGATGACGGTGCAGAGGAGTACGCGGTAAATGTAGGAACTTGCTCATTGGTTGGTTTTTCGTCAACCATTCCGAAGTATTTTTTATCTTCGTTCGCTGCAGCTGTTTGACACTAGAACTTGCACAACAAATAATCGGTTTTTCTTACCGTCCATTGTCCGGCAGATCGAACGTAATAGAAGTTAAAATAATAGGTGAAATATTTAGCACGTTTCACTTAGCACTTAATCAGAACTGACAAATACATAACGTTTCTCTATAACCACAATTAATTTATTTTTAATTTAAAATTATGTGCTTAAGATTCGAAAATTAAACTAAAATATAACTCGTGTTATTTGAAAATATATAATATTTGAAATTTATCAATCCTCGCATCGTAGCTTTGAAATTAGGCGGCAGTTTTCATGAGTGTAATAAGTTTATTTTAAAATTTCTTGGTTAACATACATCAAGTCATCGATCTTTTGTTTCTTGCTGGCATCTCATAAAAAAATAACTTTTCATATAAATGTATCTGTGTTCTATGTAAATCTGCGGGGGACAATAAGTTGGACAAACTATCATCTGGGGTTGCTCTGCGAAAGCTCAACAATTTTAATATTTTGGAAAAAACGAACTTTTTTTTTTGGACAACAAATGTTTGCAATTGAGGGATGACGAGTCATGAGTGTTTTTTTTTTTTTTAGATAAAACAAAACAACCATAAGTCGCGTCAGTAAAATTATCCTTCTTGACCGAAATCCTCTGTGAACTTTTGCAATTTCTTGAGGTCATCATCGTTGACAGTGGGTTTCGTACGAGATAGTGATTTTAACATGTCACGCTAGAAATTCAAAATAATAGTTAATACGTATGGTGGTTGGTGATGTGTCGTTACGTACCATTGTGACGGGAGGTTCAAACAATTTGTCGCCATCGACGTCTGTCCAGGACATTTCAAAAGCTCCAGAATCTCCCGGAGAGCATGGAACAAGCAAATCATCACATATAATATTCTTGTCGAGTGGTGACGGACCTGTTACTTTCTGCAAAGGAAATGAAGATGTTACTGATGTTGATAAGCACATACAATCGCGTTATTCGTCAACAACCTCAACGTTTGCGGAGTTTTGTTGACATTACATGCAAGGCAAATGCATTTTGAACAGTTTTTGGTATAATTTGGACGCAGGAGTTTGGGTTAATCGCGAATATAGAAATGCTCTCTAAAAGCATTTTTATAATGTCGCATAGGTCTCCGTTAAGTCTTAAGTTATCGCTATCTCCTTTGATCAGTAATTAGTTGTTTTTGATAACAATAAATAAAAAAGTTTACTGTGCGTACTCTCAAAATATGTGAGTCACATGTGTTACTTTTAGTAGTACCAGGAATGCGACTGTTCGTCACAAAGTCTATCGAAAAACCATTTGGGAGTTCCGGATGTGAAGATAGCAAACACCCGTATCTCAACAAGCTTATAGAATTCAATAATAGGAATGAATGAGCGGATTAGGCAACAAAAAAGGGTTTAACTACAATCAGCACTCAACGCAGTACGGAAATGGAGATCGAATTGTGTGCTCACCTTGAAATGAGTCGCTTGTTGAACTTTCCGAACAGGTTCCATTAAAGCGTCGCGTACAACAATCGAAATATCGGCTCCAGAATATCTGCATAAAGAAAACGTATTTAATTTGATTTTTAGAGTGTGTGAAAGTAACGCTCACCCTTCAGTTTTGCCGGCGAGGGTTTTCAAATCGTCTTCCGAGAGAACATGCGATGTGTTGCCCAAATGGATTTTAAACATGACCAAGCGGGCGTGCTGCTCCGGAAGCGGAATGTAGATACGCTTCTCGAAACGTCTCCGAATGGCCGAATCCAATACCCAAGGTATATTCGTGGCTCCCAGGACCAAAATGCCATCGGTATCATTGCCCACACCTTGCATTTGAACCAGAAACTCTGTTTTAATTCTCCTAACGCTGTCGTTCTCGTTGTCGGAACGTGCCGAACACATGGAATCCACTTCGTCGATAAAGATGATACTCGGCTTGTGTTCACGTGCTAGTACAAAAAGATTCTTGACCAACTTCTCAGATTCGCCCAGCCATTTGGACATCAAATCCGAACTTGAAACAGAGAAAAACGTTGAATTGTTCGCCTCTGTGGCCACAGCCTTGGCCAAGTACGATTTACCAGTACCAGGCGGACCAAAGAGGAGGATACCCTTCCACGGTATTCTCTTTCCTGTGAACAGGTGTGGAAATTTAATGGGCAGGATAACTGCTTCTTTTAAAGCCTCTTTGGCAGCTTCGAGCCCAGCTACATCGGACCACTTGACGTGCGGCTTTTCAATTACAATAGCGCCTTCCAATTTGCTTTGCAGCTTCTTCTTCTCTGGATCCTCTCCATCGGAATCACTGTCGCTCTTTTTATCTTTGTCATCCCTGAAAAGTTGCGTTTGATATAAAAGAAATTCCAAATAAATTGCACGTTCTTACTTTGGCCCCGATTCTCCTTCTTTAACGGGCTTCTTTTTGCCTTTCTTTAGGTATTCCTTAAGCTTCTCTGCACGATCTAAATACTGAAGGCACTTGGCCCTAATCGAATCCTTGGCTTTATCACCTTGAGCTTCATCTGCGAAGATATTTGACAAAAATTATAAAAGTAACTTTTAAGGAAAGATGTATTTCACATTTTATTGCGTGCAAAAAGTACTCCACTCCATGTTCGTAGAGACGCAGTGCCTCTGCATAGTTTTTGTTGCGATCTTCTTCGGTTGCTTTAGTGACCAAATCGATGGCTTTTTGAAGCGTTGTTCCAGCAGCCATTTATCTAGAAAACAATCAGCCCAACTTTAATCTACCACATAATTTACGTCGAATGACTCAAGTTTTGACTTGTGCGGTATGTTGTTGCTGTGATGTCATACTGGTGAATACCAATCATACAACAGACCCACAAATCGATTTTGTTTAGCGAATTTTATCCCAAAAAAAAATCAAGCACACGGGCAACTACTCTTTTCAAAGGATTGAAATTGATTTTTAAAAATTTACTCATCTAGGAATTAATATAAATAAATGGGGACGAGTGCCCAAACAATAAAAAAAAGTTGGTGATTCAGACATGGGCAGATTTGGGGACTCGCACAACGCAAACAATAATGTCAAGATTTTAAGGGAATTGTTAAACGCACCCGATTGAATATAAATTATAAATTGCGAATTGTTTACCTTGAAGTTTTGATTTGTAAAATACTTAAAATGTAAAAAAACGAAATTAAAAACTACAGCCAAGAATTCTTCTTTGAAGTGTACCTATGCCACTTTTCGCAAACCAAAGCAAAGATGACGATTTTGACGTTTGTCAAATGGCAGCGTTCAAAGCCAATTCACATCATCTGTGAGCACTGAGCAACTCACGAAGTGGAATGGAATCATATATTTTAATTTTATTGATTTGTAAATATATGAGTTCTAAAAAAACTTTTGTTTGAAAATAAAATGCAAGTATTTGTTCTATCTTAGATGTGCTTTTATTGGTTGATACTTGATAGAGCAGTTAATCAATCTTCTTTTGTAGTTTTGTACAATAAATACCTTGAAACAGTGCTGCTCAAACGGTTCGCAAACTTGACGACACCTACAAGTATGCAATAAATACACATATATATTATTTGAACTCTTGGCATCAGTTAGGCGTGCTTAAATCGTACAGTAAAAGCTTTCAGCAAAAGCAGTTGGAATTTTGAAGTTTTTTCCGGCTGTTTTTTTTCATATATGTACCCAGATGCCTGTAATTTTGTACTGTTTTCTTAAAATTTAAATTAAAGCTACATTTTAGGAGAAAAACATAGTGAACCGAATTTAAATGGCGTATCAAGCAGGCAAATTATCGGTTTGGACATGTTTTCTGCATTTAAGGACCCATTTTAATAAATAACCTATACATTTTTTTCTGAAGTTTTCTTGCAATTTCTCTACTCCTCCTGTTGTCGAATGTCAATATTTAAAATCTTTCTGTTAAATGCAATATACCACAATATGTTCCATGACTATACTAGAGGATTTAAACTTTCGCAAATCGAGATTTTTTTAAATATTAAATATTTACTTGCTAAATATTATATTTAATAATATACCCTATCCTTCCCGATACTCAAGCTGTGAAATTCAAACTCTAACTCACTCCCGAGCAACTGTAAAATCAAATTGAGATTCCGAAAAAGTGATCTAGATTTGAACAAGTTTTTTTACATTTCGTAGTTAATATTAAGCGGCAAAACAATTTCGATTTCTGAAACTAACAAAACTGAAGGGTTTTATATTATATCTATAATAAATTTCTATATTATTTTTAAAGCTCTTTCAATTTTTTATAAAAGTTGTGCGATATCGACGCCTAAATGTATTCCAGCCGACACCTCCATCATAATCCTAAAATATGGTGTCAAAAATAGAGTTCCTTTAAGAAGCATTCCACTGCTTACACTTATATTAAAGGTTTCAGAAAATCGCTGCGAACCCTGGTAAGCTTAGAAGAAAATAACTTAAAATGGTAACTCAAACAGTCAGGCTTAAAAACCACTTGCATTCTAACGAAAAAAATAAAAAAATTCAAACTTTCTACATCGTTCTTGAAAATCAAAAGGTGGTGCCCAATCTGACCATAAAATATGAATGTAAAGCCTAATGAGGATCATATGGCCCACATTGCTGTTAGCTCAAATGAACAAGGTTTTTGAATGGAGCGAGCAGATCATGTTTAAACCAAAAGGCATTTGTTAAATCTCTCACACATTTAAATGCAAATGACGATTTATAATATATGTATGCACCTATATATACATATGATGTTCTCTTATATACTGGATCTACTATAATATTTGTCTCTTTGTTACAGCTAAATTTAGTTGCACTGTACATACACCTACCAATGCCTTTATTGACTTGTTTTTCTCAGTCAAAACTATCCGTTAATCGGCCAGTGGTCAGTTTGCTGTATCGTCTTTTGTCAATTAGTTCTCCGCGGCTGATCACATTTTAATTGTTTTGCTAGACTGCTTTATTACAGATCGGTGTAAGTTTTTAGATGGCTTTATTAAATTGGGTTAATTCTTGCCAAGAGAATAGTATTTTAAGGCGACAAAATAAATGCAACATCGACAGTAGTATCCAGAATATGATCGACATTTTAACCTCAAATCACTATGAGTTCGAATCTGAGGCTGGCCAAAACCGATGCAAAAAACAGTTTATCCCCAGAAAGCCGCCAGCCGAAGAATATTCCCGCATTAAGTGCACAGCGGGAATGGACAACAATCACAGCATCGGTGACCACATGAAAATCACACAACCACGCGGTCTGTTCAAAATGCCAAGATCGCCGATGTCAATGCCGCCACCGAGCCCGCCAACACCGCCACCATGTCATGGTGGAAGTGATCCGAACTACAGCTTCGATCCGGAACTACAACTGATGAAAGAAGATGCCAATATGGACAATAAATATCTTTCGACATGCAAGGCTCCGTATTTGTGGAACGGAATTCTGCCGCATCGCTTCAATCGGATAACGACTTATTCGCCAAAGGTATTCATTGGAGGAATACCATGGGACATGAGTGAGCAATCGCTAAATAGGCTGTTCGAACCTTTTGGCCGAATACGTGTGGAATGGCCGAGACGTGATAACCACGCAATTCAGCCCAAGGGATATGCCTACGTCATATTCGAAGCTGAGACAAAAGTGAGAGAGCTGCTTGCTGCATGCACAACATCGAACTCCTGCTCGGCAAGTGCCGGCAATTATTACTTTCACATATCATCAGGGCGCGTCCGAACGAAACAAGTAGAGATCATTCCTTGGACCATATCAGACTCCAACTTTGTTACCGCTACTCATCAAAAGCTGAACCCAAGCAAGACGGTTTTTGTTGGAGCACTACACGGTAAGCTGACTGCCGAGGGATTGGCTAAGATAATGAACGACATGTTCGACGGGGTTATCTACGCCGGTATCGACACAGACAAGTACAAGTACCCAATTGGATCTGGCCGGGTGACATTCAACAACAGTCGGTCGTACATGAAAGCTGTATCCGCTGGCTTTATCAAAATCAAGACGACCTTATTCACAAAGACCATTCAAGTCGACCCATATCTGGAGGACACACTGTGCGCCCTGTGCGGTGTTCAACACGGTCCGTACTTTTGCCGTGAACTAGCCTGCTTTCGTTACTTTTGCCGAACGTGCTGGCAATGGCAGCACTCCTTTTATGATTTTAAGCTGCACAAACCCCTAACGAGAAGCTCTAGATCGGCTGCGTTGATTGGTTTCGATGTTGGCAGTCCCTAGAGCAAGTATTTACAGCAAACACATTTTGTGCAGGCGACAACTTTGTTTGATTTTTTTTGTAATTTATATATATACATTTTTTTTTTTGGTGATTTTGAAGACTTTGTTTTTTTATTGTTTAAAAATTTGTTTAATTTTCTTTTGTAAATTTCTGATAATTTAGTTTTCAAAAATGGATTGTTTTTGAGCATTTAAGTTATAAACCAAATTGCAATTTTTATTGTATACCATGTAGATGTACGTGAGTTCGTTCAAACTATAATAATTTTCTTTTAATTTTAAAACATAACAAATTATGTTTTAATTATTAAATACTGTTGTTATACCTTGTTATAATTTTTGATAGTGTTTCTCTTTTGCTTTGTTATCTCCATATTGTATTTATGTAGTTTAAGTTATAAATTTTGTTATATATATAACCTCATGTATAAAAAGAATACCCAATACCTATTCTTTAATGAATAAAAATTGATTTTCTTTTAAGACTTTAAAAAAAATAATAATAAAAAAATATTAAACCATTTTGTTAATCAAAGGCAGTTGGCTTTTATTTTCTATCAGCTGCTGGATTACTTTTAACAGTTTAGTCGCTAATAACAGCGAAAACTTTGCCTCTTCTTAAACTGAAGATCGAATAAGGAAGAGCTGCGTAAATTGACTGCTTGGATTCTATAATAATTGCAAAGTCAAGTGCTTTTCAAAAACGAAAACATGTGAACACTGTTTTTAAAAATAAAGCGTTTGTAGGTGGAAACTGTAATTAAAAATTCGGATATGGGAAAATTTTAGGACTATCCGCGTATTTTTTAATTTCTAAACTCCAGTCTAGCCGGGATAAACTATGTGCCCTGTAACTGTAATAGATCGAAAACAAGTAAATAGGAAGTATTTCTCATAAAACTTGCAAAAGTTCTAAAACAGTTGGAGGTTGCACTGGCCTATCATCTGGGAAAGCCGGAAAGCTTTTTAGAATGGGGAAAGTGCATTCATATTTATCTTACAGCTACCGAGGCTCCCGTCTGTACTTTTATAAGGAGCCTAAAGAAATGCAAAGCCTTTACGTGAGCACTTTTGCATTTGGTGCAAAACATTTGCCCGTGCGCTATTACAAATATTTACCAATCTTCATAAGCTAAGGTTGGTTGGCGAGAGTTTCGCTTTTCAGTGGGTGCGTTGGAGAACATTTATATTTTATTTATGCGTTTTGGGGCTTCTGAAAGGACAGAGGAGGAAAGGATCACGAAATGTGTTCTTTCATTTTAGCCAACAAGTATTCTGTGTGAGGATGTCTTGTTTCCTATTTCTGCGGAATGCCTAGCCAATCTCTGTCCTACATCATTTAATTTCAACTGATATTCATGTTAGTTTTAATTCTTAAATTAAATTTCATTCAAGCAGGAACACGAACTGCTTCCTATCGAAATGCATGCAGCATTTAACGCCTTTCGATTTTCGAACTACTAGATATAATTAAAAAATAAAAAACTGTGTGACCACACGCCAGATGTGAAACTTCTCTCGCTAACTGTGGATTTAAAATTGAATTGTGTTGTATGTAGTTGAGTTTCATTAAGAAATTTAATTTAAAAGCAAAATCTTTTTAATATTATAATCTTAATACAGCGCAGTAGATATTTTTATTCTTTAATTTAACAAGTTTTCATAACGCAATTCAATGCAAAGTTTTCTATTTCTATTTCGAGAGTTTTTGTTTATATTTTGTTTTCATATATTCAACTGATTCAGTAGTCTGTGTAAAACCTAGCTTCTTCAGTTCTCTCCAGTATGCCCATATAAGTACACATTCACTTTCAGAAATAAGTTGAACAAATTCAAAAAATATATCTTTCAATACAAACCCACAAAATTTCATTGAAATCAACATCGGTTGAGTGTTTTAGGAGTTTTGGGCGACGGCATAGTGATGGCGACAGGCCAATTTCCGTCACGCAATTTCCGCTTGGTCATTTCCGTCTCGATCGAATCGATTTTACTCCCAAGTCGCGCCATAAGATGTTTCACATTAAAACTTGTGTGGTTGGGTATATGGTCATTTGAACGATATTTTTTTCGATCGTAGCTTTATTGTCCAAGCGTTAAAATGAAGCACACAACTAAATTGATTATGTCAAACCGCTCTTATTTTATTGAATTACTTTCAATGAATGGCTTTTCACAAATTGGAAATTCGAAAAGAAAGCACTTACTTGTTTCTTACTTACTTACTAAACTGTGTTTCTATTTGGATTATGGTGTTTTCGATTGCATTAAAACATTTTATTTGAATCTCTTAAAACATCGACTACGATGCATTTTGGAATAAAAATTAACTTTGTACGTGATAAGCCGACTGTGAAAAATTAAGAAAGATGTTGTTTATCTTTTTCAAGTTTTCAAATGTTTTGTTGAAATTAGACGAGCTAACACAACCCAAGTTGTGATATAAAATTTTGATAAAGCACGTTCCATTTAGTGTTCTATTCTGGTAGATTTCTCTGTGATTCTCCATAGGAAAGACGAGGCTCCATTTAGTGTTCCATCCAGAGATAGATTTCTCTGTGAGTCTCCATAGGAAAGACGACGACTTTCATTTCGCCATCAATGTGGAGAATAGCCTCTTAATGCGGTCAACTTTAAACACCCAAGGTTTGCTTTGATCTTTTTCCAATTTATTTTATAACCTATTTATCAGCTGTTAAACTAAGAACATAGTAAACTCACCCAAAATCCTTTCTAAATGCTTCACATTTATCGAAGATTTTATTTCAATTATTTTAAGTGTCTCTATACTAATGGGATACCAAACATGCAATGATTTCAATCTGCAATGGAAGATGCTTCAATCTTTAAAATAAAATGGCTTTACTCAAGTATTTTTAAATCAAATTAGGTTTGTTAAAATAAAAAATAAAAACATTCCTCTCTTTATCTAGAAAATAAAATTAAACGCATCGTACAATATTCAAAATTAATATATTTTACTTTGCAGATTTCTTCTTCGATTTTGCTTTCTTTTTAACAGTTTATTGTATGCTAGTACTACAATTTAACGGTCATGCATTATCGGAAATAAAGTAATATGCAACCTGTTCCACAAAAAAAAAATCTACTTCGCACAAATATGAAGTACTTCTACGATTTACGTCTGCTTTTCACATTTACTCTGCAGAACATTGACATTTAGCTCATTACATAAATATGTACTTAGAGTAAAGAAAAAATATAAATAAAATAAAAGTAAACACATGCACTTTCCATTTGTTAATTTTGAAACAAACCACAAACTTAACGCGAACAAAATAACTAAATATATAAAAAAAAATACTTTAGAAAACAAAAATAAGATCATACGCTTAGTGTTTTTTTTACCATGTTTTATTTTTAGTACTTTCACTTTTCTTTTATATTTATAACGGCATATTTAAAAACTTGTTACATTTTGATTTTGGAAAAAGAAAATTGAATTCATGTTTCATTTAAATGTATATTAAAAGCAAAAACAATAATTTCTTATACAACAAACATATTTGTTCATTGTTAGGTATGAGAAGTAATGAACGTTTTCCATCTGTTTTTAAGTTTTTTGTATTTTTCTTATTTAACATAAAGCAAACCCAAAGAGAACAATATATTTCCCCTGTGTCAGTTTATAACATTGTTTTCACATGTCAGTTATTTTTATTACATTTATTCAAAAGATTAACCTTTATAAAAATGAGTCCCCATAAATTTTAATATTAGTAAGAAAAAAATTAGAGTAAAGGATAACGTGAAAGAAAATGTCTTCATTCCATCAAGTTGTTGGTCGTAATTACAAGAGGTGATAGGTTTAACTTTTTTAAGTAGGAAACTCGGATTGGAATTGGAAGTTATATAGCTCACACATATATTTTTGAAACACACTATCGTTTTCTAAGAACGGACAAATAACAATTGTAATTATAGACGTAGCAGCCAGTCTAGATTAAGCGCAAATTAATTAGTTAAATTCATGGAAAACTACCGAAGTTGAATGCATTTGAGTGTACACAAATGAAGAGACAACAAAAGTATTTAAATGACAAATGTATGAAAACGCTTTATCCTCGTCTTGTGTCTGACGCCTTGCAAAAGAAAAATATATTTAACAAACTAATGTTCGAAATAACCTATCTTCTCACTTTTATTAATAACTGAAGGCATACTTGGCCGTAATGTTAAGTATAACCCTGATCCCAATGAATTTAAAGTATGCGTCAAACGTACAATGTTTATGTCATTGGACTTGTGTGTAGATAAACGGAAATGTACAAGCCATTAAAACTACATACTGTGTAGAAGCCGCCCGCTTCACCAATATGTTTGAGACTATAAAAACTCTTTTCACTAAAGAGTATACGCCTCCACTCTCAAGAAAAACACCCGAAAAACAAGCTGACAGTTTAATGGAAATTACAATCAAACCACAAAAGCTGTAGTCTGGGTAGGTACAAACTGTTGCTACCAGCGTATGTAAGTAACTCTATATGCATCTAGCACAGAAGGCTAGACCTCTACCGCAAAAGTCTAGATGTACATTTGTTTGCATACAATATACCGATCTGGACAACACTACATACATTACTACCAAAAACTCGAATGCGACTTTAGGTAGACAATAAGTTATTAGTTTCGAATTGGTGGCAATATTCGTTGCAAAATGTTCAAGTAACAACAATTGCTTTGCAATTTTGTAGTGCACATTTTTCTTGCAAATATAATAGTTCTCCCCTTTCACACCGTTCGTACCGAAATTCGATGTGACAGTATTGCTTGTTGGCCAGTTGTATCAATGTTAAATAACGTAATAAAGAGCTTCATGCGCATTAAACGACATACATAACACTCTATCGGTCTATTTTATTAGGTAACCATTTACATGGACTACACAGGATTCCACCAAAGAAAAAATATTAAATAGTTAGTTGCCCCAGTCCACAAGTCGAACATTAAAGAATTATTAAAAAAACATGCAAACCTTTAGGTTTAATTTATTCCATTACTAATGTGTACGCATGTATATGTTAACAAACCGGTAATATGCTATCATGAGGGTTATAATGGACGCTCTTAAAGGAAGAATTGTCTTATAAAGGTTCACCGTTTCAACAAATTCCAAACAAATAAGCAGGTACATAATAAAAACAAATTAAGTTAAACGACGTACCATACGTGGAGAGCGTCGTATTGTTTGATGCAATAAAATTTGGCTATCGCAACTCGTAGTGTTGCGGAATTCCACACACAATTATGGTGATGCCACATTATAAACTAGGTATGTCCTTTAAAAGACCATTCTCTCTTAAAAAGCCTTCAACTCAAAGTACAAGTAGTTTTCTTATTTCAAAGTCCTTGTTTTTAATTCAAACTTACACAAGAATTGAACTTTTTTTTTTGTTATTAAACTGAAACCATGCCAAATGGAAAATAAAATAAACTGAAAACTTTCCTCGCCCAACCCGCCCCATCACCTCGTGTCGTCTGCCATTATATACAGTAATTTCTTAGAAACAATATGCACATTTGGGTGTACATCATATTGTTTTGCTTTGTTTTAATTGAATATTATAACAGCGTTTCAAAAGTCGGTATATTTGTTTTCCTTTTGTTTTCTTAAGCTATTTTTGTCTATAATGAATCAATCTCACTGGATCACCTTCCTGGTTCTATCTGAATACATAGATAGGTAGCTCTGCATTAATATTTGCCTGTTTTGAATTGATTTTCTGTTTGCTTTGTTTTCGTTTTTTGTGGATTCGTCTAAAAATTATAATTTTTAGCCATTTATTTAGTTTTTGTTGTTTTTTTTTATTTATTTATACTTTTATTTTGATATTTATGAATTTTGTTTTTTTGTTAATTTTTTTTTATATATTTTGCATCAGTAATAACATATAATCTGTTTTCGATTGATTCAGAGCAAGTATTTGCCCAGGAATATACCAAAAATTGCAGTTACAATGGAGAGCGCTATGTAGAACATTGGAATTTGTTTTTCCACCGCCGGTGAATATGGTTCGTCCATTCTCTGCTGCGACGTTGTGTACTTTATGCGCATTAACTGATTCTGTTTTGTTTGATGTTTTATATAATTAGAAACACAAAAAATTTTGATTTTGTAGCACACACTCACCTTAAGAGTTAGATTTTCTTCCCTTAACTCGCTTCCTTCATTTTTGAGTTGCCTTATTTCTGCTAAGAACTTGTCCGACTGATCAGTTGGCTGCAATAAAGAAGTTTTACATATTTATTCAGTTTAGAAGTGGAAGCAGTTCCAGAGCTAATAATTTAATATTCAGTTTTTTAACTAACGCAATTGGTTTGTTTTGCCATTTAATAGAAGCGAATTCATTTTTTCTTTTGACAATATTTGATAACGTACCTTTTCTTCACCTGCTGGTATTGGCGAAGCTTCGTAAGCCACTTCTTCTTTTAAAACTGCAAAGTAAAAAGTAGTGTTCATATTAGTCATACATATTGGAAGATTCACAGCGTAATCGTAAAGCTTGCACGACAAGATTTAAGCTAGCTATAGCAAAGAAGTCTTATAAAAATATTAAAATTGAAATTAGATTCATCACGTATCTGACAGTTTAATGTTTCTTAAAAATCATTATAATTGAACCTTTCCATAACGAAAAGGAATGTTAAAAAAACAACTTGTTGCTTATTTAGATTGCAACGATTGCAACAGACCTGTGGGACCTTAGGCCTAGTTTCTCACAACCATTCGTTTTGTGTGAGTTTTTAATTTTTGGGAAGAATGGAAGGGCTCTACAATTTACCGCCGAGTGCAAACGGCTAATTGAGAAGCTCTTTCATGACAGTTATACTCTCGGATGTTTGTCAGACGTTCGCGAGAGGTGGCGCAGTGGAAAAAAACCTTAGATTGTAACGATAATAATATTTAATCCAAGAACTTTAAGATTGTTTGAATGCAATTGCTTGAGAGTGATGTTTGAATTAGATAACCCGACTCGTTGTGGAAAACATTTGAACTTTAGTACATAACCACTTTAATGCGGAAAACATATCCGCACAATTTCTAATGGAAAACTGTCAAATTTTATGGCAACTATTCGAGCGGAATTGGAGCTTTTCGAATAAAAAAATTTAGAGCTACTGTTGGCAATTTATAGACAACAAAATTGTTGTCCAGATTTGGTTTTCATAGACTCATCGCGCAATTCGACCGCCACTAGGAGTAGCTATTTTCAAAACGAAAGTGATAATTTCTCCCGAAGGCGCAATTTATTTCATCAGAAGTGTTTTATCCAATACGCTCAACTCCGCGATGCGATGTCACGGGCTTGTACCCTTGATACGTTCTCTTTTCCTTTTTGTACAACTTGTTCCTTCTTCCCTCTTTCATTCAATAGAATCGGCAAGGTTTTCATTCCCAATTTGATCGTGCAAAAAACGTCCTAACATACAAATCAACTTACCGACATTTCCTGCATCTGGAGCCTCAGCGGGCATTTCAAAAACACACTTTAGTTTAGCGTCCATCAACTGGTCGGGTTCAACTTCCCTCCACTGAAAAATTAAAAATACACATTTATCCATGGATCGGTTATATACAATTTAAAAAGCATCATTACCAGTTTGGCAAAGTCTGTGGTACCATCTGGGGCCACTAGACTCTGTACCATGAACTTATGTTTGTTCTTTTCATTTGGATCGTAGACAAATGCCTGCAGGCAAACTAATTGACAAAAAAAAAAGAAACAATATTGCAAACCATTAGTAAATTCGATTATTTCGTATTAGAAAAACTACATACTTTCCACCTTGGTAGCAGAATTTGGCAATACAGAGCCAAAGTTTGGACGAACACAATATTTTTTTGGAGCTGTGGTTTTAATTTTAAAAAGAATTGTCTGCTCTGTCGGATTCGTCAGTTTCATTATTGTGATAACTGGTTTCGTAAAGGGACCTGTTGGTTGAAAGAAAATAAGGCAGATATTTAGTAAACAACTTATGAGTGCAATTAACAAGATTTGAATATAATTAAATTAGTTCCTGGCATATTCGGCCCTAGCGAGGTATCCATCGGAACGGAAAATTCTCTGATTTTATACGATTCGGAGGATTATTGCTTCGAGGTATTCTTCGGAACATCTATTCGGACATTTTGTAACGCATATCGGCGAATTACGTTGAAGTGCGATGAGGTGCATTTTTTTCTTCAATTTTAAGATCAATGTTTTCTATAATGCTCATCTTTACAGCAGTTGGTTCACTTGGACCCCGAGTTTCCGGAACACATGCATCATGCATATGAGGTCAATATAGTAAGTAAAGGCAAGAGACAGTGTGCAAATTTGCTTAGAACTTCCACCAGTTCGTTCTACTGCATGTTGTGGGTAAAATCATACAAGCGCACTTTTTTGTCTTCAAATTACTTAATCTGACGCAGGGTGAGAGTGTGTTGAACCAATTGTATGATGAGCAATACCAGAACCTATACAAAAACTGATTTTCTACATGAAAATAAACAAAATCACGCACAGCAGTCCAAATTTAAGAATAAAAAAGCAATCATAATCTTTTCTACAAAAATAGAAGTGATATCCAAAATAAGGCAAATTAAATTTAAAACATGGGTGCAGTGTGGGAGCGTCATGTTGTACGAGACCTATTTGATGAACGCACATTTTGCAAATAAACCGATTCCTTTAATGGAAATTTTATAGTTTTTGTTCATTATCGAGTTACATGTTCTTAACATTTATAAATCGTCAAATTTGGTTAAGAATTATTTATTTGGTTTGGCGAACCTGCACAAATTGCAGTTATGACAAATCTATTGATCAGAAAATCTATTCATTCTTTATTTGGTTATTTCGATATTACATAAACTGTACGAACAAATGCGGAAACACTTTTACTAAAAGTAGCAATAGATAAACAATGAGAGCGAAATGAATTTGAATTTTTCGATACCAATCGTTTTCAAACAGTATAATCGAAAAATGTTTGGTGTCAAACGTTTGATAATTAGGTGCTTTGTGTCAAATGATGTCTAAACTTTCGTTTGCTTTCTGATACCGAAACAAAATTGTCAAACAGATGAGCTAATCAATGGCTTATTATGGTTGAGGTCCTTGTTTGCAACCTTGGTAAATGCAAGAGCTAACCAGCCACGTAACCGGAGAAATCTTTCCTAATCTTAACTATCCGCAAAAACGCAATTATCAACTTTCTTGTCCATATGCCAAGCTATCTTGCATTGTTAAAGCAGCCACTTAGGAGAATTCTTTTCCAACGATTTGACTTTGCCACACGCAGACATTTTAGCAAATATGCGATTAACTGGACGGAAAATTGATCGTCGCTAAGACACTACGCAAAGCACAAACGCGTTATGCGTTCCTACTACTATATAGAAATTTGTTATACTCGCCACATGACAAGTCTACAATTTACAGCTACCACGAAAACGAAAAAATAACAAAAACAGAATCAAATTGCCAATAAGATATATTTCCTTGTCGAAGCATTATTGTCTGCGCCCTGGAGAGAAGAACGATCGCTAAAATGTTATCACAAGGAGGATACTGCGAAGCTATCAACTCTGTCGAACTAGACAGAAACTGGCATTGACATATGCTCAATTACAGAGTATATCCACAATCATAAACAGGGAGAAGCTCTGCAAGCCTTGTAAAGAAGGCGATATCCATCACCATTTTGAAT
Source organism: Cheilosia pagana (assembly GCA_936431705.1). Taxonomy (NCBI): domain Eukaryota; kingdom Metazoa; phylum Arthropoda; class Insecta; order Diptera; family Syrphidae; genus Cheilosia; species Cheilosia pagana. The sequence continues at coordinate 30,257,509 of OW386168.1, read as the reverse complement.
GTCCCGCCTTTCCGTTACAAAGGTCGCTGGTGTTGAATGCTCAAGTTGACTCCTTGTAGCTCTCAACCCACCTACATCAATTATCGAAGGCAATGGAAAACACTAGGGACGTAAGATGGAGATCCAATCATCTTGATCATCTTGGAACTACCTTACATAGAGGACGCTTGGCACATAAAGAGCGATAATGTTAACCTCAGCGTACACGTGATACCTACTGCCAATCCAAGCTAAAGTCTCGATTGATTTGGGCGTTAAATTGAATGATTTTGCGAGCGACGCATTCAGTGTTGATGTCATTGTCTTTCACTCATAATAATTATCGCACTAGAAACCTACAACATATTTAAAACAAATCAATCGTAACAGAACTTTCTGCAGCAAAAAAAAAACAATACCTATAGAACAAAACTCGTATGCAGGTAAGAAGATAGCTTTGTTTAAGCAACGGCAGTCAAGTAACCCGATTCCAATAGGCAATAGGTATTACAATATTTTTTTTCCTGTACTGTTATGCATTGTGCCCGCATACATATGCATACGTACATACACACTTTTGCATAGATATTTCCCTTTTGTCCTTTAAAAATAGTTCTTTGAGAAAATGTATGTCAAGTCAACCTTTTTATTATTGCATAAAGTGTAACAATTCTATAGGCAAGTGTGAAGGAAAAATAAATCTAAAATAGACTCTGACACAATTTCTGAATTGGGTAAATATGTTAAGAAGACAGGGGAAGAGGGTGTATAGTTGATAATGCGATTTTATTGTGCGTACTCTACGGGATTCATTCATTTATTGACATCGAAAAGAAAAATCGATTTTTACCCAAAAAAGCTCCAGCACTACAGTTGATATCCGAGCAACTGTCACGAAAATACACTACTGAAGAGATGAGAAGTCATATGTAATTTTTTTTTTGGATTTATATTCCAACAATCAAGGCAAACAGTTTTCACCAGATTTTGGAAAATAAAATAAAGGAAAAAAATAAACTCAGCAGTGAACCGATTGGATTTGTTTTTGTTTAGGTTAGAACAGCGTTCCCAGGCGATCGTAATTTAATACAGTAAATTAGAGAATATTACCGAATGCATTATTAAATTATTGAACTTTGACAGTGGGCGATGATCAATCGCTAATAATTATTTTAATCCCAAAATTCCGTCATTGGATATAAAAATGCTGACATTTTCGTATCAGCTCTATTGTTGTATATACTTTAGAATGAATATTACATACCACGGAATCGCAATTCGTTAGCTGGGTCAATTTCTAATAGCTCTTCTCGTTTTTCCATTTTGATTTTTCTTTTTTAAGTTTTTTCAGTGTTTGTTATTTATGCGGAAGGATATCCAAGCTTGTTCTGTTATTTTGTCGATGTGAGTGGAAACGTTTGGAATAGCAAATACGTATTTTTCACTTCTTGGGTTTTATGAAAATTGCAAAATAGTTATTTTACTCTTTTTTACTGAAAATTGCCCCGGCCTTCCGTTTTATGCTCCAGCTTTTTGGCAAGAAATCCAACGCATGCGTCATATTTTGAAAAGAAAGTTCGAATTCGATGAGGGTATTATGACGTCAAAAAACAACATGGAGTTGCATTTAATTTCGAATTCCAGAACATAAAGTGATGCCAAGTTTCTGGTTCTAATAAAATCCGGATAGGTACTCGAATTTGTTTTTTGCCAAAATCGATGCAAGCAAAAATATCATTAAATTGACATAAATCAATTTATTGTAAATTGCAATCGACGCTTAAAAAATATATTTTATAATAAACGAAATAAATTAGCCTTAAAAACTATACCCCCGTATTAATAAAGGCTGCGTAAAAGTTATCAAATGGTTACACAGCATTTACGTCAAATTTTTTGTATACGAACTGACGTCTGCTTGCAAGCTAACTTGTGCACATTTGTTTATTAATATGGGGGAAAGTATTTAAAACTTTTTGTTTAAAGATAGAAGATCGTCGATTATTCTTGAAAACATCCAGATTTTATTTCGACATCAACGTTTTGCATAATATGTATCTTTACCAACAGAAAACAAGTCAGAGAGCGGTTTTTATGACATTTATTATGACGTTATTATGGAAACTAAATACAAAACGTCAATAAGTAGACAGTAGATTGTTAAAAACTTGTAAAAAAGTTGAAATTACGAACTCAGGTAGGTATATTCATTCTAGAAAAGAAATCAGCATGTGTAGGTGAATTTATGGATTTTTCGGGGCCAAAGCTTGTAAGTGTAGGAGCAGTGGCTTTGTCGTTAGTGTGTTGGAGTACTAAACGGGGGATCCAGGGGCCCTTCTCTGTATTTCGTTCCGAAAGTCAATCTTAATCGAAAGTGCTTTTTCGTTCCGCTTTTGTTTTTGTATTTTGTACAATATATTCGTTTTCGGAAATTTTCACTTTCGAAACGAAATACGGAGTAGGGCCCCAGGTTCGACTTCGGAAATTTCTGTATCTCTGAGAACGAAATTTATGTAGTGATATGCATTTCTTTAAGTTTCCTGTGTTAAAACAGTACCTAAACAACTCCCAATACCAAGAAGAGTTGCCATGCTTCCATTCTTACTTACAGTCGGAAAATGCGTTTCTGTTTGTTATCCAACTAATCATATTTTCCAACAAGATATGGAAAGGTCTCTTAAAATACTTGTTTTCCTATTGGAAAATGGACTAAATATGCGAAGGCGTTCTACGAAATATTGTTTACTTATTCCGCTTTCCCTTTGGAGAAGCAAACAACGCACTCGCATAGTACAGTTTCCTTTATTGATTTTTTTTCCTAAAACAACGATTTCCGCTATTCGAGCGAATCAACAAATAAAAAATAATTTGTTGATTAAATAAACAGGAACGCTTTATTTAACTTAACTTCTCGATGACAAGAGTTTCGAAATTCTTTAAAAACAACTCTTTGCCCCTGCAGTCTTTCATCTTCGCAATGTTCTTTCGAACATTATGTGTAACACTGTTATCTACAGGGACTACACACGCTTTCATAACGTCCAACAATAGCCATTCGAAATTCATGAACATTTCTTCGTAAATTGCTGCCGGCGCAAATTCAATGATCTTCAGCAACTTTGTCATAAGCTGCTCAACTTTGGCAGTATCCTGAGCAACTCCAGGTAGTAGATATTTTTTGACAATGTTCGCATAATTGACCATACAATTGCGGTAATTGAGAACAGAATTTGAATTGTCTGTTTCGTTGACAACAACACCAAGTGTCAGCATCATATCAGACATATGGGGCAGAAGGCGATCACTTCGCGCTAACCACTCAGTTTCTTTTGTTGTACAGCGGATGTAGTTCTAAAATTACAAACAAACGAAAATATTTGAAATAGAATAGTTATTAAAACCATTTGAAGGGCACTTACACTTATCAGAAACATTTCGGCATCGGACGCGTTCTCAATTTCTGTAGGAATTAGAAACTCGTCGAATGTCTTCGGTTGTTGGTCAGGTGTTAATGCAAATCTTTGAAAGTAATACTGCGTTAGTGGTCTGTACGATTCTTTTATGGTCTTGTTAATCCATTTTTTATCTGTATGAAGAAGAATGAAATAGGTTAATAGAAGGATTGCTGGATGTGCTGGTGGTAGCGGATGCATTTGAATGAAACCTTGGCGAACTCTCGTTGCTATTATGGCGATTGTTCTAATCTCTATCGAATATGCTGAAAATCAGCTTCGCATGGCGCTAATAATAGATTTGCAATAGAGTAACTTTATTGAACCCCGAACACAGCTCAACTATTCGATACTGCGAGGGTTTGATGATGCTTTGCATTTTGAGTCCGTGCGACTCCAAGTAAGACGCTGTTATCGCCGGGTATTATGGTATAATATGCTGAGTTGCGCGCCCAAGGTATCATGCATTTTGAAACAAAAAGAAACTCACCTTTCTCCGTGGCCAGAGGCAAAAACTTCTTCGATGTATTTTGTATAAACAGTATACAAGCTTTTACAAGTTCGTCCTTCTCATCGGAGTAGGTTAATAGATCCCAACGCACACTTTCCATAATTTGTGCGGCCATTAGCAATACCGGAGCAGTTGCTTCTCCAAAGTTGAGTCCATCGCGACTGGATCGAACCGCTATCAAATTCAGACTTTTCACAATAATCAGCAAGTCACTGTAGCGCTCCATCTCCAACATTTGGTTCACATTTGAGTTGATATACTTTTTGAAATATTCAGTTTTCCGTTCAAAGTACAGTTCGAAGTAAATGCTGCACAAAAGCTGGCTAAAAAACTTTTGGCCAATTCTTTCATCGGTTAGAGCACTGCTCAGAAGCGGATAAAAATACTCATTCGAGAGGGGGCGCGTCATCTTAACCATTGCGCAGAAATTCGATACATGCTCTTCAGAATTGCACGCCACATCGAACATTTTTGTCCACATAGTTCGAGGGTTTTCCAAGCATAGTGCCAGAAATGCCTGCGCATCGAATGTGTTTGAGAACTTGTTTAGAAATTCGGTGGCACGCTCGGCAAAGGCATCTGCCTGGAATAAACACACGTCCACTCCGAACCGCTTTACCTCATATGCGATGAGTTTGATAATTTGTTCGCAATTGAAATTCTGAAGCGCTAGTAGGACAACTGATGTAAGATCGCTTGATGAGTCTGACTCCATACTGTCGTTTGTTTCTTCATCAAGTTGCTTCCGCTCTAGGTCGATGTAGTCTAATATTTGCAAGCAATTCTCTACGCTAACAAGCTTTATGTTGGCTTTGATTGATTGCAAGCACTCGTCATTACCTAGAGCGATTGTTCTATTGAAAAGCTCGTCAAACCACGCCTTTTTTAAATGTCGCTCAAGAGGTTCGTCAAGCTTGTGCAGAACCTCACCAATTGTTGCGTCCCGAATGAGTTCTTCCAAACTTTTAGGGCGGATGGCAATCGATTTAAGCTGCTGTTCTATATCGTGATGTAAATCTCGATTAGCTAGCATTCTTTCGCCGACCAAGTACGATTTCACTCCAATGACCGACTGAAGCGTTTCGTGCTCATTCAGGTCAACTTCTACCCAATACATGAATACATCTATTTTGACCAACATAACGTTGTATTGCAGTGAGTTTAAAAGTGCAGTGATAAGCTTGAGTTGGCTCTCCCTTATTAACGGGTAAGATTCTGCCTCAGATGCTCGATTTTGATTAGAGAACGCATTGAAAATCTCGTAAACGGAAATGTTGAATTCGGGCTTCAACAGCTCCTTCTCCTCGTACACATCAAATGCGAAGATTACCATGTCCAAAATATGATTGATAGCATAACCAGAATATTTGAAAAATTCCTCCTTTTTAAAGCTCTTGAATTTTTCAGCATCTGGGGTGTAAAACTGTCGCAATAAATTCATCGTGATGTCGTAGAGTTTGCCTAAAATGATTTTCTTGTCCACAAAGTTAATATGTTGAGCCTTTGACTTGGTAAGGCTTGTGAGAATAGCTCGTATAAGGTATTCTACTTTAACCAACACCTCGTAGGGATCGGTGATGTGCTTCAGTGAGTCGGTGGCAGCTTCAAAATACTGAAAGCCAAACCAACATGGGCAGTAAGCCAATGCCTCACAGAAGAACTGCTCGAGATTTAAAGCCCAAATAATCGTTACCAAAAGAAACTTGGGTAAAAGTGGACAAACCTCTACGATATGACCCAAAGCAGGATCGTCTCGCAAATTGTATTTGTAGGTGGCGTCTGTGTTAACCAATAGAAAAACTGTAATTTTGCGAAAAATGTTACTCGCTTTTGGAAGCGGTTTCTTTGATTCCACATCGATGTACTCCATTCTTAGAAAGTGTTCCTGCAAACGATTGCATATTTCGTTGATAACATCTTCATTTCCTTAAAACAAATGTATACATTGTAGAACAGGAGTAATAGAGCAAACTATCAGTAGTTACCTCCTCTGAAGCGAACTTTGTTTAAGGATCTCACGTTGTCGTTGCAGTAATCCAGAACGGATTTTATAGCATCAAAGTCTTCGCAGTAGTCCATTGGGTATTCTTCAGCAAATAAGTTGAGAATTTTATGTAAATCCCGCATAATATTCAAAAATGTGTTTTAATGTATTTAATAAAAAACAGAATCACAGTTACGGCGAGTAGTAAACAGATTTGTGACAATTGAATTGAAGGTCTTCGCCTCAATTTCGCTGCAACAGATTAGGGTATGATCCTACTGAAAAAACAGCTGTGGTTGTGGAATACATTTTTACACTCTGCAAAAAGAATATTTTTTTTAACGTACCTATATTTATTTATATACGTAGTTCGTCTATGCGTATCTAGCGGAATCGTTGAGCTCATTCATTTAATTCTGAATTCAATTACTTTTAACTAGTTTTAACGCCTCTAATGCGAGAATAGTGAGCTATGAAATGCCCACCCAACATTTTATTACATGCTAACATTTCTTTCTATGAGAAATGACGGATAGCATTCTATAAAATATTTCTTATGTAGACGCGGTGTTAGGTAGGTACCTAATTATAACCTTGTATAATTTGGATCTGTTCGTAGAGTATCTCTATTTACAGTACATACTACAAGATTGGTGGAAATGGATAAGTAAACCAAATTTTAATAAAACAACCAAATATTATGAATCCAAATAAAATATTTTTGTTTAAGCTGCAACATCGTTTGATCTGAGTTAGATAAAAAAAAAGTACTTACTTAACTAGAAGCGAACGACAGAATTGATAAAATACGATTTTTTGAGTTTACAAACTAAAAATTACACATTTTGCCATAATTAAATACGATTTTTACTAATATCGAATAAGTTAATTAACGCATTGATTTGTATTTATAAAAAAAAAGTTCAAATAAATTTAAATAAGAAAATTTGGAATTAAAAACTTTATGACTCGAATATCACAAACCAGTGAAAAGAAATTTCTCTAAAACTTAAGGCTGATACGCTGTTCGGTGGAAATCCAATTTTTCATACAAAATTTTCACTGCGAATTGTCAAAATTAACTTTTCACGTGAAGATTTCACTAGGCAGTACGCTGTTGAAGTGATAAATAGTTGTTCAAAAAGTGATTTGTAGAGGGAGTTACTAAAGCTATTTCACTTGGCTTTTATTGTCCGTCGCATTAAATATTTGACATTTGGCGTGAAAATTTCACTTTCAATTTCACAGCACTTTTTGGAGAAGAGTGAAAATTTCACTTCACTCGAACAGCGTACCAGGCTTTAAGATCAAAATCGAAATACCATTGCAATTTGCTTGTACACATTATTCATAGGATTCGCATCGAATGGGTATAGGGCTTAAGAACGCAATTACCTCACTAATCACTTATCATTTTAAAATATACAACACAGTACTAATTTTCATATTTCTACAGCGACTTGGCATCACTCCTCACTGTTGTATAGTATAGTTACAAAATGGTGGCCAGTGGTCTGTGAAAATCAAAGGTTATCGCTTCACAATTAATACTATGTTTTGAATTAATCTGTGTGATTTATTTATCAAAAGTGCTATAATTCGGTCTTGAATTTGCAACATAATTGCAAAGTTTACAATAAACTAAAATCAATGAACTTATCATGTAGTTAACAAAGATTAAATCCATTGTTTTTGTTTTTTTTAAGTAAACAAAATAAATTAGGTGCAATAAAACAGGGAGGAGGTCGAGATAAGAGATTTAACTCCAAAATACGCAATAGATAGATATCGGACACATATATCTTTAAAATGTCGTCAACAGATAGCCAAATGATTTTGGTTTTCAATTACCAATCGAATGCATTCATGGAATTCCGATACCGATCGGACATTACATGCGAGGACGTGTGCATTCAGTGTTGTAAATCGTTAAACATTCTTCCCACAGCCAGACTGTTGTTTGGACTACGTGTGTCTTACACTGAAAAGTGGCTGACGTTGTGCCGAACCCCAAAAACAAATGTGAAATATGAGTTCCGGATGCGTTTCAAGATCCCTGAGTTGGATAGTTTGCATAAGATTGATCCCAATGCTTACGAGTACTTGTATTTCCAAATACGGTACGATTTGGTGAACGATCGAATAAGTGATATTCGATATCCCGCTTATAAAGACAATGTTGTCGGGCTGGGTGTAGTCGACATGTACATCGATTTTCTGGCAAACAAAGGACCCGCAGATACTTTAGAAAAGGACTACAAGCGATATCTGCCCAAGCAACTGGTAAAAACGCACAAGATATTCGCAAAAAAGAAGGTGTGCGAAGGTTTCCAGGCGATATGCAGCAAAAATCATGAATTAACGTATGTGAAACGCACCTACATGCATACCATTACGGGATTGTCGCCAAATTACCTAATGGAAGAATTTAATGCCATAGTTGAAAAGTTACCCGATGAAGATGGTAATGAAGGACCGTATCCGGTTATTGTTAAATTGGATCCATTCGAAAGCGAAGGACCGGCAATCAAAGTGTCATTAAAATTCAAAAAGGAGGTAAGAATCAATTGAGACTATAGTTATGTAATAGGTTATACGATTTGTTTTATTTTAGTGGTTGTTAGTAACGAAATTGGAAAACATATACGCTTTGTATAGAGAAGGCAAGAAGTATGTTCACTTGGATATAAGTGGTTCGCCGAAAGGTTATCGATTAGAGTTTGCCAAGCCGTTTGAACTAAAATCCTTTATGACCTATGTTTCGGGATATTTTAGGTAAGCATGCGGTTAAGAATTTATCTGATTTGTTATATATTTATCTTTTTTTTATTTAAGGCTAATGACTAAATGGATGTTTGATCCCTGTGTGCAGTTTGTAACTCCATCCTTGTTGGACCTTAAAACGCTTAGATGCCATGGACCTGTTGGGTAAGTCATAAGATTTTGTTAGAGCTTTGGGGTTGGCACAAATTGATTATGATATAGCAATTTACTACAAGAACCTCTGACAATAGAGTGTCCCTAGATCTCTGAATAAGTCTTTCGTCAGTGGTTCACTAGTGGAACGACTGCTTCTGCCATTTATAGTTGCATACATTTTTTTAAGGCGTGTGAGGCTCTACTCAACAATATTTATCTAACTAAAAAGAACATAAAATTTAATATATCATTTTAGGGGTGATTTCTCGTACGCCAAAATCCGAGCCAAAGATGGCAAATGTGGAAGCTACATTGTGCGCCAATGTGAAAGGGAATACGATATTTACTACATTGATATCAACACAAAAGGGTAAGATAATAATCCATCAAAGTCTTGTAGCGTTGTTGTAATTTATCGTGTTTTTTTTTGCTGCAGAACACAAACAGAAACTTTCAAAATAACCAGGGACCGAGAAAAGTGGCAACTGTATATAAACGATAGCATACTTTGTTTTGACAAACTTACAGATTTAGCATTAGGAATACCAACTGCTTCTGACAACAAGTTTCGAATTCCACCCTCCGAATATGGTAAGTTTGTGACAAAATAACAAAAACATGCATCAAAGGTTAAACCAAATCTCTCCCAGATAAACCGCCATTGTTACTGATATGCTTACCAAGAAATCTGTTACCCAAAAAGACTGACAACGAACTAAGTGAGGCCCAGCTGCAGCGTAAACGTGTGCAAATCTTTGACCCCAAGGAAGACTTACAATGGTACAAAAGTAAGTAACTTGACTGTGTTCATTTGAAATGTTTCTAAATTAAAACCGCTTGCTATAGATTCCCAAAGGGAGTGCGATAATGGAAGAATGATAAGCCTGCGAGCGGATTGGATACAAGGAGCAGAGGTGAAAGATGTTCGGGTTACATTGAAATATCTAAATTTTGATCAAGACTTCCCGGTAAGCCAGTCATTTGTTCTCCTGTGTATTGCATAACGTACTGACGGACCAATGTTTGTCTTTTTATAGGAATTTATGAAGCTGGCAAACAAATGGAGTCGAATATGTTCGCCAGAATTTATTAAGCTCTACGGTTTGACCTTGGAAACGCCATATACCATGGTGCTGGAGAACGCTAAATACGGACCGCTGAATGAATTCCTGTATAATCTCAAAGAAAAGGTGCCAATGGAGTGTTTGTTGGATGCAGTACACGGGCTAGTACGTGGCATCGCATATTTGGTAAGAAATCTTTAATTATTTATCCAAAATGTGGTGATAATTTGTTTGGTTTTTCTTGCAGCAAGAAAAAGGCCTTATTCATGGATACATTCGATGCAGCTACCTGATGGTGACCAAGTTTGATCCAAAAAAATATTTACTCATAGCCAAAATATCAGATCCCGGACTGCCGAAAGCGTATAAATCACAAGAGTAAGTTGAATTGAATAAGTACTTCTGCTGGGCGTTGGATTAGAGTGAAAAGCAACTCGACCGAGAATAGAGCCATTCAAATGGCTGGGGTGTCAGTCGTGTCTAAGCTTGTGGGGTTAATAATCATGTCCAGAAGGTGGCCCAGTAGGCTTTTAAGCAGAAAAAACCCTCAATGGTGGCGATTATTATAAAAATATTCGATATTTCACAGCTGAAATGACCTCCTGAACTTGAGCCTTTAAAACTAAGTCATCAGTTCATGATTTATCTCTATTGGGCACCTAGTATAGGTCGAGATTTCACAGCTGTCCTCTTTTTAGCACAATCTTGCCGCTATAACCTCTCATATATATTTTTCGATAAATTTTAGCTTACCCTGGATACCGCTGGAGCACCACAAGAATCTCAGTGCCGCAAAGCTTGACCCTCACGCTGAGCTCTGGGCATTTGCGACCACAATTTGGGAGATATTCGCTCGAGGCAAGCCGATAAGCAACCTCACTACGGAAACTTTACGTCAAAACTTCAATCGTTACGGGGGTATATTGCCGATGCCCAACGACTGTCCAGACGGCATCTACCAAACAATGATGGACGGTTGGAGCACTGACGCAGACAAACGTTTCAATCAACAAGCCATATTAAAACTACTAAACTCGACAAAAAAAAACCTAACCACTAACTACACAACAATCGACACGGCCGACTCCATTTCGGATGATGTGTCGTCGGTTGTGTCCGATTTCAGCATAACGACTGAAGATACTTGTAAGTGTTATTAACATTAATGATTTACGTCATAATTCATATTATGAATATTTCAGTTCAAACCCTTCTCAATGGAAACAGCAGCAGCGATGTGCGCAGCTGCACGTTTTCGGCCAACTCTACGACATGTGACCGAGCCCCACTACTTCGTAGTCATAATCCATCAACGCAATTCTATTTCGATGACACGCCATCAGTGTTGGCAATTTCGAATGGAAAAATCATTTACAAGGAGAAAATCGGTGAAGGCCATTACGGAACGGTGCATCGTGGCGAAATTCACTACCACAACAACAGCGATCCGGTGCAAGTTGCAATAAAAACTCTCAAGTCCATGAACCATATACGCTATAATCATGATTTCTTAAGGGAGATTGGTATCATGCGGGTATGTTGCAAAAAAAACCACAACAAGGTTCAGTTCCAATGGTAATTTTTATTCCAGGCATTAGATCATCCAAATATAGTGAAAATAAAAATGTCAGTCGAAGCGCCCTCGGTGTCAATTATCATGGAGTACGTCGAGTGTGGATCATTCATCGTGTACTTATCATCAATGAAGCCAAACCTAACCAACGAAAAGCTTCTCCAGTTTGCGTTGGACATTGCGAAGGTAACTAATCAGAATCACTGTAATAACAATTTTGATTGCTCACTATTTCCATTCTAGGGCATGGAATACCTTCGCAGCAAAAAGGTAATACATCGCGATTTGGCTGCCAGGAATATTCTCGTTGACAGGGACAGGGTTAAGATTTCCGATTTTGGCCTAGCGCAATGGGCCAACAACGACGGCTATTACTTTGCGCAAAGCGAACGTGAAATACCCATCAAGTGGTATGCACCCGAATCAATAAAGACTTGCAAATTCTCGTTTCAATCGGACGTGTGGTCGTACGGCGTGACACTGTTCGAGATGTTTTCACGGGGAGAAATACCGAATCTCGATGCCAACAAAGAACTGACCCAAGTTGACTTCCTGAACAGACTGGAGAGTGGGCATAGGTTAGTCTGTCTTAAAATGTAAATCTGTATGCCTATCGTAACTTTTAACACTTTGCAGGCTTCGCAAACCAGAACTCTGTCCAGACAACGTTTACTATAAGCTAATGATGCCCTGTTGGCATGAGAATCCAAAGATGCGTCCCGACTTTAAAGGCATCATCGATGTAGTTCAATCTATTAAAAACGAGAGCGGCGAATGCATTTGCAGTTCACCGTATAGGGCTCTCACACCGCGTTCAGAAGATGCATTTTAATAGATATTTTTAGGCGAAATGTTATTTTTTTTTTATTAAATAATTTTACGTACCTTAGACCCAATATTCAGATACATTCTGTATCTTTATTATCTACTTAATTTCCCTTCTAAGAATTAACCTCAATTTCGATTAAGAAAACTTGTTTTCGTAGTTAATTACTTATTCTAAAGTTGAAGTGTGTTTGATATGGCCCCTAGAGCGGCCTGGAATGTCCTTGGCAATGACAAATTACTATCCTTGTTCGGTATCAAAAGGACCACACTCTATGTTTGCTGTGCACACATCCCGGCTACTTAGTAAATGTTGCTTGAACTGTGTTTTCATTAAATTTAAACAATATTTTTATGACTGAATTGACAAAAAAAAGTTATGATAGATGACGGGGCTACATTTTTCAATATAACATTGACTTTTGGGGTATTTTTATTAGCCCTGAATATCAACAGACATTTGTCAGGGGCATTTTCCATCGAACACATCTTTTATCTCTTTCTAAAATAAAATCCTCTTGCCGTGTAAATTGGTTGTAAATATTTGTGTAGCATAAATAAATTTATTGTTATTTAATCATCAACAAGGAGTTTGTATTTTTTTACCCGAATTCGTATTTATATTGAAAGGTGCAAGTTGCACCAACAACAACGTATTGATTGTTCACGGATACTGCGATTGGACTCCAGATCAGTAGAGTAGTTGAGCGATGCGCCATACTTATCTCATACTGGAACAAATAATGCGGAGAATTGGCGTCGTAGTTTATGGGACATGCAGACGGTAGACGATTTCCTTCAATGCTTCTTGTGGAAAAGTTTATATTTGGTATTAAATACGGATATAATATAAACTTTTAACGGTTCATTTATAATGAGAACAGCCTAATGTGGCTGATTAAAATAGGTGGGGACCAAAAGAGGAGTGATCGAATATGCGGTATGTAATGGAAGTAGGTACTACAAACCCTTCAATAGCGCCCAGATATGTAATTTATCAAGGAAGCGAGTTTCTAAGCGAATATGGAGGACTAGTGATATACAAAAAATGAATAAGTTCTAAGGAAAAGTCCAAGTGGATGTTCGTTTTGTCATTCTAATGACTGCGACTCCAAGATGGTGGGATGAACAATTGGTTCACAGCATTTTTTTTTAAATAAGTGGTGAGCAGATTGTTCGATCCCTTGAAATCCATTTATAATTGGTTTGCAAATGCATGTTGTACTTACAGGTACACAGTAAGAGAAGTAAGCTTTACAAAGCTGTCATCAGCAGATACAGATTTGGGGAAAATAAAGATCGTTAGAGGACCACATAAATCTGTGATACACTAGCTACTATTCGAAGAAAGTCCGCATCCGCAGAGCTGTTGTAGTAATTGATAATAAGCAAGGCTCCTTTGTTAGTAAGGGTTGTATACTATAACTGGTTAAAAACCAAAGCGTTGTTCAATGCCACAGCTCTGAATTTGCGGTGATGATCAATTGCTGGCGTCTATAAGTGCGATGCATAGCACATTGTTTTTCAGTCGGGCGACGCCACCTCTCGCGAGCGTCTGACAAACATCCGAGAGTAAAACTGTTATGAAAGAGCTTCTTAATCAGCCGTTTGGACTCGGCGTAGAATTGTAGATCCTTTTCATTCGTACCAAAAATTAAAAACTCACACAAACGAATGGTTGGGAGAAGCTAGGCCTGGGGTCCCATATTTATTTATTTTTTTGACCGCAGCAAAATCCATACTGTCGTCGTTTTTTTTATTGTGCGACTACTTTGAAAAGTTGTATGTCGTCGTAACCACTATAGGATAGGTTGCCCATTAAGGTTTACCCTTAGGTGAGGAAGCAATCTCACTCCAGCCTAGAATAAAACAAGTATATGGTTTTTGATTAGGGAATAAAACTGTTTGCCTGCTGTGCACTTTCTGTGGTACTCAGTGATGTACTCCGCATAATTTAAAATAAGATGCGTCTCACGAATATGCTTTCAATTTGACATGTTCTGTTTTCCATTTTCTCCCTAAAGCCTCTACAAATGTTGTAAAACACATTAGAAAGAAAAGAATAACAACTGTGGGTCCTCGCGTTTTTTTTTTATATTATCCTGAATATTTTATTTGTATAATTAAATTCATAAAATTGTAATTTTTAAGTTAAAATATAGATGTATAAGTAAAAAATGTGTTCCACATAGTGTTTAGTATAGTAGAAATGTAGCTAGTTTTTTTTTTAAATATTTTTCTTTTTTTTTCTTTTTGTGAATTATACTTTATGAACATCACCCAGAGTTTGCTCATAGCGGTATTAAAGTAGTCTTACATAGAAGTTACGATATTTCCAAATTGTTTTTTGTTTATAAATATATTTTGCATAGGATATTAAGTATATGAACTTAATCAGTTTAAAGTATATTTTATTTTAAATTGATTTAGTGTCGACTTGTGCACAAGTCGACAGTATAATAAATATATATATATATAAAGCAAATTTACTTTCTTTCATATATACATATATACTTATTCATTTGTATATAGTTATCTTAAAATTATTGCTAGTAAACATATCTTTAACTTTAGGATTGCTTTAGTAGGCTACTTTAGTTGTAATGTGTTTGAATATTTTTTTTTTCTTTATTTTTACTTTTGTTTTTTTTTTGAAAGAAGACAAGAAAACTATGGGAAGCCTTTTTGTCAAGTTCATAATTATATTTTATATAATATTTATGTATATAAATAAAATTTTTATTTTGTTGCAATTAATTATATTCATTAATTTTTTATAAATGTAATCATTATACGTTTGTAGGTGTTTTTACGACACCTATATTAATGAATTAATGGCTATGTTGTTGTTTTTATTTTGCTGAGATATGATGTAATAACTGTGACTTAAGATGTACAGTGTTGGGGGCATATGGGTGCTCCTAAAAAAGGTTTGGACTGAATTATGCAACCGATTATAATTGAATTGAAATTGAAATTGAATTGATTTGAATAGATCTTGTGGAGACATGATTTGCGGCCCTAAATCGAGATTCATGAAAAAACGACCACCATAACACTTACGCCTTATCGTGGTACTTTTTATCCCGGAGCTGCGGCTGCGGTGGAATTTAAAGATTTTTGAGCACTATTTATATAATGCCGACAATTTGTAATAAGCTTTATACATAGTTTAAATGGATTCTGACAACAGCTCATGTTTTTAAGCCTCAATTCGTTCTATTCCCACTTTCATGTCGACAGACGCGTTGCCCAAGAAAAAGTTGCAAAAACTCCCCGCATTTACGAAATTTTTTCCTGATTTACGATGCATGGTTTATATCCTTCTATGGCTTTAGTTGTGAGCTCCATGCTGGGCGCCATTATTGGAATTGAACTAAGAAAAAACACCGATCTTATGTCGTTTTCCATTTAGCAAAAAGAAGCGTCCGGAATCGAAAGAATTACTTCCTTTGGCACAAAAAATATTCTTCTTTTGATTCTGAGAAGTGAAATTCGCTTCTCGATTTGAAGTCAGAATCCACTCAAGAAGAACTCACTCAAGCTGACAGCAACCGTAGATTATTTTTTTGGCATTTCAGCAATACATTCGTTGATTCAATCAAATCAGAAGCAATTTTCTTGTTCCATTGGATTTCAGAATGAGAATAATTGGATCCCCGAGCCAAACCAATGGAAAACGACATCAGTCCCGATTCCACTGAATTTTGCAAATCAATTTTGTGGTTAGGAAGGCTTCTATTTCTTATTTTTACTTTATCAATCCAATTTCGCATCTAGTGGGCGATTAAGTGGTTAGTATGCTGGACTATTGTGTGAGGGGTCTCAGGTTCTATCTCCGTAATAACAGAAGTTGCATTTTTTTTTTCAATGCGCCACCTCTCGAAAACATCTGGCAATCATTAGAAAGTATAACTCCCACGAAAGGGCTCCTCAAATTACCTTTTCGGACTCGGCATCAAATTTAAGGTCGCATCGATGCTTCCCAGAAGCTAAAACCCACACAAAACGGATGGTTGTGAGAGCTGAACGCACCTGTTGCGGTAACTTTTTATTTACTTCTAATTTGATAGCTACTGAGAAAAGCCCAAGCTTTCACAACAGATTTTTAGTACATTTGTCACAAATATGATAAAATCTGTACTAAAATCGTTTTGAATATAGCCTATTCGTCGTTCAGAAGATCACCATCATACCCCCCCTGAACAGGCAACTTGTAAACAACTTACGACTGATTTAAATATTCCACTATAGGAATTATTTTGTTTTGTTGGATCGTTTTCGAAAATATAACCTTACAGGCCAACACATTTCCACTGCGACACGTACATGCGGGATCAGTTGGTCAGTCGGAAGCTACGTTGTTTGGCGTTAAAACCTAAACATACGCAAAACCGTCAGTTGAACGAAAATTCCCTTTCCGATGTGCTGTTTACAACTTCGCATGTTGTTTATGGGTAAAAGAATGCTTACAAGTTTTGTCTTACAAATATTTGGTCAAAAGAGAGCTAACTTCTTAATGCACTGGGCACGACAAAAACCGTTAATAAATAGGTCAATTAGTCCTAGATTCTTAGGTTGGTATATATGTACAAAATCATATTGTTTCACTCAATAGATTTGGAAACAACGAAAGGAGGTTTGTCTTGATACTCACCTTTTCTTCATTGATTTAAAAATCACCTCTAAACCTGTAATAAAGTGTATATACCTGCTACTGCGACGTATGCAACAATTGAGAAGAAGAATTTTACAGCCAAAAGAAAATTTTTTAAATGACTCTATTTGGTGTCTCTGAAAAACTTGCAATTACGATCAGTGAAATTATTAGTAACGCCTTCTTTAGCGATTAGCAACTAATCGGGGATTAAAAGTCAATTCTTAGGACACGCATCCCACGACTCTTGATCGTTCCATCCTTCTGTCAGAAAAACAGAGACTAGTGCGTTCCTATTTATAAGTTTTTTATTCCTATTTTCGAGATAGGAGTGCCAAAATGCCAACGTAAGCAATTGAGAACTTTGATTTTTGACTTGATTTGTTTATTTGGCACATGGAGCCATTAAAAACTCCATTCATCTCTATCCATCAAAACCCGTGGATGGGGTGGGGGTGTTTTCTCCGAAATGCTTTATATAAGCTAATCCTTTACCCGCCTGAATTAAAAGCGTTTTTCAGGCAGACGTGTAAGGGCAATCAAATAATCCTGGGGTCGAATCGCGTCGTCCATGAACGAGCATTATTTTCCCGGAATTAAGTTGATTTATAAGTGAAATAACAACAAATTCCGTCAAGTATTGCTCGCTCACGAACGACGCGATTCGACCCCTGTTCCGACTTAGGACTTATCCGGACATCACTATTCTTACTAGCAAAACTGCTTCAAAAACACCTAAATCCAGAGCATTGCTATCCTGCTTAGCTGGATTCATGGGTCCGAAAAGCCACATCTGTGAGCGACCTGGCATTCACGACATTGGATCCATTATCCAAAGCAAAACATAAACAAATTTGGTAATTGCTCGTTTCCGGATAACAAGATAAGACCCCTGCTAATTGGGCCGTTCTAGAGCACTATAAGTTTGATCAGGAAATTAACCAATAGCTGTCTGGAAAGACGACGTTATGGTTACCAACCAACCAACAGCTCTACCACACTTACGATCTTGTGCACCCATTAATCAAGATGCCCTCCTCTACCTAGATCGATTCTGACTATGAGTCAATCTGCTTCTGGTTTTTAATATCATAAGAACTCGCTGTAGCTGTACTATTTTTCAGGAGCACAATGCACACACCCCTTCACTGTACTGGTAACATTGGCATTAAATGCAACAACAAATATAATGTATTTAGTGCAAACGTATGTTAAAATTTCTCTATGCTATGCTTAAGTTTAAAGTCTGAAATAAATAGTATCTGCTAAAAATGTTACACTTTTTCTTGAATGGTTCTTTTTCTCTCCCTCTTTTGTTCAAGTTGAGTTGTGTGTTGTGTCTCACCCATCGAGAGAGAGAATTTCAAAATTTCTCCACGTATCCACGTAAAATATGTTACAACATCCCTCGAAACGGCACTCTTACTCTAATGTTGGTTTAATCTTATTTAAAGTTAATGTTTAATTAAAGAATTTGTTTGTTTATAGATAAAGAAGGTCTTTAGTTTTATTTACTATTTCATTTTGTTTAAATTTAATAATACGCTGAAGCTGTTTCACAAATTGTCGCTTCGAAACAAACAAAAATAATGATCAATTTAGAATTTGTTTTGTTTGCGTTTGCTCTTGTTGTTAAATTGTTTGTTTTGCTGTCTTAAATTTAAATAACTTGATTTATATTTTTATGTTGTAGGTAATACTAAATGCGTGCCTGATGAAATAAGAATTATAAATCTCTAACCGCGCGCGTACTCTTCTGTAATATTGTTTTATGCTAAGAAATTGTTTGTTTTGTAAATTTAAATACTATAACCTTTGTTGCAATATATATATATATATGTATTTATATAGATGTATTCATTTCTAATTAGATTTAAAAGCTTTGTTTAGGTAAAAATTTCGCTAGAGAAAAATTCTAAATATAAAATACAAATTTGTTTTTTTTTTTTTTGTTTTTCTTTTGTTTTAATAAATAAGTTGTACACATTTATATAAGAAAATAATAATGATAATTGATAATAAAAAATATAAACTTAAACAATAAGGAACAGCAACTCAAAGGTTGAATAGAATGATTGACCTCTTTCGTGGTAAACCTATCTATTAAAAAAAAATAAAGGAAACAACAAAAAAAAAAAAAAAACGACTTTCTAAGGACACAAATTCGAAAATTGAGAAAAACTTTCCCCGCTTTCCTAAGTATTGGTAAAAAAGTACAGAATATCCTGAATTCACAACAATGAAACACGATTTGCTTATGGAAACTTGAGTTAAGCTAATTTAATTACCCATTGATGGACTGCTGGGTGTTGTTCGACTTCTGGTCGTCGTTGGGTGTTGGTGGTGCGTCCCGTCGGGGCGGCATTCGCTCGTTAATGGCGTCCAGGCCCTTGGCTTCGGCAAATGACGTAATCTTATGGTTGGGTGAGAAGCCCTGCATGGCGTTCTTCAGCGATTGCTTGCCACCGGAGAGAGCGCCCAATGGCAGAGCTCCAGTTGGTGTGAGACCTTTCAGCTGTAGAACCGACTCGGATTCCTCGCGCAAAACCGAGAAAACGCGCGCCATCTTACCAATGGCGCGGATTTTATTGCGTATTACCTCCTTGCGAAGGGCGGCGTCCTCTGCATCGGTAAGTGGATCCTCATCGCTTTCCGTCATCAGCTCATCGTCGGAGCATATGTTGAGAACGTTGACTAGCATTTCGGTGACCTTTTCGCCGACAAACGGTAAGGACCAGGTGAACACGTCCATAAAGTTGGGCAACCAGTATGGATGGGGTGAGCAGTTGAATTGGCGGATGTTCATCACGTTGTTCTCGTATTTAAGTACGGCTGCCTTGTTGTTATACACGTCAAGGTAGTTGGGTGCTGAGAATATTGTGATGAGCGATGGGAAGCCAGTCGTCTGACTTTTGCGGTACATTCTATAGCCGGCGTCCTGCGCCTCATGAGCCCTTATTATTGACAGCAAATTGTTGTTCTGTAGAAAGTCACAGCAAGCTGCGTAACTGTAAAAATACGAGCAACCACGAACAGAATTGTGTGTGTAGAATTCAGAGTTCTTCTCATTGCCAAAGTCTTCCAGAGGATCGGACCACAACAGGTCGCACATGGGTCCAAACGCGGGTGGCTCCTTGAATCGGTCCAAACGTCGAATGTCCTCGAGTTCGTGTATTTCAGGTGAAAGACCGCCGTGTACACATAAGAACTGCTGATTCATGAGCGCAGCCAGAGGCAAGCAGTCAAACGCGTCCATACAGGCGTCGTAAACGCATTCAGAGTATTTGATCTTGCATTCTTGTTTGAATGTGAAGTACTCGGTCAGATGACGGCACTCGTGGTTGCCACGCAACAAGAACAGCGTAGTGGGATAACAGATCTTAAGAGCCCACAGATAGAGAACACATTCGATACTAAAGTAACCTCGATCGACATAATCGCCCAAAAACAAGTACTTTGTCGTCGCTGGCGAACCACCGACCTCGAACAACTTCATTAGATCATAGAATTGTCCATGGATATCGCCACAAACAGTGACTGGCGCCTCGATATCGATCATCGTCTTTTCAGAGCGTAAGAGGGCAGCGCCCTCACGGATAATGCGTAACGCTGGCGCCTCCTCGATACGGCCCTCTAGTATAAAGTGCTGTTTCAAAACATCGTGATGGGGCTTACCAGTCCTGGCGTCGAAAACTTCGGCAATAGTCAACTTATGGCTTGGTGGAAATGGCACACTATCTACAACACGTTCTTTCGTGCCTGTTAATGAATATTTCTTTATAGGCTGTGGCTGGGTGACCCCATCAGGGGTCGATGGCTGATCATGTTTCGGCTTTGCTGCAGAATTTGATTGCTGTGCTGCTGCTGACTTTTGGGGTTGATTAGCAGCAGCCTGGTTTTGGCTCGATTGATTATTTGACGAAGACATTTCCTCCATAAAAAAATGGGGACTCGGGGTCGTCTCGTTTTTCTCACGTTAAAAAACGAAACTTTCACTTGAATGACTTCTCAGGCAATATTCGTTTTCTTCGGATGTGGTATAACAAAACCTCCTTGCATGTAAATTTAATTTCTTTTTTTTTCTCTTTTTTTTTAGTTTTGCAAACACACTGAAGGTACACAACTGCTCGATGGTGACCTATGAAGAGCACTTGCGAGAAAAATTGCCAATTTTTTCGATTCTATCTATTTCATTTTTATGCGAATAGATAAATTTTGATGTTTTGATTGCGTTTTCAAGTGGCTGCACTTTTGAAAAGTGAATTTAGTAAATCTTTTTTGGGTTTTTCTTCAATTTCTTTCTAAATGGACTATTGTCAAAAAAAAGAAACTACAGTAAAATTCTTCGTTAAATATTGTTCATCATCCCTCGAACAGGTATGGCAAAAGGAATTCGAATTGATACAATCAAGAGCCGCTGTGCAATGGTTGATTTTGTTTTCTAAAAATGACAAAATCACACTTCACAATACAAATTATTTATTTCAAAAACATTATTTATTTATTACTGAATTTTTATATTTAAGATACGTATTATGTTATTGGTCCGATTCGCCTTCAGTGTTTAAGTTGCCACTACGGGCACTAAAATTACAAGTAGTTGAGGCTGGGTGTCACCATAAAGTATGTACGCATGACAAAACTCCTTTCAGCGGGTCACGCTTATAGATATCTATAATGTAAACGACTGACATTTTTTATAATAATTCCTCAAACTTTTTTTTTGTAGAACTAAACGCATAACAAACTGTTTGTTTATTGTGAAGTTTATTAGCGAGGTTAAGTCTGGTACGCTGTTTGAGTGAAATCCAATTTTTCATACAAAATTTTCACTGCGAAATGTCAAAATGAACTTTCCACGTGAAGATTTTACTAGGCAGTGCGCTGTTGAAGTGAAAAAGAGTTGTTCAAAAAGTGATTTTTAGGGGGCGTTACCTAAGCAATTCCACTTGTCTTTTATTGTCCGTCGCATTAAATTTTTTGACATTTCAGCGTGAAAATTTCACTTTCAATTTCACAGCACTTTTTGGAGAGGAGTGAAAATTTCACTTCACTTAACAGCGTACCAGCCTTTAGCTTCAACGGGTTGCTATTGTTTGCAGAACCATTCCATGTACTAGACGTGTTCGAGTGTTTGAGTTTACTGTTGCATGATAAACACATAGCGTTAAGACAAGTTTCCGCTAATTTGACGCGAAATTATATAATTATTAATGCAACACGATTCTGATTGTGTATTGTGACATCACATCCGCGAAATAAATTTGATACGGAACAAACCCTACTGACGAACAAACGAGCATTTTTGAACACGTCCATGACTCACGACGAGTTTTACCTCCTCGAAAGCAAAATTTTGACAGCACTCAACGTTTCTGCTTATTTTTTTGTGTTGAGGAGTGGAGAAAATTGATAAATTAATTTTTTAATTAAGGAAAGTTGCGTCTTTCCTTTAAATAATATCAGTAAACAAATAAGCAGACAAAACAATTTTTTTCCTAACTGTTAAATTAGTCAATAATAGTTAATAAAATGGATAGCAAAGGACGGAATGTTATAGTTTGTGATAATGGAACCGGTGTATGTATGAATACTTTTGTATTTTTATCATATTTTCAGTCGTTTAAATCCAGAAATTAAACCTTTAAACTATTTCAACTTGTTATTTGCAGTTAGTTGAATAAGGTTTTGCTTTTTCATTGATTTTATCTGGTGTGGAAATTGTGATATTGATTACGAGAAAAAACTTGTGTGTGTTATCTATGGATTGATGTGTGACACATAGTAGCTGATGACCCGCCCTCATTATTTGAGGATACCAACCACTTAGACCAACATTCTGGAATTTGTGGGTTCATTTCAATTGTTCCGTCTTTTCATTGAATCAAAACGAACAAATGTTCAATTACAGTAAATCAATAGTTCAAAAATATATTTTCGAATTGTTTAAAAGCAGAGAGAAATGTCATTTATATCCATAATTCCAATAGCTTTGAAACTTTGTATGAAATGTGAATCATTCTTTCAAAATGTTTAGCATAACACTAGCGAATCAAGGTCAAAATCAAGTTGTGATGATCTTTGGGGAGCATTAATAATGCTAGTCACTTGGTATGAGATGCTGCTCCTTAACACATGAGGCCATAGAGCCAATTGTGCTTTAGTTGCTTAAATTGTAGTAATATAGTATCGGGTAGCTGCCCACTGCAATATCTTTCAAATAGACATCATATAATCCGTTCTTGGTTTGAAACAGTCTATATGCGTTTAGACGTGCTTAGCTATGTGGTCTAAATTTAAAAATGCGCAATGTTAGCACTGCAACTCCCGAACATAAACTTCCTTGTTCCATGTCAGAATGGATTTTTCCCTAAATGATCCACACAACGTGTGCCAATGGTTCCCATACTTCTGTTATTTTAAATGCAGTGTAACCTTAACAATTTCATTAAAAACAAATCTTCTATTTTCAGTTTGTAAAATGTGGCTATGCGGGCAGCAACTTTCCGGCGCACATATTTCCATCAATGGTTGGTAGGCCCATCATTCGAGCGGTCAACAAAATTGGTGACATTGAAGTCAAGGTGTGTATAAAGTTTGTCTACAGTTGGGTGAAAAGCTAACTTTTAATAATCTAAAGAAAGTAGCATTTTCTCCTAAATTGTGTCCCAAAGAAAAGAACAATTAACTAATATACTCATTTTTATAAAAAAAAAGTTATTTTATATATTATACATTTATTCTTTTCTTTCCTTTTTGTTTGGAATTATTTTTACAGGATTTACATGTCGATGTAAGTCTATAGTTTTACAAATTTAAAAAGAAAAATGAAATCAACATATCCAACTCTTCGATTTTATATAATTTTTTAATATACAAAATTGTGTACGGAATTCCTCTCACTTATTTTTGATTCGTGTGTTTGGTTTTGTTTTATGTTATTTTTTTCTTTTGTGATTCTTTTTATATGATTGCTGTGGTTGTAATTGATTCTTTATTTATTTTTGAAATGTTAAACGTTCGTCTGTTTGTTAACATCTTTTTGAGTATGTAGCTCAGCTTAGTTCTTAACCCCGAAGGAGAAGCAGACGCATAGTTTAGTAAGAAAGCTTGATTTAGATGCTAAAAAGCCGAACTAATCTAGTTATTGCAAAACGCATTTATTCAATTGCTTTTTAAAAACGGGTTACTGCAAATAGTTGGAAAGAGGATCCATTTAAAATGACCATAAGTGGCTTATATGAATGCGCAGTAAAACAGTTTGCGATGAAATGGTAAAACTAGTGTATTTATTCATGTTTAATGCAACGTTCTCTCGTTGAAAGCAAAAGGCGCTGAAAGCAATTTACTAGCAATGTCACCAGAAATGTGTTGACACTAGCTTCTGCTGTCAAAGTCACTAATAATTGGGATTAATATCTGTTGTGAGTTGTTTTCAGAAGTGGAGTGTAATTGTTTGTGCATACGATTCCAATACTTTACCTTACTTTGCTGATGTCTATCAAAACACTTGTGTTGTTAAACAAAAATCCTGGAATGTGTTGAATTCTTTGCTATTAAATTGAACTGGCACAGATTTTTCTATCTTATTACATAGTATGATGTAATGAAATCATTTGAGATAAAAACCAGCATAGAAAAAAAGAAACACTTGGCCAAAACTTCAACTAAAGAAGCGCCTAATATTTGGAATAGTTTACCCGTTTTGAAATTTGCGCTTATCTGCCTTTTATAGAATAATTATAATAAAGATATCGACAGCTCATTATTTAGTTTGCATGTAATGACATAGAAAAACAATAAAAAATCAGTTAGCTCCTTTAAAAATCGAAATGTTTACTTGATTTTCTTCTCACGGTTTTTTTTTTTGTGATAAAGCGCACCTCATGTAGTTTATACGATATTTTGTGAATGCAGATTTAAACTATTAACTGTTTTTCGCTGATGACGTGATTTGTATTTATTAAATTATTTTTTTAATTTTGTGTAGACCCAAAAGTTCTTTTGTTAACCTCTTTTTATTCGTGTATTTTGAATTCCCTACCCTGAATGTTTATCGTCTTTTAGTTTATTAACTCATTTTAAAACAAGCAATACTAATGAAAATTAACTCGAAAAAATCGCATTAATAAATTGCCTGTATATACGAAATATAATTTTCTAGGACTTAATGGTCGGAGATGAAGCTTCTCAGCTTAGGTCGCTGTTGGAGGTGTCGTATCCCATGGAGAATGGTGTGGTTCGAAATTGGGAAGACATGTGTCATGTCTGGGACTACACATTTGGTGAGAAGAAAATGAATATTGATCCAACAAATACGAAAATTCTCCTCACTGAACCTCCAATGAATCCGACAAAAAATCGAGAGAAAATGATTGAGGTATGCAAATGCAAGTGCAAAACGACAATCTAAATACATACTTGAAATGTCTTCATAGGTGATGTTTGAAAAGTACGGATTTGATTCAACGTACATAGCAATCCAAGCGGTGCTCACGCTATACGCTCAGGGACTTATATCTGGAGTTGTGATCGATTCAGGCGACGGAGTAACACACATTTGTCCGGTTTACGAGGAGTTTGCACTGCCTCATTTAACGAGGCGACTCGACATTGCTGGGCGAGATATAACGAGATATCTAATTAAGGTGAGTTGTGGCGTTATCAGGTGTAAAACTAGTTAACATTCTGTGTATCGGTATAACGAGAATACGACAAATGCCTAGAAAGATTCCATGCTGCACTATCGAACATGATCCTGAACATTGTTGAAGAAATTCAACGCCTATTATTTTCCAGGAATTACATGTCGAATTTCTTATCGATACCAAACCGCTTTTGCACTAATTTCAGTTGCTCTTGCTTCGTGGATATGCATTTAATCATTCCGCTGACTTTGAAACCGTTCGAATGATGAAAGAGAAACTCTGCTACATTGGCTACGACATTGAAATGGAACAAAGACTGGCCCTCGAAACAACGGTTCTGGTCGAATCATACACGGTAGGTTATCCATCACATCACACACCCCTCATGCGTATAACTATAATGTTACTTATTGACGTTAAACTACTTAGCTCCCCGATGGCCGAGTAATAAAAGTGGGCGGAGAACGCTTTGAAGCGCCGGAAGCTCTATTTCAACCGCATTTAATCAACGTTGAAGGTCAGGGCATTGCCGAACTAGTATTCAACACAATTCAAGCCGCTGATATCGATATGCGACCGGAATTGTACAAGCACATTGTCCTTTCGGGTGGCTCCACTATGTATCCAGGTCTTCCCAGCCGTTTAGAGAGAGAAATTAAGCAATTGTATTTAGAGCGTGTTTTAAAGAATGACATAGATAAATTATCCGTAAGTACCTAACGTATTTCTATGGAAATTCCAACTGCATTGTCCTTTTTTTTGCAGAAATTCAAAATTCGTATTGAAGATCCACCACGACGAAAAGACATGGTCTTCATTGGAGGCGCTGTTTTAGCCGACGTCACAAAAGATCGCGATGCGTTCTGGATGTCCAAACAGGAATACCAAGAACAGGGACTAAAAGTATTACAGAAATTAACAAAGAGTACATAATAACGTGGATCCACTCTTTATGTAGTTGTCTTACTTTTAAGTTGCTAAAACAAAACAAACAAAAACCAATTTTTTATTCCATTATTTGTTATTCTATATATTTTTTGTCCTTATTTACATCCATTATATTTTGTAATTCATAAACCTTCTAAATTTTTAAAATAACAAAACATAAAAAGCAGAAAGTAATGGCTTAAAGTAGTTGTATCTTTTTAAAAGAAAAACAACAAGATACGGCGTAATAAAAGTAATTTTTTTTTTATGAAGGAGTATGAATTAAAACTAAATATAAATGTAACGTGAAAAATAAAATTACATCTATTGGTTATTATTTAAAAAAAGATAAAAGTACCCGTCTTTGACATTTATTTCGGGGCTTAATTCTCCACGTTCTAGAGGCAACCATCGGTACCATCCCAAGTGTATGCAACGTTTTCGGAAGCGCCTTTGAAGCCTGAGAAAGATATCGAAAATTGCAAGAAGTCCAAAGTGATAAAAGCTGAAAAGTACATGGGTATACTTAAAGCCCCAATATAACTACGTAAAACAAGACAGTTATGCTCTCTGATGTTTGTCAGATGTTAGCAAGATGTGTCGTAGAAAAAAAGACTCTTTATATGACTGTTTTACCGGGGAATTTACTTAATATCCCTAAGCTCAGCACCCATAAAACTTTGTTACCAGCTACAAATGCATGGATCAAGTTGTAGGCGCTTGGTCATTTTCGCACCGTAGCCTAGGTCTAGGTTGCTTTGACGTATACCTATTAAGAGATCACAAAATCCATAGATGGAATTGCAACCCTAGACCAACGGTTTTTACTTTAAGGCTGTTACGGTACTACATCAGAAGAATATAAGTTAAAATTTTAACAAACGTTTTTTCATGTACCTACTAAACAACAAAAAAAATAGAAGAACAAAATTGTTCCGCTCATCTCTTCGAACTCCTATAGGCAGTTATCATAAATCCTATCGAGTTTATCTTGGTAAAAACAATAGTAACTTGGCATCACAGCATTTGTACTGAAAAACTTGACAGTTCAACTCTCTGATCGAACATGTCTTCCTCTGTAGCCAGACGGTTTTATTTTTAATTGTGACAGCACTTGATAAATTGTATTTATTTGTTTAAGTCTGAACTTTAAATGCTAAAACTTCCAGTTAATAAAAGAATAGTTCATCTACTTAAAACATCTATTCGTGGATGCAATAAAATGGCAGCGACAGAGCTTGGTACTCCACTGAAAAAGGTAATTGAGGAGCTGGAAAAATTCGCTCCATTGTCCCTAGCAGAGAAATGGGACAATGTTGGACTTCTTATGGAGCCCTATAACCAAAGGTACCTAATGTTTGAGAATATTTAGATAAAATTATATAAATAGTAAACTCTTTTAACGCAGGCCTATTAAGACGATATTCCTTACAAATGATTTAACCTTAAAAGTGCTTGAAGAAGCCGGACACAGGAATGCTGATTTAATAATTTCCTATCATCCACCAATTTTCAGCGGCCTCAAAAGGATTAACCAAGAGTGAGTTTAATTTTAAAAAGCTATAAGATAAATTATAATTGTATAAATTAACTTTTCAGCAATTGGAAGGAGAAAATTGTTTCAATCTGCCTTGCGAAAGGCATAGCTGTATATTCTCCACACACAGCTTGGGATTGTTGTAAGAATGGTGTTAACGATTGGTTGGCATCAGCGCTGCCGGCTCTGGAATGTGTTCCTATCAAGGTAAAAAAAGAACCATGCAATGTAAAAATCCAGTAGTTACTAAGTCGTTAAAGTTGTAGGTGTCAGTCATAGTCACAGTGCTTTGAAAGGTGGAAGTTATAGGTACCAGACGGAGCCAAAGGCAAACGTACACGCAGTGATCTCTCTCGCTTTATAATTACTTGGGTTATCAAACCCGTTGTACTTGTTCTACTTGTACTGCTTTTTAAATATTTCTATTCTAATAGATCAATCATTAATAGTAAGCTCATCGTTTTTTTAACCACTTACAGATCGATCCAGTTACCAATTGTGGTCCAGGAAGAGTAATGAAGCTAAAAAATACTCTTACTCTTGCTGAAGCAATAAAAAATGTCCAAACTCACATTGGGTTGGATGTACATGTTGCAGTTGGTGTCAATCATTCAATGGAAGCACCTATCAATAAAGTAGCCGTTTGTGCCGGATCTGGTGCTTCGTTACTCAAAGATGTTGTCGCAGATTTGTACATTTCGGGTGAGATGTCACATCATGAAGTGCTCGATGCTCAGCATCGGAATGTTTCTGTTATTTTATGTAACCACAGTAACTCTGAAAGAGGTTTTCTTAAGCATTTTAAGTCTGTCTTAAGCAACAAGTTGTCGGATGCTTGTAATGTAATTGTGTCCGAATGTGATGAAGATCCTTTGACTACTTTTGTTAAAGAATAAAAATATTACAATAGTTTTGTTTGATAAAGATTTCCTCTTATAAATGCATCTCCTTTGTTTTGAGCTAATGGTTCAGGCTAAGTAAAGTTAGTATTTTGCAAATCAAATTCGATACGCATTCACTAGTTGTTTCATGTTTGAGTAGTGAATCTTTCACCAGAGGTCATCTAAAGGAAACATATTATATTGGCGCAATACACTCATAGTGGATCCTCGTCCGCAGAAAGCAGGGTCTTCTATTGACCTGTTGCGCCATTTACTTTATTTTTTAACAGATTTATTTTTCAGAAGCGCCTTGAAAACAAAATACATATCAAAAAGGCAGTTACTAGGTTTGCGATTTTGGTACTCATTGGAATAGTGTCCTAGCAATGTCGGCCAAAGTGAATCGGAAAATTTTGGGCCAGCTCTTTGTTACAATACTTGCTAAGCAACCAGCAGTTTTGTCATCAACCGCAATGCAGCAGTGGTAAGTCAATATTTTTCTAACCCAGTACAGTGGAATCTCGGTGAGTCATGTCAATACAATCTGAGCTTTATCGTTATTGGTCAAAAAGAAAGACTAGTTGATCCTTTTTTTTAAGAAAAAGGGGCCGACAAATTCATACAGAAAATTTGTATACAGGTATTCTTAAAAAAATGTTTAATCGTAGATTGTCATGACTGGAGCTACTCACTAGACGTATTTTCTTCTTGGCTGGCAAATTCGTATGTTTTATTTCAAATTTCCTCAACTTGATAAATTTTTTTTTGTTGCTGTGCAAGGTCGTCAATTAATTTGCATATTCAAATTGCAGTGGTATTGGAAATATCGATGAAAACATAGATTTAAACGTCCCCAATAAGAGTTTTGTTACGCTTCCATTTTCAGCTTTAGATGTCAGATCCGTCTGTCTCTCGTGACCTAGTTGGTGTCTTTGAGTTCGCTTGTGTTGATAATGCTGAAATTGTCGCTTGCTTGTTATTCGTTAAATCGAATGCCGTTGCTTTCGACGAAATACATCCAAAGTTTGTCAAAATAATTCTCCCTGTCATTCTTCCTTCGCTGGTATATATCTTTAATTTTATTATTACCCTGAACAATGGAGAACAACCAAAATTATACCGATACCAAAAAGTCCTAATAGTTACGATTATCGGCCAATCTCTATTCTACCATATTTGTGTAAAATATTTGAGAAAGCACTGCAAAAACAAATAAATTCACACATTTTTAGAATTCTCGATTTCTCGAAAGCCTTTGATACCGTGAATCACATTGTCATCGTTATTTGGTTTTTTAAATTCAGCAGTCACCCTAATGTCCTAATATCTTCAGCCTCGAAAGCAAGCCATCTCAGTGGGTCATCATTTGTTTGACTTCCTTTATACTTGCAGAGGGGTTCCGCATGGTTCAATTCTTGGGGCTCTACTTAACCCCCTTAAATCCAAATGTATTGTCATTAGTAAAAAGCCATTAGATCTCTAATACTTTCCTTGTGTAATTCTTAGCGGTTCTAAAATCGAATATGTCGAGACAGCCACAAATTTGGCAGTGGTTTTTAATCGCAAACTGACATGGGATACTCAAATCAATGCGACTATTGGTATGGTGTGTTACGTCAGATTTGGATGTCGCATTACTACACTCCCCTGAAAACACGTATGTTGCTAGCAAATGCACTCATTACTCTAATTTATAGTTATGGTTGCGAAATATTTTGTAATTGTAATACTAGTAGTAGGAGAAAGCTTAATGTCGCGTTTAATAATACCGCGCGATATGTTTTCAATCCAAACCGATTTGATCGAATCTCTAGCTTCGCGAAATTACTTTATAGTATGTCTCTTGATCATATACTTCGTTACAGATCTCTTGCATTGCTGTTTAATGTGATCCAGACTAATCAGCCTAGTTATCTCTTTAACAAACTAAGCTTAAGTGTGTCAAACAGATCCTTTCAACTTATACTCCCACGATTTTCTTGTCTTACATCCGAACGACAATTTCTTGTTAACACCATCCGCCTATGGAATTCTCTGCCACGTCATGTTAGAAGGTCAGGTTTCACTGCACGGTTCCGGACACAGCTTGTCTCTTTTTCTTGACAACTCCCACCAGTAGTTAACCATTTAACAAATATTGAACGTATTGAAAAAAAAATTGTCGCCCGGAAGAAGTTTGCTTAATGATAGCCTTCTTTCTTTGACCTCTCAAGCGTTAATTTAGGGAAACGTCAGCTTTGCATTACTCAGCAATTTTTTTGGCGAATATTGATGGCTGAAAGGACCTTGCATAAACGTCTTCAAAAGCAGTTTCGGATAGATCGTTTTGGTGTATCCAAGGTCTTTTAGAATATTGCAGTTGGAAGAAAATCCTGTTTATCTTTCTGGGTTATTTATTAATTAGAAATGTTCGTATTTCCGTGGTTCTACTGTACTTCCTCTTTGTATATCTATTATCTTACCATATGAAGAAAATGCGGACGGAAGAAGAACTTTGTAGAGGCTGCTGTGATGAGGAAGCTCTGGAGGACACTACCCACTTCTTATGCCACTGCCCAAGTCTACAGCACATTAGGCACAGATTCCCAGGGAGACACTTCTTCCGTGACCTAGAAGAACTTTCCAGCGCACCAATCGACAAGTTATTGGGATTCATCAAATCCACAGGATGGTTTGTATGTAACAGCCCAGTAAGTAGTTAATTACAACACTTAGACAGGGTCATAATGGGTAAGAGACAAACTCATTTCCCAACGGGCATCACAATGGGTCAGTATTGACCTGAGTGTGGTACGGAGTATCTCCAGCCAGCCCACTAACCTAACCTAACCTTGTACATCTATTAAATAAAATAAGATTCTAAAACACAAAACTTTTTTATTTTATTGTTTCTTTATTTTCTCATATAATTAATTTCCATAGAATTATGTATAAGTTTTCCACACTCAAGATGCTTTGGTTATTGCTGTATGCGTATATATTTTATTTGCCATTAAATAAAAATAGTTTTTGTTTATTAAATATTAATTTCTAATCAAGTTCAATTTTGGTTTTTCGTTTTTTGTTTTTTGCCTTTCGATCGAGTGGTAACATACAGATTTGTGTTTCAATAAATACTACATATATAATTAAGTCAGCGAATTAAAATGATAAATCTACGATCGGTTTAAAATCTACAATAAGCCACAAATTGGTGGTGAACGGCATCTTTTAGAAAAGTATTTCCAAAAAAAAACCGCTTAAGTCTAAGCATAGGTATAGGTAGGTAATGCACGAGCTGAAGGCATACAGGTTTTTGTTTTATATTTATTTTTGTTTTCAATAAAAGTCTCATTAAGGTTCTAATAAATAAATCGCGTCTACACAAATTTTACCACACACAGTATACTTTGTTATTCCAATTGGTGTAGGTAGGTATCTTATGAATGTAGGTTTCTAATTCAACAACATCTACGAGGTTGTTGATCTAATTTTGATTTTGGTTGTTCATTCTGTTTCGAAGGCGTTGCATCGAATACGAAATTATTTGGTTGCACCAGGGTTTAAGTTTCGTCAGAATTCGTTTAAAAATAACTTAACTTCCAAAAGGAATGTGTATCCTAAATTCTAAGTGTATCTATGTCTACAAAAACCAAGTTCTATGTATAATATGTATCTTTTGCCAGGGTCTTTGATTCTGCTTTGGTGTAGCTCCATATAGTGTATTCTAATGTTAAAAACTTGTCTGTTTAGAGGTGAGTTTAAATACTAATGTACAGCTTAAATGTAAATTTGGCGCGTGGTTGCCGAAACTATAAATTAAGTTTATATATTTATACAGTTTTTGTTTGTTTGTTTGTTTGTCACTTATGATAAGCAATTGACTAGAGAGGGATGTATAAATATTTGCAGAGAGACTTAGAGAGAGATAGAGAGAAAGTCAGAGTGACTTTGATTTACTTGTCGACACCTAAAAACTTGGCCGCCTCATCTGCGGACGAGAGAAGCTTGTTGAGGATGCCCTGGTCGCTAATGCCAAGCAGGTTGCCAATTAGATCGGACTGGTTGTTGTGCTCTTCAATGTTCTCCTTGTGCTCGCCCGAGAGTCGATTGTTGCGCCACTCGCTGTTGGCCTTCGAAAATAGCTCCTGGATTTTGTGGTTGCGAAGTGTGGTTGCCAGCATAACACTGGCTGGGGGCTGTTCATCGTCGGATATGTCGGAACCACTGTTGGCGGCGTTGGCGGCACCGTTACTAGAATGACTGCCGCCGCTGTGTTTCTTCATGTGACGCAGCATGCTGTGCTTCAGGGTGAACTTGCGCAGACAGATGTCGCACTGAAATGGCCTCTCGCCCGAGTGAGTCCGCATATGACGACGCAGATCTTCCGTGGACCAGAAACGACGAACGCAGAAGGCGCAGATTACCTTGCGGTTGGTATAGTCGGGGTATTTGCCACGGCTTTCGTCCCGTTTTTCGTCATCCTCGGTTGACTGTACTTGACTGTTGACATCGGCTTCGCTGTCAATGGCGCCCTTGGAAAGCAGCAGCGCGAACTCCTGAGCATGGTGGATCTTGATATGATCGAGGCACTGAAATCGTTCGGCAAACGAACTGTCGCATAGGTGACACTTGAACGGCAGCTCAGACGACGAGACAATTTGTGTGACTGGCTCTGCTTTGCAACCCGAGTTTATGGTCGTTGGGGTTGCCTGTTCATTATTCTCCTGAACAACTTGTTTCTGTTCATCCAGCTCCTTTTGTTCTTCGAGTTTTTTTTGTTCCCTCTGCTGCTGCAGCTGTTGTTGGTGTTGCAGCTCAATCTCCTCGACAGACTTGGGAACTGGCAATGGCTCGTTAACATCCTCGATCGGGACGTACAGCGACACAGCCGATTCGACATTGCCGTGCTTTCGAAGTAGGTGGCGATCGCAGTTGCTCTTAGTGGTGAAGAGCAAGGGGCAATGTGAACATTTGAAGGGCTTCTGGCCGGTGTGTGTTAGAATGTGTCGCCGCAATGAACTAGACCAGGGGAACATTCGCTGGCAATAGGGGCACGAAACTCGATTTGGCGCCGAGCTGTAGGCAGATTTCTTTTTTGGTTCTAGCGCGCCGGGCATATCCTCGGGGCCAGAGTTATTGCTTTCGGATGCGCTGCCCGATGCAACCAAACCCTCTTCGTCACTTTGTTCCGCTTGGTTGACAACATCACTGGGCCGAAAGTAGTTGTTGAAAGACATCGCATTGGTGGCGTTGTCAACGAGTCTTGACACCGAAGCGAGGTCATTTGACTCGTCCTTGAACGGAGAACTGGCGACTTCTTTGAGGAATTTGCCAACAGACTCAGCTTGAGCAATCATATTTTTCGACAGTTTGAGGCTGAAATCCTTTGCAATTGGAGTTTCTACATCGTTGCCATTCGGGTTAAAGGAGCTCTTGGCGCTGCCAGCTTTCATGGCCTGTTCTAAAATTGACTTGGCAGCTTTTTTTGCAGCTTCATTGATTTCTTGGTAGCCTTGCGTCAAATTTTCTACCTTACAATCTTCGTCGTCTTCATCGTCATCATCATCATCTTCGTGATCGTCTTCCTTTTCGTCATCTTCATCGATAATGAGCTTGGGATCATCGTCCTCTATGCTACCATTATTTGTGTTCGACGAGGAGCTGAGGGATTTTCGAAGATTACTGATGGCCGCGGTTGTGGGGTTCTGTGTTAACACGCTACCAGAGCCTTGGGACAGGGCTTGCTGCAGAATGTCTGTCTCCTTACGGGCCTTGAGCTGTTTGGCCAGAATGGCATATTTTACCTGATCGGGAATAGCACTCATATGGTGATTGATAATGCCACTGCCGCTAATCTGATGTGGAGCTTCCAAGGGCGAGTGAGTCGGTTGCATGTGCGACAGCACCGAACTACTGTTGGCACGTCCACGCATGATGTGATGACCGCTACGTTGCCGCTGAGCCCAATACTGGGGGTGCTGTTGCTTGATGTGGCGTTCCATATTCGAACGCAAGGTGAAGCGAGCGGAGCAATGTTCACAGGCAAAGGGCCGCTCGGTGCGATAGCGACGCTGCTTCTGCTTGGGCATGAGTACACCGTTTTTAATGACCATCTTCACTGGGCCTGTGTTGGACACCGATGATGGGATCATTCCTGTGGAATGTGGTCCCGTCATGGGCCCCATATGCGAATGGCTTCGTGGCATGGGCGGCATTTGTGTCGAAGATGGAGTGAGGTTCCGCGGTATTAATTGGTTCTTAGCAGGGCTCGGCGAGTGAGCCCGTGAATTGGACTGCTTCAGCATTAAGTTGGCTTCTTCTGGTACTATCTTTGGCTGCATACTTTGGTTGTAGTTGCCGGCGGCGAAGGTCTCAGAGGCTGCGGGATGATCAAAGAGTGGATTCATGAGTGGAGCGAATTTATTTAGATCACTGATGTTGTTCGATAGGAATGAGTTTTGTAGGAAAAAAGGGTGAAATGGCTGCAACACCAAGTTGCGATAGAGCTGCGAGAGCTGCAAATAGTGCGCGGGATCCATTTTCGGCATGGCTGCGTTCAACAATCGCTGTTGGGCCAGCAGCAACTGTTGGTTGTTCTCCAAAAGATGCATGTCGATGTTTTGCTCTTCGGGGGGTTGTGCACGTCCAGGTGTTATCTGAGGCGGTAGCGGAGATTGTGGTGGTTTTTCTGGAATTTTAGGCGCTTTCACTGGCTTTTTGCTCAAGTCCAATGCATCCATGCTAAGATCAATCGGTCGACTGGCCTTATCGTGCTGGACATCATTTTGTTCCAACTCCTTTTCGATTTCATCTGATTGATTAAACGATGGTGCCGCCTTGTCGATTAACTTCTCCAAGCTCTTCACTTGAATCTTGAGCGGCTTCGACTCGGACTGTAGCATTTCTTTAAGATGTGATACCGGAGTGGATCGGTCCTTTGGTGGATGGTGTTGCTCCATGTCGTCTTGATCGAATTCCGGCGAGGAGAACACGTGCAGCTTCTTCATGGCGTCATCGCAGTTCGAATCTTCCGAAGGATGGTAGATAATAGCGCGCTTTACATCGTCGCGTGTGGTTTTGGCGTGCCGATTGCGCAAATGTCGTTCGCAGTTGGCTTTTGTTGTGAACGCGTAGTTACAGATGGCGCACTCGTATGGCCTGTCGCCGTTGTGTGTTCGCATATGACGCACCAGCGCCGCCTTATCGTGGATTGAATATGTGCACATATTGCAGCGATATGGACCGGGACCTGCTGCGCTAAGATGTATGCGGTTGTGGCCCTTTAGAGCGCGGAGGTTGGGGAACACTGCCGTGCACAGTTTACACGGAAACTCCCCGCGCAACTTCATCTTGCGAAACTCGGAAGTGAAGGCATCTTGGGCTTCCTCTTCGCCATTTTCGGTTCCGTAATTACTGATCGGTGTGTTCACAGAGTTCTCAAAGTTGCGAAGGAAATTGCTCGTTGATGACGATGATGTTATATTGAGAATGGACTGAATATCGGCTAGCTCTTTAGTGTCGTGGTATTGGTCTAGCTGGGACTGGGACATTTTTACAGGTGTCTTGTCCAACTCGGACGACTTGACATCAGACAGCGAGGGTGACGACAACGATAAGCTGGTCATACTTTGTACTGTAGATTTGTTCTTTAAGTACAAACGGGCAAAGAACTCCTCCCGACGATTGTCGTCATCGTCAGCGCCACCTGAACTCTCGCTATACGATCGCTGCTTGCGAACAGAGAAGTCATGTGCATCGACGTACAAATTCATCCCTGATGTGGCACACTCTTTCTCGTGTATTTCTACAGAACTGGCGCATGGAAACGCACGATAGCACTTGGAGCACTCAAACTTTTGACTACCCACTGACGTCCTTAGGCTCTGCTCACATAAAGACTTGGCAATGAGGGGGAACTTTTCGCTTGAAAAGTCCACAAACGTAAGGTCCTTAAAGCCGTGCGTGATCTTAAGCTTACTCGTGCATGGATGGACGTTCAGTTGCTTGTGGGTCTTAAAGACAACGTCACAATGACGACACTTTGCAGGAATATCCGAATGATCGCAGTCCATATGGGAGCCCAATGCCAGCATCCCCACAAAGTCACTGCGATTGCATACCGGGCAAAAGAGCTTCTGTTGTTGTTGCGGCTGGTGCTGCTGCTTCAAGTCTTCGTCAGCCTCTTCGATGGTACTCTTTTCCGTGGCGGTGTGCATGTTGTTATCGATGATATTGTTGTTGTTGATGGTGGTCTTCACGCGTCGCTTCATCATGGCCATGTCATCCAAGCTGTCGGTGCTCTTGCGCTTAAAATTGCTAATGTTTTTGTTGTTCGTATTGCTGTTGTTGTTGTTATTGGAACTTTGGCTGATGGCACTCGATGAATCCGTTGAGCAACCACCATCACTTTCGTAACTTTCGCCACCACCACCACCTCCTCCAATTGTGTCACCATTGCTGTTAATAACAACACCATTGGTAACGATAGTTGGTTTGGAGGGCACAGCAGCCGATTGGTCGTTTGATGGTAAATTTGGTATTAAGCCGGAGTTGCCACTATTAGCACCCGCAATCGTCGCACCACCACCACCACTTCCGCCCCCCTTTGTACCATTTGAATTTCGATGGTAGTGTTGCTGGTGCTGTTTGTGGGTTCGCATGTGACGATGCATGTTGCCATTTGTGGTGAATGTCAGTTGGCAATATTTGCAGTTGAAAGGCCGTTCACCAGTGTGCACCAGAACGTGTCGATCCAACGACGAGGCAGACGATAGAACCTACGAATATAAATAAACAAAAGCCAAGTTCAAATAAATGTTGCCCAAATAAAAAGAATGTGCGTGTGCTACTTTCTTATAGAGAAACGTATTTAACCACACCTCACCACTCTTCGAGCGATACTACTTACCTTAGAGCAAATGCGGCAGGTGAAATTTTCGGTGTCCCCAGATGAATAATTATGACATCTGATGTGATTGGTAAATTCATGCGGTGTCGCCGATACCACCTCACAAATTGGGCAAAGGTACTTCATGTCGTCACGTTCGCCCACGCCCGATTCGGGACTCGAAACGGCGATATTACTGGCGGATGGTGATGCCGCCGCCGACGATGAGGATGTCGGCGACGACGATGACGACGATGTGGATGATGTCGCCGATGAAACGGATGTGTTTAAAACATGACTGCTGCTGGCGTCCACGAAGCCAGATTCATTGTTGTTCGTTGTAGCGGTTAGATTTGCTGACTTCCCCGATAACATGGAATCATTGTTCGATGTTTTCTGTTGTTTCAAATTGATCACAGTCTCTGGTACCGATTGGTTTTGCGTGCTGCTGAAGCGAAATTTCTTTCGCAACGAATGTGGAGTGTCGGTGCATTCCAAGTGGACGGTACGTTTATCGCGCCCACTATTACCACCGCGCCGACGATGATGGTAGTGATGTTGACTGTGTGATCGCCGCTGCTGATCTCTGTCTTTGTCATCTGATTCGTCGGCATCAGATTCATGACGTATGGGGTATTTTTTATTGGCATCTGATAAAATGGCATCTTTAAGTGTTACTGCTGTTGGCATCTGTAATGCTGTTGTGTTGGTTTGTTTTTTCTTTTCTGTTGTACGTCCCAAGTCCATGGGTTCGACAGATGAGTCCGATGTTGTTGAGTCGCGTCGATCCATTTTGCGCAGTGGAATGTCTGTTAATTGCTTTTTAATTGGTGTTTTCAACATTGTCTCTTCGTTGGGTCAATTGTTTAGTCGGGATTGCGGTTTAAGTCTGCAAGGGCAAGAGATTAAATAATGAGTTTTGGCGATTTATGAAGAAATTATTTTTAAAATTTAAACAAGTTGTAGGTATAGGGGTTCGCCCCCGGCAAGTTATAAGCCCCTAAACTTAGCAAAACCCGGTCAGTTACATGATTGTACATATTTGCCAACTAGACAAACGCATTTAGCTCAAAAATTCACAAATTTCAAACAGAAACCCTAAGAAAAAAATAAGATAACCACCTAGTACCTATTTTTAAGTCATCATCACGATGACAAGGCCAAATCAGTGGAGACTTCGAATTTACTAGGGATAAAATTAGAAAAAGATTAGACAACGATACAACATAATCACAAAAACAAAATCTCAAAAACCCAGCACACTACTCACTAAGACAAGTCAGCGAAAGAAAACCCAAAAAATAAAGCAAGTGTAGTGCCCAAACCCAGGTAGATATGTACCTACCTACGTAAATATATGTGGAGTCTAAAAACCCCATGATATGGAAATCGGAAATGTGCAAGCATTTTTTCGAATTGTATTTTGGACCTTTATCCGCCGTTGGTTTGCGTTAGTGTCTTAATTGATTTTCGCTCTATGTACTCGTTAATCATCGTGTCGATATGTCTGTCGTGTTGTTAGTGTGAAATACTTTCGACAAATTTGCCAACACCATTGGATTTGTTTCTTCTGTTTTTTTTTCGGCAATATGAGACGGTGGACAAATTTTGATTGGATTTAATTTTATGTACATGCTTTGTATCTTCTACCTACCAAGTATGAGATTTAAATTTAAAAATGGCAGAGGTAGG
The DNA here is from genome assembly GCA_936431705.1 of Cheilosia pagana. Taxonomy (NCBI): domain Eukaryota; kingdom Metazoa; phylum Arthropoda; class Insecta; order Diptera; family Syrphidae; genus Cheilosia; species Cheilosia pagana. Next base: position 30,217,991 of record OW386168.1, on the reverse strand, counting down.
TGTACCCATTTGATGGATTGCGAAAATATTGTTGTGGCCTATTTGTTTTCTTTTGCTTAAATTTTAGTTTGTTCAAACCGATGCCAAGGGATTTTTAATGGGGTTTTAAATATCTATGTTTATCTATGTTTTTTTTTTATTTGCTTAGTCATGTGTAGCGTGCAATTGACTTATGGATTACGAAATTATGAGTGTTCTTTGAGTTCTTATCGAACTAAAAATTGGCACACTATGAGCAAAAGTTAACCCAACCTATCTGCCTACTGCTGAAAATCTTGTTTGTGTCATTATATGAATAAGATTGAAATCGAGTTTTTCCAGGCTTATGGAAGTGTTGTTTAAAAGCGATCAAAAGTTCAACTAGAGTGCCCTTCCAATTTCAATTTCAATTTCAATTCATTCAACTCTTCAACCCCTTTACCTTTTGTATTTACATATTTTTTTAAGCTTTGAGACTTAATTCATTGCATTTTATTAGACTGCACTTAACCTGCGACCGACAGTTGCTTACAAAAGATGCACCTATGTTTCGATTGCTACAAAAAAAAAGTTAATAGATTTTCATGGACTTCCAGTTAGCTGGAGACTTTTACGCCTTTTCTTGTACATCAATATTTTCAGCTGCTGAAAAATGAAAATTGTCCGTAATGATTAATCACGCAGCTCTTAAGGGTAAGTTCTGATCATTAAAGTGGACTCCTTTGATTACTGTCAATTACCTCTGATCAACCCCGATTTGTCTGAGTTCGTTCTTCGTTGAACCTGAACGTTTACTCCAAATACAAACGCAAACGTGTTTCGTACAAATTTAACTTGATTTGTTTCCTTGGAACAATTTTTCACCCAAACCTTAAGTTCTTTGACTTCTAGAATAACCTAAGATCAACCCCGATCGTGCTGGTTTTGATCGTTGACCCTAACCATACCACTCAGTGGTTTCTAATGGAGTAGTGAAAAATACAAGACGTCTGCAAGAAAATTAGTTAGCTTATTGATTATGTAAGGCCCGTTTGGTTTGCCACATTAGTGTTCATTTGAAGCTCGGCGTTAAGTGTTTAAACATTTTTTTAAGAACCTTATCGATATTGACTGACTATGAACTGCTAATCAATGCTTGCAGATATATTTTATTTTAAATAATGATATTTAAACATCAGATATATTTTTTTTTTAAATAATGAAATCGGGTATTCTGGCAATTTACACGTCTCATTTATTTATTTCATTTCAGAAATCAAACACCTCTTAAAAAATAAAGGCTACAATCTGGTTGCAAATGATTGTGGCTGTCATAAATAAATAAAAAGTTGTCGCAACAGGTCTGGACCCTAGGCCTAGTTTCTTACAACTTTTCGTCATTAGCCACATTAATGCCAATGCAAGCATTTGACGTATAGAGGTATATGCTCTACGACGAAGACGTGGGAAACCGGTGAAGCACATAAGGTCTGTTCGTTTACTTTTGTAGTAAAAATGGAAAAGACTGTCAAAATGACAGTAGAGGGGATGAATTCTTCCTCAGAGAGAAAAACTTACGCAAAAGTTAAGGAACGCTTTTGTAGTAACCTGTGAAAAATGACAGATAGAATATTCCACCCGAATGTCAAATAGAAAAACAAATTCAAATCAGCTGTCAATTTTCAGGCGACTGACAGTTGTTTCAATTCTTAAGCAAAGAAATTTGTTGAGTAAAAACTAGTAAGAGGGGAAATATCGTGCTCTCTCGAAGCCGCTCTCTTAAGAATTTTTCAAGTTGAGGAACGACAGCTGAGTAAAATGTGTAAGAATTCGTAAGATTTAAAAGTAAAGAAACATATCTATATAGGTATTGAGAAATGTCTGTCATCAGTCATTCTTAATTTCTAATTTTTTTCTGTGCCATTAGTTTTCCACTCGATTCGCTTAACTTATAAGCGTAAGTTTTAAATAGTACGAAAATATAGGACGAATGCTATAATGCTCTTTCGGAAGTGACTGAATGAATGAGTCTCCTAAGCCTAACACGAGTCCATTAGAAGGGCTGCGTAGACTGCGTAAGGCGGAGGAGTTCACTTGATAGAATGAACGATGCGATCACTGATCAAGATAACAGTTACCTTACGTGAGTTACTTCGACCTATTAAAAAAATTCATTCCAGTGAATGAGAAGTATTCCAATTTTTATGGCGTTTTAAAATGATGTTCGTTCATTCATTTATTATGTTCAATTTAACTTTCGATTGGAAGTGCCTACTAAAACTGCGTTTAGAAGTAAAAAGAATATAGGTTTCTGACAGCAGATACAGAAAAAAAGAACCAACCCCTATGCGTTTATTATTAGAAGTGAAATGGACGCACATTTTTAATCATGATTGAATGTGTAGATCAATGTAGATCAATTGACTTCTGTGTATAATATGGATACAAAAAGAATTTTGCAAATGCGTCGGCATTTACCTATCTTATTGCTTTGTTTAAGTTTTTAACAAGTCGTTTAGTGTATATATTTAAATAAGAAATAGGTAAATTAAATTTTTGTGGTTTGTGGATTAAAGAAATAGCATTTAACAATTTTTGTTTCAAGAATTTGCAATCACAGAAGCTCTCAAAATTGCGAAATTTGTATTCTAATCTAGTTTTTACTAAATTCTTATAGGTATTTAATCTAGATTACAAACAAAAAATGTATTAGTGTAGCCGCCAGTGCTATTCTGTAGGCATTAGGGGCATAAGGTTGAGGTATCTACCTATACTTAAAAATTGGTCCTATTTGAACATGACAACCGGGTGACATTAAAAATTAAACACAACCCGTTTGCAATTCTCCTTAGTCCATGGCCCATCGACCATAATTGCAAATATTTCCAATAAATAACTTGAGTCAAATGTTATCGAACATCCGCTGTACAATGTTATTTTTCCGACGGCAATTCTACTATTTGCTACTAAAATCGATTGGCCCAACAAACGTGTACGATACGCATTGGGCAAAAGTAGAAAATGCCTCCCTTAGCACGATTGTACTTGTATGACAGGATGCACTAGAATGTAATACGTGTCCTTAATAGGTAGGTAGGTACTCATACAATGATTATGCAGCTCTCACTAGCTGAAGCCCGACCCATTTACTTTTAACTCGCATTTCCACTTATGCGCTATTAAACATAAAAATGCTTTGATGGGAAATGTTTGCTTTTAGGTCTTGTACGTTTAATAAAAAATTCTTTAAAAACGCACTATTCCACTTATGACTCGGTTTTCTAATATCACAATTTATTACCGCCATACTCATGTAGGTAAGTATGGTTGGTACATGCGCAGAGAGTGACCCATTATGTAGCACATACCTATCTACATATTTCCAAGATTTGCGTTGTTTATTATAGCTAGGTAGGTAGGTAGTTAGTAAAAAATTAAAAAAAAGTTTGCAAGGTTAGAAGAATTAGAAGACGTATTTCAAGCAATAAACCATTAATGCAATTCCAATAACTTTCAGATAAACCACTAGTAAGTTTTTCTCAAGAGCTGCAAAATGTTGATCAAAAACCGTTAGGTAAGTTAAGTTCCTGTAACTGCAATGGAAGAAATCCGATTTCAGAACACAGGGTGCATTTTTGTCATATTAAAAGGTCGTTTAAATGGGAGGAAAATGTAACGGACACTAAAAAATAGATATGAGATATGACACAAAATTCAATCGAACATTGGTAGGTATACCCTCGGTACAAGTGTCACAATTTAAAGATCGATTTAAAACGACGGCATTAAATCCAACATTTGTAGGTATAAAAACTTATGATATTATGTATAAATAATTTTTCCGAAAAATCAATGACAGGATATTTCACAAAGTCATGGTCATTATGGTTACGTGTCACTAACAAAGTCATCTACTACCACTATCTGTATGAAAACTATAAATCTTTCTCAACACTGTTAAAAATCCTAACACATATTTTTCCACTTTTCACAGAATCCTAGGTAGGTAGGTACCTATTATCTAATTGCCAAGCTTTACTTGTCAAATTTTGAAATTTCCAACACGATTTGCGAAAATAGATAGGTAGGTAGGTATGTTATCCAAATTTGCTCTGAAGATCCACACGTAATTTGCAGGTACCTTATGCCATTTCTGACATCAACTTCACAAACAATATTTTATAATCCATCAAATTATCCAATGAAATTTGCAAATCACCTCAAGTTAACATTTTATTGAACTGAGTCAATTTATTTTTTTTTATTTGGTTTTTGTCTCACTTTTCAAGCACAAAATTTTCAAAATATACTATTTTCTTTTTGTTTTATTACCTTTATTTTAAATTTAATTATTGACCACTTTCTGTTATTGTTGTATATCTATTATTATTGTATGTCATATCGCACTTAATTAAACACAAAAATTGACAACCGCACTGCACAATACCGACGCACGAAATGATTTATTTAAGAGAAGAATTTGAAAAAGAAGCAGCACCATCCGGTCTCATAACTGTTATAAAATTAAGATTCTCGTTTTCTTTGCTTCCGTTTCCGCTTGTATGAACTAAAGTTTATTTTGTCGTTTTTCTTCGTATTAACCATACACGTCATTCCTCCCCATTCGACAGATGAAATTCAACTGATGTGATAGACCATCGCACGTCAACTATTTAAATGAAAACATTTCCCCTCTCAATATAATCAGAGACGAGAACACAGTTAAAAAAAAATAAAGATACACAGACGAGTAGTAGAGCAGGCCGGGTGGTGCGCACACTACAAAACCACGATGAACAATTTGAGAAAACCAAAGAAGAACGAGAAAGACGAAATGGAAGAACTCTTCTCAATGCCGAATCGAAAGACCGAACCGAACTCGACCGACACCAACGGACGACGAAACCGATGAAACACAAAACAACAACGAACACGCAGAAAATAATATTATCTGTAGCTGTATCTCAGAAAAACGCTCAGGTGGCAGGCAGGCAGGCACTAGGCAGTCATATATACACACACACAAATGGTCTTGTCCCCCCTGAAACTGAAATACATAAGGCGAACTGGCGAAGCCGTAGATGCGAGAGTGAGAGAAGGCGAGTCATTTCATTTTGCAGGCTGCACACCCCAAGCAGAAGAATCTGTGTGGCTTGGCTGGTGTACTGTGTAACTCCGAAAAGTTGTATAAAGCAAAATTGGAGAGACGACGTTGATCTGGATCTGTTTGACTGTGTGTGTGTGTGGTGCTGACTGCTGAGCTGAGCCTGAGGTGAGATAAGCAGCGGATGTCGGATAGGTGCGCTGCTTGGCCTGCCTGCAAATCAACGACGAAACTTCGTATTTGGTATGTTATATAAGGGCGCACGACCAAGACGCACACTCCGGCAAAGATGGATATAATAGAGATGGAGGAGACTGAGAGTCTGATGACCTCAATGGGTCATATAGTTCAAGAGAAGACCGTATTCAGTAGATATACCTTCAACCTTCATACCCACATATACCTACTTATAGGAAGATAAGGTAAATTTGTACGGACGACGACGATATCGACGACAGTAGGTCCGTCGTCCGTGTCGGTTGTGTTCGGTCGGTGCTAAATTAAAAATACATTTACGTAGGGATGTAGGAAACAAACAGGACACAAGAGTTAAGTTCATACGTAACAAGACGGGATATGTCATTAAAAGAAGAGCGCGGAAGTCGGCCGCAATCCAATGCATACGTAGGTAGGTAGGTACCTACCTAGATACCTATACCTAATTGATTTTTAGCAGATACCTAGGTACCTAGGTAAGCACCAGAAAACTAGCTGTATAATAGATATATGAATGTATACCTACCTACCTACCTACCTTCCCATGGATTATCGATTTCGATATCATATTTAAATCTGTGATAAAAAGAATTCTAGATCTTAAATAAAATGTTGACTGCCATTTATCAACGTTTTCAACATCTGTAGGTACCTACGCCTTGGTGATTCCCCTTAATTCCATGCGTTCAGAAAGTTAATTGAAAACGCTTTTAATACTTTCAAATCAACTGTTATACACAATTTTACTTAATTTATAGCTAGATACCTAGGTACTCAGAAAACTATCACAAAGTTCATCATTTATAAAGCACGGAACTGTTTTTGTTTCTTTATGCGTAGAAATTACAAGGTGTTACCTTTAAATCGGCATTTTGACACTCTTCTACCTTTGTATAGGTATACCGTATAGGTACCTATATTGTAGCAGATAAATTTTGTCACGATAAAATTGTCCAAAATGGTCCTTTTGAGAAAATAGTCCTAAGTTGGCTGAAAATTTCCCTAAACACGAAAACTAGACTGATAGTTGCTGTCACTTACAATCAAAATGTCAAATTCTCAGTCGAGAAATTGAGGAGGTTCTAGTTTAGTAAGTCTGATAGCTAACTGAGTTGATGTATCCCAGTTTTGATTGGCCTAGACCGGTCACATAGGCAGTTGTGTCAGTTGACGTTAATGGAGGGGTAGCCGACGAATCTATAGTCAAGAAATTCGTGACTGAGTACTAAGTTGACAGTTCGCATATGTGGATGACGTTGGAAAAGTGACGTTCCCGACCAATCTAGTTTTTGGGTTCAGGTTGCATCTAGTCCAGACCAATCTAGTCGACTTTAGATTAGTTTTTTAATGTGCCCATCTACCCAGTTGACACTTAGAAGTGTCAAAATTCAAAATAAACCGAGGGAATACAACAGCATCCCAAGATTACTAGTCAACGAATTTGTTTACCTAACCCAGACAAATCCAGTTGACGTTTTACACGAACTAGGTATCCGAACATCCCCATTCGTAACTTATTTTGTTTGCTACCCCCAAAAACGTCAACTGTAAAACTGTTCACGTGACTAACCTTAGCTAATAAAAAGTCAAAAAGATCACGTCAGCCGGCTGTCAGACTTAGTATTTAAACTAACGTTTTGAACGTCCTCAATGTAAGTCTGCTTAACAGGAAAAAAAAAATTGTTTTGTTCATAAATGATGCAAGGTTAACACTTACCACAAACGAATTCTTAGACTTATTACGAGGGACTCTGCATAATTCTTAAAAGCGGAAAGATTAAAAATCACATTCAAATAGCAATTAAACAGAGATAGCTGCACTAAACACGAACAATAAAATAAAAACTTAAAAATATAAGACAACGCAATGCAAAAAAATGCATTGTAACCGGAGCTTAAAGAAAAATGGCTGCCAGTTTGATAAATGTCACTATAGGGCAAAGAAAACCAGAGGGTTGGAAGCTGGATCTAACCTGAAATCTTTATCATTTTATGTAACCATGGGTATCCACAGGATACCCAACAGGAATAAATATTTATTCAGGACTAAATTCAAAAGAACTTTCTCAAAAGCCCGTGCCTATATATAAATCCAGGTTTTTAAGCATTCCACTACATAGGTCATCGGTCATCACAATGGATCTCGGTACATTGAACTAACTTCGACAGTCATTTGACATGTCATCGTAAAATGTATTAATCTCAACTTGCAGAATTTCTGTTTTCTGTCCATGGACCTCATCTGACGAAAAAACTACCGTAGAGAAGCAATATTCGCCCACCACCTACTTCATAATAAGAAAACGAAGTTAAAATCTATTACATTATCTTGTAATAATGGCCATAAGGTTAATTGCCCCGATTAACCACTCTCATTACTAGTATATGTAGATGCTAACACGTCAAATTGAAGCGCAAACGTGAAGCGATCGTAGACACAATAAAAAAATATAAACGAAACAAATTAATGTGGGAACACTTTCGTGCTATGTATCCGTTCCTTTGTTATTGTTTACCTTTATTCATTATTTCTTTGTTTTTTTTTAACTTTGACTAACTTTAAGCGGGTCTTCTTCGGTGGAGGGTGGAGGATCTCGAAGACTTCTTTGTTCCCTTTGCTCCACATTTGTGGCATTTATACATAATCGTACTTCTTTAGCAATGGGTGCAGAAATTGTTTAGAATTCTTTATTTTTTTTAGTCCACCTTTGTGTTTTTTTTTTCCATTCGGATTGGTATAAACAATACAGGGAGACCAAAACGTTAGCACGCCATGTAAATCAAAACGGGGGGGCAAAAAAAATCGTTTTCACTTTCATTTCACTGCATTAGCTCGTAATATGTGTGCGGTTGTTCCTTTGGATAGTAATTACTCCAAGGTCAATTTTAAGACGTTTACTCTTATATTGTTGTTGGTGTTTTCGCGTTTTTAGTAGAGCGCAATGCTCGTGTTTAGTTGTGTGCATTTGGTGGATACCATGATGTTATCTTAGCGAGCTTCGGTATGAGTAGTATAGGTAAGTGCCTATGGATATGAATACAAACGCTTGAGAGATTTATGCGTGCTAGACTGCAATTATAATTTCGATTTCGCAAATTATTACTACCTACCTACAACTATTACCTGGCAATAACAGATGCAATACAGGTTATTGAACTGTTTTTGTTTTTCAATTGTTTTTACTTTTGTGATTGATGTTTTTTTAGTTGGTATGGGTATAAGCTGCACTGTTTCGATGCGATATGAACATTATGGCATACAGCCACCCACTGCACGAACAAATCGATCATTTAAATTAACAAGTCCTGTGAAATTAAAGAGTTAAGGGGACCTCTTAAATAGACGTGTAGCTGCACATTTACACAAGATCTGTATTAGTTCTATTTTTTGTTTATATATATGGAACTAGTTTCTTTTTTGACGGTGCGCCGCTTCTAAATATTGATTTGGAATACGTATTCTAGATGGTGCACCACCCGTTGTCGTACAATCCCACTAAAGTCGACTACTGCTTCGATAATAGGTATCTACAAGTACACCAGTTACACAAATCTGTTCAATGCGATCAGTACATAGGAAGGAAGCTCAATGTTTAATAGTAAACTGACTGAATGTTCGCTGATTTTGACACTTCAAAGAGAAAAACTTTGGTACATTCATCAAAACCATAGTTTTATGTCGAATTGATTTTTCTGGACGTAAAAATGAGGACGTTCGGATTTCTAGTTCATTAAGTTTGACAGCTGACTGACTATAGTTGTGCCAGATTGTTCACGCGATTAGTTTTTGCAGTTGGCGTTTATAGGGGGGTACATTTAGTCAAGAAAATCCTGCCTGTATACTCACTTGACATTTTGAAGTGTCAAACTAAAAAGATTCTTTTTGTCCTTAAATTTTTTTTATTTACATACAAAAGCTAGCTTAAAATGTGTACTAGATGATAACATTGAAATACAGAATAGAAGAAGCGCAAGTTTCAATACTACACACCGCTGATGTTATTTTTCTTAATCTGTTAAAGAAAGATGAATTCTGGGATAAAATTCTGTAAAAAACGAAACGAAAACTACTTTCGCATTTCAAAAAACGAAAGAAACCACACGAAAGCGAAATTTTTGCTTCATATAACTGCTTTCGTTTTCTTCTTCTCGTTCGCAAGGTCTTAAGAAACGGTGTGACAAAAAAGTTAAGGCTTGAGAAGCTGTATATTATATGTATATGTTGTTTTGACGGCTCAGCTGATCCTTTTTAATATAAATATTTCGTTTTTTGATATTTTGATCTTAATATTTGGTCCAAAAATAATGTAACTACAATTAACATTTACCGATAAACAAATTGTTTTTTTTTTTGTATTAATTAATTGTATTCTTATAGGACTTCAAAAACAACACAAACGCAACAAAATATCATGATCGAGTGGATGGAGAAGTATTCCTTCCTAGCAAAAAATACAGCCGCAAAAAAAAAATGTAAATAGTTCTGTAAAATATTAAAGAAAGCGTTGAACAAAACTAGAAAAAGATTAACTAATACAAACTTAGTATTCAATGCACATCATTTTAATAAATAAATCTTTAATCGGGCACCGTAAGAGGATCCGAACTATCTCGAAGATTTTTCAATTGATTCTTAAATTTACGCAATCCTCCACATAGCTTGATATTAATAAATAATTCGGCAGAATAGATATATTTTGTGAATTAAATAACCAAAGTTAGTCAGAAACGTCAAACTAAATAACATTCAGTGTATTCCTTTCGCATGAAACGAAAACGTCTTTCGTTTTCGGAGTTACATGAAGCAGAAAAAAAAGAAAACGTCAATGAAAAAGCTTTTGATTAGCTGAGTTAGATGAAGCAAAACGTTCGTTTAAACGAAAACGATTGAACGTTTTCATTTTACAGAATCGCACCCCTGGATAAATTCAGTTATCGGTTTCACGAACGAACTTTGAGTAGAACGTAATCGGGTACTTTATTAAATATCTAAGTGAAGAGTTGAAGTTTCGTTTTTAAATAAGCACCATTTACCTTTTGTAGGTATAAGTACCAAATTCTATTATAGTGACGGTATACACAATCGATGTTATCGCTTAAGCTAGATTACTCTCATTCAATATCCCCCCAATGAATTGCAGTAACAGGCAGTTGTTGCACAGACGACAAACCCCAACTGTTTAAAATAGTCATGGAATTTTCTCAAGAAGATGGGTAGGTACGCGCAAAAATTGTTTTCTCATTCTACAATCTTTCACTTTTATTGACTGTAATCTACATTCATAAAAAGAACTTATAGATATAGACGGATGTATTTTTGCTTTCAATATGCGCAGGGAACACCCTGTCTGCGGGTATCTACGGATGGAGAAGAGTCTGCGGTAAACAAATATTCAATCTCATTGACAAATTGATAAGATGATTTCGAAACATCATACACGATGATGAGTTTCTCTAAATAGGTATCGACTGTTTTGTTTGTACAATGAGATACCATCAGCGACTGATTTGATGTCTTGTCGCGTCATCTTCCTCTCCAGAACAAACGGAAATGTCGATGATGCTCTTTGATGTTTTAAAAAAAAAACATTATTTATTTGCTCATGGTGATGACACTCGCACTTTCGTCCTATGGACAATACTACACCTTTTGCGCCGCTAGTCTGGGGTTTGCGCGGCTGGCCCGCCAAATCAGGCTTTGTACACAGGAAACAATTTGTTGGATCTTCTCTCGATTGAAACACTATATATATGCACACACAAGATAAAGAAGATGTTTGTCATGTAGACGTTGATGATGAACTGATAATATTGCTTGAAGAACTGACGAGATACCTACCTCTACTCTTCACAAAGGTATGTTCACATTTATCTTCTTTGTTTTTTTTGTTTTTTTTTTGTGTACCGCAATTGATGGAGCTGCGGAAGACTATACAACTTGGAGGAGAAGAGCGTATTTATCGATATTTTGTGCAAATATTTCGTTGAAATGTTGAAAAGAGTTTCAATAAAGATTCGTTTTGTCGGTGTTCTTTCTGGAGGATGACACGTTTTGTCATTGCCATAATTGTGATCATCATCACAATCTTATACAGGTGCGGTTTCGTTTTATAGAGTTTGGATTTTATTGCAACGCATTTATGAGTTGCTGAGATTTTTTTTCTTGTATTTTTATTACTTGCAAATATTGAGCATGGGTGAAATTTGTGTTGAGACACATTTAGTATAAATCAGGGCTAGGATTTTGCATAATAAAACAAATATTTTGAGCGATAGGCTCTTTTCTCATTACTGTGTAAATATATGGCGCTGGACAAAAGTCAACAATACAATCCACCCGCGTGCGTTATAAGAGCACACGTCAGTTATGAAGATGGAAAACTCACGGGTATGGTTAGGGTAGGGCATGGGCCTACACAGTCTAAAAGGAAGAAGTGTACAACTATTATTCTCACGATAGTATAAAGCGCAAAAAAAAATATAAAAATGTTTTTGTGCTATAAGATACGACTTGCCTACGAAAAGGACTTACTATTTCACTTCAGTCTCGTTTGGCTGGCATGGTAGGCCAAACTCTTTACGCATCTACACTTCCCGCATCTAATATGTCGAAAATTGAGTTATCAATGGCTCTCCCTTCAATGCGAAGAATTTCTGTCAAAATGATACAAAGTCCAGAAACCAAAACAGAGAAAAAACATTAGAAAAAATTCCACACACGATCAATTAAACAATGGGTCTCCCATTCATCTAAATGAAAATCCCTAAAATAAAATAAAAACGCAGAAAACAAAGCCAAAGCTCAGATAAGATACCGCTCTAACCAATAAAACACAAGATTTACCATAAATAGAAGTGCCCCATGGCCGCCGATCACGACCAAGAAATGAACTCATTTCAAATAAACATCCCACAATCTATACCAACCAGATATACAGATAGAGCCGCAAGTACCTACCTCCCACCCCCGGCTAAATGGGGCTAAAACCTACAAAAACAAACCTCTAAACGCTGCCTTACAGGTCTCCGAGTATAAAGCGGGTAGCTTTAAATTTTAAATGTAGGAATGCGCGCAAAAGAAATCGTTAAATCATTATTGATGACTGGATGTCGCGTTATCGGCTTTTTCATATTATTTCCCTAGAGCTAGAGCTCTTGTGATTTCACAGAAAGGCAGCAAAAAACCGCTCCAAATGAACAATTTATCTAAAAATGTGTTAAAAAAAAAAGAAGAAGAAAATGAGTCTACGCTTCTACACATATGGGCAGGGTGAACAAATAAATACACCGACCGGACTTGGTCTGAAGCGTTCTTTTACGATAATGCGACAGGAAAACTTATCAATCATCTTGCGTCAGTAGTGCGGTGTCGGTGTGTGTTAGCAGCGCGCCGTTCGATGATGTGATGAGGTGTGATCGTGATGATTAATTTTTTTTTTTATTTTTCAATTGTCGAAAAATAAAGACGAAGAAGTGTCAGAGCAGTGGAGCAGAGGATATTTGATAAGCTTTTGCACGTTCTCGTGATAACAAATACCTATATACCTAACAAGAAAAAAAAGCCCCCTTTTCGAATGGAAAATAAATTGATTTAGAAAATGTATAGGTTCGCGCCGAGAGAAATCATCAGCCGCGTGATAAGGCATACTTATGTGGATTAAGACGGGAAAAAATGTTATTAGTAATATCATATCAACGACAGACCAGATTGAGATCAGTGAGATAAGAATAGACGTTCCCAGAAAGCGGAGGTATTTAGGGGAATCGTCTCTGCCCTATTTCTACTACGCTTCTGAATTTAAAGGGCTTAAAAGAGTTGTGGATGACAACAAAACTTCTATCGGCAAAAGTCTAAAAGCACTACATTTGAGGTGAACACTAATGATCATATAACATGCGACATAAAGAGAATGATTCCAAATTCGGGCTTAAAATTTCTCCATTAACTCCAGCAGTTGAAGCTTGAGTATTATGTACAAACTTTAACAAGGGAGCAATAAAACGGACATAAAACTCATAAAAATTAATCAGTCGAATAGGCCCCCACTTTGTAATTTCCAAAATTGAATTTATTTATTTCAATATACGATTTATAATAATAGATTTTAGGATTTTAATTAAAAAAACAACAGCTTTTTGAAGCTGGGAAAATGCAAAAATATGAGAAACTAGATATTTCGTTTAATAATACCAACCACAGCTTTTTTTACCGACGCATCTGATCGGAACCAAGGCCTAGCTTCTCACAACAATTCGTTTTGTGTGAGTTTTCAATTTTTGGGACGAATGGAAGGGACCTACAATTTTACGCCGAGTCCAAACGGCATAATTTGGTTATTTTGGGATTCAAACCGGGGGACCCCTCGCTTAGTAGTCCAACACACTAACCACTAAGACAATCCGCCGATCATCCGGACGCTTATAAAAGCTCGTGGAAGGTCAGTCCGAATAAACGAATTTTCCATACTAATGAGAGATTTTTTTTATGCACTAAAACGCGTTCCTATTGCTAAAAAAAATGCGAACTTAAAACGAAAAATTATTTTATTAACATAAAGGATTGCAAAAAATACGTAAAAAATTATTAAAATTCATTTTTGTAATTAAAAACATAAAAAAAAATTATTAAACGTATCAAAAAATGCAAGAAATGATTTTGAAATGAAATAATGAAATCGAGTTTTCCGAATTAAAGTTCTTTTACCTATTAGGAACCGAGAAATCACAATTGATAGACCCTTACACTCAGAAAAAAACGTCGATATCCGAAGAATTTTCAGTTCTTGTTAGATTGTAAGTGAAAAATTGTTGGCGCAAAAAAAGTTATTCCATCGACAACTCATTATTGATTTTTTTTAAATCAAATTATTAGTTTAAGAATAAAATTCTTGTTGAACCAATTTTAAAATTCTTAAACAATTTTAAAAACGAAAAATTATCAGCCCAACTAGAAAATTGTTGTGTTAAATATTTCTTGAGACAAAATATCATTTCAAAAATCAAATTGCTGACTCAACAATTCGTTCTTTAGTTAACAATTATTATAAAAAAATTATAATAAAAAACTTGCCATAACAATAAAAATTGTATCGTTGTTGTACTCGTTATGTTAGATATACTTGTATAAAGTATAATTGTTTGATAAAAGGTGCAATGCTACTGTTTCTTTAAAAATGTATTTTTGAGATTTAAATAAAAATTGTTATGTTTTCTAAAATTAGTTCTTGATACAACAAATTGTTCTTTAATGCATAAGAAAGTCAGAAAGATTTCCTTAGTACAACAGACATTGCAACCATCATGAATTGCGATCGCGTTTTTTATTATTATTATTATTATTAGTTATCTTCAGATAACAGTTTACATTCTTAAAATTTTGTCATTTTAAGCTGTAAAGAATTAAAGTTCTGGCATTAGTCTTATACTTGCATTTTCAAATTAATAATTTTAAGTAGATTCGGGGGTTCATTTTAAAGTACGAAAATTGATGGTCCAAAGTATAAAATTCTTGATATAACAATTTTTTTCTTAGTGCAGTGACGGCGGTGTTGTCTGTAGCGATTTTTCCCCAAGGAATTTCATATTTCGGCCAACGTCGTCACTCGTCAGTAGCCATAATATAAGTCCCTCAGCTAATAGCAGTCAAATTCTGAATTATTAGCGCATTTTAAATGTAATAGATTTTTGTGAAACTCAAAAAATTTAATTTTGTTAAGTGTTTTCAACCCGAGCTCTGCATTATAAGATTGCAAATTTACGTAACTAATAAGCAAATCAATGCATTATAAATTGGATAAATACCTGCTCAACACTTTTAAAAGTTTAAATTTCTCGAAATCGTCTGAATTCGATTGGGTAAAGTGCGGTGGCCTGTATTTTTAAATTTGGCTTTTTTCTCATTTACACAAAGTTTGCATCTAATTCACTTTTCTCTAGGTACTTCAAACTTGAGCATGCAAGGCAGGATTTACAACAAGATCAGCCTCAGCTTGTTCGGAAAAATATGTCAAACTATTTCTTGCTAAATCTTACACTTTCACCTATGACTGAAAAGTTAACATCATTGTTTGATTTAAGACTCATGCTTTCTGTTAAGATTTCAAATAGGAATATTTTCAACATATGGATACAGTTTTGAAGAAAAAGGAAATCTTAAATCCAATCGAATTGAAAGTCGAACGAACCTATCCCAGGCGGGTTTAGCATTGACTCAAAACTTGACTTAAAAATAACGACACTGATTGAAGAGGTACAGATTATTGTCGGTCATTTGCACTATCGCGTTCAGTAAATGCTGACATTTATAGAAAAACTCAATTTCAATCCTAGAAAAGTCAAAGCCGATGATGAAACTATTTTGTCCATCTTCAAAAATAACCACCAAAATCAGTACATAAAATCGCTTGTCTAATTTACCGCGATAAATCGTTTGCAAAACATTAATTATAGAATTGGTGATGAAATTGTCACGGAAATGATTAAGTAACTTTAAGCAGATAGAAGGTAAAAACTCAACGAGATAGATAGAAACTTGTGTGGCTTGTCGACTCTGACCGTTGAGTTGTTTTCTTTCGATTTGTACTTGTAATCTTGCAAAACGTATGTACATTATTTATTATTGAGGAACTCTTAAAGATGTCTACGCGCACACACTCGTATAGGACAGTAAAACAATTCAAAGTAATCTATCTTCTATCTATCTAAAGGTGATTGATGCTTTTCGAACGAAAACGCAAACAAATAAAATTGTAAAGATATAAAATTAATCTTTCATTTATTTTTGTTGGTGTTCTTTTCTGTGTGTCGTTAGAATCAAAGATAGAAAAGATTCCGCGCATATACGTACGGTACGTGTTGTTCGTCAAGTGTTTAATGGTGTCCGCACAATTTGATCGCAATATATACGAGTGTCATAAAAATATACACAATATTGATGACATTATAGTACAACGAGCAATACTCGTACCTACTCTCATGATGTGCAAGCACTTGAAAATATCTTCAACTGTGTCATGTGCATCTTTTATTAGTATTTGTTCTTATAACACCAATAAATTTTGTGAACAAGTATCGAACTTCGATTAATGGCTAGTATAAGTAGAACATCACTATTTCCTTGAACAAATCTCAAGAGAATACTGCGCGTTTAGGTTTCTTATCGATGGGCTTAAATTCACCTGGTAAATTGCTGTAAGATCTTAGAGATTAAAAGGCATTGCTGACTATTCGAGTTCAACGGAAATAAACAAAGTTGTCAACGCTCTTGAGACATTCGACTTTGTTTTCACACCATATAGCCGATAACTCAGTGTATACAATTGGATATCGATATACGAGTATAAGGTGGGGTTTTGGGGTTTTACCACACGATATTGCTGAATTTCCGCAAACACCTTATAACTCCTAAGCAAATAATTATATATTACCGACGTCTGTATGATACATATTTTTAAACATTTTCCGAATTGACGGAGAATTGTAGGCCAGCGACGGTGAAGCCCTTCAAAGATGCCCGATTTCGCTGTACGTTGACATTATGTGTATTTCATATCACGGTGCGACTGGCGAATAGTTTTACGAATTTATTGTACATCCGATAACGCCCGTTTGAACGTTTTAGACGTGATTGACTGCTGATAGGCCTTAAGGAGGCCATTCACAACTTCCGGTCGATGGGTTCTTTGAATGTGACTGGGAAATCTAATCGATTAAACACGCCACCTGACGAGTCTTTCATAAAAAAAGGTAGGTATAAATGTCGAAAATGTATCACCAAGCGTCAAAGGAGCGCATGTGGTTTTGATACATGCGATTTTTGATTACTTATACGAAAGGAGACGTTGTTTTCCAAAATTTGTTAAGGATCCATAAAACTTCGACATATTTATTTCGAAAACTCGTCTTCAAGGGGATCAGGCTTTGAAGGGTTCCCAAGAGGCAGCACTGAACAATTTGTAACGACTCTGTGTATGGTGGAATACTTTTTGAGAACATTTGTTTTTTAATAGTTGGGAGAAGAGAAGTCAATCGCATCAGTGGCCAGTTTCTCCTCTTATCTGATAGCAGTTTCACTGACCAATTCATAAATGGTCCGACTCCCAATTTGTGTATTCATTTCAAACCGAGAGCCGCTCCAAAGGAGATGATTGCCTATCGAATTTTGGGCAGAAATGAAATAAGTCTGACGAATGCCCTAGGTATCCACCCCAGTGACGTCTGTCTATAAACGAGATATAGACCCTTTGTGCCTTCCTGCACGCAGAAAAATGACTTATTTAAAATCAACCGATTTTCTGTTAAAAAAAACTAAGCAATACTGTTAATATAGCCCTCCGTTCCGGAAGAATTTAACCACCTTACTCTGTTGTATTTAACCAACTGACTTTGTTATTATTAGCCAGCCAACATGGTAGAGTTTAAGCTATTTAATCTGTTGTTATTAGGCGCCTCACTTGGTGAATTTGACCAACTTATTTTAAAATAAGTCATCCAACTTCGTTGAATTTAACCTTTCTAGTCTGTTGTTATTAACCGAGGCGTATTCACTTGGTTAATATTAGCTTACCTTTTTGGTTGCATTTAACCATCTCAATTGGTTAAAATTAAAAAAACTTTCTTGGTAGTATTTAACCAACTAAAAGGGTTGAATTTACCTAAATAACTTGTTTGGAATTAGCAGTTCTACTTGGTTGAATCACACTTAGACAAATCTCCCCGAATGGTACACTTTCATTCGGGAACTCGTGCTTCTCTCCAATAAGACAGTGTGAATTCTACTGACCAATTTAAATTCTGAATGTTGCAATAACCGCAGGTGGAATGTTTGTGGGTGGCTGTGCACGGTGACAGTGGCGGTTGTTTTCGCTTGGTTAATTTAACATGTGTACCACGGTAATTAATAACCAATCAGTTTGTTAAAACATCAAATTTAGTAGGTTTTTCTTAAACAAGATACTTGTTTGAATTTAACCAAACAAGAAAATGAGACTGTTTGGTAAATATTAATACAGCAACTTAATTGATAACAACTATTTAGTGTGTTATTTTTAACAGCATGTATTAAATCTTTTTACACGGTGGTTTTTAACAAAAAAAAAAATACTCATTTCTTTTCGACCGAGACTTGGTTTATTTTAACCCAATTTTTTTAACAGAACAAAAATTGCACTCTGTTATGGTCAATGCGTGAGATGAAATGCAGAAACCATCAAATAAGAATAACCTATTCCAGCAACAACTCGTCGCTGTATAGATATACCTAGATACCTAACCACTCAATTCCCGCAAAGACAGTTGGACCTTAGAAAAATGATAAACCTACCTATCTCAGACGACTATTTTTACCAATGATATTCGATCATATGACGCACAGAGCTCGCGTAATCTTATATTTTTTTCGGTATTTCATGACTTGTCCTCTGAATTAGATAAGTCCGCAGAATCATTTCAAAAGCTCGTCTAATCATAAACGCTTGAGTCACGGACGCAACACAAAGAAAATATCGACTAGTTCTAAAGTTCAGGCAACCGATTCATTATTGTACTGACTTTATCGATAATCCCCAAAGGAAACATGTGCAGGTATGATTACGCGCAGCAGTTTTACATTGGTGGGAGGTAGGTAGGTACCAAAAATCCCCGCAGAACAGATAGATTTAGTTATCAGATGACTATACCTCTAGAAGTCTAGATAATTGCCTTAAAAATCAATTTTCCCAATCGCGTTCATGTTTTTTTTTTCTTTTTATTTTTCCACCCTATTACCTACACATTGTCATCACCCCCGCATCGCAAACGCAATCGCTGTTGTGACCGTGATAACGAAAATGAAAATAAAAAAAACTAAAACAACATTTTACGCTACATCTATAGAGGGAAGAGACACTTTCATAAGCAGTAAGAGAGAGAGAGAAAAACAACAGCGAGGGGTTTACGCTTTGGGGGTGAAATGTAGCGGAATAGCATCAAAATAAAGGTAGGTAAAAACAACCGCGCAACGAAGAACAAAAGAAAAAAAGCATATCGACCATCAGGGTCGTGTAAGAGGAGGATACCAACACAAGAGCGAGCAATTTACAGAAATACTCCACAGTGGGAGTGCGCCATATAGGTAGTCAGCTCAGAACAGGTGTTCTGGTCGAACATCATCTTTGTTTTCAATATTCCCCGCATCTACCAGCAGAATTATGTGCAAAAGCGCGGAAAAAATATACCTATCTATATATCAACAAAAAGATAGGTACATGATTTAATTACAAAGTATCTGCTTTGGATGTGCTGCCTGCTGCGCATGCGATCGATATGCGAGTATGTTAAAAGTATCTCATCTGAATTAACAGATAATGGAATATATTATTATAGGGGAATGCACTAACACCATCATTACGATTGCGAGGAAGCAAAATGTCATCAAATATTCTACCCCCTTCCCACTGACTGACTGATATCGTATATACATAATCCTCCCTCAAGGGACACGTGAAACCACTCCACCCACTCCCACGTGGCTGATGGATCTTTTCATCGCAATAATAATGCACCCACCCCATACACACACGTCCTTGTGTGTTGTACCTATTTGCCGTGCGGCCATTCAAAAGATTTTTCATTTCACCTGCTGTGTGCGTCCGTCCGTCCACCATGTTGTTATTTCGGTTATCCTCCACGAACAAAAAACCAACAACAACAACAAAAGCACTGCTGTAATTCATCTACAACGATGTCGCTGGATGACAACGATGGGTTGGTGGGTGGGTGGATGGGTTGATGGGTGGGCAGTGACTAAATATTTATCTAGCACTACATGCCTCGGCTGAGGACATATTTCGTTTTCCACCCCCTATAATATGTAACACAGCGCACACCACCTGCTCTCTGTATCTAAAGTGTGTATCTGTATCTATAGGGAGACCGCAGAGGGTCTGGGAAAATCTATTTTATCACCATCACCATGGCGACCAATCGAGGGTAAACGAAAAATTGGGGCTTTCCCAACTAAGCAGAAGCACTCTGCTGATGGTTCTCTGGTCGCTGCGAAATTCGCGTCGTCGCCAAAGAGTCCAACCGTCGGTCGTCATCGTCATCGTCGTCGCGTTTCGCAATAAAAATTCACACTGTGCTCTACTTAAGGCACAGAAAGATATTTATGCTAACTCACAATATCGCATAGGAAACACAGATAAAAACGACTCAAAATAAAAATAATAGCTAGGTATAAAAAAAAGAAGCGAAAAAAAAAAAACAAATGAAAAACCATTTCAATGCAGAGTTTTTCTGTAGATGGATGGAGGACAAATTGTACATAGAGAGAGATACATTTATTCAGAGGGAATATGTAAATTTAGAGGGTGATTTTCTTGAATTTCTGCCAAAACCAACCCTGCAACGAGAAGAAGAGAAGTGCGCGCGAACGAGAGGATAATATTCATTTTTTTCCACAGTTTTGCTTGTGTTTGGTTTGGTTTGGTTCGTCGTTGTTTTGTGAGGCAAAATCTATCTAAGAATATGAGGGAGTGAAAAGGATGCAAGAATGGAAGGAAATCTTTTGGGAAATGCGCAAAAATCACTTCAACCAGAGTACCAGCAGAGCAGGTACATATTATATACCTAGACGTGACTACATGGGCGGCTGTGCATAGAGAAGAAGATATATTTTGAGAATAACGAAACGATCTCTCATTGGGCTTGAGAAGAGTATCTCGCAGGAAATGGAACAGTAGCAGGCCACCACGATTGGTCTATTGCTGCGATGGCTGTCGGGAGCATGTATCTCACCCTTCATAGAATATGTATCTGCAGATAAAAGTTCTCTTCTTGGGGGAGAATATACTAAAGCAGGCAAAAAAATGTATATCCACTGGTGGCTGGTGGTGGCTGGTGGGTGGGTGAGACGTGAGACACCGAGAGTGTGTCTACCTACTCTATCGATCGATTTTTCTCGTCGGAAAATACAGAAACAACACACACGTTGGCCGTTCGTATCTAGTACCAACAGAAACGCCATAGATTTTTTCTTAGAATCGATGTGGAAAATCCAATTAGGGGGGAACTATTCCACCTGCAGGTATGGGTCTATGTTTTTTTTCCTGCTTTTTTTTTGTGATACTGAGACACAAAGCCATCTGCAGAATGACGCATCCAAATTGGAAAAAAAAGAAGAAACTTTTACAGAGGGTTTTGGTATAGATAGATATATGTAGTTCTGTGAGGGTGGCACTCGTTGGATGGTGGGGTGGCTTATGTAATCATCTGCGAGCTGTATATAGCGGGAATATTATTTCTAATGATTTGTACCTAGGTAACTATGATTTGTGAAGGTGGTGATTAAAATGATAAAGGGTTGCGGTGAGTGCAAAGCTTTAGGGGTAATTTTGCAGATGTAGGTACCTATAGACAGATTTAATTATGGAATTGCTTGGTGAGGTTACTTTTAGGTACTTGTATTGAGTTTTTCATCACTTTATTATTTAAAAAGGTTCTGTATTTTTTTACTTAAATGCTTTGCAGAACGGGCTCAGTGGCTAGCCTGCCATTAGTTTTGTGTCATAGTTAAATTCGTGCAAATATTTTAAGTCAGGTACGAGTATTATTATACTCTGTCCAACAAAAATTGTCAGTACAGGCCTTATGGAGGAGCTTTTTTTCTACCAATGGTGCCTGTCGATGCTCTCACGGCACTCAAACACAAGAATTGCCACTGAAATAAAAACGAAACCACTGTCATGCCATAGAATTGTTGTTGTAATTTTCCTAAAATTTGGCGAGGAGCTCACTGCAACCACTCTGCCACACAACTGCGGGCAGAATGAGCATGATCGGCTTGTGTTCGCTTGCTATTATCATCAACCAAAATAAGCAGTGTGTGTGACTGAAGCACATCAGAGGAGTGTTACCATATGTACAATGAAAGGATATCATCAAGGGATTTTCTATGGATTTTGTAAAAGAACTTTCGGTTTTGGTGCTTTTGAGAACGAATTTTTATGTGGGGTATTGCCATTCGGTTTTAATTTTTTTTTGTATTTCTGAAGGATCAAATAAAATTCTGTTAAAATATTTTTTTCAATGTCGTCTGTTAGAAAAAGATTTATTCGTGAAGTGTTTTAATGCATTCATTTCATTCACGCAACAAGTGATCGTAAGTGCGTTGTAGTGATATTGCTATTAGTAAATAGTGATTATTGCTGCAACCGGATTCATGTTTTTTTGGGATTCGTATGAAAAATTTTAATATACAAAACTAAAAGTACCTATATATTTTCAACAATATTCGTGAGGGCATATTTCTGCATATTTTTGGCATATTTAGCATTTTTGTTATATTTTAGCATATTTCCCTATTTTTTCATCAAAAAGATTTTAACACTAAAATATCGAAATGACAAAGGAGGTAAACCTATACTGCTTATTGCCGGATGTGGGTTTTACCACATCCGGTCACTCGCCCCCAGTAAAGATAATATATTGAAAGGGTTTTATGATCCTTTTTTGCTACTGTTTCCAAGAAATCTACACTGCCGAGTAATAATTTTTTATTAAATAATGCATATAGGTATCTATGTATATATTAAAAAATGTATGTAGCGCTGTACAAGTGCAGTCCTTTTACTATCTGTTTAGGTATAAATAATTGCGTCGTGCTTATAAAATTTTGTATTCTAATTTCCTGTTTGTGTATAAAATGCGGAAATAAGGCGGTTGTTATGTTAATCGCGGATAGTGCATTTAAGCAAATAGTTTACTTTATTGTGCATATAGTTAAAGAGAAACATGGCTACAAAGTCTTCAAAGGATCTAAGTGTGGAAAAAAAACAACAAATTGTTGATGCAACTGAAAAATTCTATGGCCTTTTTAAAAGTAAATCGGAAGCCGTAGGAAGTGCAGCTAATGTTTTTTCTGTAACGGAACGAACTGTATACAGGCTTTTAAGGGAAAAATCAATCAAAGGCCACAATTCACCACCAAAGAAGAAAAATAATTCCGGTATCAAGAGCAAGGCAGATGATTTTGACAAATGTGCCATTAGGCGGATAGTCCATCAGTTTTTTATGGATAATGACCTTCCAACGCTAGACAAGATATTATTGGAAGTACAAAAAAATGCAAATATAACAAAAATAAGCAGATCAACTTTACATACAATACTACAAAAAGATCTAGGACTTAAATTCGTCAAACGTCAGCGAAGGAATCTGTTGTTGGAAAGAAGTGACATTATTTCTTGGAGGCGAAGATATTTACGCGAAGTAAGAAAAATTAGAGAAGAGAAAAGAAAAATTTATTTTACTGATGAGACCTGGCTCAACGAGGGACACACTCGTGAAAAAATTTGGATAGACCCAATTATTACAACACCACGACAGGCGTTTATTGAAGGATTGTCAACGGGACTGCGATCACCATCTGGAAAAGGAAAGAGACTTATTATAACGCATATTGGAAGTTCTACAGGTTTCGTCGATGGAGGACTTTTATGCTTCATTTCGGGAAAAACCGGAGATTACCACGAGGACATGAACGCTGACGTGTACGAAAAATGGTTTCAAGATATTTTAACACGCCTGGAACCCAACTCCGTCATAGTTTTGGACAATGCTTCCTATCATTCCAGAAAGCAAAACAAAGCACCATCCACTTCCACGAGAAAAGATGAAATAAAAAAGTGGTTAAGGTCTAATGCGATAAGTTTCGAGGATGATATGGTTAAAGGAGAGTTGCTCGATATCGTAAAACATTATAAAGCCAAGTATGAATCATACGTCGTGGATGAAATGGCTCAAAATGCGGGACATAAAGTGCTTCGCTTGCCGCCTTATCACTGTGACCTTAATCCAATAGAATTGGTTTGGGCTCAAGTGAAAGGGTTTGTAGCAAGCCAAAATAAGTCATTCAAAATGGCTGAAATAAAAAAGTTATTAACGACAGCGCTTACAAGGGTTGACAACGAAAAATGGCATCGATGTGTCCAACACGTCGAACAGGTTGTTGAGCCAAAGATGTGGGAAATGGACGTTTTCGCCGAGGAAGCAGTTGATAGGTTAATAATAGACCTAAATAACGAGAGCAGTAGCAGTAATTACTCATCGGATTAGTTTATATTTTAATAAGTGATATTAGATATTAGTATTTTATGTTTTACAATATTTATATGAATAAATTGGATTACGGTGATACATTTTTCGTTTTGATTTTTTTTTATTTCGTTAGAAACATTTTTATTTGAAATTGGAAGATGGTAACCCTACAAGAATTGCTCTCTGAGTTTAGGCGAATTATCATACAAACTACGGCAACCCTGTGAGAGCTTTAAAGAGGGACAGATTTATGTAAGTCATTGCAACCAGACTGAGAGGCAAACATCCTATCTTTCCTGTACTGACAATTTTTGTTGGACAGAGTATAAGTATTTACTGTTTCTTTTTTTGGTTCAAAGACCTGAGTCACCAGGGGCAGTGCGATAGGTCACGGTATCAGAAAATTGCCGATTCTCCTTACAGGACTGAGAATATCTATAGAAGCAACATTTATAGAGTCTAAGAGCTCAGACGTTTGAACTCACCAATGGATGTAAGACACTGGACATAGAGTCCTAAATGGAGCTTTTATACCTACCTATATGCCAATTTTTAAAAGAGTGTCATTAGTGCATAGAAATATAGGTAGGTCGGCGCAGTGGCTTAGTGGTTAGTGTGTTCGACTACTAAGCGAGGGGTCCCCGGTTCGAGTCCCGAAAGCACCAAATTACATCTTAAGGTTTTTTTCCACTGCGCCACTTCTCGCGAACGTCTGACAAACATCCGAGAGTAAAAATGTCATGAAAGAGCTTCTCAATTAGGCGTTTGGACCGTTCGTAATTGTAGATCCCTTCCATTTGTCCCAACAATTGAAAACTCACACAAAACGAATGGTGAAAAGCTAGGCCTTGGGTCCCACAGACCTGTCGCGCCAACAATTGATGCAAATAAAACGACAGGAATTGAGTTTGAATCAAAAATGTTTCAACAACGCGATCTTAGTCATTAGGCTTTCTCCGGTATAGATATTTCTGGCTAAGTGCATCCTGTCGATCAAATTTTGGGACATGCTTTCGACCGTTTGGGACGCTGTCTCAAAAATATTTGAAGTGTCGTTAAACCACTAAATTTACTGAGCCAATGTTTTCGTCGCATTTTATGTCTTCTTGTTCGTTGGTATGGGCCAACTCATACCTAATTTCGTTCATATTTTCGAACAAATTATAAATGACTTCAACTTTTTTTTTGAAAAACATGACCACCATCTTGAATACCATACCTGTTTGTGGTTGTTATTAAGTCGTGCGTGGATTTGCATCTTATTTACAGAAACAATAATTTATAATACCCCTCGAGCTCAAAGTGGGCCATGTCACTAAACACGATTTTGTCTGTTGAAATAATAAGGACCGAAAAGTCTAACACAAACCATGATCTAGCGAAGTTGCTGTACCATATTTGGACGTTATAAGTATGCCGAGATATACTCGTAAAATCTTTCATTAATACGGAGGACAAACGTCAAACTTTCGCGATTCTACAATCCAGTTTTCCGGTGCGCACTTTACACTCAAAATTTGTTATCCACCGCATATAAGGCCGGTCGAGTATGTGTAGTGTAGGTACCTTGGTACCCTTTTAAAGTTTATATTTTTCCAAAAGATTTGCGAATTAAAGACCGGATTTGGAAAAAAATATTGCAATGCTACGGCTATAAGAGTTCTTCTTATGGTCTAGGTTTATTCATTAGAATTTCTGAATCAATGTTGAGCATATACCTAATCGATCAAGAGTTGGCAAATAGATACCTTTACCCTGAACGATAAAAGAAAAACCCGCAATTGTATGATTAAGTAACAGGTTTTCGTTAAACGTAACGTAATAACAATACTTTTGAAAATTGGCCTTATCTCGAAAACGGTCATTACGATTGTAACAGAAATTAATATTTAAGGTTATGGATATTGTCATTCCTAACTCAGTTTTTCTCTAAATTGCCTATTATGGATTTTTGAAAAAAGGCATATTTTGAAAATTTGGTTTTACCTACATGTAGGTATATGGCTACAACTATTTTGACCAAAATGCATACTTGGAGTAAAATTGACCTTCATTTTCGATTCGAATCACCGGAAACGCTGATGTTGAAAACAGGTTCATATCTCGAAAGCGCAATTTTCGATTTGGATAAAACTTTAAAAACCAACTAATGCCAACATCTTGAACAATACCCAATACTTAGTTTTTAGCTAAATATAGTCAAGCCAGAGTATTTTTCGACCTAAACATTGTAATATTTGTTACTATTTTCTACGCATTATTTTCCAAAAAGAGCTCTTAAGATTTTGACCAATCATAACATAAGTATTCTTTATAAGACCCCGTACTTAGGTTTTCTTAAAGAAATGCATATAAAGCCGTGTTATAAGCTTTACCAGTAAAAATGCAATAGCAACTACACTCCTTTTTAACAAATATTACCCATTTCTTCTTTTTTCAACCATATCAATCATTATCCTTAAAATAATTGCAACAAATTGGAGTCCATCGGCATACCTATACAGTTTATAACTGCGTGTGCAAATTAAAAAACAAATCTCTGAATTCTTACAAAATAAAACTATGTCGAATCATAGACACCTTGCATCATCAACAAACTAGGTATTTCAGTCAAAAGCAAGAACATGCCGTAACAGATATCAGAAACTCCTGCTTCGGTTGTCCTTGTACTCAAAAATCTTGTAAGGTTTAATATACAGTTAACAGTGCATTTGGCGCTTAAAACGTTTTAACCAGAACTTTTGAAAATGCTTTTTAACTGAGAGCTTAAGTCTTACTATATTATTTGGTACCTATGTACTGCCATCTGAAATGAATATCTTTAAACCAAAAGAACACTTTATATAGGTAGATAGGTATATTCTTATGTTTTGTGTATAACGGTCTATCTTTTATCTAGCTTCTGAGTTTTTTACCTAATAAACTAAAAATAAACCAATTAAACTGATTAATGAAGGAGAAAGTTTCGTGCCACCCAGTCGTGCACTTTATTTTGTTTGTATTTATTATAACGATTATTTGAGTAACGTCAAGTTAGAGGAGATGAAATTCTGAAAAAATATAGTTTGGTTATAGGCGTGGCAATAAATGGTGTTGAGCTTTTTTGGAGTCTTAAGAACTCTTTCAAACAAATTTGCATGGTGTGTTAAAGTCAACCGCGAACGGTCATAAAGCCCGAATTCAATGTAAAATCTAAATCATCCATTGTGACAAACCTGACAAACCTGAGATTACCTACAAGAAGAAGGTGAGAAAATGTATATCTCTATCGATATCATATCGAACGTAGCAAAATCGATCTGTTGATCTCAGATCAGATCCTTTCGATCATATCATGTTCAGATTATCAGCATCAAAAAGAAAAGAAAAAACGTTTGCGCATTGTTTTCCTCCGACTTTTATTTTGTTGCTGCTTTTATTTTATTACCTAATTACATCTGCACACATCAGAGATGATGAAGGCAGGTGTTTGCTGTGCCAGTAGTTATGGGCATTTTGTTGTTGGTTTCATTTTTGTATAGCATGTGACCAAACGATTAATGATCGACGCCGTATGAAACAAAAGACGAATGTTTTCGTTTCACTCCAGATAGGGGTGGAATTTGTGCGCTGACCTGAACCTCACATACGTGTACCTATTTTATATGCAAATGAACTCTTGCTTGTATACAGACTCTAAAGCGAGATAAGTTAAATTGCTGAAGCACAAATTTAATAAAAAAAATAAATATATATTAGTTAGAGCATTT
Organism: Cheilosia pagana; assembly: GCA_936431705.1. NCBI lineage: Eukaryota > Metazoa > Arthropoda > Insecta > Diptera > Syrphidae > Cheilosia > Cheilosia pagana. The sequence continues at coordinate 30,189,890 of OW386168.1, read as the reverse complement.
GAAACGACTTAATTTATTATTATGAAGTTTAGACACAATCATTTTTCTTTTTTTTACAACCAAACGTGCAGTCTCTGTTGCGCGCAATAAAACGGAGCGCATTTTTGTCTATCGAAATCTTGGTCACGTTCACAAATTTATCTCGGCTTCGTGATCATTGCCTAATTGATATTGCTTCTAAGGTGTACCTAATGTGTATATTTTCTGTTTTGTTTTGCTGAAATAAATAATTATAAATAATGATGGGGGCATCTCTGGTTTCAGTTTCAGTAGAGATAGCTCTCCGGCTATATAGGTCGGTATAAATAGTTGCGAAAAAAAAACTACCAGAGCTCTATTTGTTATTAGATGCAACTTGTTATTATGATGTTGGCTTTCAACATCAAACAATAAACAAAACACTGTCAAAATACAATATTGCTGGCAACATATTCCTATACGGATGACCCAAAAAATAAATTTGAAAAATGTCGCCAGTGCGTTCGCATAATTGCTTCAAGTCGTTCAACTTTCGAACAATATAAATGTAGGTATTTCTGATGACGACGGTGCATAAGCTAATGAAATCTAGGTATAGATACAAAGTCACACAGAAGAATATCGAAATATGTTCTGTGGTTTCGCGAACTAAGCAAAAAACTGCAATCAACGGGGGCAAACATTTTGTTTATGTTGTTGTTATTCGACGTCTCTATACAATTTCGCTCGGATATTCAAAATAATTTGGTATCAGAGTCTGGTTTACATATCTACAGATAGATACATAAAGAGGGGTCATTAATCCTGACATTGTTTGTAATGTTTTGTGATCATTTTTTTATCTGAGTAAGCGAAAAGTGAGTTTCGAAATATAGTCGCTCAGTTATAAATTGGGAAATTAAATAGAATTGCTGAGAGTAAGTACCTATGTACAGGTAGGGGCGCGCGGCGGTGGATCGAGCTATGACGCACAATTTTCTGTAAATAAAATTGGAAATATTTTGGGTTTGTCTTCATATATGAAGGTTGGTGGCCACGTGACAGTGGTTGTCACTTTGAGAATCTGTGCGAGCGAAACAAAATATAGGAGCGGTAACGCAAGACTAATCAAGTTATTTTCTGTCAAGTCGATGACACGTCTTGTTTCCATACGCCTTCATACTCTACTTGGTTCTTACAATAAGGATGCGGCCTGCTGAAGGCGACTGCAACTATACAAGTTGAGTTTTACGAAGTCATATAAATAATTATCTGTTGGGACCAGAAATAAGTTTGTGCGAGGAAGATTGAAAAAGTTTATTGTAAATTATTGATCTTGTAGTGGAATTGTGTGAATAACACACAGTTAGTTGGTAGTTTGGCATCACCAAAGAGTGGTGCCACAAGGAAATATGTTAATTGGGAGTAGAAAGCGATGAATATACTGTTGATAGACTATTATTGACTTCATCTTAAGAAAACGTTTGTGACACGAGCGTACAGAACTTTAATGTTCAAATAAAAATCAATTTAAATAAAAGCCATCCGAAAATATCCAGATATTTCTATACGATCTGTTTACAAAATGAAAAGTCAGAATTTAGCGAGGTCTAGCTTAAGTATGGTATAGGTGCCTATAAAAGTATTGATGAATATTAATGAATTGTAAGCTAAATATTGAGCTGGGCAACTGGAAAAATAGGCATCACGATCTTCGGAGCGAAAACTAGTGATTTCAAAACTGAACTTAATTCTATGCAGGGCATATTTGACGGGTAATTGCAGCCTCTACAATGTCAGCGTAAAGAAGACTTAATCTCTGTTGCCAGGTAGAAAGAGAGGTTTCTATTGGATTTAGGTAATTAAATTTTTCTTTCTTAATCGTTTGGTCCTTTCAACATAATTCTAAAGTGTAACTCCAACCTATAAAATTATTTTGCACAAGCGGTATAACTCAGGGCATTTTTAGAAAGTTGTTATTGGACTTAAGTCCTTTGTAGGTATTCAAACTATATTTTTTTGTAATAAATTAATAAAGTTTCTCACAAGTGCTTAAGTCATCTTTAATCACTGCTTATCTTAGCTCTAAAATAATTGGCAACTTGAGGAGGCACCAGATAAAGATCCCGATTTGTTGACGGAAGAAGAAGATGTTCAAATAGGTATACAAATTTAAAAAGACGCCACTTTACTTTCTTTATTATTTTTTTTTCAAGTTTTTAATTTAATCTGGATTATTTATTTAAAAAAACATGTTTTTCTTGACTTGAGTCCTTAGAAAAAACTTAAATTTACTTAGTAACAAAAAGACAAATGGCTCCAAGGAGATAAGTCATCAGAAAATCCGGTAAGTATTTATTTTTTAGTCAACAGTCCAATGTTATTATATAGATGACCAATTTGACGATTGTTTTGGATCATTAAATTTTCGAAAAAAGAATATCTGGATATACAAATATTTATTTTGCGGAAACTAACTTTAACCTCTTTCTTTGTGGTTTTACTTCTCGAATTCCTCTAATTGTATTTGAGTCAACTCTCCCTAAATAAAACATAAAAAATTAAATAAATAAATAGTTGGCAACCATTCGTTTTGTAGGTAGGTAGGTATACGTTTTTCATTTTTGGGACGAATGGAAAGGATCTACAATTTTATGCCGTCTCCAAATGGCAAATTGAGAAGCTCTTTAATGAAAGTACCTAATACTCTCGGATGTTTATCAGACGTTCTGGAGAGGTGGCGCAGTGTAAAAAACTGTATAATTTGCTTTTTTCCGGCGCTCGAACCTGGGACACCTTAAACAATCAGGCCTATTCGGCAAAATCTTTTTTTGTGACTTTTATCATAAAAGATTTTATCAAATATAAAGATTTGGATTGAAATCGATGCGAATATGAAAGTTATTTACGATGATGTTCGATCGCATATTATTGGTATTTGCAACAATAGTTAGGTACATATTTATGTAAATATTTTTTACGTTTTACTGTTTTATTTGCTGCAAGTCGATTCTGGCTTTCCACTTGAACAATCGAATTTTAATAACCGCTTCTTTCCACAAGAAACTCTGAAAATTGTTTTATTTTTTTTAGGTACTTTATGGGTTTGGAACAATTTCTTGAGGATGTAGGTAGATCAAAAGAAAGAAACAGCAAACGACAATGAAAACGGTAGAGAAAACCATCAAAGAAATCGCAACGAATGGCACGACGTTGGATCCAGGGTTCGAGGACGATTTGCATTAAATTTTAAATAAGGAAACAATGATTTTACTAAATACGTACAACATTAAAAAACTTATTACCTACACATATTCAGTTCGTAATAATTCAAAACTAACTCTTTTAAGCCTGCATTTTAATGTTTTTTGCTCAAGTTGAAAACAAATAATAAAAATAACTAATTGTTTTGACAGCTTCATAAAAGATTTCAATTTCGAAGTTTCATAACAGAGTTTCATAAAAGTTCGAAACCCTGAATAGGTAGGATTTATAAAAGATCTTTTATAATCGAAATCTTTTATGATTCATAACAGAATAAAAGATTTCGCAGAACAGGCTTGAATATCTACGTAAGGCGCGGCTCTTAATTGTTGTTAATTGAGGAACATGTCAATTCATGCAGTTCCGCTTACCATAAGGGCACATGGGGTTTGACGTGCGAGCCAAGTCTCCAGGGTTGATTTTAATTCATAGTTAACAAAACAGATTCGATTTCAAAAGCGTGCCATCTAGGGACCATACATCAGGAACAGATGAATGTAGGTACCTACCTACCTAATTTGAGAAGTTAGAAAAGCGATGGTCTAAACTTAAAATTAAGCTAGGTCTGCAGCTAGATTTGGGCCGAAATCTCTTCGATTTTACTGTCTACCACTACCTTTGGTAGAAAGTTAAGTCGAATGCAAAATCGCAAATCAGACGAGAGGCTACATGTATGTTGTAGGTAGGTTGGTATACCTACTCCTTTTCAAGAAAAAGCTTACTCACGCAAGTCACGCACGCATATAGGTACCTACAAGCAACATCAAAGAGAAGAAATCATATTAGATTCCCTATTCATTGCGTGGGTGCTTTCCTAAGGGTTGGACTTCCAGCCTACATCTGTGCACATATTTCGTCTGCCCTTTTGTAGGTATACCTATACCTATATGAAAGATACAAAACTTTGTAACCATCCATTGTTAACTGCACATGTAAACACTTGACGCAAGGGATGTGCAATCGTATCTAATTACAAACGGCGGGCATATTTACCCCGAAAACGAAAAAAAAAGAAGAAAACAACAAACTGAAAGAGTTCAACCCCATTTCGTGTGTGCTCTGCGTAGATACACACAGGTGGGATAAACTCCTCCACCAAAACCAAACACGTTCCACATAAACTCAACAGCAGATAAAAATGGAAATAACAATGTAGGTAGGTACACACGAGGATGTATTTACCTTTCAGTTCCCCTAAATCATGTCCGCGCTTATGTACATGTATCTACGGTCGGTGGAGTTTTCCCTGAATCACTCACTGTCGCTGGATGTGTGTTCTAAAAATATCTCGAATCGATTTTGCTTTTTTTGTTCTCAAATTTTTGATCTCACTCTGTAGTATAATTTTTCGAACAAAGAATAAATGTATAATGCTGGTCGGCTTCGGCTTTGCTCTTGACCCTCCTAAGGACTAAATGCTTTTTATACCTATACAGATACAGTCAGTGGCTACTGGCTACAGAAAAAAAAATGCCGAATCGAATCACCATTGTGATTAACCCGTTGCTAGGTACTGCGGCGGTGATGGTGCCCAGCCAATCGTAACGAACCTGGCCGCAGCAGCAGCTATCTCCAAAGTTTCCAGTGCTCTCGTCGGTCGCCATCGCCATCATCATCATCATCATCATCATCAACAACATCATCATCGCCCAGCAGCAGCAGCAGCAATGAATAAATAGATAGCTATATCCACAGCCACACGATGAATGATCAGTGGAGAAGAAAACGAGATATAGTTATGTATACGCAGCAGATACTCGCTCAAAATGTATCTGCAGAGAAGAAGATAAATTGTTCGTTGATATTATTTAAATATAGGTACGTGTATAGCTGACTGCCACTGCCAACCAACTTAGGCATGCTGAGCGCGACCAATCTCGGTTCTGTACATAAGCACGATGCGATGTAGATGGGTATACCCACAGCTACAGCTACAGCTACACGATGCGGTGGCGGCGCGGTGTTGAAAATTATCGCCACTAAAGATGATGATGGTTGTGATTCCGAATCCAAATCCGAATCACTATGTGTCTTATAGAGCTGATGCTTCTCCATTTTCCATTAAAGTGATCATTGAAGTTTTGTTTGTGCTGCTGCTGGTGTACTCTGTTGCCTTTTGGAGGTTTTTGTTTTTTTCTGTCTGTCTGCGTTTTCGTCTGATTTGTTGGATTGGTATGGCCATCTTTATATTTTTTTTTATCTCTGTCGAGTTTGAGTATCTCGAGTCTCAGACTCTGACGCTGGCTCTGGAGGGGTACATCTATATGTGATTGTATGTAGGTACTTATCTGCGTCGCGGGTAGAGTTAATCAAATTCAGCTTTTGCGGTGACCAACAACTTTTCACTCTTCTGTCTGCGCTGCCGCAATTGAAAAAACAACGGCCACAACAACAATGTTGTCGGATACGGACTGATAGACAGATGAGTGGAGATAAATAAATTGATATCTACTGGCGGCTGAGTGTGCCTACCTCTAGGTATTCCTAACTGGAATCGATTAGGTGGGCATGTATAGATGCTGTGCGGTATTAGTCTTTGGATTATTTCAAATTTGGCTTTGTGTAGTCATTACACGTGTTATAAGAGAGCAATGCTTGCCGAATTTACATAATTTTTCCAAAAAATTTGTAGTTTATGTTGATATAAGCTATATGCAAGCTTGATTTAGGTACCTAGGTATGTTGTGTTGACATGCCTTGGCAAAGAGGTATCTTTTGCAATAAACCATAGGAGAGACAATTTTCAAGTGGAACGATATTGGTATTTGCTCCAAAAATGACACGAAAAAGATTTGTGAACCTACAAAAGCTTGATACCTAGTTTAGCTGCAGAGAAACTGGCTGATTTTACAATTTTCTGGGGGCACCTACCTACATAACCCAATATTTCATAAACAGGGGTCGAAACGCGTCGTCCGTGATCGAGCAATACGTTCACGGAATTAAGTTGATTTACATGTGAAACAAAAACAAATTGCGTCACGTAATGCTCGTTCACGGATGAGGCGATTCGACTCCAGGCTGTGGAGTAGGAGTAGAATTCGATAACATAGGTATATGTAGGTATAAGGGCCGAATCTCGATTGTTTTTGGGCCATTTTTTCAACCATGTGCAAAGAAAACTAAGCCTTGACCAAATGTCAAAATATCGTTCTAAAAGTTTATCTTACAAAACAAAATCTAGGAGAGCACCAAAATTACAATTTTGTTTAAGCCAAGTAAATATCTAAATACCTACGTGCGGAAATGTCTTCAAGCAGAACAGTAATTATTCGGCCCTAGCGAGGTATTCTCCGCAACTCATACTCTGTGGCGATATTTGTGCTTACGAACATTGCAGAAATTTACAAGAGAAACCACAAAAAGCTTTACGCGTTTTTTGTAGATTTCCGAGCAGCGTTTGATTCTGTTCCTCGAGAGGCACTTTTCTATAAGCTCTATAGATGTGGAATTTCTACAAAAGTAGTAAACGTTTTGCGAGCAATGTACACCAATAACATAGCTTTCGTTTGGGATGGAAACCACTTGTCAGAAGGTTTCGAGACTGCAATGGGTGTGAAGCAAGGTTGTATACTAAGTACGCTACTGTTTATATTATACATAAATGACATAACAGACTATGTTAAAGGAGGAATTCAGTTACACCGAACAAGTATCCCCGCTCTCATGTTTGCAGATGATATTGTCTTTCTTGCCGAATCCGTCGACGGCATGCAGCTTATGATAAACAGGCTTGATAACTACTGCAGAACTTGGAACTTATCTGTAAATCTAACAAAATCGAAGATGATGATATTTAGAAATGGTGGTGGCAGGTACTGTCGAAGTGAGAAGTGGACCTTTCAAGGTGAGAGTATTGAAATTGTACGAGTATATAAGTATCTTGGAGTTCTGATCACCCCTAACTTAAGCATGAGCAAACACCTTCAAAACAAATTGTCTGAAGCTAAACGCGCAATCTGTTCAGTTTGGGAAAAATGCATCAATAATAAACACGTAAGTCATACTGCAAAGATAAAGCTATTTCGATCAACGGCAGCATCCATTCTTTTATATGGGGCCCAAGTGTGGGGATACTGTGCTTTCGCGGCTGTTGAGAAGTTCTTGCGCTACTTTCTTAAGCGAATATTTAGATTGCCTAGTAGTACCCCTAACTATATGCTACATTTAGAAACGGGAACACCCCCTATGTTCCTGAACACATTAAAAATGCATTTTAACTTCATTGTAAGAGTGTTTGAGCTGGACGAGGAAAGGCTACCAAAAAAAGTACTTACGCACATTATAAGAACAAGAGGAAATCTAGTGAAAGAATGGGAACGTCTTGCGTCGGAATGTGGGGTAATCCTCAACATTACACCAGATATACAGTCTGATTCTTTGAGAAAGCAGTTGGATAACGTATTAAAAAAAACTGGCAATATTACGTTCCAAAAATATGTTAATGAAGCCCAATCTTCACAATATAGGTTGTACTACAGCAAAATAAAATATCAACTTGAAGAAGGAACTTATTTTTTAAACTGCTTCACGACAAATAAAATAAGCACTATTTTCAAAATGAGAGGAGAGTTGGTCCAGTTAAATTACATACCGCATCGACCAGATCTACCAATTTTGTGCAATATCTGCAATATGAAAGTAAGGGAGGATGTACTACACTTTTTAGCGATATGTCCAATTTTAAGGGAATTCCGGAAACAATTCTTCGGGTCCTATGTTCTGGATGAGGAAGTTGCAATCGGAATCTTAAACGGAGAACAAGGCTGGGATCCATTGTTTAATTATACAGAGAACGCATTCCGCTACAGAAAATGCATCATCGAGGGAGACTTCTAAAACATCGGTATTAATATATATATGTAAATGATAGACAAAATTGTGCTTTTCTAAATGCCAATCTGGTAGACGGCCTCAGGCCAAGCCAAAATAGACTTAGAAACTTTTTTTGTAAAATTTATATTCATAATGAAATAAAGTCAATACTACTACTACTACTACTCATACTCTGTCGGAGGCTCAAATCCAAATCGTAAACAAATTCCGAAACCAATTTCTGTCGGAGGATATCGGAACCTAGCTGTCGAAAATTGGAGAAAAAAATGCACTTCATCGCACTTTAACGTAATTCGCCGATAGGCGTTACAAAATGTCGGAGAAATATTCCGAATAGATGTTCCAAAGAATACCTCGAAGCAAAAATCCTCCGAATCGAATAAAATCGGAGAATTTCCCGTTCCGACGGAGAGTAAGCTGGCTTAAGTCAATTTGTGATTATGTTTGAAATTTCTTGGCCATTTAAAATAATTAGTAGTGACCCAATGATTTCAACGCGTAGGGGAGACCGGGGCAAGTTGACCACAGCCATTTATTTTAAAGAGAAGAAATAAAAATATAATGTCCATTTCCATTCTTGTTTTTACATTTAATACCGATGCCGGTTTAGTCTCCTTTTTCATCTCGTCGCGAGTGCATATGTCATTCAAGAAATATTAAGGAACATCGATTTTTTGCTATAGGTACCATAAGTAACTTTTTTAACTCTTATTTTCCTCTTTCCGGCTGTTTTTGAACCTCTATCGCAGATGTCTTTTATTTTTAGTTATTTTCTGTTTTTGTTTGTAAAACCCCGCATCGGGATTAGTTGAAACAATCGAGTAGTGCTCTAGTAAAATTAAAAAAACACGTTGTTTTTTTTTTTAATTGAATAACTTTGTTTAGAAAGACCAAAGGAGGTTTTTTTAATGATACTTGAACAGTCTTGATATCAGTCTTATTGCAAGAGAAACAAAATTAAATTTTGAGCCAACTAGCCCCGGTCTCTCCTACCTTAAGCTCACTTAATCATCAATCCACCAATCGCATTGGCTATCCACAATACAGTCAGACTTTTGTAGAAAGGAGTGGATCACGTACCTATATAGGTAAGGGCTTTACATGCGGCTTATTGTGACTATTTAAGTTGTTGTTTAAGAGTTTATTAAAGATACCTCTACCTCTACCACCTCGCAGACTCGGGACATCCGACGGCAAGACACTGCTCTCTAATAAGTGTCACTTTGTCTTACCTAGAAGTTAGAACTATGCGCATTTTCCAATAAAATGTCAGATATATCTACGACAAGTGATACCTACCATCCACAAAGTAATCATAAATATGGGACCGAATTTTCGCCTCCATATCTACCTATACCTACGAGTTGTACGTTCGCATAAAGTTAGTTTTTCGTACGTAGCGCGGCTGAATCCGCTGTAAGTTGTGGAACATAAATTTCACTATTATCCCAAATTTCATATAAAGCTTAGGTAAGGTACTCGCCTCTTTTACACGAACCTTCTTGAAACAAATCTTCAAAATCCATTCAGGTAGGTTGGAAGATAGCAGACTTAAACCACAGCCTTCAACAAAAAAAAAAAAAAACCAAAGACCAGTAGTCGATACGAAAAGCACAATTGTGCAGCCACAAAGATCATTTTCAAAATTCATGAGAAACATCTGGGCATAACTATATGGAAATGGATAAAGATAGAGCGAGAAGCACGTCACGGTCACTGTAACACATTTCTTATACCGGTTCGATGCCTCCCTTTAACGTTTAACCTAATTTTCTGCATAAAAACAAAGTGAAGACGGAAACTAATTTTGTGCGTAAATTGCCAGCAAGCAAGTTGACTTGCGGATGCATAATACTGCACAAACGGGTGTCACTTTGAAAACATAATAAACTGCGACTTCCATCATCACACCGAGAGCGAGACATGATCCACTGGGAAACTGAGAAATTATCTCTGTATACTCCCGAGAAGATGTGAAACTGATATCCTGGCCAGTATTAAATTTCAACTCATTTCCACCTCATCATAAAGTTCTCGGTCGTGTTCCGTCCGATACCGATGTTGTTGCGTTTTTTTTGCTTTTGCTTTAAAAAAAAAGTAAGCATCCTTCTCTTGGGAGAAACATTCATACCAGAGTAGGTTTAAACTTGTATAAAGTAAACAAATTACAAAGAAGGTAAGCATCATTAATGCAGTGGAAAAATGATTCATCATTATGCGAATGCTTTTCATTGAGATAGTAGCCTATTAGGAGCGGAAAACAGAACGGACAACGGAACGGACCCTTAAATGTCTCCAATTTAACACACACATGCAGGTAGGTATTCAAAAAGAGATACAGAATGAAAAGATACAACATTTACAACAATGAAACCTGACAACGGACATGCATGACTTCCTTTGACTTCCTCTGTCTGGATGGGGGGGACTTGTCGTTTTCGTTTGTCGACTTGGCTGGCCGAGTGGATTTGCTGGATTCTCCTTTGAAATTCAGTTTCCACTGAAATGAATTACTCAACGGCTACGGGGGATGTTATAAGTGAACTCAGCCAAATAAATTCAATTTATAAAGCCAAAGATACAACGTGTATTAATTATGAATGCATCTCATGCGTCATGCCTCTTTTTTGAAGCTCGCAAGTCGCAACCAAGATGAGAACTATAGCAAACCATTTAAATGCTAATTCAAATTGTTTCTTTCTTTTTGTTTTAGGTAGATATATGGAAAAAACTAAGATGAGCAGATGAATTGAAACTGGAGACTCATGATCACTGTCTACAGATACAAAAGTATCTATCTCTACATCAAATTCTATTGCTGATGCGGCTTTGCTTTTTCGCTATGCTTTCTCTAATTTATTCGAAAATGCGCACTCGTCTAGAATCGCTTGTCTGCACGCGCTTTGTCTATCCGGAGCGGCACGATTGAGTATTTATTTGCAGCCACTGGCAGCGGCAGGGTACTTTACAGGTGATTATTGCGACTGCAAGTAGTTTATGTAGAATGGAAATGAAAAGACAAGACGCTGGAGTGTGCGCGATGATGCCATACACCGTGGCAGAAGATTGCAGTGGAGGGATGCAGTTATTATCTCCTCCATTACATCAATGTTCACTGAACCGTTTACGACTTTGAACTGTTTCAAGGTCTGTTTTCAAATGTATGTAGGTAGGTACGTAGATACCTATACGGGAACTCTTGTGGGTGTTTGTGTACTAATTCATTTGGGGTTGGGTTGGGGCATCTGCCGACTGCCGAGAAGATACCTACCTATTTTATTTCGAAAATATACACACACACCTATAAAAATATGTTAATGTGTGCATTGGTATTGGTACCCATACGCAGTTTGCTTCAATATGGATGCTAATGCTGGCATTGGGGTTTATTTTTATTGTTGACCGGCCCAGATGGTGAAACCTCAGAATTATTTGAGCGCACTACTAACTAGGTAGGCAATATTCCTGACTGCAGACTGAAAATATACGTTACGAAGATCTTGCAAAATAAACGTCTGACTAAAAAAGGAACATCCATAACTCAAGACAAAGTTGACACAAGATGTACTCATCTTAGTTTCTTAGATTGCCAGTTATCTATCTATAGTATGTCTGTGAATTTTTACTCATTCACTTTTCAATGTCCTGTAAGCATATTGAACATTGAAATAGAACTGGTTGGATAGCGACAAAAACCGAATTCATGTCCGCCCTGGCGGTGTCACAAACTGACGTTGGGCAATCGGTTGAAGGCTTGCAAGGAAGCCAAACAGAATAGGTAATTTATTTGCACATTTATTTTAATTTGTACTGAAAAATGGAAAGATTACCAAATGGCATCCTCGAGCGGTATGCGTACATCACTTCTTCACGACCCACCTCATGTGATTCTGGCCGAGTGAAGTCTCAGCAACAACATCCAATCACGAGCCTACCTTGTAGTCGGCGGCAGTGGTGATCTTAGTAAACACAATAACAATTTTGGTGGTTATTTCACAAAAAAAGGACAACTCCGACGAATATGCGCCCCATAAAACCGGCTCTGATCAGGAGCAATCGCAATACGTGGATTCTCATGACAGTTTTAGGTACTCTTGGATTTGTGTCAAATGTGTTCGCGAAAGAAACACAGACGAAAAAACCGGTCCTATTTTATGTGACTAATTTCGTAAATTGGTTTTGGTCCTTTTGATCAAAAGGAAAGGAATCAATTCAAAATTTATTGCAAGTCACCTAAAAAAAGTCGCCGTTCCTTTTTTCCTTCCTGTAAAAACTAATTAAAATAGAATAGAAAAAAGCCTAGAGGACTACAGACATTTTTTAGGTTTTCAAACCAAACTGAGCTTGATCATGCAACAATTAGCTATCAAGTCGGAAAGTGTCATTGATCATTCGCGAAGCCCAACCTTTCATAAATTAAAGGTCAAAAAAGTGTGTTTTTTTTTATGACCAGAGCAATGTTTTGTTCAAATATTGCTTATCAACTTTTTACAAATTAATGTGTACGTTTAATAAACACTAAATTTAAACTGTACAATATTTTATTTCTATATTTTGAACTTTATAACAAACTTTTCAGCAATTTTGTACCGAAACTATTCTCCAGTCATCATTTCATTTAAAATCTGTATTCCTATAAGTTTTTCAGTTGTCTGTCACTTGTTTTTTTTCTTCTTCTTTGACACTGGTTACCTAAAGCAAGAAAAGTGTTGCCAATTTTAAAATCCAACCGAATAAAACTCTGAAGTCGGCAACAATTATTATAGTGCAAGAATAACCATTACTCATACGCTTCATCATACATTTTGAAAAATGTTTAGTTTGATTTTGAAAAATACATCCTCCCATCAAATAGGTTATTTTTGATTTTACTGCCTAAATTCAACTCCAGATGATATAGTCAACTAAAATATGTAGCTAGAAGTATCTATCTCTACACTTTAAGATAACATAGATAGGTAGGTACCAACTTGAGAGAAAAACCAATCGCTGGTACCTAGTTTCCCAGAAAGTGGGTTACCCTACCATACCTACAAGCTCAGTGAATTTAAAATAATAATTCACCTTGATTATTTAATTTGAACGAAGCAAAATACTATCTAGGTATCTGTCGCATTTTAAAATAAAAAGTTGCACATACGCCCACCCCTATACCTATATGAATAAAATAAATCAGAGCACAAATTTAGGGATTATTCACTCACCATTGTCGGGCCAAACTCTGATCTATCCCCAGCACAATTAACACTTGCATAATGTCAATTTTAATTATTAATTTCGTGTTTATTTACAATTTTCTTCACTTGACCGAAAACAAAGCAAAACCTCCGATAAATTTGAAGCAACTAGGTACAGTATTTATTTTCATGGGATGCAAAGAGATCATTAAATGTATCTTTATTTTTTCATTCTTCAGATTCAAAAAAATAAAACAAAATAGATTTTTGCAAGTGTAGTAAAATATTGAAACATAAGTCACACACAAAACTCCAATTGCAGAAGATTATGCACTAAATTGTTGAAATTGATTTTTTTCTTTGCACTAGCTTTCGTATAAATGTGTCTCTGTATGCGTGTAAACTAAGCACAATATAAAAACAACACGACCATGCAGCACACGCTTCCACGCACCAGGTGGACTGGTGAACACACAATGCACTTGTATTATGAAATTGTGGATATGTATATGGACAAGGCACCCACTATGAAAAAAACTGTCTTTAGTCTCTCAGAATCGATATAAAGCCGAGCGGATAAACCGATTCGCTGGATGTTACTCCTACAACGGGCTTCAAAGATGTGACACTGACAGCGATGGTGCGGTGTTCCACCGCTGGCGTGTTTCCTCTTTGGCGTTGGGGCTAAGCTAAATGCTAAAACCACCACACACAATAACGAAGACGACGCGCGCGTATAACGTGCATGGATCCACAAAGGAGCAGAAGGCAGAAGCAGAATCCACGGAGAGTACAAATACACCAGAGAAGAAGAACGACCAATGAATTATACAAACGCGAGCGAGGAGATGACAATGACAAAGGCGCGCGCAAAACCCAGCGATAAAGTCTGTTTTTTTTCTTTTTTGCTTTTGTTGTTTGTTTTTGCAGTCCGCTGTCCGCGACTTTGCAGTTCGCCTTCGCATAGATACAATCCAATCCATCTGAAAGTGAGTTTCAATGGGGCGGTTTGGTTTGGCTTTGGTTTTGATTTGGATATCGCGTAGCTCATTTGGAATGGCTATTTCTCACCCCAAGGACCAGAGGGTGATTCTCATGAATATTCTTCAAAATATCAGATTCACATTTTTAATCAAAATCAATCCAACTGCGGGACAACTAAATGAGCAGCCAGTTCTCCACCACTCCACGTCCAGCAGCGGCAGCGGCAGGCAGCCCCACAGTTGCGGCGAATTTATTGCAAAATGAATTTTTCACTTAGTTGAGTTTGAGTTCATTTTTATTTCATTTTCGCTCTCTTGTTAGAGCGAATTCTCATTCCACTCGCTGCGAGCATTTGTGATTTTGATTGTGTTGTGTTTGTTTTGTATGTATAAAGTATCTACAAAGAAACAGATTTCATTCGGCAACCACACAAAAAAAAAAACTGATAATTTGCGGTCTGATTATTGGTGAGATACTCTTGACAGCATGGAGAGGAAATCTCTGCAGATACTACGGTGGTTGGTTTGGTACATACTATATACGGAATGTGTATATACAAAGCCGAAGAGGAGAGCAGATGTAAATGAGAATGAGAAGAAACCTTCATCATCGACGCTGTACTGTAACAGTGTGTGTGGTAACCGAATTTAGGGGTAGTTGGCTGAATACAAACGCGGTCCCTTATTCGAGTCTTCTTGCGTATAACAGTTTTTTGAGTTAAACATGAGAAACTTCATTTATAAAAGCGCTGACGATGGGTGGTAAACTACTTACACCGACCTTTGCACAGCAGACTGTGGTCATGTGTAGGTGTCATCTTTCCTATTAGAGATAGAAAATCTGCGAGATTTTATGTAAAACATAGATGGGTACCTAGGTACATGCCATACACTAGGCGTGCGCTATGGGTACGTTTTTGGAAGCTTGTACATTTTATGGACGTCACGTATCTTTTGAATGGCAAGGGTTGCCAATGGCAATCGTCGTAACAAACACATCAATATTTGTTTTATGGAATTGTTTATCAATGTTTTTTTCTTTAGATTTGCTTTTTATATCTATTTTCGTAAATGGTGTGAGATGTAGGAATGATGTTTGTTTTCGGCTGGCTACCGTGAGCATTTATTTGATGCAGTTAGACTGTTCACTGACCCGAACATCATCTTTTTTAAGATGATGGATAGGTAGGTAATAGGTATTTAATGTTTTTTTGTGTGAGGTTAGGAAGTGAAGTCGGAGATCGTTAATAAACGATCACGTGAAATATTACAAACATGAGCGCGGAGCTTAGTCGTGTTTATTTAGTGCGCCTACAGATTTCAAGCTTTTAATAAGGTTTACCTCTTTAAAGTCACCTACCTATCTATCTTTTTTTATGAAAGCAAAAACGGTCTATTAGGATAACATTGATTTCACTGCTAAAATAAAATTGAAAAAAGCTAGGTAGTAGATGCACCAGTACCCGGCCACCTAACACTTTTCCTTACTTTAAACCGTACCAACTAATTCAACTGACAACTTAAACAAGTTTTTTTTTATTTTTTTTTGTATAGATATCAAAGGCAATTTTTGTTAAAAAAAAAAATAGTTGGACATAATTGGGTTCTTGCATTTAAAGCTAAAATTATTTTTTTTAAATAGATCAAAATTCAGTAGGCGGCCACTTTTACACCGGTATCCGGCCAGGTTATTTTTTACCTTTTTACTTAAAAAAAAACTGCAAATAAAAAGTAAATTAAACATTTGAAACAACAAATTTCATTTTAACCAAAGATCTAGTATCCGACCACCTTGGCCGGACACCTGAACACCTCAAAAAATAAAAGTTCTAGTGACCGGCCACCTTCTAATACTTAACTTATAATGAAAATTTCTTGTTTTTTCACATTTTATGAATAGTCATTACATAACTTAACAGAAAAATAATATATGAGTTGGTTAATATTGGAAAAACACTGAAACGAACGTTTTTCATTCGATACCTCCACTAACATTCTCGAACTAAAAAAACACACTTTTCACTTCCTGGACGAATTACAAAGGTTGCGCTTTTTTTTTGGCGGCCTAGTGTTGTCCACAGCTGTAAAATTTAGCAGCACGTTAAATAGGTCAAAAACTATAGCCACAATTGTTGGCCCGTTAATCCAACGAAAAATTTAAGTATTATTAACTTTTTTACGCAAAGTGGCCGGATACTGGTGACTGGCCGGGTACTGGTGCACCTACCTAGGTATCATGTTTATGATCATGAACCTCGAATTTGAGAAGACCTTCAAAGCTCTGAGATCACCAAAGCCTTGCAAAAGGGTAGGTAGGTACGATAGAATACGTCGAGTAAAATGAGTAGATAGGTATGATAAAATGTGACCTTTATTGGAAGAGGCAAAAATCATATTTTTATAGATTGTGAAACGCAAAACAATTGTGGTTTTATTTTATAGGTACCTACCTACCTACGTAAGGCATTCATATTTTAACTACAAAAACCCCGCTTCCGCGAGTATAAACTGTCCTGGCTCCACATTAGCGATGCCAACTTGGCATAAAACTGCCTTTCATTCAACCCAAAAATGAAGCGAATGATTACGAAAAGCTAGGCCTAGAATAGGTATACCTACCTACATTTCAATTTTTATAAAAACGTACCTATATTTGAATGCAGATTTTGTTTTTTTGAAAAGACTTGAGCTCTAGACCTGTAAGCGGCCGCCTTAGGACATTTCCCTTCAATACTAAATTCGTTAACTGACGTTTACGGTCCGATGGAGGGTACGACAATGCCAAACATTATACTATTTTACGAGCTGCTAGAGTTTAATTTAAAAAGGACAATAAAATAAATAAATATTTTGGCGCGACAGGTCTGTGGGACCCAAGGCCTAGCTTCTCACAACCATTCGTTTTGTGTGGGTTTTCAATTTTTGGGACGAATGGAAGGGATCTACAATTTTACGCCGAGTCAAACGGCTAATTGAGAAGCTCTTTCATGACAGTTTTACTCTCGGATGTTTGTCAGACGTTCGCGAGAGGTGGCGCAGTGGAAAAAAACCTTAAGATGTAATTTGACTCTTTCGGGATTCGAACCGGGGACCCCTCGCTTAGTAGCCCAACACACTACCACTAAGCCACTGCGCCGACAAGGACAATAAAATTAATAAATTAGCAAAAGAGTGCAACTTTGGCAACAGTGTTTTTGACCGTGAGAAACGTCAGGAAACAAGCAAGGAACCTATGTGTTGCCTAATATGCATAAACTTATAAAAATGTAGGTAACTACCTAAGTTACGGGTCTTTTATATTTATTTTTATTCCAATTTAAATAAATTGCTGATTGGAAATGGATGCAAATGATTGACGATGATGTGTTTGCATATAGAGCTTTGTGTGGGAAACGGGACACATCAGACTGCATTTCTCGCTATATGGATAGACATGCATCTGTCTTTTGGACAAAGCTATATATAGGTAATCCTTATGGCCTATGTTGTGAAAAATAAATGGATATGATGTTGCATAGGGTGATGCCGCGTAAGTTCAGCCCCCGACAGTTGTTAGCCTCTGGAATACAAAAAATCAGCGCAAGAATAAATTCAGTCTTTCTTCATAGTGAAAAATATTTCTCTCTTCTTTTTCTATCTGTGTCAAAAAACTGCTTCGCCCACAAAAAATATATGTTTGCGTACAAAAATCATATCTTCTTCACTTAAGTAAATATATTGTACCTAAAATTTCTTAGTATTTTCAAATTTATGCACTTCAAACATTTAGAAACAATAAATACTCGATTAACTAGTTGAAAAATGGATTTTTAAAGTCCTAAAAACACTCAACAACAAGTTCAAAGGATATGTGTCTGTAGTTACATCAACCAAGCTGCACTTTAGGCTCTGGCCTTAGCTTCTTTTACTGGTGTTTAAGTTTAAGAACTCTCTAAATTTGGTTTGGGTTTCAGGTCACTGATGGTTTGATTGCATATTGTCTACTTCTCCTTTCTCCTCCACTTTTGTCCAACCACATAGAGAACAATTTACGATTGTGACGAAATGATGCATTCTTAAAAATATTCGACAAATAGGTATCATGCGTCCCTATAAAGGCAAAGGTGATACTTTTTTCTATGTGATACTTAAATTGTAATCTAGGGTAGGTACACCAGCGACTAACTCTTTTATCTCAATTCTATTTAAAGACACCTGCTCACCTTTCTTAGTTGGCCTCCACTTTTATTTTTCATCATTCATCACGAGCCACCAAAAATTATCGATAAAATTATTATTTTGCTCTAATTAATCTTATCCCAACATGAGTAGGTATTGGTAGGCACACTTTCCTTCGATTCGAGTACCTATCTACGTATAAGAAGTCTAAAGCTTGAGAAATATCTTAATTCTTACATACATCACTCTCGCATGTGTCGCATTCGAAATGGGAATACTATAGTCTATAGGAAAGCTGCACTTGCCAAAGCTACGGATGAATAAGGCGCACGATAAAATCGCTGAGACAAATTTGTATAGGTGTGCGCCTAGAGTAGAGACATAATATATCACATTGGATAACTTAAACTCAAACTCATATTCTAACGTACGTTCGTCGCGTTACAAATTATTTTTTTTAGCCCATCTGTCTATGAGTTTACCTTCGTGTATTGATTTTCAGCCGTGTGTATACACTCGCTATCATGTTGAGCAAACGTCCGACGACACAGTTTTTTTTCTTTCTGTTTTCGTTCAACCGTCGACGAATTTATAGCACGGTGATGGGGAGGTGAGTGCGCATGTGACTCCAAATCTATCAGCAATAAGAGATTTCGTTATCATTGCCACACATTTGCCGCGCTCCGAAGCCGTTGGGCGAACAGATATTGTATCTTTCTGCGCTACTAGTCCCGCCCGCTCCACCTTTGCTGTCACATTCCTAGTCGTGTCGCCGTTCATCATATTTCTTCGACAGTGGCCATACTTATTGTACTTTGCATTGCTATTAACCAAAATATGTCTGTAGATGGCCATGTAGCCGCTAGGCGGCCTTTCTGTGTCGAAGACTTCATTTTGACCGACATTAATGTTGGATGGTGATTGAATTGTTTTATACGTTCAATTGGAATTGGTTTCTCCATCTGCCTCTGCAGACGGTGACGGTGACGCCGGCGATGGTCACCGTTTTTCGTATACATATACTTATACAGTCAAATGAGAGGGAGAGAGACTTGAGCCTATCTATACCATGTGGCAGTGGCATCTTTATGGGCTCCTAATTCAGGTCACGATCTGACGGCTGTCGTTATGCTTACTATACTGCTGACTGATACGCAAAATATTTTTTTTCCTCTTTTACTTTTGCATCGCTTCTTCATCCTACAATGTTGACACTTGCGTTTTTTTGAGAGGTGGAATCTACATGTGTATGTAGGTACATCATTCAAGGTATGACTTTGCACAGTCGATGCAATAGTTATCTAGTTACCTATCTATACAGCTACACAACACCTACATGATGGAATTTAGTCACGTCAGTTCGCTGAATCTATGTTGATTTCAAAGTAACGCTGCGATGAGTGTCAGGCTTTATGATGCTGAAGTCTGCGGATAGATAGATAGCATCAGTGATCAATGAACAAATTTAGAAAAGTTGAATGACAGCTTAACGTGTGTTTACTGCAGATAATATTGTGCGCACTTTTATTATGTTTATAAGCTGATTTCTTGCTGGCAGCATAATTAATATTTAGCGAACGACATTTAATGCAGTGGTGTAGGTACCTAGAGGTATAAAGGGAGGCTCTGCAGGCGTCTGCCCCGAACCGCTTATGTAGAGAAGGTGTCCCGAATGAGATTGGTTTATGATTATAAATTAGATGATGTAGGTAGGTATTTTCCTGATCCGTGGCCGTGGAGGTGGAGAGTTTAACTGCGAACATCCATCAGTCACTGCAGGAACACAATATACCTACCTAACTTCTGGCCGGTATTTTTTATCTTAGGCAAAGGCAAATAGTTAAGAGTCACTTTTCACTAAAGATTGAAGCGGTCATGAGGTCATAAATGAAACGTTGAATGCACCCACTAAGGGCAGCAAAGAAAAAACGGAAATTTCATTGTTTTATCGCGTTTTTTGGCCTCTTCGAAATAGGTTTTTGGCATCCCTTTTAGTAATTGACCCATCTGTTACTTTCGTAGTCCTGAATCCTCATGGCTGCAACTTCACTACCATATTAAAAATATAACTACCATATTACCAAATGTAAAATTTAAAGTCAAAATTAAGTTTAATTGTTTGCATACATCAAATCACGAAGGTTTTAAAGATTTAAAAAGATGCAAAGCTGTCTGTAGAATTAAAGCGAACTGTAGTTTTGAATAAACGTCCAATAAGGACTAATTTCCGCAATCAAAATTCAAAACAACAGTAGCATTCAAGAAATAGTTTGACAATTCACATTTATCTCAACTTAAACTTCAACTAATAACGCTCTGCATCAACATTTTCAAACATTGCGGCCAGCTTTTACGAATACAATCTTTTGAAGATTTAACGAACGCGGCTTTGTGACAGGTTTCAATGTTTCATCTCTCATGGATAAAAACTATAGCATTTTCTTTAAGTAAAACGTTGTAGTAAAGTAAAAGGACTTAGTAATTGCTTTGTTCGAAAATTCATTCAAACATAGCTTTTCGGTTGCAGTTGCTGTTAAAACTGGACAGTAAATTTATATTTCCTTGAGAGTTAAAGATTTTTTTTGTGAAAAATTAAACAAAAGTAATTGAAAATATAAAAAAATTACTGCAATATGCGTCTTATTTACAATCTACATGATTTTAGTTTGCAATTGGCTTGGTGTTGTTTCATTTCTTCTTTAGGTTCCGGGAATTGTATTGTTTCATCGTCATGTGGAACATTTTTTTGCACATATACAAGTCGATTAGTTAAAGAAGAACTATGAATTACATACCTAGAGTTTTTTTTAAATGTAACCTAAAAGCCTGAATCTCCTATACCTTATGATTGTGTCTAAACTTTATTAGTCAAATAGTCCACACTTGCATTTTGTTCGTGGACATTGTTTATGAAGAACACATCGCAAATACGAGTAAAAAATATTTAGCAAAAGTTTTGAGACAGCAAAATAGCAGACTTGGATTTTTAAAGCAATTGCTACGATTTACGATTTTTTTTATATCGATCTGAGTAAAAGAGCTGAGTAACGTTGCTTTTCGGGCATGTCAAAAGCTGGAGGTAACTCAAATCAGTTTGTATTCACGTAGCAAATGCTTCGGTTTTGACATTACTTTTGAGTAAAAGCAATTGCTTCGTTTTATTCATAAGACTCAATATCTATTTGTATCAATTAAGCTATAAGACTTGGCAACGAGTTTGCTTATTAAAAAAAAAAGTCAATTTGTGAGCGATTTTGCTTTTGGCAAGCCACTACATTTAGTAAAATTGTAAAGTTTTTTCTTCATGTACCTATATGCGAATTTGTGCAAACGTCGCTTTGAAAATAATAAGGTACTTTATCTATATATTTATTTTTTAGAGAAACATAGAGCATATAACACGAAACAACATTTTCATTTCATCTCAATCTGTCAGAGTGTCAGTTGTCATTCAAAAGATATTTAAATTTATCATTTTCTGCCAGAGAGAACATTCAAGTTTACCACGCACACACACTTTTT
Source organism: Cheilosia pagana (assembly GCA_936431705.1). Classification (NCBI taxonomy): domain Eukaryota; kingdom Metazoa; phylum Arthropoda; class Insecta; order Diptera; family Syrphidae; genus Cheilosia; species Cheilosia pagana. The sequence continues at coordinate 30,167,992 of OW386168.1, read as the reverse complement.
GGCGTCGGTGTGCGTTGTAAGCTACTTTGTTTTCACACAAACCTTACTGTTATAGAAGCTCATAGCCAGTGCATCATTTTCAATGCATTTTTGACCCAAACTCCAAGCGTTGGCAGCACTTTAAATTGAGTCTCGCATGCTTTAAAACTTAGAGTTGAGTTTGCAGCTCTGAGAACATTCCAAATCATGGGAAGATAAAATCTCCATCCATTTGAATTGATTTCTTATTCGATGGAATCAGTTCCTCTGCAAACATGCTGACCAGATTTCCTTTAGACACATAAGACAGATTTTGATTTCAAATAAAATTCAAAGGATATTTAATTCTATTCCCCACAATATATGATCCTTTATATAGAAATGCATTTCACAGAACTGTCAGACGTCTAGCTTCCTGTTCAATGTTCAATAGCTATGAAAAAAAAAATACAGCCTCACTTAACCCCTGCACCAGGAGTCTGTCAAAAATAATTAAACAAAAAAACACACCTTACAACTGCTGTGTGATGAAAAAATGAGATGTCAACGCCATCAGCTGGCCGTCTGCCTATTAAAAGTTCATCGTCCGACAGACGTGAAGGCTGCACACAAGTCATTCTCCTTATACAGCATAAGGGTTCCTTGCACCCACCAAATCATCATTATGATCACACCGGCTTAAGAGAAACTCAGCACAATGAGTCTCGCTTGTCCTATTGAGAGATAAAAGAAGGACGAAACTCAAATTATCATAAAAAAATGTATCCAGACAATTTTTTTTCCACCACCAGCAGGAGCTCCCTTCTCCTCCTACCTTCAGGGCAATCCACTTGTTTGGTCCATTCGTTAAACTGCTGCAGTTCACTGTTAATCAAAAAAAAAAAAAAAAACTCCCCCCTTCACCATCCTCTCTAGATCCTTGGTGCACCTGTCGTCGAACGGTGTGGTGGCACTGCGGGGAATGTATGTATAGGTCCGCACCTTACGAACAAGAAAAAAAACGAACAAGAGTGACAAGGATCATTGCAGCGGATGAAATTACATGCACAGTCAGTCATCCTGATGGTGACTTCTTATGTTTAATTTCCGAAATACTCCTGTGGATGAGCTGGTGGCGCGTTGGCGATGCGATGTGCGAGTAGACGAGGGTGAAACTGACCAAACAGTGAAAATCCAAGTATCGATCGATTACGGGAGAAGCTCTACAAAAAAATCGAATGAAGATAAAACCGAGCAACCTTCTCCGATTTCAAACCAACTTCCTTTCCGGCAATTGGGGTGTAGCTGTAGCAGTGTATAGTCTATATGCATACGAGTAAAAGTTAATTTCGTGCTATGCTGTGGGATTGGGATATATCCTCTAAGCGGGCTGCCCTGGATGAGATGACATTGCCTGGGCTGGCCTCGGCATGACGTTAAACAAGTTATACTTTCCGTTTTCGTCGTCCTGTTTTGAACGCTTGACTGAGTCGACATTTCGGAAGTGGAGAGTATTTCCTCCTCCCCGTCTTAATTTTGTGTCCGTACATTTTCGTTTCTTCTTTTTTAAGGATATTTCTAAAAGTGATAGAGGGGACTCAAGTTCCGTCTTTAGCTACATGTTTATGTGTGTATACGTATCTCAGGTATGAGGCATCGCATACCTATTGAAGATTAAAATAAAGAAAATGATGGAAAACGTAGGAATTAACTAAATTGACAAGGTTTCTTTGACACGAACTTTACGAGTTTACTAGTTGAAATCGTCCTGGTTCCGAACTTGCTAGCCTAGTTTAGAGGTTAGAATTCCTTTGACAAGAGATTTGTGTTTCTTGAATGGTATTTATTTCATAAGGAAGCTGGCAGTTACTTCCGGCCATTTAGGGATCCAAATGTGACCTTATAGTTAAAACACTGAATTTCGTTTGGCAAGTAATTAGATAATAATCTGATAACTTGACAACACATTTCTTTCCATCTTTGACAAAGTCTTTGTCGAAGTTTTCAATGGAAACGTTCAAAACTCCAGTTTACTAAGTCGGACAGCAGGTATTCGTCGTATGTCTGAATTTGAATTGGCCTAGTTTGATCGTTTTAACATTTTTGACGTTTATGGAGTGGTGGCTGACAATATGCTGCCATTTCGAATGCGTATGGGCGACGTATTAAAAGTGAAGTTTTCGCGTTCAGTTTCGATTGTACCCAATTTGTTTAATACAACTTATTTTGATGCCAAAGTTTTTTCTGTTGCGGATGCGGTTGATGTTAGCTCTAAGTAATGTCATTGTTTGAATACAAAACATGTAACCCTAAAAACGTGTTCCAGAAAATGTGAGCAAAAGCGACAAGAGATCGCTATGCTTTCAGACTTACTTTCGCCTATATATAAGTGGCTTTCAAAGTACCTAAATGACTTTAGCAAACAACGTTAAAACTACTAGTAAATGTGGATCGACTAATGGAAAAGGATCAGACTTGAAAGATCTCCTTATAATATTTTGTGTCCTATATTTGTAATTTTGTATACCAAAATCTACAAGAGCATTGCCTTTTCTCATCCAGAATAGTCAGGGCATCATCTGACAGTTAATTTCTATAACCTTAAAGTCAAGTCTAATAAAACGATTGCCCCCTACAAGATGACAAAATGATCCAAAAAAACACAACTCCCCAGAAATGTATGTACAATAAAGAGGAAGCACCAATGTGAACTGATGTACCCCAAGCTAACCACTAACCAGAACCCAAGTACACTGACATGACATAAAAGAGAATCTAGTTGACAACAATGTCACAGTTTCGGATGAATAGGAGCGGCTATTGGCTTCGAAGTCAAATGAGTTTGATCTTTTGGTCATCAAACTTGTTATTAACTGTGCTCGGCATCAGAGCCCAGAGGCGAGGGTCCTCATCCTCAACCAAAAGCAGTTGTCATTGTCATGCCGTACAACATGTGTGTGAGGTAGAACAACTACTTGCGTGCGTTGATGTTCGCTACTCATCTTGCCAAATCTTGGTAAGACTGTAACGAGATTTTCATTTCGGTTTTGTGTGTTTGTTGTTGTTTTTTTCTTGTTAAATCTGAATTGTCTTCTTCGGTAACAGTTTTACGGTCAGGCACCGAACGTATATAACTTCAAGTGTGAGAAAGGTGAAGAAAAGGTGAAGTCTACACAAGCATCCGGTGTGTGGTCTGCTGCTGCTCTGCAACTTATGTTGCTCACACCAGATTAAGACAAAAAGAAAAGAATATGAATCTTATGATTTTTTTTTGTATTTGCATCAGCTTATGGAACGTTGAAAGTTGCTTGTGGAAAACCGCTGGTATCAATTTGACTATGTATATGAATTTTAAATCGAACACTTATAGTAGGCAAAGGTTTAGGCAAGTTCTGTGTCACGTCGCCCTGTCAAAATTAAATAGACTCAAAATCAATAATGGGATTGGCCGCGTTTCTCTGCCCGCTAGGCGTCTATATCCCAGATGAAGGAACGCTCTCGCTAAAACTCCAGCGCCAGCGGCAAATTTTGCTAACGTTTGAACGATTTCCTTTGACTAGTCGGTTTTTTTCTCTCTCTATGCAGCGGGTAGTTTTGCGTCAGATTGCGAAATTTTCTCGAAACGGATATTTCGCTAAAAGTGCTCAATTTTGTTTATATGAAGTTTGACATGCCGCGAGTCATCTTGTGAATTAAATTTAACAGCGGAGTACAACAAAGTGAAACCGATTCAGTTTGAGTACACAGAAGCAAAGCACTGGATATAAGCGAATCAGTTCTCAAAGATTAATTTACCGCGAAGGTCTTTACATTTTATTTGAAAATAAAAAAAAGGGATAAAATGTTGTTGGTCATTTTTTCAACCTAAAGCCCAGTACCCTGCTATTTCGAAACGAAATTATGTGGTGGTCTCCAAATGGAAGCGAAACGTCTGCGAAAAGGCAGCGGAAAATTATTTGAGAAGAGTTACATCAGCTGCTGCACATGTATATACAAGTGACATTTGACAACAGCCAGAATTTGTATTTTGAAATTGAAGTCAAGTATAATTAAAATTACAGAATTTTATAAAAAATTATTACAAGGACATTGAAAACGATATCATTACAACAAAAAAATATCATCCACGTCCGCATTATGCTAATGCTGGTGGGTTGTGTTTCTGATATTCCTGTACCAATTCTTCGGAATATTAAAATTCAATATTGTCCACATCGTCTATGTTTTCCACAGATGTTTGCATTTTGTTCCTGCGCGTTGTTTTTGGCGAATCGCCAGGGATTCTTTGGTCGACTTCGTTGCAGGGTCAAATATTTCACAAAAAAAAATTATTTTCTGAGGCCTGGTTTTTTTGGCTTAAACTTTTAACAACAATGCACTTAAAAACATGAGAAAGAAGTGGAATTGTGAACATCAAAACAAAGTAAAAAAATTTAAATAAAAGCGAAAATCATTTATAAGAAATATGACCTGTTATTAAAATCAAATAAATGGCATCACTTACAACAAATTTGGTTGCAGTGGCGCGGGTAGTTCGTAAACAGTATAAAATTAGGACCGTGCTAACCGAAAAAATGTCTTTCAGGCGAAATCCACTTGACAAATGTGAGTCCAGTTTGATTCTTTCAAATTATAATAAGCTAGGTAATTATTGATAAAATTTGAAAAATATAATATTAGCTCGACTTTTTCAAATTAGACAAATTTAATAAATATAATTTTGTTCAGAGAAGGCGACAAATTTTGACAAAAAAAAACATTTTTTTAACGTCTTCTGTGAAATAAATTTCAACGCTTTACGCTACGCATCGATTAATTAATCGCTTTTATGTGTATATGCTGTGTACACCTGTTGTACCTAACAAGACGGAGTCGTGTGCTCCCAAAAGCTTTAAAAAGGCGTTTCCTTAAAAACGAGTCTATGTAAAATGAGGAATGCTATACGCTACTAGAGGGAAAGCGCTGCCAAAATGCTAACCAAAGAATATTCACCAGAGACTATTAGAAAACTTTTTGTTAGCAAGTGGTATTCAAATATTTTTTTAAATGCAATTTGAAAATACAAAAAAAAGACGCAATCCTGAGATGCAGCTCTTCGAGGAAATTATTTTCTCCACCAAGTAACACAGTCAAAAGTTTATCGTACCACCGAAAGTGGCTAAGAATCTCACAGAAATCATTGAAATCGTTCGATTAAGATCCACCCATTTACCATCGCCATCTCGTGCAGCATTTTAATTCAAGTTTCTATAGAATATCTATATAGTAGTAGTGGAAACCGCACCGGTATACACCACCAAAGAAGGGCACGACGAAGACTGACGAACGTAACAAAACAATATAATGCCGTGCGTTGTGTCGGTACATGGTTCAATCAATTTTTGTCGGAGGCCAAAATGAAAGCGCGTCTTCATTTTGGGGTCTTTAGTTGGTCATCCGACCATCCATCCATCCGTTGAGTTGCGGAGAGCCCAAAACATTCACCAGCCACCAGTCCACGGCTCTCGTTTCGTGTGATTACACTTTTAGAATCTTTAATTATTTTTCAAAAGAAAATTATTGAATGAGAAATTTTCGTCGACCATTGTCGTGGGGTTGTTTATCGGCACGATCACTTTTATGTCTTCTTTAGGCCGTTTGTCTGATGGTCTGTATGCTGCCTCTCGTCTCGGCACTACGTGCGTTTCAGAAAAGAAGAATTTATGCTAATGTACGTATAGTTTAGCTGATGGCGGTTTTGGGTGTCCACTGTCCAGTGCCTGGTCAAATCGATTGCGGCTTTTGCTTAAGTGAGGCGAAATCTCACCTTTCAATGCTGTTGAACTTTAGATCGGAAATGGGTAGGTAGTTCCATATTGCCAAAAGTATATAGGTCTGTTCCTTTACTTTTGTAGAAAAATGAAAAAGACTGTCAAAATGACAGTGGAGGGGATGACTTCTTTCTCAGAGAGGGAAACTTACGCAAAAGCTAAGGAACCTGTGAAAAATGACAGATAGTTCATAAAACCCAAATGCCAAATAGAACAACAAATTCAAATCCGCTGTCAATTTTCAGGTGACTGACAGTTGTTTCAATTCGCATTCTCATGCAAAGAAATTTGTTGAGTAAAATAAAGTAAGAGTGGAAATATCCTGCTCTCTCGAAGCCGCTCTCTTTTACGAATTTTTCAAATTGTGGAACGACAATTGAGTAAAATGCGTAAGAGTTCGTAAAAATTCGTAAGATTCAAAAGTAAAGGAACAGACCTTATGTGTCACAGTAGAATATCCCAAGAAACGCGTCCGAAATACCTATACCTACCGATTTCCAATAGTTTCTTATCTGCGTGTGACAGCATCGACAAGATCAGCGTTGCACCTTGGAAAGGTATCGCGTAAACCCCCAAGCCGACCATGTATCAATAAACACCATTCGCGTTTATTATTTCCGTTCAGAGATAAACGTCATTTGACTGTTTGTTCTATCACTCATTGCATGGGATGAACAGAAACACTGAACACTGCGTACACATCGAGACCGAGCTGAACTGTGTGTTCGACAGATTCGTTTCGAAAACGATACTCTCGCGCACATGGTGGCAGTGGCACGTCAGTATGTCACCTGAAAAATAATCACACGGCGATCGCTATTTAGTTTTTTTTATGTTCTCATCACAAACGCGATAAGAGCGCGTCGCTTGGCAGCTGGAATCTTCAACCGATGACTGTAGCAGACGTTTATCTCCTCCGCACTCGCGCAGGCAGCATATGGATATGGTTACAACATCATCAAATCCATTCGGTGTTGGGCAAACATTACCGATTTCGATTCTGCTTGTTTTTTTTTTTTTCATATGTATTTATTTTCATTCTGTGTACCTATTCACAACCCTATTTTAGATGAGTGCCAAGTTTTATGGCGCTCTACGTGGTCCCACCACGACTAATCATCAATCTTTTTGTCAAAATGTAAACAAAACTATCCTCAATTGGTTGTTGACATATCTGTTTCAAGGCGGCTGAAGTTGGAGATACTAGCACAATGTATTGCAGCAGATCAAGAGAGATACCGTGTGGGATACACTACACATCAGTGCTGCCACAAGAGAAAAAAATTGCGGAGCAAATTTGCGTAGCAAAACCTAATTTGCGTAGCGAAACTCAAAAGTCCAAAATATATTTTTTTTTTCTAAAGCAAACAAAAAAACACTTAATTCTTTATCCAAAGTAAATATGTTTTTAATGACTAGTTCAAGTATACTGGTTGGGTATGGTAGGAAAAAATATACGTTGGTGTGGGAAAGTGAGTAAAGATTGAATATACTTTCGTTTATTTTTGTTTTCAAGAAAAATTCCAAGATTTATGCTGACATTTCGTGCTTTAAAAAAAAAGTAGCAAAATAAACGTTTTTAGAGAGAGTGCGTAGCAGCGTATCAAATAAGAAAACGCGTAGCAATTTTGCTACGATCGTAGCAAAGTGGCAGCGCTGCTACACATACCTTTTCCGAGTAGTCGTTGAAGTTATTCTTTTTTTTACTGTATTGATAAGAGAAAGCTTAGAGAATATTTATATTATGATGTGCATGTGTCCATATACCTACCTATATAGGTACAAGTACAATGAGCAGCTGGAGATTAAGTGAGCAATTTATATATGATGCATTCGAGGGGTTGTGGTTGGCATGTATCGAATGTTTCTTACTAGTAATTGAGTAAATCATCTCTGCCCTGTTTGTAGTGAGAATATTATTTATTTTTCGATAAGAGTTCGTGTTGAAACTAGATTCGATTGGATGTTTATTTAAAGCTTAACCTATATTTATTTGAGTAAGTTTCAGAATAAGTATATTTCATTGGAAATGTTTCTGTTTATTATTACAGCAAGCTCGGCTGCATGCATCTCGTTTTGTAAAGAGTTTTGTTTTTCGATCTGGCAATTCTTTTTCCAATGGTAACCGATTTTACATTTCCCCATAATTAAAGACATGCAATATTTGGCTTCATCTGCTTAAAACTGAAAGCCATATACTACAGCGTGTTTTTTAAATATTTTTTTTCGAGTTGGCATCACTTTTTCGATCGCAAAATATTTTGACAGCTGACTGCTATATTATGTCCATTCTGGTTGGCCAATACCATATCTATATGTAGGTATAAGGGCTTTCCAATAAGATGTGTTATTTTGCTATTCAAAGAAAAATGTAATTTTTTGAGATAAATGATCGAATATTTATTTCATAATAAAGAGGAAGATATGCCGTTAATAATGAAAAAACAACATCAGCCAAATGGCCACCACGACCACGCTTACAGGACCATATCCGTTTGATGAAATTTTCCACAACAAAATCGCAAAGTGGCTGCCCTATGTCCTGGATAGACTCACGAATTCCATCTTTGAGGTCTTGAATCGACGCTGGGCTGTTGGCGTAGACCATATCTTTCACGTGGCTTCAAAGGAAGAAGTCGCAAGGTGTTAAGTCACAAGATCTCGGTGGCCAATTGTGATCACCTCTTCGAGAGATAACACGGTCCGGAAACTTTTCCCGTAAAAGATAAATGGTTTCGTTGCTTGTGTGGCACGTAGCGCCGTCTTGTTGAAACAAAAAAAAAAACGTTGTCCAGATCAATACCATCCAACTCCGGCCATAAAAAAAATCATTAATCATCTCACGAAAGCGCAATCCACGAGGAATGGACAAACCTGAGTTTTCTTCAACACTTTGGGCTACAGTAGCAATATTCTCAGTTGTTCTTGAGCGATGTGTACGGGTTTTATTCTTCACATCACTAACTTGTCCAATAGCTCGAATTTTTCCACCAATTTCTGTATTGCGGTCCGACAAGGTGCTTCACGACGACCCAAAAATGCTTTAGTTTTGCGAACTGTGACGGCAAAATTGTCACCATTTTTGTAGTGAATTTTTATAATTCGTTCCATTTTTAGTAATGGCGTAGTTTCTACTTGTCAAATGTCAAAAAATAACAGTTTCAAAAGTAACAGCTACCGAAATAACACATCTTATTGGAAAACCCTTTATTTTAATTTGACCCTGACTTGTCCTGAAAAGTCCTTCCTCCCCTCGGGTCTACATACACTTCCCTTCAACTTCAACTGTGGTGATGCTTGCTTATATGATGCTGAGAAAAAAAAATCAGAAAGAATAATTCAAAAAGTACTGCTATTTTTTCTCGCCGCTCTTGCAAAATATTCAATTTTCAATATATGATGGAAAAATTCATTTTTTCTGTCAACTGAATATTGAAATTGGAAATAAAAGCTATTTTCTTAAAACTGTAGTTTGTTGGTGGGTACTGCTCATAATGTCTTTATAAATTCGATCCGGCATGAAATCGTACAGCCTCTTTATATAGTCCAGTGAAATTTCCCTTTAGAGCAATAAGGGATTCCCTGTCCGCAAACTGACCAACCAACCATCCCCAAACATTTTCAACTCGGGTTAGTTCGGGAGAGTACGGCGGCCATTGAATACATTCTGCTTCTCTATTCAATTTTGATAATGCGCTCCATGCTGTCCTGCTGAAAAGTCCAGTTTATAAATAAAAATGTTCAAAAATATGGGAAAATTATGTTTAAAACTCCTTTGTAACATAATGCAGTAATTTTTGGGGTTTGGAACTCATCACATTCTAAAATTCTCGACGTTCTTCTTCCCTTACATCAAGAAAGAAATAATTGAACCCATCAGGGCCATCAATATTGAACTTCTCATCCGAAAAAACTACGTGACGCCAGTCTTTTTTCCAACCCATATGGAGTCTTGAGAATTATACCCTGGTTTTCTTTGAATTTTCATTAATTTCAGATGATTTGCACTGTTGATTACGTACTTTTGAAATGCTACCACTAACACCGGCTTTCTGCTTTACTTTAAGGCACAAGGTTTGGAAAAAGTGGACAACGTAGTTCAGAAATTGTTTGTGCTTATTCAGTTGAAGCGAAGTGTATGTGAGGTTATCAGTCATTCCGACTGTTGACAGCTACATCGAAAGACACTGTTCATTGAATGCAGTAAGCCCAATGCAGGTCCTCATTCAGAGGTTTTTTTTGTACTTTATCTCAATCTCGTAGCTTCTAGCATTTTTCTTCTTCTTCTTAGTTCGTTGTTTTGGACTATATTTGACCGCCCATTAAAATCTCGGCTTAAGGCTGCTGTAGATCCTTTCAAACTTGAAGAATTTTTAAATGCGAACTGGACCATTTGCCCATATTCAAAACATCTAAATTGCTTAAGCAACTGGTCAAGGGCTTTGTGCAAACGCAAAGGAAAAGGATCTGTACAGCGAATATGATTCGAATGCCATTCCGAATCTTAAGTGGGCATCGGCGCGACGGCGGCGACTCTTCAACAGATTACACAAGAACCTAAAGTACCAACTCAAAATGCGACGTATGTAGCAAGGTTAACTCATTTTCGGAAATCGCTTTAAAAAAAAGAGAAAAAAAAAATGCAAAACCGCGATAAACATCCGAAAATTTAATCATACCCCAGCTACATAGTTCAGACGACATACATTCAGCGAAAACTCACTTCCCCCATGTACATGTGCAAGTGCGAGTGCGAGGTGCCTTGATGGTTGCTCTTGCTCTGCTCACCTCTGCGACTGATCGTGCGAGTGATCCGTGATCGCATTCATTTGATTCAACACAACAAACAAAACAGCTAGAGATCAAAGTCACCCTCGGGTGGAAATTTATTTCGAATTGGTAATCGAGTGCGGCCCTGATGGGGCAGGGGCAGTCGCAGCACATGGAGAAGTTACCTCTTCTTCGTTTGCGTCTTGGTTTCTTCATTTGTTTATTTAGTTGTTTCATTGTTTTTGCGTCTCCAATGGCTGTCCTTGCTTTTTCGTTTAATTTCAGTTAATAAAATCGGTCGAGAGTGCGATTAACGTAGCCAGAGCTACAGCATATGATCCGTACCTATAGTCTCTGTGTATCTATAAGTGATTGGGGTTTTCTGACGACGACAACGACAACGGCGATGGCGGCGAGGTGCGATTGTCTCATGAGTTCAATTGGGTCAAAATCAGCATAAACAGTAGACGCGCACTGGTAATCGCGATGAATATTGATGATCGACACTGCTGCTGCTGCTTTTGCTCTTTAATTGTGGATTTAATTTCATAACATTCGACCGGGAGAATCGTAATGAAACCCAAAGGATTTCGAACGCTTTAGCTGGCGTATGTCTGTGTATATATGATCACAGAGATCAAAAGGCTAATTTAATGCCGGTTTTGAAGTGTAGTGCTCCCCTTCGTGGGAATGTATTGTATTTTAAGTATGCGATTCGTTTCTGGCTTAAGAGATTAAACATATGGAATATTTAAAAGCGGATCTTATATATTAATTCGTATAACATTATTTGAATTGGCTCAACGATTTGCATTAAATGCATATAAGAGGTGCATGCAACTGATCTAAGGTTAGGCTAGGGCCGTCACACTTAGACCATTAGAGGATCCCTTGAGTCTGGGAAGTTTTTTTCCCTATACTCATGGAAGTAGTTTGAGCTTTAAATGAAGCGGAAGAGACTTCCCGAAGTCTATGTTTATTTAATCGTTTAAATCTTGCTGTAGTAGAATATTTGAAGATCGATATTTAATATTTTGAAGAGATCCGGCCAGGTACAGAGAAATCGGATACTTTAGAGTCTATAGAGACTGATTCCAAGGACTTGATTGCCGCCTGCAGATTCAAGAAGATGCGATTTTTTTCAGCCGAAATAAGACATATTCTACTGTCATTATTTCATCCTCAAAAACGGTACAGTAATTGGGAAGACCAAAGAAGAGATGACACTCCCAACACCAACCCCGTCCACAGTTTTTGATCCATCTGTTAATAAGTTTATTCATATTTTAAGAATTCAAATCCACCTTTCGAATTGGTCTAGTTAAAGGTTTTTTTAGGGTATGGCGTAGTCAGATTTTTTTTGAAAGAGTCCTTATTGTATTCGGAAAAGCGACGTGGTCGGTTGTGTTACAAGTCTGCTGTAAAACTGCTTGAGGTGAACGGCGGCAGAAGTTCTTCGCTGATGTACAAACAACCTTCTCTTTAGACTTTGACTTTGTTTAGCTTACTATTTCACCACTTTGTATAAGACTTTATTGATATTACGATTTGCGACAGAGTACCGATACACATAGCCAGTGAGTGATGCGAGGTCGAGGGCCCCATTTAACCCCACTTGAGTTTTTTTTTGGAAATGAAAACAGTAGATTTTTTTGCTCATTTTGTAGATAAGAAGTCAAATTTCCCGTCAAAAATACGACCCAAGTCTATTTGGCTTTTTCATGGAAAATGTTGAGCATTTACAGATGGGTGGTCCTTGTGTGGAATTCTGTATTCCCTGGAGATTACAGTTCAGTTTTGTAGGGGCCTACGCATACCGTCGTCCATTTTGTTAGCTTGTTAGGAGATTGTTGTAAGAGTTTCTTGAAGGGGCTTGTGGCACTTTCTGAACACACATTTCAAAAGCAACGTTATATGTATAATAAACCACCTTATATAGCTTCGATTCATTAAATTTGGTGACCTCCAAGTTCTTGAGAAGACCGGTAGGACGCCACCTGAAGGGATTGCTCTACTAACTTCCGAAGTTGAGAAATTTGAAAGTTGTTCAACTTTTTATTTGCTCAACTCCCCGAAATAATAGAAGTTGAAGAGCAAACTTGGGATTTTTTAAGTCAAATTTCAGATTTTTTTCTCATTTCTGTTTTTGACTGTGCGAACTTCAAATCAAGTATTAATTTTAATTTTTAAAATTTAAACAATGTATCGTTCTAATTATTTCTGGGAGGATTGGCATCGTCTTTTTTTGCAGCGAAGAAGACTCGAACAATGAGCGGTCATCTCATCACTTCATATAGGTATCGTTTCTGTCTCTCAAAGCCGACAATGATAGTGCTCCAATTTATAACGAATTCGTTGCTGTGCGTTAAGATAAGATATTGTGCATCGCCAAAAATTTGGAACTTGTTGTGTATTTTTTTAAGCCCCTTTTCTATAGATCGCATAATTTACGATCAGTAGGTAACCCAATTGCCGATTTCATTTGTTAAGACAAGTGTTGTAAGCAATTGCCAATCTTGTGCTACAATTATTTCGTATGATGAAAACGCAAGGGGAACACCTACACGCAGTACGTGATTTTTTCGCGAAAGCAAAACGTCCAAATGGTATGTGCTACGAGTTTGACGATAAACGATATTGACGCTCGTTGGAAGGTACCTATTTCTCGCATGAAAAATATAATTTTCAAATAAATTTTATTTTTTTTAATTACGAAAGGGGTAGATACTCCTTAAAATGAAAATAAAAAGTACGCAAAGTATGCTCTGTCTATGACGAAATGACGTGCAAAATTAACTGACATTTTGTGTACCATGGTCATGTGTCACAAATATCCCAGGGATATTATAGAATCTGCCAGTTAGCCAACTTTTGAATTTCAACTGCGGAGTTGAGAATTAAATTAGTGAATAAAAGCAATTTTCAACTTGCCGCTCAACTCTCTCTTTTAAGTCAACCCCGAAGTTGGTCAACCTCGGAGTTATCGGGAAGTTTAACAATAGTGAATAAAACTGCCATAAAAGCACCCACTATTTGCGGAAAGTTGACGCCGATGTGAATTAGGTACCTAAAAATAAAAAAAAATGAACAGTTGGCGCAACAGGTCCGTGGAACCCTAGGCGCATAACTTCGCAAAGCCATTCGGTTCTTGGTGAGCTTATCATTTTTGAGACGAATAGAAGGGATCTACAACTTAAGGCCGACTCCAGAGGCTGCATAAAACCCTCTTTCATGACAGTTATACTCTTGAATGTTTGTCAGACGTGGCGCCGTAGAAAAAAACCTTAGGATGTAATTTTTGTTCTATCGGGGATCGAACCCGGGCACCCTCCCTTAGTAGTCCAACCCACTAACCACTAAGCCATTCCGCCCTTATATTCTCATTCATTAAAAGGAATCGTTTCACGTTTTTATCCACGCTTGGTGTGTTCGCCTGATCCATTCCAAGTTCTTCCCTAAAGCGGAGAATTACAGCGCAATGATGTCAAGTGGTTTTTCCACTAATCACGTCACCTTAAAAGGCCGAGTCTTACTCATCATTGAGCACATCTCAATTAGTCCTTCGAACTTATCTCGCCATTCCTCAAAGTCCTGATAAAACTAATGCAAATAAAGTGGTCCTAACGAAAGCCATAGTCATACTTTCACCCAACTCGAATTCCCGGATGCGTAACACATCCAAATAACTACCATCGGTCAAAACAAATAAATCTCCCTGAGCTGAGTACCGATTACCTACCTATATGTATGTTGTCTCTATTTAGGCACAAGGTCATCAATTAGTTTGTTTATGTGCCCGTGTCATCGGTTTATCATTTAAAGACCACAGAACAAGAATAAGTACAATTTCCGATTGCTTGCCTCCTGCGCAGTTGCAGTCCGGAACCATAAATCTGTCCTCGAGAGATTTCAGCTGTGCAATGTCATTATCGAGCACGCAACACCAAAAGTGGTTTCCCTTTCCCTAATACCTATTCACGATTGGCGCGTCTTCTTCCCAAACAATTTCGAATTCCATCGTGTCGGTCGGCTCGGATTCGGATTGCTTTCTAATGGATGCGATCCAAAATCATTCGGTAGCCATTGGCATTCCACAATATAGGTACATATTGTGACATAACTTATGAGGTTACCTTCTCTTTTGCGTGCGCTGATGGCGAACAACAAGTCTGGACACTCTCTGATGGGTGTCTCATCATCAGGTACAGGTAGATAGATTCACTTACCAGGGCAATCAGATAATGCGACATAATAAAATGCGGATTGGATTGCTTCCTGGCCTGGCATCAAGGTTAAATGTTTTCACCTCAGGTCACCTGGTTTTTATGGTCAACATATAGCAACATCCGGACCAATGATTGACGTATCCGATGCATTTGCATCGCCCAAAATTTGAGGTCAAAGGGTTTCGGTCTACACCACACCGTGGGCTAATCGCCTGAACAAAAAGAAAAATTATGCATAATTGTCATTGTCTTAAGAGTCGCCCCATGCGTACATTATCTAAGATTCGCCTAACCACCGCCGCCAGCCTATATAAGTTATTCCACTATACGCAAATTGATAAGACACGTATGCGCGTACACTCGAACTCGCAGGCGTTTCTCGTTTATGTAGTAACCCCCAGAGTTTATTGTGCCGATGTCACTGCGCTGCTGGTGTGGATACCGCAAAACGTCAACGTCAAAAGGTGGCGACCGAAACAGTTCCACCCAACGATAAGAAACGAATTCATTTCGGTAAATTACGCCGATAGTGACAAACCGCTGAGCATGTTCTTCAAATTACAATAAAAGGAATGATTCTGTACAGTGTGCGCGCGGTCGTCGTATCTGCTTCCATGCTGGGGCTATATGGATGTGAAAATGATTTCAAGGAAAGACTGCACCCCAATCGGGCAGCCGACGACGACGACGACGACGGATTATCATATCGCTGCGGTGTGTGGTAATTTGCCTGTGAATATATACATGTGGTGTGTGTATTCTCGTGGGAAAGTTGTTCATATGAATTTGTGTACCATATCTTGTAGTACCGCGTTATCAGTCAATGGGGCTACTGAGGCATACTGTTCTTGTTCTCTATTAAATTCTTGTTCCGACTCAGAGGTCTGCCTGGCAAATAATGCCAATTTGCTAGGTATAAAGCAGAGATAACAAAATTGGCACAAGGTTTAATACACCAAATGCGCATTAGGTTTGAGTATATTTCGAGAAGATTCGAAGAAGAACTGCTTTACCGCCGGAAATGTACAAATGGGTGCAATTTTTATCAGAGGATCCTTTTAGGAGGCGAGTTTCTCTCTTGAAGAAAGGGATCGATACCGGAATAGATGTATTTGAAAGAAATATGCGTCATTGATATGCAATATGGAATGACCTTTCCCTGCGGAAGTAGATAGGTACATTTTATATCCTGTTTAAGAGTCAACCATAACAAGGATGTCACTATCTGTATGTAGAAACAGAAAGAGAAACAGAAGAGAAGACCAAATTAATTGATACGAAGTCACGTCCAGACTATAGGGATTCATTTGCGGAGAACATGAGTCATTTCGTTAGAGATCACTTAGAAATATAAATCCTTTTTCAAAATAGATGCGGAAATGTAGTATATATCGCCTGCTGAATCTTTTTAACTTCAAGCCTGGGAACCAACAAAAAGCAGATGGGAATCTTTCTTATACTGCGAAGATCTCAACAGCCTACAAAGCTTAGTCGCACGTAAATCTCTTTTATGTTCTAATAGGTGGCGCTACTGTCCGGGCCGAAACTTAGCACCAAGCTCTTCAGTTAACGCGATCTTTTCAACCAAGTATGGGTGGAAGAAAACATGCCCGATGACTGGACTATCAGCTCTATAATGTCCCATCTACAAAAAAAGCGATCCTATGTCTTGCAAGAACTACCGAGGCATATCCCTGCTTAATGTAGCATAAAAAATCGTATCTAACGTACTGTGTGAACGTCTAAAACCGGTTTGCAAGACACTAATCGGCATGTACCAGTGTGGCTTCCGGCCCGACAGATCGACTAAAGACCAAATCTTCACACTGAGGCAAATTCTGGAAAAGATCAACGAATTTCAAGTCGAAACTCACCACCTATTCATCGACTTTAAAGCCGCGTTTGATAGCATACATCGTCAGGAGCTCTATAAGAAGTTAAGAAGTTCACCTACCTCGCGGAGTAAACATAAACTCCACGAATAATACCATAGTGGAGATCCGGCGAAGAATTACCCTAGGAAACCGTTGCTACTTCGGTTTGGGAAAACAACTGGGTTCAAAACTCCTAACTCGAAGGACGAAATGTGTGCTCTACAAGACCCTTATCTTGCCAGTCCTGCTTTATGGCGCCGAGTGCTGGATCATAGGTGGGAAGGGAGAGCCGACACCGGGCTTTTTCGGCGGATTTTTGGTCCTGCGTGCGAGGAGGGCGAATGGAGGAGAAGATACACATGCGAACTCTATGAGCTGTACCAAGATGTGGATGTAGTTCAAAAAGCCAAAACACGTCGACTACATTGGCTCTCTGTCTCCTCTCTAAGATCACTTTAATTTAGCTATCTCTGTCAACCACAAGATGTTACCAGATATCATTAAATGCTACTTTAAGGCCGGTATGCCACTTAAAACTAATATACAGCACCTAGAACAGGCGGGACGCGTGTACCGCACTGACAATGCGAGGCTAACTTTTTCGAAGGAAAACTTTTGGGAGCATAGTGTAGCCCCTATCTCCTGCACAGGAACTTGCGTCGCCCTTCTGCAGCGGAAGTGCCTGAGATCGTAACCATGTTGACATTCGTAAATGACCGGCAGACTTCCATCCTAAAGTCCCGCGCACGCAGAAAATTACTTGGGAACTATTTTCGAGGCTTGCTCGCCACCTTGTCGCGTCACGATTACTTCTTCAAATTACCGCTTCCACACTTCAATTTCCATCTTTACTTTAATAATGAATGGTATACGGACTATGGAGTCTGCATAACAACCCACGGTCTGTGTAACACACTGGCGCATCTTTACAGATCTAAGAGTAAGATAATTACTCGTCTATAGACCATAGCTTAATGCCTTTGCTAAGTCTGCGCCATTCATCTCAACCAGTCTCGTCAGCGGCACAATTGCCTTGTCTCCGTCATTTAGTGACCACTCTGTAACCAATCTATGCGCCAGAGAAATATGACAACAAATACGAAACTAATGTCAGTGGTGGTGTCAGTGTCAGGTAGATTACAATGATTTTGTTCCCACTCTCATTCGGAGACTGGCTTCTGCGACGGGAGACGAGACAATTGTGCGCGCTGGCGCTGCTGATGAAACCAAACAAGAAGTGTTAATTACCCAAAACACTGGATGACAAGAAAAGTAAGTTAATGAGTGCATTTAGGAAGAGCTGCGGTTGCCCATTAAAAATCTTGTTTTGCATGGTAGTGAAGCGGAACCAGTTATGTGATTTCTCAAAGACGATGCGAATCTATTTGCACAGGTTTTCATGGGTTTACCTCTTAGAAACTTGATGCATACACTTGTCGACTTTGAGTACAAGTTGGGGTGTACCGTGTACGTATTTCAATTATACAATTCCATCATCACATGACGCAGAATGAGTCAGATGTATTTAGAAATCAGCTATTTCATCGTATATGGCTTTTGCAGATCGATAACGGATATAAAGAAATGTTTCAAAAAAATTGTATGCTCGATTGAAGTTTCTTATCAATTGGACTTTGAAATGCTGATGAAATTTGCCAAATTATCCAGCTAATCATATAAACACGCTGATTAGCGTGAATTGTAAAAAAATTGTAAACAATGTTTACGTATACCCAAACTATTCAGCATCCGGGTATAAGGTTTTAGTATCTTTCAACTAGTATGCCAATGTCACGAACTTTATCCACAAAACTCATCAAATGTTGTAAAATATAAGTTGAAATCAGCTTAAGGCGTTGTGGGCTCCAGAGGTTTTTTTACTCGATGATTACCGAGAGTTATAATTTTTGCGCAGTCAAATTATACTTGTTGTGTATCTTAAGTGTTAACTGTTGTTTGACAGAAGTTTTCGATTAAACACACCAAGCCACGGCTAAAACTGTACACACCACACTGAGGCGAAGTACATTTTTAGAGCAAAGCACTCTTAAATTTTTAGATATTTAATAACTCTGCGAAATGTCATAAAATGGAATTGAAATTGGTATCTTTCAAACTTTGGAAATAAGTACAGCTGTGTTTCTTTCGTCCCCGTCTAGGCTGTAGAGAAAAGTGTAGCCAACACAAATTTGTGAACGTTATCGATAACTTGTATGGAAATGTGATAAATGACATTTGACATTTTGACAACAACCAAAATTACAGAATTCTATTTGTATTCCTCATTTGACGGAGCGTCTACCAATAAATGTAATACTTGAAACAATATACACAATATATTATTGAGCTTACTAGATTCATTTTTCATTTGAATTTAAATGTTTAGGTAGCTCTGCTTCGTTAGAATCAGATTGATGCGTTGCCATCTCATGTTTTCATTCTTCGATGTTCGTTTTTTCGGCAATCTTTGATAGAGACGCTGATAGGGACGAAAGAAACACAGCTTATGATGAATCTTCGCTTCTGTCACTTTTTTGAGTGTTAAACAGATGTCAGTGTCAAAGTTACACGCCCACCATTTATATAAAAATTCATTACATTTTTAAATACTTCCATTTCGTTTTTTACAGAGCTTTTCGAAGGAGTTTACTTTTAAAATTACTTTTACATATAGTCCTTTTTATAAGGTAAATAAATTATAATGAATATTGTATACCTATACCAATGCAATGAATACATTTAAATCCCTAAAGAGCTATACCTCAAACCTGACCTCTTTCGTCAGTAATTGCTTCGAAAAATCAGTTTATTGGAAATAAAGGAATAAGCGGGTGCAAAAACCTATTTACCTTAAGACTAGATTGGTCTGGACTAGATGTACGTTGAAGTTGAACCCAAAAATTAGATTGGTCGGTAACGCCACTTTACCTACATCGGCCACATACACGAACTGTCATGTCAGACATATTCTTCGGCTACGCCTCCAAAGACACCAATTGAAAAATCCAGTTCATGTGACTGATCTAGCCTGAGACATATCAAGGTCAGACTTAGTAAACTAGACTTAAACGTCCTTAATGCTGGTGCATTCACTGTCAGTGCTGGTCGTTTTAACAATTACAAAAGTGAAAAAAGCTGTTAGAATTAAGTTCATTCGAATTTTGTTAACAACTCTTTCAAGGCAAGGGATATTCGAACGAAATGACGTCTACGAATTTGACATGAGAAGTAAGAAGTGCAAAGTAGATGTTATTAGACCTGTGGGCTTTGCACTCAACTCAAAAGAATAAGTGTTGCCAAATGAAAGCAGTCCCAGACTTTTTCTTTGCATTTCGGTTACGTCAGTACTGAGCAGATTTGACATTTTTAATTGAAGTACTATTTTCCAGTGGCAAGGTATGCTGAAATCCAATACCTCGGCTTTTACTTAGGTACCTAAAGTCTTAATTTAACAATTATGCACAAATATTAGGTGCGTATTATATGCCTTTGTTATTCCTTATTAAATAAGTCTTCTCGCATCAAAATTAAAGTCAGTGTTGTTAGTTGGTAGCTTTCTTAGTTTTTCAACTTGATCAATATACCTTCCCTTCCCTGAGAGCTTCTGTTGCAAGTTTTGATTAAATATCCCTGAAAAACTTGTGCAATCTTAGCATTTGCATTCGCTTTCTGTAGGTATTTTAATTTGGGTCTTAACCTTTCACTGGCATTCACCGCGACGTTAATTATTTTACGCAAAACAAAATCGCCTGATATTCTCAGATGAGTTTACCAGCGAACTCGAAACGAACGAAATACAAATCGCCTGGTTTGGTGACGTTCAATTAAATTAAGAAATGTTTACGTGTGAGGTTGGTTTGGCGCTTCTTGTCGGTCTAAAACTAGTAGTTTCGAGTTTTAAATCTAAACCAGTCTTTATAATGTTTATGGGGTTATTGAAACTGCGATTTCATCGTGGTTCGCCTAAAACTTATGCACAGCACTTAAAACCGACCGTAACACATCAACAATCAACTCCATATAAAGCTAAAAAAATCTCTGCTTTTGCATTCATTTAAAAAAATAAACCTGAGCTGCGAAGCATACATCTGTGTCACACTTGCACCTCACACATCTCATAAAAACCCAAGCCCATGGGAGAAAAAAAATTTGGAGCAGCAATTTGCCAATGTGATGATTCGTCAAACAAGTTTCGATGCTATGCACCGTCATTTAGACGTATTTACAGGCGTCTATGAGACACTTAAGTACCTACATACGCGCCTTTTAATTGCCGTTTTCGTTTTATTATAGCGCATCTAGCTTTTGCGTTGTTTCCCTAATGCTTGTCCATCACTCAATTGGAAAGTTGTTTCTTTTATAACAGTTCCGTGCGTAATTTCACGATTGCCAACAAAATTTACAAAACATAAACAAATACCTACACAAACTTCTCCCAATCAAAGTGCTGCATTTATGTTGAATTGCACTTTAAGGGGCCCGTCACTGCCAACACCTCACAAAAAATAAATGTATCGCGCGGTCTCGTTTCGTATTGCGTTCCAAGGTTACTTCTGGGAATAGCCGATGGATAACTACCTACATCCACCAGATTATATGCCTTATTTGCCATCAAAGTGAATCCGCACTAAAAATAAAATCATCCCCTCTCGCGACCGCTGTCCAGACAGAGTCTCTCGTCTACATGAATATCTGGAAAAAACTTGCAATTTGTAGCGTTTACAAATAAAACCTCAGATATCATGAGAACTGCCCGACTGACATCCAAATGTCTGAAGTCTGAGTTTGCATTTTCTCGAAAAGATGACATACTGTGGAGTGGACTAAAATAAAGCGTTGGACATTTTGTGGGTTCACTCTATTAGCGCGGGTGGGGAAATGGAACACAAAACGTGCCCTTTCTCAGTCGTTGAAATAAACTGCGAGAGTATTCAACTTCTAGGGATTTCAAGGTGATTTCCATAACGGCGCCGGACTGCTTATCATCGCATTCCCCCATAGGTGATTGTGAGATACATATTTGCAACTGCATCGACGTAACTTCTGTGAAATCTGATCAGCATCAGTGTCAGCTGAAACGATTTCACGTAGAAAAATTATTTTCAAAATATATCTACCTTTGTTTGGTGGCGTTTTTAGTGAATCACCCGGTGGGTGATCAGGGAGTGGTATATGCTTATATAAATAGAATTTCGTTGGTGTCACTTTATCTTTCTATATCAAGATGGATTTGCACCGCTGTCAATTTATAGGCGTTTCAAATCAAAGTTTGGAAGTCGGGGTTTTCATTGGCGATCATCTGACACTCAAACTAGGTTTGGTCAGCACACTCTTTCCCTGGTTTTTTGTTCCTTCAAATCCGACAAGACAAATGCGTTCCCTAGCTCAACTTCAACCTAAGTATGTATCCTTCTTCATTTTGCAGACCCAACGTTATCTGCGAGATAAATTATGCACGACAAGAGCAGCTTTATAGCACGTTGCAAGGATCATAAATAAAATACAAAATAATGATCTGCCGAAGGTAGTTTAGCCAATAAATAGTCCAAAACTATACGCATTGCTATAATATGCAGAAACCGTTGAGCATATTCCCTTCTTTAATGGAGTTCATCATTAGTTGCTCAGTCGGATCACGTTCGACGCGATTGCTGATATTGTTTCGCTCGCTGCAGATTATCCGCACCAGCTCCAAGAATTGCATCACACGCGTTACGGCATGAAGTTATTTCGATATGTATTGTAACTATTGCTGTGCGGACTGCGCTGCGCTGATAAATCTCTACGCAGCCAAGACGAAAAATAAGTCATCAATTTTGTCCATTCATTCTTTTTTTTTTGGTTTTTCATATTGAGAAGGAGAAACAGCTAAAAATAATGTCAGTTTTTGGCACTCAACACCATTACTTTTTTTTTTACATGTGTACGTGCGTCATTCGGTATTAAATACACCGGATACCTGGAATCAAATTCAATTATGAAATCTTAACCTCATGACATGAGTGATATTTTCCTTAAAAAAATGATTCAGCACTCGTGAGAATTAATAAATCAGCGTGAGCGTGATCGGAAAATGTTTAGCTATAGTCCATTTTTTTTAAACAAGAATTTAGGAAACGCACTTAAACTCAGGAATGAAATACAATTTGAAATGGTAAGTCACAGACTGAAATCAATTTATGTTGGTTGTCAGTATTTCTATGAATGGAGCTGGATCACATTACAGGGTGTCGACTTTGACCAATTTCTTGTTGTGGCTCAATGTATAGCTGGGTTCTTCACAGGGGAAGTTGTGAACTGTCCGAAAGAAGAAGAAATTCGGCGCTGGGAGCTGGGATGCCTTAGCGGTGAGTAAGAAGGTTCTATCTACCGCCTCAGGCACTCCATGTAGGCTTACCATACGTAGGTACCCCTTTTTTTTCTTAAAAATAAACTTTGGCCCCCTAAAAAAATACAAAAGGGGGTATAGAAAAGCAACTTTCACTTTCCATATTTTTTTTGTCTTTCTTTTGTGAAGTCATTGTGAACACATGCATACGAAATGCTATACAAATTTTCAAAAATAAATTTATTCATTTAATGAATTTAAAAATAAATAAATATTTTGGCGCGACAGGTCTATGGGACCCAAGGCCTAGCTTCTCGCAACCATTCGCTTTGTGTGGGTTTTAAATTTCTGGGACGAATGGAAGGGATCTACAATTTTACGCCGAGTCCAAACGGCTAATTGAGAAGCTCATTCATGACAGTTTTACTCTCGGATGTTTGTCAGACGTTCGCGAGAGGTGGCGCAGTGGAAAAAAACCTTAAGATGTAATTTGGCCCTCTCGGGACTCGAACCTGAGCCCCTCGCTTAGTAGCCCAACACACTACCACTAAGCCACTGCGCCACTATTTAATGAATTTATTACATAAAATATTCGACCAAATTTTGTTTGTTTTTTTCTTTAAATCTAAAAATGAAAACTAACATTATGTTGATAGTCGATTAAGTTTTTGTGTCCCCAATTTAAAAATTGTCCCCCCTAACCTAAAAATGTATAAATTTCCACTCTTTTCGTTTTCTAACGTGGTAACCCTAAGTCCACAACCGATCAAATATTCACACTACGTCAGATCCTAGATACCCACCACCTGTCTTTCGATTTTATGGCTGCATATGACAGCATTTATAGAGACGAGCTATGCTGAGCTATGTCTAGTTTTGTCATCCCAGCCAAACTTGTCAGATTGTGCAGAATCACGATGGAGAACGCCCGCTGCTCCATAAAGGTCGGAACCAATCTCACCGAGACCTTTGATGTCAAAAAAGGATTTAGAGAAGGCGACGCGCTGTCACGAGAAATTGTGCGAAACTCACAAGCCAATACCAAAAGGGACGTTTTTCTAAAAGTCTGACATCGATATCCTTGGCAGAACACAACAAGCTGTCACTGGTGCGTTTGCAAGTACCAGTACTGAAGCGGCAAAAATAGGTTTAGTGATGAATGAAGGCAAGACAAAATATATGCAGTCAACAAGAAGGGACACACAACATCGACGAATCGGACAGAACGTCACGATGGACAGCTATATGTTATATTTGTCTACCTCGGCACACTTGGCAATCTAAGAAGGCAATTGATTAATAAGGCCTTGTCGAGAAACACTAAGGAGACTCTATATAAGATCCTCATCATCCCAGTCCTGCTATATGGTGCAGTACGCTGTCAAAGGTGGATGAAGATGTCCTTATGGTAGGATGTCCATATACCTCAAACGAAAAAAGAGGACATACTTTATACTTTCCAATCGACAACCCCCCCCCCGCCCTTAACAACAATCACATCAAAATTTTAAATTTTATATATTTCAAACAATAACAAAAACCCAATAACATTACTACAAAATTGATATTTTTTGATCATGATGTGGTGTCTATTTGGTTACTCAGAGAAATGTAAAGCATTTGTAATGTGTATAAGTGGATTATGGATATCACATACCACAGGTGACAGCTGAAGGTCTGGGTTTGTTTGAAAAAACATAGAAGAACTAAAATACATCGGAAAAGTGCTACATCTCTGCTAGTTATAGGCATATGACTTAAAAGTCTTAATTTGAAGGAATTGTTTTTATATTGAAATTAAAGGCATTAATAAAAAAGAGGACAAAAAAAGAGCCAAGCGAAAAAAGAAAGTGTAAAATAGATCGCTGACAAAAAAGAGGACATGTTCTCTTTAAAAGAGATGTTCTGGAAACCCTACCTTATGGTCGCTTCGAACGAAAAATTCTTCGAATGATTTTCGGTCCCTTTGGGTTTTGGAGGAGGAAATTTAACAGCGAACTCTACGAGCTCTACAGCGACATCGCCCTGATGAGAAAAGTACGTATCAGTCGTCTAAGATGGCTGGAACATGTAGAGCGAATGGAACCCAACGCTCTGCAAAACACACAGTACAATCAACTTGCAACATATAATTTGACTTCTTTTCAACACGTTCTAGAGCTTTAGACTTATTTACAAATTCACTCGCTACATTCACACTCGCTTACCCGCACACAATAATGAGAGTCCTGTAAGTTGTCGTCAAATTATGCAAGCCTCCATTGTGCGCCGTCAAAATGTTGTGTCATAAATTTCGAAAATCTAAAGTGGCAATCATTTAGCTCTGATCAACCGTCAAAAAATATTCCAATAAAATGTGCAAGATACTCGTGGGCTGTGGGCATCAGGCATCGCGCATATTTATCTATCACGATTCTTGTACATCATTATCAGCTTCATTCGGCGTCAAGTCATTGCGTATTCTGTTGGCATTTTCCAATATTGTCCATCCATCTATCCCATCCATCCGTTCATTTGGAATTTTAAAGACATAATCATTGGGATGGTGGATGGTCAGACATTCGCCCAACCCATAGACGAGAGTGCTTGCGGGTGCGCGCGCATTTATGCTTCCTGGATTTGTAAGTAAAAACTATACAAAAGGCGAAGAACCTATACACCATGGTGTTTGTGCAGTTGGTATCTATACTCTTAATTGCTGTCGTCGTCGGTCGTTTCGTTTACCTGATTAAAATTCCACATTGGCTGGGGTATATTAATAATTGTCGGCCAACAGAACTACTGATCGGTTTTGCTTTTCTAATGTAACAGGAAACAACTGGTATCACGAAGAGATAGAAACCGCCTAACACCGTTGGTATACCCATACTGACTCACAATATTCACCTTGCAAATCCATCGAAAGGATGGCATTGCTCTTTGTAGTGTTTCTGGTCGGTCTAATAATTTTGGCATTGGTTGTGTTTAAGCTTGTGCAGCAGCTTGTTGTGTCGGAGTTAAGGTTTCTTATAATCAAATCTTTGCGGAGAATTATGACTTGTACATCTGGTGGCCTGGAAGTATGGATTAGCGTTCAGCATGATCAAATAGATTCGCTTGATTAACTTGCGCTGGGGGTTTTCATTGAGTTGTTACAGTAAGTGTGATCAAAATTTGGTGAAAATAAAATTAATGCAGAATATTGAAGATGCAGATGCTTACCTCAACAACAAACTAGGCTAACTTGAATTTTGGGAATTATTTTAATAGTCCTCGACTAGGAAAAATTGCGCGTCTGATACTACAGATAAAAACGTCGGAAGCCACCAGATTTAATAGCAGTTTTAGGGCCTAGTGTGTTTTTGTTTCCTCCCAGATGATAGGCTTGACAAATTTCCTACTGGATTTTTACCAGATTTTCCTGTACATGAATGGATCCATGCACCATGCCCCTTATTCAATACAACCCTCTTTTCCACTACCGTCTAAATTTCAAAAATGCTTTTAGCAGCCAATATACAATCATTTAACAAAAGCAAAAGCTGCCAAAAATGGAAAGCTTATTCTTTTCCTTGAATTTATTGTGTGAGAGGTGCCACACCCCGTTGTCCAAACCCGCCTATATATTGCTTAATGTAAATGGTAGTGTTACATAAACCTTTCCAGTCACTTAGATGTTATTTTTCCAAACTTTCATCTCAATCGATTGGGCGGTTTGTTTGCCCATCGGCAACAAACAGATATATGTCTTAGGGAAGATTATATAAGGTTAAAAGTTCATAAAAAATCGATCTCTGGAGAACTTTCAAGCTCACAAAGTTGAAACCAATGCCCTTAAACAATTCATTTTTTGCAGAACCCTTGATCTCAATTTTGTTCAATGAACTTCCCTTCCCTATCATAAAAATGTTGAACAAGTGTCTACAGAAAAATACCTTAGTTTACTTTGAGCTTGATATTCATGGAGTAGAAGGATAATATCCCCTGCGACATTATCAGCATTATTACCTTGGTGTATCCGTGTTCGTTAAACTGAATCTTACAATCGGAAAGTTCCGAATTCATTCTGCCTTTAGATGCATCAACTTGATCATCAGCCCCAGTTTAAAACAGATTTGTCCCGCCAAATTTAACTGTTGGAAAATAATATCTGTGGTCAAAAATACGTTACAGCAACCGGTGATACCAGTCAAATACAATTTCGGACAGTCCCTATATGGAATTGTAACAGAAATTCTGTCAAACCTAGTTGTTCGACAAAAGGTCCATATATTTCGTGATTGTTTTCTCTTTTTTATTTATCAAACTGCGTAGAATATGTAAAATTTAGGTACTGACATTTGCATTAGTGGCCGTTACATTTTCCATGATTGCAGAGCATAAATCCAAACACATATTGCATATGGACTGCCATGTGAATGTCCCCGCCCAAATTTTCTGCCAAAGTAGATAGGTATATGAAAGGCCGAGAATTTCCAATTCGAATTTATTATTGCGTGTATGTGTCCGGCAAACGAACAACCTTCAAGTGCTTTTATTTTGTGAGAATTACACATAGTTATGTGGACAGATACACGCAAGAATAACACCCAGAACCCTTAAGATATCAATGGGTGTCCAGTCCTGTCCACTCATCCCTGAAGAAGCCAAAGGGCCCAGCAAAGAATCTACTGAATATGAAAAGAAGACATGTTATCCTGTCAACTGACCCCAGCGGTCAGATGCACAGGATCGCTAAACATCAACCAACAGAAAGGCATATCCTTCGGGATACAAATAATAATATGCAAATTAGGAACTGACCATAACTTCCCATTACCCCGCTGACCCTTTTCGATGCGTCGCAGTGGTATTGCGCGCTTCACGCAATTGCTCTAGTGTCAAACAGACAATTTTCTTAAATTAATACCTGGCTGGCTTAGGGATTGCGATCTTGACCACTGTGCTATGGAAAATTGGCGGGTTAATCAAGATCGAGTTGTAATTTGCATATTAGCCTATCCCCTGGCAAGGGACGCAACCGAACACTGAACTGCTCTTATTCTGATTGCCATGCTGGACCTTTTGTACTAAGGGTTCAGTTGAAAGGGTCAGTTGGTATGGGATGTGAGATATTTTGATAAATGCACATATGGGACATCTTTAGGGGTTGATCTTGTCATGGCATTTGAACGAGAGCAGTCGGTCATCTGTTGGCAATCTTTGGAGAATGATTTTTTTTTCTTTTCTGTTTTATATGATGTTATTCACGCATCTTAAGTATTACACGCATGACCTCTGTTGCTAAACGAAGGGGGTTGGCTTTCATACGGATGTATCTCCGTATATACAATAGTAATTCTCTTCACTGGCATGGGCTTAAAATTTGTTTTGGGCTTGATTTATAGGTTCAAAAGGGGATTGTACATGTACTATTGAAAGTTATTTATTACTTTGAAGCATGTCTTGAGCATATAGTTTTTAGAGATGTACTAAAATGGAAATAGTTGAATTAGAAAAACTCGAGTTGCCGCTAGATTTTGCATGTCTAAAGAGGGTTTCTTTCTTTCTTTTTTTTCTTTGTAATTCTTCTAGATATCATTTTCGCTCATAAATTCGATCTTAATCTCGATATCCTTGTGATTATCTACGATTTTCAGTTAAAAAAATTTCACCTCTAAAGGTTGCTCTCGAAGAGTAGAAAAATATGTGGTTTTTGACTTTTTTGAAATGGGCGTAAAAAAATCAAAGGCTTCATTTTTGGAGTAAGTTTTGATGATTGTTTTATCACATTAATGGAACCGCTTCTTACTGCAAATCAAATCAAAAATATTACATACCGTCAAATGGTCCTTCGAAAAAA
Source organism: Cheilosia pagana (assembly GCA_936431705.1). Lineage (NCBI taxonomy): Eukaryota > Metazoa > Arthropoda > Insecta > Diptera > Syrphidae > Cheilosia > Cheilosia pagana. Next base: position 30,139,205 of record OW386168.1, on the reverse strand, counting down.
GTATGTGCATTCAACGTTTACTGATAAAACTGTCAGAAGGAAAAGCTCACAGCTAAATCAAAATTTTAAATCTAGAAAAATGGTAGCTCGTTCTTTTGAGTAAATTATCCTATTTTCGAAGTATAATCCATCACATATTTTAATATTCGGTAAATGGACGTTATATTTTAAAATGTGGCACAATTCTTGATATGATTTGACAAATTCCCTCCATGAACGTTGCATAAAAAGCTAAAACAATTATACAACGATTTCAAACAAGTTGTTGTTTTTGTTAGCGTTTAGCCTGAATTTATATTCTTAAGCAGAAGAATTCAAAAATTAAAGCAACTCTTCTTAGACCGCTGTGATTTTGCTGATAATCCTCTTGTAAATGTTTTAAATTCGAATTATATCTTACTCGTTAGTTATTATAGTTTTTTTTTATTATTGTATTTATTTAATTAATACATTTTTTTACTTATTTATTTATTTGTTTGTTTATTTATTAATTCATTAATTTGTTACTTATTTATTTATTTGTTTATTTATTTAATTAATTATTAACCTATTTATTTATTTAATCATTTATTATTTATATTTATTTATTTATTTATTTATTTGTACCTAATTTCTTTTTCTCTTTTGCTTAAATTGCCCAATAAAATTCCTAAAATTAAATAGCGTTGCAGAAGAAATATACAAATTATCATATCTCTGAATTGTAAAATGTGTCGTTACAAAACCTACTGTAAATTTATATACGAAGTAAAAATATCTATAATTTAGTAATTAAAGTAGAGTACTTTCTACGCAACGATTATATAAAGGAGAAAGTTTTTTATAAACGCAGTAACTTTCTTTTTATTGGTAAAATATTATTGTGTTAATGCAGTGGTAAAAATTCTGGACATTTGTACTATTTTGATAGTGTTTCATTTGAAGAAGATAAACCTTGAGGAAGATTTTCTCTAAAGTGAACTGTGTTTTTTTAACATACTGCGTTTAAAACTTGAAAATAACTTTTCAATTTCCATCCGTAGCAAGTGTAATCAATTAAGAAGCCGATCAAGCCTAGGTACCAAACAATCACACAATTGAGTTGTTGGCTAAAGTTAGGCCCAGAATTCTATCTATCTTTTTAATTTTCCACTATTTATCTAAAAGAACAATTTTTCCAGTAAGAAAAACACTGGCTTTCAAAAGTTGTTTAAATAAGAAACAAGCGTTCTTCTGATGTTAGTCTCTTACTAATATTTCGTCAAGCAATGATGAACAAAAATGTCAAAAAACTGTCAAAAATGGCAGCACAGCTAAAGAGTAATGCCTATTAGAGTATTTTTCGAAGACCTTCTTCGCACAGATTGCTTTAAATGTCAACAAAAAACTTGTGTGATATCAAATCTGATGTTATATGAAGTACAGTTTTCTTTAAAGAACTCACATTCCCCATTAATTAAGGTTTCAAGCTTTCCCAAAGGCGATTGAGAAACACTAGAGTTTAATTATTATTAAATATTTATTTCCTTAATTTTGTCTATGCTCTAGCTATATAAAAAGTACGTTAAGGGATTATTAGTTGCACAGTGCGGAAAAGTGCAGGTTTTAGCTGTTTAAAGCTGTGCTGGACTGTACTTCTGAGGTCAGGCCGGTGAAAGTGTCAGAATGCATTCAACTCTATTCCACTTGTGCTGGACTACCCTTTTCTGTTTCTGTTTCTCTTCAATAAAAATACCTAAAGATCCGCTTCGATTTCCTACAAGTTGTTATTCTTATTTTTAATTGTTATCTTTATATATATAATTCTACTGTACGTGTGTATGTCACTGAACTCCTCCTAAGCGGCTGGACCGATTTGAATAATTTTTTTTGTATGCGTTTGGGTGGCGCCCTGGATGGTTTAGAAGCCGATTGGTCAACATTGGACAAAGGGGCTTGGTACCGCCCATACAAAAATTACATTCAAAATCTTATATCTTGAAAACCACCGAATCGATCGAGTTCAAATTGACACATAATCTTAGGTATTGGCCCAGGAGTATTCCTGTGAAAATTGGTCAAAATTGGACAAAGGGGCGTGGTACCGCCCATACAAAAATTACATTCAAAATCTTATATGTATTTCAAAACTAACCAAATCGTGACTACGAGTTATTAAGTAAAATACAAAATTGATATATTTATTTGGAATATATAAGAAAAAAAAAGTTGAAACAATATCACACTCCACTCTTCATACGGAACACACAAACACAGTGCCCCAAAAATCGATGCATTATTGAAAAACAAAATTGTAAAAAACACGCTGTTTTGTACGGAGCCTTGTGATCTTTCCGGTGTCGCATTTCAGTGAATATTAAGTTTATTATATTCACATATACATACAACAATGCCCCGTCTTCGGGAACGAGGAGGAAATATTGGTCGAAGTACTCCGAATTCACAAATAGTCCAGAACCGTCGGTTAAAAAGATCGGCAGAAGATAAATTGGTGGACAATGAAAATTTAAGAAACCAGACTGTAATCAAACGTGTAAATGAAAATCAAGAGCAACGCAACGAACGTCTTCAAGCCAAGGCATTAAGACAGAGACTGGCCCGTCAAAGAGTCACCGATACATTCAGAACACGTGAACAACAGCATTTGCAAGTGTATCGCGCATTGACACGTGCATCACTTCTTCACATTGCGTTTGAATATGAGTCGGACATCGACTATTCGTCACATTCACAAATTGTAATCGGTGCTATGAACAAACAATGCCAACACTGTCATGCACTCAAATACAAAGGTGAATCGGCCGGTTTCCGCTGCACTATTGGCTGGAACTACACCTCAATTTAAATTGTTTTTGCGTAAAATTCGCAAATTCAATTCATGCTTTCAAATGACACCATTTGGAGCAACAAAAACCGTTCAGAATGCGGATGGTCGCAATTTTCAATCAACGTTTAAGATTTAGGGCCAAGTGTATCATCAAATTTGTTCTTTAATGCCGATGCCTGATACCGATTCAAAATTTCTGCAAATTTACTTCATGGGTGATGAGCAACAGCAAATAAACGCACGCTGCCAGTAAAATCATATCGAGCCGATGGAGGAGCGACAAATTGTGGGTATTTTAGAACCGTTTTTACGGAGTCACAACCAGTTGGTCCAGTTGTTCAATACCGTTGCAAACAAACTGCAAAACGACAACTATACAATCGTCATCAAAGCAGACAAAGTACCATCTGAGCAGCATGCAGGACAACGTCTGTCGGGTCCGCTAGTTACTTATAAAATCTGTTAGTCTAAAAATACAATTTTGGGAAAACTTTGACTCTTGTTGTGAATCTTTGTGGTGCAATTAAATTTTTTACTAAGAAGCTAACTTACTCATAAACTTAACTTAAACTAATTAAAATATATAAACTCAATGTCAAATTTGACGCAGCAATAACCCAACAAATTACACAAATTGAAAATGAATATTTGGGAAACAATAATCATCCGTGACATCCACAATTCATGGACTGTTATTAGGAACCATTCGACTTTTAGTAGCTGCATATGATATCATACCACAAACCCTCTTTGATCACCACAAAAGACGTTATTAATTACACAAGTCCACCGTTCCAAAAACGAAGAGGTTTTACGATCGGGGAAAGACAAAAAACGATGCTGCTCCGATTTACCTGTGCCACCCTGAATGTCCATACGAATTAACCCTTTGGAGAACACTATTTAAAGAAAAAAAAAAATAACGTCCTGCGCGAAGAATACAAATTGAACAGATTTTTCTACCTGAGCTATACGAAATAATACAATGCGCTCGTTTGTGGGAATATTTCTCATCGCATCAAGTCTAAGATGCAAATTAAGGATACAATCGCGTAATATATGTGCTCTAGTTCTGGGCAGTTTGCGGCCTGCAAAAGAACACTATTTGAACGAACGAACTCACACAGGCAAAGGGAATAACCGCCACGGTCAGTACTTTTATATATATACCTCTTTGTAGATAATTTCACACGACATGGCATATTATACACTGTATATATAGCTTTTATTAGACAATGCAAATCTTGACCATTTGGGTCTATGTACTCTTATTAAAATTGGAGAGAAAAAAAATATAACGAATATTTTTGATGTTCCAGGTAAGCTGATAAACTAGAACACATAAAACCTTCAAGATGTGTCGAATATTTTATCCCTTAGGAGTTTTTTTTTAACGGATTTTTGATTTTTTTTGCGCCGTGGTTTAAAGGTATGCTTTCTTCTATTGTTTTCAGAAACTGGACATGGGATTGAGAGTTTTGTGCGATAGAATTTAGTTTGACGATGGGAAAAATATGCAAATTGGACCGAAATGGACCGAAAGTTAAAAAAAACGTTTTCTTATATTTCAGACATTTTGTTTACAGTATTTTTGAAAAATCACCCAATATTCTCTCCAACAATAAGTTCCTCTTCGTGAAAAAATTTAGATTTATTGCAACTGGCATTAGAGAAGATATCACTGAGAAGACTTGAGAGAAAAGTCGTTCTAAATCGCCACATCGCTAAATTATTCAAATAGTCGACAATTGTACCATAACATTCAAGGATGAAATGAGCGACATGCACGCGTCGGCAAAAGTATTTTGACAAAAACGACAGTCGCTCTTAAATGTGCATGACTTCTAAAAGCTGTCATTTACACTCATCAGTTTTCACTGAGTGAGTGGCCTGTGATAGTATGTGTAAATGGAAACGCTGGACAAGTCAGACCTTTTTGTGGTTCAAGTGCGATCTTTTGACTGGCATAAGTGTTTTGGCACAATCATATTTTATGGTTTGTTTGGCGAAAAGTATTCTAATCGTTTGAATTCAAAGTTATTATGTTAGATTCATTGTGTACAGGTCCATTTTGATTAAAATATTTTGAAAATGACAGAGTTAAATATGAAAAATCGAGCAGCTTTTGTCGCAAAGTACGATTGGGGTTTTTCTGTTAAAAAAATAAGTAAATAATTTTATTTATTGAGGCAAATCATAAATATACAAATCATTAAGCACAAAATAATACCTAAATTCTGTAAAAAAATTACCTAACAGTGGTACAAAACGAAAAAGTTATACCAAGGAGATAGATTATTCTGAGGGACGTTTTAAATGCAGGTTTAACTCCCGAAAATATCAAGCTTGAAATGAAAAAAAATGCTGAAAACCCAACTAGCGAGAGGACAATTTGGAGGCGTTTAGCTGAATTTGATTTAGGAATCTATTCTGCATAGTACTTTACGCCAAACAGTCTAAAAGCTAACCAATAAGCTTCTGGAGTCGAGCTTTATGGACCAACGAGAATTCATTTGAGTTTCATACATAAAAATATTGTTCGAATGCCGAAAATAGCTTGTCAGAAACGCATCGGCCGTTAAGACCAGTAAGCATGATCGCGGTTCGGTAATGTTCAGGGGCTTTATCTCGTCCAACTGCCTTGTAGATTTGGTGAATCAGCACAAATGCCTTAAACAATAATGTATTCCCTTCTTGCGATTTGCTAATCCAGCTGTCATTTATTCTCCAACAAGATAACACTCTTTCCCAAAATCAAATGATGATGCAACCTATGCGCTTCATTGAACTAGAAACACCAGATTTAATTTCATTGAAAATGTATGAGTTAACATTCAAGGAAAAAAATAACTGTTTCTCTGATTCGTCGCAGAGAGAAGTCCATTTTTGTAATAATAGAGCTCTGGGATGACGCTCCTGCAGAAATGCTTAAAAACTCATCGAATCCGTTCAAAGGCGATTACAGAAACTTGTTGGGGCTAAAGCGAATATATCTGTTTAATAATTTGTTTGATATTATTCCTTATTAAATTTAAAATTATATTAATTTTCAAGGTAAACTTATTTGTTAAAAAAATTATGCCAAATAAAAAAAGTAAATTTTGTTCATTTTAATGAATTTAAATAAATATAAATATATTATATTTAAAAGTAAACGGACCGTGTATTTATTTTATTCAAGTCCTACTAGAATTTAATTCAATTCAATTTATCAAAAAAAGTACAGTACAAGTAAGACATAGTAGCATAAACTAAAAATTAAACTTATATAAAAATAATGAAATATAAGATGAGACTGAGAGAATGAAGAACAGAAAGAAAAGGAGAGGCGGCGGAAGAAAAAGTAGTAAGGATAAAGAAAAGAATATTAAAAAAAAATGGTTTTCATGTTACTGATGTATCTATAAATACTGTAATGAAGCATTTTTGAACCTGTCAAAATATCTACGCCGACCATTGAAGTTGAAAACATTTGAATACATTTCAGAAAACATTTTCAGATCTGATGAGATTATCAAAGTGTTTATCAATTCAAAAACGCGTTGGACACTTTGGATTTGTTTACTAGAATTAGGTCAGCAAGTTGATCAACAAAGCTTCAGAGGTTATTTCGTTCGAAGCACGGTCAAGAACATGTTCGGTAATTTTTTTGTCAAACTCAAAGACGAAGTTGTTAACTGTAAGGCAATATTATTTTTACCACTAAAGTGCTATTTCAAATGCTTTTTAGTTACTTTCTCTCTCCTTAAACATGGTTTGCACTTGGGCCTCAATAAATACGCTGCATTTAGCACTATCTATGGTTTACTGTCTTCAACTCCAAGTTGGCCTTAGTTCCCATTTAATTGTGCATGAAGCACGACAAATCTTCTTATTCGATAAACAAAATAACCTACCGCTATAAAAGAACAAAACGGAATGGATAACATTTTAGGAAGCGTCAAAAAAGCACTGCAAAACAAAAATGGCTGGCGCAAAAACTATCGAGAGTAAATTGCAAAATAAAAGTGATCAACATCCCAGATTTGTGTCTTTTTTTTTTAAAGATATCTACCATCACCCAAATGCGGCGCGCAATAACTTTGAATTCCGTAAGCATCGTAACCACCGAATTACATCATAACTGCCGGATAAGCCAGACGAGAAAAAAAACATTTTTAGCTAATAAATGGTTACTTTGAGAGATCCATAACATAAATTACTGTGCATAGGGCCTCTTGTTTCCAAACCTCTGTCCCACGGCGAGTACAAGGTACAACTTCACGAAACAACAACGCAAGAGGCTCCATTAAATTATTTATTCATTTTAAAAGAATTAACCGCAGCGACAAATTTGTATTCAGATTTGCTCCACTGACAAACGCTGAGAGGAGCGCACAGAAGCACGCAGACGCAAAGGAAACCATCAAAGAATCACTCATTCCATTGTACCAAACCAAAAATATATACCAAATTCAATAATTCCCTCTGTTTTGTTGAACTTTTTTTTTGTGTGTCTCTGGCAACTGAAGATGATCGGTGCCTACTCTCAATTAGTATTCCGATGGCTTGTCGCATCCTGTACCTGTAAGCCAAAGCCAGTAGTTGGGTACACCCACATAACCCGAGATCGACAGTGTCGATCTTCACGCCGCTCATCTTCATCATCATCATCATCATCATCATCATCATCATGTGGAGATAACGTGGTGTTGCATCCAAATATACTCATACACAGGTACGTAGCATTTACCCATATATCGGCCGTCAGTTTGGATCTCGAAAGTGTCCATCGAATTAGACTGTGTGAGCGGATGAACGAAATGCTGCAACTAGAATTCAATGCACATAAATGCCAAGATTAAAGGTTTATTTCCATAATGGGTCATGAATGATAAACAGTGAACGATGCGAACGTGGTACTCATCAGTGATTTGCGGATGATGTTCGGATACGCTGCGCGGATGCTACCAGGCCGCGTCTGTTTTTTAATGGCTATTTTCTATCCACAAGCGTGTGAGATGATAGTAATCGCTTGTTTGTTGGATCTGTTGATTCACTTTGTATGAGTTCATCTCAAGAAATCGAGTTCAGTGCCAGTTGGGGTGTGGGAATACACATGGAAAGGCTATGGAACTTTTATGCAAAGTCAACATCATATGTTTGAAAGCTTTGATCATCAGGGATGCCAAAAAAGATGTGATTCAAACCTTTTTTTGGCATGGCTCGCTGATGGCGAAGACTGCTTTAATGCAAAAAGGTCAGAGTCTATTTCCCCCAAAAACCTGGAAAAACTTGCTAACGATTCTACATAGACTTATCCCGAACCGATGGTGGATTGGAATAAGGCTATTAAGTAACCGGAAAAAGTTGAGGCAGCCTTTTGAAATATTATATAGGTACATCCAAGTGCATGTCACTGAATCTGAAAAATTCCTGGACCCGAATACTCCGCGTCTTATATAGAAATGAGGATGCATAAACAAAAAAAGAAGACAATTGAGTCTAACTTGTTTCAAAGAACTGAAGCTTACGAATGTTTATCAATGAGACCATAAGATCCTTTTATTCATCCTTTTTAATCCCTCGTTTACAAGCCAAGATACTAGCCAGCAGTTGTAACGCTTACACATTGGTTACAGAAGGTGTCCTTTAAAAAAGGACTGTGTAACTGAGTGCTGTTCCAAACAGAAGCTTACAAAATTCGCTATTGTAACACGATTCGGCTTATTTGCTCACATTTTTAGCACGTGTATTCAGGGGGTTTTCGAAAACGAATCATCAGAAGGGTTGAATTTAAAAAAATATATATAATATGTCCTTAAAGGCTACCATACCTACAGGTTTTCTCTTGCGAATGTCCAACAAATATTCGAAAGTTAATCTACCATTGGCAGCACTTTATGTTTAGTGTGCTGGACTATTGATAGAGAAGTGTTATATTCTTAGGATTATTTCCACTATAGGTACGCCACCTCTCGCAAGTGTCTAACAAACTGCACTGAGAATCGGGAAAAGCTAAAATGTGTTTTTTTTTAGAGGAATAGAACTTTGAAGTGTAATAAAACAAAGATGATCTTTTTTTAAATAGATATGAAATTTACTTTATTAAAAATCTTCTGGCATTATAATTTATGATCTGTGGCATATGACCGCCACGGCTGGCTCGGACGTAGTCTAATCCGGAGATACAATTTTCGATTACTTTTTCCAACATTTGTGGCCGTATATCGGCAATAATGCGGCAAATGTTGTCCTCCCAGTAGTCAATTGCTTTGGGCTTATCGGTGTAGACTGGCGATTTCACATATCCCCACAGAAAATAGTCAAGCAGCGTTAAATCGCACGATCTTGGAGGCCAATTCACGGGTCCGCAACGTGAAACTATGCGGTAACCAAACGTTTCCTTCATTAAATCAATTGTGGCACGAGCTGTGTGACATGTTACGCCGTCTGGTTAAAACCACAGCTCCTGCACATCATGGTTGCAGACTTTGGAAGCAGGTTATCTAACGGCTGTACCCAAAAAATCCCTTTTATCTCTCGCCAACATTAAAAAAAATCTTACATTTATCCCACGTAATATTTCTGCGCCTTTTACTTTGTTTATAGTTTAATCTTGATTGTAAAACAGTGTAGATGCTGTTTGTTTTACAGTTTTTAGGTTAGACAAAAACTGTAAAACATTGACCCTTTTAGCTTACTTTAAGTGAGAAAATCCAGAAAGGGATAAATCCCCCGATCTGGTATCACTGCATGGTTGTTCAATTGATGAACGAAAAGTCAGTAATCATGGCTCTGCAGCGGTCACCATTGACTGTAACGTTCTGGCCAGCATCGTTTTTAAAGAAGTACGGACCAATTATTCCACCAACCCATAAAGCACACCAAACAGTCAGTTTTTGTGGATGCAACGGTGCCTCAACATACACTTGAGGATTATCATCACTCCTAATACGGCAGTTTTGTTTATTGACATAATTTTCCATTCAACCAAAAGTGAGCTTTATCGCTAAACAAAATTCGCTTATGAAAATACGATACGTATTTTGAACAGAACCATGATTTTCAAAATAAATTTGCACAATAAATGGTGCCGCCAGTTAAAATAGTGTTGCCAACCTAAAGTTCTAAATAAGTAAGAGTTGACTGACCAATTCCTGTTGTAAAATGATGATTATTTGATGCATTAGTAACAAAAAATACGGTTGGACTCTTAGCTATTTCGAACAACAACTAATTCAATATCAGGTTAGTTTGAACAGTTTAATTTTGACAGTCAATTCTTAGTATTGTTTTTCCCTGTCAGGAAGCGAACCTGTGCTTCGATTCTCCATCGATTATCCAAGCAACTATGCCTTCAACTTGCCTCAAGTGAGTGTGATTGAATACAACGGAAAGTTTGACAGCGCGGTAATTTGATTTTTCAGCTAACGCAATTTATATGATTAATATACAGATAAGCTCTTTAAAATGTCCAACCTTCATAGCTTATGTTTAATTTCATTAAATTCTTGCTGCACGCTGTCTGTAAAGTTCATAATAATTGAAAAAATATTGTTTTCCATTTTCTTGCATAATTGCATACATCCACCAGGACGATGCATCGGAATTTGTTCATCCCCCTTTGATTTCAGTACTCATCAAGCGTTCCATGACCTTTGAATTATTAATAAAAAAAAATTCAACCTAGCATAGGGGATATAGTTTTGCTCGAAACTCAACCCTTTTGTTGGATTTTTTGTCAGTTACGCAGGGGATTCATGATTTATTGGTGTCCTGTTCTCAACCTTTTGTGATTTTTCACTGTGGGCATACAGCAGTACAAAGGTGTGATGTAAATGGACCTTCCATTCACCTCAGGGAATGACCTTCAGTAGCCTAAGCGGAGAGCAGAAGACCATTTTCAAATGCTAATAGGACACAAGGGATGAAATTGAATAAATATTGACCCATAAACGTGAATAAAGGATGCCTTATGCAAGTAAGTGAGTAAGCGAGCTGCTCAAGATGATCTGCGTGTTGAAGATATACCGTGACCTGGTGAGATAAAAAAGTATAATAGTTAATGAGGATGATCTCGGGCGATTTTTCAACAATAGAATCTAAGGGAAAGAGGAAAAGTGATTGCTGGACCATTTTAGGTCTTTGTTTGGAGTCTTAGAAAAAAAAGTAAAATTAAAATGCATACACGCGGAAGTGAACATGATAAATTATAGTATTAGCTGAAGTAGTTATGTAAATTTGTGTCTATGCAGGACATCCGGAATTGTGCTTCATTTAGAAGCAGATGTAATTCTCTCGCAGGAGAAAGAAACGGGCGTACTTTATCAATTGAGAATGTTAGAAATAGTTCATAGGAAACTAAAGCTGGCTCTTGCAATTTTAGATCACAAAATGTCAGTTTTAGTATCTTGATTTGCTATAGCAATTTTTTTTTTCTGCTCAAAATTGTCCAACCGTTTCATTTGTTTTTCCTGTTTTCAACTTTTGGTAAATATGATCTCATAAGCAAGTGTTTTTTCCAGAATAAATGGCGCTACTGTGATTTCGAAGACTTTTCGCAATACATACGTCTGAAAAATTAAACATTTTTAGAAAGTTGTGGAAAATCTACAATAACATTTTAAACTTAACTGGTTTATTGACAAAGGAATACCAATATTGTAATTGTTCGGTTTTTAAAACAACCATTTCGAGACTACATGCAGGCCATTCGGTCATTATTCACTGGCTATTAGTTTCTCAGTTTTGCGATTGGCCTAGGCCCTAGCTTCTTCAGTTGCCGTTTATGAGGCGGTAGCCGACAAACCTAGTCAAGAAATTCGTGTCTCAGCACTACGTTGACAGTTCGCATATGTGGCTGACATGACGTAGGAAAAGTGACATTACCGATGAATCTAGTTTTCCCGTTTATATGCTACATCTAGACCAGACAAATCTAGTCGACTCAAGATAAATAGCTTTCTGTTGCAAATTTGAAAGAAGAACTAAATGTTCTAAATGCTTGTGTCAAACAATTTTTTAATTCTTAGGCCAAACGAGATTAATAAATTCCTTTCCTATATTTTGTCAGTAAAACATGGCTTTTGACGTATTCCCAAAATTGACGCCTATTCACTTAGATTCTGCTTTAGACTTAAGACTCTTACAAGATATTAGCGAACTGATCGTATGGATGCAGTGTAGCCACGTTAAACTGTGTAAAATGTCCGCTCTTGCTATATTTCCAAAATTGTTAAACAATCGCCATCTAGCGAAGCTGAAAAATGTTTGCCAATTTGTTTATTCGACTTGCATTATTTCACATTTCAAATTAAGATTCAGCTATTTAATCACAAATTTAATAGCAAATTCATCATAAACCAGACACAAGAGTTTTCCCCATAATTGTAACAAAAATTAGAAAAAAAAACTGATTTGCTGGAAAAAAAAATGTAAATGAAAAACAAAAGTGAAAACGCAGTCAACGAATCACTTACAGATGCATAGCTTTTGTTGTTGCTTTAGCTTATAACAATGCTCGTGTTGCGGCCATGCATTGCTCACGAAAGACGAACTTGGAGCCATACGGCTCGTGCTGCGCTACGGCAGTGCGGCCATCTTCGATATTATAGTTTTGTTCCTCTCCTTCCTTTGTATCTATTACAATGCGCAGCATTACAAATTTGTAACTGGCTTTGTGTAGTTTTAATTATCCAAGAAACATTTTTTAATTGCATGCAATTAATTAGCGGATTTACCCGCTCGTTGGTGTAGAGAGTGGAAGTTGCCAGCTTTTAGCTGCAGCAGCAGTAGCATTAGCTGTTTCCTACTTCTCGCTAAAGTGAAGCTAACGCGTCTGCTGCATGTCGGTCCGTGTCTGCCGTATGGTATTGATTTGGCAAACTCTCGTGTCTGCGTGTTTTTAATTTTTAGCGCCCCGGTTAAGAGGAGAAATCGAGTGTCAATAAAGCGAATAGAAGAGGTAGTAACCATCAGATTGTTAGATGGTGTTATGCAGTTTGTTGTTGCAGTTTTTTTCTTCTTCTTCTTCTTCTTTTTTCTATTGCAGTTATTTAGCGCAGATGAAAGTGATCTATCTGCACTTGCACTGTTAGTGCCTTGCACCAGTCTACTAAGCGTTTTAATTGCACGTATTACGTATTATAAATCTTGCACATGATGGCGGAGGCAACTTCCTTCTTGTGCATTGCATTATTAAATTAATAAATTTTCAGTTTGAATGCACTATCTTCTTCCATCTTTTGCGGATAATGTGGATTCCAGTTCATTTATATACACGAAGTGGAACTGCCTGCATTTTTTTGTTGGCTTGAAGCGTGTGTCTGTAGTTTCTTTTGATGGTCATCTTGGAGTTGCTAGAAAATGCTAAATAGAGTTACGACATTTTGTTTTTGGGCTAGTTTGCTTATATTGACAAAAATAAGGATTTTGCTGGTTAATTTTAAAAATCGTTGATCTTGTTAAAACTTTAAAATGGATTAGATTTGTAAATCCAAATAAATTAACCAGGTTAAAGTGCTGCAGATACCAATTCCAATGTTGACGAGAGGAACTTTTTACCTAAATATATTTTTTTTAGCGGGAGTTTCTGTTTAGAGTTATAAGTAGGTATCAAGCTCATTAGTTGTTTAGTTTTGGACTACTGATCGAGGGGACTGGGGGCACAAGTCCAACTCTCTAAAAATCTATAACGTATCGCCCTGAAAAAGGTTCTGAACACAGCCCTCAAAGATTTTTGCAACAAGCACATACCTTAATTCAAGCACTCTTAAAGTAAGGTTAGTTAAGGGAAGGCGGCCGTTTTCCGATTTATTTGGAAAAATTCAATTGGAATAAATTTGGTTCATTGTGGTACCCCAATCGGAGTCGGTTTTACCCGCTGCTTTTGGAACCTTTTTAAATTCTGGTGGAATTTTCGGACATTGCTTATACCCTTATGGAAGATTCTCCAAGAAGTATACCTACTCTCCCCGAGTTTTATTCTGTAGAAAGGTGTTTCATCCTTCATATAAAGTATTTGAGTTGACTGCTAGCTTCACGGCATTTTCTCATTGTTCGCAGTGACTTATTAGTAGGTAAGAAAAGAATCTCCTTAAGTTCTATTGATCATCAGTAAAATAGCTGGTGTGAAAACGGAGCTCTCAACAATAGCCTGGATAAAGCAAAGTGCATTTCAAACAAATGGATAAAAATATTGATTCTAGTAATCAACTGCAATCATCAGCCACCAGGTAATTTTAGAAACAAAACCATACTAACCTAAGACCCAATTATCATATCCGTTTCCACTTCAAGTAATTAGTATAACAAATGATTGCTTTTAAAAATCCATTAACCACCCTCTCCAGCTTCATTTTCACATCAATCTCCAATAATACGAAATAGTGGTGTATCCGTATCCGCGCGTATCCCTCAAATTTAATTACTTAATTTCACGCAATTCATCCACAAAGACCAACGCCCTTGACTTTTACAACAACGCATCATCCCTCAACTAAGCCCACAAAATAAACATTCAATTTGAGGATTTAATTTGGCATTCATCTCATAACAACATCAAATTACATTCAATTTGAAGCTGAAAAATGCGTAAAAAGGCGCTCGCTTCCCGCAGAGTCAGCAAACAACACTACCACCAGTTAAGTGCACAAAATATATTTCGGGGGATGAAAGTACAGCCGTTTGTGTGGTGTATGTGTACAGCACACACCCTAACCATCCACTCTAATATGCCATTTAAATTCTAATTTCAATCATGCTACATGAACTTTACCATACGTTTTTGGTTAAGAGGGTGCAATTCGTGAGGTCATGCGATGACACCAACACCGACGTTATAACGACGACGATGATGATGATGATGGTTTTCCAGATTGCGGATAAAGGGAAATGTCAAAATTGAAACGAATGACAAATTGGAAAGGAAAACAAACGGTTCGGAGGTTGATTAAGTCAAATCTTTACAATTTGCGATTTTGTTTAATGAATAAGTTGCAGAGGTTTTCTGTATCTGTATATGCCTTGCAGAATAGACTGAAAAACATGTTTTCATGTAGAAATACTTATTGTAAAAGTTGAGCTCACTTAATTCAGCTTTAGCGGGTAGTTTTGCGGGAGATAGACGGTATTATAGGTGATAAGCTCGCTTCCAAGCCATTAACACCTATGCACGTACCTTATTCAAAAATGGAACTCACAAACCAAAGTCAATCTTTCAAACGTCCATTTATGCATAATATTCCAATGACATCCACAAAATTCGTAGAGCTCAAGCAGTCCCTATTGCCTTTGTCAGTATAAAATCAAAGACGACTAAAATTGTCAACAAATTGTAATCAAAAAGGAACATCCATATTCCATCATCGATCAAAGAAAAACAAAATCCTTGTAAACCCATATTATTTTAGAATTTGGGTTTCAAAATCGTACAATTTCATATACAAGTCGGACCAGTCGACAACTCTAGATTCAAACTAGCTAATCGAAAATTTCTTTCATCTTGCAGGAATTTGAAACATACTTTTAGATTCGAGTAGAATGTGCGCTTACTTTCGTAAGCCAATCTATTACTTTTGTAAAATAAAAAAAGACTTGGGTTCCTAATATTGTATACTGCTTTACTACAATTTTCAATAGATGAATATTTCCGAATCTAAAAGCAGAATTCCCTTTTGCATTCACACTTTTTTTGCTTAAGGTAAGATTAGACGGTATGCCAAGTGGTCATAAAATGCCAATTTCTGACGGTTCTTCTGTCAAAATATGGTCATACAGTGTAATGGGCATATCCCATATGCCCTAATGACCTAAATGCCACATATGACCAGACTGATTTTGACAGATAAAAATGCCAAAATAGCATATAGTGTAATGGGACAATAAGCACGAATGCCAGCATAAAGCATATATGCCCATATGCACTTTATTGAAATTTCGTTGTGGCATTTCTGGCATTTTTGATGGAACAAGATTTTTTTTGTTGTCATCTGTGTTTGAGAGTTCGTGCTATTGGGATAGGATTTATTTTGATTTTCGTTTTTTTTTTTTTGTTGATTATTGAATCAATGATCTTCCATTTTTGTAAATTATTTAATTGTCTTTTCTTTGTAATTTGTTTAAGTTTATTTTGTTTTCTTGTTCTTTTCTAGTAATTGTGGCTATTTATACTTTTTTCTTGTTGTGAAATTTTGTTTGTGAAGAAATTGTTTGCTATCTAGGTATTTGGTTTGTGATATAACTAGTTATAATGTATTTTTGTTAATATTCGTTATGTATTTTCATGAGTTTGAATAAATTTTACTTGGTGTATTTATTTTGTTTGTTATTTTACCCTTTTTAAGTTTTTTTTGTGTGTTTCCTTTTCGTTTTGTGATACACACATCTATATGTTTTTGGGGAGCTCAATCGAAGCGGCTAGCGACGCCAGGATTATGGAGGAAGCAATAGCTGACAGGGCGAGGAAGAGACCGACAAAGCGATTAAAGGCGAATGGTCAGACCATCTCATCCGCAAATTGATTTCGGCTGTCGAGATCCGACCCGGACTTTACGATGTCACAAGTCGTACACATCGGATCCTTTTTTTGCTTTGTTTTTCTTTACAGCATTACCCTACTACAGCATTTGGTTATAAACAACAAATGCCTTAAATGACCATCAAGTCAAATATGACCATATTGGTAATTTTGGTCATATAGTCTGATATACAGTTTTGATAATCCTGGCATTTTGGTCATTTGACAGCTAATCTGGTCATTTGCCTGTTGGCATTCATATGCTTAATTGGCATACAGTCTAATCTTAGCTTTAGTTATTTACTCCAAAACTGTCAAAACAGCGAGCCACTTGGAGCTTAACTGTTCTAGTTCTAGTACTCTACTATTGTTTCAACATTCACCTTGATTTCTTTTACAAAAGAACATATTTATATGATTTTTCAATCAGAGAGCACTTTCAAAAATTTATTTATTTTTAGTCTACTAGATTCGTCTGGACTAGAGTTGTAGGTACCCTGACCGCAAAAACTAAATTTGTCGGTAATGCAACTTTTCCTGCGTTAGCCACATACAAAAATTTGCCAACTAAGTTCTAAGTATGTATAGCCACGTTTGAAATGGAATATCAGAGTTAAATATTAAAATTTTGTTGAGAACGTCCGGTTTTCTAGTTTAGTAAGTCTGACAGCTGACTGACAAGATGTGTATGATATTTTATTGGCCTAGATTGGTCACGTGATTAGCTTTTGCAGTTGACGTTTGTGTCAAGAATATCCTGCATGTATTACCAGTTGACATTTTGAAGTGTCAAAATTCATAAATAAACCGCGAGTTTACAACAACAACTCAACTTAGATACGTAGTTAATACGTTCGTAAATCTAGTCCAGACAAATCTAGTTCACGTTTTACCTACATGAACTAGGTATCCGAACGTCCCCAATATTTTTTTAATTTTCCCCATATTTCGTTTTAGATTTCTTTCTGAAATCCCTCACACTAAGTGAATTCCCAACGAACTGGTAGCACTGCTTTGCCGACAAATAATGGCCGCGTTCCATGACTAGCAGCATTTCAAATTTCTTATAAAAAAATTTACATTTCACCATTGGCGCTAGATAAATATGCCCTTTTAGTGAAATATTCCTATCTGGGAAATTTCACAATCTAGAGCAAAACTATCCCTCTCAGGGAAATTTTACCATAAGATATTTATGGTATTTAAAAAATAGGAGTTGGCGCAGTGGCTTAGTGGTAATTTGTTGGGCTACTAAGCGAGGGGCTCAGGTTCGAATCCCGAGAGGGCCAAATTACATCTAAAGGTTTTTTTCCGCTGCGCCACCTCTCGCGAACGTCTGACAAACATCCGAGAGTAAAACTGTCATGAATGAGCTTCTCAATTAGCCGTTTGGACTCGGCGTAAAATTGTAGATCCCTTCCATTCGTCCCAAAATTTGAAAACCCACACAAAGCGAATGGTTGCGAGAAGCTAGGCCTTGGGTCCCATAGACCTGTCGCGCCAAAATATTATTATTATTATTATTAAAAAATAGGAGTAAGAATGTGAAAGGAGGAGTACGCAGGTGTTAAAAGTAGTACAATACTCCTATGGGAGTACTTTCGGCAACACTGAAAATCGTTCAAACGTTTGCAAAATTTGCCGCGCTGGCGCTATGGCTACAGCGCAAGCGGTCCTTCATCTGGGACCGTCAAGCGGGCGAATAACTTACAAATAGTTCTGTCATTTTATATTCATTTTGACATTTAGGTACAGTGAAACTTTATTTAGCACTGTTAAATTAAATATTAAATAACAAAGCTTCGACTCAAGTTTTCCTTTACATTATGGCGAAAAATGGTTTGGTATTTTAATGTTTTACATATTAAAATTGCAAGTTAACTCAACAATGAAATGAGCGACATGGTAGAACATATTTTTTATATCTGTTTGTAATATTGATGAAATTTGAAGATCTAAATTATTTTAAAACTAGGCTAAGTTATGTTAGTTATTGTATATTAAGCTGCTATAATCGAACACCAAGCGAATATGTTATTAATGCGTGTTCAGTTCCGTAATGAAATGACATTTGAAATGTCAAATCGAATTGGGCGTCCCAATTGAAGAACCGTTAAGGAAGAGATCATTTACACAATTTTTTTAATTTCAAAGCTTTTGCTTTGAGAACATAACTTTAATGTTACAGATGTGTTCGATCGAACTGTCAATATTTTCAACACTATCAGTGTCCACTGTCCACTCACAACAAATCGATTGCGAAAAACCGAAAGGCCAGTAACAGCAAAAACATCGTTGCCAACTTAACAAAATAGGTACTCCCCCAGCTTTCTCGTCTTTCTCTCTTTTTTAAACATTCTACCACTCTGTCTACACTTCTAAATAACCTTCGGGGCATAGGTAACGCTAACGATTGCGTTAACAATATTCACATCCCATAAAATTGTGGGAAATTTGCATTTCTCTATAGGTAGGTATCGCCTGTTGTTTGTTGGCTAAAAATCATATATAGAAGAAGAAGAGAAGGAAAACGCCAAAAGTGACACATTTTTAAATTTATTATCTTTCTTTCTTGGTACGCTATAGATTATTCAAAAATAATAATAAAATCAACATCCTCAAGCATTGACAAATTGAACCCGATTCTTGAATCGCTTTCTATGCCCGAAACTTCTATCCTCACTTCCAGATGCACTTCTGCCTAAAATATCCCAAAACGGTTTCTGTGTGGTGGGAGTTGGCTCCTTGGTGATGATAATACAGTTCACATCAGCAGCAGTGCCTGTGTGTGTTGTGGTCATAGTTTTAGTTACGGTCTTCTCTCCCGAGCCCTTGTTCACGTTTTCTCCGATATTTTTCCTTCTGTTTTGGTTGCTGTCATGCCTGTTGCCAGATTGATGCTTGTTATAGGTATTACCGTTGCCACTAATGTGATGCTTTCGCCTATCACTGTCTGTGCTAATTGGGTCGGCATATACATATTCATATTCATATCTGTTCCTACTTGGCCTGCGCCTACGGGTTTTGTTTTTATTTTGATTGCGTTTTTTTGATGGTTTTCGCTTTTTAGTTGGTTTTCGTTTTTTATTTGTTTTTCGGACTTTATTCGGCCTTTGATTCTTCCTGCGATTGGGCCTACGTTTTGCGGGCGCATTAGAAATCCTTTTTCGTTTCTTACTTGGTTTGCTTGTGTTCAAGCTGGAGTCGGCGGCAGCAGCATTTGATGGTTTTCGCTTGGGCTTTCTAGTTGTAGGAACGCGTCGTCTTTTCACTGGTGTCTCCTCCACGTCCTCACCCGAATTGTTGTCCAAATCAGAGCTGGGCTTGTATCTGTTTTCTTTGTTGCCGGATTCCTCCGCGACCTCCTCGCTGTTCTCGTCGTTGGCTGTGTCATTGTCTTCCAAGTCTTCGAAGTCATCATCCTCATCAGGGGCATCGGGATTATTTTCGTCATCGCTCTCGTAATACATATCACTTGAGTCCGTGTCCACTGGACGCAGTTCAAACAAAATAGGAGTGTTTGCCGCCTGATTGCGGATGACTAGTACTCCTGCGTTTCCAAGTAAATCCGAATCTTGCAGCAGAATCCCTGAAGCTGAATCTGCACCTCCATTACCGGTGCTGGCTCCAAGTTCCTCCTCGTCCTCAGCCGGTGCAGCTCCATAGGAATCCCTCACACCATTTGACTGTGATGTGGACCTTTTGCGCCTGGACTCGAAACAAGTAGGACTGCCACCCAGGTCACGACTTTGCACGTGGAATCGTTTAACTTCGTAGTCATCGTCATCATTTTCACCTGCGTAAAACAAAAATTATGAGAAAACGCCTCCGGAAATAATTTCAATGTCAAGTCCTACCGTTGACCAACGATAAAGCCGCTCCAAGGACAAGCAGGCCCACTATCCAAATCTTCATCTTCGTCGAGAGAAGAAGATCTCACTCTTGAAAAGAACCAGAACAGAACTAAGACGATTTTGCGAACAATTCCATCTTTTATAAGCTCGCTTTCAGGTCACGATACGACCCGAAGCTATGCGTCTTAATCAGATTCGTTCTTGGGAATCGTGTGGAGTGTAGTTATCTGGGTCAGAGAGTATTTAGATAGTGCCTAACAAGCTGACATATTGATTTCATAAATAATTAAAATTTCCGATGACAAAAAGGTTACAGAGGTTCATATGCTAATTTGTGGCGAACAATAGGTTACATCGAAGGCAGGTTCATTCAACCAGCCGTTGACAGTTTTTGGATGTAGCCATTTAATGCTGGTCAATATCTATATATAGTGTGATATAGCCATACCTTCTTAGATTTTTAATTAGGTTCGTTTAATTCATAGTGTGTTCGGTTTTCGTTTGTATATACGTAACCACCGATGTTAGAAGTAGAAGCATTTATCTATCGGATATCAAATTGAGAAAACATGACTCGGCAACTGCCGAAGGGCGCAATATGCCAGAGGCAAATTTGTGTGCCATACTCATTAATGCCATACCTGCCCTAGGGCTTGCTTCTTTGGGCCTAATTCGTCTTAAATGAAGAGATAGATGGATGGCATGGAGTGGGGATAGAGTTTACTCCGAAAACGTTTAGTAACGACATTTTTTCTGCTGTATGCTGGAGACAACTCAACTCAGCAAACGGATTTGTATGTAATATACGACAGCGCGTTCAAAGAATACGGTTTGAAATGTCATAGATCATGGACTTGACATAAATATAGCCGCAAAGAAATTATACTCCAGAAGGTTTAGTCCCTTGACCCCTTTCAAGACGTTGTAAATTTTTGCTCGTCTCTAACGCTCTAGCTAACGTCTGACATCCTGTCATGAAAAAATCTTTTCGGGCCCTGCATTGCATTGAATGTCATTTGCATTTATCTCAAAATAAAAATTCAAGAACACAAACGACGGCTGCGAGGACTAATTTCATTCTTTGAATGGCATTTCCTAAATGGCTGAATGGGGTTGCTGACTTTCTCAAGAAATTTCTTTATAAAGAGTGCAAAAATAACTTGCTGAAAATGGTTTGCGATTATTAGATGTGTTCTGACGGTTATATGGCTTTAGTTCTTGAGTCAAAATGATCTGTAATAGCGAAGTAGGACTCGTCCCAAAATGCAACTTATTTAAACGTTAATAGGCAGGTTTTTTTCATATTTGTGTATCATCTTTCAAAATAACCCGTCTTCCACTAAAAAGAAAATAGAGCAAAATAATATTTCTTTGGTCTGAACGCACTCATATTATTCATAAATCTGTAACCAAGCACAATCAATTTTGAAAATTGCTCAATCTTCCTATGTTCGCAAACAGTAAGTCATAGCTATATGAAAAACGAAACCATGAACCGCTATGATCTGTCAATTGATTTATTAAATCATATACAAATTCAATCTACGAGATGTATTCCTATCATGTAGATTGGCAATCTGTTATCCATAGGAGAAGGCGCATTTTATTAATATTATAAATTGATAAAAATTGAGAGTAGTTTGATGCATGTTTCTTTTTAATATGAGTGTTGTTATTAATAAATCACAAATTAGATAATATTTAAATGAAGGACACCTTGAAGAACGTTATTCAAATTGTCTGTTTGTTTCTATAAATCTAGTACCTACCTACGCACTTTCACCGAACCTCTCCATTGTTTCTCTCCAACTTGACACAATTTTCGCTAATTTTTGACAGTGCAACGTTTAGTGAAAAAAAACGCCAAGCACAGCTAGTAAAAATTGGAACATTTAAAAACTTAGTCGTCTTAAGTCGACTAGATTGGTCTGCACTAGATGTAACCTGAACGCAAAAACTACATTGATCGGGAACGTCACTTTTCCTACATCAGCTACATATGCGAACTGTCAAGTTAGTACTCAGTCACGAATTTCTTGACTAGATTCGTTGGCTACCCCTCCATACACGTCAACTGACGCAGCTGCCCATGTGACCGATCTGGGCCAATCAAAACTGAAATACATCAAGTCAGTCAACTGTCAGACTTACTAAACTAGATATTTCCATTGATCGCATTAACGACGTCAGTCACACTATCGAAATGTCAACTAAGCACTTAGAGTCCAGATTTTTCGGCCCGTTGACTGATACACATCAAGTCAGTTAACTGACTTACTACATAAATATAGGAGAAATAGGAGATTTTACTTGCTGAATGCAACCATCATGGAAGTAGCACTAATTTTAAAAATACGCAACGCTGAAGATTATTTCCTATTTTTATATTTGTTATATTTGTTGTATATAGCGAATTTTGTTGTTATAGCAAAGGCTATAGCGTCGCTACAGTTCTGCAGCCTGATGCCTCTTATCGGCTATGAGATCGCGGCCTATCATCTCTTCATTTTGTGAAGGACTTTATCTGCACACCTTTATGATATGCATTACATTCTTTATTAAGGACGTATTTTTAGGAGTTTACTGTCCTTGAACTTGTGTCAATGTTTGTTGAAATAGTTCGCAATTTTGATCTGTGGATCTTATTCCTGAAACTATTACATTTTCTTTGCTACTTCTAAGCTAGTGATCTACCGGGTCTTCTCCCCATCATTTGTGGCTCTTACCATCAAACCAAGAGCACTTACCTTCCAAAGATGTACCTACTTATGTGCACCAATTACCTCCACGAAACGTCAAATACGTTTATCCTGACGACGACGGCCCAAATGTACAATTTGATAATCTTCACAACCGCTGATTATAACATCTGTATAAGCTCATGATGTCGTTAAAAAATAAAAAAGTACGTGTACAACACAAGGGTGAAGGTGAACCCTCTCCAGTTGGATGCACCAGAAGAAGAAGACAGTGCAACAGACGCGCATCATCTTCTCTTGATTGTTGGCGCGCAAACGCAAACCGAATATACTTCGCTTGAAGGAACACGTGCCCACATGACATTTGTTACAATTCCTTTCACCTCCCCTATGAAGAGCGGGTTTTTTTTCTGTGTCGTCTTTATCTGTCAGGCAGGGTTTCCCTTTTGGCTTTCTTGTTGTCATCAGAGCAAGTGGCAGAGGCAGTCGCAGTCTGTGTTGTTTGACCGTTGAGATGCGCGCTCATTGTTTCACAATTGACTCTTGGTTCAATATCGCATGCCGGTGCCGGTGCCCCCCTGGTGTATCTCATGAATTCGGTTGAGCGATTCAGTTGATTCCAGGCTGTGCCGGTGCATCTCGTCGTAATGGAGTTTTGTTTCTTTTTTTTTTTTTTAATTCGTTTCCTCGAGATGATGTGGGCTAAGAAAAATGGTATAAAACACGTTTCTTACCTTAACTATCTTCAGTGGAGTGGATTGATGTTAATGATGACTTCCGAATAGGGTATGTGTTCTTAACGGTTCAGTAAATTTGTCATCTGGCACTGTGGGTCTGCGTCTGGTGGACTCGCATTATATGCACAAAGAAATGATGGTAGATACGTGCAAAGAAACTCAGCGAAGGAGTAGGTATCTGCCTGATGGTATTTTAATTTCCTTGAAGGGTTTGTGCTAAATGTGTGGTATATCGTATATGGTCGTATATGGTTGTCCAGCAACACTTACAATTAGGGCAGGTATTCATCCATTGAAATTAGAAGGACGACCATTTTTGGCGGGAAAATGTGGTTGGCCATTGTGTTTGGTCCTCCTTGAAGGTATATAGAAATGTCGTTGGGGGACTTTGGAAAAACGAAGAGAGACATCCAATGTTATATTGCTGTTTGATTAGTAACGTCAAATCCACATGTTCTCCATTCCATAAACATCAATACCAGACCGAGGACAACAAGGAACTCAATTGTTTTATAGCAAAGGACATCTCGATGTAACTTTGGGAGTAATGGCCCCATCAATAAACTAATGATTAAATAAATTAAGTAACCTAAAATTGAATTAAAAAAAAAATTTTGAAAGAAATGTAAACAGTAGGTCTGTTCCTTTACTTTTAAATCTTACGAATTTTTAAACATTTTTACCAATTCTGGCGCATTTTACTCAATTGTCGTTCCTCAACTCGAAAAATTCGTAAAAGAGAGAGAGCAAGATATTTCCCCTCTTACGAGTTGTTACTCAACAAATTTCTTTGCGTAAGAATTGAAACAACTGTCAGTCGCCTGAAAATTGACAGCTGATTTGAACTATCCGTAATTTTTCATAGGTTACTACAAAAGCGTTCCTCAACTTTTGCGTAAGTTTCCCTGGCTGAGCTCCTGTAGAAGGGCTGTAGGCTCGAGATGGGGCCTCCAACCAAGCATAATGCACTGGCTTTACACCGCGGTCATTAGACCGATTATCCTATACGGCATAGTGGCATGGTGGCCGGCCTTGGAGAAGAGCTCCAATCTGAAGGTCCTCGAGAAGACTCAACGCTTGGCTTGTATTAGCATCACTGGCGCACTGAGGACTTCTCCCACCGCAGCTCTCCAAACAATGCTCAATCTTCTTCCTCTAGACATCGTCAGTAAGGAATACGCCGCAAACGCGGCAATCAGACTAAGGGAAGGGGGGCACTGGAGTGAACAATCAACTGGTCATGCCAGCATCAGCCGGTCGATTAACCCCCTACCTATCACTACTGATTACTTGCCTACGAAGACAGACTTCGAAAAAAGCTTCTCAATTGAAATATCGGACAGATCCCAATGGGACACTCTGAATGTCCTACACGAAGGAGCACTGTCAATATTCACTGACGGTTCCAAAGCATTAGAGGGAGTCGGAGCCGGGGTCTTCTCAGAAGAACTAAGCCTGGGCCTCTCCTTCTCCCTACCAAAGCACTGTAGTGTCTTTCAAGCCGAAATCACAGCCATTCGTCAAGCCACAGCGTGGCTGTCGATTAATACAGTATCAAGTAGGGATATAGTTATATACATAGACAGCCAGGCTGCCATTAGATCCCTAGTATCCAGCGTATTAAAATCTAAGGCGGTGGAAGATTGCCGCGTATCTCTTAACGAGATAGCCAAACAGAACAACCTCACCCTTTGCTGGGTTCCGGGACACAGTGATATCCCGGGGAACTGTGCAGCTGACGAACTGGCGAGAAAAGGCTCTATCGGCGTTGATAGTATCAGTCTGCACAACGTACATGCTCCGCTGTCCTACGCTAAACAACTCATTCACGCGGACGCAACAGGTAAAGCAAGTCATAGATGGAAACATGCTAGGCTTACTTGGCCAACCCTGGACATTAAAAGAACCAAGGCGCTTCTGCGACTCAACAGATCTAGTATCTCGCTAGTCGGTAATGTCATTACCGGGCATTGTATTCTGGGCAGACACGCTTGTATACTCGGACTGCCATATAATGACTTTTGCAGAAGTTGCATGGACGAGGAGGAAGACGAGTCTGTCACCCAGCTCCTCTGCAGCTGCCCCGCCCTAGCCAGTTTAAGGAGGGCTTACTTAGGTAACTACTTCCTCAATGATCTAAGTGATCTAAGCTCCATCAGCGCTACTGGTCACCTGCACATCAGCATCTAGTTTAGTAAGTATGACAGCTGACTGACTTGCTGTATCTCAGTTTTGATTGACCTAGATCGGCCACATGGGCAGCTGTGTCAGTTGACGTTTATGGAGGGGTAGCCGACGTATTTAGTCAAGAAATTGGTGACTTAGTACGAAGTTGACAGTTCGCTTATGTGGCTGACGGAGGAAAAGTGACGTTTCCGACCAATCTAGTTTTAGCGTTCAGGTTACATCTATTCTAAGTTTTTGAATGTGCCCAATGAATAATTGCCGCCGCCTGAAATCTTTCAAATCCAACAAAAATTCCGTGAATTTGGCCGTAGCCAATCGAATTTAGGTCTAAATGAAAAAAAGTGAACTATCTTCCCCAACAATCCACCTTACTGTCTTATTACTAAGAAAAGATATATTTCAAATTGATTTACCCAATAACTTTAGCCTTAGTCACAAAAAAAAAGATTGATTACTTTTAGTTCACACACAGAGGAGATAGATATATCCTATTCTCGAAAAGTATCGATAACAGCATTGCCGTTTATGTTGGCCATTGCACAATGAGCGATCTTTGTTCAAGCCCCGGCAGTTTACTCTTCAATCATAGACGCGGCGCACACGTTATCTTCACCATTACGCGATCGCGTTTGCTTAGCCTTATGTGTATTTATAAAATGATATCATTTAAGCTAACCTGCTGCTATTTGCGATGTTTGTATCTCTGTGGAGATAAGATTTCGAGAAGAGTGGATTTCTTCAAACGCTTATAGGTTTTATGGGTGCTATTTGCACGGGTTGGCATTCGGACAAGATTTCCAATATATAGCTACGCCTTATTTGTAAATATACGACCGCACTATCAAGTGTCACCGCCCGAGATAGCGCAGGCTTAAAAAATAACTTTTCATGAATCATCATCTTTCGGGTGGTTTTTCAATGAATTTACAGCTTTTAGTGGGAAATTCTATTTCATCATCGTAAATGAAAAATAATAAGTATCACAGAGAAAACCGTTTGTAATGTAAACATCCTTGACTACAACATCCATATCCATCGATCAAGCAAACGCAGGACGCGCGTCCTTGTATACCTTTCGTGTGGGTGGGGGTAATTGTATACCTACCTTATGCGAGCTGCGCAGCGACCGCACCTTTATATATAAATGCGATGCTTGTTTGATTATCATCTCGCTTTAGCAGAAATGACACACACGCGGATACAATACGCTCTCGCCCCTAATAGAGGGTGAAATTTCATTTCAGCACGCACCCAGTTTTGATGAGAGCGTTTTTGTTGTGTTTTGTTTTGCTTTTTTTCTTGGGGGCGCAGTTCGGAAATCCTTTCCGAAGGACTCAACTGCTATATAGGAAAGAAGTGACTATCTCATCTGGAAATACCACCGAGACCGAGAGTCCTTAGGATATGGTAAACACATGAATACAGGGGATGTGTAATTCAAGCCCTTTTCATTGTAAGAACACCTTGCCAGGGTGTGGCAGAATCTTCAGTGCGGCTGTTTGTTTGTCTGGCGCATCTCATAAAACATCATGGTCCTGTAATTGATGGTGGGTGTATAACTGTATAGGTGTATCTACGTATGGGTTGATTCGTTCGTGAGCACAAAAGTGGGTGTATAATAAGGCAAACTGCGTTGCTAAAGTGTTAATGGCCCGAACGGGGATGGCGGTGTCGGCGGCGGCGGTACGAAATGATTGAGACGATTGTGTGTCTGTTTTGGAAAAAGTTGTATTTCCATGGTGATTATCGTGCCTTTGGTCTTTACGTGTCGATGGTCATGATGGTGTTTGATTATTTGCCTTCTGATGGGTTTTTCCCGTTAATGAGAGAAATGCACACTAGATTTGGTAGAAGTAGGTACTTAATCTTTTTTTTCGAAAAGGGTGCTTGAATGGAGGGTTATATAAGCAACATATCTGCCTATTCGAGTGATAACTTGTTCTTTATGATGAGCTGGACATACCTACGGCGGTTTTGCATTTAAAATCTAGACAACAGAAGCAGCTCTTGTTTGGATCTGGACGACTTCTAGCAAAGAATCGCTTAATCTGCTGCTCGACACCCATTTCCAGGCAGCTTAAAGAATATTTCCCACAAAGATCCAAACAGATCAATTTTGCAATTAACCAACCTACAAGGTCTGATCACTAGAGACAAAGTGCTTTGGGCGCTACATAGCTTCAAACCATACAAATCCCCGGGACCAGATGGCGTAATACCAGCCGAGCTACAAAACGCTTCGGATATTATCTTGCCAGTGCTAATGTGAATTCAAAAAATCTCAGACCTTCCAGTCTTTCATCATTTCTTCTAAAAACTTTAAAACGATTGATTGGAATCCATTTACGCAAAAGTATTGACAAAAAACTTCTGTCAACGTCGCAACTTGCCTATTCTAAGGGAAAATCAGTAGAAACGGCTCTACACACGCTAACGCGGTCCATAGAAGATTTCCTCCGTCATAAGATGCATACAATGGTTACATTCCTAAATATATAGAAGGCGCCTTCAACAATGTCGACTCATCTGGCTTATTCGTTTGTGTTTCAGGGACCAACTAAGGACACTCTATAGACCAAACGAACTGCAAAGGCGTCTCTTGGTTTCTTCAGCGTCTTCCAATAGGGACTTCTGAACTTTGACAGTTTGTTGAAGCTACATCTGTCAAATCGGCTGTCATTTATTATGCGAAACAAGACATGTAAATTATAAACATCTGTGATCGCTGGTGCACTGGCAGCTCTGAACGTGGATATCTCACTTGGCGAGCTCAATAGCCGAATTATCAACTCAAGCCTGAGTGAGATATATACTTGAAGATCTGTCAGTAGAGGAACCCCACAAGATGGCGTCTTATCTCCCCTTCTCTGGAGTTTGGTGGTGAATGAACTGCTGATATGCCAGGAAGCGGGAGGTTACAATGTGATTGCCTATGCGGACGACGTTGCTATTGCTGTGTCAGAAAAGTATCTTAAAAGAACACGCTCTAAGCAAGCTTATAAAATGGGCGAACAGGTGTGGGTTGGGTGTAAGCCCTCACAAAACTGAACTTGTCCTCTTTTCTAGGAAATAAAAGATTCCACACATTGACCCTCCGTCTATAAATAACATTAGTTTGACCTTCTCTAACGAAGCTTAGTACTTGGGTCTTATTTTTTGATAGGTAGTTAAGTTGGTAGTTAAGCCTAACATCCAAAAAAGAGTTAAAAAAAGCCACTGTGGCACTTTTCTTTTGCAAAAAAGCCATTGGGAACAAATGGGGCTTATAACCTCGTATCACTCACTGGCTATACGTCTCTGTCAAAAGACCGATACTCACATACGGTGTGGTTGTCTGGTGGACTGCTTTGGACAAAGCGATGAATCGCGATAAACTGAGCAAATTCCAAAGAACAGCTTGCCTGTGCATCGGTGGGGCTCTTCGTACCACCCCCTCTACTGCACTTGACATCCTGTTTCATCTGACACCCATTGATATCTTCAGCAGGCAAACAGCAGCTTCTGCAGCCGTACGCCTTAAAGCTACAGGAAACGTTGACTATACTACACCAGTACTACAATTCGATAGAAACTTCCAGGTCTCCATTTCCACTAGATCTTTTTGGGAGGATGAAGTAATCCATTTTTCCACAGATGGTTCGGAAACTGTGGAGGGTGTTGGTGTTGGTGTCTTCTCCGACAGACTTACTCTTAGTCTCTCATTCCGTGTTCCTGATCAATCTAGCGTTTGCAGGTAGAGATTATGGCGATAAAATAAGTCTTATCTTGGCTGAAAGAAAACGTGATATCTGCTAAAGATATCCGTATCTTCTCGGAGAGTCAAGCTACTTTCAAGTGCCTAAAATCAGTCTCTACAAATTCTCTAAGGGCCCAAAACTGTCGCTCGTCTCTCAGAGAGATGGCGAGCAGTTCAATATTCACCTCTGTTGGGTGCCGGTGCCGGGGCATAGGGACATCCCAGGTAACTGTATAAGGCGGAACTCGCCATACACTGAACTACACTAACTATGCTTCCAGTTAAGGATTCCTTAGGTATTCCAATTGCTACTTGTAAACTAAAGCTGGATGCCATCAATAGAACATATCTTAGGTGGACAACCAGCTCGAAATGTCTAGTAACAAAATAAATCTGGCCAAAGCTGGATCTAAAAGGTTATAGATATTTGATCTCCCTTGATAGGAAGCACATCAGTGCTTCAATAGGTGTCATCACAGGACACTGTCTCATAGAAGCTCCAATTGGTTTAACGAGGAGGAAGAACTCGATCTTAGATTCATGTGGTATCACAAGGGACTTCTAATTGTCTAAGTGTGTCGGCTAGCCGACAGCCACTTCAACCTAACCTATACCTACTAGCTCTTCAGCAAAGCCTACGAACCGAATGACCCGAATGTGACGTAGGTAAGCATCGTAAAAGTTAAGGAACTTTATCTGCCCGTTGAAAGGGCAAATAAGATGTTAATAATACACAATGCCCGCACTATGCTGGGCACTTTAAATTTTTTTTTGTGCTACGCGATAGGTCTGTTCGCCGATCGCAGTTGACCCTTGGCGAGGTACCTATTCCCCACCCAAATTGAAAACACTTTCAACTTGAATCTCAATCTGAAGCTCCTCTTAATTGACTGAAAATGCATTCCGCCGATTGCTAAAAACTCGTATGCTCCGACATTGGGTGATCACTTGCGTATGCACTGCACGTACGACATATGCATCTAGTACAATTTAGTTAGATACGCTTTCCAAATGCACAAGAGCACAAGAGCTACTCTGTAGAAACTCCACTCGAATGGCCAATAGCCATTTATATGTCTCAGCTCACAGTCTCAAGTGCGCACGCAATTCCTGGATTTCAAAACAAGATTTATGTAGATTTTGGAGCTTTAAAGCCGCACGCGTACCCAAGTGAATGTCGATGTAAATTTTGCGTAATTTAGGTTCATTTGTGGGGAAATTGTGCGTTTGATCTATAATGCGGACGCATCAGAAGCATCATTACCCACGTCCAGTCTATCGCAAGAAGAATTAGTATTCAGAGTGACGAACAACAGCAGCAGCAGCAGTGGCAGCGAAATGTTGAATCGTCTGGCCAGAGTTATAAAACAATTAGGATAGGTTATTTTTATTTGTAGCTCGAATCTTGTGTCGAACAAGTGCGCTTTTTTTAAACATATTATGTGACCTAGTAGATACGTCCTAGATACATATCTGCATATGAGATGACCAAATTAAGCTACCAAATTGAGAATGCAACAAAATTATACTATAATCCAACAACAACAAGTAGCAACCGCCAGAGGCAACAAAGGAATCGAACAGAGATCATCTGCCAGCTTGCGGTATTAGTGACGATCTCAGGCTACAACAACACCAACAAAACGAAGCATCATCTTCACTGCTGGTTTTCTGGAACTTCTGCACTCACTTGCTTCAAGGGGTTGTTAAACGCGTTGTGGTATACTTCGTTAAAAAGGAAAAAAAACCAAAACAAGGAGCGTCGCGTCTCGCGTCGCATAACCATGCCGGTCAGTGAAAAATTGTGAGGGTAGGTAAAGGTAACGAATTAATGATCACCAGACGTTGAGCCGAGCCCCAAAACGGACAACCGCGAGTTGCCGCCGCCACTACAGCCGCGCTGCATAATTACAGACATGGCTTGGCTCGTGCGCTGATGTTTGACTCACGTTTTTATCCCAAGAGATCTTCTGATGGTGAAACGGATGATAATCGAATGCAGATGCAACATTGCTGCTGTCCGCTGCTGCAGCAATAACTCCAATTTGTTGAGGCCTACCCTTCGTATATTGACTTCCCCTAATGCACAAAGGAGTCGGTAGTTTTTGTTCTTGTTGTTGTTGTACACATCATTTTTTATTCCTTTTCGGTTGCATGATCTCGGTCTTGGATACTTGGATAGCAATAGCAACAGCACGTGCCCTTGGTCAGATTTTTTGTTGTTGTGCAGTTGGTGTAGTGCGGTGTGATGCCCCTTCGAAAGCTGGAAAGTGGTTGCATTCAGGGACCACCTGCTCCCGCAAGGATCTCAATCTAATAAATAATTTCAGTTTCAGGATCGCCGTATGTTTCGGTCGGTGTGGTTTGTCTTGTTCGTTTACTCTCGATTCGTTTCGATGATAAATGTGCATCAGTGTGAGGTCAATGCACGATGTACGAGGGTGTTCTATTTAATTTGAGACAAGAATATCGTTTCTACGATCATTTTGATAGGCTAATTGACGGTGACTGGTAAGGTAATTAGAGTTGAAGAGTTAGTTAATCACAAGTCAAATAAATACGATCTCTGATCTCTATAATCTCTGTAAGTTTTTGAAATGAGTGTGACTCCAAGAACCACCAACTTGAAATATGATAGGTAGGTATTTGACGGACGGCCATAGGGGCAATGCTCTGCCTTTCAATTTTTTTGTAAAAAAGGAAGCTGGTCTCAGTGCCCTCAGGCTCCCTGATATATCAAATCTTAAGGCAGGAAATCTCACAGGACACCTTCGGGTATTACAAATGATTCAAGATGATCCTGTGATCAAGGTATCAGACATCATGCTTAAAAGGCTTCACAGGAGTACCTGGAGAACCAACCAATTCATAATTCATCAGGATCTATGGGCATAGGTTCCAAAAAGCTATAGCACTTGGAAAATCACCAGACACCTTTCAAGCGGAGGTACACAAAATATAGAGATACATGTCCGGGAATGCCTACGAAGACGCACAAAAGTGCCCGCATATACATCCTCTCAGACAGCCAGGAAGCTCTCAAGGCCCTAAGATCGTATATGATCGGGTCAAAAGCTGGTTTGGGACTATTTCAATCTCCTCGAAGATCTGGCCAAGGACAACACAGTCACCGTTGCTTGGATGCCAGGTCATGAGGGATTTGAGGGCGAACGAGCGAATTGTCTAGCGAGAAGAGGCGCGTCACGCCTGCTCACTGATCCTCAGCCCTACTTCGGGTTACCTTTGAGTTATGTACACTCAAAATTCAGTAAGTGGGAAGATGACCACCTTGATGAATACTGGACGGAATCCAATGGACAGAGGCAGGCAAAAAGATTCATAAGCCCAGCTCGTAGTAAAACGAAAAAGTTACTTAAGCTAAGCAAAAAAGATCTAAGGATCCTAAGGGGTTACCTTACTGGTCACTGGCTACTAAGATACCATCTCAAAAAAATGGGACTTTCAGACGATGACTCCTGTCGACTCTGCGGAGAAGAGGAGGAGACAATTGCCTTGCTGTGGCAAAGGGCAGAGCGATCCATATGCAAGGGGCGTTTTTAAGTCCAGCAGAAAATAAACATGGAACGAAAAAGGGTACTGAGGTTTATAAAGAACCTCAACAGCTCCCCGGGTTAAATAAAAGAGGCCAACAGAATAGATATCTTCTGGTGGCAGTGTACAGGGCCTATTACTTACAATTACAATTACCTCAGGAGCAGCCCAAGGATCAATTTTGGGGCATGACCTCTGGAACATATCGTATGATGGCATTCTTCGCATGGAGTTACCGCAAGATAACTTACTCGTGGGGTATTCAGATGCTATCGCCGCGGTCATTTTGGCAAAAGATACCGAAAATGCGCAAATAAAGCTTAACCAGCTCATGCGACGGGTAACGTCCTGGATGGATGAACACGGTCTCAGTTTGGCCATAGAAAAAACCGAGATAGTCCTTCTGACAAAGAAAAGGATTCCGATTTTAATCGATTTCCAAATCGGCCAGGAGGTAATAAGAAGCAAAAACACCGTGAATTATTTGGATGTGATCATCAGCACCATATAAAGAACGCAGCGGAACGAGCGTCGAAAGTGACTGCGTCACTGAGCAGGCTAATGGGGAATGTAGGCGTCTCAACGGATAGCAAGCGATTTGGACAGAAGCACTTCGACAGGAAAAATATGTAAAGCGGAGCTCTACGTGTGGCAAGCGCCTACCGAACGGTTTCGGAGCCAGCCGTTCTTGTTGTCGCAGGGGTGACCCCAATAGACCCTTTTAGCGGCAGAAAAGAAGTACGTTTACGACAAAAAGACGGAAGCTGGAGTGGAAACCAAAGAGCTCACGAAATAGAAGTGGCAAGAACGCTGGAACTCGGAAAACAGAGGACGGTGGCCAACGAGGCTTATCTGGAACTTGGCTGAGTGAAATGACCGGAAGCACGGTGAAGCTAACTATCACGTTTCACAGTTACTCAACGGACACGAATACTTCAAAGTCTTTCTCCACAAGATCGGAAAAAACAGTCCATAACCTGCCAGCACCGGGACTTCCAAGAAGACGACGCGCATCATACCTTCTTCGTCTGCAGCAGGTGTGAATCCAAAAGAAGAGAACTGGAGAGGACATCACTCCAGACAACATAGCCGAAAAAATGCTGGCCAGCGAGCAGAACTGGAATAAGATCTGCGCCTACGTCCAACGATTCCCAGAAGAATGAGAAGAGAAGAAGAGCAGTCCCGCGAGACAGAGTGAGTCCGATGATTACAGCCCCCTGAAGTAATGCGAACAGCGGCCCCAGTGGGGTGGGTCAGAAATCGAAGGGTCAGTTTTAGTCCACGTCAACCTGTAGAAATCCACGTTGTACAGATAGGAGTCGGACACACGGGGATAATCAACGCCAAAAAGACCTCCTTATGGTACATAAAGCATTTCTCCTCCCCCCAACAGGAGTTCTATTAGATTCCACTTATAACCTAATACTTTGTTTAAATAGCAAAGGCAATAGTTTACTGTAGAATTTTATTTTAAATTTCGGAGAGGGACCCACGTATTTATTTATCTGTCTTAAACTAAACTTAACTTTTAAAGGCGACCCGTTTCCGTCTTAAAAAAAAAATTAATGTGGAACTTTCAATACATATTTTTAACTGCTGAAAAAGCCTTCAGACTGGTTGACAAACCAAGGGCCTTAGAGAGTTGCCAAAAAGTGGTGCCCTCCTATGGGCTTTATCGAACGCTGATTAAAAAAGTCTACCAAAAAGGGTAATAATTTTTGTTTTCTGTCGGGTTTGGGTGTTTGTTTCCGCTTACTTTCCTTACATTATGTAACCGGCATTAAGAAACCGGCAACAGCTTCCAGCGAGTAACACTTTTGTTATTTAGTCTGGTTCCAAATGCGATCGCAGCATGTTTGCAAACTACCTGGTTTGAAGAATCATATAGATCCTGACGTCCTACATCTCCAAAGCAACCATATGCATAGAAATAAATATTTCATTGCCTTGAATATTGAAAAAAAGTCATGAAAAAAGTCAAAAATTTATATCTGTCAGCTTGTAGACTCCTCCTCCTATTAAAAACTGTTGACTTTTTAATATACTTACATAAAATTATAATGTCGACGATGAAATGGTCTCATTTATCAACTGCCGTTTGGTGAAATGCATCACGCATTTTTCATTTCGAAAAGATGAACTGGGTCAGTGCTCCTGCGACTATATATATACTCGTACGCATGACCTTATATGGTTCATTTGTTATTCCACTATCGATTTGTTTAATGAGACCACTCAAAGTTGAACAAAAAGAATTCTCCATTAGATGGTGTCGTTTCTTCTCCATTAAAAGCTGTAACTCACCTCGCTGTCATATTCATATTTTATATGTCATTTGTGTCTATGATATAAAGGTATATGAAGCTCAGAGCGGAACGCGCAATGGAGAAAGTTCAAGACGCACAGACTACCACGACGATCATCGATCTTTGCGGGCTCGCGCGCGCATTCCTTTTTGGCACTCCGCTTCGGTCCGTTTCGAGATGGTCATCCGACTAAAATGGTCGTTCGAACCATTGTAGAAAATTTCTTCACCTATCTTCCGGAGGCTAACGTTGCGAAGACGACACTCTTCCCATACCAAGTGCCCACCAATGCGGCCATATCAGCAACAGTGGTAACATCCAATACACTATAAGCCATGGTATAATGGGGTAGGCTACCTGTCGGTTGGCTAAAAGATGGAACGATGTACACACAACATTCCAAAGTATCGCCAGCGTTGTGCTGAGCCCAGAAGATCTCGATGGCTTCCTCATTTCATCTTCGACTGTTCACGTTCGCTGGTACTTAATAAAAATTCAATAATCACAGGTTCATTGGAATTCTTAGAACGATCTTGCGGTTGTCTTGAATGACGGATGGTAAGCGGAGTGAGCGAGAGCGACAGAGGGAAAAGGAAATTTTCCACATCGAGCGGTCGAGCCCGCAACGCGCGTATAAGGCTGTGGGCCGAAGACGCGATCACGACAGCGCGACAACAACGCACGAGAAGAAGCAGAGGTAAACAAATCCCAATATGTGCAACACCAGCACTCGCTTCGAGAAAGATACATTTTGATGGATACCATACGCATAGGTACCTATCTATATGTATGAAAGTATCTACAGATATATAGATGCCATTACCGCTCAGTGTCGTATGGCCGCAGCCAGCACAGTTGAGTACTGCGCGTACATGATGGTTCGTGGTGAAGACTCTTAGAACTGTGTCTATTATACAATGCGCGATCCACGATTGGACTTTGGCGGATATCGCCGGTGACAATGATGATCGTAAAAATCGGTAGCCTAAGGGGTATATTAAAACCGTAGAATTATTATTTTATGCAGAAGTGATTTTTATCACTCGTGTTTCCTCATCGTTATTAATGGCCGCGCAGAGGGAAATTCGTTATATTCTGATTTGAGGATACTGCCGCACACAGGTGAATGGACTATCTGAACTTTAATGTTCGTTTGGCTGCAAAGGTTCGAGGTGGGATGTACCTAATTTTATCGGCGATCACGTACCGTTTTGTATTTAAATGGCGAGAACTTCAGCCTCCCAAAACAGGAAACCGATGAAGTGGAAATATGTTTAGGAGAGAGGAGGTACTTGCAGATTGATAGTTGACATGACAGGCGTAGTGAATCGGAAGCTGTCCGTTGCATAAAGAGAGCGGGTATGGGTTTCGAATTTAGTAAGTCTGAAAGATGATATTGACTTGATGTATTTCTATTGACACAGATTGGTTACGTGACGTTTATGGAAGGGTAGCCGACAAATCTAGTCAAGAAAATCATGCCTGCATACTGACATTTCAAAGTGTCAACTGCTGAGTTGAAATTTCGGAAAAATTGAAACCAATATCAACGGAAGATGCTATTCTAAAAGTATCTGCTTTAAACTCTCTTAATTGGCATTAAAAAGACTTATTCGATATGGTCGGTCAGGAATTACTTTACCACGCTAAAGTTGGAGGATTTACGTATCCGATTGATTTAAGAAATACCTACCTACAAAAGTCAAAACAAATGGGGTCTCCGCTAGACATCTAGCACAAAATAGCTCAAATGAAGGAACGCTCGCGCTAGAGCCATAGCGGAGCGGCAAATTTTGCAAACGTTTGAAAGATTTTCCTTCGACTGGTGTTTTTTTTTCTCTCTCTCCTTCAATGCAGCGGGTAATTTTGCGCTAGATTGAAAAATTTCGCTGAAATGAATATTTCACAAAGAGTGCTAGATGTCTAGCGACTATGGTGAAATGTGAATTTTTTTTATATGAAGTTTGACATGCCGGCCAATAGCTGGCTTTATTTTTTATCAATGTCATCGCTTTTTTTAAACAGAAGTTTAATGGAGAACCGATTTCGTTTGCTAATGACATAAATGACATTTATTTATCGTGGGGTTACAAACTTCAAGTGAATTGTCAAAATACAAGTGGATCTTTAAACTTTGGATAAGATTAGGTCTGTTCATTTACTTTTGTAGTAAAAATGGAAAAGACTGTCAAAATGCCTGTGGAGGGGATGAATTCTCTCTCAAAAAGGGAAACTTACGCAAAAATTAAGGAACGCTTTTGTAGTAATCTGTGCAAAACACAAATGCGAATATTCCACCCAAATGCTAAATAGAACAACAAATTCAAATCAGCTGTTAATTTTCAGGCAACTGACAGATGTTTCAATTCTTACGCAAAGAAATTTGTTGAGTAAAAACTAGTAAGAGGGGAAATATCTTGCTCTCTCGAAGCCACTCTCTTTTACGAATTTTTCGAGTTAGGGAACGACAATTGAGTAAAATGCGTAAGAATTCGTAAAAATTCGTAAGATTTAAAAGTAAAGGAACAGACCTATTGTTATCAGAGAGAATAGTAAGGAAATATCATTTAACTTGACGGAAAGTACTTAACAAAATTAATATTTTTATCATACAACTGTAGGTTCTCAGTTTTGTTCAATCCTGTGTTCAAATAGAAAATTTGTTGAAAAAAATTGTTCCCCTAACGGTTTTAAAATAAAATTAGTTGATTTCTTTAAATATCTCCTGGTATAGCGATTGACATAGCAAATTAAATTGGCCTTTTATTTGAAAATTGCAGCAATTTAGACCCAAACGCATACTATTCGTTGAGTTTTTGTGCTTATAGGACTTAAAGGATCTTCCGACAATAATTGGCAAGTTCCCTAGGCAGAAGTTTCCCATTAAATTCATACTTTACTTTTTCATGTAGGTAGGTAGGTAGGTACTTCGGTTATTAATTTTTTTTTTAAGATTTATATTTAGATTTATTGAACTAACACAGTAAGAGTACACTTTTAATTATGTGATAGTTAGACAGTATAATTATATTTTAGTATTTCATAGACTTTGTAATAAAATTAAAATGGTAGTACATACTAATGTTTAAATTTAACATTTGAAAGTAAATAGGACTTACAAACTAATATTTTCATGTTCTTAATATGTTAAAAATGGAAAAAAATGAAATTGAATTTGAAATTGCTTGAATTGAAAGAAGAAAGAGTAGTAAAAAATTGAATAACAAAAAACCTACCTAGTTGCTTTGATTTGTGAGGAAAAGCCTTAATTCGCCTTCTAATCGACGTGCATCGTTCAGCTCTTGCAGACTTCGCGGTAGTGAATTCCAAGAGCGGATGGCTGCAATGAAAAACTATCTCTCAGATGTTAGGCAAGAGAAACGTGGGAGAATTAAGCAAGCAGATTTGTTGGATGTTGAAAACTGGATTTTATTGCATAGATACGATGGATGCCTTGTTTTGATTATACTGAAAAGCAGAATCAATGTACTAAATTTAACATAACCCTGAAAAGTCATATGCAACAGGCTTTTAGCCAGATGTGAGACGTGGTCATAACTTCTAAGACCGTAGATATGTAGCGGATAGTGCTATTGAATACTACTTGTAGCTTCCTTTTACTACAGTAGCATCACAGTCATTAAAAAGTTCACAGCCATAGCCAAGAACAGGAACAACCAGA
Source organism: Cheilosia pagana (assembly GCA_936431705.1). NCBI lineage: Eukaryota > Metazoa > Arthropoda > Insecta > Diptera > Syrphidae > Cheilosia > Cheilosia pagana. The sequence goes on along the minus strand of OW386168.1, from coordinate 30,100,148 downwards.
GCTTTGGCAAGAAATAGCCTTGTCCTTAGAGGTGTAGATTTCTGAGTAGTCCACAATGTTCGAAGAATGCCATAAGCCCTCCCCGCAATCAAATCTATATGGTTATTCCATGTGAGTGTTCTGTTGAATACCATGCCAAGATTTTTCGAAGAGTCAACGAATTGAATTGGTAAGCTATTCTCTCCTTTTGTTTTTTTTTTACCACGAGTATGGTAATATAATCCATTAAACATTATAGGTGGAAAATACGATAGGTCAACCGCTGTTTTGGAAATGACTAAACATTTGCACTTATTTGGATTAAGTACCAAACCGTTTTTGACTGACCAATATGAAATCCGCTGAAGATCCTCATTTACATCATTGACGCAACTTACGATAAGGCCTAGGGGACAACTTCGATAGATTTGAATGTCATCGGCATAAAGGTGTTTCGATGAATGCAAAATTACAGAAGCTATATATCATTAATGTACAGTGAGAATAAGAGAGGTCCTAAAATCGACCCTTGGGGAACGCCTCGCAGTAAGGGAAGAAACTCTGATAGAACACCTTCTAGAGACACCGCCTGCTTTCTTTCACATAGATACGACGCAATAAGCTTTAAAGCGAAGGGAGATATGTTGAAGTAGCGGCGCAATTTATTAAAAAGTATGGAGTGATCAACCATATCAAAAGCCTTCGAAAAGACTAAAAGGAGGAGTATGGTAATATAATCTTAATCCAGTTTCTCCCTTATGTCTTCTACCACCTTTATTAAAGCAGTTGTACAGCTGTGTTTGACACGAAATCCAGATTGAACTGAAACTAGCAAGTTATTATGTTTCAGGTAGTCATTCAGTTGGTTATGCATAATCCGTTCACAAACTTTAGAAAGAAAAGTTAAAATTGATATGGGCCTGAACTCGTCACCTGCTGAATTTTTAGGGATTGGTATTATTTTAGCCATCTTCCACTGACGAGGAAAGATGCCGGTCATTGAACATTTTTGGGACGAATGGAAAGGGATCTACAATTTCATGCCGACTCCAAACGGCTAATTGAGAAACTCTGTCTTTACAGTTGTACCCTCGGATGTTTGTCAGACTTTCGCGAGAGGTGTTGCCATGTAAAAAAATCTTAAGTTGTAATTTGTGTTCCTTCGGGAATCAAACCGGTGTACCCTCACTTAGTAGTCCAACACACTAACCACAAAGCCACCGCGCCTACGTTTTCTGGGTCCTGGAGGTTAAAAATTAGGGCGAAGTTTCTGTCAACATTCGCGGTAACGTCTGACTACCATACCACTGTGAACTACCTTGATGTTCGAGGTAAAACTTTCGAAAAAAACACAGATTATCCGACAGGCATCCAAGTTTTGATGTAAATATAAAATTGTAGGTCTCTAAGTAGAATAAAAACTAATAACTGATTGGATACCTCGAATCTAAGGATACAATAATTGAGATTCAAACATATCACACAACGCTTCCTCGCATTGCCAGAGACGCTATGCTATTCTGTATATCTATTATTTTGAAAAATTACTCCTATCGCAATATATCGTTTAAAAGGAAACATATAGTGTATGCGTTTGAGCCAGGCTTTGAGGGACATTTATTCTGGAAACGGAGAAGAAGACGCATTGGACTTTTGTGTAAAAGCCGATGGTCAGTACAATATCTTTAAAACAAACTCTTTATTCAAGTAACGAAATTTATTTATTCAGTAAAAAGCTATTGAGTGTACCTTGCTATAAGAAGCTTTTTGTACATGGCTCACTCTCTTTGCAATTTTACGGCCTGTAACATTAATTCAACTTACTATAGTAGATGTTTATTCAAGTCTCTTTTTAATTGCTATTTATACAAATCTAAGATATCAGCATAGTACGTTCAAATACATCCATTTACGTTGTGAACAAACCTATTCATTGCCCAGCATTGCAATTCCTAAACTGGGTGTGGCTTGGCGACAAGACCATCTCCCCATAAGCGATTTCCAGATCTTATATACTTTCATCTCCATTTCTGTCACCGGTTTTGGACCAATTGCATCGTTACGATTCCCGCATCACACTCGCTGAACAAAAGAACAAATCAAATCAATGTCGGAGCAACGCCTGCGCATTCGAAGCTGGGTGAAATTCCAATATAACAATAACTAGGTATATAACCATCATCATCAACATCATCAATAGCAGCAGCAGCAGCAATTCTTGGGCTGGCCGAAGTGCTACTCCTCCAGACAACCGGTCTTACATGGAGGAATTAGTATTCGGAACAGGCTCTCGCTCGATGGTAAATATTGGTTTGGTGTTCGCTGCATGGAGATACTCGTCGTGATTCGTGATTTAACCGAAGACATGCTGCTGTGCCGAGTGTTTGTTGCATTGAATTGTTATTGTTTTGTATCTCTAACTCTGAAGTCTGTACTCTGTATCTCTGATGATTTCTTTAAACACATCCATGATTTATTTAATGGCTTTTTGGTGGGGTAAGTTTGAGCGGCGAATAAATTACATGCCCCACCACTCGTCGTCGTATCGTGGTGGCTAAGACCAACCGGAGATGAATTGTAAATAAAATGCACTTTAGATGCATTCATTGGAATAATTGCCGACCTTATGGAATGCTGCGGACATATAACCTAACCTTTCACATTTCGTAGTTTTTGGTGTAGGTACCTATGCAGATTGATTTTCGTGGCGAGGGAAGATGAAAAGAGGTTATGTGTGCTGTTCAAAATTTAATTTAACTAATTGAAGTGGCGCAGTGGCTTAGTGTTCGAATTCCGAAAGAACCAAATTACATCTTAAGGTTTCGTAGCGGCAAACTCATGTTTATTGGTCCGCTCTTGCTAACAGAAGGCCTGTTTTTTTTTAGCTTCTATCTCAGCAAAGCAACGCAAAGTAGGATTTTCAGTAATTAAAACAGCTACATCCTTCTTGGCATTCAGCCTTGACAGTAGCAGCTTATGTTTGAACCTTTCTGGAGCCGAAACGCGTCGTCCGTGAACGAGCATTGCGTGAAACATGTGAAACAATAACAAATTCAGCTAGGTGATGCCGATGCGGGTGGAAGCTGCTGGTAAACTGCAAACGTAAAGTCGAGAAACACAACCTTTTATAACATTCAAGCACAAATGTAACTGGAAAACTGGAACCGTTTTTCTGCAAATTCATTCACTTCACTTTGCTTTGCGGAGGTAGAAGCTCAAAGAAACACCTCAAGTAACAGCCACTTCAACCTAACCTTGCAACCAAAACTGAAATTGATTTCAGGGTTTTTCTTCGGTTATTATTATTGTGTCTGCGCCATTTTGAAGTTACTTGCCTTTAAGCTGTTATTTATGCAAAGTTTTGCTTTATGTCGTTTTTCATTGACACTTTTTCGGATTTTGAGCAGTTTTGATCCAGAAATGAGCTCAAATCAATGAATCTCGATTTCTTAGCTAGATTAGCTAGATTTATACCTACTTCCACTAACACAAAAGCGATAGTGCTTATGTTTGCTTCATTTTTCCTCGCAGGTTTGTATGAAACTGACATTTCACTAGCAGTCCATAAAATAGTATGTCAATGAGGACGTTCAAGTATCTAGTTTAGTAAGTCTGACAGCTGACTGACTTGATGTATCTCAGTTTTGACTGGCCTAGATCGGTCACATTTGCAGCTGCGTCAATTGACGTTTATGGAGAGGTTACCGACGAATCTAGTCAGGAAATTCGTGACTGAGTACTAATGTCGTTTTCCATTGGTTTCACTCGGGGATTCACTCATTCTGAAATCCAATGGAACAAGAAAACTGCTTCTGGTTGAATGCAGAAATGTATTGGTGAAATGCCAAAAAATAATCTACGGCTGCTGTCAGCTGGCTTGTGTAAAATACATAAATTACACATGTGTGAGTGCTTCTTGAGTGGATTCTGACTTCAAATCCAGAAGCGAATTTCTCTTCTCAGAATCACCAGAAGAGTATTTTTTGTGCCAATGGAACGGTTTCAGAAGTGATTTTTTCGATTCCGGACTCTCCCGGACGCTTCTTTTTGCCCAGTGGAAAACGACATAAGTTGACAGTTCGCATATGTGGCTGACGTAGGAAAAGTGACGTTCCCGACCAATAAAGTTTTTGTTTTAAGGTTACATCTATTCCAGACCAATCTAGTCGACTTAAGATAACTAAGTTTTTGAATGTGCCCAATGGTCCCGACCCATTTAATGGGTGAGCTAAATTTTGACAGATACCGACATGACAGACATTCGGAAACAAAAGTTTGATTTTTAGCTCGAGCTGCGTACCTACCACTCGGCTAAAGGGATTCGCTTAAATTTAGCTCAGCTCAGATTTAAATTCTTTTTTATGTAGTAAGTCTGACAGTTGACTAGCAGACTCTGTTGTAGATAAGCAGACTCTGTATCATCAGCTACTCTCAGGACAAACTAAAGAACCTGCACTTAACAGAGCTTTAAGACCCCAAGTGATTCTTACTAAATCTATGGGGCTCAATTTAATAAGCGTAGTAATTAATTTCTTTTAACAGGTTTTCAATGGACCCAACTGATGGTCTATGTGAAGCCGTGACAACTGCCACAAGGGCACCAACTTACCTACCTACCAGACAGTTGACTGACTTGATGTGTTTCAGTTTTGATTGGCCTAGATCGGTCACATGGGCAGCTGTTTCTGTTGACGTTTATGGAGTGATAGCCGACAAATCTAGTCAAGAAATTCGTGACTGAGTACTATGTAGCTGACTTAGGAAAAGTGACGTTCCCGACCAATAAAGTTTTTGCGTTCAGGTTACATCTAGTCGACTTAAAACAAACAAGTTTTTGAATGTGCCCATTGCTTTTGACATCCGGATGGTCGTATTAATTCCCGTTGTGATTTATCTATTGTCTTGTATGACTTAAGTAGTCTCATTAAGATTTTAAATAACATTTTCGATGCAAATCATTTTTAGTGTGTCCCAAATCACGTAAAATCTATGAAAAAAAATTGTATTTTATATTTGACATACTGCATTGTTAACAGAATAGGTATTCAAAACAAAAATGTTTAGCCTCGACCAATTACTGCGTCTGTAGACTGTTTCTTTAGATTGTTGTGCAAAAAATAGATGAAAACTAGGCGGATGCAAAACGTTTCAAAAGAAAACCCTCTCTTTTATATGTACTTTTTTTTTATTAAAACAAAAACTTGTACAAATTAAAAACAAAGAATGTATGTACACTACAACCTACTTCAACACGTTTTACTTTAAAAGGACTTCAATTACATTATCAGTTTAAAACTAAAAGTCTATTTTGAGTTTCATACATCGACGACTATATCCTCCCCCTGGGTGCGGGTGTACTCGGTTAATATGTGCTTTAATTGATGCACTACCGTGTTTTGGATTTGTGTTGGCAATGAATTGACCGCAGCAGCGACATTTTTCAATATCAGCCTTGGCTTGGCGTCAACCAATGAGATCTCTGCCTGAAATTCTTCCGCCAATTTAATTGTGCTACCATTGGAAGCGGCCCGAAACGAGCGCCATTCCATAAGCTTGGGATCAATTGAATTTGGCACGGCGCAGGAATATATATATGTCATGTTCTCCCAGTATTTGGCGTTGACGCGACACGACTGATTTGGATCCCGAGCGCGAAACAGAAGGAAGCTCTTCAAGAGGTGTTGGAAAATCAAATGGCATTCACCCACGGTACAGTGGAAGAACAGCGCCATCTCCTGCCATGCATCTAACTTTGCCTCTTTGTTGCCGAATTGCGAGTGGTTTACATCGTACAGCATTGGAAAAGTTTTCATTTTCGCCAGGAAGCGAGCCCGGTTAACCCACGTAAAGTCATCTAAATATTCGTTCTCTTTGAGAAGACCAAAGATTGCTTTCCCATTGGTAACTGCGTCGAGCTTAATAGGCCTTGGGTTGCCCCCCAGTCTGTATTGATTTATCTCATCTTGGATCTTATTTTTTATCACATAGTAGATGGGCTGTTTCGGGTTGTAGCGCAGCTCATACAAGAACGTCATCTTCTCCAGTACGGGAAACCAAACTTTTGGCCAAGCGTTGTACATGCTCAATTCCATTTCAGACATGTAGCTTAGGAAGAGTTGCTTAAACTTGTCCCAGATCACCTTGGGGCTGTCTAGGAAGATAGTTTTTACATTAACAACGAAAATGTTCACATCAGAGGTCATGCTTACCTAGTACAGCAAACTTTCTCGCCAGTATCGTCCACACTTCTGCAATGTCTCTTGCGTGGCACTGCCTTCTGTTCCATGTGGAATTGACTTTCAAATCGACGTAGATTAGAGGAAAGTTGCTAATTTCCTGAATAAAGTCGGGCAGAACGGAAATGTATTCACCCCAGCATCTGGAGTCTAAAAAACAAGAAATACCGTGATGAAATTTGTTTCTTCGGAAATGGAGAAATATCAACGTACCGGCGTATTTTTGAAATTTCTCGAATATTGGATTTGGAGTCGGAATCCACTTGGTTTCTTTAGTCTTCTTCCACGAGGGTTCGTACTCCAAGAATAGCAAATTTTCCTGAATGTATTCCCAGAAGTACATGCACGGATCAGCTGAAAGTAAATGCGACAGACTGATGCGGTCAACTTAGGAATATAGCTCAGGTTAAGTCAGGCAGTGTATTTGTCGATTTGACGAGAAACGGATGCATGTAGCAAACAAAACACTTGCGGACAATAATGCACTTGGAGGAACTCTGCCAGACCACACTAAACAAAACACGTAATGATTGACGAACGACATACCTGGATATCCAATTTCGATGGATATTTCCCCCCAAAATACTCTGTTCAACCGAGCCTGTTTGCAGGGTTCATTGAACAGCAACGGTCTAGCCATAACTTCGCCGATGAGTTCCTTTCGCTGGTCCAGTGTGAATGGAAAAACAGCTGGCGACTTCTTATACCGTCGAAGGATAAGGATATGTGCACCTGGCATCACTGAATCAATATCTACAATTGTTTTCTCGTCCAAATCCGCTACCGGTTTGTCCAGTGTGTACCGCACGAGTTTCGCACCAACTAGGGGTTCTCCAGTCCCTTGCGATGGTATTGTGAACTTTATATCATTCGGCTTCTCCTTAGGTTCCGATGGCAACGTTAGCAACTGTCCAGGCTCATAAATATCATTATACTCCATAGCCTCTGGAATTGGCTCTAGGTTTGCATCGATATTTGAGTCTTCAACGGTTGGTGGGTCGCTTATTTTGGCAATTGGTTTCTTAGTCGGCAACGGCACATCTGAAATGAAATTGCAACTTAAAGCCAATCTCTGATGCACTAAAGCACTGGTTATACCTTTGCGAATTTTGCTCAACTTTTTCGATGGAAGATTGGCCAGCAAATTTGTTATTATCGCCTCAAGCTCCCATTCGTCGCGTAGAAGACAATCATGCTTCCGGAATTCAGCCACTTCACAGTACATTGCTTGCATAACGATCCACGTGAGTTCGCATTTCTCGGCTTTGCGTTCTGTAAAAGCAGGAGATAAGAGAACATTTCCATGACTTAATAAGCGCTTCTTACTTATGGCTTTGCCAACGGTTGCCCAACACGGAGCATGCAGGTTTTTCTCAATTGCGTACGGCAAGTCGATGTTGAATAAGAAGGTTCGGTACTTTTTCGAGGTGACTAGAGTTTGGATAATTAGATGTTGATCCTTGTATCCGTTCATCGTTCCGTGCCATTCGTCAGCGGGTGAGGCAATTCGTTTGTAGAGCGATTTCTCACTGGAAAATCAATAAATTGTTATTTGGAAATGGAATTGGCTAAGGAATGCATACTTTGGCAAAATGTGCTTCTTAAGGAAGTTCAATTTGTTCACTAGGTACGACGACTTGTTGTGCATCACTTCGAACTCATATCGCAGCTGGAGAGTTATCCACGTGTATAAACACTTGGTCGCTGTAAAGATGCGCATTAGTGTATCGAATTGTGAGAACACTTGCAAAGGGGTTTACCTTTTTCATTCAGTTCGTTCGCTATGGCATCCCAGATGATGCTCTTCCGCTTGACGTCACCGTAGTTCGGGTGCAAAATGTCATACAACTCGGAATAGGGCTGAACCGCGTCGATAAGCTTACAAGGGAAGAGCAATGATTCTTCATCACTGTGAGCATACGGATGATCTACCGCAAGTGCGTAGTCACTAACTCCAACAGAGGCATCTCTGCTACTGACAGTGGGTGGTTCTGCATCACCTACAGGTATATTGGGTATAACGCTGCGCGTGTGACGTGGTTCCTCGTCCGATTCGTCGCAGTAGCTGCTGCAGGTAATAAGACATTGGTTTGATAGGCTAAAAAGAGAACAGAAAACTCACTTGTCTGATACATAACGCCAGAGAAATAGCAAATCGTTCTCAAATGGTATCCGAGGCCTCTCGCGTTGATTACCCTCCCCTGCAAGCCACTGGCGGAGATTACGCACATGATTCTGATAGTCGTAACGCAAGCTTAACCACAATTCCCGGCAGGCAGTAGCTGAAATGGAAAATGTCAGTCAAATGCGCTTTAGTAAGTCTTCAATGTGACTAGTTACCGTCCAGTTTTTGGAGTTTTCCTATTCTTTCCCATGATCGGGTTTTTCGTGCAATATTCCCAAAGGATGGGTGCGCTGGATCGTAAAGCACACGCCGCTTTCTTATAGATGCAATTAGTTTCCTTTTGAACTTGCTGCCAATATCGACGGGGGTCGACGGAGCTGATGTAGTCTTAAAAGGGAACAAAATTCAAATGAGATTTATGCATAATCCAAGTGTTTTTAAAGAAAATACAGATTTTTCAATGACGGTTCTATTTATAGACAATTGACCGAAATGGTGTTGTAAGTAACGTTATGACAACTAGAGGGAAGTCCATCCATCCCGAGATGGGATTTGCTGCAGCTGTATCAGGAAGATCTTGCGTGGAAAGAAAATAGACCTGAGCAGCGTCTCACCTCACCTCAAGGAGATCGGGTATTCTGGCGATTAAAAGAAACTCAGATTGAACCAAGCTATCGTGGATGACAGTTAATGTAATGCAGTTGCCGTTTGTACTGTGTGATCAACAGATGGGTACTGCGCCGGCCCTAATTTCAGAAGTTATTGTCACATTTACCTGTTTGTTACCCTCAAAGGTTAAAACAGTCTTAAGCCAGCTTTGACACGATCCTTGACGTTTTTGGGCACATAAGCGTTTGAGAATGTGGGACCGGCTTAACCTATAACTGAACGCTACGGGCAAGTGACAATTTCAAAGGCTGCAGCGTCGCTGACAGAAACTCTTCACATGTCGGGAGGCCGAGAAGTAAACTAATCAAGGCGTGTTAATAAAAGTTCTAAACTTCTCATGCAGCCGTTACATCAGTTATTTGTATACCATTTGACTTCTGCGAGCCAACTATTGAGCATTTTTTATTGAGTTAGACACTCGGCTGAGTAAACAAGCCTCGCGATTGAGAATCCAGATTGCTCCAGTCAATAGCTGTCCAAAGCAACCATTAAATACTCACATTCTCATTGATTAAGTGTTGGTTGTCGCCTTTCTCTGAACTGTGCCCCGTCGAAAAGTTGTCCTCCAAATAGTCTTCATTGATTAACATTTCCTCATCCTGCAAACATGAAGCAATGTAATGGAACATATTTCACACTGTTGATAAAATAAATAATACCATTGACATATCGTCGGCTCCGGATGTCGCAACGTCATCCTTGTTGTTGTTGTTGGTTAGATCGGCAATGCAATGCACTTTAGCCAATACATCATCGAAATCGAGAGGGTCGCAGTTATTCTGTGAAAGATAAACAAACAACTTTTGAAATACAATTACACCCAAGCAGAATAAATTATACATTTTCCGTTTGGGTGTCATTATTTGTGGAGTGCCCGTTCATATGAGCTTGTGAAGCCTTAGCCTTTGCAGTCATAACGCTTTCGAACTGTTCGTCCTCATAGTAGTCATCCTCGTCGGTTTCACTGTCACCCCTCACTGGTAAATTGATGTCCGGTATAGCCCATGGCGTGAGCTTGATACCCACACCATTGGGTTTCATTTTATCGGAAAAGTGATAATCGCAAACCATTGACGAGGAGCTCATATGTTTTAGGCCCAATTGTTTCATCCAAACGCTTTTTCTGGAAACGAAATTAATAAATACTATTCAAATTAAAGATCTAGGTACTCGTAGAGAACAATCACAGTCAAATTTATCAAAGCGGCAGGCTCCAATTGGATAGAAACAATAACACAACACCAGAAAGAAATTGATGGCGTCTATAAATATAAATTACCAATTGGAACCAAATTCAAAACAATAAACCGAAGTTTAGAATGGATTCTACATCCAGGACTCCCTGCAGCCCAACATGTTACATGTTACATGCTGAAGCTTGTTTTATTTGCCGATTATTTTTGAAAGTGAGAGTTGTTTACCATTATTTGTTTGTAACTCACCCGATTTCATCTTTTGGGAAACGATGCATGTGCATATTTTGCTTGCATTTAAGTACACACACTCTAGGTCTACTTGTGGTGTTTTTTGACGCCATCCCTGGAAAGTTGCTAGTTGGTCGGATGAGCAAAACGATGGATGGAAATGATATATCTTAACCGGGCGGGAAATAAAGGAGAATAACACCACAAATTTTCGGCTGAAACAAAAATAATACATTTGTCCCATCTATAAGAAACTGTACATAATATTAACACCAATACACGCTTAATCTGAATGTTGGAAAAGAGCTTCAACCAACATACTTCAAGCAATATGATTCCTAATAATTGTTATCTATAACTTTGGATTTTGGAATGCTCACTAACTTGTAAAAATATTCAGGTTTTCTTGGAATAACTTTGAGTAAAACGTTTTGCTAGAAAACTTTGTTCACCTCTTGAAGAAACGTCAGAAACTTGCGGAAAACGCAGTGACACACGACACACCACACGGTGCGAGAGAGAAAAATTTTAATTCGGCGCGAAGGAAATGGATGTGTCCAGGTTGGCAGTTTTTTGACAGACTTGTGAGAGTACATTATTCTCTTGTAAATTGATGGCGCACCGCAGACAGTAGTAGATTGGCCCAAACAAGAAACAACACAACACTGACTTTTTGGTATGAAAAAGACCACGAAAATTATTTTCAGAGTAACTTCAGACACAGTTTGTGTATTTGAAAAATATGAATGGAAAATGGTCTAAAAAATTAAGCAAGGAATAATAAAAAACTGCTGTTATTAGCATTTATTTAGAGCAAACTAAAATGCTCCTGTTTTTTGCAATAAATACCTAATGCAACATTTGTTTATTGTCAATTTGTTGTGCGAGAATATTGTCTGCTTTACGATTTACAATGCCTTGCTATCCAGTGTACAATGTACATGTGTTTTGAATTTGTATATACAAACGTTAAAATAATAATAAATATTTTAATCAATTCCTATTTTTTTCATTTTGGCTGCAATCAAATGCAGCTTTTTTTCAATACCGCGTTTCAATTTTTAGTAAAGAGTTTCTGTCCTTTTGCATGTTGCTCAAATATGTTCAGGGAGCATAACAGTGGTTACTTCAAATCACTGGCTGAACGATTTCTTCCTTCCACAAGGTAACTAAGGAAATCGTGGTGAATTGGTTTATTTGGAATAATTTAATATTTTTATAAAAATGGAACTGCAAATTGTACGCATCCACACACAACACTCTCGTTAATAAATAAATAAATGCAATGGTGCATTTTTGTCATGTGGTCTATTAATGCAATGTCCTAAACTGACCACATTTTTCTATAGTATTTCCACCAATTTCCAGTCACTCCAGACTCTATTGATCTTTCATCCAGGCTGAAAAAAGAAGCCGAATGTTGTGAACCTTGGAAAGAGTGGAGTGGAAAGTTGTTGGGTAGATCTATTCTGGAAGGCTGTGGGAATTTACAGGGCTCCCCTAAAGTTCATACATGTGTTGTATTGTATTGTATAAGTGACATTTGGAATTTTGACAATTCTTTCATTAGTTTCCGAAAAGTGGGCTTTTAAATAAACTTGAAAAGACTAGATTTATTTAATTTTTCTTATTAATGTCTTCTTGACGGTATCCCATTTAGAATTCATATCAAACACATTTTATTGATGACAGCTTCAGGTGTTTGAACTTGAAATCGCAGACTTTATCGAATAAAAATACTCAAGAACACAAGTAAACTTGCAATGTTTCGCGGCGTAATTTTACACAGGTTCCGGCACATTCGCTTGGATTCCCTGCTGCCATTACCAGTTGTTGCTAAAGTGAACTGGACTCAAATAACCTGTCTTTCTACATCGCTTCAATTACGGTCAAAAATATTCCATGATTACGAGAATCGCCATGCACACGAGGTTCTAGTAAGCTCATTGAGAGATTACAAATTTTTCCAACCGTTGACAGGGGACAACGAGAAGGTCAGCTCCCTCCCGCACAGCATCTTGAATCCACCAGACAGTTCCGCAAGCATACCCGATCAAGTGTTTGAAGATTTCAAGAGTCTCATGCGATACTGTCGCGACACCAGTTCCTGCGTATCCGACGACAGATTCGATAAGTATGTGGATCTATTTTGTGAAGTATGTCATAAATTCTCCGATCAACAATTGATTGATTGCCTTTCCCATCTCCGGTTGCATCCATCAACGATTTCGACACGCACCAAGAACTTCTGTGAGATTTGGAATGCATTGGATCGGACCTGTTTGAATCGCGTTGAACATTGGAGTATAAAAGAGAACCTGCACATCGCTGATGCTTGGTATCAGATGGGTTTGGCCAGAATAAGTGAGTTCGTGCGGAATGCCTTGCGAAAGATGGGTCGGCGTGTTAAAAAAATGACACACGAAGAGATGCTCCATTCGATGTTTTTTTGCAACATTGTCCGCCGGCCACTAATAGAGATGTTTGACTACGAAATGAACTTTTGCAGGCTCATCGATGAAATCAGCATCAAGGAGATCGGAGTGATGTCAATGGGATTCTTTAAAACACAGACGCCTATCCGGAATCCGGAATTAATAGACAAGATCTTCCGCAGGCTGATTGATTCAGTTGATACCGTTGAGGACATAACACTCGTTGCAATCCTTAAGATTCTGCGGTATTCTTCAAAACTGGGACAAGTCGATTTGATTACTGAACTATTGGACAAGCTAGTGCCGCAGATAGGAAGACTTTCGCTCCTCAGTTGCTTGCACGTAGCCTTGTTGGGCAGCGACATTCAGACTTGTCACGACGAGTCAATTGAACTAATCCTGAAACGATTTCTAAGAGACATAGACTCCACCAGACTAAAGGACATGGAAAGAATATGCCATGTGATTTCGTTGTACAACTACAAAAGTCCCAATGGCTCGGATAAAGAGCTTTGTGCTAAAATTCTAACAAGGCTGAAGGACAAGATTCCAGAAAGTGTTCAGTACCCTCGCTGTTTCTCGCATTGCTTGCATTTCCTTACCCTGCGCGGCTTCTACGATGAGGACATGATTAGTGCTGTTCTGGATCCCAAGTTTATCCGTCACTCCTACGAAACAAATATCGGAATAGCGAGGGAGATCTTTAGCCTGGACTCGTTTGTAAAGATAAACCTAAAAGACTCATACAAGGGAAACCAACTGCCTGATAAGTATCGCCGGACGATGGGACGGTTAATGACCCACTACATCCCCGAGAGGAATTCCAAGTTCAAGCCGAGCACAACAGACCGGATTCTGTTGGAGATGAAAGAATCGGCTGATGGTTTTCTGAGAACCACCACGTTTAAACACATTCTGCCGCATTTCGAACGACCGGACGTGGTTGTTTGCTATAACACTGCTAATAACAGGGCGATTCCATTGTCAGCAGACTGCCCAGAGGATTACATTGGTAAGGAAAAGTGGCAGCCATTGGGTAGGTGTTTACTCATATTTTCTTGTTATTTCAGGTGCGATACTGACTAGAAAGGATATGCTGGGGGACTTATCGGACGATCCCAATATTATGACTGTGGCCATTGTGGTGGCTGGATGGAACAATGCTGTGCGTGGCAAAAATAAGCCCACCGGATCTTTCCAAATGAAGTTAAATCAACTACAAATGCTTGGGCACAGACACTGCATGGTAAGTCAATCGTGTATATGTCCAAATTTGCGCTGCAGTCAGGAATATAGACGAACCTCTTGCTAGTTTACAAGTTGCGCGGGAATTTAAAGGGAAAAGCATTTAATTTTCTTTTTTATGAGCGATGCGTGAGCGTTTTTTGCCCTCTAACCAACAAATATAGACATAGAGAGGCGTATTTAATTTCCTTTTCTGATTCTCAATCGAATTTGTAGTCCTTCCTAATATCAACTCATTTCAGGTTTACTGGCACGAGTGGCGGGCCTTGGAAACGCAAAGAGATCGTCACGATTTCCTAAAACGGAAATTTGCCGCAGCTTGCAGCTAACAGTGCAGCGAATGAAATAAATCTTCCTCATCATGTTGCCGATAAAAAGCTTTATTCAATCGTATGTTCCTCCGAGCAGTTTCTTAGTGTATTCGTATATTATGAATAAAGTAGCAGTCGCTGGTATTGTTCTAAGCACAGATGGTAGCAGCCCATTGTAAAGGGCAATAACACCCTCGTTTCTTATTATTTGCAATCCGAGAGAGGTCATGCTGGTCTTCAAATTGTTCACCTGGATGCGACTCTTAATGACATCGGCGGGGAAGATCATCACCCAAAGAGTTACGCCGCCTACTGCGCCCGCTATCATCGTGTTCAACGGTCCTATTTCGTCCTTTGACTGACCGGGTCTGTAAAGAAGAACATTTTTGTTGCAGATATCTTGAACTTTGTTTGGTATTCTTCTTACTTAGCAAGGAACTCTCGGGTGCCTTCATATCCGCCAAAGAAGAAGAAATAACCGGGCATTTCTCGCATAAATGTCGACGTAAGTCCTCGATAGAAACCCGCGACGCCTGGAGAAATGAACAAAATTAAACAAAAATATCTACTAAAAACATTTTGAATACTTGCCTTCTGTTTTGAATATTTGCCGCGTTAGTTGAAACGGTGTAATGTTGGCTGTTTTTAGATCTTTTCCTCCTGTTCCACCAGTCTTCTCGGTTGTAAAGATTTTAGTCGTGTATTATAAATCAGGAAGAAGTTTTGTTAACATTTTTATACCTCTCGCATTGCTTGTAGCTTACACTTGACCAATTCGGTAGGGCACAAAGTTAAGGTGGAGAAGAAAGCTGCCAAAAATCCGGAAAACGCGTTACCCAGCACCGAGAGGTCCTTTGTATTGTCCAGACCCTGTGCAGAAGCAATCAATTTTTGACATCCACCGTATGCAGCAAAGAGGACGGAGTTCTCGGCAACATTGGCCGCCACAGCCGGTAGGCTTCCAGCGTACAGGCCTCGGAAAATGCCATCTTTACGATATGTTTGTAAAAAACAGTCTATCATGTTTTTGTAGAGTTTAGGAAATGTTTGTAGTTTCACCTTTACCGTGTCGAGCGGTTGGGAGACATAAACTTGCGCCACGCCACCTAATGTAAAGTAAGCAAGTTTAATTAAGCTATTAGGGTTAATAAAGGGATAATCGAAACAGGTTTCCATGAGAGTAAGTCGGTTTAAGTCGATGTGCGATTAATTTGGACTCGTGTGAAGTGACCATAATGCGATTAGTGGCATTTTTCAATTGTTTTACTGAACTTCAGCGGTATTTTTCATCATCCACTTGTTTTCCGGTGTGCTTTATCGGAAACAGTAAGTTAGGCATAAATGCAACTACTACAATTTAAAGTAGGTATCTTATTTTATTTTATTAAAACGTTTAAAATAATCGCAGAAACTTCTTTAAAAGCGACAAAAAAAAAAACAAATATGGCATGGGTACGTATAATGCTGTAATTCCAGAAGAATTTTATTGATCCTTCTTAACCTTGACGGGAATGCGCCAGACTTTCACTGAAAAACGACACAAATTCCAAACGGTCAAGGGCTATTTGGCATTTTTGAACACGGCTACACTAAAGCAATTTTTTATTACGTATTCGCCTACGAAGAAAGTAGCAAACAGCTGTTTTTTCAATACTCTTTCCATAAAATGATTTCAAGCAAAAAGCAAATCTAGGACCCCGTATTCATCACGTGACAGCTCATAGTACAGAAGCTCAAGGTATTGCAAATTTGCAATTAATGCGAAATATATCCAATTCTTGTGCACACACCCTCCATGATTGCAGTCTCGTTCTGCCGACAATGACAGCGACGACGTCACAAAAAGATAAAAATAGAACGTAAACAAACTTATCGCGCTTATTGGCCTTTGACAGTAGGTAGTTAATCTCTCGAAACCATTTCGGATCATATTTTGCACACATAATCTTACCTAATGACCCAGCAGTAAAGTCAATGGCACCTGTCTTAAAATTACTATCCGATCCACTTCCTTTCATAATGTCAATTGGAAAATTCGCGCCCAAAATACCGAATGAGAATTATTTAAATAAAAATCACACCTCCCTAACTTCACGTTTGCAAAGCAAAGATCAAACCAACACTGCGTAGCCCACACACAACACAGTTATACAAAACACATGATTTTCGTCAATCCAAAACCAAATCCAATCTAAGCATAATCATGATGAAATAACACAGAACACACTGTAAACACGCGGTTGCTCTCTAATATTCTTCATAAATTGACCTTATCAATTTGCCGTTTTAACGCTGATAACATCTTGGAAAGCGAGTTTTAAAATTGTGGTAGGCATTGGCAGTGGGCAGGCACTGTGGTGAAACAAAGCAAGAGAAAAGTGACGACAATTGATCAATTTTATTGATAAAACGAATGTACATAGGAATAGGAACACAAGCACAACGCCGTCGGTCGTTCGTTACCAATCAGACAGAGATTAAACAACTATAGAGATTCCAGAGTGAAGGAATTTACGCTCTTTTCCAATCTGAGACGTTTCTGTTTTGCCTTTCGTATAACAATTCCATTTGCTTGAATGTGTGTGTAATTAGTTCGATGATAATGATTTTTCATCGAAGTTGTTATATAAATAGTAATTACTTCTAGTCTATTAAGCATAAACTAGGTATTAATACATAGTTTGTTTATGCCATTAAGTTGACATCAAAAGCAACGGAAAAAATACAAACACATTTTTCTGACAGTACACCGTAAATGCGACGTACAACTTGCAATCATTTTGACGCTGGTCGCCTTTCTTTTTGACAGCATCCGCCATTTTGTTTTGTTTCAAAATAATGTATTATCTGTGTAAGTCAAGGTGGCATAAGGCCCTAATGAAAATTTGGCTTTATGAGGCTTTGTGAGAGTGGTATAAGGCCACCTTCGATAAAATTACATTTCAATAATTTCGCTTTATGTCAATTTCCAGTGCACCTGCACATCTGCACAATAACCATTCTGAGGAACTTAAAATTTAGCCCACGTAGTTCACGTAAAATTCATTTTTTTCATACATATTTTTCACCACGAAATGTCAAAATGAACTTTCCACGTCAAAATTTCGCAGGCAGTCCTCAATTACAGTTAAAAATATTTGCTGTAAAAAATGATTTGTACCGAGCAATGCCCTAAACAGCTTTTTAACTTGGCTTTTATTATCCATCACATTAAATTTTTGACACTTAAGCCTGGTACGCTGTTCAAGTGAAGTGAAATTTTCACTCCTCTCCAAGAAATTGCTGTGAAATTGAAAGTGAAATTTTCACGCCGAAAGCCTAGTACGCTGCTCGAGCTTAATTTTAGCTACCATACAAAATTCTCTACAAAATTTAGCTGAGCTAAATTTTAGCCGAGTGGTACGCAGCTCGAGCTAAAAATCAAACTTTTGTTTCCGAGTGTCCTTCATGTATTTAGCT
Source organism: Cheilosia pagana (assembly GCA_936431705.1). NCBI lineage: Eukaryota > Metazoa > Arthropoda > Insecta > Diptera > Syrphidae > Cheilosia > Cheilosia pagana. The sequence continues at coordinate 30,082,265 of OW386168.1, read as the reverse complement.
TAAATGGGTGCGCTAAATTTTGACAGATTGCTCTGCTTTGTTGTTCTGCTGTGTAAAGATGAGTGATTTTATGTCGTTTTCCATTGGGCAAAAAGAAGCGTCCGGGAGAGTCCGGAATCGAAAAAATCACTTCTGAAACCGTTCCATTGGCATAAAAAATACTCTTCTGGTGATTCTGAGAAGAGAAATTCGCTTCTGGATTTGAAGTCAGAATCCACTCAAGAAGCACTCACACATGCGTAATTTATGTATTTTATACAGGTCAGCTGACGGCAGCCGTAGAATATTTTTTGGTAGTTCACTAATACAAAAGTGGATTCAACCAGAAGCAGTTTTCTTGTTCCATTGGATTTCAGAATGAGTGAATCCCCGAGTGAAACCAATGGAAAACGACATTAATGAATACATCGATGAGGAGTACCGGGAGCTAGAGTCTTTCATTTAAATTACAGAGAAGTTCTCAGATAAAGTTAGCGATGGTAGTGGAGTAACAACCATCGACATGAAGGCTTGCAGATTTTGAATCAAGGGAGGTTTTTTCAAAGAACAGCTGTTTTTTGTGACACTTATCCACAGCGCTCTCTATGTCAAAATTTAGCTAGGATTTTAGCTGATGTTTGGAGAGAAAAGTTGGAGAGCAGCTAAAATTTAGTTTAGCTCGAGCAGCGTACTAAGCTGAAATGTCAAAAATTTAATGCGACGGACAATAAAAACCAATTGAAATAGCAAGCAACGCCCTCTACATATCACTTTTTGAACAATTATTTTTCACTTCAACAGCGTACTGCCTGGTGAAATTTTCACTTGAAAAGTTCATTTTGACATTTCGCAGTGAAAAATTTGTATGAAAAATTTCATTTCACTCGAACAGCGTACCAGGCTTTATGCGTGAAAAATGATTTGAAGCGAGCAATGCCCTAAACAGCTTTTTAACTTGGCTTTTGTTGTCCGTTGCATTATAATCTTGACATTTCGGCGTGAAAAATGGTTAGAAGGTATGCGGATTGCGGATGTTTTTTAAGAGACTACCATTCGTTTTTCAAACTTCTAATATGTATAATTTTTCCATTGAATATAGTAGGTACGATAAAGTTAATGACTGACCATTTTGATAAGCAGGGTGCCGCAAGCAAACATAATTTAGGCCCACGTTTTTAACCGGCGATCAGATTAATAAATATGTAATGCTTTGTGAATAATAATAATGATGATATTGGCTGTTCATATACAAAATTAGATGTTTTCCTTAGTCCTTTGAGTTCTCACGGAACTTTAAAAGGATGTATATTTTCCATGCACTACTTTAAATGTGAAAGTTATTACAAATCACTCGCTACTCGTTGTTTTCATCTGCGAATCGAAGAAAGAAAAAGAGTCTCCTAATAATTATTATTGAACTTAACAAATTTATTTGTACAACTTGGAATTCCCGATGACATAGAAGTTTTAAGTTAAGCTAAGATTAGACTGTATGCCAATTAAGCATATGAATGCCAACAGGCAAATGACCAGATTAGCTGTCAAATGACCAAAATGCCAGGATTATCAAAACTGTATATCAGACTATATGACCAAAATTACCAATATGGTCATATTTGACTTGATGGTCATTTAAGGCATTTGTTGTTTATAACCAAATGCTGTAGTAGGGACATGCTGTAAAGAAAAACAAAGCAAAAAAAGGATCCGATGTGTACGACTTGTGACATCGTAAAGTCCGGGTCGGATCTCGACAGCCGAAATCAATTTGCGGATGAGATGGTCTGACCATTCGCCTTTAATCGCTTTGTCGGTCTCTTCCTCGCCCTGTCAGCTATTGCTTCCTCCATAATCCTGGCGTCGCTAGCCGCTTCGATTGAGCTTCCCATAAACTTATAGATGTGTGTATCACAAAACGAAAAGGAAACACACAAAAAAAACTTAAAAAGGGTAAAATAACAAACAAAATAAATACACCAAGTAAAATTTATTCAAACTCATGAAAATACATAACGAATATTAACAAAAATACATTATAACTAGTTATATCACAAACCAAATACCTAGATAGCAAACAATTTCTTCACAAACAAAATTTCACAACAGAAAAAAAGAATAAATAACCACAATTACTAGAAAAGGACAAGACCACAAAATAAACTTAAACAAATTACCAAGAAAAGACAATTAAATAATTTACAAAAATGGAAGATCATTGATTCAATAATCAACAAAAAAAAGAGAACAAAAATCAAAATAAATCCTATCCCAATAGCACGAACTCTCAAACACAGATGACAACAAAAAAAATCTTGTTCCATCAAAAATGCCAGAAATGCCACAACGAAATTTCAATAAAGTGCATATGGGCATATAGGCTTTATGCTGGCATTCGTGCTTATTGTCCCATTACACTATATGCTATTTTGGCATTTTCATCTGTCAAAATCAGTCTGGTCATATGTGGCATTTAGGTCATTAGGGCATATGGGATATGCCCATTACACTGTATGACCATATTTTGACAGAAGAACCGTCAGAAATTGGCATTTTATGACCACTTGGCATACCTTCTAATCTTACCTTAACAAAAAGACGAGTTTTTGAGATTGTTTGAAAGTTTTTGAGCCTCATGCCACTTTTCCTTATGTCATAAAAATTTGCTGATTTTTTTCGGTATTTTTATAACAGAAATTGTGAAATGTGTCACTATTTTTTTGTTCAGTTTGATAGATTTTTAATGATTGGCTCAGAAGTGTATTCGATTAGATCATTTGTGACACATATTTCGATTGCTTCTCTTTGTCACTAGACATCACTCCAAAGAATGGCATAATCTTGGTTGTGGCGAATCGCTGATGATTCTTCCAACGCCATACGCCACGACGTTAATCAATTTTACACGACATATGTATCGCTTTGGATTCTCAGCTGAACCCGCTGTTGGGTCAAAAATCAAAATACTTACATACTATTCGTTTGTCGGGACATACCGTCGAAACCGTTTTTGGTCAGACAAAAATCATTTAGTAAAATTGTAAACGTCATGCCATAAAGAAAAACCAACACCTATTTTATATTTCGTATGTCATGTTATATATTGGTATTAAATAAGAAATATATTTTACATTTAATGTTTTTTTTTTACGGAAATTACATAGTCATTAACAAAAGGTTTTTTGTTTTGTTCATTTCGCTTACGACGCTATCTCTAAGTACATAAAACAAATTTTACAAATGTCACTGCTGCTGCCCATCTACAAATGATTTTCATTTACATTACACAATTATAATTATGTATAGTTGTTAACAAAAGTATAGAATTGCAAAGACATTATTCATTATTTCTTAAAAACGTTATTTGAATAAAAAGTTCAAGACTCTTGATTAATTCTTTGCGGTATTACTATGCGCGCTTTATATTTTTTGTTTGTACTTGAATATTTTCTGTGGGCGTCAGGTGTAAAAATAGTAAACTACCTTCGGATATTGGGACTCTTGTCAACAAGTTATGTCATTTGTTTTTTTTTCTTCTTTTTCTTTGTAAAATTATTATTGTATTGTATACGCTTTTGATGCTATTCTTTAATATTACGATTATTTAGTTAGATGAAAGGAAAAGGAAAAAAACAGAAACGATGAATTTGGTAGAACTCATTGAACTCAGTAAATTCCATTTTTAGGACTGGAATAATTTGTTTCTTTGTTAAACAAATAGTTAGGTATTAGATTCTAACTTATTTTTTTATTTTATAAACTATTTAATTTAATATTATGGCTTTTGTTATAAAATTATAATTTTGTTTTTTTTGTTTTTCTTTCACTTTTAACCGTTGGGTAGCGTTTATTGGCACATTTACTTGTTTCTTTTATAATACTTACTTGACTATTATACATAGACTACAATTATGCTTATTGGTTTGTATAGATTAGTGGTGCTTATGATAAATACATGCAGATTACTTACAATTTGGTATATTTATATATATTCAGACACATACATATTATGCATATGTAAATATGATTAACAAAAATACAAAATGTGTTTTTTTTTTATTTCAATAAATTAGTTATACTTTCAATAACACCTATTTCATAAACAATTAAATAAGAGTTATGTCGTTATGTATTTCAATAATTTAAAGTTGTGCACAATGTTTTATAATTAGCCTGTAAACAATGCTATACATTAGTGTGTCAAAAAAATACATAGCAGGCATTAGTATTTTGAGGTTACGTGTATATACTAAATATATAATAACAAAAAAGAAGACCTTGTGGTGGTAATTAGTAAAGTGCAGGGGCTATTAATACACTAGGGTCCAAGTTAAACAGACTTCGCACAGATATATGATAAATGTGACAGCCATCTGACAGTTGTTACAAAAGACTAAAGACAAGTTTGTGGGTATTTTTATGGTGGTGAAATGTGTTGCTTTCTTTTTGTGGCTCTTATTTCCCCAACTTTTTTGAACGGAGTTGGGCTAAATTTGGACAGATATGACTAGCCCAGAACTTTCATTTAGGTATACAATTTTGTCGTTGATAGTTATTGCTTTTTGTAAGACATATATGTCAAACACAAAAACCGTTTTAAAGGTTTGGCAGTTCCTATTTATTGAATCAAGTTTACCGCCTTGCAGAGATTGTATAATAGACCACTCCTAGATTTGGATTTTAAGCCTAGTATGCAGGTCACGTGAAATCCAATTTTTCATACAAAATCTTCACCGACAATTGTCAAAATGAACTTTCTACTTGAAGAAATCACTAGGCAGACGCTGTTCGAGTAAAAATTAATTGCTGAAAAAGTGATTTGTAGGGGTGTTACTAAAGCTTGGCTTTTATTGTCCGTCGCATTAAATTTTTGACATTTCGTCGTGAAAATTTCACTTTCAATTTCACAGCACTTTTTGGTGAGGAGTGAAGATTTCACTTCATTCGAACAGCGTACCAGCCTTAACGTTTTAATCTGTTTTTATATTTCACAATTTGAGAAAAGGGAAACATTGCTCATCAATGGAATCATCAAAAGGCGAGAATGAGTGACATTTATATCAAAAAAGTATTAGGTTTGTTCGAGTACTTTTCTGGACATTTTAATTTCGCACATACTTGCGTCTCCTGTCACACTTTGTTTAGTATTATTATAACGATTAAAAATAAATTAACTTCCGTAAAGTACATCGGACTTTTGAAATTTGACGTACATATCAATACTGTAAATTTCCAGGTTTCTTGACTAGGTTTGCGGCTACATTTTAAACGTCAATTAAAAAACTAGTCACGCGATCTGATCAATTAAGGCCAACAAAAAAGTAATCGGATTTGATTTCCCCCTCCCATTTTTTTGAGATTTTCTTAACGCTTTTTAGCCGCGCTATAATACAAAAAGACTATTATTTAAAGCTGTTATTTTAGTGCCAGAAACCTTCCACTTTACAATTTTTTAAATAGAAAGTTAAATGTAAATTCTTTTACAAACTTTACAAAGTCGATAGCGTACCTTCCGTACGTCTAAAAATTTTACAAATTTTTACAACTGGTTCCAAACGTTTAAACGTGCCTTGAATTTGGGCGATTTTAAACGCCAAACAGACCTCTAATGCAGTAAAGCGTGAGGAACCTTTAGACTTATGGCTGTTTACCGTGTCATTCCGATCTTAATATAAAATTTGGGTGAAGCATAAACGTTTTATTTCCAAATTCAAATAAATTGGAAAACTTACCACCACCTTTAAGAGTCTTCTTAAACAATTAGAAACATAACTAAAGTTAATCAAAATCATAAATTACGACCAATCTCAGTAGTAGGCCGGAAATGGATGATAGTTCGATGGATTGGATGCATGATGATTTGGCGATGGCAGCACCGGTCTTACTGATGGGTGATAGTTGCCTGAAGCCACCTGATGATACGCGCCAAAGCCTCGCGCCGAAACCATATGCCTGTTTTGAGCCGTTTCACCAAGTAGTCTCGACTGGTCCGAACTCAAGAGTCGATTATTTTGCTCCATCAGCAAATGCGCGGTGGGATCAACCAGCAAACGGTGCTGATCAGCATTGGAAGCCGCCAATATCCGATGTTGTTCAGCCGTCGATAGCAATCGATGATGATCGATACTTTCGCGGTTGTTGTGCTGGATTTGTGATGGAAGAAACGATCGATTGTTACCCACGCCCATGTTTCCATTCGGCGTGAGGTCCAGCGACACCATACGCAGGACATCGTGGTGTGGATGATTGTATGGAATCTGCGGCGGGGAAGACACAACGTAATTTGCTGTTCGACTGAGATCGACAGAGGTGGTTTGATCGTGGTCCTGATCGCTCAACTGATCAGGAAGGAGACTATGATTATGCATGGATTGATGTTGCTGCATGGACAATTGATTTGAGTGTTCCTGCTGCTGTTGCTGGGAGTGATGCTGCTGCTGTTGTTGTTGCTGCTGCTGTTCACGTTCGGATAAGATGTCGTAGATATGATGGTGATACCTTCCCAGTCCCAAATTCGAGCCACTTGGCGGCAACTGAAAGTTGTGATGATAATTCGAGCCAACATTGGATCGGGACGTCATATCGAGTCCTTGAAGGTCAGAGAGATCATTACTAGAACTGTTGCGATAGTCGGATGAGACTTCTAGATCCTGATTGTTGCTGTACTTCAGGTTGGCAGCACTGGCCATACTCTCGTATTTAGAGTAGACGAGGTCCATTTGGGATTGGGTGAACTTTAAGCGCATGTCCTGTCCACTCGAGCTGAAATATTAACAGAAATTAAATTCATGATGTAATCAACAGTATAGCGAGGGATGTCTCACCTATTTTGGGGAATTATGCTATTCTCGTCATCACTAGAAAGCTGATTGTGCCCGGACATATTGTGGGGCCTCTCACTATCATCGTCTCTCTTCCGACAAATGTCGTTGCTGCTGAAGTTGTATCTCGGAATTGATGGCGACGATGCCGGCGATATCAACTCATGGTCAGCATAACCCGATCCACCGCTTGCACCCACACTAGATGCATTCCGTCTATGCTGCATTGAGGGCAGTGGTGACGATGCCTCTATACTGGGCCCACCACCATTGCCCCCATTCCCATTGGAGCTAAACATGGAATAGTCTCGCCCTGGCGATATGGCCTGCGGCGATGGCGGTGTTTGGTGATGACTGGGAAAGTTCTCTGAATCTCCACCCGCTCCCATGTGCTGGCCACGAGGAGTTGAACCCGCATCCACATCGACATCGTTGTTGTTCTGATTACTTTGCGGATCCGATGGAGTGGACGTGTCGGGGGAGATGTTGCACGAGTTCATGGAATTCCCGGTGGCCGGATACATTGGCAGTGGTGGTATTTGCATGGGGAAGTTATTTAGGTTCTTCATCAGCTTGATCTCGTTCTCCAGGTTGTCCATATTGGACATGTTTGCTTCATCAAACCGATCTGTTTCGACTTCGATTTGCGAGTTCATTTGGTTGCCGTTGTCAAGATTCGAGTTCACCTGTCCCTAAGAAATGAGAATGCGTTTAAAATTTCCGAAAACATATTACAGTAGACAAACTTACCTTCAGCTCACCATTCTCTGTGTCCATAATACTTCCGACAGAGTTTAGTGCCGCTTCCACTAGCATACTAGCCGAAGAGGGTGCTGCACCGCCGGTGGTCAGTCTTGAATTGGCGTTGTTGTAGAACGAGTTCATGAACGATTGCGAGTGTGCTATGGAGTTCATGTGCATTTGCTGTTGGTGTGAACTCTCTGTACCGACGCCATTGTGATGGAACTGCGGCAATTGGCCAGCACCGACGCCGCCGGGATTATTCGAATCGACCACGTCCAGAAACGACGAGTTTTCATCCTCCTCGTGGTTAATGGAATGAGCATGGTGATCCGAATTTGTGGAACTCATTAGACGCGCAATGAAATCCCGGTTCGGCAACAACTTACTCGGATCATCAACACCACCCGGAGGCACTCCCATCACGATGTTAGATCCCGGATTGTTTGTGACATATGGTACATTCACGCCACTGGACGATGGACAATCTCTCACCATATGCCGATCGTCATCACTCATCCACTTTTTACTGCCTTTGCTGACAATAAGGTTTTGGCGCTGCATCATCACATTCGAGGGTGAATGCTTGTAAGTTGGTGTTTGCGGACCGTTTGTCATGTGTTCATGATGTCTGTAGTTATTTTCATGATCGTCATGACCTTCGGCGTTGCCACTGTGTAGATGTAACTTATCGGTGCCATCAGCGCCATCTATCGCAGCAACTGCTGCTGCGGACGCCTGCTGTTGTTCCGTTAGCCTTTGGGCAGTCTTCGATAAAAACGTTTCCACCAAACTTAGTTGGGCATTTTGTTTTCGCCGCACTTGATCCAAATGGTCATCGTCATCGTCCAAGTCGTCGACATCACCCTTGGGGCTCATTGTTCGCTGTTTTTTCTTTCGTTTTCGTCCCACCTCCTTGGTGAACATGTTATTGATTTTCGAAGAAAGCAATGATAAGTTTGTCTCGTTGCGACAGAGGTCCTTTATGGATTTGCCGGATTTTTTTATGTTCTCGAAAAGATCGTCGGAAAATTCGGTGTCGCTTTTGCTGTCCAACATGCTCGAGCTGAGCAGGGAGTTTTGATCTTCCAGACTCTTGCGACGTCGCCGAGGTACTTGTTCTGTGGAAGAGATTTTGAAGGTGTAAACGTTTTTTTTATATATATATTGCATTAAGTTTTTGCTAATTGTTGACATTTAAGAACCTATTACCAGTATCACGCAAAATTTTCAAAATGGTTCTTGCATTAAAAAGAGATTAGTTTTTTTTTCAAAGCGACCACCATTTTAACTGAAATATTGTTAGGCATAGCAAACCAAATGATTAACATTTCGTTCGCTTTATGTTCCCCTCAGAAGAAGATTCTGTTCGCCGGCGAGGATAACGTTCCTTGTAAAATGGTCAAAATCAGGGTGAAAGCAGTGGCGAATCCTGCGATTCATTACATCAAATTGCAAACATAATGTTAAAGTTTTCCGCACCTTATGCAATGATTTTTCTTGTAAATTAAGTACCCCGCTGGGAATTGTTGTGAAGTTTGTATACATCTGCTTTAAATGTTTGCATTTACTCCTCCCCCCTCACTTGCCGCATAGCGATCATTTCAAGCTAAATACATATCAAACAAGTAAGAGATTCGCAAATAAGCTTGCCGGCGAGCTTAAAGCGAACAAAATGCAAACAGCCTACTTTGTTGAATACGGAATGTATTTTATTTAAATAAATAATTTGATTGAATGGCTTCCAAAATGTAAGTCATTCGGTGGGGAGGGCTCCTCATAAGTTCTAATATTTATTTAACGTTTATATGTTTTTCCTTCTTACCCAAAAAGTCCACTTTCATTCCCCCCGAATATGCATCAAATGTATACGCCACGCTACGTTCAATCTTTGGCATCTGTTCCTGAGTATAGTTGTGAACTTTTTTATAATGAAATTGAAGACACTGTTTTGTTGTAAACGCCGCTGTACATTCAGCCTCTGCACATCTATCGCATAGGAACAAAAATTATATATAACAAATTGATCTACTGCTTAAAAAAACTAAACAAAAAAACATTTCATACTTGAATGGTCGCACACCCGAATGCGTTAGCATGTGAATTTTCAAATTGCTTCGATTTTGGAATAACTTTTGACATCGCGGGCAACTGACCACAGCTGAGTTCCGACTGTGCACCTCCTTAGAATGGCGCTGCAAGGCCGCCCGAGATCCTAGAAGTTTTGAACATAATTTACACTGAAAATCTCGTAAAACTTCAGCCATATCTAAAATGAAATTATGAAGAAATAAATTGCTTTTTGGTGATTTTTGAATGGAAAATGAAATCGATGAGTATGTTAGGTGTGTGGTTTACAAAATTCCAATTTTATGGTAAAAATTTTGAAAATTAGAAAAAACTTGGTGTTGGTGATGGAAAAATCATGCAAAATCAGTATTCACAGCTGTAGAGATAAACAACAAAATCTTTGCACCAAATTATACTAAGTTGTATGTCAGTATGTGTATAGTGGGTCTAAAATATGACAGCCCTTTTCTTGAAAGGGATTTTTAAAATAGAGCCTTTTAGCTGGTCAAATGAGAGTTTATTGATTATACTCAACAACCAAAGTCTACTGTGAAAGTGTTGGGAATCTTAAATGACAGCAGCGCTCTTTTAACTTAAACATTCAAAGTAGGTACTTTGTTTTATATTTTGTTGGCTCAGAAAGTCTATTTAAATTTTTTTTCTAAAGAAAAATATTTTTAACCGAAACTGTCTGCTTAAATTGATATTCGGGGTTATTCGTTGACTCAAACTTCGGTTTGTAGAAATTGTGACATATGTCAGACTTTTCAGTCAGACTTCATGACGGACATGTTTGTATTGTTTTAATTTGGCAAATTGTGCTATGACATTTAAGGTCTGTTCCCTTCCTTTTTGGGCCAATTTCGGCAAAATGTCAGATATCAAGGAGTGGGGATATATTCTCTCAGAAAAAGAGAATATAACCAAAACGTACAGGAACGAAAGTTTGGCATGACGTTTGTTGAAAACATATGCGAGAAATTCAAAAATAAACGTTTAAAAAATTACCAGTTTGCAGATGTTGGAAAACATTCGAATTCAGTTTAATATTTATTTTCTTTTGCGGATTTATCCATTTTAAATAACAAATTTCAGCACTTAACAAAGCAAACCGAAATAAACTGTCAATTCAAATTGACTTTTGAGAGATTTGACAGCTAAAGTCAGTTATAACAAAATAGCCCAAAGAAATTTGTTTGGCTATTATTTGTAGGTTTTTTATGAAGGGGAAATGTTTTGTTTTCTTTTTGTGGCTCTCTTCTGCCCAACTTTTGCGTAAATTTGACTAATGTGTTCGTTAGGGAACAGACCTTTTATTTCACAACATGTCGTTAACGAAGAAACAAATAAAGGCAGATTATCGCTCTAAAACAATTAAATGTCTACAAACATTTAGAAAACCATATGTTAGCCGAAAATAAGAGAAGGCATACATTGTGGGTGAATCAATTTCTTAAAAAGCGGGAACTACATGATATGGAAGCGCATATTGAAAGATTTTTTATGGGATAATGCATCGGACTACAATTTTTTTTGCAGAATGTCTATAGACAAATTCGAATACTACTTCCGCCAGTAGAAAACAAATTTCTTCTTTTTCTGTCTTCTGATAAATGACATTTATATATTAGTTGCATTGTCATTTCTATTCAATTTGGGAAAGACGGAATTCTGACATATTTCAATTCGTGCGCTTATATGTACCTACCCTCGCGAATTGTCAAAACGAATGATTTTTTGCTGTCAAACGCTCAATTGTAAAATTTCAGTCAGGGTTTGTGTTTGCAGAGAAGACAAGGAAATAAGTCAGACTGAAATGACCAGATATATGTGTCGTGTCGACAAAATCGACTTTTTGATGTCATGTCTTGAGTCTTGACTGAAATTCAGTCTCGTGGAGACTGGGTGTTATGAAACTCAGATAAGCACAGCAATTCATTTATCCCGCAGGAAGAAAGAAAGACGGAGAGTTCTTTGGGCTGCAAGCAAAGAGTGATTTAGAAAAGTAACGAATAACTCTATGCTCCGCTTTACCAAGAAGTCGCTCGGCCATTTTGAATTTATTTCGTATATCTGTCAAATTTATCGAGCCATTAGGGAAACTGTTCGTTACTCGGTACTTTACTAGTTCTGCCTTTTTCCGTCACTTGGAAGAGAGCGTGTATATATTTTGAGGTTAATGTCGATTTAACGAAAATGAAACGGAAAAGAAATGTATCAGTGTCAGTAAATTGACAGCTGAACAGAAAATGCACTGTAACTTTTTTTTTGGTGTAGCGTGTAGTTCTTCTGAATCCAGAGATCCTCAGCTTTGTAATTTGTCTTTACAGATAGCCTTTCTAATATTGCACGAAATTTCTAAAGGACCATGAAACTGACACTTCGGACTGATGAGAGTTAATGACAATGGAGAAAAATGTTTTGTTTTCCTATATCAAAATGGTTACTCCCATTCTTTGTATTCGAAAATAAACGTAATAGTCCTGCTTACCGCTATGCATTCGCTTTATGTGCACTTTTAACTTTTGCGGCTGACAGAATTTGCGTCCACAAAAATCACACAAAGGCCTAGTTCGCTGGGGATTTGCACTACAGCCATAGGTACGATGCATTTCCAAGTAGTTGAGCCGCAAGAAGAACTTATTACAGAACTGACACTGGTAGGCTCCCTTGCCCTCGTGCATCTCGGCTGCGTGCTTCATTATGTTGTCCTTCCCTAGAACAGCCTCACCGCATACCTTGCAGTGGTATTTGCGAATAGTAAGACTAAATGAGGGATCATGGAATACAGAACAGTGGGTGCGGTAATACAGAGGATGCTCGAACTTCAAGTTGCATCCGCCACAATCTACAACAGGAAAGAGATATACGTCATTAGATTTGTTGAGACTCGAACATCAGCGACTGTACTTACTTGTCTTCTCGGTGTGTTTCTTACGCCACATGGTATTGCAATCGTCACTCCAGTAGAACAGCTCAAAGCCTGCCTTCAATTCGCAACACGTCACAATAAATGCCTGGCGATCTATGGACACCAGATTGGCGGTGCGTTCTTCATAAGAGAGGGCGGGTCGAATGAAACGCAACCAGTTCGACTGATTTGGATCATCACACGAGATCAGATCGGACTTGCGATCACCTTCGCATATCTCGAAGATCGTCTTCATGTCGCTGTCATCGCGAATATCGTTGACTTGAACTGATTTTCCAATAATCGGACCCAACTTGGTCATCGGCGGAATGTCAGACTTAGCGAAAATCCCACATGTGCTCGCATCGATGTTTCGCAGTTCGAATTCATTTGGAATTGAAGCTTCAGCAAAGGTGACAGTAACCCTTCCAACGCTGTCGGATATTTGGGAGCTGTTATCGTCGTCATCATCATTCTCATCGCCGCATTCTTCCTGATCCTGTGCGCTGGTTTTCAGTTTTTCCAACGCCTCAATGTTCTTCCTCTCTATCCAGGTGGACAGATCAACGTTATCCTTAATGTAGCAAATCGCATTCCGCATGGGACAATGTTCGTAGTCGTGCAACACTGTACATTCGCGACACGATCGCATTCCATAGCCGGCGCCACCATTCTCGTTGTGTTCGTCGTCCTCCTCGATGAAGTTTTGCTCGTTTTTAATTTCAGTCGCCAGCATCCCATCATCCACCTCGTCTTCCTCCTCCTCGCCGTCATCGTCGTAATCATCCTCCTCCTTGGCCGGAGGTTCTTGTTCTTGCTGTTGGGTTTGTGTCTGTTGCTTGAGCTTTCCATTGCATGCGGCCGACTTTGAGGGCTTTTTGATCTTTGATCGATCGCGTATTCGAAAGTTTTTGTCGGGCGCATTAATGGTAGCCGGCTCTTCTTCATCGGCGTCTTCGTCTTCATCGTAGTCGTCATCGTCCTCGGCATCGCTTGGATTGAATATCTGGTAGTTTTCGGCGGTGGTTTTCTTTAGGCACAGGGCGCCCTTAAAGCTATCGTTCTGTATGCTTGCAGACTTCTCAGCCAGTTCGCTTTTAATCTTTTCGGCGATTCGACAATCGAGTACTTCGGGTAGTGTATCGTTATCCAGACTGCTGCTGATCGCTTTGTCTTGGGCGTCATGCTTTGGAAGTTTCATTGAAAAATTCGGAAAGTTTTTCGATTTTGCGAAGCCGTTCAATGGATCGTGGAATTGGACACGCTTCTTGGGCTTGGGACTAGGCTTTGTTAGCGGCAGTGGATCATTGCAGTTTTCCGTTTGACTATTGCTGAAGTCCTTGGCACATAGATTTGACTCCAATTTGAAGTTTGGGAAGTTCTTTGTTGTTGATGATATCGACGGAAGGCTGTAAATGGAATTCAGTATTAGTTGGCTATAATGAAAGCATTTTAGTATGATTTAACTGCCAAAAGAAAGCATTTCAAAAATCAAGTGAAGGTTGTTTTTTGTTAAGTCTGTCTGATACCGGTCTAAATATAAAGCCAGCTTCATCATTTAATCGATGTACGATGTTTGTTATTGTATTGACTCAAGAAGAACACATTTTCAGCTCTATTTTTGCAATTACTGCCACTAGAAGCTCGCATTTTGTTCCTCCGCGTATATTTTAGTGACTTTTCGCTCGAAAATTCGCTAATGAATGAAAACCTTCTTCTGAGTGGCTCGAAATGAACGAAATGTGATCACCAGCTTTGCTGGGAGTTAAGATAGGTTGGCTCCGACTCGGGCTCAATGAATTTTGAATGTTTTCAGATAAAAAATCGTAGATAAAAAATATCTTAAGGGTTAGCTCTTGGAACGTTTGTAATTGTATGGCTGAGCCGATTTAAATAATTCTAACTACTATCTAACTATCGTATTAAAGTATTAAAGATATTAAGTGATCACTGAAGTTTTATTATTAGCTCTTTGATAAAATTAAGAGAGTTTGTACAATGTACATTCAATAAAACAATTTATCTTTTGCTGGGATGAATTTGTTTTCTGTTTATATTTTATCGCATTCGGCATTCTTATTCAGAATATAGACGAATTTAAATTTTTTTCTTAAGATGGTATATTTTATTGGCACATAGGTACACAGTCAAGATTACTTTGCCCTTGCAGCGGTGTAAGATGTTGTGTTTTTTTTTAAAGATCATAGCCATAGGTTATGGCTCAGTATTTAGTGTGACGGGCATTTTAGCGAGGGGTATTCGGTTTAACCTAAAGAAAAAAAAACACAAGCTACCCCTTAATTACCTCTCACGTGGACTCAAGGGAAGAAGTCACAAGGTGTTAAATCACAAGATCTCGGTGGCCAATTGTGATCACCTCTTCGAGATATAACACGGTCCGGAAACTTTTCCCATAAAAGATTAATGGTTTCGTTGCTTGTGTGGCACGTAGCGCCGTCTTGTTGAAAGTAAACGTTGTCCAGATCAATACCATCCAACTCCGGCCATAAAAAATCATTAATCATCTCTCGATATCGCAATCCATACACCGTAACTGTTGATCCAACCTCATTTTCGAAAAATTAGGGTCAAATGACCCCGTCGGACCATAAACCACACCAAACAGTCACATTTTGAGGATGGAGAGGCTTCTCAATAATAACTCTTGGGTTTTCCGAGCCCCAGATGCGACAATTTTGCTTGTTGACGTAGCCACCGAGGTGGAAATCAAGATGATTTTTCGATGGAATTCCGGATCATTTTCATGCATTTCAAGGACCCAATTTCTATAATTTCAATGAGTTGAAATTGAAATGTTTAAGCGTGTATCGTTCCATTTTTAGTAATGGCGTAGTTTCTACTTGTCAAATGTCAAAAAATAACAGCTTCAAAAGTGACAGCTACCTAAATAGCGGGCTATTCAAATAACACCTCTTATTGGAAAACCCATTATAAGTAGAGCAAGAGGTGTTCTTAAAGTGCTTTTGCTTTCGCTAAGTCACGAAGTTACGTCTGTTATTGCTTATTCACAAACTTTAATAGATTTTTGCAAATTAGCCATATCAGTTGTCAAAGTTCGTGTTTGGTTCTGACAAGTTAAAGTGTTCTACTCTTGAAAAGAAAGTGTGTTTGACAATTTTGAGCGAGCATTGTGCATTTGTACACAAGTGTAGTTAAAAGTAGATGGACTTCGCTTTAATTTTAGTAATAATTGGACATCTTTGCGTTTGAAGTGATTTTTAGCAAGGACGCCTAAATGATCTCTCAATGTGAAGCATATTTTTGTGCCATATAAGATGAACGCTACCAGACTGTGTTGGCTATTTTTTTAGCGAAGAATTGAAAGGAGAAGACTAGGTCCGTATAATTATTGTGAAAGGGATACAAGAGGCGTCGCATCCTGAGAAAAAGTGCATCACGTTTCACACAAAATAATCCGTAAACTTGTTGCGCCCACTGACATAAAGAATAATATCGACAACTGTTTCCTTCATATTTCCATGCGATATAATATCGCATAATATAAATCAAAACAAAGGATTAAGATGAAAATTGTAAGCAACCAAGAGGAACGCAATGATATACCTCTAGGTAACGAAATACTATCCCGCAAGGACCTGATCAACTTAAACATAAAAACACATGTTGAAGACCCTTTAATCTTTAATAGAATCCAACATCTCGTAATAGGTAAACTTTAAGCTGCAGGTATACACTGCGAGGAAAATAAAATTTAAGGCATTCTGCAAGATATTATGGTGACCTTAAATTAGTTGGCACGTGGGAATACACACCACCACAACAGCTATGTATTTGTGTACATATTTATTATTCAATCATGCTTGCGGCGTTTTTTTTCCAAAGCAACAACTTTCTAAAATCAATTATACATTTTTTTCTGCCCATGGCAGTGTGCGTGCACTTTAAACTCACCTTGAACTGCGTTCGGTATCATTTTCGGCTAAATTCAGGAGATATGCAACGAATTCAACGTCATTCTTGAATGCCAATCTTGTCCTGCTAAACTCCCAGCGTTCAGCGTTTTTCGTGCCAATGTAAATATTTTTGCTGTAATTCTGGTGGCGATACTTTTTACTGCCACTACCACTACCACCACCATTACCATTGCCGCCGCCAGCACTGCCACCACCCCCCAATCCACCTGTGGTTGCCACACTATTATTACTTAGGCTTGCACTGCCACTGCGAATATCGTTATAATTGTTTACCAATACATCACTACTAACCCCAACACCGGGACCGGCCCCGGATGTGCCCGCACCGCCACTGGTACTGCCTATCGCCGCGGAAACTGCATCCATTGCGTTACTACCCTCATTGTTGCCATTCCCGTTTGTGTCACCGCCGCCGCCTATTTCGGAAGTCGCCTGCGATGAGGAGCAACCTCCATTAATGCTGCCACCACCATCACCGGCGCCGCCACCGAGTCCACCGCGATTTAGGAATATGCTGCGCGAATTCAGACTGTTCTCAGAGCTGTCGTTAAAGTCGAATGCACTAAAGTCCGCGTTTGATTTCGACATGGCGAATGCCTTGCCCTCGCCCCCTAATACTCGTATACACTTCGCGTATACACCACTTCTTGATCGTAGGCTACACACGTATGTACAATGTACATTCACTGCGCGCCGATTCACATTTTATTTATAGGCGATGATGGCTGATGACTTTTCATCTCTCATTTTTAGAGGATGCTGTTGTCCTTCTGAGAGCGCCTTCCATATTTTTCATGAAAATTTTCAAAATTCACTACACCAAAGCACTGCACTGCCAGTATGCCATCTTTAAGTTTGGGATAGAACAAAATTTTCACTATAACAAACGCACTCACGCTGAAAGATTGAGAAATTCCATCAAAGGATTGCACTTTCATGCAGTCGGGCCATCACCCATGCGAAGGGATGGGCCAGCGCCAGCAGAGGCTTTTTCATCGAGCATTTAACTAAAATGCCAGAGCACTATGGAAGAAAATTTTACCCAACGAATGGAGAAAACTCCGGATGCACAGTCTGTGGGTACGCGATGGAGGATAATGGATTCCGAGTCCAGTGAAAAGGAAGAAAAAAAAAAGATGGAAATAAAAAGCCTTAGCCGTAGTCCGAACACACTCGCGAAAATATCCTTAATCAATATTGCATTGCACGGGTATTTTATGGAAATTTGTTTTTGTTTTTCTTGTTTTATCACTTTAAATTGAAACAGGATGAACAATTGGGATTTTATTTCAACGAAATCGGTTTTTCTTTCGTTTTTTTTTTTTATCGTGCCACTTAAAGTCGGAACAAAACTTTTATTTATGTTGGACAAAAGTTGCTGTCAGAACGAAAGTTTTTGCCACCCGTCTTCGTCCTGTTTTGCACATCTCGTTCTTTTTCTTTGTCGTGTTTTTCTGTGTGTGTTTCCTTCGGTTTCCTCATCTATGTTGGCCATTTGCTCTAGTGCTCAGCCGCTTTCGTGTTTTATGTTAGTATCCTTTCGGAATGTTTATGATTCTTGTTTGTGTTGGTCATAAATCGAGTGTAGTTTATGTATTCATCAATTTGGATTCGTGGGGGTGTGTATGTGTGACTTTCTCTAAAGAGAAAGGATGTCATGAACATGATAATAGAGAAAGAGAGATATTGTTTCGCTTTGATGGTGTTGGTGATTTTAAAGCTTGAGGCAAAGCACAAGGGAAGGACATTCTAGATGAGATGAGCGGTGCTTTGCTGTTGTAGTAGATTTTTCAGTCAACTGTGTTAAAATTGTAAAAGAAAATGTACTTCATTTGGAACAGTGAGCGTTTGAAAAAAATTCAGAAAATGGCGCCCAACCAAAGACGACTTTTTTTTAAATAAAATTCAATACATAATAAAAAGCCTGCACACAAGGTTAGCTTGATTTAGATTTCGGGACGGCACTCTTTTTGCCGAGAAACTAGTGATTGACTGAGAAAATCCTGCGTTGGGCGCCATTTTTTTTTTCGAAATAATGAAAAACATCATTTTTGGAGGGATAATCAGCAGTCAGCCACAACATTTGGCTGTTAAATTTATTTGTTACTTAATCGAACTTTATGTACTTAATAAATTGTGGGTTTTGATAAATCTCATGACTCAAGCTGTCAAACTTTTCCACTTTTCCACGCTGATCTCCGCCACAGCCCGCTCGCTTTGCATTTATTGTATGCTATGAGCTGCAACTATCTGGAGACAACTGTTCTAATTAGCCATTTGTATATGCCATCAAATTGTAGGTCCTTCCCGTTCGTGGCAAAAATAGGATATGGATCTGTTGGCCCAACGTCTTAGCCTGTCAATTAAAGGGTATTCATATATAAAATTCTTTTTTGAATCAGATACAGTTTCTTAAACATCTGTCTCTAAATTTGGCAAGGACCTTCAAACGAATTTGAGTGGTAATGCTTATAATAAGAATGCAAAAATAGCGAACGATTCTTTGGTGAATATATGATTTCGAAAAGTGGTCTCATTTGACAGATTTATGGAAAACGATGCACTCACAGACAAAAAACACAGTTTCGTTGTGTCGTTCCAAAATTAGGTGAGATCTCATCAGAGCCTATTCAGCAGTTGCTCAAGAAACAATGTTTTGCTAATTGTTCTGCAAAGTGTTGCTTTTAAAATTTCTTTATTTCGAAAGAGAGTCAAGATTAAGAGAATTGTTTTCTAATTGCTGGCAAAACTTTTGACGAGAGACATGCGCAGTGTAGGCAATCACAGCTCGCAATCCCATCCCAACACAGTTTTATACCACATGGGGGTGTATCGTGTAGCACAGTAGCCTTGCTAAGTTATTTTATTATTTTTGAGGGGATTTTTGAAAGCATTGTCATGGATGGGGTTGTAGGCTTCTAGCTCTATCCATCAGCCATCACATATATTCTTGTGTTGTGACGGCTGCGATGACAAGATTTTCATAAAATTCCCACATAGAAAACACTCCGCGAACTTATCATTAGGTTTAAAAAGCCTATCAATTTGTTTTCTATAAGCTTTGCTAAGCTTTGAGTATGTTCAATGGGACTTCTTTGGGTGGAAATGTAATAGCGCTGGTTCAGTTTTATGTCTGAAGGGATTCAGTTGATACACAGCAATATTTTGAGTTATTGACAATTTTTCGCGCCTTACAATTCAAACCGAATTTTTTAAAAATATTATGGAAAGCGTATTTAAAACTAATATATTGGAAATAAAAACATTCGATTTTTAATAATGTAATTAAAACGATTCTCTGGTACATTATTAAGTAAATCTGTTTCAATATGGTGGAACAAAACTTTTTTTTTAAACAAGGACTACAGCCTACAAGCGATGGGAACAGTGCACTATAAAAATTCCCATTTCAGCTTACAACTGGATCGCATAAAACTTTCTTTAATAAAAAATGTATATAGAATTTTTTTGTTGGGTCATTTCTCCTCTTTCATTTATAATTAAAATCTTAAGACTGGCATTTTTTCCAAACATCGTTCTGAATTTATTTTAAGGAAACAATTAAAATTCCAAAATACCATTTAAATATACAGTTTTAATTTAAAGGGTTGCACTTCTATATAGGTATAAAAGATAAATTCATTTGGTATATTTCATTTCTTAACCAAATTTTCTACAAAGTTGTCTTCTCGAGAAAGAAGGGGAAAAAGCAAAGTGCACCCTTTGATATCCATATACCTTGCGGTGTGTAAGAATTCGCTTTCCGACCACAAAAAGGTATAATTTTACAGGTGATGGCACAGCTTGCGAAAGGAGTTGATTAACCGATCCGATAAGTACAACCAAAAAATATATTAGCCCCTACTAAAAGACTAAAACAGCTCTCTAGGAAGTTACACGAAGGAAGAGATGATCCGAAGGCTACCAGGAATGGAACCGAATTTATTTGCAAACTAAGCGAAAAAAAGAAAACTCCATGACGCTTGATTAATAGTTTAACTAAAAGTACTGACCCTAGATCACAAGTATTCAAAAAAAAGTTAAGTGTCCAAGAAGCGTTTCTATCTTCATGGGTTCTTCAAGGATATCAAAGCATTAATAGGAGTATCGCGAATGAATTCCGATGTAAATGTTTCCCTTGTCAGAAATGTAAATCAGATTGCTTTATAGAAAACATTCCGGCGGAAATATTATTCCCGATAGGGGTGTAAGTATATGTATGAAAATCAAAGCAAAAAACACTTTTGTAAAATGTTAATTTCAGCGTTTTTATGAACTTTTCGTTAAACTGATGTTAAAAAAAATCAACAAGTTTTTAAGGACTTTGTAAGGATCTTGAGAGGCTTGTTTGAGATTCTCCCAGACAAAGAATATTCTGTTTGTTGCCGGTTGCTATTGTGTTCAGGTTTTTGTCGTTATATGAAGCTCTGGTTGGGCAGCAACTATATCCATGGGCACATACCAGATGTCACAATTTTGCATATACTCCCGTTTTTCGGTCCGTATTTTTTTGACAGCACATCAATTGGCACACAATTTTGTGGCCTAATTGACTGACCGGCATCGGTCCACAGTCAATCTTTAAGCCAACAGACGTTGTATGTCCTGTGTGTGAAGCTACGATAATTCGCCTCCAATAATTGCGACTTGTAAGGAGTCCTACCTATATAATGGAACCTTCACATACAGTTTTGAATATTTCATCATATCAACTAAGGGCTAAACATCTCGTACAAAAAGTTTATCCAATCAAAAAGCTCTATCTAATCAACGTCAACGCAGAACACGCTCGACACTCAGTCAACTGTAACACTGTAAGTAAGTTCAGAAGAGAGTCACATTGTCAAATCCATCCCATGCTCTCCGTAAGAATACAATACGCGTTAGAAAACCCCCAGTGGGAGAAAGTAATCAATAACTGTTCAACTTTCTCTTTTAATTTGCTCATCCACCCTTATAAGCCGATTTCATATCGACTACGAGTAGGATATCACCCTCAGCGGTTTTATTCTAAAAAAAAATCCAAATCCATCCGGTTCGTCTGATTCCTCAGTGCGTACGACAGCCATACGTAAGCAACCCCCTAAGCCGTAAGGGAGTCTGTTTTCAACCACACAAGACACAACTATCATAGGGGAGAACCTGTGCGCTGTGTCACTACTGTCGCTCTTTCCGTTCGCACAACAAGGAAAACACGATGCACTCGCTCAAGAGAAGGACACAATACCACTACGAAACCAACCGAACAAGTAAAAAATAATGTATTTCCAAATTTTCAACGAATATCCTTTCGTTTTCGTTATGTTTCGGGATTAATTCGACTTGCGAATCGGTGTTGTGCGCTTCATCGTGCTGTTTGGTGTAACAGAAATTGTTTTAAAAAAATCTCCACAAAGAGAGATAGATAGCAATTCAATTTTTTTTTTGTTCGCTCCGTTCAATAATCGGTGCTGAAAATTTGTGCAAAAATCTACTTCATCCGGATGTGTAAATAATATAAAACAAATTATTCAAGTGAAAAAAAATAAAATTAATTCCCACACAAGTGAAAATAGATTTTCAATACTTCTCGAATGAAATACAAGTTTTTTTTCTAATCACTAAATTAGCGACAAAAAAAAATAGAAGAAAAAAGATATATGAAATAATCAATACTGTGTTTTGTGCTATCCCCTCGAGTTTGCATAAAGCTTGACAATGTGCTCCATACAACGTGAGAATTTCTTATTCCTCAGTCAACTTTTAAACATTTTTTAAAGTCGTTATACCTACATAATATTTTCGTTTGTAAAACTCACACTCACTTATAACAAGGGAACAACGTTTTAAACAATTGGAGACAAAACTACATGTACACTTGTAATTTCCTAAGAACAAAAGAAAGAAAAAAAGTGCTGAAAGGCATTCTCTAAAATCCCGCATGAGCTGATCAAGGATATTTTAACAAATTCAAAAAATCCAACACCAACACAAAGAAAAAGAACATTTTTCAAAAAAACCCATTTTGTTTTTCAAATACTTTTTGTAAACGTCATAAGTATATACACACACGTACACAGATTTTTGAAACAAGGAGACAGATTTATTGATGTATGCTTTCCCATTTTATATTTATTGTTTAATTTTTCGCATAATTCTATTCATTATACCAATTAGTATTACAACTTGAGTTTGGTGGAGTTTTTATGATTTTATTTTCCATTTTTCCATTCTGTTCTTCATGCAAAATATGGTTGGGGTGCACCCACCCTCGTGGTGGTTTTGTTTTCGTATTTCCTGTGTGTGTTTTATTTTTTATTTCCCATTCGCTTATAACTTCATGCAAAGGGGGTAACAGCGAAATGTATATCTTATGTGGTGTAGCTGTAGATGCGTTGGTGTAGAACAAAATTTAATGCAAGCCAAAGCCAACCAAGAAAGTCTGATACTGATGGCTGAAGAGTTTGGCGATAAATTGCTTTGTTTTATAATAAGTTGGGGTCAGGGACTCATTTTATTTGCTTTGCTTGTGTGTGCGTTCGTATGAGTACCATACTTCATTATTTTACTGAATCATAATGACCCAGTCTGTGCGTGGTCGTATTTTTTATGAGGGTTTCTCTTTTCCTTTTTTTCAGTTTAAAAACACTGCATTCAGTTCGCTTATATGTGATTTTTTTTGTCGCAAACTAGTGATTTACTCTAATAGGGGGCAGATATTTTTGGCGATTATTGTGCTGATATGAGCCGGAGCAATTATTGAACTGTAATAATACTGGCCCCAAGTAAATGTAGTCGTTAAGGGTTGTTTTGGTCGCTTTCGTTATTTGTCTTTCATCTGAAAGTTGCCAGTTCTAATAATATCCTCGCACATTTCCTCTCACATCGGCACGTAATGCCAAATTTTATTGGTTGCTATGGAGCTTGCTCCATTCTATTATCGTTAAAGTTAAGTCTTTAAATTGTTCGCATAGTGTGTGGGTGATTCATCTGTACGCGACTTGGGCCTACGGCTTTAGTTTTTTTTTTTTCAGTTTCTGTTGTGTTATCGCATTTGTTTTTATTAGACTGCTTATATTTCACGACTTTGTGAATAAGAAATAGCGTCGAGACCCAAGAACAGGACTGACTACATTTTTAGAGCGGTAATAACGTTGAATTTTCAGGCATTTCGCGAGGCCCACATATCCTTCACAGGTGGACTATTGATTTTCAAACAAATAGTGTATAAATTCTCAGCTTTTATAAATACGTTTTGATGAACAGTATATTTCAATTCTGCAACATTTGGACTTTATGTGCATTGTATAAACTTCCCAGCAGTTTTTATACAAGCCTTCGTTTTTTTCTTCTTCACATTGGACACTGACATTGTCGGGAACTGTTTTGTTGAACTCCATAGTAGGTATATGGACATGGAGGCCCTCATATTTTTTGGATGTTAGACAATGGATACTTAAATCCGTGTAAGAGCAAACATCAGCTGTTTATAAAATAGAAAGTCATCTTTAATTGAATGTCGCATGACGAAGAACATACCAAAGGTTCAATATGCAAACTTCATAAATTCGAGGTATTTGCCTCAAGTTGCGCATTCAATTACGAAGATGAGTTCAAAATTCTTTAGTCTATTAGCAATATTGAAATTAGTTCGTTCTTCATATCCTAGCAATTTTAATCGTTGTGTACAGGGGTCGAATCGCGTCATCCGTGAACGAGCATTACGTGACGGAATTTGTTTTTGTTTCACATGTTAATCAGCTTAATTCCGTGAACGTAATGCTCGATCACAGACGGCGCGATTCGACCCCAGATCTTTTTCATCAAGTTCTTTTCGCTGCACAGCTCGGTGTGTAAAGTGTCTTCTCCATAAACCTCAATAAACTATTTTTTTTTTTAAATTACTAGTGTGCCTTCGTTCTAATTTGAAAAAAATCCATTCTTTTGCTACAGCAGGACGGAATCAGTGGAGGTCTCGCGTAGCGTGTTTTTGGATATTAATAGACCTTGTTGCTAAAAAGTTGCTTCCTACGGCCATAGCAACAACCACGATTGGCGATTCTACGCTATCGTCGGCCTAAAGCAGAACCTAGGTAGGCGATTTCTGCAGATATACCTCGAATGTAATAAATGTCAATTGTAATGTCAATGATGATGTTAGTTGAGTCTTGAGGAGATATTTAATTTTATACGCATTTAATACAGGACCTTCTTATTCAGCTTCCGAACTGATTTTTTTCTAAAGCCACGCGTTTTGAATTTAGACAAGTTATGAGTGGCACAAGATGTTACATATCTCACAATATAGGTATAGAAATAGAAAAGATATAGCCGCGAAGTGGCTTAGGGTTATTGTGTTGGACTAATAAGCGAGGTTCGAGTCCCGAAAGAACCAAATTACATCTTAAGGCCTTTTCCCACTGCGCCACCTCTCGCGAACGGCTGACAAACATCCGAGAGTAAAATTGTCATGAAAGAGCTTCACAATCAGCCGTTTGGACTCGGCGTAAAATTGTAGATCCCTTCCGTTCGTTTCCAAAAATTGAAAACTCACACAAAACGAATGGTTGTGAGAAGCTAGGCCTTTGGTCCCACAGACCTGTCGCGCCGAAATATTTATTTATTTATTTGTATAGCCGCTAAGGGTCTTGAATTTGCTGCATTTTTAAGCAAGTCTTGATTTCAATATACCTACAACTGATTTAGACTCCTAGTTTTCAGAGTACAGGGCGAGATATTTATCGGCTAAGTTGCGTTCCCCTTTATCTCCCTAGCTTTTCGGATAAAAGCAGATAAGGCGGCTTGAAAGACAGTCATTAATTCTGTGTATATAAGGTATGATCCACCCAGATTCAGCTTAGAGTGTCACAGAAGCTCTACCTACATTCATATCTGAAACGTCAATATAAACACAGGAATCTACGTATTAGATATATAGAGGTTAGCTTACTAGCTGCGCCTATTGTCTTGTAAACTATTAAGAGTTGCATGATCGATGAGATAATGCTGCCCTTTTGAGTTAGTCTAACATATGTCTTATGGATTTCTTTATTTGATAAGCTTTTCTCAAGCTTCTTGATCGACCATCGAATGTGTGTTGCTACAACCGAGCTGGTGGTCAGGCATAACGAGGTTTTCTTCTCCAATTGATTGTAAGCGCCCGAGTAATATCCGTACAAAATCTTTGAGAACAATTGGAAGAGCACGATGGGTTATGGTCAGGTTCATCATGGCTGATGATTTAAAAATGATTGCGATTGTCTGCTCGGTCAGATCACAGGTTTGAGCTCAACATACATGCAATTTTCTTTAGACCTCTGTTCAATTTAAGCTAACCTCCAGTAACAAGTGAGATTTCAAACTGCACTTGATCTAAACTTGTTCTACCATGACTTTAGGAAATATTCATTCCGACTTCGACTTTGGAACATAATGATTTTGGGGGCATGCGACTTTCCGCACTGACTCGAAATGTTTTCGAATCTGTGAAGGAGGCTAAACTGGAGCTCTCTGGGGTAACATTTTGAGCCCAGCTTTAAAAAGCAACTAAGCAACTGTTTAACCTGATGAGTTTGTTGGCATCTTTTCATTTTTGTAAATGTTTTCCTCTGGTTAGGACTTATCCATTTAGCTTATTGCACGCGACTTTAAGTTCACTGTGAGCTTGAGCGATACCCTCAGTTCAATATTGAAGCCCTTCCAATTCGGTTTTAATTTTTTATCAGTCAGCGGCTAGGTTCTTTTTAAAATGGTCCGAGAACGATCAGTAGTCAAGTTAAGTCCTAAAGATCGAATCCAGTGTTGTAAGTGAACAAAGTCTCGAAATCTTTTTTTGTATCTTGCAGCATAGGAAAAAAATTGCGATTCTGGTAGTTTTTCGTTATCTTCAACCCTCAATAAAGCAGACTGACCCAAGTAGACATTTTTGTTTCAATCCGCTAAAACTGCGGCCGATGCTTACCATTTAGCTATGATCCTTGTTGCTCGCTTTTAAACTAAATATTTGCTTTTTCTCAGATCCAAGTTTCGGCTTAGCTAAATAATAGAAACACAATTAACTAGAGAACCATATTTATATGTTTTCTTCTTTCAGGCGGACACTAGTTATGTGTGTGTGGAACCGATTGATTTATATTTTGTATGCATTTCACATTTTCACAAATTCCTATTCTAACTGATCTAAGTAAGAGACTTTTTCTTAAAACTAATTTATTTATCTTCCCTCACAATCTGCACTCAATTTAATATATCACGCAACGATTTATGTGTAATTTATTTAACTCACGCTAAACGCACACAACTGGGTGCAAAAAAATAAAAAGTAATAAATGAATGCATGGCTTTTTTGTTGCTTGCGAAAATAAAATTTAACAAACTGTGTAATTGTGTATGTAAGCTTCCTTTTTTTACATTTTAATAACGCCTACTTGTATTCATATATGTAAAGCAAAAAAGACAAGAAGAAAAAGAAACGAGCTGCATAGACAAAATGGGTGTGTTGTGTACACTAATGAAGCAGACTCATTTGCACAAAAAAGTCGTCGAATCTCAAATACTCCAATCTGCATACATTTGCTGAGAACACTTATGACTCAGAGCGAGGTCGGGGTGTTATTGGTCCTTCTCATTGATTTTTATAATGAATCATCCGCTTCGGATGTTTGTCGTCGACAAAATACCCAGGAATACAAAATACTAGGTGTCCAATATAATATAAATTGGAGATAATTTTTTCTTCTCAATATATCCTTCGTATATGGAGAGACGTAGTCGTCTTGAGATTAAGGTACTATAGGTTGAAGGAACTCCTTTGGGGGGGACGTATTATTTTGTTTCTTCGGGCGTTTCTGGTGCTTTGGGGGAATGGAAACAGAAACACCCATCGTTTGATTAGGTTGTTGGGGTGGCGGATATCCGTGCATCCATTGTGAAGTGGGCCTTGACTTCTTCGGGGTAGGTAGATAAATGGGGAGGGTAAAGGATAAGTCACTGAATCCTTGGATAGGTATTGTATATTTTTTTTTGCAGTAAAGTGTGATGTGGTACAAATTATTTACCGTAGTCTGTTTCAAATTGGTTGGGTTTCCTTCTCGAAATTGATTGGACTGTGTATGCGGGATTGTCGGAGTGAATGGGTAGCAACTTTTCATCGATTCCACTGACATTTTGGGTCAAGTAGAACACATCTTCCGTTTGGGGACCTTGTGGGGTATAGAGGTTGAATATATATTCTGCTATTGAATTTTTCAGACCTTTACCAAACATTTACAAATGCGCTCTCATATTTGTCTTCTATAGGATTAAAGTCTTTAAGAGTTTTGCGAAGCAAATGCTTGCATACCTGGAGGATAATTCGGAGCAAGCTACTCACAATTATTTTGTTAACATTTGTCTACTCTGCTTTGCTTTACTTTGATCAGGAGATGTTCGATAATCTGTATAGATCATTGATTTTTTATGTTTATAGAGTTCGTGGGGTATTACCAGGGTTATTCCGCAGAGTTTGACTTCAATCTCAAACGACTAAACGAATGAGTACCAAATACAGAAACCTTTCAACTGCCCTCTTCATTTTATTATCAACTAGTGGACCCCCGCCAGCTTTGCTAGGCGTTATCGAAGCCATTCCGGAAAGTATTCTAAGTACCAACCTAGAACCTAAGCAATCACTATGTCAAGTTTCATCAAGATCCGTCGAGTAGTTTCCGCGTGATTCGTGGTCTAGCTCTTTTTATTCTGCAGTTTTATTATTTAGCTGTCAGCGGCAACAATTTTCTCTGCGAAAAGGAAACAATATGATCATAGAAATAGAAAAAAAGAGTCAGAATTTTGTCAGTGATTTGAACCATTAAGCATTAACCACTATTTAAGTAAATACGCTCCTTTTCCAAATTATATGACAGTTATGCTCACTTAGTGGTTAGAGTGTTGGACTACAAAGCGAGGGGTCCCCGGTTCAATCCCCGAAAGAACACAAATTACATCCTAACCTAGCGAATGGCTGACAATCATCCGAGAGTATTACTTTCATGGAAGAGCTTCTCAAGTAGCCGATTGGACTCGGCATAAAATTGTAGATCCCTTCCATAGGTCAGAAATATGAAAAAGGGTCCCACAGACCTGTTGCGCTACCTATTTTTGTTTTTTTATGCTCACTGACTGCTGACTGATTTTGCTCTCGAATTTTTATTACACTGTCTCAAAAAGTTTCAGCAAGGATACCGCTGATTTTCGAGTTCAGTCTTCAATCCTGCATGCTTGTGCTTTTGATAAACAATTCAAGAAGTTAAATCCAAAAAGAAACTTCAAAATAGAATTATTGTACTTGTGCTAAGACTGGAAGCTATACAAAACCGACAACATATTTCTACGTTCATTCCAGTAGTACCGAGTACTACGCGACTGCATTTTTTATTGTTTTGCATGTAAAATCAACAAAATTCAGTGAAGTTTTGTGCGCTCACGGGTGCGTTAATTCAACCCCAGTTTGTTGCACTGATTAAGTTTTCGAGCGTGTGCACTTAGTTTGATAAATTATTGAGTTTAATTGAATTATTTGTCAAAACACAAGGCTATAAATAGAGCGAAGGCAACCGCAACGCGCGTCAATAATTAGATTTACTGTTTACAACAACCACTTTCATATTCCATCGCGATACTGAGTACTGTTGTAGGTATCTGGCAAAATTGTTTTACACCCTTATTAGCATGACTTGGAGTTCAAGAAGGATATCTGGTAATCAAGTAATATTTAAGGAGATCTCTCGTAATTTTTCAATTAAAACATTGTTCCATTTATGTAGATAATAAACATTTTCATTGACGTGAAATACTTAAAAAAAATTGGTTAACTGTACTTTGAAGCCAATAATCTACCCCAAAAATTATGGTAGATGATATATGTCCATCTTAAATGAACAAAAGGACAACTGTGGCTCTAATAATTACCCAGAAGACTCAGTCAAGACTCAAAATATGGACCCCGTCCCGTGGGGGAATTATATCCTCATCAAAAGCCCTAATAGCCTTCGTGATTAGGGTCATTGAAACACACGTGAATGAAAAAACACAAGCAGAAAATGTAATTCCCTTCCTTGTGGCAAAATTTGTCCTTCTGTCATCTAAATCCAAACGACAATAATTCGCAAAGGATTGCATTCGTCATACATATAAAAAAAACGTGTGATACCAACCATAATGTCTGGGCGGAAAGCATTGCCTCATCCGGTGGACCCAAATCGACTCCATACGAGTAAAGTCAACTATATAGCAACTGCCCAAATGTCCGCTGCTGTATGACTGACTAATGTCAACTCGAATTATTTCTTGGTCCCCGCATACCTTACCCCATACATAACATATGCAACATATTGTGGACTTTATGTTTCGTTTATTGCACTCATTACAGTTGCCTGGCCAACCTTAAAGTATCAGCTGGATGGCAGTTTGTTTAAAAGGTTTCCGATGTTTGCATGTCCTTGCAAGTGGTGGTTTTTTCTCTGCGCTTCCTGCCCCCGCCATGTGACTCATGGAGAAAATCTCAAAAATTGTTAGTGTTCCACATTTTGGCATTTCCGCTTTCCATTTTTGTTCCGTTTTTTTTTTGCATTGGCAATAATGCATTTTGCGGGTCGACTTTAAAGCCGCTCTGCATAGAGAACTTTACAGTCTTGTAAATCATAGGAAGGCTGTAGGTGGGGTAAATTGATTTTCTCCTCCTTGTGCTTTTCATGAACTATTAGGGACTATCAGTGCCAGTTGCTTTTTTGTTTCGCTTTTCGTTGACATTTTGATTGGTATGGTCTGATTTGATTGGGACGTGATTTGGTTTAGGGACCTTGTTATGTAAAGTTTGGTATTCGATGCGGTTAGCCCAATTAATTAAATGGAACAATGATACTCACATTGGCGTTGAGACTGTGCGGAAATGAATAGGGGAAACACAAAGCGATTAATTTCATGACCGCCATCTTGCAATATATATATATACATTGACAAGAGCAGAGTGAATAGTTAAATGGCCTTGACACGACATCGGGCTAATTAAATGGTCCATTTTGTTTTATAGAAGGAAAGCACGCATCTATAGCTGGTGTTTGCCTTAAGGTTTAATCAATAAAACAATGTGCTATTAAGCCGGCTTTTAAAAGCAGTTCAACATGGGTAGTCAATTAAACGAAAAAGGATGAAACGTTTGGCCGATCGGAAACAGAAAATGAGCCTTTTGCGACGGCTGTTACAGTTACAATTCTAAGCCGTATTTAAGTGGGTAATTGAGAAGCAGACAGAACCAAAGGATGATACTGTTGATACACCGATGGGCGTGTATACCTATGTTTAAGTACTCTCCTGCTTCGACACATATTTCGTCACGCTTCCATGGATGCAAAAAGGTAGTTTATGATTTCGAATTTAAGAACGTCGAAAAACCTGATGCTGAACAATTTTTTACGAACATCTGTGTCCGTTGGCATCTGCATATTTAAAATAGTATGTCTATATTTGTCCTCTATTTCTTTCAACATTTTTGTCTGGTCTTATGTCCATGAATTGTTCCACGTTTACAGTAAGTCTGTTCCTTTACTTTTAAATATTACGAATTTTTATGAATTTTTACGAATTCTTCCGCATTTTACTCAATTGTCGTTCCTCAGCTCTTACTAGTTTTTACTCAACAAATTTCTTTGCGTAATAATTGAAACAACTGTCAATCGCCTGATAATTGACAGCTGATTTGAATTTGTTGTTCAATTTGGCATTTTGGTGGGTGAAATATCGTTCCTAAACTTTTGCGTAAGTTTCCCTCTATGAGAGAGAATTCATCTCCTTCACTGTCATTTTGACAGTCTTTTCCATTTTTACGACAAAAGTAAAGGAGCAGACCTAGGGCTTTCTCATGTAAAAGTGTCACTCGTTTTGAGTGATATAAACTTATATGACAGTTATGGCAACACCTAGCCTAACTTATTACATTTAATACGGGAGCTGTATGTCTCTCCAGCCAGCTCTTTCTATCTTTGCTTTGCCTTTGCCTCTGGTAGTGCACTTCATGTTGGTTTCCCAAAATGTTTTTATACAACTAGGAGAGCCACTCAAAGTAAGAAGATTCTCATTGAGTTGTCAAAGCTTTATATGCCTAAGCCTAAAAAATCATGTGTAACTTTATATTCAAATCAACGGAGCGCGCGCTTTTATCCACTATTAACAGGGTCCATACTTCTACCCGATAAAGCAGAAAGAAAGTCCATCTTTTCATTTATCGCTAGGCCCATTTTTGCTCAATTTGCCTCAACACTGATGTACCACTGACAACTCGCGGAATTTTTGGGATATTGTCAAAGTCATTTTAAAATATGTTCCCCAGAGCTGACTTGGGGGTTTTATGTAATTTTAAAAGTACGTGATGTTCACCCTGTCTAAGTATTTTTTAACAGCAAAAGGTTGTTACCCATAAACGTCATCGTGCGCAAATGGAGGAGTATGGCGGTAATGCTAAAAATAGATTTATGGCTTATCTCTAGGTGCGTCCTCAAAGGTAGCTCTAAAATCGACGAATAGGCTTATCCAAGATCTGCGGAAATGTAAATATTTGGCGCACATTTCTTAAACCAGACTGAAAAGGACCTATTAGGTTTCTGAGAAACGGTTATAGGGGCTCACCAGCTCTTGAAACCAGAGTCTTGTATTCAATATTGAAGAGCGTTATGCCTTAGGGCCGTACAAATGAAGCTGAAATTACACAAAATCATCTCTTACAGCTGTTAAATGCTTGACTGAAGCTTTATTGGACTTTAATTTGTAGGTAGCTGACCTCACTTAATAGTAAACTTGAAGTGTCTACATTTATCAATGTAGAATGACTCAGTTTGCCTTACAGGGGGATGCTTGGTCGCCCAGATATTATTATTGTTTCAAAGCGAGTTCGCTATAGCAACTTCCGATAAATGTTTCTGCCTTGAACGCTTTGTAAATCGTAGGTTATATTGAAAATAAGGGTCTTCGATCGGAGTATCAGCCTCCCATCTTCTAATTTTCAAGTTATGTTTGTCCAAACGCCCCTTGCCACTACATAATACTGTCAGCCCAATACAGTTGGATCCTTAGAACCTATACCCCACGCATGCTTCAATCTAAATTTTTGAACTTTTCCTTTCAATTTAAGTTTTCTCCGCTTTTATTATTTCCGATTGCTTTAATTTTGTTCCTTTCTAGCTCTTTTATAAAGAACATTTCACTAATCTCGGACTTATCCTTCAGCTTCCAGCTATCAATAATGGTCAGCACAACATTGACGACAACAGTTTCACAGCAAGCGACGGCAAGTGGTACAAACCAAACGGTGCATCAGCTGCGCCCGCAAAGCTCACTCCACTATTCGACGCTCCAGTCATCGGCGATACGTGGCAGCTACTATCTAAATAGTACTCCATCGTCTGTGCTGAACGGTGTTGATATTGAGTCAAAGGATACCACCAACACATTTCAGTCTACTTACAACGGAAGCTATACGAACTCTAGTCGCATTCCGTCTGCAGCATCGACAAACTCAATACCAATTCCAACAGCTTCAGTAACACGTCCCAAACCGGATTTACTATTAAACAGTCCGACATCGTCATCGTCGGTTTCAAAAGGACTCCGCCATGAAGTGAATCTCCCGGCGACCGCATCACCACCGTTGAGTGATCAAATCTCGATATTATTCCCAAAGTGCCGGCCAAAAAGCGATGCGAATACAAATCCCGCCAGTAGTAGCATACAAAATTCGGGAAACAATTTCGCACAATCATCGCCTCCGGCTGCATCAGGTTCATCATACTCATCAGAATCAGTGTCTTCTGCAAGGATATCCACAAATCCGTTCCTTTGCCTTCCAAATCCGAGTGGAAACGATAGTAAGAGTACCAAATTCGAGTCAACTAGCCACAGGGAACAGGAAGTAATAGAGATGCCGCGAAAGGCCTCTGGTTACAATCAACAGCTTCATCAGCAACAATATCAACAACAGCATTACCACCACCATCAACAGCAGCAGCAGCAGCAGCAGCAGCAACAGCAACCACAACAGCAGCAACAGCAACCAAATCAGAGCGGCGGCCAACGAGCCATGAAAAACTCTGGCAATCAAAATCCTTTCATTAACCACAACTATTGGGACACACGTCACAATACGACGCCTGCGGGTACCGTCCTTAATTCGCCGGAGCTTACTTCGGAGAATACTTCCCGTCGGCATGGTCACAATTATTTGCAAAAACCACAACACATTCGATTGGGACGAAGCCCTGTCAGCCATCAGAACCCACCACAAGATTATTGCAACAAGGAGTCAAGCGATAGGGAGCACGATGTACACCATCGTGCTGACAGTGAGACCTATTCTCGCGCCATGGGTATGGTGGGCAATGGTGGAGTTGTGGTTTTCGATGACATTGCCGACAGCTGGCAAAGTGAGTATGAAAACGAGTTTTATTACCTAATGCTTTCGATTTTATCCTTTTGGTGGTTATCAGAGTTGCCTTTTGTAAAATAAGACAAAGTCCAGAGATGTCAGTATCGACTTTTAATGGATTTTGAATGGCATGGCGCTGCCTTGTCCGTTGTATTCCCATCAGTGCTCACAGATCGTTTAAATGTTCTCAATTTTAGGGAGGTTTCCGACCTCGGTATGACCGAAAAAGAAGGGAGGGATGCCTGTTGCGTGGTAGAACATAATGGGAACTTTCAATTTTTTATAAGTGAGCTTAATTGAACTTAAGAGCTGACCCAAAGACAAAATTTTGGACAGCCGGGTTCCTTATCCTTGACCACACTTGTGGTCTTTTTCATTAACGTTTGTTACTAATAAATGTAGCTAAATACTTGATTTGTTTCTATTTTTATAAGTGAGAAGATTGCCAGGAGGTTTTTGAAAAAGAGCGGGATAGGGAAATTTATCTTTCAGCACGGGGTTTTCATACTAATAGTCAGGTAGAACTGTTTCGGGTAACAAAGCAAGAATATATTTAACTTGGAATGCCTTGAGAATAAAATCAATGTACTGTCCTAGTAGAACAAACATGTTTTTAACGTTAGCGGCTTTTATAAATGTTCGTTTAAGAACCGTTTTGTCCCAAGGGACATTAAAATCTGTTCATTGACAAAAAGTGTCTCTTTGAGTTATCTTTGAAATCTCATGCTTACTAGAACTTTATTCTGCGAGAATCTAAGCCCGTAAACCTTGAAGCATCGCACAAAAGATTTAAAGCTCAACAAGTGAGAGCATCAATTTGAGAGTCCGTCATTGCCTTGAACGGACGGAACTGACACTGGACATATTGCCAGAGCGATTGATTTAGGCAAAAAATCCAGCAGTTTAAAGATAGCAAAAATCGCTGCATTTTTGTGAAGACTGTATGCAGAGGAGTGCTCATTTTCAAAGCCCTTGGAGCCTGTAATACACCGGCGTGGCAATTTCTAAACGCGTTCCTCTTGTGGGTTTGTTATTTTGTTGCTTTAACTTGGAACGTCTGGTTACGAACCCAATTGTTAGGATTGGACTTAGCTTCATTCATATCATTTGTCATTCTCTATGGCACCAGTTTAAAACTGTAGAGTTGCCATCGATGATGGAATTTCTTCTCTTCTCTTCTCTACATACAATAAAACTGTTCTGGACCACGCATCACGTCGAAACTACTAGACGGATTTTGATGAAACTTTACATAGAGATTGCTTATGTTCTGGGCCGGGACTTAGGATACGTTTTATCCCGCAATAAATCGTCAAAAAACCGGATATAAAGGGTTTTCCAATAAGGGGTGCTATTTTGAATAGCTCGCTATTTCGGTAGCTGAAACTACTACTATTTGACAAGTAGAAACTACGCCATTACTAAAAATGGAACGAAACACGCTTCAACAACGCATTGAAATTATCATATTCACTACAAAAATGCATGAAAATGATCCAGAATTCCATCGAAAAATCATCTTGACCTCGGTGGCTACGTCAACAAGCAAAATTGTCGCATCTGGGGCTCGGAAAACCCAAGAGTTATTGTCGAGAAGCCCCCCCATCTTCAAAATGTGACTGTTTGGTGTGGTTTATGGTCCGGCGGGGTCATTGGACCCTAATTTTTCGAAAATGAGGTTGGATCAACAGTTACGGTGAATGAATTGCGATATCGAGAGGTGATTTATAATTTTATATGGCCGGAGTTGGATGGTATTGATCTGGACAACGTTTACTTTCAACAAGAAGCCAAGCAACGAAACCATTAATCTTTTACGGGAAAAGTTTCCGGGCCGTGTTATCTACCGAGATCTTGTGATTTAACACCTTGCGACTTCTTCCTTTGGGGCCACGTAAAAGATAAGGTCCACGCCAAAAGCCCAGCGTCGATTCAAGACCTCAAAAATGGAATTCGTGAGTCTATCGAGGACATAGGGCAGCCACTTTGGTGGTCATTTGGCTGATGTTGTTTTTCATTATTAACGGCATACCTTCCTCTTTATTATGAAATAAATATCCGATCATTTATCTCAAAAAATGGGATTTTTCTTTGAATATCAAAAGAACACCTTTTACCTATTGAAAACCCCTTTATGTAAGGAAAATTCTAGCAGACCTAGCTCAGGTCAGAAAAATAAAAAATAGGTGAATTTAGTAAATTTTCCCCTGATTTATTTAAGATAAAAAACATCCTCCTGTGCTGTCCCAAAGCTGAGAAATGTTCAAAACAATTACTCAAAAGATCGCCCAAAGAATTTGAACATGTGGTGCTTTTTGAAAGTGTAAGTTTCTGCTCGAAATTATTAACTTTGAGTGACTACAGACTACACCAACTTTTTTTAATTGGTCGTTTTTGGTCGTCATTAAGGCGGGTAAAGCAAGGCATGGCTCAGCTACCTAGTTAAGAATATAAATAAAAAATTGACACAGGTTCTTTTGTTAAGAATTTTAGTTGTGGAGAGCTTAAAGGTTTCAATATTTTAAAGAAGCAAGTTATCAAGCTCTAAATATTTCAACTTTTTGGGCAAAATTTGTTTTCGAAAAAAATTTAAAATCTTTGGCAAGAACCCACGTATCTACTATTTAATAAAAAAATAACGATTATTAAATAGAACTCCAGATTTTAAATCTGATTTTCTAAATCTCTCCATACTGACAAACCTTTTAAAAAGATCGATTTATTGAAGGGAAGTCGCGCTCCTCAAATGTTACGTATACAATGTCGTTCTTGACAATCCAGCTAATTTAGACACGCCCATTTTTTTAAGGAGGCGTTAAACTAAAAGTTGTCCCATCGGTTTATTTTCCTTAGAATTCGAAACGAAATGTTAACGAGACGTGTAAAACAATACGTTTTAACGCACCAATATTTTACAAATTCATTAAATATAAATAAATCTCCAATGCCATATACAAAATACAAAAATTAACATGATGTTTATAAAATTCGTTTCCTTTTGTCACAGGCCTTAGAGTTACAACTGGCTCACCACCAGCCTTAGCGGCACCCTTAACTGAAACTGTTATTGATGACGGCGCCAATGAGCTTAGCAAATTCGAGAGTGAAGCCTACAAAAACTACAAAAGATATTTGGATAAAAACTATGCGATCAATATCGAAATGCGAAACGGTATTATTGGTAAGCATTCATCGTTACGTTATCCTATCGAAGAAAAATCCCATTCAACTCATCCATGTGTAGAATATGAAGGATCTCCTCGTCGCTTTGGTCAAGGCATACCCGAAGACGAAGAAGTGCACTCACAAAATTACAAATTTAACGCGTTAACATCTTCACCGCAAAAACTGCATCCCATACGCCCAGGCTTTCCACAGGTATCTATACATAGACTAAACACAAACTCTTAAGGACTCAATTCGTGAACTCTGAACCCTTGAACGTATTGTAACGGTGTGTGTATTTTTTTTTCTCTCAATAGCGCATTGTATCACCACCTCAAGATTCGCCTCCTCCCTTGATGAACCTGAAAATGTCACCGACTAACAATACCGAAGACACAAGCAATGACGTCTCCGAAATAGGAACTCTATCCGATATGACAACGTCTGAGGTGATATCAGAGGCATTGGGGATGGGAGCAGCCACATCAACTGCTGGCCTTTGTTCATCGGGAACAACGATAAAAGAAGACACACTAGTGTCGGCGGCAAAGTCATCAACCTTTGACTATCTGTACGAGTTCTCCGAGACAAGAAAGGTGCTCGAGGAGTTCTTCAAGTGCCCATCGACCGATGAGAAACCAATTGAGAATGGAAGTGATGTTGACAGCATTGTAAGGTTCACCTTCTATTGCTCGTTGAATAAACGATTGTTTATCAGAACTTCCGCTTGTGAATGGAAACATATATTCAATTTAACATTTTCTTTCATTTATTTTTTTTCCAAAGGACATTCAGTATGAGTTCCATAGCAACGTGCATAGAGAGGAAGAGGACCAGAGTGTGGTGCCAACCCAGTTAGATCATATTTTCTCTGTGCAGACGGGTCAGGTGAATAGCAGTCCATCGATGGACGAGAATTACCGTGCCGACGATGACGATGGCGAGGGTGATGATGATGATGACTCCGAGAGTCCACAGCCGGTGATGGTTGCCGCAAATAGTTCGCCGGTTAAGCCGCAGCAAAGTCAAAACCACGTTGCAAAGCATCAGAATAATTTCTACAACACAAACGGTGGTGTTCTGGACAATCGTCGGACGTTAACAAAGGACAATGATAAATTGGTTCAGTATCGACGTGATATTGATTTCTTTTTGGAGTCGGCTAGTCGCAGTAGTGGTGACCAAATGGACAGCCAGGATGGAATCAATCACAATCCGGTGCAGCCACGCAGCTATAGGTGCTCTCCGGAGACAACGGACTACGATTCCAATTGTGGTGATTTAGATAGTAAGTCGTGTTCGATTGTGTTACATTTGTGTTTGAAAATTGCAAACATTGAAGCTCATTGATATAGTCGCGCGGGACAGGAGGCTGTTTTTAGTGTTTTGTTCTGTGAAGTTGGCATTTGCGCAGTTAATAGGATGCTTTTGATGGGGACAACATATGTCAGTGTTGCAAAAACGCTCTGTAGTGTTTGACGGGTGAAGGTGGTGAACGAGGGGATGTACGAGTTGGTTCACAATGCGTATTATACTCGGAGTGATATTCTAAAGCCAGTGCCGGCTCCAGCCAAACTAGCGCCCTGTGCCAGATTTACAGAAAGCGCCCTTTTCAATTTGCATGAGAGTATGTATATCTAATAGTGACAATGAGAAATGAGAAATGCCAGTATTCAAAGCCACAAAATCCTTTATGCAGAACCACCTGCGCAATAGAGATTTCACGCGTTCATCCCTCGCAGGTCGCAGCTCTCCTTTTTTCACAGTAGGAAATAGTCTTTCATTTTTCAAAGTGACTTCAGTAAAAGACAATGCTATATTTTTATGTACAATATAAGAGAAATTTATTACTCTCTTTCGTAGATGAGAAATATTTGTTCACGAAAGATAGAATTAATTTTTCTTTCCTAGCAATGCGCCCCCAGAACTTGGCGCCCTGTGCGCATCTTGCACATATGGTTGGGCCGGCCCTGTTTAAAGCCCAATTGATTCTAATCGATTATTGTATTGTTAAAATATTGGGTTGCATTTGTAATCAGGCGGGTTTTATTTAATTAAAGATTGAATAAGAATAAGCTAACCGATATTTATTTTAGCACCAACAAGGCATGGTTGCAGTCTATTAAAGTTTAAAACTGAGTTCATATTGACGTGATGTTTTAAGATGTCTAGGTTCTATGTAAATCTATTGTTACAAATTTGTGGGTGATGGGTTTCTTTTATTAGGATTAAATTAAAAGAAAAATATACAATATTAGTAAACAGAACATTAAAGAAAGATTTTCTCTACTTGCCAACTGTCAGTCTCACCAAAATGTCAAGTGCTGTCAAAAGGCATAGGGTAAATGGTGTTTTGATCCTTAACTTCGTGTTTAGCAGTGTAGATAACTCGTATTATAAGAAGGTTAAACTGGGCTTCAAAACAAAGTTTTCTGTCATTAATTCGGGGGATTTTGCAAGCGTTACCGATAGTCTTGATATTTAACACCGAATAAACTGCAGTTTTGCAATCAATTTTTAAAGGACGGACCTTCCACTTTTTTTCAGGTTTGTCGGGAGAATTCAACGGAGTTTCCACATACTGCAACTATACCAAGTGCTATGCGACCAGCATGCCGGTCCTAGAAGATGGCCTGTCAAGCGGTCACACATCGGACACCGAGAACAACAACCGGCCCGCACAGCTGTCGGGTATTTCAATGCTCATGGATGTGAAACGCATTCAGGACAATAGCAACCATGTCAAGTCGAACCGTGCCTCACCGAATGTTGATGCATTTACCACCATCAATGAGAGTCCCGTAAATGGGCAGCTCGACGATTCTGGTCGAGATTCAGTTCGTTCCAAGCGCGATCATGAAATCCTTGGCCAGAGCCCAAGCAGCAGCAACAGCAAAGTATTCCAAAACATAGACCCGGACTTGGACTCACTTTATTCGATTAGTAAGACGAAACTCAAGTCCAAACTTACAGAAGATACATTTTTTATTACCTATACTTACAGGCGTATTCCACCGCGGTGCCGATATGGTCCATGTAACACCACCTCCACCAGCCCCAGCACCTCACCGCAAACCTACCGTGGTCAGCTCCGAGGTCTTTGAGAAGACTCAAACGGAACAGAGGCCAGCCACACTATCGGCGGCGGCGAACACTCCGAACATTCTCAACCGTACAAAGTCGTTAAAGTCCCTGGAGAAGACTTACATTTGCAACCAGCCTCCTTCCATTCCAGAACGTCTTAGCAATGCATCGCCTTCGAGCAGCTCACCAGTATGGGTGCCACGCTATCTCGACACCAGTGCAGGTAAGAGCCTGCTCGATTCTTCCGACAGGCAGGGCAAAAACCTTAGTGGCGACGAAGATGACGTCGACACAGACCTGGAGACTGATAGACTGCTCGGACATCAGCGGCTCGACGATCAAGGCTTCTACGATGACAACAAATCATCGCCATGGGATCGTAAGCCACGATCCCTGCTCGCCACGTCTCTGTCCAAATTCTCACCAAAAGTGCAGCAACAAAATTCGAAAAATTCCAGCGGAAGTCTGTCCCTAAGGCAGGGCTTCAACTCCCTACTAACAAGCACACCCGAAATCCCACCGCCCATTCCGCCAAAAAGCTCAGCCGCCAGCTTGCTACACAACATTGGTGGCGGTTCGATGTCATCGCTGGACCACAGCGATAAGTCACCCGAAAAGCCGGCTGCCGAGCCACGCGACGAGTGCGCCATTGTTACCATTGGCAGTCCGAGTGCCGATTCTGGCTCGGATGCCTCCGGCAATGGCAGCCAGAAGAAGGACAGCCAGAGCGCCGTAACGGGCGAGAAAAAAGTCAAAAAGAGTAAGAACAAAGAAGGTAAATTGTTAGGTTGCCTTCTGTCGAGCGATTAATGTTTTCATATATCTGTCCGTCCGTATAAACGATGACGACGCGGTAGATATGTGCAGACGTTTGATTTTGATTTTTATATTGCTAACGTTTCTATTTTTGCATGCGTTCAATTATCAAATCAAATTGCTGCCTTCACATTGATTTATTTGTAAGAAATTTGTTTTCCTAGAGTGTGTTCGTTTTAGTCGGACCGTGGTAGGCGTTCTATACTAATGTATTCCCTTCTGTGGATTTTTTTAGGCGGAGCAGTGCTGATCGAGGGCGTTTTGTTCCGTGCGAGATATCTGGGATCGACCCAGCTGGTGTGCGAGGGTCAGCCGACCAAGTCAACGCGTATGATGCAGGCCGAGGAGGCTGTGTCTAGGATTAAGGTAAGTTGCGATTCGAGTTTGGCTGTAGGTATGGGTGGACTTTTGGCGAATATCGAATTAGGCTTGGCTTACTGCAGACTCATCCACCATTGTAATTGTGCCACAGTAGTTATAGATTTTTGTTGTTGAGTCTTTGCTTGTCGGATGTGTGTGTCATTCCAATGGGGACTAAATGCCGTGTTAACTAAGTCTTGATCCTGGCCGAGATAGAGTAAAGTGTAACTTTTGTAAATTTGTTTACACAGAGTGCAAGTGTAAAAGCATTTTAAAAGCGTCCGCCGAGCTTTCCAAACATGGGTTTACTTGCAATTTCCTCACCTAACCATGTCGCCTCTATTATGACACGAAGTTGGTGGTTGGTAGGTAGGTAATTAAAGTTGGTCAGATGCTACGCACTTTTATTCTTATGTAAACAGACGGTTCCAAAATGGAGTCAGGGACTGGATCTGGCATCTATGGAGAGTCACCTCCAGTAAACCTGTCTGTTAGCCTTGGCAACACCTTATCTATATTCCAAGCTGGAAGTTCTTGCAATAAACCACTGCGCTAGAATAAATCTAAGTTCTAAACACACGCGGAAAAAGCATATTCATCTTTTCAGACAGTCGAGCAGTTTTTAAAGCTTAAATCTTAGATATATAGCCAACTTTCCCAGAAAACCCCTTGTCATTCTACACTGGATTCTAGCCCATACGGGCTCTGCTGGTAACGAAGAAACCGACTCACTGGCTAAATTCGGCGCTAAAATTCCACTTATCGGACCTGAATACTTCGGTGGAGTCATCAAAAATCATTTCAGGGACTACATCAAAAAGCTAACACGTATTGAATCCAATGATATCTGGCTTAAATCTCCTGGACAGAACTGTTCCAGACAGTTCTTTCTCAAATTCTCTTCCAGCAAATCCTACTTCCTGATCAACCTAGACAAAAATAACTTGAGAATACTAACAGGAATATTCAGTAGAAAAACACCTATAGGCTTTACCGCATAGGAGTTTAACCGGATCCAATATGCAGACTATATCTTGAGGATGATGAATCCTCTCTTCACATATCTACTCATTGAATGTCCGGCTCTACTCAACCTAAGGAAAAACATCCCTAACGATGAAATGACACTTTTGCAACTCTTGCAGACATACACCCAGAGTAGATTCTTGTCTTCCTGACTGTCCCCGGAGTGAAAAGATGGCTCTAGGACCTTACGGGGGGAGGGACCATAGGCGCTGTGCCTGACCCCCCTTGAGGGCTGTCCCGTTTTTGGGATATAAATAATGCACTCAAAGGCCCAATTTAGAAGCGGCCTTCGGAGTCCCGAACTTGAGGTGTCCATTTTCGAAAAAGAATACTTTATTTGCGCATTGATTTGATGTCTTCGTATATGGGTGCTTGTTTTGTCGCTCCATTTTGTCTTGAAAACACGAATTCAAGCAATAAAGACTGATTGCTCTGGGAGGATATCGGAAAACAATTCTTATAAAGCTGGTAAAAATGTCACTCAAAAACAAACTTGATCGGACTGCAAAGCAGAGATCCAAAAATTAGTTTCTTTAAGCCTATTAGTATCCATCTCTCGCTAAATTTTAGCATCCCTAGTCTCCACTTTGTTTATCGACACCAAAAATAAATGGTCGCTAAATAATTAGACAAAGTACAGATCCGACAAAATCCATATAATTGTGACAGATGTCCCTAAACGTAGTTTTAATTGTAAGCATAATTAGAAATTTCGAATTTCAAGCTTCAAAGGCATTCGATTTGCAAAAGACGTAGATTAA
Source organism: Cheilosia pagana (assembly GCA_936431705.1). NCBI lineage: Eukaryota > Metazoa > Arthropoda > Insecta > Diptera > Syrphidae > Cheilosia > Cheilosia pagana. The sequence continues at coordinate 30,039,147 of OW386168.1, read as the reverse complement.
TTCCTCCACAAGCTCCGAAAGTTTTTTTTATCGCATGAAAAGCGACTTTTGGGTTTTCATTCATTTATTATGCAAATGTTTTCTGTGGTTTTCTCCGAAAATCATAGTAAACACAAAACACAGCCAGCTGTCAGACTTACTAGTCGTCCCCATTGCAATTGCTCCAAATATTAAGTAGATCTTATTATACTGAGTAAAGAATATTTTTATTGTTACATAATAAAACTTTTGCTTAAGATTTGGAAAATTTAACCTTCCCCATTTGAGAAAACCCGCAACAAAATTCTCTGAATATTAAATTAAATTATATCTGCTTTTAATTGAAAATGTCCGATACAGCGATCATTAAAATATTCACGCCTCGATGCTGATTTTTTTAGGGCGTTCACTTTTACGTGTCAAAAGCTTCAGACTTCTACTTCATACCTTAATCTTGAGTTTATAACAAATCGCACACAATGCTGTGGTTATCTGCTTAATAGCCGCCCAGGGACTTTGCTACCTATATTTTTTTTAAGCTGCCAGCGGCCTGTTTAGATTCTGAAAAAAAAACGTTTTAGAAATGCGGTTGTCATTGCCCTTTTCTGTTAAACAGTTGCCTCAACCTTAACTGCATCCCTATCTGACGCGATTCTTTGCTTTGTTAGATGAGGTAAGGTTGAGTTCAAAAGAATTCACTTAAACCAAACGGGGTATAGTTGTGTGTCATCGCAGAGAGGTGCTTAGCAGCGCAATTTAAATTTTAGAGAGACTTACACATTTGACTGTAGCTGGAAAAATAACTTTAGAAACTTTTCCTACCCGAAGACCATTTGTAAATCCCCATGAATGAGAAGTCATCATCTGTTTTTCATTATCCTGAATAGTTTTTGAACCGAAAAAACGAATTGACATATGTCGCAGTAACTCATATTAAATTCTCATGTCAAACATTTAGAAGGCCTAGTTCCTTCTTCTGAGGCTCTGCCATTTGACGTTTTGTCTATCCGAACAGCCAGTTGTTCGAATATTCGCGGTAGTTAAGCAGGCCGATGTAGAATGTATATAGCATCCGTAGACGACAACTGATTCCTTTATTCATACGGTTACTATACACAAAACAGGGGTCGATTCGCGTCGTCCGTGAACGAGCAATACGTGACGGAATTTGTTTTTATTTCACATGTAAATCAACTTAATTTCGTGAACGCAATGCTTATTCAAGGCCGACGCCTATCTAATTGCTGCAACAACTTATCCTACGTTCGGATGAGTGTAACAAATATAAGGTCCAAAACAGACCTTATCCATAGCTTGCCACTTTTCAATTAATAAGTTTCTTTCCAATATTTGGTTGCATAGTCCTTTGGGCAACGCTCACTTTTGTTTATCCAACTATATTACGGCTAGACCAAGAAAAATAAGGAAATGTAAATGTTAATAGATTTTACTCAAAACACGCTCTTTTCCGCTTTTATTTTTAAGCTGATGCCTCAGAATAAAATACCCGAAAATCTCACTCAGCTATTTATTGTTTATTCCACTGATTGTAAGTACACATGTCCGCATTCACAGGCTCGTAAAAATTCGTCGTCGGCTTTTTGTTTGTGTTTATTTATTTTTATTTACATTTTTTTTTTTACTAAAAAATCGATTAACCAAACATCTGAGTTCCTTCGTGTCGTAGTAGTTTATTTCAATACAAATAGGAAAATGTTACTCTATTATTGAAGTTCATTTAAACAAATGCATGTGTGCACGAAGTTTTGTGACCAGATGTACTGTTCGTGCTTTGACACATTTCCTATCGCAGTTATGATAAATGCGCCCACTCACAGGTCACACTGCCGCTAATATAGGTACGTGTGGCTATTTCGTTCGCATAAGTGTTTGGGGTTGAATCGTTATTTTGTTTTCTATTTTATATACACATCTCACTATAAAATAAATTCAAAATAAAATTTGCTTTACAAAGTTCAATTGAATGGTTACAGAAAAATTGCGATTTTTTTTTTTCTTAAATTAAAATTCAAGCGCGATTGTTGTGAACTCAATTCATATGTGATGACTTTGTGAAATTGATTTTGCTATTTAAATATTAATTTTACAATGTAATGTCAATCAATAGTCGATGACATCTATATGAATGTGACGTGACCTACAATGAAGGAAACAGATAATTACTGCGTGAAGCAAACTAACACAGCAATGTAAGGATATTTGCCAACGTTAATAGTGCTTAGATCAGTTTGATAAATGGAAATTGTAATATTCGCAGTTGTAGTGTGAAATATTGTCGGTGTCGGGGCCCTAGTTGTTGGCTAAACGTTTTTTAGTTTTGACGTCGGCTTAGAATGCCAAGAAGAAGAAAGTTTTATTGACTTTGTTGAATGGTGCGCTGCATTGATTTGAAGGTTTCAGTGACAGTCATTTCCTTCGTTGTTTGCTAGTGTCCTTGACCATGATGCTAGTGTTTAAGAATTACTAATGGAGTGGTATTTCTAGTCAACACGTGCTTGCTATAATTTTCGTCTCAGATTTAAAGATGTTTCTGTTATTTCACGTCTGCCTATTTCTCATTGGGTAGTAAATTGTATTCAAGTGATTAGCCAGAAAAATATGTGTTTTTTTATTTGTAAACCCGTAACTTCTTGTTTTTGGTGAACAATTGAAACAAAAAGCAGTTTCTTTTTTCCTTGATTCACAAGGAGTTCAGGGGAAAATCTTCCGCGTGACGTGTCGACTGGAGCCTAGTAAAAAAAGTCTACCTTTTTCACTAAAAAAAACATCTTTCACTTTGCCTATTTTGCAAATCCATTGTGAACACCTGGATACGAAGTTTTATACAAGCTGTCATAGCTGAAAATACCTACCTACATTCAATTTGAATATATTTTGTTATTTTTCTTAAATACGCAATTGAAAACTAGTTTTGTTGTTGCTGAAGGTTCAACGAATAATCCACCTAAAAAACATAAAGTCCCCCGTTTTGTCGGTTTACAATCTTTGGTTACTCTGGCAATCAATATTGTACCTGGGCTTTTGCTTTTATATTTTCGAGGGGAATTTATTGCGTTATGTCAATAAAAGCAAGCTGTAGGATGCAGCACCAAGAGAATGCTTTCATTAAAAAAAATTAATTTGAATGATAAACATTCAAAAAGAAATAAAATAGGTACGCTGAAAATATTAAAGGTGAAGTTCCTGGGTCACATAATTTGACGAAAAGGCGACGTCTAGAGCAAAACTCCTTTTCGCAGTAATTTCGAACTGCTCAAACTTCTTATACTGTACTGTGATGAAACGAAAAAGCGACAGGAAAGGTGTAGGGGACGCGTCCAAGGTAGCTCGGGAAGAATGAGATATGGCAGAATGACGAATAGGTGACTAAATATTAGAAGGGATCAAAAACGGAAGGTGCGGTGGGGTATACTTATTCAGACGGAATGAGGCTCAGCTATTGTAAAGAATGTAGTACTCCGTGTTAATAATGTTTTTAACGATATAAAAAAAATAATTCCTCTTCATGAAGTTTCACATCTGGTTGACTTTATTTCTCGCAGTAATTGGGAACATTAAGGCCACCTTATGTCTCGGACTAAGCCCAAATCAAATCAGAGTTAAATATCCATTTTGACATTATATTGAACAGGTGAGGTAGGTACGCTTTCTTCCAACTTTACCCCATCGATGAAACGGTCCAGTACTGCTCTTTCGAACGTGTATTTACAGTGATGCCACTTTATCGTCTGTACTCGCAACTTCCAACATCTGTTGGCGAAATTATTGCCTTATTTTTGAAATTTTCAAATGGCGCTTTTAAGCGCAGCTTGATGCTTCTGTAACTTGTTAGTTTCTCTAGATAAATCAGACAGGATTTGCGGCTCCAAATGGGTGACAAAGGGTATAGCTCAAACCTATTTAAGATGTATTTGTAAATATGTAAGATTCCAATATATTTGCGACTCGAATCCTGCTGTTAGATTTTCAATTCATTGCTCGTAATCATTGAAGCTTTTCTCATAAAATGAATCCAATTATCTAGAACTAATTTGAAAACCCCATCTAAACGAAAATGTGTTTCCCCATTTTATTTTCATGCTCGTGATAACACTTGGATACGCATTTGCTCCTGTAGACGTTGGTAAGTCATCAAACATTCTTTCATCATTTTCAAAATACCTAACACTCATTGCCCTTAAAAAATCTAAAAGCTGCTTACTCAAAATGCACTTAAAAAAATCGATTTCAAGTCTAAAATTAGTTTTTTCTACTTTTAAGGCTCCCGATGGTGATGTACAGCCCAGCACCGAAGTTGACCTCTTCATTTCAACCGAAAAGATCATGGTCCTCAATACCGATCTCAAGGAAATTATGATGGATCATGCGTTGCGAACGATATCATATATTGCTGATATCGGAGATCTTGTTGTATTGATGGCAAGAAGACGTTTTGTCTCACAGGACATTGATGATGGTCCGAAGCTAAATCGGACCCCGAAAATGATTTGTCATGTCTTCGAGAGTGACGAGGCGCAATTTATAGCGCAATCAATTGGACAGGCATTCCAAGTGGCCTATATGGAATTTTTAAAAGCAAATGGAATTGAAGATCACAGTTTTGTCAAAGAAATGGACTATCAGGAGGTGCTCAATAGCCAGGAGATTTTCGGCGACGAATTGGAGATATTTGCGAAAAAGGAATTACAAAAGGAAGTTGTCGTACCCAAGGCTAAGGGTGAGATACTCGGCGTGGTAATTGTCGAGAGCGGTTGGGGCTCAATGCTACCCACAGTGGTTATAGCGAATTTAATGTCTTCTGGAGCGGCAGCACGTTGTGGTCAGCTTAATATTGGTGATCAGTTGATAGCGATAAATGGATTGAGTTTGGTCGGGCTACCGTTGTCCACTTGTCAGACGTATATTAAGAATACAAAGAACCAAACTGTAGTGAAGTTCACAGTTGTGCCGTGTGCGCCAGTGGTGGAAGTGAAAATCAAAAGACCCAACACCAAGTACCAGCTGGGATTCAGCGTTCAAAATGGAGTTGTAAGTACATCAATATAGGTATTTATGAGCGCCATATCGAAAGTTTAGAAATGTATACCTCGGTGGGTTAAATTACCAAACAAAAGTTGTTTAGCCTTCACTAGCTATTTTTTAAAGGTTTATATCACTAACGATCTTGATAGTAGAGGTACGTGAACTTGCATATTTATTTATTGGACTTTCAGCCTTCTGGCAAAGTCGTCTAAGTACTGCAATCTAAACGCATATTAAAGTAAATCGTGCTTTAAAATTATAGTTTTCTTTGAAGACATTGCGGTCCATGAAATGGTCTCTCATGGACAGACACGATCTCAGTCAGATGCACGTGCTACATCAAATTAAACGTCACATGAGACCTAGATAGGCAGCCGTATGCGTGCGATCAGATATTAGGAAAGTGCCTCGTAAAACGTTTCTTTATGGGTTTATTATCTGCATAGTTCAGTTTTCCAATTGTTTACGGTCTTTACTCATATGGTATACATAAAAAATATTATTATCCTATCATAAAGGTTGACATTGAAATCTAATTCGCCAGATGTGTTATTTGGACGGCTTTAAATTGTATTTGCTTCGTGGAGGTTATGTCAAGCTCAAATCAGCATGTCTTCCTAGTTCATTTTGAAGTTAAATGTGTGAGATAATTTCTTCTAGTTTGAGAAAGCTTTGTGATAGAAATTCATTTGTGTATAAGAGACAGGGTTTTGAAAATCAAAATAAGTTTCTGTGGTTTATCATTAGTTATCCATTACACAAATAAATTTTCTTTTACAGATCTGCAGTTTACTTCGTGGTGGTATTGCGGAAAGAGGAGGCGTTCGTGTGGGCCATCGGATAATTGAAATCAATAACCAAAGCGTTGTTGCAGTGCCGCATGAGAAAATTGTTAATTTATTGGCGACATCTGTTGGCGAGGTTTGTTACAGAGTACTTTTTTTTCTTAATTCCTTTATATTAAGTTGTCCTATTTCCAGATCCTTATGAAAACGATGCCGACATCAATGTTCCGACTCCTCACTGGTCAGGAAAATCCTATTTATATATAATTTAATGATTTAATTAAATTTAAAGATTTGTTTGTAAAAAACAACAACATAAGAACTACAATAACCAATGGATGGAGTATTATTACATAGAAAATTGGATTTATTTTAACATAACTTTAGACTCTCTGTTTTAGTATAATCTACGTATATTTATATAATTTTAAGTAGCTTTTTAAAAAAAAAATAAACAAATAAACTCCACTGTTTGAACTAAGATTATAATTTGCTACTGATATATTGTGTTACTAATCTTCTTTTTTATATACATATATATAGATATAATAACAATATAATTTTAAATATCATATAACCAAATACAGTAAATAGAATATATGAATTTTTAGTAAATGAAATAGTGCCCCAAACAATACATGTGCAATATCAACTCATATAACTTTTCCGTCCGCTTAAATTAAACCTAAATATTAATTATATTTAAACGACAACCACGCAAACAAAAATACATACATATTGAGGACATATGCACTTAGTTCCTGGGATATACGTAAATTGCATTGGGTGAGTTGCAAGCTCGGGGATAGCTCTTGTGGACATGGTGTATTTATTCACGTGGAGTGTGTGATATAAATTATATACTGTGTAAAAGTTATAAACTGGCGACACTCACTTTTTTTTTCAACATTTACATGGGTTGGTGGGTGCCAATTAAAGTAGTTTCGTTTATTTCCACGGCGAAAGCCAACTTTTGTTATGCCAGTAACCTTTACACAGCAATAATTATCTTCCAAAAATTTCGGACAACAAATGGCTCCCGAAAAAAGGGGAGTCTTATCCTAGGAACATAACGATTTATAGAATTTCAATGCAACCTCACTTTGACTTAAGCTAGATTCCTTGTAAACGTACAATGAAAAATGAAAATAGTCCATTTCTGAAATTTGCCCGTTTAATCGGCCCTAGCGAGGTATCCGTCGGAACGGAAAATTCTTCGCAACGCATACTCTGTCGGAGGCTCAAACTGTCGGAAAAATTTTCCGAAGAATACCTGAAAGCTAAATTCCTCCGAATCGTATAAAATCGGAGAATTTTCCGTTTCGACGGAAACCTCGCTAGGGCCGAATATCATACGAACCACTTGCACCAATCCATCAATCCCCAGATTGCCCTTTTGCAAAAAGGGGTTCAATGTTGGATAAGTGGCTTTTATTTAAATTTTAGCAATTTACTGTTCCTTAAAAGGGATGCGACCCCAGATTTACGTATAATCCCAACTAACAAATTATCCCAAATCCTGGAATAAAATAAACTTATCACTGCATGTCAGTACCAACAAGTTACCTACACAAATATACAACACCTGCATGCATATATCAAAATCCTTAACTAACATTTTCTCTACCATTAAGCAGGCCTAAAATCTTCTTCATATAACAGTACCAAGTGCTTGCTTCCTTAGTTTACAATTTTTACGTTCCTTTCAAATTATCACTGCAAACTTATTTCTTAAATGGCCACCTAAAAGCCAAAGACACTCTGTAAATATTATCGCAATGACTACAACAGATTTGACTTAAGTAACTAATTTGGAAAATAAACAAAAAACTCACCACATATATTTATATAAAAAGTATTAAACATAAACAAAATTTGTATTTACAAAATTCTTATCTATACTCATTATGTATATGCATCTTTATATTTAAAAATAAAAACTGCATCAAACAAATTTCAAAATCGTCCAAAATATAATATATACCTATTAATGTGTTAAATCAATGCGTTTATTTATATGCGATATGAATATAGATAAAAACAAATGCATCATGTATATGTATATAAATATATATGTAGCCATATATGTTATGTGTACACATAGTATATATAAAAGATTCCTTATGATATACATATATAGTTTTGATATGGAAAGCTTGCTATTAATAAAGAATAAAAAAAAACCACATAAACATTTACAATAAAAGTAATGAATAAATAAATATATAAAAATTGTATTTAATAGCCACATCATATTTTAAGAGAACACATATACCTATATATATAAATGACAAACAGAACAAACAAATATGTATAACTTTCTTGTGTTTTACAACAACAACAACAAACAAAAAACCAAAGAAGAAGAAGAAAACCAATAAAAACATATTGCAGAAAAAGATTACAACTAAAGGATATTATAAAAATAACGACACAATTTTTGGATTCCAATTGCAGCACCGCTCCTGAAATGTAAATTTAAAAAAAAAATGCGATTGAAAATCAATTCCACTATACGCAAAGTAGGTTAAATTCATTCACATGCAATACAACAATAAATAAAACCAGCCGATTTAATAAAAAAAATTATAATAGTGAAATTAGCGAAAAACAAACTAAAGTGAATTGTCAATGAGATTATTTATCAATGTTGTTAGGGAAACTGTGTTTTTGTTTTACAATCAATTTGATTTGTTAAGCAGCATTATGCTCAAACGTTATAGAGATAAAAACTTAGAGCAGAAAAGAACTAATATATATATATACTGGTGTTTGCCTTCTTCTAGTGTGTCTTAAAGTAAATAAGTCAAAGTCAAGTGTATTATGTATGTTAGGTGCATATTTTGTTTTACGACAATTAGCCACATATTTTTCAAAGTAATGCATTTTTCTATCTGTGGTAAGAGGTTGCACACCATCATATTTTACGCGTAACTACTTATGTTTGGTAAATTATTTTTAAACCATGTTTAGTTTAGTAGTTTAAGGCCAGCATTTCTTTTCCTTAAATCCATTTTCATAGCTCTTTTATATTTTTTAAAATATAAATCTTTTTGTGTCCGCAAGCCCATTCAAGATGCTCTGGTTGACTAAGAATTATTCTTCCTTAAAGATTTCGAAACTTATTACCCTTGAGCTTAAAAATGCAGACGTCATCTAAAGGAAAGATAAAGAATAAATAAATAAATTCTAACAGGCCAAGTAAATATCAAAAAATATCAAAAAAAAAACTAAGTGGCTAGTTAGCTGGACTACAGAGCGAGGGGTCTTCTTTTAAATTCGGTTAAACACGAGTCACGCCTTGAGGCTTTTTGCAATGTAGCACCTTTCGCGAACATCTGGGAAGTCTTAAGATATGGAAAACCGTCTCAGCTCAGCCGTTAAGATTCGGCATAAAATTGTGGGTCCCTTTCATTTCTCACAAAAATGAAAAATCCAATGGAAGGGCTTTACGAAGCCTGGTCTGGTGTCTTTTATGGACCTGTTCTTTATCCTACTTTTTCAAACTCTCTGGAATACGATCGAAAATATACACTAGGATAGTAGTGGGGAACGTGGTTTAACTGAGTTCAAAATCAAAGTTTACAGAAGTTGACAAAATGATCACACAATGGCGGCATACCATCCTCCATCCGCGCTTGACCCCACCATCCCAACCAAGTAAATTATTTGTTTCTTTGGTACGCATGTGGTATATAACGATTTTCGACGTAGAAAACATTTTTAAGCTGCGGGACGAGATTTTAATGGTAGAGAAACTCTGATATTGTTCTGTCTTTTGTTAGTCTTTACTCAACTTCAACTACTTCATCACGGTCACTACACCACCAGTTTAAAAGGTTCGTCTTCGTCATAGTTTTCAAAAGGTTTATGACCGGATTGTTGAGTTTTTAACTACCCATTGGATTCATCATCAGTTTCTGGATGAATATATATATTTATTGACTCTTCCAATTAAATTATGCTTACCAGTTTTGCAAAACAAAAATTCACTAACGTTGCAGCGTCTTACCGGGAGAATGCATTATTCATTTTTATTTAACAATATTTATTTAATATGTACAATACATTTATAATTTGTTTTAATTGCTTTACCAATGGTTTTATTAGTTTTGAAACTAAACATTTTAAATTGAAAATTGTTGTACCTATGTTAGATGCCGAAAAACATTAATAAATTCCTTTCTACATAATGTTGTTAGCTTTATTCAACTACCTACTCAAAATAAACTTTAAACAAAATTTTAAAAACACACAAACCTGTAAACAAATGAAAAAAAATTAACAAAAATAAGAAAAAAAAAACATTATAATATCAGATCGACAATGCTTAAGAAAAATAAAGGAATTACTTACGCAAAATGTATTTTTTGTTTATTTTTATAAAACAGTTTATTTTAATAAAATAAACTACACAGAATTCTTGCATCTAGATATCCAACGTATCTCCTCAATGCTTGCAAAGAAGTACCTCCATTTCAAGACGCTGCGTGGCTAATTACGGTCCGTTGAAAACTATGTAATTAAAGGTAAATTTACAAACAATATAATTTTTAGTGATCAGCTGATATTTTATTGTCAAATTTTTTTATACAAAAAAAAATCAAAAACATTCAGTAAGATAGGTTGGCTCGCCTTGCTTCACCCACCTTAATTCTTTGGGCTGATGACGACCGACAGCGACCACTCAAAGAAGTAAATGTAGTCTGTAGTTACTCAAAGTTACACTCTCAAAAAGCACCACTTACATTGAAACACTTTTTTTAAACCCAATTTTAATTCCTACTAAAAAGTCTACACAAAAAGATTTAGGAAAAGCTCTGTAATTCCCCTAAAATGTCGACGAAAAGGAAGCATCACCAATGAAACAACTTGACACATGAATCCCACCAGCCCATTTTCAAACTTTTTCCAATGAACAACACCTGAAAATGTGTTCAACCTGAATGTGTGCGCTGAAAAGAGACGACTGCACATTGAAGTGCAAACCATATAGCCACGTTTGAGCCTTTCTAAGCTTCAGGACAACGCAGGAGAATTTTTTATATCTCAAATGAATCATGGGAAAATTTACTAAATTCGCCAATTTTTTATTTTTCAATCCGTCAAGACATACCTGAGCTAGGTCCGTAAAATTAGAATTTTCCTTACAGATATAAAGTTTTTTGACAATTTTGTAAGAACCGCGTTATGTTCTGGGATAAAAAGTATCCTAAGTCCCGACCCAGAACATAAGCAATCACTATTTAAAGTTTAATCAAAATCCGTCCAGTAGTTTCGGCGTTATGCGTGGTCCAGCACTTTTTATTGTATGTAGAGAAGAGAAGAGATAGAGAAGAAGAGAAGAGATTTTAGCAATGCCGTAACAAATTCGATAAACTTTGTGGTATGGTGAGGGTCTAGGTGAGGGTCTGCCATCCAGAGTCAATGTGGGAGATTAAATGTAAGACTTAAAATCAGTATTGCTATCTAAATTAATCTTTGTGTATGTGGATGTAAGTGTGTAACAAAAGTACGTTAAAACTATAATTGGCCTAATCATTCAGAAGATTTGCGAATTTGAGGCTGCTACTAAGGGTAAAAACTACAAAGTCCAAGTCCAAGTCTCCATCTAGCCCTCAATTCAAACAAAAACTGTGTCTGCGCTTAAATGAAGCCTTGAATAGGTACCTACTTTCTGTAATTAATTGCAAAGTTCGACATATCTAACTATGCGAAAAAACACATGTGACACTCTATGCGCTGTAGTGCATGGATTTAAAAAAAAAAACTGCTCTAGGCCATCGCACACCGTTTAGTTTCCAATAACCCGATTATAATTACTGTAAAAGTGATAGCTCATTGTCAGGGCCCGATTAAGATTAAGGTTCTCATTGATTTTCTCTCCATTACCGGAGGTAGCGCAACAAACAATGTACACTCTGCTCTACCGATTCGCTATCACCAAAATTGGCGCTAGAGTTATGAGCATAAATAATTTATTAGGCGGCACACGGCACAGCACACATCTACCTAAAAGCCATTGGGTTCATTCGCCCATATACATAAAACTAAATTAGAAACTGTCGCGCTTTGAATTGGCTCTAAAAAAAAAATGAAACGAACAAAATTCACAAAAGAAAAAAATATGACATCACGGTGACAGTAACACAACATGTCGTTGTCAGTATCTAAATGGACGATCAGAACTGCAACTAACAGAAACTTTCACTTAATTGTTCATATGCGAAGTATGCGACAAGGAATTTTTATTTCTTATTTTTTTGTTTTGTTCGGTACGAACGATATCTTTTCATGAGCATTTAAGTGATGACAGATGATTCACGTGTTGTGTTGTCCAACTGAATAAAAATCGAAAAACACATAATATTTCATTTATCTGCAGGTTTGTTCTGGCTATTTCACATGATATCGAAGAAAGTTTACAAGTGTCACGTGAAATTGTATTAGTAATACTCTCGTTTTTAAGTGTTTAATAATGTTACGTTAACTGGACTTTGTTGGTGAGGTTTGACTGTAAAGCAAGGCAGGTTTGTTCTACGAGTGAAGTTGTGTGGATTTTACACGTTGTGTTAGCTATTGTTGTACATGCAGTCAATTTTGTAGTTATCGATGATGGTCAGTCGAATCCCTGCTAAAAACAAAGGTGCATTTTGTTTGCATTTTTAATATCATTCAATAACTTAATACTAGACAAAAACGATAAAATCTAATTTAAAACTAACATGGATCTTAATTCTAGTTTACTGGCTCTTAACGAGCACTTAAAACAATTGCCTTTTGGCCTTAAATTTATCTATATTTATATTTTTGTTTGTTTTTTGTACTTCAAGGTAAGATAGTGACAATTAAGAGACAGATGTCTATTAATGTAACAGCTCTGTACATTTTCTTAATTTAAGTTTATTCAAAGGCATCGTTACAAAAACCGTTAAATTATTTAAATGTTATAAATAAGCAACTACACACATTCCGAACTGTGAGCACGATATGTCTCCATAAAATTGTTTAGTTTATTTTGTTTCTTTTTTTAACTTAATCCCCACATATTTACATTACATACATAGCAACGTAAAAATTTGACACATGAATACCAAGTTGCATCTGAAATTTAACTCTACTTTCAGAATGAAATTGCTGTAGTTTTAGCATGCAGCATTTTCAAAGTATAAACACAATAGATTTACGCAATTACATAGGTCTGTTCCTTTACTTTTGTAGTAAAAATCGAAAAGACTGTCAGTCAAAGTGACAGTGGAGAGGATCAATTCTCTCTCAGAGAGTGGAAACTTACGCAAAAGTTAAAGACCGTTTATTTATTAACCTCTGAAAAATGACAGATAGTTCATAAATGCCAAATACAACAACAAATTTAAATCAGCCGTCAATTTTCAGGCGACTGACAGATGTTTTAATTCTTACGCAAAGGAATTTGTTGAGTAAGAGGGGAAATATCTTGCTCTCTCGAAGCTAATAGCAACTTAAAAATTTGACACATGAATACCAAGTTCCATGGGAGATTTAACTCTACTGTCAGAATAAAATTGCTGTAGTTTTAGCATGCACCACTTTCAAAGTATAAGCACAATGCATTTACGCAATCACATAGGTCTGTTCCTTTACTTTAGGTACTTTTGTAGTAAAAATGGAAGACTGTCAAAGTGACAGTGGAGGGGATCAATTCTCTTTCAGAGAGGGAAACTTAACCAAAATTTAAGGAACGGTTTTTTAGAAACCTGTGAAAAATGTCAGATAGTTCATAAATGTTGGGTAAAAGCTAGTTAGAGGGGAAATATCTTGCTCTATAGAAGCCGCTCTCTTTTACGAATTTTTCGAGTTAAGAAACGAAAATTGAGTAAAATGTGTAAGAATTCGTAAGATTTAAAAATAAAAAAACAGACCTAATAACTACACTCAACTTGACACTTCAAATGGGTATTTCTTCCAAGTAAAAGTGACTTGACAGCAGCAGTTCATATGTTGACACCTTTCTGGTGATGAGTCAATAGAATTTCTAGTAAACTGTTTCAATCAACAACAGATCTTTGAATCAACATAAAAACTAAGACACGCGACAAACATTGGTACCTACATACTGCTTTATCCCAATCCCAGTCAATCTGACCGATTTTATAGATCATATGCGTCTACTCTCCCTTATTGCAATGTGCTTTTTAACTTTTCAATTTAATAATATGAGAAAAATGAATGGAACTTAAGAAGCAAAATGCAATCCGATTTTAATAACCAAAATGTCAGAACAAATCAAGCTGTTAACAAACTACGCGTCAAAAGTGGAGAAATGCATTAGTACTTGAAACCTGCATTACCTACACAAAAATAAAACTGCTTTTACTTCGTTACATCGCTTCTACGAAACAATTCAAAGCGCTGTCAGTGTCAAACAAATTTTAAAATATGTTTTATTTTCTCCTTTCATTAACATATTTTCTATTTATTCTCCGCTTAACGTGCTTCTTTTTGTCGTACCGATTGCTGCGGTATATCACAATCGAATTTAATGAAATATAGACTACATGAAAGGTGAAGTTTCCTTGAAATGAGCATTGCTATTTTTTGTTCATAATTTCTGTTAGAAAAGAGATTAAAAAGAAAGAGAATACACACTGCGTTGGCGTTATGAATATTTGCAATTTTGCTATCGTCGGATTCCTAGATTTGATTTTGCGTCTTTAAAATTTTCAGTAGTAAGCTTTCATGTGAATATTAAATTAGTATATATTTATGGAATTTTGGAGAATTTCATGCACAAGCCATAGCACTTGATCTGCACTTGCTTTATATGAATTGTGCTTTCTCCAGAATCCAGAGCATAGTCGAGCATTTTATACTTATCTTAGGTCGGTGGAGAATAAACCATTTTTATTCCTAACTGAAGCTTTTAAATCCACAAAGTGGTTTAGTAAATAACTAAATAAATAGTTGGCGCAACAGGTCCGTGGGACCCTAGGACTAGCTTCTCACAACCATTCTTTTTTTGTGTGAGTTTTTTTTTTTTTTCATTTTTGGAACGAATGGAAGAGATCTAAAACTTTTTGCTGAGTCCAAACGGCTAATTGAGAAGCTCTTTCATGCCAGGTGTACGCTCAGATGTTTGTCAGACGTTCGCCAGAGGTGGCGCAGTGGAAAAAAACCTTGAGAAGTAATTTGGTTCTTTCGGGGATCGAACCGGGGACTCCTCGCTTACTATTCCAACATACTAACCAGTAAACCACTGCGCCTACAATTGGTTTACTGACACCAAATTTGCAGACTGCTTTCATAGAAGGGCTTTAAAAAAAAGCAGGATTTAAACAATTTGTTATGCTCAAAATGATGAATTTAACTTGCAAAATGGAGGAAGGACAATGGCCCTCTTGGCCCTTTAAATGCGCCCAGTATTTCAACCGAAAAGGCACTTGTCGACAGAGTGATTAATGGACAGTTTATCAACTGACAGCGAGTAGGTTACCAGAATCCTCCAAATTTCATATGAAAACTCACTCGTACATAAACGCAATATTCTCATGCACTCCCACTTGGTTCCAGGAATTAAAGAAAATCCGCAACAAACTCAACCCAAATGGAGCTTCTCATCTTTATGCATTCCCCCAATTAAAGTAGGTATGGCAGACTCTGGGCACAATAAATGTGGTTATTCGAACTTAACCAAACATTCAGCTCCAGAGTGTTGCTCTCTGGAGAATGTTGTCATTTCTCTATTTATACCTCGAGGATCGAGGTGCAATGCAAAGACTGCTAGATATAAATTACATAGCCCACTCTAACCGTGTATAAGATGAACATTTTCCTAGCCACCGGTAAGCTAATGGGATTATGCTGTTAATCCAACCCTGCTAATATACACGAGAGCTAAAGATACACATCTTTCACACTTTCGTGTGAAATTAGGTCGCATCCAGGAGATGTCAAACGAAAGTACGACACACAGCACACGTCCTAAACTGCGGGTAAAAATTTCATCATGACTTTAGAAAATATACCCACACAAGTTCACTCACTTCCGCTAATCTGTCCACATTGTTGATCTTCTGTTCCATTTGACACATGTCACAGCTTCTCTGTCGTGTGCGAATAAATTATCCATAAGGTAAAGTATTCGTCTTTTTTTTTTCAAACGAGTACAAACGACCGCACATGTGGCTATAGAAGAATACAAATTAAATGTTGCCATTGTGACCCACAAACTTTATTGCAAAACAACATGTTCAATGAAAGTTCTAACACTATTTCCGCTGCACTGAACATTCAAGACATCCAAACAGTCAGTCGCCCACTTAGCGTGACATTGTTGCGAGTAAACGAACCCGATTCGTCATAATAGTTTCACTTGCTTCCAATGGCGAGGGCGTGCTAAATAATTTACTCGGCCCAAAACAATGGAAACCATTCGGTTAAGTGTACGCATTCCAGTTGCTTTGACCAAAAGCATCTGTATCTGCACATGACGTATGTGTCAAGGGGAAAAAGAAAGTAAAATTTCGCATTCGCATTCGCATTAAAAAATAAAACGCGTTGTATCTGTAGAATTTGTCACTTCTCTATACACGTACAGCCACATTGGTCGATGGAGAAAAGTACCTATTCGTAAATGAGTTAATAACGAACGAACGTTGATGTGTTCGATTTTGGTGTTACTCACGGATTGTTGGTATAGTGCGTTCCACTTCGTGCAGTAGCCTAAACAAATTTGACACCTTGTTTCGGGGAGGTAATGAAATTGTGTCTGAGCCCCAAATTGCTTCGTAAGCTGAGTTGAATGGCTAATTCGAAATCGTTTATGAAATGCCATAGCATTGCCGAGACGTTATCATAACGAATTTGAATTATTTCTTGAAGAGAGTTTAATGAGTTTAATGGCCGTGCTGTTGAAGCCACTTATTTGGACGGACGAAAATCGACTTTAGAATGAACACAGGTTGTTTCTCTTTATTGTTTTGATAATTCATAGCAGGCCATAAGTGCGTTGGAGCTGTGGGTACTTTGTTTGGTATGCCTGGTACCTTATTTTGTTGGAAAAATTGACTCGGTGAATAATGAATGTGTCTTTAAAGACGTGCCGAAGTGGGGTTTGCGAAACTCAATAACGCACCTGTGCCCCCCAAGTGTTTATGCATCGGTCTTGGTTTCTTTTATGCATGTTGGCTTTTGGGAGGAGGTATTCTTTCGTAATTGGTCTATTTTTTTTTTTGATGAGGTAATCTTGTTGCCAACGTACTGATCCACAACCTTTTACGACTTTTTTCTTGTAAGGAACTAATGCTTTATCCTCTGGGTCAGTCACTTCGACTCTTCTTAGTTTTTGCTGAATTTTTAGCTCTTCGCGTACAATCGCTATGAAGGAACATTTCTCCATCCAGTCGCCTTCTGACATCAGCTTAGTATAGTAAGTTCGTTTTATCCCCTGCAAAACGACTGTTTCATTTTCTAATCCTCGTCTGGGAATTCGGGAAAGAAAGACGAGTTATCGTGGCTAAATCTTAAAGATATTTTCGTGCCCGAGAGTAACTGCGTAAAGTGTTTTTTGGAGTCCCCATATGTTTCTGGTATCCAAACCTCAATGGTGGGAATCGGTTTCTGGGATCATCTGCTTTATTATCCCACCTGGCTTGCCACCCTTTAAATAACGCTGACCTCGGGCCGGTTGGCTGTTTGCCTAAGGTAGATCTTTTGCATCTTGTTGGCGGTATAACACTTCATCCGAAATCCTTATTATTGCTATTATTGCCCAGAACATGTCTGCTGACGAAAGCTTTCTCCTTGTTTCCTTAATTTAAAAGCCCCCGCCCAAACTGGCCCAACTCATAAAAGTATTGAACTGAACCACTACCGATATCAGAGTCCTTTTGGCATTTCCAGGGACACGGACGTTTGGCAGCATCCGGAAAAGAGCTGCTTGCATCTGTGACGCTTTCTTGCTGATGTAATGGAAGAGTGTTTCTTCAAAGCAATTGAGGACCTTGCATCAAAAGGGGGCCAAGTCGATATTTTTAAACTACCGGCTTTTTTAACTGACAGTTTAAACAAAAAAAAAAAACAATCTTTTGGTGCATAAGTATAACCGAAGCAATAGCGATTAAAAGTGATAGCGTTATAGCAAAATATGTATATGCCACTCTAGTGCGTTTAGTGCAAAAAGGCAGCACGTCCGGACCTGCCTCCTTATTGACACGAACGAAAATATTGCGTCATTTGCATCAAGTCAGTACACGTTTTGAGTTCGAGCCAAGCGGACATCTTTTTCTGGAAAAATGTTTGTTAAATTTTACTGTGATCAGATTCTTTAGATGGTAATTTTAAACATTTTTAATTTTTAATCCGGTTTTTTTTTATTTATTATTTAACTATCTTTTTCTTTTTTAATTTTGATTTGAAAACCTTTAAATTTGTAATTTTCTTATAGTGAATGATTTGTTTTTTCTTTGCTATTTATTGTTTAACTATTGTAGCATTGACTGATATTTCAAAATATAGAAAATAACTAACTTTTATGTGTTTTATTATTCATGAATCAAAATCTGAAAGCAAATTTATTACAATTTGGTGCAAATGAGGGGCCGATTCAAACTTTAAAAAATCGCATAAATTAGTATTACTTATTATTAATTAATTGATTAAAACAATGTAAAAATATGCAAATTTTTTAATAGCATATTATTTTAAAACATCCGTGTAATACCTTTTTTTTGTTGATTTCCCACAAAAAGTTAAATTTGGACTGGCGCCCCTTTTGATGCAAGGTCCTCAATTGGTCTCTTCCTTGCAAATTCGAGTGCAGTCTGTGAACTCGTTTTGGCGGCTAAAAGTGAACCCGTCATAAGCCCATTATGTGATAACAACTCTGTTAAGAACTATGTTTATTGCGCGATTGAAATTTTCCTTGGCAAAGTCTCTTCGGCTTAAGAAGCTAAATCCCATTCTTTCCGACAAAAGTTTGCACTAACATTCGTAGCGACAGGAATGCTTATCACAAATTGGCAGACGTATTTCGTCATCGCAGTCATGGAAAGCAGAAGCAGATGTGGATAATGCGCTCTTGAACATTCCAGTCCTGATTTCACCTACAGAAGAGTAATTGCCGTCGTTTTATTACCACACTCTCTCAATAAAAATTCTTTAACAGACGCCAGCTAATCCTTGAAAGTTTCGTGATTAAATCTGGAAGATAGATACGTGATGTATGAGCAACGATGCTGTTAATTAAATTAAATCCCACCTCCTCGTTAATAAAATACGGAACGCCACATACAGACACGAATGACGCTCAGATTCGTACAATGAAGCTATTAGGCATTGTTTTGAATGTTTGCGATTTATTCGCATGCCTTATAGTTTTCGTAAACAATAAGTGATCATAATTTTGAAAAGACATATTAAAGACCATCCAGCTAGTAGCATTTGAGGAGTGGCTTCTAACCCTGTTAACCTCCTACATCTCGGAGCAGACATCTGTTCAAAAGTGCGATTACAAACTACGGCAACCATCAGACGCATGCAACAATACCAATCGGTTGCGAACAACTATACGGTGGAGTAGGTATACTTAAGATGATCACTCACCCATTTTCAGCGGATAAAGATGACAGCGATTGCGTAGCAATTTTCATGTGCATTAACCAAATGCAACTGTATCCGTATGGAGGGTATGGTTGTTTAGTTGTTGCCTAAAGCATAGCCCATTTCGTCATATGCCTACATTCGTGTAATGTAATCAAAGTAATAGCAGCGGCAAATCTGTGTTCGCCATCGTTGTTATACCGTGTAGCTACTTGCCTTCTGCTTCTAGGGTCTGTTGCACCATTGTTTTAAATGAAAAATTGTATTTACTGACAGCTAATCTAGTCCGTGTGGAATTAAGGTAAATCAGGTACTTGCTTACGTCACTTGAAGAGATGTTTATTTTTATTTTAGCTTTTGGGTTTGCATGTCGACCTGGAAGATTTACTGCAAAAAGTCCCCCTTAAACACGAACAACAATATCCCCCGGGGCATAGAGCGTGTAGGCACAGTGGCTTACTGTGTTGGACTACTAAGCGAGGGCCCCAGGATCGATCACCGAAAAATACAAATTCCATCATAAGGTTTTGTTCACTTTGCCACCGAACGTCTGACAAATATTCGAGAGTATTACTGTCATGAAAGAGCTTCTCAAAAAGCCGTTCGGAATCGGCAAAGAATCGTTAGTCCCAAAAATTTAAAACTCAATCAAAACGAGTGGTAGTGAAAAACTAGGCCTAGTGCCGATACGGACCTTTAGGCCAACTATTTACTTATTTTTATAAAGCATCGGACAAACTATTGGCTTCGGCTAAAAACAGCCACAAAGATGGGGAAGAAAGTTTGTTAACTTATAGAATTCAAAAAAGCTTAGAAAAATGCATAAAAAACGATCGGAAGGCGAATATGAAAAAAGGAATCAAAAAGGAGTTAAAATCAAACGCGTAGATAAACGTGTCCAAAAATGCGTCGGAAAAGAAAAGAAGTTTAAAAATGCATCAAAAATCGCACAAAAACCGCGTGGAAAAACAAGTTCAAAAACTCTTCGAAAAACAAATCTAAAAATGCATCAAAAACGCATTCTAAAACATCCAAAACGTACAAAAAAACATTAAGATTTGAATCAAAATAAGGATGGAGAAAAAGGTCCAAAAACGCTTTCAACACCCATCGAAAAATCGAGTCAAAAAACGAGTTCAAGACGAATCACATCAAAAATCGTGTCAAAAAATGCTTCGAAACATGCGTCCAAAACGCATCGAGAAACACCTCAAGAAAAAAAGAAGTCTAAAAAACAGCAAAAAATGGAAACAAAATAAAGAGTCGAAAAACAAATTAAAATGCACTAAAAAAAATTCACCAAAAAGCGAGTCCAAAAAAAGAGTGGAAAAACGCGCCAAAAAGCGGTAGCAAAATGCATCGAAAAGCATGTCAAAAATCGTGTAAAAATACGCGCCCAAATATGAGTTCAAAACGCACCGGAAAAATGCTTTAAGAACGTATGGAAAACACCTCAAAAAGCGTGTCAAAAAACGAGTCAAAAACGCAGTAACAAGTTAAGAAATGTATCAAAAAACGAGTCACAGAAACACAGTCGACATTGTGAGTTGCAGACTGCAGTAATCATTTCTGTCCCTTGTCCCTTCCATTACACAAATTTTTTCTAGCGTTTAAATTTCTTGTTGGCATGACCAGTGGCAGTGGGCAATGGCACATGGCATTCTACACAATGTAGGTATGTGCATTAAAGAACAATTTGTGTTTCAAATCTCAACTTTCCCTTTAGGTAGTTGTGCTCTGAGCTACATATGGGTCGTATCTATACCTTGCTGCGTTTTAGTTTATTTATAATGACGGTTAGAGGTATGAGCTTCCCCCTAATCAAAGTTGAAGGAATTGCTTCACAATAAGGTCCTTTAAGTTTAAAACTTATTAGGAATTGGGTACAGATAGGTGGTTCCCTTGTCAACTTCAAATAACCTGCAGCATAAAGCCTTTCACTTTGCCTATGGACTATTCAACAATAATAATCTCTCTTGTCTCACCGACTTGGCATTTCTTTAGCAATTTTAGCACAATTCGTCTCATTCATAATGCCAATTACCGCATGATCTCTGTGACATCAGTCGCAAACTTTGGTTCCCATGTGAAATTGTCTTCACCACAATACGACTTGATGATTGTATTTAAATAAACACAGGAAGTATCTACTATATGTCTACCCATACGTGCAGGCAGTTACGTTATGCAACATTCTAGTGAACTCTTTTCACTTTTATTTCGTTGAACAAATAAAAATATCAACATAACTGTCAAGTGGGATACAAAGACGGGTTTCCGCTTCAAGTGTGTACACTTGTCAGCCCCCAAATTTTCATAACTCGAAATCGAAACCGAAAATCTCAATTACGTCGACTTTAAACACCAGGCTGGGGTACTGACTGAAGTACTGGATGACCCGCACTGCTTCAGTTCTGCAGCTCATGCAGTCGTTTCCTAACGCACAAAATGTCGCTCTTTCCTGGACAGCAATACCGCCATTAAGATAATATTTATTTATTTATTTTTAATTCTCTTTTTGTGACCTTTATGTGCTTTATGTTTGTGTACGACTCTTTGTAAACCAACATACGGCATAACTTTCACTTGCAAACACTCCACAAAAAAAAAGTCAGAAGAGGCAATAGAGAAGAAATAGTGGAGATGGAGAATTTCCGAAAAAGGAAAAAATGGTTTTTCGGATGATGCCTCGCCGCCACATTTGATAATAAGTCAAAATAATTGATTGTTGGGTTTCTATTTAAAACGCAAAGCAAAACAACATTTAAGTGTGTGAAATACCACATTTTTTGCTGCACACCTCTGTCCTCCTTTGGGCAGAGAAAAGAAACAAGTTACAAGTTTCATTGTGGACTTTTGACAATCACCAGAAGATTAATTAGCAGCAAGACATCAATTTACGCAGGTGATGTGCTGTTCGAAAGAGGGCTTCACTTATGCGCAGGTGGTTTCACTTTCGTTGCGCGAAAGATTGTCTTCTTTGGTACAGTAAAAATACCAAAGAACGATGTGGGAGTAGTAGATGGTGAGTTTTGTATTGCCCCAGAAATATGGTGTGTTGATGCCGTGCCTACTGACCCCATGCAAATATTTGCTGAAAGCCTACACGGGTTCATGGAATTTTAGTGTAAGGTGCGTATATTTACAGATTTCTATGAATTGACTCATCAGCGAAACTTTCGCACGCATATTTTACGTTTTTTATGACTGAGGTTGATTGGTTTATTGTGAAGATGTTTTCGATAAAAAATGGTTATGAGGCGGACGCGACATACTACTCTTTAACCTCAACATGTGTACGAGCTATGAGCTTATTTGCCCAACTTTTCGACAGGTGTTGGTATTTGGATTGGATTTTAAAAGCCCATAGCTTTGGGACAAGGGAGATTTCCTGTCGAATTATGCATTCTTCAAGATATTGTATGAAAACTCTTAAAAAACGTGCTCAGATATCAGAGTGTTAATCGAAGTAGCTCTTAAATTAAAGTTCGAGGTCTGAGCTTATGGAAGAGCACAACAGGGCTCAATACTAATAATAAAGAGAAAGTGTAGTGAAATCCTACATTTCGGCAGTCAGCCGGTGCTATTTGTACGCAAAATATTTGAATTTGAAATAAATGTTCATCTCAATGATGCCAAACCCCTTAAAATTTAATTTATAATTTTTCTGTTTTGTGGTCGCATTGTCTTTTGCAGTGGATTTAGAAATAGTGACAACTTGCAATACTGCAACGCATGCTGAATTTACATGTGTTCTCTCAGATTTAAACGTGTCTGTTCTGTTTCCACTGCAAGAAAAATTGCTTTGTGCATTATGCAACTGTTCCATTCCGACTTCATCCAACACGTTAACCCACAAACCACGCAGGTACAAAGTTTGTAGCAAATCTATTAAAGTAGTTACTCGCAGAAAACTATTTTCGATTCTTATCCTCGTTAAAATAAAAATATGACTTTCCAAAATTTGTCTTTGATTTTGTTAAAAAACAACGTTGATAAGACAAGTTTTTAAAATTTAATAATTATAGATATTCGACTAATATAGGGTGGTCCAGAATAAAATCATAACTAAATAATAAAACAAGTGGTGGGGTGAAATAATGTTTCACATAAAATTTAAAATATAACACTATGGAATATTAAGAAAGGACATTTTTTCTGGTTCTATGAGTGATTCAGGGGTTTGGTTTTTAAATTGGCAACATCCTCAGCGTTAGTAAACTTGATATGTGGCTATCAAGCGTTGTATCTCTTTTGAAGCGTTTTTCGAGGGCTTTCTTAAAGCATTTTTGTGCAGTTTTGTGCAGTTTTTTTTAAGGCGAATTTCGGAAAAGTTTTAGAGCTTTTAAGAGCAGTTTTTGCAGGGTTTTCAGGGCGTTTTTCTAAGCATTTTATGTGTATCTTTTTGTGAAGTTTAAGGTGTTTTCTATTCAAACTTTTTACAAAAATAGAAAATAGATTCAAGAAACATAAAACGCGGTATCTATTCCCGATTTTTTTTTTAAATGTTTAACTCTTTAAAATTTAATTTCAACTTTCAGACAACTGTTCAGAGTTGGTTTTATTTATGGAACCTGAAGAATCTGATGGCCTAGATTTTCGCAACTGTTCGTTTGCGTGAATTGTTTATGATTTTTATGCAGTTAACCTGAGTCCATCAAACTAACCACTGAGCCACTGTACCGAGTCCAGGATTGGGAGTGCTTGGTTTGGTTTTACACTTTTTTCCCAGGGTAAATAATTTCAGTATATCGTGGAAAATATAAAAAAAATCTTTACAAAGTTGTTCCTCATTGGGATTACTCGTTTTAGTAATTTAAGTTTATAGCCTTTTAAATTATACAGCTTGGTGTTCTAGAATTTTGAAGGCTTAATGGGCCGGATTCACCCTTTGGCTCATGTTTTTTTTCACGCTAATGAATCATATTTTTATGCTTTTGATTTGTCTTATTCTTCGCTTTCCCAGTTAGTCACAGAATTTATTCCACCCGTCCTTTGAAGAGTGGATATTATTCTCACTCCTTCTAAAATGTCACGAAGGCGTTTCTAATTCTTCAGCTTATGAGTAATAAATATCTTAAATAACGAAAACTCCTTTGTGGCCATACCAACACATCCGCTGGTCAATTAACAACTTATTTTACCGAAAGGTTGAAAAGTTAAACCAATCCCTCCGCAATATTACCTATGCGAAGCTTGTTGCACTTGAAATATGAAAAAGAGCATTTGTCAGTATTTGGCATCAAGCTCTTTTGTCGAAAATGCTTGCTTGTGGCGCATCACAACGTGAATGGATTAGAAACTTCCTTTCTGGCCCGTAGGCTTTAGTCTCATTCTGAAAGTTGCTTTTATCGCTGTCAGCAGATATGCTCTATCATTATCCAATACGGAATCCATTTCCACCATATATGACTAGATGACTTCCTTTTCCTGCAATCAAAAAGGCATTATTATTGTATCCATTTCTTTCAATGCTTTTTGTAGCAAAAAACCCATCGCGGACATTTTTTTCAAACCAATTATAGAAATGTATTCAGAAGAGCAATCTTACGGCTCGCCTCCTAAGCGCCTCTCCAAATGTAGTTTAGAATATTACAATCTCGTCAATATTGTTCATATCTCGTCACTCGAAGGCTGTTCTGATTGAAATGACTCAAGAAAAAGTAGACTGCTATCACGCTTGGTAGAAAATTTCTCCAGTTCGCACACCAACTCTTTTGTTTTAGGTAAGGCAGACATATTCGGTGAGTTATATTTTTGTACCTCGACTGACGTCGGTGTCAAATTTTAATCTTTATGACTGCATAAAGACCTCTACAATGCAATTTGTTTTCTTAAACTTGGACCAATAATCAGAATATGCGCTTAAGTGGAAATTTAAACAAATAATGTTTGCGAGAACGAATATGAAATTGAGCCCCTGGCAGAACTTACAGTTTAATGAAAGAATGAAATATTTAAGAGTAATGGATTTTATTTCAATCGACAAACTGTCTACCTATGTCTGCACACAAAATGTTGAAATAAATAATTATCGTGCAGATTAGTACCTGGTGGCGGAAATAGTCCGCGAGCTTATGTTGTTCCTAATTTTTGTTGCTAAAACAATATTTTCACTGAGCCGTTTTCTACGATAACTTGCAATAAATTAAACCCAATCATGATCGCATTATTTCTTAATTTATTCCTGTACTGTGCTAATTAAATTGCTAATTGCATATGGCAAGCCACTCAAAACCACCGAAAAATTCCTCGCATCAACCACCGAATTTGTTCGTTTCTATAGACGGCAACCGAAAAACGTATCTGTGTCTCCGCAACGAAACAACAGCAAACCAATGAACTCGACTCTGCACGGAAATCCACAACCATCTACGACGACGATGAAGAAGAAGAAATCAGCCAACAACAATAACAACAAGACGAACATTACAACAGGTCGACGAAAGACTCAAAAGACTTTTCCCTCTACTCTTGGTGTTGTTGTTTCGCTGCTCGTCTTACCGCTCATTCGTTATTGTTTTTACCTTCTTCTGGTTGGTCTCTGCTGCTGGTGTAACTGCTGCTTCTGCGGTACGATCGCGCACATTTTCCAGCCAACTTTCAAGACTTAGTCACAGTATAGTTATGGCTGAGTGCGCGAAAGCCTAAGACTTCCTAAGCGATCAAAAAGTTTAGCGGTACGATACCATCGAGTTAGTTGCTCGTAGAAATCAATCCGGTGCGGATGTGAATGTGTATTATTCGCCGACAGCTGGTGGCATTATTATTTTTTCTTTTATTCTCATAAGAGACACAGATACAGTATCTTTCGGTATTAATCGCGCGTTCTCTACCAAGGTCCTCGAATAACAGATTGTTATACTTTAAGGACAACGCGAGTATACAGTTCCAACTAACTAGCGAAATACGGAAAAATAGAAAAAAAATCGAAAGCAAAATAATTGCTTAGAAAGTTTAACACAAGCCAGGCGCAAAAAAAAGAAGAAGACAAATTTTATTCATTTTTTTTTCTTTAATTTAAAATTCATTTCTTGTGGGACCTCTTTAGGCGGCTAATGCACATTTCAGTTCGTCGTTGGTTGGGTGTGTGCTCGTACTGGCATACATTTTGAAGAAAGTTCTTGTGTTTTGCTTGTCCGTTTGTCAAAAAATACCCGTAAATTCGTGTGACAGATGAAAAGTGTTGAATAGTGTATGTGTGCGTGCGTGATAGTGTTCTTGACTTGACCCGAAATTCAAGCGACAAAAGTATAACATTTAACTATTCGGCCGGCGGCGCGGTGCAGTGTTCTTTCATTCGGTATATGTTGGCACTAGCAGCAAGACAGTAAATTCGAAGCTGCAACATGGCTAGTATAGTGTACTGGTATACACTGATACTAACTCTCTTGGGATACTATACAATAATTGGCGTACACAGTAGTGGTAAGTGCACATTGGAAATAACCTATCAGCGATTAACCTAGAACTGCCGCTGATGGAATGTTGAGTGAAATGAGTTTGGTTGCGAGTTGGAAGCCTTGCGGCTACGCAGAAGGGTTTTTTTTTCGGATGCAAATTATGAAAAAAGTTAATCGCTTTGGGATTTGTGGAAGCTAATGGACATTTGGTTAATTAGATGTTCTAGAGAGCTTGCGCAAACTTTCTTATAATTATAGGTACAGAGGCAACTGTTCCATTTACGGGCTCATTATTCACGATGAGAAATTCGTTTTGGGTTGAATTTGGCCTGTCTTCACTGGATCTCCTGGCACACTTTTACCAAAGGTGATAAATTGTGTGTCACAGATCCAGTGCGTTATGTTTGCTTGGGCTATTGTCGAATAACGAGAGAGAAAGCATGCCCATAAATTGGATCAGACTTCACTTCATGCAAGGCTTAATGACTGCACCTGATAGCATCATCGATTATTTTCGGAATCAATGTTATAGAGTGCTAACTGTTAAATGATATTATAAAAATGATATTATCGAAGACTAAGGATATAAGTGGGAACACTTTTTTATTAGAATAACCCCCAACAAGAAGTTGAAGTGCGAATGTCTCTATGTCAACATATTTAATAAAGCCTGATGCTGCTTTAATTACTTACTTAAGGTGGCGCTACAGTCCGGGGTGGACCTGGGCCTCAACCAATACGCCTCTCCAGTTAGCGCGATCTTTGGCTAACTGCCTCCAGTTGCGCACTCAAAGTTGGTTGAAGTCCCCTTCCACTTGTGCGCGCCACCTAAGGCGAGGTCTTCCTCTACTGCGTTGTCCCTCTGGGTTGGAATCGAATACTCTTGGGCCGGAGCGTTGGTGTCCATTCGCTCTACATGTCCTAGCCATCTTAGACGACTGATGCATATTTTTCTGACCAGGCCGGTGTCGTTGTACAGCTCGTAGAGTTCGCTGTTAAATCTTCTCCTCCAAAGCCCGTCAACGCAAACGGGACCAAAAATCACTCGAAGAATCTTGCGTTCGAAAGAAGATCTTCATCCGCCTTTGTTAGGGTACATGCTTCTGCGCCTTAGAGCAGGACTGGGATGATGAGGGTCTTATATAGAACAATTTTTCTAAAAAATCCCTTGAGTCGTCCTAAACTAAATTGATAATTGCTTTATACAATAACATGCCATATGTATCGGGCCTTACTGTTCAGCTAAATAACTAGCTGTGAAAGGAGAAAGTCTAACTCAAAAGTCGGCTAGTAATGTATAGGACTTCCTTTTTTAAATAGGTTCGCCGAATGTACATTTTCATCCATTTTGTTTTGAACAAAAGAGGCTCAGTACATTGCAACTTTATGGTCTTTCAGGTCCCCTAATATACCAAAAAATTTCTGTTCAATCTTGCAGAGTTTTGCTTGATGCATAACTATTTTTCTAGGAATTATATTAGGTAGGTATATGATCTTTGCCTAGACTACACCTTTGTAAGAATATAATGCATAGCTAGTCTTAAAGCAAGTAGGTTCTCAAATATTGTAGCCCCATTTTCCTGCTCCAATTCTACAAACTCTTCGCGTAAGGAGTGTTGTGTTCACTTCTCCAAGAGTGTTTCGCTGTACCTGTTAACTTTAGACGTTCTTACCCAGGCTTACACTGTTTCCTGTAGGTTTCTTTAAGAACAAAAATAGTTAACTCCTTTTGCGAAAGATTCTCAGAGTTTTAGTTGACTCATATCGTGATTGATAGATAGAATCTCAGTTCATTCAAATCAATACTCAGTTTAACTTATCAGCGAACAATTGACCTTCCGAAATGACCTTCTGGTTGCTGTCCCGTCCAGTTTTTCTATTATCAGTACAATCAAGAAGAAAGAAGTCTGTTTAATGCATAAGAATGGAATTACTCGTTACTCGTTACTTTGCTGTTTTTCGCTTTTACAATATATATACAAACACAAATATACAAATATGTACGAAGAAGAAGACAAGCGACTTATGGGTGACAGCCTAGTCGAACAGGCAGCAGTTTTACTTCTATAGCAAGTGCACCCACTTACAGAGTTTTTGTGGCAAGACAAGGTCATAAATAAAAATAAAGATTTTGGCGCGACAGGTCTATTCCATTCTAACCATTCGCTTTGTGTGAGTTTGAAATTTTTGGGACGAATGGAAGGGATCTACAATTTTACGCCGAGTCCAAACGGCTAATTGAGAAGCTCTTTCATGACAGTTTTACTCTCGGATGTTTGTCAGAAAAAAAACCTTAAGCTGTTATTTGGTTCTTTCGGGATTCGAAACTAACGACTAACTCTAAGCCACTGCGCCAGACCAGGTCAGAAGCAGGTTTTTCATGAGCCTCACAATTCAGTCACTCACAGTCCCGCATTACTCCGGGAGTGCATAAGATATCTAATATCTAACAAATTTGAGTAGCATCCCTAAAACGTCCAACTCCGCTAAATAAATATAAATATCCCTCTTTTGTCACCAACCATTGCACGTTTCTCCCTCTGTTTTTTTTTTTTGTTCAGATTTGAGTGAACCCCCTGAGTTCCGGTCTCCAGATTAGTCTGAAAATCAAATGAAATCGCAACCGATTGCAGCTCTGATCGGTCAGACCAACTACAGAAATGAAAAATTTACGGACACAAAATAACTTTCATCTCGTTACTTCACATCGAAAAGTTGCGAAAATAATCGTTTGTCACGTTTCTTCAACAATGCGCATCTCTCCGGCAATTGCTTTGTCTTCCAAATTTGTAAATCAAATTCCCAGTGAGGGTTTATTTTTTTTAAGGCGCTACGTGCCTGAAATGTTGTTAACAAAAAAGAGGAATATGATTGCCATGCAGTGAAGTACTTCAATCAAGCAAACTGTCAAGGGCAAGCTATTCGTAAACCATACGAACTGTTGCATTCTGTTGAATTTAATTGCTTAATCGTGGCGAGACTTTGACGCGCAATCAAGCGCCACTCAGATGGCAGCAATATATGAGTTCATTAGACCGACGCTATTTAAAATTCCAAACAGCATCGTCTGGCAAATCTGTCTGAAGGTCGTGTGTCCATCTTTTACGCTGAGCAAACTCATCACAAGTCATAATTAGATGGATGATGTCTCTAACCTAATTGTTGCAATACGCTTTTGTCGGCCGACATCTTTTCGCCGACCTACATTTCCGAAAAATTCGGTTAAATAAGCTTATTTGCAGCACTTGTTGTCTTGTCATTCCATCTTGTTTGCAACGACCGACGCACATTCAGCACTCTGTCAGAATACATTCATCATTGACAGACAGCTATAACAGTATCATATTTCAATCAGAGAGAGAGAGAGGAAAAAATTAAACCGCCATCATCGTTCGTAATTCGAGCTGCAGACTGCAGTAGAATATTTTCGTTCTCACTTCCTCTGTAGTCTGTACTGTCTCAGGTCTCGCATTGAACTCTAATGTGCGCACTAATTGGTAACACTATACCTCTTGGATGAATGCCCAGAGCCTACCGTTCTTACATCAGATGGTGATGGTATATATCTCTCCATGTATTCGCGCTTCACTTCTTCAAACTGAGAAAACTAATATCAAAATGAAGCTGACGAGAAGGAAAGGAAGAAGAAACTAAAACTAATAAATGAATGCAATAGCATAAAGAACGAGCTTTGCCATAAATATGTGCACCCGACTTGCTGATTCATTTGCATAAATCGCTCGTACATCACCGTGGTCTAGTAATATGTAACAGAGAAGAACAAACGTTACACCTATATATAGGTATTGCTTTTATTCGATAACGGTTCAAATTTTACAACCCAAAGCTAGATATTAAATATACGATTTTGATTATTTTTTTTTGAGTTGAGGTGCAAACTTGGTCTTAAGATATTCACTTAATTAATGGGACCTCATCTATTAGGGAGAGGTATCCCCTGTCTGCCAGCGCAGTCGATGAACTCATTCCGGCTTTGTACAGTGTGTTGAACCTCGGTTTTATTATTCAAATTTAACCACGCGGCGTTATGTTTTGATAAATATACTTTGTTTTTATGTGGACGTAAAGTTTATGTTTGGTCATTTTGTTGACCCAATTTCTGGTCTCTTCTCTGCGGGGGGATCGGGGAGTTGGAGCAATACGCCAATTAAGCTGATCTGTTTCGATAAGATAAGGTAATGCGACCATAACTTGTGGCAAGGCGGAAATTGTACGACAACATTATCTGATTTTGGGGGGTAATTCAAATAGGTTAACAATAAATCTAAGGCGTAATGAAAGTAGGCTTTCTGGGCATGCGTTTGAATTGTTTTGTTGGCTTAAAGCGTGGTGGCAAAATCCGAATCTTTTCAGTGTTTTTTTTTTAATTACCATCATCAAAAATAAACAACTTTCATTGAGTAGATAACAAGCAGTCTTCACGATGTTGTTGATCATTTGTCGCAGGTCACAGCAGAGTTAAGTGGGGAGTGAAGTCCAGCGGTATAGCTAACAAACAAAGCTTGAGTGTATCGCTGCTGAATTATGTACGGTAGTGGCAAAGAGGAACCTTTAATCAGGATAATCCGCATTTTAGTTGAGGTCGCCCTTTTCGGGAAATTAGTGGATCTCTTGAAAGTTCTATTGAAACTATCTTGGTTGGTAGCACAGCTCCTTGTTGCATAGTTTCGAAAGGTATTCTAAATGAAATGGTCAAATGGACACTCGAACTCTCTGTAAACGTACCAGTCATAAGCTGCTCTCTTTTCATAATCTAAAACTCAGATCCACAACGCAGACTGAGCTGGCATGTGAAAAGTAGTCATGATAATAATAATTTTAATAAAAAATGTGAACCGACGTAAACAATTTTGTATTTTCAATTGAGTAAGCATAAAGAAAATTTCCCATTGAGTTTTCATTTAAAGTTGTTGATGTTAGAAAATATAAACAAAATTGTGAATAAAATACTTTTCCGTATTCGAAATAAAAGCTACGGAAGGCAACATTCAGCATAAAGCAGAATAAGTCGTTTATATTACGCCGTCGTGAGTGGGTCGAAATTCTACCTTCTAAAGACTGCTTTGCAAAATTCTGCCACTTCACATGAAGGTTCAGCTTTTCAAAGTTTAGCTTTCTTTGTAAAAGTTGCTTTTCAAAATGCTGGCTATGATTTTTTTAAACAAGTTGGGTTTAAAATTCTGGCCTTCGGGCTTTTGAATATTTGTTTTATTTTTTCCAAAGTTATATAAAACAGTATTTTGAAAAGAGTACTAAAAGGCAAAATTTTGAAAAACAGAATTTTCTTGAAAGAAGTTTCAACCCCTCGGAATTTTGACACCAAACCTACACAGTTCTTAAAAGTCGTAACTAACTATGTAGCATGCAACTTCCGTTGATTACTTATATTTTAAGGCTGAAATGTTGAACAGAAATTCAAAGACTACCGATTTCCTTTTTCTTGCTTTTGTATTATTATTGCCAAAATAATTCCTGCACAAATGTTTGCACAAATCGAATGCAACCAAAGTCTGACTATGTCTCGCGAAGCGTTGTTATCATAACTCTTCACATCCAATGACCACCAAACAAACTCCAATCAAACTAGAACCCCTTTCGATTTTCGATTCAATAGAAAGTTGACAATAGCAATCAACGAGGAGCTATTGTAGGTCTCATTTAAAAAAGTCAACGTAATGAATTTAATTCGAGTACTTATTTATAAAATAAACTATTTGTTATTGCAACAAATTGGTCAAGGTACTTAACTTTTATAAACTTAATGCTTTCACTTTTAGTTTTACAAATTTTTAACTTACGGGTGGGCCAGTACTGTTTGTCGTCAAATAAATTTGTTCGACCACATACTGTGGTATGCCTTTTTCGGCTTCCCATACACATACCTGTCAACTTGCCTTTATTCACACACCTGTAAACTTTTATAAGTTGGCAGGCAAAACCATAAATAGTATGCAGGTTGGGCACAATTGTTAATTTGATGGGAAAGTTCGTTAGCGACCCTAATTGTGCAACGAAAGCGTACGCTTTCATTATTTTGGTTTTTAATTTTTCACTTAACTTTCATTTAGCGATAATTTGTAATGCGATCTTGTCAAGTTCAATGACTTAATTTAATGCTTAGAATTAGTTGCACTTACAACTGTTTGTCCATCTGAGATCGACATTAAACGGAAGTTGGTTAAAGTGGATTAGATGTCATTTAGGCCTATGATGGGATGTGGTACCAATTGCTGCTTTTGTTACAGAGATCAAAAAAGTTGTATTTATTTCTGAGATTGGCAGGGTATCAGGAGCAAGGATTTTGTGCGGTTCCTTAAAGATGATAACGACCTTGAATTGAATGGCTTATGGCCACTGATTAGTTTTGACAATGAAGTGAAGAGGCTTCCTGACTTTCCTTTGAGGCTTGGAAAAGAACGAAACGGAGGAAAAATCTGCGTTTAACTGCTGCATTGCGAGCACATTATTCAAAGACTAAGTCAGTTCCTCTCCTAGCACGTAGAACCAACTATAATCTCCGCGATTATTGTCATTGATCATTGAAGTACCTTTACCTGTCTTTTTATATACTTTTTTTTAATTTAGGTGAACGTGTTTTTAACGTTAGAGTACGGAGTTTTAAACTGTTGTAAGTTCTGTTGCAACTTG
This sequence comes from Cheilosia pagana, assembly GCA_936431705.1. Taxonomy (NCBI): domain Eukaryota; kingdom Metazoa; phylum Arthropoda; class Insecta; order Diptera; family Syrphidae; genus Cheilosia; species Cheilosia pagana. The sequence goes on along the minus strand of OW386168.1, from coordinate 30,005,690 downwards.
TACTTCTCTGTTTGCTGTGCCTCCAGTCAGCTGTTGTCAAATACGCGTTTAGGTTATGTACAGATGTTATGTGTCTCGTAGAGATCCATGTGTCTTGTAGAGATCCAAAAATATTATTTTTAGAATTGATCTCGCTAAGTTATAAGAAATATTAAACATGGAAACAACGTTATACAGAAAACTCATCCGAAAATACTTTCTTTACAAATCGTTGTGTTTTCAGAGCAAGTCTCTTAATTCCCACGATCCACAAAACTTTCCAAAAGGCAGATCAGTAAATAGGAGAATTTGTGTTCTTTGCCTTTTAGCTGACGTTTCGAAAACTACGCATCAAAAGCCGATCTTTTTAAGTAATTGTCCCAACGCTTTTATCTCCTCCCACCTGTATCCTTCGTTCAACCTGTTCACGCCCATGGACATATTATGCGACAGTGATCTTAATTGCCAATCGCATGATGGGAAAAATCTTAAAGCTTCGCTTAAAGAAGTTCCCAAACATTACATGGTCAGATGTCTCTACCTCACGTGTGTTCCTTGCCTCCTTGAGGGCACTAGCTAGAACTATTTTGTAAAAAAAAACTTATTTACCTCAGGAGGGAGTTGGCCGATTTCCTTCTAAGATTTAAAACTCAGTTTTTAGTCTAAGTCTTCAGCCTTTGCTTGCAGTAGCGCGTGTAAAACTGAATAAATGTCGACTTTGCTCCAACCAAAAGCTTAGTCCTCTGAACATTAGCGCCTGCAAATTCAACCTTAGTTTGAAATAAATAGGTTGCTCGTCGTAAAATTGATGGCTTGTGGAAGCTAGGACTTGTCTTTTGCACTGGTCGTAAGTCTGTCTTCCACAATAAGCCACCTTTACAGCAATTTGGATTCCATTTTGAAGAATCTCCGCAGAGCTCATCGTTAATCAAACTAAACTACACCACAGTGGCTTCCTTCGTTTGTATTTTGGAAAGGCTCCTCCCTGCTTTCTTTCAATCGTTACCACCTTTGACCTTCTAAAGCTACGATACTAGACGTCTCCCAAAACTAAGGTGAAAGTCGGAATTCATATAGATCGTAGCTAGGGGTCATGCTTGTGTTTCCTACCATTTCAGTTGGTTAATATGCCTGACCCCTCGAAAGTTCAATCAATTTGCACTGCCCATTCGATGCGTTCATTGAAAACTATTACATTTTTCAATCCACCCAATTTCGTCTCTGAAATAATTTCTCTAACGGCTTCATCCACCAGGTATACATTCAACTGCTAACAGTTATCTGCTCGTTCTACTTACATTTCTGGTTTGGTGCTATTATTTAACTCTCCATGCAAATAAACGCACCTGAGTCTATTTGCACCTACCAAAATGTGGGATCAAGGCCTTCTCTCAGATGGACGCCAGCAGCAAATTTATCTCACACCACTTGCTACAAAACGATGAATGTGACTAGCTGCAGATGCAGTTCTCGTAAAAAACCAATCTCAGGCATTTATGGCATACCTACAAACGTCGATTAAAATCGGAATGCTATACTACGAGTAATCTACGATCAAAAGCCAAGACCGGTTGAAAAAAAAACAACAACCAACCAACATGTGCTGCGGATGTAAGAACGTTATTCAAAGAAGCCAACAAAAAATACACAGATAGGTATACCCTGAGGGTAAAAGAACGGACTGCCTTCGAATGGACGATAACTAAGCTATAATCCAGCTAAAACAAGTTACATCGATTCTATTAACTGGTCAAATGAGTGCCTCCTCTACTGGTATCGGAACGTGCAGAAAAAAAAAACAAGAAAATAACGCGACGACAGGAGAATATTGAATGCGTTAGCTACGGCATAGGAGCTTATATAATTTTTTTTTACATAACTTGACTAAAAGTAGGTCATGCTTAAACAGGCTGCGTAAGGTAGATTCTTCCCATGTAAATCGGATGCTATATGTGGATAGATGGATAGATTACTCACTACAAATGGACTGATATACATAAGCTAGAACAAGTTACATCGATAAAGGTGTATGGAATGCCAGTCAACACAGTCGACGCGACGGTGACAGTAAACTTAGCTGGAGATTATTTAATTTTCATAAAACCTGACCGCAAGTGGGTCAGTCGAAAACCGACTTGTTCCCTGTCGATTGGTTCCATATGTATCTGTCTATCTGAATTAGCATAGTCACATAAATATTCTGGTTAGAATGTGACGTTTATCCAAACGCAATATCGGAGCACGATCAACAATCGTCTTCTATTTGTGGGTATTTGTTCAGCTGGCAACTCACGCAGAAAATAAAGAGAAATCAGCAACCTTGACAAAAGTCCATAACATCCTACTGCAGGGCTGTCATTCGTTTGTTGTCGTGGAAGTGAAATTTTGTTTGATTCCAACTTTTGAATGAATGGTTTCCCTTTTGCTCGACCACGGTGGTGGCGCGCTAAAGTCACTACTCAGTGTAGTCTGCTGCAGGTGCAAGTGCAGGCCGTATAGATACACTCAGTAAGTCCGTACGCTTTGCACATAAAGAGAGAGGAAAAAAAAACGATATATCTGATGAATATTGTTCGCCATGCTCTGATAGGTTAAAGCGCCGGCGCACGTTCGCCTGTAGAAATAAGAAATTTGATTTAATGTTGGGTTTTCTGTCTATTTGAAGATTTTCTTCGTCGAGAAAAGAAAGGTTAAATGCATGGAGTTTGCGTTGCCCAGTATCTGGAAACGATAGGGTGTATCATTACCTTCTACTATTATTAGTTCCGAGGCAAGCATACTCTCTTGCGGTGGCAATGCGTCTAAATTAATATAAATCTCACCTACGGATGCGCATCGGAATGGAACGCGCAATTGTTCTGTTTGCCTTTGTAATACGCTGTTATGTGTGCGGATTTTGTGTATCTATTATAACTTAATAAGCACTTATACTCGCTTTTGTATTGAGCTTTGGGAGAACTTTAAAGATTTGTGAATTGTGGATTGGAACTTTGTGCATGGTTATGAACGAAACACTAAGGGCATTCACTTAATCGCGTAAAACCCTTATAAACTGCGTAAACTGCAAAAATGTACCACCTCGTAAATGAACTGTCAGATTTTGTATGGATAATAGTTTATACGCAGGCCTCATAATTTTCCGCTATCAATTTGACTCGGAAATGCACTGCAGAAAATTACGCAAATTTTCAAATTTCAAACTGCTTATGGCCTGGAAATCAATTAAATTATGTCAATCGATTATTGTAAAAGAACACTTTACGCTAAAAACCGTCAATATAAGTAACTCATTTACTGCCAATTTCTTCAAAAATTGAATCATTTGTTTCTTTTCACTTACTTTCGGCATACCGATCATTTTGGGAAATCTAAGAACAGCTGAGTTTGACAAGAGTCTTGTTAGTCGATTTACGCAAAATACGAAATGACATTTCCGAGGGGTGTTCACTTAAAACTATGAGATTAAGTGAATACCCTTATAGTGAAATATTTATAAGACTGTAAGTACCTTTTTTATAAAAAAATCATCCGTCACGACAGGTTTTTGAAGGACCCCAGACATAGCTTTTCACAAGCAAGTGTTTATGTGAGCTCTTATTTTATGGGAGCTTTATGCAAGCCTTAAATCCGAGAGTATGGACGAGTTCAATTGGAATGGGGAGAAGATTGTTTAGAATATAAAAAATAAATCTTGAAGGCAAAACTTTTAACTGCCGGATATTGAAGAACTTTTAACCTAGCTCTAAGCCAAAACTGGTTCTACAAACTAGCCACTCGGCTTTGCCCGTGCCTTTTTCATTAAGTCCCGCAAATATTTCACAAATTGTATTTTTGTTTGAAAATTTCAAGGCCAGATATAGTATTTTAATAATTTTGTTATATGACAAGAGCCATTCCCCGTTTTCTTATCCCGCTTATTTTTTTGCAAAATACTTTGTTAATCCAATGCGAATCAGAGTTCTAAGCTCTACCTTTGCATAAGCTCCCATAAGTATCGAAAAAAAGCGATTCGATTTTTTTGCACGGAAAGTGGCACGCCCCTTTATCTGATTTTGACATTAGAAAGCAAATCTTTTTAGTACAATATAGAAAAATACAGCGCTGTAGAAGTGTCAAGTTGGAACCAACCATACCCACAAAACTTTATTAAAATCGGTTGAGTGGTTCGGAAATCGACAACAGCGTCAACCATTGAACGGTAACTGAATTAAACTGGCAAACAAAATGTGCGCTTACAGCGCCACCTGCTCAGAATGTTCCCATATACAATTTGGTCCAGTCGTTTTCAAATTGTAAGCGTCCGAACTTGTTTTGGCTTGATCCACTATATTCACATGCGTCTCGGCCAATGAAAATCGAAATCTTGAAACTTGTTTTGGATAAAACTTTAAATTCTAAAAAAGAAATAGACAGTTCTAGGATGCAGTTTACTATTATTGAGCAGGAGTCTTATTTTCTAGAGCAAATACATCATTAAACGTACTTACCTCCGTCCTTGGAGTCTTAGTCGCTGGATATTCTAACAGCTAGAACATTGATCCTTGGAAGCGTCGTAGTTTTTCATCTTTGTGATTGTGGGTTCTGTGAGTCAAACCCCGAGGTGAAATTACCAAAGTGTCGCACAAATAAAGAAAGACCTCAACCAATTTGAAGTCTGCAACTGTAGGCAGTAGGCTCGTTTCCTTCGGCCCTGGTTCATTCCGATTCTTTCTGGGAAAATAGTTTCGCTGGTGGTTTTACAGCAGTTAGCCTAAGAAGCAACCTGAGTCTTCTGCAAATGTTTTTCACTGTGACGAAATATATAGTAAGCCAGTTTTCTTTAATCCTTTCATCCATTTACATTTTCACATACCAAACTAAAAATGAGGGCTCTCAGACACTCGTCGCTCTTTAATTTTTCACTCGTTTTACTTTAATTGAAAGCGTCTGCTGAGAATAACTTTGTTCACACTCAAAATAACCTCAAAGCTTTACTGCATCAGAGCTCCAAAATGCTCTCATACATCACTTTCTACCTCGTTACCGGCTGGAAGATTCAAAAATGTCATTAACAGAGTAAACCACACTTTCAAACTTATGTGTAGACTTTGTGGCAACTGCTTAGGATTAAAAAAACCTTACAAGTTGTATAGTTTTCGGTTACAAACAATCAGCCTCATTCACAACTAAATGCGATCGAAAAACACGGCCTTGTAAAACGCTTCATGGCCCCGTTCCATGTTTGGAGAGCTTCGTTTAAATTTTAAAAGTAGGCCACCAGTACGAAAGCCAAACTGTTACGACAACAACTGTAGCTATCGCAATATTTTCGCCTGTCAAAATTATCTGAACAAAATACCACGCGGATGCTTGTACCTTGTTTGCCCACGACTCAGCTTTCGCTAAAGAGCTCAGATCAAGACCTTTAATTAAAACCGAAGCCGAATAGTGTCGAAACACTGATTGGGGGTACCTCAGCTTGTCTCTTATACCGATAACTGATCCCATCCAACCCTACACTTAGCACATACCCATTTACCCAAAATCCCAGCTAAGCCAGTTGAAAGCTGTCACACCAGGAAACAGTGTAATCTCCTAAAATGGAACACAAACAAACAAATTGTAAACAACAGCAACTTTAAGCGAGTATAATTTCTATTTTCATCTGACCGTTATGAAATTGTCGGTTGTATAACAATAACCACGAACCTATCTATTTGTATCGGACAAACGAGCACTTGGCATGCGGTAAAAGCAAGTTTATCCGAACGGTTTGGGTCGGCCGACCGCCTTCTGCAGAGGAGCTGTAACAGCAAGCTTCCATACCACCACTCTACACTACTTCTGTGCACTCTCTGACGATCTGTTTTAATGTCCAGCAATTCACTATAGTGATGGTGAACCACCGCACTTGGCTGCCAGTATAGGCACTAGCGATTTTCAATCTTGCATTGTAAATCAGCGTCCATTGCATTATGTACACATAAGAATGCATCGAACTTCGCTACTCGGTGTATTTCAGATTCTTGCGAACTGGAAGTGCAACTATATGTGAATGTGCGCACTATCTCTCACTTTGGGGGACAGCATCGGGGGGCATATCATATCGTATATTACATAAAGAGCGACTGAAAGCCCGTTGGCTGCCTTTTGTTGTTTGACTAATCATCGACTTGATAATACCAAGTGGATCTGCTATTGCTGCTGCATAGCGACCATTGTCCGTTCCTTGAAATGCATATATTTTCTGTCAGTATGCAGCCCCATCACCATTAAGCGTGAGATGTAAAATTTCCGCGCAAATGTGTTCTGGCATGTTGCACTCGAGTGTTTTATCGTAAATTAGATTACAAATAATGAGACGGAGATACGACTTGTAGCGGCGTAGCTGTGCATAAGCGTTATTGGCTTTGACACTGACTTTATTAAAAACCGGGGAAAGGAATGACTAATCTAGGCAAGACTGCCGACATTCTTGAGTCTTTCGAACTATGTATATCGAATGTTTATCTTTACGAAGGATTTATAACAATTTTCAGTGTCCTGGTTCTAGTCCGACACGCAGAATATTAAGGGTGTAGGTTGAAAATGAAATGGACCCTTTGCTTTCTTTTGGCAGTACCCAAGGTTGTGGTTAAGGAGACATTTTTGGACTAATCCTACGAAAGAGCTGAATGGGAGGTAGTATCGTCCCAACTTGACGAGATAGTCACCTCGAACGTTGTTCGCTCAAACTTGTTCTATTTTTGATGTAAAAGATGAAAAATTTAGCAATGGCTTAAATGGTCCAACGACCTTCTTAGACAGAAAAAATAAATAAATATTTTGGCGCGACAGTTCTGTGGGACCCAAGGCCTAGCATCTCACAACCATTCGTTTTGTGTGAGTTTTCAATATTTGGGACGAATGGAAGGGATCTACAATTTTACGCCGAGTCCAAACGGCTTATTGAGAAGCTCTTCCATGACAGTTTTACCTTCGGATGTTTGTCAGTCGTTCGCTAGAGGTGGTGTAGTGGAAAAAACCTTAAGATGTATTTTGGTTCTTTTAGGATTCGAACCAGGAACCCCTGACTTAGAAGTCCAACACACTAAATTTAGGCCACTGCGCCACTCCTTCTGAGACAACCTTTATTCTAAAGCCGGTCGACTATTCTGCTTTGTAAAAACGACTTAAGGCATCACCGCGGAATAAAGACTTTACGAACTATTGGTTTAAAGTTTTTGCCTTAGCTTAGTGACGGGCACTAGTTTTGCTTTGGGGTCTTCAATTCAGATCCATAGAGATAGGGCGCATTTAAAATGCCTAGGGACCTACGATTCAAAAAGTCAGTAGCTTACACAATTCTTTTCCGTTTTGGAACCTTCTAGACATTTATATGAACCCGAGGAGTCGACGTTTTTTAAATGATTTAGCTCATCAAAAAAGTAGCTACAATATTAAAACTTCTGCTTTTGAGAGCTTGAATTAGCCTTCTCAATTTCAGCTTTCGTTATCCTTGTGCAGTGTCCTGCAAGGGGCAAGTCAGTACACGAATAGAGTTTTGTGGTCTAATTTAAAAACGGGTTTTGACCTATTTTTGCCCTCATATGGCTCGTTCGCTGCTATATTCGAGGTTAGCAGTCGTGTCTTCGACATGCTCAGAAGAGGTAAAAAAAGGATGAAATTAATATTCCATACACTTCCAATTTTTTGAGACGAATGGAATGGATCTTCAATTTTATGCCGAGTCCGAACGGCTAATTGAGAAGCTCTTTTATGACAGTTTGATGTCTGTCATACGGTTGCGACAGTTGGAGTAGTAGAAAAAGCCTTTGTTTCCACTGAGGCACTGCGCCCATCTGTATTTTTTCGTACTCTACTTTTTATGCTTCCATCTGCGTTTCCTTCCTGTTTACTATTTTAAATAAAATACCCACTTTTGTACGTTTTAAACCTTTGAAAGTAAATTTTTATGAGATGACATTTAGCCAAAACAGCAGCCTATTACAAATGCCATTTTATTTTATACCCATACGTTTACAAATACGAAATTCATTTTCAACATTTTCCCCGTTCAATTCCAGATCGTCTGACAGCATGCAGTTTTCCCGGATCGCCAGCTCACAGTTCGGTAGTGTTCTCCGACACGAATCTAACACACGGATCTATAGCCTCGTACTCCTGCGAAAGGGGATTTGAACTCCTCGGACCGTCGCGCAGAGTATGTGACAAGGGAACATGGATACCCGAAGGAATACCGTTTTGTGGTAAGTGACCTATATCTTACTTAATGCAATTGCATCATAATTTTGCATTCACGCTGAGCTACTTACCGATTCAGTAGTTTTTTGTTCTTGCAAAAGCATCCGCCAATTTAAATAAGTTCCTTCATTACTCATCACGTCTTCGTATGCATCCGCTTCACTTGTTAATCGTCATGGGGCCAGCGTCTATGCTAATGATGTATGAAATCATAACATTACACCGCAGTACAAATTGTATCGCTAGCCTACATCTACCACTTAGCATCGTTCTTACTCCACTTCGAGCTCACATTTAACTAGAACGCTCTGTGAGTAGACCGACCGACCCGACAGCGACATTAAAGCAAATTGATGAGCCAACCGATTAACCTTGTTAGTAGAAATTAGCTTTAAACGCGCGTCTTCGTTCCGTCGTCGAGTTGGAGTGCAGTTTAATGTACGAGTACTAACCTTGACCCTAATGTTCCACTTCCCCACAAGAGCGTATCCACCTTCCACCATTCATACCTAGCCACCGAGGAGACAACGTTTTGGAAACTACCTATATATACAGATACAGATCCGCCCGTACGAATGAGAAGCGAAACGTGCACAAAAAGTACCCATTCACTCAAGAAGTCCAGAATGAACGAGAATAAGGTAAACGCAAGAATCGGAACAAAAGGCGGACCACGATCCACGACACATGGCGTGTTGGGTGTTGGATAGGGTTAGGCAACTTCCCTTTGCCTTATGAGTGTGTGTACGCTTCCAGATACAACGGACAGGTGTAGCGCTGTAAGCTATTTGTGCCGCATTTGGACGTGCGCGTTTTGCGCATTTGCATTCGACCTTACTGCTTAGAATTCCAAGAGTTTTTGTCATTTCGTTGAAATGAAAACGGAAAGGAGGCGATAGTTTAACGAAAGTTAACTTTCCCGTATGGGCCCGCGTGGCTTACCTATACCTACTGCTGTTCTATGAACTGATTTTGTGACAAATTCATAAAGGTAGACACGTACACGTACAACAGTGTATATGTAGTGGAATGTGTGTCCCTATATATTTAAATTCTTCGAAAACCATCTGCAGTCAGATCTGATTATAAACACCCGCACGTTCCTACTTAGGAAAGTGTTTTTAGAATTTGCTTCTGATGAATTCTATTTGGGAACAATTCAATCGATTATTAAGCTTTTAAAAGCCTCTAACGAGGAATTGAATACATTCATATATGTAGTTCGACAATCCAAGGGCATTTTCAACTCACAGAACCTGTTTGTAACGTGTACACTGTATAAGAGTTTTTAAATATAGTTAGGTTAGGTTAAAGTGGCTGTCTGGTAGTCGACACACTAAGACCATTATAAGGTCCCTTGTAATACGTGTTTATTCTTCCTACTCGTTAAAACAGTTGGATCTTCTAATGAAGTTTTGGAGATTTCGCATATATCAGCGTTAAAAAGCTCCCACGTGGAATTTACGTCTTTCTCAGAGAACCGGACAAGTGCAGAGAAGATGATGAATAGTCTCTTATTCCTCCTCGTCAAGACAGCTTCTGCAGAAGTCGTATGAGACAGTGTCCTATGATGACACCTATTTTAGCGCTGATATGCTTCCTGTTGAGGGAGATCAAATATCTAGAACGTTTTAGATCCAGCTTTGGCCAGATCTGCTTTGTCGAATACCTACAGAATCCACATTTGGAAGCAGAGGTAGTTTAGTTTGGAGACTTCATCTAAATATAGTAACCACATTGACATTAATTGTGTACTGGTTCAGATTTCTAACCCTGTTTAAAATATCATAGAAGCTTATGCTAAAGCTTTACAAAATATCTGCCTTTTAGTTAGATTAAGCAACGCAATTAAAATTCAAACTAGTGATGACCTAAGAGGCTCAAAATTGTAATATCATAGCAAATCTTTTCCTAATCATTACCCTTCAAGCCAAAAGAACACTGCGTGGTACTTATATTTGCTTTTAGCATCCAGGCTAAATATTGTGAACTCACAATGCTGAAATTCCCGTGATAAAAACATCAATTGTGAAATCTAAAAAAGATTTAAGCTGAAGGTGAATAATGATTACTCGCGATATAATCGCCATTGATCGGAAGAACAAACTCCGACATCGTTTCTGAAGAAATAAGGTCCGATGATGCCGAGAGTGTGTAGACCATATGAAATATTTAACCAAACGGTTAGTAAAAGTGATTCGGTAAGTCGGTGAGATATGTAGACTGATCATGTGCGTCAAATTTGTTAAATAAAAAACCGTTGCGCAATAATAGATTTAAGCCTTCACCTTAAATATTTTGTAGGTCACAATAGTTAGTTAGTGTGTTAGTTACCAAGGACACTAAAACTGAATAGAAGCACTGCCCGCGCGTTGTCTTTAAAATTAAATTGTATAATGAAAACCTACAATTCGCATTCCGTTCGCTTCGAGTTCCTCCCCGGATGATTCTGTTCGCTGGCGAATTATTGTCTCATATAAGACGGTTGACTCAATATTACCATTGCTAGGATTTCCTAAGACTAATGATAAAACACAATTCCGCAAACTAATAAGGGCAGAATATGCGAGTTTGCAGATGAAAAATATGCGAAGTAGGTTTCAAACTATTTTGAGACAAATTTCTCATTTACAATTACTAAAAATAGATTATTTTTTGTTTTGCTCGTTGTTACAACTTATTTTTCCAGGTACATATAAGGAAGATGAATAATTGTACAATGGTTGTGCTTTGTCATCGCGTATTTGTAAACGAATATACGTATATAGATTTGACGTATTTGTCCAGTTGTTACGAAGGCTAGGGTCACATTATTATGATCAGGAATAATCTCGAACTTGCCTCGATTTTCAAACTAATTTTTTATATTTTAGATAATTTTCTACAATAAAAATTAATAAATGAAAATACTAAGTTTGACCATGGCCGTAAAGTCCTTTCTAACAAAAAATATTTTTTTTTCTGCTGCAATAGCGATAACTTTGTAACCTGTGGATAGATTTGGAAATATAAAAGTACTTTTGAGAAACGGAAAACTCTTGCACTCTTCTGTCCTCTTTCAAAGCACAAAATTGATAGAGCTGTTGACAAACGTATCTTACCAAATGTTAACTCAATTTAATTTACCAAAAACTACCTTCATGCGAATAAACTATTTTCCAAAATGCTTTGCGGACTTTTATTGGAAAAAACACCAATTCATACAAACCCGGCCATAGGTTAATAGAAGCCCCTCGTTTTGGGGGAATATTTTTGCAGTTTTATTTATAGTTACCATAACTGCTGGCTGCGCCAAGAAAGATAGTTCAAAACTTAGTGCATAGCGTTTTTTCTCTCTACACGGAGAAACAAAACTTGTCATTGATTTTCTTAAAGATGGTTTTTAATTCGTATATAAGCTTTTTTTTCGTTAGCTCTCTAAACTCCCAAAGGTATTTCCAATAATTTTTCATAGAAATCTTTTTGTCGCGGTATTGAATGAAAATCTCTCATTTTAGTAAATGCTTTGGTTTTCTTTCAAAAATCTTTATCAAACAGCTCTATGCAGAAACTCGAATTTTGCTTGGATAGATATTAAACATGGCATGAAAAAACTATTTCTTTCTGTTCACCGTCTTCGGCAATATAATCCAAGTTGAAACGTTTTCGCAAAAGTCAATAGAGCAAAATCCGTTGCACTTGACTTGCAAATAAATATATTTCCATCTCCGATACTTATTTGTCCTTAGACTCATCACTCAGGCATTCGAAGATCCCGAAGGGCATATATACATTCGAAAGGACCACACAAAAGAGATAATCCCCATTTGGTTTGAGTTTGAAAAGCAGACGGATATATGTTCTCATTCTCATTTACACTTATGCCATCGGTCGTACCATTGTTGGCCGGAAATGGATTTTTGATTCACAGGAAATGGAATGAAGGATATAGTGGCAGGATGGTGGTTGGGTTTGATGAAATACTGAAATTGTGCAGTGTATAACCCAAATCGATTAGTTTCTGATTTTCAGAGTTATTCCAAGAATATTCGAATATTGAGAATTTCATTGGCTTATGAGTTATTTCTGTCGTTGGCAAAGTTATATGTTTGCTTTTAGAAGGTACTTACTTATGATGAAAAGAAAATTGAACTGATGTTTGTGTTGCATGCATATGTTTCATTGCAATGACATGATAGTGAGTTTATAGCTTCTTTATTAACTAAAAATCTCTTAGTTAGTAAACAAGTAAAACCAAAAAAAAACGCTAGAAACCCCTAAATGACTTTCTATATCCAACCGGCACTCTGAAGTAGATTCAAAAGTACAACAGATACTAGCAGAGTTGGGCAAGCTAACAACAACCCTTTTCTAAACTGAGTTGCTTTCGTATTACGGACACGTTGCTGTTGGATAGAAAAGTACACATCACCTGCCCAATGCGCACTGTTGCAAAAGTGGGCGCTATTATCAATGATGCGTTGGAGAAAGGTACCTCTAACTTCCCTTATACTAGTAGACAGGTATTATCTTTCAAGTTGAATGGTAAGTTAATGTCAATGACGAAATGTGAGACGGCATCTTCCTAATAAGTCTCATCAAATTACTACACTACGTTGGAACGAATCAAAGTCATGGCTTCATATCTTCAGCTATAACTCCATCGGAAACTTGAGACAATCTTGGAATCGCTTTGACCATAATCAGTATAAGTTCGTGGCGACGGCCACGGCTACGCATCAGTAACATTCATTTACGGATCAGAGAACTGGTTTGCTTCATCGAAACGTGTTTTGGTAAACGAAAGAAGGCTAGGGTCTAGCTTTCTTTAAGCTGGGCATAATATGTTTAATTTAAAATTTCATAATGGACACTCAAGATACTTGTTGGGGAACTAAGTTGTCCCCTGCTTATTGAAACCATGTTTATAATATAAAAAATTCTTTCGCCTTGAAGATTTGGTGAAGTTCACTAACTTGTCTGTAGCCTGAATAAGCTCGTCAAGATCTCAAGGTATGTTGAAGACCTGGGCAGTGGCGTAGAACTTCGGTTGTATATTTAAGATCTTCCCTTTTAGACTCTTAAATATTTCTGTACTTCAGTGGGATTTGTCATGAGCTTTAACGAGGAGAGGAAAGATCCGTGGAAGTTCCTCGTTTTTTACAAGGCACGTTCGCATTTTTTGTTGCTGGAACTTGAAGCTTCAAGGCAATAAACTCACAATAGCATTTTATTGCTAGTTGGCCGGCCGGGCCCTCTTTCCCATCATGCGGAATGCCCTCATCATGCACAGAGACCTAGCACAGCGGTACCTTGCGATGAGTTGCAATAAGCGTAAGCTCTTTTCGATAGCACTTCTAAAGCTACGATTCTATTTCTGTTGCAGTTGTTGCTTTGATAAATAATGGGATAGCTGTCTGTGATGCGAACTCTTCTGTATATCCTGGGGCTGCTGTTAGAGGAGGTCCAGCTGAAACCATTAGAACCTGAGGCATAGTAATAGGCCTACAAAAGTTTACTGATTGGCTAATTCTCATGGGAAAATTGGCTGACAATGATTGCATTTCGATGTCTTCCAGAACAGGTTAACACATTTTCAAAAACTACTGTTGTAGTTCTCTTGATTTTACTGGTATTTTTTGACAGCTTACGCAACTCGTTATATGGCTTGCTCTGCTTCCAAATACTCAAGAAATATTTATTTTTCTCCCCATTACCCTGCCGGTTGGATCCACTTCAGTGATTGATATCCAAAATCTGTCAATGCCAATGGGTTGTCTGAAAACACAGTTTCATACCATTGCCAAACAAGTCAAGCTTTGTCACATCTATACTCACATCTATCAGGGTTTATAAGCGCTTTGATATCCAACTCAATATTTGAAAAACGTTCAGCTTTCTCCCAGTGACCCGCACCAACTCTTTTGCTTATTCGGAAAATTCACGTTGCAAATTCTCGTCGACTTCGATTCGCCTTCCCATTCACCTGCGGTTGCATCGCAATACCATGCCGTCCAAATGACAATCCTTGAATTATTGTCACTCCCACTCTCATCTGCGAAATGCAATGCATTCCTCCACACTATGGCCGCTATGATGAATGGCACTCCTGAAATTCAACCGACCTAACGGAATGTCTGATTTCGCTAAACTCTATCGCGTGGTTTTACTACGCAGCTGTTAAAAGTGCCAATGAATAACGTCAACCTAGCTTCTACTGCACCTCTTAATAAAATATTCTCTCCTATGGATAGACAGCGAAGGTAGGCATGCGACGAATCTGCACTAGCGCTGCCGCTGCTGTTGGGGAAACTGTTATATGAATACGAGGTATGGGTTTTTTCTTCTTTCTATGCTGCTTGTGTCTTTCTTTCGTTACCGTTGCCTAGTTCTTTCTCTTGACTTGACTGTCGGTCACCCTCCGTTGCGTCTTCTTTTCAGGTTTAGCAAGTAAACAGTATATGGCTAGGCGATCATTTTCAGGTCGCCGCGCGTTGCCAAGAAGTTGGTGTTGAACAAACACAATAACGCACACACACTCGTATTGGGATTCTGATGGCGAACGGTACATTACTTACTATATGCCGAAGAGATACGTAAACGAGTATAAAGGCAGCAGCGTGCACAGGTGTACAATAACACCGTACGATTTTTTCCCTCTCTTTTCGCTTTGTAAGAATGAAGCGATTTGGGTCTTAAGGCATAAGTCACATCTTTACAATAATTATTTGTAAACACGATAAGTAATCCCAAGTTGACATATTAATTTCAATTTATCGATGTGTGCTTTGGTGAAGCGATTGTTAGAGATATGTACGAATATAAATGGAGATATTATCCAAGGGGATAATGGAATTGGGTTAGGGGTTATGGGAGGTATTTTTTTCTTCTTTTTTTCCATCTGAATTTGGTGAGTTTTCACCGTGGAGTGTTTTTGCGTCACTCTATTTGAGCGTGTAATGGGTTACATAGCAAGGGTTATCCCAAACAATCACGTGGACTATTTGGTTGAATAAACTAGTGGAACACAACAACGAAGACGATGCGATCGATGTGCAATCACGCCTGACATTCACAGAAAACGGCTTGGACTGTTCCTGGGTTCAGTAATTTTAAGGGAGCACCGATATTTTTTTTTTTTCAATAAATAGTTGTCGCAATAAAGGACTTTGAGGGATTTAATTTTTATTTACTTACGAATCCAAATTGATACACTTAGAGGCCTTATTAAGACTGTCATCTTGTCAGTTGTTTGGATAGAAGATCCAGTCATCTCCGTCTTCTGTTTCGCCGAGAGTCAACCATTGAAGCTCTTGTTGAGCAGTTCAGCACACTAACCAAAGACTGCCAGTGAAAAATTGAACCTTTGGGAAAAAAATTGTTTGTTTTTTTAGACATTTTTACAGAGCAACCTAGCCTCAAACTACCTAGTTATACAAACCCTCCCAAGTGCCGAACGAGAGGTATCTGTATACATTTGCTTTTCGTTGAGTAAGCTCAAGTGGGGCGGGACTCATTTAAAAGGGCTTTCTGAGTTTACTACACATATATTTAGCTTAAAAAAGTACAACAGACGAATAAGGGTTCATGAAAAAGCCTACTCAGTATATCTATCTTTAAGAGCACAAACACAACGGGTCCATTGTGCTGCCAGAAGAACACTTCCTTTTCCGGTTGCAAAGAAATTCAGAATCACCAAGTGCAAGGTTGGAAGTCTGGTACGACCAAAGCGGATTGTAGATGTAGTGTCCCTTAACACTTAAGCTCCATAAGCTCCACAAGCTTTCCTAAAGTTTGCCAGCCTCAATTCGATCCTGTAGTTTGCTTTATGCATATTCCTTTCTGGCAGGTAACGTCAAAAATACGACGGACTTCTGACAAACGTCCGGAAGAACAATAAATCGCTGCCTTTGATTGACAGTGGCATAAGTCAAAAATCTCTAGTTTTACAGGACAGAGCTTTTAATTTGTTGATTTCATTTAGGAGGTAATTGCAAATATGGAAATGATAAATAATTATTATTGAAATATTTTTAATGTAAATAAGATGGAAATAGCAATGTGCCATTTTACAGGGAAAAGAAATAAACGAAATGTAGTCTTTTTGTGCAACAAAACCAAATTTCATAATTTTTGAGTTATGCCACTGTCAATGTAAGGCAGCGAAATGTCTGTATGAAACGCGAAAAACAAGAAAACGACTCTTGGAAGGGATGCCACACAAGTTTAGTCTTTGAGGAAGTTTGTAGGATGGCAGCTAGTATTGCTAGTCATTTTGGTGCAAGATCCTAATGCTAGTGCGTCGGTTGCTTTCCAAAGTCCAAAAGTTAAGTAGATAGCTTTAGAGTTGGAAATGAGTCGTCAATTACTAAATTTCGTTCTTGAAAGTCGTGGCCGATGTTTTTCATCACGCTCCCTACAGACTGTTTTAGCTTCCAGAAACTTATTAGTCGTATTATGCTTAAAAACGACGATGGTTATAAAGATGTGGAAGCAGAGTAGGTACCTATAGAAGGCCGTCTATTAATTATGTCTCAGAAAGCCAAAAATCGCACTTCTTATACCCACCGAAACAATCTTCTCTCAACCCATTGCTTCGTGGCCCTCAACTACCCATTTGAGTCAACAAAATATTAATCGTTGTATGACCCTGTAGCCTATGCCGTACAGAATAGCACGTACCCTCCATGTGAAGACTGTAGGCTAATGCTGCGCAGATAACTTAGGCTTTGTTCAAATTTCAGTGGCAGCCTATTCGAAAGACAAGCTTTATTACTTTTTACGAGTTGCCCAATGTATCTCTTCGTGTCAGGCCTATTCTCTAAATGCTTCGTGCAAAAACTCTTACATAAATGAGAAAACTTAAAACACAGAACAACGATATAAAAAACAGTCAACGGCAACACAAAAACTGCTGTCACACCATCGTTTCACAATCGCAAATGCGTCGTCGTCGTTAGCTTGGGAACCATATCTTTCTTCATTGTGGCCCGGCTCTCAATGGTCTGGTCTCATAACTGTGCAACGGCGCATTCCAAAGACCTTGTGTCCGCAGGTTCAACTTGGGTACCTTCTGCACCAACAACAACTTGAATGGTTGAGCAAAGCACGGTACATACATGCAGCGCCAAGTACTTGGGTAAACAATTGTGCACCGCGCGGCTCAGTTCAACCGGGCCACCTCACCGGAATACGGTCAAAGAGAAACACAAAAATCCAGGTCACACACAAAACAAAACAACAACAAGGGAACACACGAAAAAAAACAACAACAAATGTTAATTTTGCTTTCTTGGTTTCCCAGCAGTTTCGGATCTTTACCACCAACACCACCGCCGCCTTACCATGCCAAGCCATGCTACGTACGACCCAGGTTGGAATGCGCCGCGAGAAAGTGAAACGCGAGAATTTTTATCACTCCATTGTGTGCCCTGCTGTTTTGATTCTTCGTCTTCGCCTTCGCCGTGTGATATACAGATTACAGATGGAGAGAGAGATAAACTTTTTCTTTTGAGAATTGTACCTACCTGTCGCTGGCGTAGCGTCATCACGCTGTATCGTTCATCTTGGTATTGATTCGAAAGTGAAACCTCTAAATTCGGATGGATTCCGTTGGTAATTATGAATGCCACCTGCATCTGTATCTAGACTATGACATTCTATACAAAATACCAGCGTATGCGTTACTTTTGAACGCAATTTCACTTAAGTGACGCGCGGTGAGGAGCAGATTTGGAGCGTGATTTTAATAATTATCTTTTGTGACAAATTTGTTGGGCGATATCATCTGTCAATTTATTTAATTTGTTTATAGAGATTGGGTTGTTAAAAGGAATTGGGTTAGCCGCATCTATGGTGTTTCTGAGTCACATATGGGTTAAGCCATGCCAGAGTCGTAGGCGAGCGGTGTATTCTTACTTTCGGAAACGTGATGGTCTCCGAATTTGTGGTTGAGCTTTCTTTCATGAATTTCGCTTTCCATTGTAGGTACCTCTATATGGGATGTCACACGTGTGCGGTAAAGGCGCATTCCCTCCCGAAGCGTAATTGGGTTCAGTGATACTGAAACTACACATATGTACACTTACCACCTGGTTGTCCTTAGAAAATCGTGACATTTTCTCTGTCGCGCAATGTCGCTTTTGCCATGGGTTACGATGGTGCCTCTTGAAGCGCCACCAAAGCGATGGTTTGAAATTGCGTGCAAAATTCATTGACAGATGTTCCGCGATTCTTTCGAAAACAGACCCCTTCCGATGTAGTTTAATATATACTAGAACGTTTTGCTTTGCTTCAAAGTTTTGTTCCAGACTGTCATATACTTTTGGGCTCATGGTGATGGATGTGGGCCTCAAGCAATAAGTTCATTCCATTTCCCAATATTTTTTAAGAATTTTCTGGCCCTAGCATTAGAGTCTATTTGCTCTTCCACTCTTAGCATTAACTTCCGCCCTTTCAGTAGACCCCAAGCCCCAAGCTTATAAAGGTTTTTTTTTAGAGGCATAGAACTTTAAGTTGGCAACGCTATTTTAACTGGCGGCCATTTTGGCAGCTGTCAAGGGATTTATTTTTAGTTCGGCTTGGCATATTTATACATGAATAGAATAACGCTCAAAAATGCTTCAAAATTGCACAAATTTATTTTGAAAATCATGGTTCTGTTAAAAATATGTATCGTGTTTTCATAAGCAAATTTTGTTTAAAGATGAATCTCACTTTTGGTTGAATGGATATGTCAATAAACAAAACTGCCCTATTTGGACTGATGATAATCCTCAAGTGTATGTTGAGACACCGTTAAATCCACAAAAATTGACTGAACGTTACAGTCAATAATGACCGCTATAGAGCCATGATTACTGACTTTTCCGTTCATCAACCATCATGATGTGCAGGAGCTGTGGTTTCAACAAGACTGCGCAATATGTCACACAGCTCGTGCCACAATCAATTTATTGAAGGAAACGTTTGCTAACCGCATAGTTTCACGTTGCGGACCCGTGAATTGGCCTCCAAGGTCGTGCGATTTAACGCCGCTTGACTATTTTCTCTGGGGATACGTGAAGTCCCTAGTCTACGCCGATAAGCCCGAATCGATTGACCACTTGGAGGACAAAATTCCACGGCCACAAATGTTGGAAAAAGTCATCGAAAATTGAACCACCAGTTAAGACTACGTCCGAGCCAGCCGTGGCGGTCATATTTCAGAAGTCATATTTAAATTATAATGCCAGAAGATTGTTTTTCGAAAAAAGTAAATTTTATGTCAATTTAAAAAAATCATCTTTGTTTTATTCCATTTAGAAGTTCTATAGGTACCTTTAAAAAACACCCTTTACATATTCTTCAGAAGGCCCTACGAATAAATTACTTGTCATAGGCCAACAACAATACGGCCTTGGGATCAAACTTGTGCTATTTATAAATAAAATAAATATAAGGGAGGACTTGTAAGTCACCTTGAGTTTGAAATATACCTTACTTCAAAAGAAGATGTCTGTGAAAAATTAAAGGAGACGATATCTCTTGATTGTTCCAACAATATGTATAAATATCTGGGTTTTGACAGACCAATCTATTGCCGAGCAGGGACATGAACCCACAAAGACAAACTGTATATCTATATAGGCGGATCACGGCAGGACTGGTACCGGTTTATTTTTAGAAAAATTAAGCGTACTTAAATAAGAGAACAGCATGTTCTGAGCAATGACTAAAAATGCCACCCAGGATGGCTATTTGCTGTACTTGTCGCCAATTTTCACCATTTTTCAGGAGTTTTCTTGACGTTGTTTTGAAAGTTTATCCACGTCGATGCCAATAGTCTTTAAAGGACTTTTCTAAAGGTTTAACAAAACGCGGCGCGTATGGCTGTGGAGGTTTATTGAGGCTACACGCATCCAACTAAGTTGTTGTGTAAGCCCCACTTTCGCGCAAACAAGTCCCCACTGACCAATTTCTTTGTGAAAAAAACGCCGAAGACAATTTTTAGACAATTTTTGGTATATGTTTGCTAGAGGACCTTGTAGAAAAAGATTTTAGTAAGATACTGATTTGCGGACTGACCTTTTACCCTCATGTGGGAAGCTCAAAAGTTCTTGGCTTAGTTGGCAAAAAAATCCCCGCACGGAGTTAGATTTTTACTCTTAACAGCGGAGAAGGAATAGCAACTGCAAGACCTCAAGTATTTGCATGAAGGGACTTAATTACCTAATCCACCCGGAAAAATATATCAATTACAATCGCGTTATTTTGAAATGCAAAAAAAAACCAACCGCCCATATTCCACACTTAAGGAAGCATTTTCCTTGCAAAAACCACCGCATTACGCAACCCGCAATATTTAAATGCGACGCCATAATTATCATTAATGTGCACTCGCAAAATTATCTATAACATGCAACAGGTGCACCTCAAAACCAGGTGAAGCCTATAAATACTTTTCCCTCTTCCCCATATTTTTACTGCTCATAGCCTATATCTAATTACATGCATTTGTCTTCTTTTGCAGTTCTCAACGTGGCTGCCGGAAAAGCTCCGATGCAGATATCAACAGAAGGATCTGGTATACCGCAGAAAGCAATTGACGGCTCAACATCCGCATTTTTCAGTGCGGAAACGTGTTCGCTCACAAAATCAGAGCGCTCCCCATGGTGGTATGTTAACCTGCTGGAACCGTATATGGTGCAACTAGTTCGCCTGGATTTCGGAAAATCATGTTGTGGTAAGTCAGAGATTGCTAAAGTGCGTCTGTAGATATTTTTAATTTTGCTTAATTTAAACCTTATATTTAAAAAAAAACATAAAACTCCCAGTCCAAAATACTTTGGCGAAAAATAATTTGTGTGTGAATCTACTACAACTCGCGGTAGTAGCAAACCAGCTCCCATGACAGTGCACCGTCTAAAGTGAAAGTAACAGCCAATTGAATAATATTTCATTGAGTCGCAGTTTGGTGGTGTTGGGCATAAGTGAAAGCAGTCCTACGACAACTTCTTCGCAGATTTTCCATTCTCCCAAAGGTCTCTCGGGGGAAAACTGATACACCATCCAACTGGCTGATGCAAGTCGCAGAGTTTGGAATCTGGCCGATTCAACTTGATTACGCACTTGGTGCATAGTCCTACCACGATTGGGATGAAACAAAATTGAATTTTGTATTTACGCTCATTAGCGGGATACACGCCCTTTTCCAATTGATTTCCTAGGAAATGTGGTTTGAGCGTTTGATTACATTTGCTGATTTATCTCTTACCACAGATTGGCTTCGGAGTTCTTCTAATTAAATTGTGACGACTTAATGTGCTTTTATGGTGTTTCTTTTTTTTTCTGCAATGAAGGAAGGCGGAAGAAATGAGTAACTTGAAAGGGAAATTAAAATCGTCGAAGCCGGCGCTGGTAGCTTAAGGATACCCCAAGCAGAGATTGTGTAACGCGGAAATCGCAGCTATAAATCAGTGGAACTTTTTTTTGGCTTGGATGGAGTTTATCTTGATGGCTCTCGAAAGTTTATTGCTCTTCTATTGGTTGGTATGGATAGACGTCTGCGTTTAGTTAGAGATTATGTGTTAGGTAATCGCTGGAAGGTACATGGATATAGTTGGCGGCAATGAGATCGTGTTTCAATTTAAGCATATCCGCAGAAAGACCGATTGGCCAAATTTGACTTTACCAAGGACGTTGGAGATTCATGTAGTAAGAAATATCTGAGGCCGATTAGTCCGTTTGGACAGATGGGAGGACCAAATGTTGTTTTGACACCGACAGCTTTTACGTGTCAAAAAAGTGACGGGAACATAAAATGGAATTAAATTTCAGAGGCTACTGTACACAATTTTGTCAAGATAGTTCTTGAGATGGCAACTCGGGTTATTCTCATGTTTTTCTGGGCCGGTCAGTCGATAAAAAGGGCTATAGACAAAAAGTAAGAACCGGAAGCTATTTGATTTATATAAAATACCGTCTTGCAACATTAGATTTTTTAACTCAAAGTTTAATTATTGAGATTCCAATAACTGGAGCCGATTTTTAAACTAAATAAACACTGTCCTGTTTGTTGCGTTCAGCAAGACAGTTCGACATTTGCATTTTGATGGCTTTTCGAGCTAAATATTGTGGAACGAACAAATTCATCAACTTAAACGACTTTGGTAACTATACAAGTTGGTTGCTGAGTTGGCTTGCACACTTTGACTTTGATGTTCCAGTGCTGGGATATAAATGAAACTATTCTAAAACGGTGACTTTTAGTGATTTTTGAGACGAATGAATATGTTTCAAAAATATTTGCGAGGGGTACAAAAAACCATAAAAGCCCCGTATGTAGTTTTTCAGGATCAAACCTTAGATCGCTCCCTCAGTAGCTCAGCATAAGAACCACTAAGCCACTGAACTTTAGCTTTATATTCTATGACCGGCAGATGCTTTTTGTGCAACCCTTTATTTTTTTAACTTCAAAAGTTATTGAAGTTGCCTATAAACCTAAAAAGTCGTCTATGTTCTATGCCTCATTCGAGCTGTATGCTGTAGCAAGAGTAGTTATAAATAACTGTTGTCAACCTCCCTGTTGAATAGTATTTAATGGCAAAACTAAATAGCGCAAGTGAGAGTTGCTTGGTTAGTTGCCAGATTGACAAT
Source organism: Cheilosia pagana (assembly GCA_936431705.1). Lineage (NCBI taxonomy): Eukaryota > Metazoa > Arthropoda > Insecta > Diptera > Syrphidae > Cheilosia > Cheilosia pagana. Next base: position 29,982,872 of record OW386168.1, on the reverse strand, counting down.
GGGATTGGAAGCGCAAGTCAACTTCCCAACCATCGAAAAAATAATCTCTTTCCAAGATTAACGGAAAATTGACTGTTCAAAATTATTCATAGAAGCCTGTTGATGAATATAGTTCAAAATAGCTGTAATGGCAACCGAACATTTTATTTTCAAGAAACAACAAATCTAATCAAAAGTCAATAAAACCTCCACCCAAGACTGCTAACTTCAAACGTTTTGGTAGTTTTTCCGAATATTTCGCAGACCTTTTAATAGTTTTTCAACTACGCTTATTAAATGTGGAACTATAAAGTTTGTGGCCAAGTTTATATTATACGTAGTCGCGTTATTGATTAAAAAGTTCTGGACAATTGTGTCTCGTAGTGGAAATTTCATTAGGTAGTTAATTGAAATTCATTGGCGATACCTATTTTTAAAAAATGGGAAATGTTACGGAGAGAATTTTGTTCACGATAGCCCTGGATATTTCCGCTAAAGATACGCTAAAAACGATATTCAAGGAATGATATAAAAACAAATACAGCGTTTGGTAATAAACGCAGTGTTTCTAGAAAAAATGTTGCGACTGTGGCGTATACGTAACATTTTTGTGCAATTTCAAAGCACAAATTTTGTTAACATGTGCAAAGCCGTCAAGTATATTTGAACCTATTTTAATGTCAAACTTGTTGTACATCAGAGTATCATAATGCACTCACCCATAACGAAAGCACATGGACCTGCCATCGGCGACCAAGCTTCGGGAGCAAAGAAAGTCTGAAATGCCTTCCACCTTTATACAAAAAAATTAAAAATTAAATTCTCGACTTAATTCCACGAGACGAATGTTCTTTGATATATCGCAGGCATAAATGGTTAAGGGAATAATGTTTTCTAAGATTATTCGAGGTAGAACTAATGAACGTTACGTACTAGATTCTTCGATCCGGAATAAATTAAGGTTCTACTGTACGACTGATTAATTGGAATGACAAACAAGGTCGCTTCAACTACAGGCAAAAAAATCTTGGGGCTAAGGCAATCCACAAAAAAGTTTAATATATCTTCTGGAAAATCAAAAGTTGGACAACGCATTAAGATGTATTAAGAGACATAGTTTATTTAAACAAAAAATAAGCTTAATTATGCTCTAGAATTATTCGTTCACGATAGCTAAATATATTCAGTAGATGGAAAGTATGGGCAGGCTAAATCCAACTGAACAAAAATTTACCTTTCCAAGCATAAAGGATTTCCAAACTTCTTAGTTTAAACGTTCATTAATAAGTATAATCCAGTGGGCCTCATAAATGTACATTTCCACGTTTAAATAAATGATTTCCTCACACAAACCTCAGGAGAAAGCTCTAGTGTTTAACTGACATTATTATTCCATGACCATAAGAACCCCATCCGGAGAGAAGCAAAATCTCTTAAAAAAAATAAAAATAATGTTGCTAACGAGTAAAAGAGCCTTACAATTTATCAAAAGGTTACCTTTATGCTCTCTGACATTTGACATTCGTTGACTGGGTTAGATCTTAAATCGATCGATATGTTATTACATTAGGAAATGATGAATACGAATTTTGAGGGACTACCTTTGCAAGGGATTTATAAATTTCTATGGTTGAACTCCCTTTGACTGCAAGTATGGAATATCAATAGTATTTCCACATCGCCTACATATTTAGAAATGTCAGATATTTAAGAACACTTCGTTACAGTGCCAGCTTTTGCATTCCCATATTCATTGTTCTAAAATCAGAGGGTAATTGGGGATAAATATATCAAGTTACTCGCCCATGCAACACAAATAGATTTGTCTGTTGGAGAAGTCCAGCATTTGATGGGCTGGTTACTCCAATTGATGCGGCCTATTGAAGTGCACCTCTCAAACCGCTGTAAATCATTACGAATGAATAACATGGCAATGCTCTCATGCAGCACATACAGCTCGTGGTAGGAAAAGTGTGCGACGGTACTTTACGTTAAAGTTAAATTAAATTTTAGTCGTACATGAACGCATTCGCAAAATGTGTGAAGTTGCTTCTATTACAATCTCCATCGGTTGTTCCACAAATAGTAAACCAAGTTAGTAAAGCTAGTTTTGGGCTAGTTTTGCTTAAATCGAGAGCTTTTTCATTTGAAATCTTTCAAGAATTCAGGGGTTTCTATAGTATCTATCTATTTAATCGAAAGCCGATCCTTTTCGAATGATATCTCGGGGTATGTGGCTTGTTTGTATATAACAACATGCTATCAACATATGAAGTGTATCTGGCTCATATATTGTAGCCTTCCAAATGCGATATCGTTTATGTTGAGTCCACTTGGGCAGACCAAGCCTATTGGGACCTTCGATGAGTTCGATTGTCTTTAAAAATGAGGTTTGGTCTTTCTTAATCTGGCGGCTTACTTACTTTCCTTCGATGGTTAAGACGTGACTCAAAAAATAGTCCTTTCCAAATTGGTGGCTGCGATTTTAACTCCTCTTTTCTGTGGTATTACTCTCGATTCGTCTAGCATTTTGGACTATTAACACCTCGAATGGTCAGCTCTTTAAGTCCATTTTGAATACAAAACACATTCCCAGCAAATGCCGATAATAAAATTGAAAACCACATCTAAATCCAACTCCACATTTTCATTTTATTGTATAGATAACAAGCCAGCCACCATTGTTGTGCGCGTTGGCAACAACAGACCCGACTTGGGAACAAATCCAATTTGCAATCGATTTACGGGACCGCTTGACGAGGGACAACCCCTATTCCTGCCGTGCAATCCACCCATGCCGGGCGCATTTGTGTCTGTTCATTTGGAGAACAGCACGCCAAACCAGTTGTCGATTTGTGAAGCTTTTGTGTACACTGATCAAGCCCTCCCTATCGAGCGATGTCCCACATTTCGCGATCAGCCGCCAGGTGCTCTTGCCTCCTACAATGGAAAGTGTTACATCTTCTACAACCGTCAGCCATTGAACTTCTTGGACGCTTTATCATTCTGTCGCTCACGAGGAGGCACCCTAATTAGCGAGAGTAATCCGGCACTTCAAGGCTTCATCAGCTGGGAACTGTGGCGCAGGCACCGCAGCGACGTTAGTTCGCAATATTGGATGGGCGCCATTCGTGACTCCGAAGACAGAAGCTCCTGGAAGTGGACCGATGGCGAGGAGGTCACTGTTTCGTTTTGGAATCATCCCGGTGGCGATGAGGACTGTGCGCGATTTGACGGATCCAAGGGATGGCTGTGGAGCGACACAAACTGCAACACTTTGCTGAACTTTATATGCCAGCATCAGCCGAAGACTTGTGGGCGACCAGAGCAGCCACCAAACTCCACGATGGTCACACCGAAAGGATTCGAGGTCGACGCTCAGGTTATGTACACCTGTGACAAGAACCATTTGCTTGTTGGGCCCGCGACAAGAACTTGTCTGGAAACTGGATTCTACAATGAATTCCCACCCGTGTGCAAATGTAAGTCTGAGTTCTGATTCAAAGGACATTCTAACTGTATTCCGTTTGCGTAGATATCGAATGTGGGCTGCCAGCTTCGATTCTACACGGCTCTTACGACCTGATGAATGGAACAGTGGGATACCTCAGTTTGGTGAAATACAACTGCAATGAGGGCTACGAAATGCTTGGACGTGCCCTGCTGACTTGCGACTTTGACGAGCGCTGGAACGGACCACCACCACGCTGTGAAAGTGAGTACAAATTACAACCACCCTTTGTTCTCCTCTTAAAGTCAAAGACACACTTCTCCTTCCAGTTGTTGAATGCGACACCCTTCCTGGTAACTACTACAACACGATAATTTCCGCACCAAATGGAACCTTCTTCGGATCCAAGGCAGAGATTTCATGTCCCGCAGGCTATCGCCTAGAAGGCCACCGACTTCTCACCTGCTTGAGCAGTGGCCAATGGAGCAGTGCGCTGCCGCGATGCACAAAAATAGAAACATCCACGCTCCCAGTCACACCCTCGACTACCACATTTAGACCCAAGACCACTGTCACTCGACGACCAACCAGACCCACAATATCGACGACCCTGTCGATAAGCTCAACACCCATGGTCGAAATTAATGGCGAAAGTAAGTCAGAAAAATTTCCACAATTTCCTCTCATAAGTTTGCTTTTAATTTTCCAGCCGATTCCGATGAAGATGTCACATTTGTGGTACCGGGAACCGTTCGTGAGGAGTTCCCACCCAAGAGAATTCTCCGTCCGGTTATTGTGCCAAAGAACAAAATACCATCTTCCACGCCAATGCCAAGACCATCGACTACCACATCAACGTCCACCGAGTTGCCACCGCTTAGCCCGATTGCACCGACAGTGTCGACTAAAGTTCGACCACTGGTTCCAACTTATGAAACAACAACCGCTCGCAATACGCACAACATCATTCTCAACGCTCATCCGCAGGATAATGAGATTTCTGACAGCGTCAACATTCGACAGAATCAATCGCCGAACGTGAACATACCGTTCTCTGTGGAGAATCCCGAGCGAAAGGAGGGCAAGGAGGCCAAACTCAATTTGGGTGCCATTGTTGCTCTGGGCGCTTTCGGTGGATTTGTATTCCTAGCAGCGGTCATCACTACTATTATCATTCTTGTTAGGAGGTAAGTTCCAGTCATGCATACAGTTTTCTATTTTGCGCATTTAGGGAATATGTATCTTCTAATGCGGGTAGCACACACTTCTCTATACAATCGGGCATAATGATTGACTGAACGGAACGTTTTTCAATGGACAGGCGCCTAATGTCTTTCAGTTATTAATTAGAGTAGTTGTCCGCAGGTAGAAATGAGGCAAAAATGTCACCAAAGACGTCTTATATTTCTACATACATACATCTTGGGAATGGCCTAACCCAATTCTGTCGGGAACTCCATCTTCAATTAGCCAAAAATCGATTATATAGGGGGAATAGAGCACCACGCACCTAATATTAGATTATAAATGAACTTTCTCTTATAAGTAGTACGAGAGATCTGACATTACGATGATAAAGGAACTCGAAAAAGTGGGTCTCGCTATTCTGTCCATCTGTCTGTCTGTCCGTCCTTTCCTGAGGTTCACAGCGTAAACGACGAGACGGATTTCTTTCAAACTTTGGATTTGGAGTTTGTGGGCTTACAGTTCGGGGCTACTTTTTTTTACACGTTAACCCTATAACGGTACTTCCCATATAACGGTTTTAAACAAGTTTGATTTTTACATAAACTTCTCTGACCATTAAACCAAAATCGATATTTGGGCTTAAGTAGGTGATGTTAACTAACATGGCTGCATCCCCAGTTGTTCGCTTAAAAAATCGAATAACGGTACTTTTGAAAATTGGACACATGTCAATACGATTTTATCCAAAAGCTCCTTCTTAAGGTGGTATAGTCATTCCTAGGGTAGCAAGCTCATTTTTGCCTTAATTGTTGTTTTCTAGGAATATTTTTAATTATAGTTTACTTGAAAACAGGTCTAACGATTTTAACCAAAATGTAAACTTGCGCTAAGGTATATGAGCTCAACATGGCTGCATACCTAGTTTTTCGCTAAAAAGTCGAATCTTCAGTACAGTACTTTTGAAAATTACCCTTATCACGAAAACCGTCAATACGGATGTAGAAAAAATTCAAGCAAGCTCAGTTTTTCTCTAAATTGTCTATAATGGATTTTTGAAAAAAGGCATATTTTGAGAATTTGTTTCCCTTTGGAGAAAACGGCTGCTACGATTTTAAGCAAAATGCATACTTAAAGTAAAATTGCCGTTTTCAACATTCTTGCGTTCTTAATTTTCATTCGAATCATCTTAAACGCTGCTTTAAGAACACTGTTCGTATCTCGAAAATGGAATGTTCGAATTGCTAAGTTTCTGAACAAATCCCTATACTCAGTTTTTAAGCTAAACAATTGAGCAAGAGTATTTTTCGAACTATTTGATTAGGCGCGAAAAATAAATTACAAACCATTGTTTGGACAAAAACATCACCAGTCTTTTAGGTAAGGTTAAGAAAATTTCTCAAGTGTTCTGTTTGTTGTAGACCGATGTGACTTTCTTCTTTGTTTAACTGCGGCTTTTGTTTACAACTTTAATCACTAAATTTGGGTGGCGTGTCTTTGAATATTGACTGTTTCTGATGTTGAGGAACTTTTCATGGATCTTTTTGTATAGGAAGTTGGCCAGGATGTTTTGGAAATATTTACACAATAAACTAGAAGTTTATATTTTATATTTTATTTTAAATATAAAAATAGGTCATGCAAGCATTAAATTTTTAAAGCGATTTTTCTTCAGTCAATTATCTCTTACTGCCCTAAGAAGCTCTCCGAGAGAAGCATAAGTTCCAACACTTAGGTTGTCTTTGAACACTAACCACACACAAATCATACCAAAAATGACAAAGCTTCTCAGCAGTCATACAGAATTTAATATAAGCTATTGCTATCACCAGCACTGTGTCTCAGTTTTAGGGGTATTCCAAAAAAACGTACCCTTCTCATTTTATTTTTTTTTTGGAAAATAGTACTAAATACCATGACAAATCTGATACTTTTGGGCAACAAAAGTCTTGCCTTTCGTTCTTCAAACAAGAAAACATGAAGCTTCCTATATTTCTAACCCAAACCTGCTTCTAAATATTTCCACGGTGCAACAGAACATCCCCTCAGGTATTGCGAGGTATATGACAACATTTTCTAGTTTTCAGTCGAAAGAGTTAACTGGGTAATAGAATTTTTGTTCACAAATTTATTTAAATACTTTATCAACATAAATGTACAAACAAATTAACACCATCTAATGACTGTGTATATTATATCGAATTTAGCTCCCCCAATGGCATGCATCACCGCAAGTCGCACGGGCTTGAAATACGCAATTCTCGTGTGCGAACGGGCTACCTTAGTTCGGCCATTTACGATAGCAATTATACGCCCACGCTTCTGTACAATGTACTTGCGTTACCATTCCACGATCAAAAGCTCGGTAGACGTGACTTTAGTACATTCGGACGAGCCGCATACAATAGCCGTGCCGGATACTTTAGTAATCCGCCCTTATGAAGTGCAGAAAATACGACCTTAAGGTGCCATACATTAAAAGCGTGCCATTCAAGCGAAATGTAAGAATATTCAAAAACAAAACAAAAATCACACTTTGCTACTCGCATCTCACACCAGTCCTCACTAAGCACAGATGCATCTTACCCACTCTTTTTCTCACAGTAAATTCGCACCTAGGCTTCTTCTTCCTGTTTTACCGGGGGCTTTCCATGTTGCTACATCTAAGTTGGTTTGGTCTCATTCTTGAATACAAAGTTTCCATTTTTGTTTTCAGAAATCGCACAACGCATCACTACCGGCATAGGGCATCGCCTGACTGCAATACTGTCGCTTCGTTCGACAGCTCCACCTCGGGATCGAGGAATGGTCTAAACAGGTAAGAGTCACTGTGCTAAAAAATGCTTACATACAAAGTACAAAGTCGCCCTTCGTCAGGTACTACCGTCAAGCTTGGGAGAACCTTCATGAATCAGCTTCAAAGAACAGCTCACACAACGCGCTGCGGAAGAAGACTCAGGAAACTCTGGACCCACCCACTGTCACCCGATCACGGGACAATCTTAGAGAGAACATCCAAAGGTCTCGAGAGAATCTAGACAGGTATGCATTGCTGGGTGTTTTTCAAGAAACTCTGTCAAACTTTCAACCATTTCAGGGTCGGACGTGACAACTATGGGTTACGCGACAACTCAGAGCTTGTTGTCTCCGATGTTTGCCTTAAAGGTAGGTAATAACGGCGGTCTCTGAATTTATCTTACCATCCCTAACACACATTATTTCAAAGGTGAAAAGAAACGTCACCATCATCACCATCACAAGAGCAGTAGTCGCGGCGGTGAATACCGCGAACAATCGGCAAATGCCAGACGGGAGCATCGACACAGTGGAGGTCACTATTGACCAACCATGGTCATCACCATTAATGTAGAAGAGTAAAACTAAAATTATAGAACAAAAAAAATTAAAACCCAAAAAAAAAAAATACAGTTAAGGATAACAAACAAAACATTCATAACGCTTAGTCTTTAGTGTTAAACAATTATTAAAGTTCTGTAGCAAAAATTTGTATATGACAACATAATTTCATTGATCGCAACGTATTATTTATTCATATACATATATTAATTTATTTAAAAAAAAAACACACACACAAACACATAAGCAGTATAAACAATTTGTAATTAAGTTTACAAGACAATATTTGGCACTAAAGTAATTATTGTTTGTTAAGAGAGTGAGACAGTCGACTATGAATATCTTGGCCCATTTTAAACCCAAAAAAAAGTTCACTCTTTCTAAAATGGGTCGATTTAGTCATAGATTTACCAAAAATTTAAATAAGTCAACATTTTTTGTTGTAAGAAATTAGACAGGAAAATGTAAACTTTGGTTTTGCATAAGAATACAATTTTAGAAAATTTAAATGTTTGCACTTAGAACTTGTATTTAGTTGAGGAAAAGTGGATAACACACGTATACATAGATATGTGCCATTTGTGGCATCAACAAATGCAAAAAATAAAAAATAAACGACGACAATTTTAAAACAATTTCTTATATAATTTCAATAAGATGTGTTACGTAGTAAATTATTTTTGTTGGCTTTAAGTGGAGGAAAACGAAAAATGTTATAAAATCAAAATGTAAATAATTATTTTCCTTAAATGTATAGAAATAAAAAAAAATAAAATAAATAATTATTTAATTATTGTTTCCATTTTAAGTTTATTTTTTCATTTATAATTATTAGCAAATCAAATTCGGTGGTCTCTCAAGTTAGTTTTACATCATGAGGAAGTAAAAAAAGATCAGCGATTTGGAGTTGGTGTATCACTTTGTGTTGAAATAGTAGGAGTAGTTGAGGCAACAGAAGTGGAAGGGGAATGATCAACGAAGAGCCTAAGAGATAATCTCAGAGGACACTGTAATCTGCGGTACAATTGAAAAACCCACCATTGCGTTGAGGTTAAAAGGACTTTGAGCTCGTTGGTGGGGTACTGACCAGTTAATTATTTAAATTTGTAAAAGAGGAGGAGAGGTAGCGACAGTACGTATTCGAAAGGCTGCAACATCTTCGCTGACATCACTGGTTTTTTATCATTTCTATCCAGTCACTTTAAGTATCTAATAAAAAAAAAATTTAAAATTAAATAACAAACACCTACCAGCTGATTGTCACAAGCTTTAAATCAAGACTTGCAGAGATTGGCCGGTGAATGGGTACATCTTCGTCACTTTTAAACTTTAAAACTGGGTCGCAGTTGAGATAGAGATGTCCTTACACTCGTCGCAAAGGAACATTGTTATTTAAGTTGTACTCAGGTAATCTGTGGGTGCGGAGTTCTTGCTAAATGCAATTTAGACAGCACCAAAAACAGCATTCATAGAGTATATCCCTCGAAACTTCTTGACATCTGTATTTCTGTGTTAAGAAAATGAGTACATATAAGAGAATTTTACGTAAGTATTTCGCACTTGTTTCCGCTAAATGTTTTTTGCAAAGGTGGTTTAAATAACCAGAAATCAGGATTGAACTTTAAAGGTCCGCAACGGCGAGAATTATCGCAGAATAGTCCTAAATAATTCTTATATTAATCAGTAACTAGATATCTACCACCTTAAAATAAAGTCGCAACTGAAATACGTCCAAGAAAAACTTATCAACGCCTTTTATTTCACCTTGTGTACGCACCATAGTCACAATGCTTAACTGACCACGAAATTAGAAAGAAAATCGCAACTTTCCAAGGCCAACCAAGATTGGCCTATTAAAGTACTGCCTCCCAGCAAATGCCTTGCACACTCAAATAAGCACTCTGATATCTTTTTATAACCTTGCCTATGGAAATATTGCAAATTGTAACCAAAAAACTAATTACAATTTACATTGATTTTCCCCAAGGATTCCCCCTTCAGGATTCCTGTCAAAATTTAATTTATCTCCATAATTTCAATGGAATACATTATCGACATGGTCTGTGTACACAAGGGCGGTGACAACACTGCAATTCGGGAGCTATAAATCACGTAGAATGATTTAAGTTATTTTTTTTCTAGTACACCGAAAAGTGGTCCTTCACTCGGATTCACACCCTTAGGGGCCTCCCCTTAAATAATAACATTTTCAGTTGGCGCGACAAACGCCATCTTCTACATGAGATAAGGGACTAGCTACAACACGAACAAAAAAAAAGTTAATTTCATTTCACCGCTTGAGACGTGAATGTATTTCAAGACTGCTGATGACGCAACAGCAATTGTTGCTCTTAGCATCTGTTGAATGATATTTCGCTCCTTGGTTTTCTCTCCTCCCAATGGGAATTATTTGGCCACCGATTGAATTGGAATTCTATTCAATCGCGCGATAATAATCGTACATCCGTTGTCCGTCTTTTGTGAACTTCAAGTTAAATGACTTTTATGAAATGGTAATTGGAAAACATTACTCAGGCCTGTCAAGTCGCAAATTTAAATAAATTGAACAAGTGACAAGGTAATTTGTCGATCTGACAAAAAAAATTGACTGAAGCAAGCAGCAAACACCTCGTGCACATTGGTATTGCAAAATAAATAGAAAATATTATTTCATTGTCAAGGAAGCACATGGTATGAAAAAAGCAAGTATACGCCTACGAAACGTTTTATTACTTTCCATGATGAAAATATATACTCATGGCAATATTTTCTACTCACCGCTATTCAGTGGTGGTTAAATGATGTTTTATGACAGGTAATTTTCCAAAAAAAAAAATGAAAAAGTAACAAAGGACGGACGGGTAATTTGTGTTGAATCAGAAATTTTAAATTAAGTTATCTGAAACGAAACGAAAAATCCTATTAAGACTGTTACAAAGCGATGGTCATATTGGAGTTCTCAATTTCGTTGGTCAATTTACAGCAAGGATACGTTCATAACGTTTCATGTTATTACAGGAACAAGACTCAAAAAGTATAATTAAGGAAGTCATTTGAAAAAGGACGTGAAGGTCGGGGTTGTCGAATAAATGAGAATTTCACAACGCTTCATGGAATTGCTGAATTTAAGTTTATAATAATACTGCTCAGGAACATAAGAGAATCACATCATATTAGAGAATATTGAAGCTAGAGGGTTTCTCGAGTCAGAATTCATGTTAATGAAACTATTAAATACTGCGACAATGAAAAAAATATAAAAATATTTAACAAAACGAGAAAGACCCGAATGCATGCCCATCGGCAGTTGCGTTAAATGTTAGTCAGTAACTGGAGCAATCGAAACATTGCAATCCTTTCATTGTGTAATAAACGCGTTTCTAAATAGTGCGATTGGTTGCGTAAAAGTCAACAACTAAAATAAATAAATAAATAAATATTTTGGCGCAACAGGTCTGTGGAAAGAAACCTTAAATTGTAGTTTGGTTCTTTCAGGTTTCGAACCGGGGACCCCTCACTTAGTAGTCCAACGCATTAACCACATTTACCACTGCGCCGACAAATCAACAACTACCAAATTTAAAATAAATGCTTTTAGTGAACATTAAATACCATACTGATAAACAGCATCCATTGTAGGGTGAAATCAAAAGTCCATTTATAGAAGATGTGTTAAGAACTGTTTGCAGGAGGTTTAGGCATAGAGACTCCTGCATATCCCAAGATACCTAGATCAAATTGAAGACTGTTAAAGTCAATAACAGAAGTTGCAACAGTTCAGTATCAGATAGCTCACAAAGCAGGTAGCTCTAGCCAAATCAACTAACAACTGATTTTGAGTCCCAACAGAGCACGGTGGATAAGAAACAAACTAAATTAACATAAAGATCATCAGAAAAACGTCGTGGCTCATCTAGCAGCAGATTTACTAAAGGAACTTTTAAACTATACAGGATTTTGGTTCTCCAGGGATCACGATTTGTCCACTACTCACGTCTTAAACTCTCACAACCCAGTATAACCTAAATAAACACAGTCTTACTTTCAACGACAAAATATCTTTTATTACAGTCATAAACAAAATAGTTTGTTTGTTTGCTATTAACAAATTACAATGTAGTACTTAAATTAAACAATTTCCTTTCTAATGATACAATAATTATCATCTACCCTTTAATACATACATACACATTGAATAGAACAAATGAGCATCATATTGAATATTTAGAGTCGATTTGCTAGTAGTTTCCAACAACAGTTTATAACAACGCATTTGCTACATAAAAATTTGTTTTTTTCCTTTTTCAATTTAAATTTGTATTTTATAAATTTTCTTTAAGTTCATACACATTAATTCCAATTACATGTAACTTGCAGTTTGGAGGTTTAATCTGTCACGACCAGCTTTAGTCATGTAAAATCTATTGTGTCATAATTTTTTTTTTAACATTTACATTATACAACAAATGTGTTAGTTTTAAACATTAAATACAGTTCTATGTTATTTATTGCAACATTTAGACATCATCTAGTTGTGTGATAACTACAAGAAGTGATTAATTGCGAAGGAGCTGCTTATAAAGTCTAATTGATATATTGTTTATGTTTATTTGCTAACTTTGATTGGATTTGTAAATTTTATTTACAATTTAACTCATTAGTAGAAGTTGCTTATACAATAACTTATAATTTAGTTTTTGTTTTTGTTTTCTTTATTTTTTTTTTATATAACAGGAAGGTTATAACCATTTGCATATTGTCAAGTTGTTATACAAATATGTATATGTGTAGATAAATTTTGCAAACACTTGGCTACATATTTGTTAGATTGTATTTGTTTATAATGTGTAAGGATATATTTGGTTTTAGAAATTTTATGGTTAACTTTAGGTTTCACTGATTGGTGATGAAGAGTTGTTTGTTTTTGTTTTTATTATTATTTTTACACAAAATTTATATAAAATATATAACAGCATTCAATAATGAACATTTAAAGCATGCAACAGATATTTGTACCAGTCTCTTGAATTAGGTTTTTATGTGATAAAAAGTTTTACTTATACAAACAAATATGTATGTGTTAACTATACGTTTATTTATTGGAAACGATTTTGAATTAATGTAGGTGATTTTATTTTATACAGTTTAGCATCCGCAATATGCATCAATCATTTTATGACGGTCGTTTTGAAACCCTGAAACATGAAGTGTTTCCAGTGGATATGAAATTTTGTATTTAATAGCTGAAGATATGAAAAAGGAAACGATACCGATGGGTAGGATTATGCGTACAGATCAAATAATAATGGGTACTCAACTGAAAGTAAGTTCATCATCTTTCATACGCAAACTTTTTGTGATAGATAAATCCGAATTTGGCAGATGTCTGTTATTTGCAGTGAGTTGGAAAAACCCCTCTTTTCGACATTCGATATGATAAATACAGTGCAAACTGCAAATATTTTTCAAATTAAACGCCAGATCTGGGTCGAAAAAAAACACAACCAGAACGACTAATTTTCAGGGAGTTTTTCCGTGTATCGAAAATTCTTGTGGTGCAAGTGCTAACTAAAGTGATTGCAAAACAGGTACCAGCTGTCAAATTGATAAAAGCTGAATATATCTAGTGCCGGCACCTATAAAAAACAAACCTCTTAACAAACACTCTTTATATGGTTTTTAGTTTTCCACTAGTTTTTCCGGGAAGTCCACTCGCGGTAAAATGCGAATTTAAGTACGAATCAGCTACAAGCTATCAAAATTGGCTGTAGCTGCAAAAAGTGTTGCCAGCTCGGAAAACAAATTAAACAAAATTTTTTTAAACGCAAGCTGTCCAAAACAAATGGAAAAATTTAGTTTTATATGGGACTTAGTACGAAGAGGCTTTTTTGTGTTGGTAAATACATTTTTTTCGAAAAGAGGAACTTATAAAGCTTCAAAAGCGCCGCAAGATTCTTTCACATAATTGTTTATTTTTTTTTAAGTGTACTTAGACGCTGACTTTAACTATAATTATTAGGTACGCATGAGCAAAGATTCCTAAATTGCTGCACCCGCTTCAAGCTTGTAGTCTTAACTAAATAACAATTTTTAACCTTCAACTTAAGTATTTTATAGGTCACAGTAGATATTTTTATATGGACACTAAAAACTATTTATAAGTAGCGTGCAATGTAAACTAACTTTGGTTACCCATCTAAGAACTAAAAAAATGTATTGAAATTAAAAAGGGACAATAAAATAAGGTTTCAATGATTTCAATCCACTCATAAATCATCAAGTTATTTTTGTTCCCATCCAAACGAAAAAAGTCATGAAAAATCAGGAAGTTTTATTTGTTCCAAATATTAGTTCTGCCGATTGATTGTGATACATTATTACTTTAATTAATTTTGTATTTTTCAACAATTTAAAATATTTGTTTACAATTTTTCATCGACTGCCATTACTTGTAAACAAAATAAATATAATATATATTTAATTTAAGTTGTCTTACTTTCTAAGTTTAAAATATTTACACTATTTAAATCTACGTTCTAGCTTTTGAACATTCAATGTAGGTAGTTACTTCGATATAGAAAGTCGTAAAATAATACAAATAGGTAATGGATTTCAGTAGATTTGAGTTTTTTGAAAGCAAAATGACTTTATTGACAATTTGGTGGGATAAATTTTAGATAGTACATATTTAACTTTCAAAGATATGATTGTTCAAAGTTGTAGTTATTTCTTTCGATTTAAATAATATCCTTAAAAAGGTAATAACAAACTTTTTCATAAATCGCAACAAGTTTAAGAAGTTTTAGCTTACCTTGGCTTAGCTTAGATTGTCTTTTGGATACATTGTTATAATATTTATAGTCGAAACAAGTTAACAGGTATGTTATAGAATTGGCACAAGGTTGGAGAAGAAGAGTTTGTAAATGTCAAATGTATTAATTGGTGGCACAACTGTTTACTGTAAGAAGACACAAATAATACTTTAAGTTGTTCGTCACAGCACAGCAGAATTAAATTCCCTGCTCTATGGCAACCATAAAGCTCTTAAGCGGATGCCCACCCAGAAACGTTGAAGCTACTCACCGAAGAGTGGGCTATTTTCGTTTTGACCTTTTCGAAATGTCTCACAAATCAAGGTTTTTTTTTCCTGGGAAGTGCCGTGGAATATTATTTGACACTTAATTCTTTACGTACATTTTATGTATGTGTGTATGTCGCAAATGATTTAAAAACCTTATGTAAAAGCGAAATCATCTTCTGACATAAATAGTATGTGTGTGCAACAGTCGCATTATTTCCAGTGGTAAAGTCTAAAAAATAAGAAACGAACCTCATTCAGATTCAATTACTTTGTAGAGGAGCATTTATTTTTGGGGATAAAGTATCCTCTTCATGTTGTTGACATTTAGTCATCCAAGTCAAATCCTTCAAATTGTGTACACAAAGGCGAGCCGAGCTCTTTTGTAACTCGTATTGTTGCCAGTGTTTTTTTTCCTTCTCTTATTCTCTCCTCTTGTTTGTTTGTTTGACTGAATGGATTTAATGTATCGGCAATAAACTTTTACAGGTAAATAGCAACGAAGAAGTTCATTAAGGAGCTTAAATGAAAAATACATTGGCACAAAATTGGGGTAGAATTGGACAAAAGACATTTTATTCACTTCAACATAACGTAAAGTTGTGTTTGTGATTCCATTTAGTCCTGCTCCTCTTAAGAGGTTGATTTAATTGGGTATGTCAAAAATGTTGAATCACTTCAAACAAAGTGGATGGCCGTTGGGGGATTCTTATCGTCTTAAATCATATTTTAATTTTCGAAAGGCAGCGAGGAAAACCAATAACCAAGTTGGAAGGACGATGACAAATGGATTAGACCAAAAATTCAAAAGCTTCTTTTCGTAGCGGCAGGATTATTGAGTCTGGAGGGTTCAACATCCATGAAGGATCCACTGTTTATCAAGGTTGCGAAGTTAATTTCGTGTAAATAGTTATACTAGCGGTGAAAGTCCCATCACAGTGGTATTTAAACTCAGCCGCCCATACACAACATGGAATCTAACTATCGATTTTTGGAAAATACTCCAGCTCCCTGCGGTCTCAAAAACCTAAGAGCAGATAACCGGACATGGGTAAAATAGCTCTCAGATGTCATTAGAGACATCAACGCAGGTGAAGCTAAGCCTTTAAAAATATACAAGACGATCCAACGGTACAAAAAGTCGGAGAGACTGAAGAACGTTCTGTTATGGACGAAAATGTCGACCCCAAGAATCGATGTTCAAATTACCTGAAGCTGAAGAAAGCAAGCCAATATGCGCTCGCCTTGCATTTTAATTCAATCTTGCCCCTGAAGTTAGGCTCATCACTTCTTCTGTTATTTAACATTGGGTTGTTGATGCTTCAAACGGAGCTATGAAGGCTGTAAGTTGTTTGTGATCCCGATAAAGGGTATAAAAGGCATTGCTCTAATTATTTGGGTATATGTCTCATTCCTAAGAGTTTTCGAAAATTTGTTTGCAAGCGTATGTTGGAAACGCATTTCAAAACTGTGATCGACGCAAGTATGGGGCTGCTCATGGTATTAGTCAGCTATTCACTTTCACTCTTGGGAGTCTTAAAAAGTTTTTGCTAAGGTTTTGGAAACGCGTTTTAACCTTTTCGACAGTTGTTTGTTATTTGAATAATACCTATGGATTGGAACTAACATACAACACGTTACCCTACGACAATTGACACGACAAAACAAAACCAAACGAACAGTAAAGCAACGGAAAGAATAAGCGGCGTCCCTCATCTTTTTTGCATTCTTTCTTTTACACCACAAGCAAAGCATAATTTTAAAAGGGCAGTTGAAGCCAATCACTAGACCTGACCAGTCGCCATCGCCACTTGAATCGTAAAACCAATTTAATCATGTAGTATCTTGCATTTTGTAATAAAGTAGCCACTGAATTGTTTTAAAACTAGTCTAATGTTTTATCTGATTATTAAGGAACGGCGAAATAAACTAGAATCCTGGAAATTATCCTACATAACTACAGCGAAAAGGTTGTTAAAAGAGGGAATAAATAAAAAGGTTGGACAGTGACAAAATTGGAGATGTAAAAATATTCGCTTTTCACTCAATGGAAACGGATTTCCTTCATCCTGTCAGCGGAAACATTGAAACATATTACATTCGGTATTTAATTAGTGCCGAGTCGAGTTCGGGCCTCACTATTTTTAGGAGCAAGCTAAAACTGTCAATAAATTTAGAATGTCAGCGCTGCGGACAATGTGGTTTTGAAAGGAACTACTACACACATACCTAGTCCAAATTAGAAGCGGACCTCAAATCAAATTGAACCTCATTCGATAACCAGATACAGAAATGTGCCATAATCAGTACAAAGAACGGACAGTCAGTAAATGGGCATCTTTGAATTTCCATGGATTTGGAATACTAGTTTGCTATTTGGCTTACAATATATAATGTTACACATACACGCACACACATGCTTTGTTTTTGCTACTCTATACATCGAAGATAGCATTTAGCATTTTGTATATTATATTATTATGTATTAAATTATTTTTAGACCTATTACGCGATCAGTAAATTCATCTGTGTTTCATCATCTCCGACAAAGATACCAATAACAATTGTAAAAAAATATATCAAACAAACATATATATTTATATAGGTATATTGGCGTCAATCATTTCCACGATAAAAGACATACTCGTAGCATTTACCTAATCACATACTTCTTCGTTTCCGCAAAATTATAATCGGCAACCGATCAAATGCTACTTGATTCTATACTATGTACACTTGTGCATTTCACTGGTCAATATTCATTGACCCATCTTAGGAGAGTTTGAAGCTGAAATTCCTTGACAATTATTTGACAAACAGATCCTTGAGCGTCGAACATAGGGAGGCGTCACACGTGTCCTTGGTGTCGTCCTCGTCAGTTTTGCCAAACCAATTCATGGTTTGTCGTGCAGTTGGTATTTTACTTCGAACTCCTTTGTCCTTGGGAACGGCCCCTTTGCTCGACGATGTAGACGATGACGATGATGCCGTTCCAGTGCTGCGCCGTAGAAATCCTTCGATTGCCGATCCAATGACTGTGGGGTCTAGCATCGGTCCCTTCGGATCCCATTTGGATTTGGCCTTTGGCTTTGGTTTTGGCTTCTCTTTGAGGATGTCCTTGGACTGTAACCTATCGAGCATATCCTTAGACAGAGCCATGGCTGTGCTTTTGCTGCGAATACTCTTTTTGCGCGACATCGGTTGGTGACGCTTGGTAAACCATCCAGAGAGAGCCGCTCCCTTATCCTCGGCATCGGATACCAATTGCTTGGCATTCTGCAGCAGTGAAACGTCAAAACTGTTCGATCGAGTTGATCGGCCGACATTTGGGTCGAGGGTATTACTGGAAGTGCCCGTACTATGCGTGGACGTTCCACCGGGACTGGCTTTAGTCTTTGAAAAGCTGGGCGACTCATCGCACTTGTGTATCTCGATTGCCGACGATGTTAGATTGCTGAAAATTGAACTGATGTCTGTGCGGCTGCCCAGTAGACCGGTCTTTTTCTTTCGCTGCGACGTGCCACGCGAACTGGGAATCAGGCATGGCGAAATGATAGCCGGATGCTCGGATGCACGGCGGAATACTGGTGTTGGAGAGACGCCGGCAGGGGTTACCTCAGAATATCTTCGGTTTGTGTACCTTTGCTGTGTGCTGGCGCCTGTTTCGTTAAGGGTCTCAACTTCGCATACTTTCTCGTTACTGGTGGTCCACAGTTTCATTCGTGCTTTTCTCGATTGTACAATGTCGTCCATGATGTCCAATTGCAAGTTGTGAATGCTGCCGATGGGATCTGTGGAGGGTGGTCCTGTCGATGCACTGCTCTCACGACGCGAGCCCAAAACGCGACTGAAACGAGAAGGATTGATGGCAAGTGAGTTTTAGTGTATCAAATATGGAACACAAGTTCAAATGAGTGATATTATATTTTGCTAGAATTGTTGTTTAACATTTTGTGAGTATATATTTGTTAATTGTTAAGAGTTTGATACATCACATAAGCTTGCATTACATGTCAGAATAGATGGACAACGCCTTGTCAAAAGAAAAACTTAGAAGACTCTATATTATACACTGATAAGCCCAGCTCTATGCTGCGACTGCCATTTTTGGCTTAAAACACTTAAAACAATTTTCTAAAATGCACATCAGCATGAGGTGGCTAGGAAATGTGACACAACCAGGCGACAGAAAGCGATTTAAGAGAAACCTTGCCTTATAAGCGGGAGAGAGACCTTGCACAATTGGAACTGAACATTACCCAACTTTGAGTGTGCGCATTTAAAGCTTCTTTCTTCTTTCCTTTTTATATTATTTCCCTTTCTCACTTTTGCGTTGACACTGTAAAGTTTGCTTGGATCAGAAAGAGTCGGAATAAAAATTTAAAATAAATGATGCTATATGTTCAGTTCCATATTTTTCTGAGAAACTCAAACGGATTGGGTGACTACTTAACAAGATTTGTGATCAAATCCACATACAAATAAATGATCTGTAGAATTTTTAGAAGCAGATGTTGTAGCTGGTTGTAAGGAGATGGAGATTTTTAGTTGGCAGCCATTTGTTGCTGAAACCTATACCTCTTTATTGGCCACCTCACTTTGGAGCTTAAATTAAAGTTCGGTGTACCTGAGCGAAAACTTTTCAAAAAAGTTTCACACAAACTTTGAAACTTTGTTGGTCAGCAGGCAGAATTAGTAGGGCCACTTCTTTGGTGACTGAATTTGATATCAAAACCGAAAGTTACTCTTCTGATGATTCGGAGAAGATGACTGCACCTCTCCATAAGTCAGACTCCAGTACAGGATTAAAGTGGATCGGGGAAGCAGTCCTTTTGTTCCATTAAATCTCACAACAAGAGTCCCGAAAGAAACAAAGCAAAACGAAATGTTTACACACCACTAACAATATATTGCAAATCCAATTTTTATTTCAAGGACTTTTTTTTAATACCAATACATCTTGTTTTATGTCATGGCCATAACAAAAGGGTTGATGGATGTTATTGCAAACCACTAAGAGCATGAAAAGCATGCAATTAGTTACATCCAAGTGTGTGCTCATGTAATGTGACGTTAAATAGTTATATCGTGCGGTATCACTTCAAAGCACCTTTGCAAAATGATGTACCATAAACATGACACACAATAACACGTGCTGTGACGTTTAGAAAATTAATTACGCTATTTATATGGTGTATGTGTGTGCTCATGAATACGTATTGATTAAAGCAGTTCAAACAATTGTTGATTAAGCGATTTTGTCGTTAATATGACGGGACAGAAATATCATCCATCAATTGAAAGAGACACGAATGACATATAAAAAATAAATAACTAAATAAAGGGCTTTCCAATAAGAGGTGTTATTTGGATATTCAAAGAAATCCTTACCGGACCATAATATCCCTTTCATGAAATTTTCCAAAATCACAAAGTGGCTGCCCTATGTCCTCGATAGACTCACGAATTCCATCTTTAAGGTCTTGAATCGACGCTGGGGCTGTTGGCGTAGACCTTATCTTTTACGTGGCCGCAAAGAAAGAAGTCGCAAGGTGTTAAATCACAAGATCTCGGATCACCTCTTCGAGAGATAACACGGTCCGGAAACTTTTCCCGTAAAAGATCAATGGTATCGTGGCTTGTGTGGCACGTAGCGCCGTCTTGTTAAAAGTAAACGTTGTCCAGATTAATGCCATCCAAAATAAGGTGTAATGACGTTTGTGCAATTCCCAATTCCAAAGAACGACGAGGAATGGACAAACCTGGATTTGCTTCAACACTTTGGGCTACAACAGCAATATTCTAAGTTGTTCTTGAGTGACGTGCACGGGTTTTATTCTTCACATCACTAACTTGTCCCAACTTGTCCACCAATTTCTGTGTTGCTGTCCGACAAGGTGCTTTACGACTACTCAAAAATGCTTTAGTTTTGCGAACTGTGACTGTAAAATTTTCACCATTTCTGTAGTGAATTTTTATATTTGCAATGCGTTGTTGAAGGGTGTATCGTTCCATTTTTAGTAGTGGCGTAGTTTCTACTTGTCAAATGTCAAAAAATAACAGCTTCAAAAGTGATAGCTACTGAAATAGCGGGCTATTCAAAATAATACCTCTTATTGGAAAACTACTGTTGGTGGCTACCAATCCTCCATACAATCAGTTCCAATCATCTCGGAAGTCACAGTAATGCAATACAACCTACGCAAGCACTTTTACGACTAATATGGTCAATATTCCAAAAATATCAACGAAATTATTTAATTTCACTTCATTAACTGAATTATTTAATCTCAGAAATATATATATGTGTTAAATGTGAATAGGAAAATCAATTTGCGACTTAATGAACGAACTTCCATGAAATTTGCTAGAATGACTGCATGCCCTGAGTATAAATTAATTCGGATGCCCCAAAGGGATTCCCTCAAAACCCGCATTTGGGATGAAATCTACTACCGGAAATGTCCGGTGGCGGCAGCCACATATTATCCATTTGCGTTGTACACAGAAATGTTGATGACGACAATTTTAATACGCAGAACATGGATGCCATTACCGCAAAGTTCCCGGAAACTGTTTGTGGGGTTATTATGAAAGGGCGCACTATCATTAAGTTTGACATATATGTAATGGAATGGGTCTCTTCTGTTGCAGAGTAATCAACAACCAAGCTCAAATTTGTGACATACATAAACGCATGTTCATGCAACAGATGGAATTGAAAACCATTTTTGCTATTTATGTAATTTCAGATCTCGACATATAAATATGGATTCGTGTTCCTAGTAATTATAAATTCCATATGTTTCTCGTTTGTAATATTTCATTTATATTCAATATGGGATGGCTGTGCAATTTGACACTTGATTTATTGAACGTCTAACTCAGTAAGGTAAAGCAAAATTCTAAGATTCATAGTGGCTTGCTCCGAATCCGCCTACAAGTATGCAGAAATTCCGATAAGGTGTTGTAAGATGCTAAAACCGGTGTATGCTTGACTTCTGGTTTAATTAAAGTTTCGCTCTTTTGAGCTAGCTGAAAACGATTGGCGTTGAAAGTATAGTACCGTTTGAAGGTGGCAACTTCCCCTAGTGATCAGAATATTATTTTCTCTTAAGAAAATAATTTGAAATTTCAAAATTAAGTGCATGTTAACGTGCAGAATATCTTTAACCGATATCTAAAATTTGAAGTTTGTTTTTAACGCTATTTCACAATGACAGCTGAATGTTTAGATTCCGCTGTCACATGTATTCATTTGTTTCTCATACGACGTATGTAAGTACTTTTATATTTTCCCCGGCAAAAATTGGTAGAGTAAACTGCAAAAAAAGACAATCAGTCAGGAAAAATAAAACTGAATCCAAAGCATATAAACAAAAACATGAGACTTCGAACTACATGTAAGCACTTTCAGTTAAATAGAGAACATTCAAATATTCTACAGTTGAACTGTTTTTTTTTATATATATATATTTTCTCTTTTAATATATATATATTTTTAAAACCTTCAATTATTATAGTTGGTTAAGGCTTTAAGTTTTTGTTGTCAATCTGTCAATTGCAAACAGATATGAATCAGCAAATAATAGTTCTCGTTGGTATTGCAATTTAATTTTCGGTTTAGGGTTTGGAAAACGATATTAAGCTTGAAAATTTTCAAATCAAATGTATGGTGTAACAGTCATCGTTATTATTTTTTTATTTTTGAAATAAGTTCGAAAACACATAACAAAAAGTAAAGAAAGCACATATTTTCGTAATTTAAAAAGTGCTACGAATATAGGCAGCTGTAATCTGTACGCCAAACCCAACACAGAATCATAATTCATAAATTAATATAGAAAATGATTGATCCGTTAACCATTACAATTCTGGGTATAAAAGGGCAGCGAAAAATCAATTTATGCGCACTTGTGCAGTCAGTATTCAGTCAGCACTGTCAGCAGACAGGCAGAACAAGAAATTGGTCGTTTGGCTCTGATCTCGAGTAATCCATTTAAACATTTTCTTGCGCTCAAATTAATTAATAAAAAAAATTTCAAGAAGTTCCACTCTTTCCGAATTTTTAATTTTTATCGACGGCGAAGTCCATGGGATCCTATTTAAACCTGTTGCGCCCACTATTATTTATTTATTTAAACTGATTGATGTAAAATATACCTACCCAAACAACTTGACATATTCAATTTTTAAAACATTAGCCACTCACTTGACGGCAAGTAAGTTATCGCCCCCTAGGGCGATGTTTTTCATAAATATACCCTTGTGGATTTGTTTTTGTATAAGGTATACCCCTGAATTGAAGTCGTGAGTTTTGATCTACATATAGTTACACATATCGAGAAGCAGCAATTTAAAATGATACCTTACTTGACCCATTTCAAGAATTTATTCCCTCAAGGAAATGTTGTGTTTGCGTTTCATTACTAGGGATGTCAGTCATCAATTTCCTTTAGAATTATAAAACTGTAGTTGTATTCCCTTTTCCTGTTTTGAATTTTTTTAAAATAATTTTCAGCTGTCACATTAAATTGGAACGGGCTATTTATGGTATAATTTGCTTGCAGAAACTTGTGAGCACAGGGTTGTAATAGCATTAAACTGAGTTTCAGTCAGGACTCAGGAGTCAACTCAAAACATTTATTGGAACCTCATCTGGGCTGACACAAATATATTCAAATTCTACAGTGCGAATGTAGGATCGCGTCTTTGACCATTAAGAAGGAAACAGGCTGCATAAGAAAGAGGGAGCCACTACTTGCTTCTTTAGGAAAATTAATTGTTTTTTTAATGGAAAATTGTTGAAGTTTTATCGTGGGACTTTTTCACATCAATCGGTTGCCCAGGAATAATTTAAGGTGGCTAGTGGCTAGTGTTGTATGTAGACCCTCAAGTTGGTTCTAGTCCCATTTCACTTTTGTTTTGGAATCGATGTCCACTCCGACGCCAGTGTTGATATGTCTCTAAGCATATAAAGTAAATCTAGCTATCCTTAGAAAGCTTAAGTGCATTATAGACGTCGCTCCTTTTCCAAACCGGTAAAAAGAACCGGGAAGAAAACAAACATTTTCATAGGTTTTAAATTTATGCACCATGAGATTTTGTGGGCCTCACAAAGAGTCTTAAAAAAACCTCACCCCTCAATTGGTGAACCAAATTGCGTTTCCATACAAGAGCAACATTATTTTGAGAAAGCTTATGATCAAATTTCCAAATATCCCAAAAATTAAAAACATTAAGTAACAAAAGACTGATTTTTACATACTAGACTTATAATACAAAACTGGTTTTCCAATTCTGCCCCCAAATGGCTTTCTAGACAACCCTTGTTTTGAGTTTTTAGTGAATGCTAAGTCCGAATGACAGTAATACTCTCGGATTCTCGTCAGACTTTCACGAAAGGTGGCGCAGTAGAAAAAACCTTAAGATGTAATTTGTAAACACCTTTGTCATTTGCCAAACTTCCGCTAAATGTAACAAATACAAATCCAAGAACCATCCCTTTCAATTAGCCCATGATTTTTCAATTGTGACTGACACAGACCTAAGGCAATTAGGCGCATTTTCTAAACCCATCATTACCACCATAATTAGCCATAGATTCCTTTTGAAATTTTCCCATTCCAATTTCAATGGCAGAATAAATCATCCCTTGTTATAACTTTTCCAACAAACTTCAACAGCAAACAAACATTCATCAGAAAGACACCCAAAACTCAACTGAAATTGACCCAGCACAGTCGTTTCTACAGAAGTCTATTGCAACACAGTAAAGTTTAATCCACTTAACTATATAAATAGAGAAGAGAAAAAAAATTGAATTTCCCAGAGAAAATTCTCTGTGTTGTGGTGTCCTTTCTGCGAAGCGCCCCCAAAATATAGAGAGAAACAGATTCAACAGTAAACAAAGAAAGGACTCTATTCAACACAGATATACATAAATGTCCCATAAATAGATCAAATCTTCAAACTGCTGATTCACTCAGTTTGTTTGAAGCTGGAAGGTCTAGCAATGATTTAATTTTCCTTTTTTTATCAAAAAAAAAGAAGAAAGAAAGTATTACTGACTTGAATTATTCGTGAAAATGAAAGCAAAACTTTAGCGTATACCCACCAGTTGGTATTGGTGGATGAAGTAGATGCTCCTGATGTGGTCAACCGCATGGAAAGCTTCATACCCTTGCGTTCTTTCATCATTTTTGATCCCACTTCACGTACAGTCGACATTTGTGTTCTCTTTATACAGGGCCGCCAAAAACGGACTAAGGGTTTCCATAGGCGGTTAGATAGAAGGGGCGACATCACCAAGACCTGTCAGTTTCATACTTTCTCTCTATCTATCTGCGATGCAAATGTCCGCAGTTGAAAAACTGTGGTATGGATAACCTTTGCAACCGCGTCGATCTACTTGTATATTTTATATACGCCACTATATAGTTGCTCATTTGAAATGAACACCAGAGGGCTCTGGCTCTCCTTCGGAGCTTAAATTTTACCCAGCCGCCAAACTGAATTTACACACCAAGAAGCATCCAAATCAAAGAAAAGGTTTCGCAGAAACAATCCCTCTGAAGCGATAAAATAAGGAAATTAAGCGGATTTCGGATTAATTTTATTTCCTCTTCACTCCAACAAGCAAAAGGTTTTTATAACCAAAATCTCCCTACATCTGGCAAATCCTCATAGCACTCTGTTCCTGTTGTAGATAAATATACTCGAACATAGTGCGTATTAATTCGAGCGCCTAAAATGTATCCTAGATACGCAATTTGTAAATGAATATAATACCTAAATTCCTTTTAATGTGAAATTATGTGAAATTTTATCTGGTTTGAATTAGGACAGACATTGGATCCTAATGCATATACATATATCCCCGGGCAATAAAGCAATATTCCCGACACGGATATTAAATAGCCCATTACTATACTTGAATCGCTTTGTTTTTGGATTGTAGTAAACAAGAAATAAATTAACTCACCTATTTGGCAGAGGGATGCCAGCTACAGACTCTCGCCTATTTCGTCCAAAGATGGCTGCAGGAACTTTGGATATGGTAACGACCGAGTGTCGTCGGCCGGATGGTGCTTTGGCTTGTGAAAGGGTTGCCAGGAAGGCTGCTTCCTTTGGCGATGGTCCGGATCCTTCGCCGCCTCTTTCGGATAGTCGTCGCACTTGACTTGCTGTGATGCCTTCGGTTACCTGTTGTGAGGGTAAGGAGTGTTTTCGACTTTCTCGAGGGTCGCGCCATGGTGACAGGAGGTACGGGTTTACGGGTGAGTCTATATCCAAGCTGGCTCGATATGTTGGTGTGCCCGAACTACTGTTTTGGTCATCCTCCTCTGCAGCACCGGACTCCTCCACCACAATTAATGGTTCCTGTTTACCTGAGCCGAATGGTGAGAACGATGACCGTCTCTGTCGAAATTTATCTGAAAGGAAGAGAAGGTTAGTCCTTTGGAATGTTATGTCATATAATAAAATCTATTGCTATGTGGAAAAAACCATCACAAAGAGATGGACATTCTAAGGAGTACATGTTCCTTTTGAAAGGGCAGAGGCGACACAATTGATAGAGAAGTAATCAATCAAATTAAATATTTAGGCCATATGTTATTGGTGGTAACAGGAACAATACATCGAACATTCGTACATGCTTATCTACTACCCACATACGAGTACAGTGTGGAGAAGATACGACGAGAAACGCACGAGTGATTCCACTCGTTGGGATAAATAATTTCGACTGTAAGCGCGGTTGACAGTCCTATTCGTAGTAATAATCTGAAATAAGGAGATACCCTTGGGATGCTTGTCACAATCGTGACTGACATCGTATGGGATATATTTGACGGATGGTGGATGTGATATTAGTAGCAGATGTTGTATATTAACACATAACAGCTTTAAGAATAAACAAATAAGGATATATGTAGGTAAAGTTTCAGCAGAAATCGGTGGATGAAGATAAGGGAATTGATTGAAAGGACTCACTATCTTCTAGTCTAGACCATTAGATTTTGGTATAAATGGACTGCCTTAAACCTCTGTGGGGAAACAGAAGCATCAGCAGTAGCAGGAATCATCTCATTCCAATTTTGCTGCGAAGCAGTTTTTCAAATAAAGGACAAAGATTGTCTGCAAGCTATTTTAAGACCTTAGATCCACTTTTGCCAATTTTTGATGACGAATATAGGACATGTCTCGGGTATTTGTATCCAGTAATATTCAATTGGGTGAAGACTTTGTCAATTTGTTGGAAAAATGACTCTAGTTGTTCAATCACAAGGATCCAATGTTTCATTTGTGTCCACTTCCTGTTGAAACAACAAGGGGCTAGGTATATTATCATAATGCAATCAAGATCAAGGTAAAAGAAAATATTTGGGGTGCAACAGGCCCGTTGGACCCTAGGTCTAAATTCTCACAGTACAAATGGGAGGGATCTATAATTTAATACCGAGTCCAAACAGCTAATTGAGAAGCTTTTTCATGTCAATTAAACTCTAGGATGTTTGTCAGACGTTCGTGAGAGATGGCGCAGTGGAAAAAACCTTAAGATGTATTTCGGGCATCGAACCGGGGACGTCCCGCTTAGTAGTCAAACACCCTAACCACTGCTTAGACCTCTTTTCGGTTTCATTTGCTTAGTCCTTTGGTCCAATAGGTACGGTTATCTTATTTTGTGCATATGTGTATCAAATCTAGTCACATAGTCTCCACGGTTAAAACTAACTAAGCTGTGGCATATAACCTGGGTTTAAGTTCTTTGCCAAACAGACCATGTTTCTCTTGATTTTTTTCTAGAATATAGGTACCTCTCCTGCAAAATATCCAATAGCTAAATCGATGGTCCATGTTCGGTCGTTTTGCCTGCATTCTACTTCTAATTGTATACGGAAACAAGACCATTATTCGTATTAAACCAGATAGCGAAAAACGGACGAACCTATACACAGCTTTCGAAGTTCACTGAAATCTTTTGTCATGCATACAAGAGGATATATCAACAGGATGCGTCGACTGCAATTTATATCAGTTTAGGTGGAGTGCGTCTTTGTGGAACATGTTCATGTTCGTCGTTTCAATTTTAAGTAGAAAAGTCCTCTGCATGTTCAACGAAACTAATTGGACGTAGTCGTTACGCAACCACACAAAAGCTGTGCGATATACTAAGGTACACGTACAGTAATCGTATAACGTTCATTTGTTGCAGTTACAGCCACAACGATTTATATAGACTGTATTCAATTAGAGGCAAGAGCCGACCAGTGATCTCAGATTGAGGAAAACGTTGCAACTTTTATCATGAAAAGAATCAAAGGTAAATAAATCGGCGTGTCTTTCTTCGTTTCTTTTTTCATAATTATGTTAAAAAAAAACCCTTGTGAAAGGAATTTTTTTTAAATTCTGAATTACATTAAATTTAGAAAAATAAATGCAACACTTTTTTTAGAAACGAAGCGAAAAAATTTCCGTTTACTGGAAAAAAAATTAAGAGGATGAGTGCTTTAAAAGATTGGTAGTAATGGAGCCAACCGTTAAGAGCTTCAAATTACTTGAAATTGACACTTGAAATTTTGTTATGCCATCAAACCTAGATTTTTTCCAAACCTCCAAAGTTTTGCCATACATTTTTAAGGTGTCAAAACCTCGGGTTTTCAGCATAAGCTTTTTGAAACCCCTCTGAGTTCATCCGACCATCACAGGTTATCAAACCGAACAAGCCAACAGCGTGAACTTTGGTTTGCAGTAAAACCTCCTAATTGGGACACCTTCCAATCGAAACATCCATTTCGCTAACCCTGAGAGTTTTGTGTTTATTTGTGGATGTCAAAATATTAAACGCCAAGACAATTGTGACAATAAAAATAAAAGAAGAAAAGAATCTGAAACGAAATCTGAATCTAAATCTGACACTAACCACGAGATTAATATTAATGCACCATAACCTATCGAAACCTGTTACTTACTGTCACATCCATTCACTTACGGTTTGAAAGGCATATTGGTTAATTGTTCATCAATCGATCAAATTATTCGGTGGCTTAATATAATTGCCAATGACAACATTTCTCTTGTGAAACGTCAAATTAATCGCGTTGCTTTGATGGAAACACTTCACTTTAAAGCTTTTGTATTTAGTAACATTCCGGAGATATATTTTGGTAGAAAGGTTGTACTTTTGTTTCTATTGAACTCGTTGACAGTTTTCACAAATTAAGATAACGCACATAGCACATTTCATTTATTGGTGGATATGTTGAAAGAATGAAAGTGGTTGAACGGGTTGATATAAAGCGCAATTCTTGGCGGAATCAGAACAGTCGATGACATTTCAATCCAGTGAACTAAGTATATTTTCAGGGGCATCTATCGATGATGCCCATACTCCTGTGGAAATGTTTCCCTTGTCAGCAATATAAATCAGATTGCTGGAAGTTTTAAAACTTCCGTTGGTGTATTAAGTTCATTTTACTTTTTATTCCAGTGGAGCAGTGTCAGAGCTGATGCAGGTCCCCTAGGAAGCGCTTCTTTAAAGAACTCCATAAAAAGCCAATATCTGAAACCGAAGCAACTTTTCTCCCCTTTGGATTTTTCAAGGTGTCAAGAATGTGCTGCATAATGGTTGCAATTGCCAATGGAATTTAAAGGAATAGACAAAAAATTAATCCTGTATTCGACTGCACACTATGTACTTTTTATAGAGTGCATAGTGAATAGCGATTGATAAAATGAAAGACAGATTATTTTCATTCTGCATGCTGCAACTTTCTTTAACATAAGGAAAGCTCCAAAATTATGAGAGCTAGTTAGGTCGCTATTTAACTCCACTACACACTTCTCATTCACTTCTTCTTTTTATTTATTGTTTATGTTCATGATTCTATGATACGAAAAAACTGAGTTTTATCCGTGTCCACTTGGCACTGATCCAATAACAATATTTAAGTTTAGGTACATAAAATAACCTTAACTCTCAAGTTTATTCAAAGAATATGCAAATATTTATTGTGCCAAAAAGGTACGTCAGAAGCACACGACCAAAAGGTACCTACATTTATTAAGCGATTGGTCGAGTTTATCCCCTTAGTCCAAGCTCTCAAATTGAAGCCCTCTAATCTTTCCTCTTGATTTTGCTTTCACTAAATACAGTCAAGTGCATCGCAAGGGTACTTGAATCTGTTGTGCGGCGGCAAATTGATTACAGAAACAATTTTCAACCACACTGCAATCAGTTGAAATCGATATTGAAATCAACGTTTTAAAATAATTGAAGTTAGGCACGAGTACCTATATCTGCGCAAGTATTTTTGTGGTTCGCCACTTCTGCCGCAATACACATTCACACAATCACAAAGGACGATGGGTTTTATATCCCACCACTGTTTACTTTTGAATTTTTGTGTGTTTTGCATTTTTAAATGCCATTCATTCCGTATTCAAAGCGAAAGCCAAAACAATTCTCTGAAAGTACTCATTACAATTTTCATTCCATTGGTATTCTAACGCTCAGGCATTCTCGACTAAATCTCAACTGCCAATATAATGCCACCTAATTGCAAAAGTTGTATGTGTTGTGTTGGAACTTTTAAATGATTTACCGTCGATTTATAATGATGTTTTCGTTCGACGTAGGTATGCGAAATGTTTTCCAACTCGCAACACACCCCCGCGTTGACGTCGCATCGATCCAATCGCTTTCAGGAAATTCATACTTATATATCGGCGGATGAAATTCAATGCACCGCTGACTGTGTAGCACAGAGAATATTTACTCAAATTCTGAATTTCGCCGAGGATTGATAGCGAGGACTCATACTGCGTGTGACTATATCACGGCCACCCCATGAGATATAAAGTTTCATCATCATTTGTGCAAGTCCTTGCCAGCTGCACACACATAAACCTATGGCTCGTATATGCAAAAATGTACAAAAGTCCATTCCAAAAATAATCAAACAGCTTGCCACTTGTGGGTTGGGTAATTGTGCAGAAAACAACATTTTTCGTAAGCTCTTAAAAAAAGTATCTCCATCACAATCAAAGGTGTAGATACTAGAGACGATAATTTATTAACAATTGAGTTCGGCTTGCAGACCTACACCTTTCAATCCAAGACGGAGTTCGTTAGTCCACATTGTATTGGACTGACAAAGGAAAGTTAAAACTTTTGCGGAACTTACTTAAAGTTTGGCCATTCAATAAATTCATTTCCATTCGGCATTTGAGTTGGAAAGGAGAGATTTTCTTTTGAAATTGCATTAGGATTACTTTCCAATAAGTTTGAGGTGTGGACTCTGTGGAGGTGTCAGAAAAACAAGCTATACCTTTTTAGGCGACCACTGAGGGAGTTGTTTACTCTGAGTTGAGATGGGGTCACTGTAGTAAATGAAAATGGCTACAATTTTTAAAATGGGAAAGCAATTTACGAGGAAGACTCATAAGCTGGAGTGACTTTTGACATTTTTACCATTTATCTCCATGATAGCGTAACTACACGTACCTACATGGAGGGTCTGAACTTTTGATTGGTTGGCTGATGCTATGAAATTTTCCATTCGTTTATTTATTTATATTTGTTTTACCTATAGTCACATAAGAAAGTTGAGGGAACCATGCATATTAGATACACACATTTCCTTTTGAAGGGATAAGTTTCCATGTACCTACGCTCTACCGTGAATGCACAACTTGACAGCTTGTTCTGTTTATTTATACGTATCCTTTTTTCGTACGACCAATGTGTAGCAAACAAAACCAAAACCATAACTAAGGGGTTGACTAAGAGTTAATTTACAATGCATCTGTGCTGTGCACCGTACAGGTACGCCAATGGCACACTCACCAGTCACTACTTAAATTGAAAAGCATAAGCAAGGAAAATGTTTTTTTTTTCTGTTCAGTTAAAAGGGAAGTACTGCGTTATTTCCTACGTAGGTAACCATAACCATTAAATGGAAATTATTCCTGAAAACTAATTTCGGGAAAAAGAAAGTTCGAGAAGAGTTTTTCGCACCGACTGTTATTGGATAATTGGAAATAACATTACAGAGGTCACGCATTGCACTAAGGACTTTCTGACGAGCGTGTATAAATACTTGATGGTAATCAGTGTCGAACGCTCAAAACTTTTCATAGGGCTCCTTGCAATCGAAATAATATAGATTTAGTGTAGGAAAAACTTCAAATTTTATATTAGTCAAAATTTTACACAGTTGAAAGGCAAACCCTTAAACATGTACAGTACCAATCAGTCAATTTAGGTGTAAGTTTATCAATTTACACTTAGAACTGTCAGATCCCCTTATACTGACGCGAAAAATCCGGCCCTCTAAGGTTCCCAGAAAGATTCAGCCTTTCAGTTCTTAGACTGCAAATGGGATGTCAAAATTGGCACCGCCTTCTGCAACCGAATTTGCAATGCTTCATCATTATTACTAGCTGTCACATCTTGTTTCTAAGTTCCAACGCGTTATTCCTTGACGTCACCTGTGGACCAAATTGCTTTTAAAAAAATTGTGTTTTTACTTTATCTATATCTTTTCAACCAAATTTGGATATTACAGATTTTACTTATATGTCAGCATACACATTTTATTATTTCACAAGTAATTGAAGTGTTATTTCTACAACAAGATGTGAATCATATTAAAAAGCAATTGAAAAAATTGTTTGCGAAGACATAGCAGTAGCGTTGGTAACAATTTTACGTCTTAATTTTCAGAAGAAAATCGGAGTTACTCAATTTTTAATATAAATTTACACTGATTCCATATTAGGCAGAGAAAAAAATTGCAATGTACGACCAAATACGACCAAAAACAAAAATTTGCATTAACACCTTAGCGGTTGTTATTTTCACAATTGTACTTCGTAATTAGGTACTTAGAAGTTTACAATGCGAAAACAATAAATTGCTAGATGCAGCAGTATTTGATGAATAAAGTTTTTTTTTTAGTATTTAATGCATACAAAGATATTTTCAATCTATTTAACTTGAAATGGCTTGAGATTTAAGCTAGTTTAAAACATTTGTTTTTTACGTAACTGTCCCATTTTGACGTTATGCCGACGCGGGCTAAAATTTTTAAAAACTTCCTTAAAGTCTCTCAAATAAATGAAGCAACAACGATTTAATTTTTTTTATTCATTTAATATAATAGATATATTATTATTGATAAAAAAAAGTTTTAGCTATGACAACGTGATCCTGATCGTAGTGCCTCAGCAGTTAGTGAGCTGAACTGCCAAGCGAGGGATCGTTCGGTCGGACTCATCATAAAATCGTGGGTTTCTTTTATTCGTTCCAAAAATAAAATCTCACACAAAATATGTAGTAAGCAGAAATCTATTGCGCCAACTATCCATTTCTAAACGTTCAAAAAATTGTGACAAAACACTTGTAGATAAAAAATAAATCACAAATCCGGTGTAGCACTTTTCATTATTTGGTTTTTTGAACCTCAATCACAGGTTTTTCGAATATATACTTTAAATTTGTAAAGCTACAAAACTTGACTACAAACTTGAGTACAAATTTGTGACTTGTCTTGTGTTATAATAAAGTGCAAATTGTAAATAAGATGTGAATTAAAACGAAGTGACCGATAGCAGGGGTATTGATGATTTAGAGTTATTAAAGCGCAAAGGTCGAAAGATGAAGAGGGTGAGTTACAAAGACATTTCAGACAGCCAAGCAGCTCTCAAAGCTCTGGACTCTTCTGTAATGAAATCGAAGCTTGTCTTAGAAAAATTAACAGCCATCTTTGAACTTTCCAAGAAAAACCTAGTCATTCTCCACTGGATTCCAGCCCATAAGGGTTTTGCTGGTAACGAAGAAGCTGACTCACTGGTTAAACTCGGCGCTAAAATTCCGCTTATCGGACCTGAACCCTTCCGTGGAGTCAGCAAAAACCATTTCAGGGGATTCATCAAAAATATATCACGTATTGAATCCAATAAAAGTCTTGCTTAAAACTGCTGGGCAGAACTGCACCAGACAATTTTTCCCCAAATACTCTCCAAAGAAATCCTACTTTCTAATCAACTTAGACAAAAATAACCTTAGAATTCTAACAGGAATAATCAGTGGCCACGGCATCATGAAAAAACACCTATTATTTCCTTCCTGACTGCCTCCGGAGTGAAAAGATGGCTCTAGGACCTTACCAGGGAATGCACAATAGGCTGCTTTAAGAGGCCGCAGTGCCAGAGCCCCCTTGAGGGCTCTCCCGCAATCCAATTTCATCTAATCTAATCTACAAAGACATTATTTTAAGAGTCATATTTTGTACTTCTCCGAAAAAAAAGGAAGTAGCCAAACCATAGGTATTCTACAACAACAAATGTGCCCCGAAGAGAAGAAACAACAGAAATACATTCAATTTTCCCTTATGAATGTGATTTGTTTAATTTATTCAAATCGATTTGAGTATAAATAAATTTATGGCCTTAAGCCCACTCAACGCATCACTAGGTAAAGTTTGCATTCATATTGTACATGAAGGATACAAGATTTCAATGTAGATGGACAATTGGTTGAAACGAAAATCGAACTGAAGAGCAAATAGACAGGCAGTTCATTTTTTATTTAGTTTTTTAGTAAAACTGTTGTACACTAATTTTTGCACAGCCTGCACTTAGATTAGTAATCGTACAAATAGAAAAAAAAATATGCGTTAAATACAAACATAAGCAGTGGTGAATCAAATCAGAGTCAAATCTCTCAAAAAACCGACGACGATTACAAAAGAATGAAACATCTCACCTCCAATTGACCATGGCAATGTATAAACTTTTTCAATTTAAGCACTTTGGCTCCTTTCGGCTGATTGATTTATCTTGTTGATTATTTTTCTATTAACCTCTCCCCCCCCCCCCCTCTCCTAGTTTGGATTGTGAATTTGTTATTCTTATGCGTCATTTATTGACTCAAGCTAAATGTGTTTTCCATGTTCCAGCTCCTTACTTCTACTACTTATTGACCTTATTTTACAAAAATCATCAAGTGTTTGAAAGCAAGCACAACCGATATCATATAACGCGCTTTATTCACAAGAAAATGGGTAAGCATTTACAGGACCACACAAACGTATTTACTCTGTACATACACTCTTCCAACATTTACTTTTAGAACGACACAGTTTACGCCCCGAATGTTGTACTTACACTGCCATCGGGTTCCAGGACATTTGGTTTGTTGTAAAATAATTTGTGTAAGGCAGTTTTCCTGGGGCAACTGGTTGATGTTGCCTACTTAATTCACTTTAATAAACAAATTTAAATACATAATATAATTATCATTGGGCTGTTAAGTTTTGCCTGGAGTTAACTTCTGCTGATGGCAGTATTCGTTTTAATAAATGTTGCTCAGCCAGGTATTACGGGAATGAAAATGTCTCTTTTAATGTTAAATTAATGCTAGCACTAATTAAATCGCTTGTGACAATATTACCACCACCAATTGCAACACGTTTGTGTTTATGATGGTTATTTTCTAATATACTGGTGAGAGTAGCTATTGAAGGATTTGGTGGGATGAACAAAATATCTTAATATATATCTATAAGAAATAACGCGACGTGATTTTTGGAAAGAGAAAAATCAAATAATTTTAGCGCAGCTGTATAAAAGCAATATTATATAACAAAAGCTACGCATAGTGTAACATAAATGTTGGAAGTGATTTTTAATAGGATTCAAATGTATATACAATTGTATGTTGGCTTGATCCTTTATAATGTGGGTTGATTGTCATGAATTATGGAATTGTAACAGTTGATTTAGGGCAACTGAGTATTGAAGCGCAAATCATGTAAGAATTATTATAGATACTTTGAAAAACATTTTTTTAACAACTTACCCATATTTGCCTATATTAGCTGCCAACTTAATCTGAAAGTAGATAAAAGGGACACACTGTTAGAGTAATTATATAAATAGTGGTTACAATTATTTTTTACTATATGAAACGGATAAACTATCATTTACGATTTTGAAATAGCGTTTGTAGCGCACACGCTGTGGTTAACAACTCAAAAGAGGTTATTATGGTTAGGTATTGTGAAATGCAATATAAAGTAAGTTTTATTAAAATTAATTATTTATGTAGCAATAAACGTAAATTTCGCAATTTAAATTTGAAATATGTTTTATTAATTTCAAACGTGCTTAATGCATGGTGTACCATATATGGAACAATCACATTTTAACAATTTTTCATTATTTAAAATGTTTTTTGTCGATAATTATTAATAACAGAATGTTGTACAAGTTGTACATGCATGTTGTACAAATCATCCATTTAAGGGTTAACATGAAATATAGCGACTTCATCTACAATAGCTTAGTGGTTAGTGTGTTGGACTACTAGCGAGGGGTCCCTGGTTCGATTCCCGAAAGAGCCAAATTACATGTTATGGTTTTTTTTCCACTGCGCCACGTTTCGCGAACGTCTGACAAACATCCGATAGTATAACTGTCATAAAAGAGCTTCTCAATTATCCGTTTGGACTGGGCGTAAAATTGTAGATCCCCTCCATTCGTCCTAAAAATGAAAACTCACACTAAACGAATGGTTGTGAGAAGCTTGGTCTTGGGTCCCACACGGCAAAATATTTACTGATTTTATTTATTCTTTAACAGCCCTTCGTTAATAACCTTATTTTTACATGTCAATGTGACATTTAGCCAGAATGGTAGACCGTTAATCAAATTTTGTCTTGGATTATATCTAAAAAAGAAAACAATCCAAACATAGATATAATCGACATCTCTTCACCGATTTCAAAGTCGGACCGGAAGGACACCGTCTGTATCTGAAAACGTTCAGTTTTATCATCTCCGCGGTAACTCGATCGATATGTGGCGGACAGAACTTGGGCATCTTTCACTTTGGAACTCGTTACTAAATCTGAAAATCGACTCTCTTTACATTTCAAACGAAGAAAAGTCTTTCTTCCCGCTAAAAAGGGACCACAATAGGCGACCCAACATAAGACCTAAAAGAACCAATTCCTGCTCTGTTGATTATGCACTCCTCCGAAAAAAGTTATCCTTGCTCATTTGCTTTCCCTAAAGCAAAAAAAAGGCAAAATTACACATTCGTTCCACTAATTTGCTTTTCTTAATTATCAAAGAACTTTTAGCGAAAAAAATGTAGGTACCCCATTTCCTGTCCTATTTCCAAACTCCCACATCCGTTGCCAATGCACAAAAAGAGACCCACTGCTTAGGTACGAACGTAATAGAAGAAAAAAAACACAAAGCTATAGAATAACTTTTATAGTTAAAACAAATAAACTTCGTGTCAGGACCGACTACAATGTCAGGAGTGAATTCCAACAGTTCCTTTAATTGCTAAAGTTTGTTGCGAGAATTCATCGGAATAATAAAAAAAACACGTCTGCAATCACTGCGTGTACCATCGAAGGACACTTAAATGTGGGTATCTATATACATCGCCTGAATGGCTTTCTAATTTGATATTCTTTTGAAATTAATTAAAGGTCCGATTTTCATGCGATGCACTAATGCCTGCTAGGTTACATTAAGTTCGTTCAGTCTCTTTATACTGCAGGGTGAGGCAAAAAGAAAACTAATGGAACAAAACAACTTGAATAAAATGGTGATAATGGGCGATTGACTGTTTCAAACTTTGTTTCAAATCAATATGACAGGACCATTTGACATATCAAACGGGAAGTACTACAGACAAGGGAAAGATTCTTAATTCTGTCAAACTGTGTCTGTAGTTTGCACCCAAGGCTGTTATCCATTCGTTACCTATAATGAAAAAGTAAGGTGCTGTTTGTTTGTTACCCTTTAAAGTGAGAACTACTGGACAGATGTCGAATAAAAATAGTTTGAAATCTTCCTCAAGACTCCAAAAAAGCTATAGGCTAGTTTTTCGAAGCGCTTTTAACCAAAATAGCCAACACTTTCATTGATATTTAAACCTACCAAAATCTAGCATGGTCAAATTCATTTCAACAAACCAATTGTTTTAGATCTGCTGAGCGAGGAGTGGTGGTCACACAACAAAATCTCTCCGTTGGAACAGAATGAACAAGAAGTGCATGTGAATGAAATGTCATCCGAAAGCAACTTATAAAAATAGGTGTTCTGTTCAGTAAACGTTCCGCTCGATTCATCAAAAAATCATTTTCAGTGACGAGGTTCATTTCTGGATGAATTCGGTAGCGTCAACTAAACAAATTTGGGACGTTACACTTTTTCTTGTTGGGGGTTCTCAGAAGTCACGTATACGAATAAGACAACAGCGCCCCCTGTGCCCATGAGTACCAGCACTTAAGCACCAGCCGTTTGGGGCTTTTCTATTTTACAAAAATAAGTTTTTCCCTAAAATTGGACACAAATTGAACCCAGCAGAACTATTTTTTAAGTTCATCTATTAACACTATACTGTTTTTGATCAGAATCCCAGATTTGACATTTTTTACAACTCCAATACACATACCCTAGTAGAAATATATTTCTTCATCTTCGATCCACCCTGTGTAAAGGCGCAAACAGCAACAATCTCATGTGTCCCTGTGAGTGCAGTAAATCAATTAGAAAATCATTTCTCGGGGTAGATAAATATTACATTTTGAGAACCCTGCAATGAAATCAGATTTAACTCAATTTTGTGTTCCGGGTGGAACCATGAACCGGTACCGGGTACCGCACCGGAGCAGTTTAACACCATTATTTTGTTAAAAAGCCAAAACTGATGTGGGTGGCAGATAAGGGAATCTCGTTGGTGGTAGTGATATTGGTCGGTATCCTGACTCTTGCCTGCCGGTAGGTTAATAACTTAAAAACGATATAAATGGGTTTCAGGAATTTCACATTATTAAGGAGAATCCAATAAAGTATCTCCATGGTGATGTGTGCGAATTTAGTGTGGGTCTGGGTCTGGGTAGTTGGATTTTATGAGGCGTATGCGCCATTCGATTTTCGTAATCTTAACACCACTTCAAGAGCGATGAAGTGTAAAAACGAGTTATATATAATACTTGCAAAGGACATTATATGCTTGCAGTGTGTGAAGATTGAGAGCTCAGAATTTAGAGTCCCTTTCTATCGGGAGGACCAAGAGGTGGTGATTTATCTTCTGAGGTCTTGTTGTGAATGAGTAACTGCTGAAAGGTCAGCTTGACAAATTACCTTTGAGCTGACTAAACTAAAAGGGATTTTTTTACAGGTGATCTCTAATGGGATATGGGATGGGTTATTTTTCATATAAATTTCGACCCTAAAATCAGCAAGCTAATGGTGGGTTTCGACTCGATGTTCGTTGGTCTACCCAAGGAAAATAAGTCTACTCGGATAGTCACGAAACAGAATATTATTTGTTGCCTCAAGGCAATTAATTAAATTTAAATTAAATTTGTTGTCTGCTAACTTAGGTATCCTTTCAATTTTTACAGCGATAAAAGGGACGCATTTTGCCACTAAATAGTTAAATATCTGTTATTAAAAAATCACTTGATCATTTGGTACGTGGATTTGAGCAGGCCTCATACCAAAAACTAATATTTCGACGTCAGCTCACAGATGTCTCTCGTTGGGAAATGGCTTCGGATGGACTGGTGGTAATCGTGTGTTTATAGTCGGTCGCTCTTCAGCATCCACGGTGATTAGACGACTTAGTTAGTGAGGCAGTGTAATCGAAAAGTGATAAGAAGTGATTTGGGAGTGTAAAACCCAATAAGCCATTTGGCTCAGAGGAGCGTTGTGTCGACTCAGACGCAGCAGGACCCCGGTTCGATTCCCAGCAGGGGATTAATTTTTATTAATTAAATTAATTAATAAAACAACAAAGAGCAGTAAAAGTGCAGCAAAAGAAACAGGCGATGGACAGTGACCAGTCCAAGGTCCCGCAAGGCGATGACCCGTTGCCCAAACGCGTGACCAGGCAGGTTGCTGCGAAACTGCAGCACGTGGGAGCAGCAGACATTGCAACAACAACAACAACTACAGAGGCAATAGCCCAAGCAGCAACAACAAGTGCGGCAGCAGTAGCAGCACCAACAACAAAAGGCACAACAACAGAAGTGGTGCCATCAACAAGTACCGCAGCTCTGGTACAGTCACTGGAAGGTACAAAAGCCGAAAAACGGAGACGGAAATTGAAACCGACACCCAACCTCACACATAAGAGGAAAACAAACATGACGTCAACAGCAACCTCGTCAGCTCAAGAAACCGACGGTGATGATAGCGATGGACTCAGCTATTCATACGAGTCCGAAGGGGGCGAGGGCCGGTACGTGGGCGAAGGTAATTCGTTCATAGAGTTACTGGCCGCCGAAGACGAAAACAAACAACATCAACAAGACGCAGAAGACGAGGAAGCTGAGCTCGATCGGCTGATCAAGGAGCTCCTCGAAAAACGTGAGAAATTGCGCCAGCAGAAATTGCAACAGCAACAGCAAAAGCTGAAGCAAATTCAAGCTGAGCAGCAACAACACAAAAAACAACAACAACAGCTTAAGCAGCAGCAACAACAACAAGCACTGCTACAGCAGCAACAACAGCAAAGGCAACAAAAGCAAGCCAAAAACCAGCAGCTGAAACAAAAACAGCCGCAACAACAACAACAACAACAACAAAAGAAGCAGCAGCAGCAACAGCAACCGCAGCAACAGCAGCAGAGACAACAACAACAACAGAAGCAGCAACAACAGCCGCAGCAGCAGCAGCAACAACAACAACCGCAGCAGCAACAGCAGCAACAACAACAACAACCACAGCAGGAACAACAGAGGCAGACAAAGAAAGACAAGGTACCTCCAATTAATGTAAGTTATTTAGAAATTAGTGATAGTATAAGATTATGTAGGTTAATAACTCAAAACTTTCATATTAAAAGGCTTAACGCCACCAAACATATTATAATGTGCAATAATATGGAGGAGCACAAAAAAGTACGCACCGCTCTGGAGAAAGCAGAAGCAGAGTACTTTACGTACACTCCAAAAGGAGAAAAGCGGCAAACGGTGCTTCTAAAGGGTATAGACCCTGACATTAAATTAGAGGAGCTTGAAAAAGAGCTTAAAGTTTGGGAGAGCGACGACCTTAAGTTCGTGGGGGTCAAGCCGTTTTCCTCGCCTGCGGACAGGGGTGGTAACCGCAAATTACCATTTTTCTTGGTACAACTAACCCCCGACAGCAAAATTGATAGTCTCAAAAGGATTAGATTCCTGTACTATCATGCAGTTCGTTGGGAAAAATTAAAGAGGTCAGATCGCGTACTTCAATGTATGCGCTGCCAAAGGTTCGGGCACGCCGCAGCTAACTGCCATATGCAGTTCAGGTGCGTCAAGTGCAAGCTGGACCACAAACATGGGGAATGTGCCTTAGGCACAGATAGAGTAGAGGATCGGGGCCAGCTCTCGTGTGTACTCTGCAATAACTCAGGACATCCTGCTAATTTCAAGGGATGTCCAAAGTATCAGCAGGTTAAACAGAATGTGCAGGCTCGAAAACAGAGGTCCGAAGAAGAGAAGGGTCGAAAGAGTCGCTCGTTCTCTAATTTTGTTGCACCCAATGTGTCCTTTGCCCAAATGGTGTCTGGACCGGGTAGCACAATAACAAAAAGCGCGCCGAAGGTTCCTACACCGGAAGCGGATCTGGATTTGAAAACGATCCTTCTGTCATTGCACGGAAAGATCGATCATTTCCAGAAACAGTTAAATGAGCAAGCGGCTCGAATAGACGTTATCTATTCGACACTGTTTGCCGAGTCTGCCGCGCGATGAATATGATGGGTACGCTGGAAGAGGTAAACTTAAAGATCCTTGCGGTGAATGTTAATTCACTAATTAGGATCGAGAGAAGGATCAATCTTTCCAAACTGTTGGAAGCCGAAAAGCCAGATGTTCTTTTGGTTAGCGAAACTAAGCTAACTCCGAAGCACAAATTGGGCTACAAAAATTATCATGTAGTTAGAAGAGACCGACCCAACTCCACACAAGGAGGTGGTGTTGGTATCTTAATACGTAAAGGCTTGCGTCATAAAATCATATATAGCAGGGAAGTGCGCAGGTTCGAGGTGTTGGAAGCAAGCATCGTATGCATTCCCCTCAATAGTTTGAGACGGGTGTATATTGTGTCGCTTTACGCTCCTGAAGCTCCTCAACGCCTTCAATTTTTAAATGAGGTCGAGACACTTTTTCGTTGCTTACAGCTTCAGTCGGAAGACAATTATTACTTTTTGGGCGGAGACCTCAATGCTAAACACGCGGCATGGGGAAATGATGTTCAGAACCCTAGAGGCAACCAGTTTTACGACTG
This sequence comes from Cheilosia pagana, assembly GCA_936431705.1. Taxonomy (NCBI): domain Eukaryota; kingdom Metazoa; phylum Arthropoda; class Insecta; order Diptera; family Syrphidae; genus Cheilosia; species Cheilosia pagana. The sequence goes on along the minus strand of OW386168.1, from coordinate 29,940,513 downwards.
GTGGCGTCATAATATGATTGAGTACAAAATTGAATTGTACGCGACGGATATCCCGTCTTTCCCTAGAGACGGCTCTTTCTTGGACATAGCGCTAGTTGACGAACGACTAGAACTAACGAACACCGATCTTAGCACGCGGAACTGTTTACGTGCGGTTGAGTACGATAGTGATCACTACGGACTTGCCGCCGTAATACGGATCCCGAACGAGCAAACGCAGCTGGAGCAGTACGACCAAGTGCGTTCTTTCGATTACCGAAGAGCGCAGTGGTCGCGCTTCTCCAGAGTTCTTACGCGGGATATACGTTCGAGTGCGATCGATCCACCGACAAACAGGAACTTAACGAACGATGAGATCGACAGTCATTTATTGCAAATGAATGTCGTGATCAAACAGACAATGGAGCGGACTATCCCTAAGGTAGGACGTTCCACCGACGAAGAACAAACTAAGAAGTATCGAAACGCGACAATCGATGCTCTGTACAGACACAAAAGTAGACTGCTCTCGAGGCTTAAACGGCTACACAGACAGTTTACTGACAGAAACGATCCTGAGTTAAGGACACTGAAGTCAATGATCAAAAACTTGAAACAGTTGATCACCGAGAATTACAGAAAATCTGTAAGTTTGTATTGGGGCAATAAAATTCGGGCTATAAAAACCAGTAGTCCGAGTATGTTCCCACAAATAAATAAACTGTTCAGGCGGAAGGATCATAACGACATTTCATGTGTCCGAATACCTCAAACAAACGAAAACAGACAGACATTACTGACTGCTGGCATAAGTCCGGAAAGTGCTGCCTCGAACGACGGTTTTTTCGTGGTCGAAGACCCGCAGGAGGGGGTGGATTTGATGGGAGCTTTCTTTGAGACTGTGTATACGGTGAATAATCCTGTTCGCTGTAACCGCGATCTCGAGGAGAGAGCCTTTCTCAACCACTTCTACCTGCGGACCGAAATTCAAAATTGGCGATCCGAGAACAACGGTTTCACCAGGTTCAATGACGACAACCGTGCAAATGGCACAATCGCCGATGTTAATTCTCATCTGTTCGTGAGAAAAGATGAATTACGGTGCATCTTTGAGTCACTGAAGAATAAAAAGTCGGCGGGAGTTGACGGTGTCCCAAACGTCGTATTAAGACACCTGCCACTAGAGGCGATAGACATATTCACCACGCTGTTTAACAATGCGCTGAATAATGCATATTATCCGGTGCAGTGGAAGACAGCGGTGGTACATCCTATCCCCAAAAAGGATAAGGACAGGACAAACCCTGCTAATCTTCGGTCAATTAGTTTGCTCCCGAATGTTAGCAAGGTATTCGAGAAAGTTGTCAATAGATCTCTTTTAAGATGGGTTGAAGAAAACAAGATAATTCCGGAAAATCAGTTTGGCTTTAGAGCGGGGCATGACACTATTCATGCCGCGTCGAAACTGGTCTCCGACATACAGTGGAATAAAAGCAAGAAACAATGCACGGGTGCCTGCCTGGTTGACTTTGAGAAGGCCTTCGATACCGTATGGTTGGAGGGGCTCTTCTATAAGCTGACCAGATTGGGCATCCAAAAGCAATTGCTATATATGATTTATGACATGCTTATGGGAAAGAAGTTCGTTGTCAAATCTGGCAACGTGACTTCGAGCAGGGTCTTCGAAATAAAAAACGGCTTACAACAGGGAGCGGTGAATTCTCCGATCCTATTTAATATTTACACAAGCGATCTGGTGGGTTCCCTCAGACATGCTATAGCGTACGCAGACGATTTGGTGGCGTACAGGTCAGGTCCTAAAATCGAGGTCATCAACGTGCTTTTGCAGCGTGACTTCGAGCAAATTAAGAGGTATTGCGATGATTGGAAGTTGAAAATCAATTTCCAAAAATCGGAAACAATCCTGTTCAGAACTCCATTGGCTGGGGCCTCTAGGGATACCAGAAAAAACTGGAGAAAATTGGCCATTATGGGACAGCATGGGCGGCCATTGGCGGTGAGAAACGTGGTCAGGTATCTTGGCATCTGGCTTGACCAGTATCTATATTTTGACAAACATATAGATGCTTGTCTTGCTGGGGCTAAGAGGGCCTACGCTCTGACAAGGAGACTGTTTCGCAGCAGTCAACTTAACGCCAGAGTGAAGGTCATTTGCTACGTGGCCCTTATAAGGCCGATCATCGCTTATGGTTGTCCCATGTGGTTCAATATAGCGCCGTATTATATGGAAAAGATTCGGGTGTTTGAGAGGCAATGTCTCAGGGCCTGTCTAGGGTTGTATAGAACTCCCGAATCTGATTACATGCATTATTATCCCAACAAGACCCTATACAATGGGGCTCAACTGAATAGGATTGACAATTTCCTTATTAAGGCGATTCGGAGGCACATTGCAAGGGCGATGGCCAGCGATAATAGCCTGATCTCAGGGGCTTACTACCCCAATATAATGTACCACGAGAGTACGCTACGGTCTGGCTTTGTCCCGCCTGAGGCATTTCTTCATGCAGACATGAAAGGTTTAGTACAGACAAGGGATGGTGTGCCGGTAATTTACCACAGCCACCGCGGCGCGAGGGATAAGCGGCTCATCCATGACGGGTACGCCGCCAATGCTCAGGAGCTCCTCCGATTTAGCACCGCAATAGCGGATCGGGATATTATAGACACTGTCAAGCAATTCACCGAATTTTGGTGGCTTGAGGAAGGGGTGAGGGTGGATACGCTCTCCCGGGCCGTTGCGCTACTTATGTAGCATCCTCCTTAGTTTTAAGCTAGTTTCTTAAGTTAGTTAGGCTTAGATTAGGGGGTCTTTGGGAGGGGCCGGGCTCGTCAATATGATGAGTGCCTCCGGGACTTGACCGACGCCTATGGCCTCGCTCGAGTCCCGGCGGCGCAGATGAACCCAGTTGGCGACTGCCAGGCACCCATGGACGCGATCAGGATGGTGACCAATCCTTAAGATTGCTCACAATCCTGATTATAGTTAATGTAGGTTAAGTAGATTAGGTAGTTTTAAGTAGTTTTAACTAGTTTTAAGTAGTTTTAAGAAAACCAAAAATAATAAAGATTTCAAGTTTTAAATTAAAAGTTTCTTGAAAAACAAAAAACAAACAATATTAAATATATAGATAGATTTAAGGCCGAAAGGCAATAGTTTTAAGCATAATGTTAAGTTTAGAGTGCTCGCTTGGAGCCAGTAAGCTAGAATTAAGATCCATGTTAGTTTTAAATTAGATTTAATCGTTTTTGTCTAGATTTAAGCTTATATTATGAATTTAATAAAAATGAATTAAAAAGTAAAGTAAAGTCGGTCAGATGGAAGTAAAAGATAAGATTTTTGGTGAAAAACCTGCACATAAATATTTGAGGAGACGTTGTTTATTTTTTTGAAAGTGTTTTTGTAATGTTTATATCAAATGATCTATACAATTGAACATTTCTTAGGCAGACAGTCAGCATTTTTGTCCGCCAAAAGGAATTTGTTTTTATTTTAATGTACTGCAACAGACGATTTTTAAATTTATGCAAACCAATTATAATTATAACTCAATATATAAAATAACAGAGAGAAAGATTTCGCAAATTTGTGACAACGTAAAATTCATATATAAATAATTTGTATTAAATAATTTGTATCAATTAAATAAACCCAAAATGTTATATGAAAAAAAGGAAACATGGTTTCAAGAATGTCTTCCTTTCACATACTCGCCGGTCCATTAGTATCAGATCGGATAATGGCCGACGCTCCGACAATTGAATTCAAAAATCATTAATTAGCTAATTATCGTAGTTATTTGGGCAAAAATATATTTCTGTTACTTTTTTATGAGTTGCGATTGATTTGAAACCATCGACAGTCCTTGTCCACAAAAGAATATTGGGCCTTAATTATGATAATCACTTTTAACCTTCACCTAATATATTTTGTAGGTCTTAAAATGTAATATTGTATGCAAAATTTAAGCCTGGACACTTAAAATGATTATAAGTACCGGGAATTTTTTTGCGACCTCGCATTGCATTATTTTGTATGCAAATTGTAGCCAACTATCCAACCCATTACCTGGTATGTAATTATTGTTATGTAAATAAATAATAAACAATTCCCGGTTGCAAATTGCGCTCAATATACACTACAGTCTATTTTCAACCGTAGTTGCCGCTGCAGCTACCCCTTAAGCTCCGGAAATGAACATTGAAAGCACGCAGGACATTTTCCAACTTCATCGGTTGATATGGAAATACAGTGGCTGTACATCTCCCAAAAATCACCGAATCCGGTACTTCATGTGGGCTTTTCTCTTCAATTCCGGCATAATTACCCTCTATCCATTGCACCTGATCCTAGGCCTGTTTGATGCCGACAGTAGAAGTGCATTTTTTGAGAATCTTTCAATCACAACCGTCACATTGCAGTGCTGTTTAAAGTTTGTCATAATATGGAGCAATATGCGAAACATACACCTCATCGAGAGCATTTTTGCAGCCTTGCACAAACGCATCCAATCGAAGGACGAACAGATGTACTTTCTCAAGATCGCAAGGAATTGCAAGTGCATCCTTTACATTTTCGCGGTTATATTCATCAGCGGCTTGATATTTCTGCCAATTAAATCTGTCATCGGTGGCGAAAGAGAATTATTGTATCCAGGTTGGCTGCCAATTGACTGGAAGAATTCGGTGACAAAGTACTGGATGGCTTATTTGTATCAGTTTTCGGGGATTACTCTTCTGATACCAATAAACTTTGCCAACGATACGTACCCACCGATAACTCTGGCGGCTATAAGCGGCCACGTTCGGCTGCTCGCCATTAGGTTGTCGAAACTTGGAACAGATGCAACCAAAAGCCAGGCGGACAACAATGAAGATCTTAGGATGTGCATCAAGGACCACGAACGAGTGATAAAGTAAGTTAATGCGACTTTTGAGCTGCGCCTTAATGCATTTCACTTGTTTCAGGATCTACTATATGTTGAGTAAAGTGCTCTCGAAGGGAATGTTCTGCCAGATACTCGGCACTGGGCTGAATATATGCTGTTCGATTGTCTGCCTGGTTTTCTTCTCTGATGGTGCGTTTGCTTTGATTTATTATTCACTTTTTATTGCGCTGATGCCCTTGGAGATATTTCCGAGTTGCTACTATGGAAGTGCCTTTGAAACGGAGTTCAACAGTTTGCCCTATGCTTTGTTCCTGTGCAACTGGATCGATCAGGATAAATGTTTTAAGCAGAATATGATAATATTCTCGCAGCGGAGTTTCCAAGCGACTCAATTTGTCAGCATGGGTATATTTAGAATTCATTTGGACACATTCTTTGCCACGATGAAAAGTGCTTATTCTCTGTTGGCTATTATAATCAAACTTAAGTAGGTCGCAGGTTGTAGGGGATGCTTAACAAATGTCTTTGCTTGTAAATTAAATAAAATAAATATAGAGCGTTATTATTATTGCTCCTGCAGCAGTTGGACATTTTCTTTTTAATTTTGTCAGAAATGGAGGAGGCCTATACATATAAAACTGTTTGCCACAGCAGAATGGCTGAAATGGAAGCCCTTTTGGGACTGGATTTATGTCATGCCTCCATGTCACGGATTCAAAAATGTAGTATGAGTATAACAACTAACATCGTCGCCATAGTAGATGCTAGAAGAAAGTACATAGATACAAAAAATGTTTTTTTTTATCTAGATATTTGTCCTACAATATTCTTACAATTCACATTCGGTATTTGTTAGAAACCTTTGAATTCGATTGTCAGTGTGTGTGTATAACAGACAAGACATGTCTCCACTGAAATATACAGCCAGATCAGCTTTTTTGAATTTTAATTTGGGCGGCGTGATTTGCTCGGGAAAAATAACCTAGTAGATTCAATCAACTGCTCTAAGAAAAAGACACACTATACTCACTGCTGCATGACGGTATCCACTGAAAGAAAATTGTGGGCTACATGTTTTGAATAATTGTTTTGAACATTGCTCTTATATTCCGGGTTAAAAAGTATCCTAAAGCCCGACCCAGAACATAAGCAATCACTATGCCAAGTTTCATCAAAATCCGTCCAGTAGTTTCTGCGTGATGCGCGGTCAGGCATTTTTTATTCTACTGTTTTATTATATGTAGAGAGAGAGAGAGAGAAGAGAAGAGAAGAGATTTGTGCAACCTTAGTTCTTGCGTTATGAATTTATTCAGTAGCAGACTGGGAAGTGAGGCGAGCACGAGTCAAATAATTTTTTTCATATTTTCCACATATATTTCATATGCCCCCACACCGACATGTATCTGCCGATCGCCAAAAGTTGTCAATCAAATTGACTGATTGCCAATTATCTCCGAAAATGTATAACTCTTAATTCCCGGCTACAGATTGTCACTTTCGTAAATAATTCCCTTAAATGAGAGAGGGAGAGAGAGATTACCTTATGGACTAAAGAAAAAAATAAACAAAAAAAATCCGGTTAAGCTTCGCCAGCCCAACCCACATTGTCCGCTTTAATTTATAATGGTTATCCCTAGGCAGTCAATTATCGAGAGAGAAAAAAATGTTTTATTAAAAATGTATGCACATACTTTGATAAATAGGTGCCTTGATTATATTTAATGCCGCCAGCTATGTATATATATAGAGCAAAATTAATTTAATCCACAGCTTACGGGATAGTGTATTATTATAACCAAGGCTCGTCAGTTTGATGCCGGTAATAAAAAAAAAAAACACGTTTACAACTACTTTCTCCTTAAACAGCCTACGATAAGGATGTGCAAATGTTTGCCTATTCTCTTTGCCCAGGATCATGGACGATGAACAGGACATAGATGTTTACCTATTGGTGCGGTGACATATTAAACATATGGGTGGAACATAACAAAGGCAGCGTTTGACCGACAACATGATGTAAACGTTTTTAAATGACCTGCTGCGTGTGGTTAGGTTACATGTTTTGTTGTAAAGTGACAGGTGTACTTTTTGTTATTGTAAACAAATAAGTGTTTAACTAACTGAATTAGTTTATGGAAATTGTTTAATCAAATAACGCCCGAAGTCAAAAACAAAAAAGCGTACCAAATTTTATTGTCCAATCGATGTCAATATGAAAAAGGGGATGTTTTCTGGTAGGTAAATTTTTTATTTATGTTTCTCAATTACGTTTATTTTTAGTGGAGTCGATAAATTTATTACAAGAAAAAAGAGTGCTGCTCTGTATGAAGGTCCTTCATGGAATCGCATCGCACTTTGATAGAGTAAACTATTTTTATACCTCACAGAACTATCAAAGGGAACCTCGGTTTGTATGTAATTGAACGGTTTTCACATTGAGTATTTAAATTGGATGATATGCTACAAGTAGAGATGAAACATGTATCTTTTTTGTCGAAAGGACCATATGTATGACAAAGGATCTATACGTAAGTACTTATATTTTAAAATATGCCTATCAAATGCTTTCAAATGTTGTTGGTTGAATGATGTGACTAGTTGTAGATGAGGCTTGTGTTCAAAGTTATGAAGGTCGACTGACTAGTAGTGGGTCAGAAGTTTTAGTGGACTTTTCTTAATATTAGAGCCTTTGCCTATTGAAAGCATTTTACTTTCTACCATCCCAATGCTCCACTTACTCGACCGATACTACCGGAGAATCACTGAACATGTTTGTGTCATGCAAATGTTTCACTATAAATGGGAAAGACTGCTAGTAACGGTTTCTCAACGAGCTCAGGATACGAGGGCTGATTAAACCAATGAACGACTTAAAATACAGATTTTGTTGGTGAACTGCAGTATACGAATTCTCCGAGACTGTAAAAGAAGAAGCTTTTCGAGCTGTGCGACCAAAGACGGTTGTTGACCGAAAACCTTAGCTTTGTCTGCAATTTGTCTGAACACGTACTTGCCGTTTTTCTGCCTCAACAGCAATAAAATAAGTATAGATTCAACTATACCTCAACCTTTTCCCAACCGTGACATAGGAAGAGGTTTTTGCAATTGATGAAGTTGGCTCATAGGATTTCAGAAGTGGCGCTTTTCGATCGATGCCATGGATTCAACCCCTTTTCAGTATTACAAAAAAGGTATTTGGGAAAGATACTGATGAACTTTTCAGCAAAAGATTACAAACATATATCTGGAGATTGTCAAAGGTCCGCACTTGGACCAGTTGGCTTTCTAAACTGAAGTACGATGACGTGTTAAAACTGAAAACATCTAGGTACGACGTGGTAATCAAACTCATTGAATAGTAAAAGCACAACTACAATGAAGCTATGACTGCTCCAGACTGGCTGACATGCATGGGCCTACAACTTGCGAAGGGGAAACAAAACAAAAGTATTGACTATCAGCAGCAACAGTGCACGGAGACAGTAAATGTCGTAATAAAACACTTTGGGATGTACATGGATGCACGCCTTACCTTATCCCAGTACCCAGTATACCCAGCTGAAAATATTGCAAAGGATATGGTAAGAATGATGACAAACCATAGCGTACCAAAATAATGAAGTAGGTACACTGCCACTGATTGAGGCAGTGCCGAAAGTTAAAAAAGTTAACTACAAAACTTTCGATAGTGGAGCACGGTTCCGAAATCATTTAGAAATATAAATTTTATTCAGCATTTTTAAAACGCAGATAAATCCACTCAACCTTCTTGGAAAATGTTGATAACCGGGTTTTTAGCCTTTTGTTTCCTACAACAATCGACATAACACGAAAGCTAAAAACCAAGAGCATACAGTCGCCCTTGCATCAGCAAAAATATAAAAGGCATGAGCGTTTCAAACCATTCTGGAATAACTCTTCTGAAAAATGCCCATTGTGGCGCAGAGTTAAAGCATAAATCACCTTTTTTCACTGCGAGCTCTGAGATATTTAAGCATTTTTCTTTCACCTTATCATATTCATGCGCGTTTGGGAATTTAATGTAACCTAACGATTTTTGTTATAAAAACCCTTTGTTCCTTACACAGCAGGGATGCTCTGCATAGAAGGTGCGTATAATGAATGTGTATTATCACATTTTTAACACTTAATATTCTTCTTTTTTTTGCGGGCAAATTCGGTAAAAGCATTTCCTTTAGATTATTCTCCTGTCATCAACGAGGGACCGCACACACAATGGCAGGTGCGGAGGGAGTTAAGGCATGAAAGAGAATTACAAATGGATATCTCCTTTCAAAGGGACTACGAATTCTCCCTGGTATGAAACGAATCAACAGCAGCGTCATAAAGTTGAGATCTTATTTCCCTAAGTCCTGTATCATGTTGACTCTATACGTCTTTGCATTTGTTATGCGTGTTGTTGGCAAAAGAAAAAGACAAAAAAACGCTGGTCCTATGATTATTTTCGAATTTATGTATCTAGTACCTTAATTTAATTGCGTTCTACTAATGCACAATACCCATCAATACATTGCCAATGAGAATGAGAAACCCTCTGAGCTCTGAGTTATATATTATATTTTGTTTACATAATTCGGCAGAAATTCAATCAATATGAATGTGAATCAGAAATGGCGTAAGTATATTGAACATCCTTGTAAGGGAAATATCAGATGTATGGATGGTGGTATCTCTGTTGGTGTGTGCATCCATAAGCAGCTTACTCGTATCGAATGTACTCTTTTTTCTGTGTAACATTCGAATTTGTATTTTTATTTTTTTGCGATGAAAGGACGAAGAGAGATACCAATTAGCATAATAAAACCAGGTATCGGCAAGCAAATACTTTATTACTATACCTAAATGTATTTGGGGAATTCTTTTGGGGCTGTCACCGTAGGTTCTTAGAAATCCACATAAATTTAATAATACCCCAGACAGGCCGTCACGTATTTTCTTTACTCTGAGTTTCGGTTTTCAAATGTCCCCAAGAATATTATTAGATAGTCGAAATTTTATGTTCTAAACTGGCATAGATATTGTAAACAAATATGGATGAAAGGAAGTTGGGACAGGCACGTAAAATGGGTCATAAAGGGATTTTCTGCACAAGTCCTGAAAAAGGCCACCTTGTCCACTGAAATTTCATGCAGCACTTGAAAAGATGATTGAAAATATTTCTGGTGTGCGACTATACGGTAATCCAACTTTATAAAAGGATTAGGTGAGTTTTATTCTTCCCTATAAGTTTGTTTATATTTTTTTTAAAATCCATCACCGGACAATCAAGCCAACAGCTACCAACAATTTAAATGCAAGCAATTTGCGAGCGATAGGGTAGACATTTCAGAGAGAAGATTAACACAAAATGCACTGTTTCTTTTACAATTATTTCATATATTGACAAGTAGGAACTAGGAAGGGAAGAAGCAGAGAGAATTGTTGCGCCAAATATGCTTATAAATTTATTATCCTTCAAATTCTACTCAGAGACATTCATATCCAACGAAGTGGTGTTCCATTAACGATGAGAACCGAAGAAATAACTTTCAAATTTTGTAGCTAAATGAATCCACTGTCCGCTTAAGTTGGCGGAAGTCGTCTGCAGCAAACGCATGTACTTTGTGTAGGTACGGGACGATATAGTCCACACTGTTACATTGTCAATGGACACAATTTGGTGCAGTTTACCTGGTTTCTGTCACCCTTTTTGAAGCCCGTGTCTTTTTCAGTTTACTCCTACTATCTATCTTAAGTTATCTGATCTTATGTAGATGCCAAAAATAAGTGTACCACCGATCAAACGCCCGACCGACATCGCACAACCCTCTTCCTCCCTTAGGCCGGCACACATGACCATACGTACGTTGGAGTACAAATGTCATTCACAACCATGTTTCCCTGTGTTCGATACAAAAAGTGTTTGCATTTGAATTCGCCATTTAGAATTCACACTCTGTTCCTGCATCAGATTACGAAACACGCACAGTGGGTGCATCGTGAGTGGGTGGTGTGCTAGTGCTTGAAAATTGAAATAATGCTCTGGTTGCACTTTGGTTTGTCAGGTCTCAGGTTTAACCAGCACTTTGCTTAGCTTCTTTTCTTTTCTTTTCTTACGAGAAATGTGTTATGTTCTTTTATCAATGACCATGTGCTCTTGTCCACTAGTGCAATATCACGATACACGACCCTTGGGGTTGGCAGACCATGGGTTCATTCTTGAAGGTCGCCTAGTAAAGACGAGTTGGTACCTCGGATCTTGGAGTCGGCACTATCTAGCAACCCTTCTCTGGACTTAAATCTTGTGCCACGGAACTTCTCAAAATCTGGGTTAAAGCATTCGGCAAATGATCTGGCAGCCTCATAAAATCTATAAGCATTTTTAAAGCTTTCAACTTTCCATTATCAGTTTGATCATATTTAAATTTGAAATTTTCAACATTTTGAACTTTTTTCAAACAACAAAAACCACGTCCTTCTGCTTTTAAATTCTTTCAAAAAATAAATGAAACGATAATTCCAATCTATAAAAGTGTGCTCCGATTTAAGGTTGCAAATTGATTATGGACTCAGATAAGCGCTGTTAAGAACCATCTTTAACCTGGTAACCGAGAGCAACGAATTTGGCTTATTGTATCAAAACAAACAAGTCAAAAGAATCCATTGCCAACCACGAGAATAATTCCTAGAATTCATACCCAACCTCTAAATTGAGACGAGGGTAAAATTGTAAGGCAACCTTTCTACTGACAGGGATATACCCTTGCAATTAGGATACGCGATAAAACCACAATATAATAGGGGAACGACTTGCGGCTGTGTTCTGTACCTACTTATGGATTTGTGTCAAGGCTAGCAGCTTCCTTATCGTCGTCAATTTCAATGAAATCGAGTATTTTACACAAGCGATTGAGTAAAGCATAAGCTTTACGTCTGACGAAAACAAAAATAGAAAAACCAAAAACCTAACCAATGGAGTATGCAAATTGAAAAGGAATTTGCTTCTATTCTCACAGAAACTGAGAAGCCAGCATGCTGTCGTTACAAAGAATTTATTTGGAATTTCCAATTACCAAGATGACTGGAACTGAAGCAGCAAGGGAGAAGCAATGCACGCAGCTTATAGGAGAAAAGTGCATTTGTATTTCGTTGAAAGTGTCAAACAAAAGTGTTCTATCGATGACTACCAGGGATACCTATAGTACATATTTTTGGAGCGTGCTTCCTGTTGCATTGTCAGCGATTTTAGACTTTGTCGATGACATAACAGAAACTTGAAAAGGATAAGCGCATTAGAAGGAACAATGATGGTTCGGGTCCTTACCTCTCTGTAGAAATGCACACGAAGAGCTGATGGACATAATACCCTGTGTGCAGATACACTTTTTCCCTATGTGTGTTACAACTAAAAAGCATTCTAGGATGAAATTGAAAATAAAATCTACAGGGCAATAATGCCGTCCTGAAAGATTGCTGTTGCGAAGCCAGTCAGCATCTGCACCTTAATCTTGGAATACAAACACAAACAGTGGGTTTTTCTTTTTAGTTCAAAGGAGCTTAATTGTATGTGGATTACGGCGTGGGTCAAGGCAGCTAGGGATAGTTTGAAAGGGTGTTATTTGTAGAATGTAAGACTTTAAACTGCCTTAATTGCTTATTGTAATTTGTAAAAAATTCACCTTTCCCTGAATGTTCCACTTTATGTGAAAACGAAACGAAAAAATGGAAATATTAATCACTCGATTGACTGCTATAATAATACTCAGTAAATAGTTTTGCTCCCAATGACCATAAACAATTGTGTAGTGATTTCTGTCATTTTTGACAAAGCAATACATTCTGAAATTCACCTACGGAAAGTCACCTTTCAATTGGTCCATATTTAACAAAAAACGGCATTAAAATAACGACGTAATCGGTACGACAAAAGAGCGTTATCTGAGATGGGATATATTGGCATTTATTAAAAAAACACCTTCTTGTTTAAATCAAGATGATGAATGGCAAAACATAGCAGGTTTATAAACGAACAGCTGATGCACGCTTCACTCTGCTAAAGATTGAAAATACTTTAAGGTGATTCCCATTTTAAGTGTTAATTTTTTAGCCAATTTGAGGAGTGATCCCAAAAAGAAGTGTACTACAACTACTTATCAATAAAGTCAAACAAGCCATTACAAATAGAAAACGCTTAAACGACACCTATTAAATTTGTCCATTTTACAAACGTATTTTAAGCAAACGGCGCGCCATTCTAAAAATTATGAAAAATGCCTTGTATCAAAATCCTATACACTTGAAAATGGCAACATGTGTACATTATGTACAGCCAGAGTCGGAAATTATGACATACAAAATATAAGTAACTAAATTACAACACATTGGATAAAACTTAGTACGACTGTTACTTAGTGTATGTAACACTTTTGTTTCATAGCCAAGTCGAAAGTGAAAAAAAAATGTATGGGTGTCGCAGCTATGCGCAGCAACTTAAAGCGCTAAATAATAGAAGATATATCAGGCTTTAAAATGCATATAGTCTCCCATCCGAACAACACTGAACACATAAAGTTTTTCTCTCATAAAGGCAAAAATTGGCAAAAAAAAAACATTTTTTTTTAATTTAACAAAAAAAAATAATGTAAACACCCTATGGAATGTAGTTTTTTTTTTACTTTCTAGTTTCTTGATATTGTTTTTTTATAAAATCCAAACAAAATTTCAATAAATAACACCTTAAGCACTCGTAAAAAAATAAAATCAAACTACCTTCACAAGCCAATTTTCACTGAAATTATAAGCAACTGGAACTTCAAGCCCAAATATTTTTGTTTTACGTGACTCCCACATAACAGTTCTTTCATAATCGCTTAGTAGAAGGTTTAAGCTGCAGACAAAACCGGTTTTTACATCAATTTGTGCAAGTAATTTTTTGAATTAAATTCCGCTAGATCACCGAATTCTCACACTGTGCGGCGGCTTCCATTTTCCGCTAAAGAATTTGCAAATACGCAAAATTGCCGCATATTATATAAAGTGAGACCAATTTTCCCAATTACCGACTGTATTACATCATCGGACATTATTGCTTCAAAAATGCAGTCGGAGTTGACCTTGGCAACGACAGCAAGAGTGCTGGGGCAAGGTAGGGTGTGAAATGTAAGTTCGATTGAGACTACCGTTACAGTGGATGCGTATTCTGATGTCGACGTCAATAACTCATCATGGCTGCAATTTTGTTTACCATAGTTTTATGCTGTATCAGGAAAATTTAGTAGGATTTTGATTTGTGAACTCAAATCTCTACATATACTAAAACTGTAGAATAAAAAGTGCTGGACCACGCATCACTCGGAAACTACTGGACGGATTTTGATGAAACTTGGCATAGTGATTGCTTATGTCCTGGGTCGGGACTTAGGAAACTTTTTATACCAGAATATAAAACCGGATATATCGAAAATTCTAATTATACAGACCTAGCTTAGTAATGGCTTATCGGATTGAAAAATAAAAAATAGGTGAATTTAGTGAATTTCGCCCTGATTCATTTAAGATATAAAACATCCTGCGTTATTCAAAGCATCGCCCACAATTTTCCTGCAGTGGATACTACTGCCAGTAGTCATGCAGCAGTGAGTATATTATTGTGTGTGTGAGTATTTAGATATGCGCGAGTTAAGTATCCATAGCAAAACATATTGAGAAAAAAGATAACATTATTTGTATTCAATGATATCTTTAGTCTCTAGTACAGTCTTGCACACAACGCTACAATGATAACATATGTAAAAGAGATAATATCGTTTGTATACAATGTTGGAATATTATCTCTTCTTCATTATCAAGCAAGACGATTGTACGCTTGGGTCTCCTTGTAGATAGATAAGAAAAGTATATAAATACGACTGTATGATGAATTTATCAACAGTCTTATTGTAACTACATAGTAGCCTTAAGCTCCTTTTAGAATTAGTAAAAAGTATTTCAATAATAAAGGACATAGTTCCAAATAAATATTGTTTAATTTTAAAAGTAAGAAACAAGTGTTTTAATTGGCGATCCTGCCAGGAGGTTAAATATACTTTTTAACTTCAATCGAGCGGACCTCGGGAACAAGTAGTGAAATCTAGTATAAACAGAACACTCGCGTTACCGGTTACAAGAATTACCTAGCATAGCAGGTACAAATATAGCTTCTTCGTACGAAGCAGCAAAGCAATTCAGTGAAAGTGTATATGTGGAGGAAAAAAACACACAAATTCGACGACAACAGACACGAGTTCAAAATGGAACAACTCGCAGTATTAATGGCAAGATTAGAAGCTTTAGAAACCAGGAGCAACACAGTAACACAAACCCTAGAGCACACACGCACAGAGAATGCAAGGTTAGCAGCAATAATAACTAACCAAAATCAAATAAACACTAATTTAGAAACAAAACTAAATGAAGTAAAATCTGGATTAGGCATAGTACCAAACATACCTGTGCTAGAGGAAATAAGAACCACATATACAGATGGTAGTGAAATACAGTTAGACGCATTTAAAAGCCTACCTATTTTCAACGGCGATCAATCAAATTATCGGTCGTGGCGCGAAGAAGCATCCAGATTAATGGACAGCATTAAAAACTTCAAAACACACAGTAAGTACGCAGCAAGCATTGACTATAGTGAAAAGTAAAATACAGGGTGCAGCCGCGAATGTGTTAACTAATTATAACACAATTTTTAATTTTGAGGCGATACGTAACAGATTAGATTATACGTACTCTAATCAAGAACCTCTATACGTGCTACAAGACATGATGAAAGCCATCACGCAAAAAAGAAGCACACTGTCTGAATACCACGACGAGATAAATAAAAATCTCAATTTAATAATATCAAAAATCACTATGTCAGGTGATCCGCCGAATATAATCGACAGACTAATTAAAAATGCTAACGACGACGCAGTTCGTATATTCATTGATGGTATGAGTGACAACTTTACAAGAGGATCATTATATTCAGCTACAATAAATGATCTAGAACACGCATTCGCAATTGCTCGCAGAATAGAACATGATAATGTGCACAGGCATTTACATCTCACTCAAGATAAGCACCACAAAAATATGCCACATGAACGCAGAAACGAAAGAAGACCAAATTATTCGAGCCAAACAACGAATTATCAACCCCAGAAGCAATACGATAATATGCAGCAACACAATCAAGGACCACAGCCGATGGAGATAAACTCGAGACAAATTGTACATGCACAGCGACAAAATTGGAATCAATACAAACCCGATGTATATAATCCACCAGCGAAACGTGAACACAGCGGGAGTTTCAACACACACAACAGACCGCAACGATCTTATCAGCAGAACTTCAAGCAGCAGAGAGTAAATAACTCCCGACAACAACGCAGAGACGATGTCAGCAGTACATATGCAGAAGCAGATGAAACGGAATGTATGGTAAATAATAACATAAGAATAGATCATTTAAACTAGTAGACGGGTTGCCCTGCTTAAATTTAACTAGTACTATTTCTAAGGAAATTTATAAAATTCTTATTGATACTGGTGCAACCCATAATTACATTAATAGAAAATGCGATTCTAGCGAAAAAATTAAAATTAAACCTATAAAAATAAAAACAATGCATGGTTATTCTATGGTAGATACAAAGAAAGTAGTTAGGATATTAAAGAAAAATATAACATTTTTTGAATTAGAGGATATTCAGTCTTTTGATATGATATTAGGATATGAAGGACTTAAAGTTCTAAACGCGGAAATAAATTTCAGTAATATGACTCTAACTACCATAAGCAGTGTCGAATCTATTCAGAAAATTAATTACATAATTGGGGAAAATAATATTTATAAAGCAGATATAGATAGACTGATGAAGATTAATAACAGCATAGGACCGTTACCCTTTACAGATACTATAGAAGCAAGCATTAGGACGACCAATGATAATCCGGTTTATGTTAAACAATATCCATATCCCATAGCAGATAACGAATTCGTAAACAAAGAAATACAGAAACTCTTACATGACGATATAATAGAAAAAAGCCATAGTCCTTATAACAGTCCCATATGGACAGTACCTAAAAAAGGTTTGGACGAAAAAGGAAAACCAAAACGGCGCATGGTTGTTGATTTCCAAAAACTTAACGCTCACACTGTAACAGACAGATACCCCATTCCGGATGTCAACATGACAATTCAAAATTTAGGTAAAGCCAAGTACTTTACAACATTAGATTTGGAGTCAGGTTTCCACCAAATTAGAATCAAAACAGATGATAAAGAAAAAACAGCTTTTGCTATAAATGGCGCAAAATATCATTTTAAACGAATGCCTTTCGGGCTCAAAAATGCACCAAGCATATTTCAGAGATGCGTGGACGACATTTTGAGAGACTTTGTAGGTAAATTCGTACACGTTTACATTGATGACGTATTGATATATTCTTCATCTGAGGAAGAACATATACAGCACATAAGTCAAGTATTCGACGTACTCAATAAAGCCACATTAAAAATATCTGATGAGAAAAGTAAGTTTTTTCAAGAAGAAGTAGAATACTTAGGTCACATAATCAGACATGGTAGAATCACTACGAACCCTGAGAAAATAGCAGCTATAGAAAATTTTCCAGTCCCACAAACGGTAAAGGATTTGAGAGGATTTTTAGGTCTTACAGGTTACTATCGTAAGTTTATAAAAGGATACGCAAGCATAGCCAAGCCCCTGACATTATATTTACGAGGAGATAACGGTAAAGTAAACAAAAAACAAAGTAAAAATATTAAGTTAAATCTGAATGATTCAGCATTAGAAGCGATTAGAATTTTAAAAAATTATTTGAAAGAACAAGTCGAACTTTTTCAACCGGATTATAGTAAACCATTCGAGCTTACTACTGATGCATCCAACATAGCTATTGGAGCCGTACTAAGTCAGAATAAGCAACCTATACACTTCTTGTCAAGAACACTGAGTAAGACAGAAGAGAACTATAGCACAAACGAGAAAGAGCTATTAGCGATCATATGGTCCTTACAAAAACTCAGAAACTACATATATGGTATAGCAGACTTAACCATATATACCGATCACCAGAGCCTTATATATTCTGTATCAGAAAAAAATCCCAACACAAAGCTGAAACGTTGGAAGGGAATCATTGAAGACTTTGGAGCAAAATTAGTTTATAAACCAGGAAACCTAAATCTTGTAGCTGACGCATTATCACGTCAACGCATAAATACTTCTACCATAGAAACAGCACATTCAGCTGAAAGTTCTTCTAATGATATAATAAAAACTGTGAATCAGCCTTTTAATGCATACACTGCACAGTTCGAACTTATTGAAGATATAACAAATAATATCGAAACACAAATCTATTTTAGTAACAAAATAAGACTCATAATAAAGTTTAAGGACAAAGACTCTTTACTAAGGCAGATGAAAGAAGTTATACAACCCCAAAAGATTGTAGCTTTGCATACGAAATTTGAAAACATATACAAATATGGTGAAAACATAAAAAAAGAATTCCCACTAGTAAGATTTATATTCACACCAAGAAAACTTCAAGACGTGACAAATTTGGAGGAACAACTAAAACTTGTAAGGGTAACTCACGAAAGAGCACACCGAGGGTTACGTAACAATATACAAGAAATCTCAGAGAAATATTACTGGCCCGATCTAAATAAACAAGCAAAGAGTTTCAACAGAAAATGCATAGCATGTCTATTTGGAAAATATGAAAGAAAACCTATCAGAGAACCTCTGAATAATTCAGAAATACCAACACATGTGGGAACACACATTCATATGGACATATACTTCAACGACAAGTATACTTTCCTTGTAACAGTAGATAAGTATTCTAAATATACAATCCTTCGGGAAATCGAAACTCGAAACAGACTGTACGACGTTATGGAAGAGGTCTTATCTAATTATTTCCCAAAATGTGAACGACTCATGACAGATAACGAGAAGGGATTCAAAACAGAAATGGTGAACCAAATGTGTTTGAAATACAACATAACTAAAGTAGAAACTCCAGTATACAGATCGACAGCGAACGGTCAGGTAGAACGTGTAAACGGTACAATAACTGAACTGTCTAGAATATTCACAATTCAGAATAAAACAAGACTTATCGAAGAAATATTTAGAACAGTGCGTGAATTAAATAATTCTATACACTCAGTTACCGGTTTGAAACCTAGAGACATTTTCTTTAATCAAAATAAATATAGCAATAGTGAAATTATAATAAATAAACTAAACTCAGCATCCAAAAAAGTGATCGAACGTCTAAATAAAGGAACTCGACACAGAGAGTATAAAAAAGGAGATAAGATAATGGTAAGAATCACAGGTCTTAGAAAGAAATCTAACGCCAGATACATAACAAGAATAGTAGAAGAAGATAAAGGAGACACTGTAATCTCTAAAGAAGGAATAAAAATTCACAAGGATAACATAAAGAATTATCATTTTTCAGATGACGAAAATATTAATATTCCTAACATTACTAGGAATTGTACAGAGTCAAGAAGGGCAAGGAAACGTTCAAATAACTGAGTTACTAAACAAGAAGTTTATACTTACGCAAACAGATGACGTGTATTTATTCAAAGAACAAACTTATTTGTTACATGCCACCAACCTGACTTCGATATTTCAACCTTACGTAAATATCGTAACTAGTAAATATCAACCTACACAAGAAGAAAAAATTTGGTTAAGTAAAATTAAGAATTTAGCAGACCAATTACAAGAACATACTAGGCATACTAGATCAATTAACTTTTTAGGAACAGCTTTCAAATATGTGTTTGGTAATCCTGACCATTATGACTTAGTTAACATAGAAACGAGTATAAATAATCTCATAGAAAACAATAATAAACAAAAAACTATAAATTCTAGATTTGAACAAATTTTGCAACAATTCGAAGGTCAGAGCCTTAAAGAACATTTAGTAATAGAACAAGTGTACGAACAATTATTATTATTGACCAGAACAATTAATGCAGCAAAAAATAATGAATATTTATCAGAAAGCCTAGACTTAGATGACATTAAAAATATTATTCAACATGAAATAATTCAAGTACCCATAATAAATATACTTGAGTACTCTAAAATATTATTAGCTAGAACTGATGAATTCTTCATCACAATATATAAATATCCAGTTCTAATTAAATCATGTAAATTGTATAAAGTAACACCTTTAAATTCAAAACATGGAAAAATCATTACAGATAAAACAATTGCCTTATGTAACCAAACTTATTTAAGAACAAGAAATTGTCAAAATCATCTAAGTAAAAACATTTGTGAAATTAACTTTGAAGAAGAAAATTGTCTTATTCCACTTTTAAAGAATATAACTTCAAAATGCAACATTAAACAAGAATACGATTACGACTTAGAAATTGAATCCGGTGTTATGTTATTAAGCGGTAAGCATAAGTTAAATAATCAAACAATTAATGGTATAAACTTAGTTACTTATGAAAATACTATAAATCTAGACGATAAAATATACAAAAACATGCATAAGCAAATTAAAGAAGTTATATTAAGAAATCATAATTCAGAGTCTTACATCGACCAAATAATTAAAGAAGATACAATGTACAAATTCGATAACATAGATACTTTAAAAAAACTAATTATTCCTTTTGAAGAAAAACCGATATTATCAACTATATACACAATTGTAACACTGATTGTTATTCTAGCATTTACGTACGTAATGATAAAAACTATACAATGTATAACAGATCGTCAAAAACAAAAAAAGATTGACGCATATAACAAAACTTATGAAAGAGAAATGTTAAAAATAGCGTCGAAAAATCGGGACGATTTCGTTTAACAAGGGGGGGAGTTAAGTATCCATAGCAAAACATATTGAGAAAAAAGATAACATTATTTGTATTCAATGATATCTTTAGTCTCTAGTACAGTCTTGCACACAACGCTACAATGATAACATATGTAAAAGAGATAATATCGTTTGTATACAATGTTGGAATATTATCTCTTCTTCATTATCAAGCAAGACGATTGTACGCTTGGGTCTCCTTGTAGATAGATAAGAAAAGTATATAAATACGACTGTATGATGAATTTATCAACAGTCTTATTGTAACTACATAGTAGCCTTAAGCTCCTTTTAGAATTAGTAAAAAGTATTTCAATAATAAAGGACATAGTTCCAAATAAATATTGTTTAATTTTAAAAGTAAGAAACAAGTGTTTTAATTCGCGCTCAAACGTGATCATATGTTTGCAATTGAATAAGCAGTCGTCTCCTTTCAGCGCACACATTGATGTTGAACACATTTTCAGGTGTTGTTCATTGGGAAAAGTTTTATTGTATGTAGAGATAATGTAAATACTTATTTATTAATTCATAAATATTTTATTTACATATTTTTCTTAAAGTGAATGTTTTTTTGTATTTTCCTTCAGAACTCATATTTCTTGCCCAATGCATTTTCTAAAATTACACTTATGTATAAAAATAATGTTTTAGAACAAGGATACAAATTATTATACCTACCTCTGAATTGTTAAATGTGTGGTTACAAAACTTAGTGTAAATTAATATACGAAATAAAACTATCTATCTCAATATTTTTTTAATGTAATATGTATCTACATTGTTACAGATTTTTATTTAATGTTTTTTTTGTGAAGTATATCCTATTTTTTCTGAAAAACAGAAATTAATAAACTTTTTAATAAACACTATTAAGCTGCCATTTTGTGACGCTGACCATGCAATCATTGAGATTTTTCTAAGAAAATACTGTAACACGAATCATTTCTTGAGTAAATCTTATTATCCTCACTCTCTTCCCGCACGTATAAAGATCCCACACAGGTTATATAGCAGAAAACGTAATTTATCGACAGTGGAGAATTTCTAAGAAAAAGAGGTAGAAACTATAAAAGGAAAAATACAATTAGCTTTATACCAAGAAGTATGACTAATGCTGCAAATGCATTTTAACCTTTTGCGTTCATAACAAAATGGATTGGACCTCTTGTTGCCCCTTATCTTTTTGTGGCTTTCCCATTTTTACCAATTTTTTTTATTGCTTTAATCTGGTGCACGATGCATTCAAGTCATCTGAGAATTACATTTTTCTGCACTTTTGGTAAAGTTACTGTCGATTCACTACGATTGGTTGCTCAACTTGTTCGTATTGTCAAAATTGCTGTTAAGTGTTGCCTTTGTTACTTTCGGCAGTAGTGGGTATACGTTGAAGAGTTCCAATAGCTTGTTTTTCAATCCCTTCGATAAACAGGATAGAAGATATACATTATTATCTAACCATCTTTTTCGTTTTGTTCTGTAGGTACGTCGTACGTCCGCTAAAGTGTTAAAGCCGCAGCTGTCAAAACTACATACAAAAGCCCTGCAGTAAATAAAATGTGCTGTTTGTTCAATCTATCCTTTATAGGTCCTAGTATTCCAGCCTTTATTTATTTTATTTACGAACATCTAACCCTTTATAATCTTTTCAGTAGCGCGGAACCAATTCTTCCAAAGCGTAACACAGCCCAAATTCCATCGGACTTAATCCGTGAATTCAAATCCATTTCGTGATTCGTTAGAGAGTTTCTCGTTTTCATGGTCCACTTGTTCTACCTTTACGCGGCGCTTCTGGTAGGTATCAATTGAAGAAACAGACTCGACGTGTAGGTAATCCACTCAACTTGATCCAAACTCGTCCCATCAACTTTGTTTAATAATTAAAGCAGAAACCTCGCAAATATTATACTGAATAAGCGTTGGATACCCTTATCAAAGTGAAATTGATTTGATTCAATCCTATAAATATAACACTCCGGACCTATTTCAAAAACCAAGACATTGATTTACGAAGAAATGTAATTATGTATATTTGAACTCAAAAGAGTGCACACACACATACATCCGGAGAAGGGTATAGCTGGCGGATATCGGTGTAGACTATAGATAGACTAGGATATAGATTACTGAAAAAGGCACAAACCGTCTCATAACTTATTGATGGAATAATGTGCGGCTGAGGTGCGTAAGTACATAAAACATACACATACCTATACCAGTGTAGGTATATGTTTTATGCCGAAGTGCAAATTATTAGCTACAATTTTGGTATTTCCATTTACAGGCAATTTTCCAGAGAAAATATTGTTTCAAACATAAACAGTTTGACTACCTGAACAGGATGTAAGGTTCGAGTGGATAGACCCCTTAGCACTCTTAAAGCACTTTGGCGAACAATTTCGATGAAAAACTTCCCGCTGGCACACGGATCGTAACTGTATAAGATATAACGTAGTATAACCCAAGAAAGGGCGTCGTATCTTGGAAATTTATGAGAGTATTTTTAGAATCAATGTGTCTCCTCAGAGAAGCAGCGATTTGAAGGAAACAGTTATAAAGTTACATGGTAGGTTAGGTGCGGGTACTTTGTGATTCATCAACAACAACAACAACGAAAAACACCGCGATAAATTTTTCATCATCCGAAAATTTGTTTTACACAAATGGTGTGTGATTAAAGGCGTGGATCTTATTTTGTCCCCAAATTGCAGAGGCCTTTTATTTTTTTAGGGAATATTGATGGATAATTTGTATCCTTGTAAGGAAACGGGTCGTCTTTTTTTTTATAGCGATGCGTAAACTTTTAAATACATGTATGGCATATCGTTTTGGAATTATCTTCGTTAGGTTCGAGTTCTGGCCACCGTTTTGATAAAATAGGGCTATCAAATTTGACACTTTTTGGGTGAACCAGGTGAGCATCGATTAGTTATTTTTCCCGCCGAGCCTTGCAACAGTTAGTTATCTTATTGTCACAAAATGACAACAAAATTTTTGTGGTCTTGTATGGTTGGGAATGAGCTATTCGTCAAATGTCACAATTGATATGCGTGGGTGTCCATATGACAAGCAGACAAGACGTAAATACATTTTCGTTGTACATATACCTTCGCAAATAAATTTCTGTGTTTCACCTGTCATGAAAGTGAACCACATGTGGTATTCGATTGGGCTCCTCAGATTTTGCGCTCACATTTCAGATTTCGTGTGCCAAATCGAACATAAAAACGTGATTTTTTGTTTATATTATTGGGATTTGAAATATGTGTATTATTCGACACTTTTCTACCCGTTTTCCGTTGACTGGTTAGTCTTTATATGTAATCATTCGAAATCAACATTTATACATAAATAATTAAAAAAATACGGACCCGCCCGATGCAACGTGTTTCAATGCATTTAAACAAAATTGCACGAAAACCGTCTCGTTCTTTCAACTGACAACTGACAGATGTATAGAATATACGACGCCATCTTATGAAAGCTAACCCATAAGAGACTCACCTAGCCTAAGCCGGATGCGACGGATAGGGCATGTTTGCTTTCTACCTCCTTTTTTGTCCGTTGAATCAGTTGGCAAAACTCACAGCTCTTTCATTTTTTGAATGGGCACATTCAAAAACTTAGTTGTCTTAAGTCGACTAGATTGGTCTGGAATAGATGTAACCTGAACGCAAAAACTAGATTGGTCGGAAACGTCACTTTTCCTACGTCTGCCACAAATGCGAACTGACAACTTAGTACTCAGTCACGAATTTCTTGACTAGATTCGTCGGCTAGCACTCCATAAACGTCAACAGCTGCCCATGTGACTTATCTAGGCCAATCAAAACTGGGATACATCAAGTCAGTAAGCTGTCAGACTTACTTAACTAGATACTTGAACGAATATTGTGAGAATGAGGGAAACTGACATTGTTGTTCAATGAGCACATTAAAAAAAACTTTAAAACACCAATGATATTACGATGAGCGTGGCCACACAGTCATTCCCACGAACGATTTGGAGTGAGTAAAGAAGAGAAAGAGAGAAGGTAGATTGCTAAGAAAATGTTCCAATAGTTCTCCCACGTACCTGAGGGTTCGTTACCTCACCATTGCACAAGCCTTCATTTGTAATTTGCATCCGCTTCCGATTCGCCGTAGAATTGTTTATCCTTTTTGATTTTTACTCAACTCACCACACCAGAGACTCAGGTCGTTTTCCATTGGTTTCACTCGGGGATTCACTCATTCTCAGATCCAATGGAACAAGAAAACTGCTTCTGGTTGAGTGCAGAAATGTATTGGTGAAATGCCAAAAAATAATCTAAGGCTGCTGTCAGCTGGCTTGTATAAAATACATGAATTACACATGTGTGAGTGCTCCTTGAGTGGATTCTGACTTCAAATCGAGAAGCGAATTTCTCTTCTCAGAATCACCAGAAGAGTATTTTTTGTGCCAATGGAACGGTTTCAGAAGTGATTTTTTCGATTCCGGACTCTCCCGGACGCTTCTTTTTGCCCAATGGAAAACGACATCATTGTTATTGAGTGTAGTGATAACTTGTTGCATGATCGCGTAGTCACGCTCAGTCACAATTCACAAAGCATGCTGTGTCTGTCTGGTGGATATTTTACGCTGTTTATGGGACAGTTCCTTTCGGTGAACACATTGGGGACGTTCAAGTATCTAGTTTAGTAAGTCTGACAGCTGACTGAATTGATGTATCTCAGTTTTGATAGGCCTAGATAGGTCACATGGGCAGCTGTGTCAGTTGACGTTTATGGAGAAACAGCCGACGAATCTAGTCAAAAAATTCGTAACTGAGTACTAAGTTGACAGTTCGCATATGTGGGGCTGACTTAGGAAAAGTGACGTTCCCGAACAATCTAGTTTTTGCCTTCAGGTTACATCTATTCCAGACCAATCTAGTCGACTAAGTTTTGAATGTGCCCATTATCTTCGACGCTGTGACAGTGAAATTCAGCACACTCCTGTTATTTGTCTGAAGCGCACCTGTGAAAGTAAGAACGCCAAGACTAAATCTAGCAGTACCCACAAAATGCCGAAGATACTATCTACACACAAAAACTGATGTCGTCCCATGCACTATTACATTTTGTTCCTACTTCGGATAAATTTTCGTGTGGGTCTCCGTTATTTTACCTAATTAAACGTCACAAGAGCCGTCGGAAACGCGCACCTACCTGCCTCAAACACGATATCCATTCCAGCAGCAACTTTATATTTTCAGTTAATTAGCTCCAAATTGGCGTCTTTAATTATAATCCCACGCTACAAAACTATTCCCTACAGCAGCAACAAGCAGCATAGTTTACATTTCCTCTTCCTATCCTTTTGCGCGCAACGTGCCACCCCCTGACTTCAACGGGGAGTGGTTCTTGTCTCTTTCACTATATATCTTCAAAACCCCCCCTACACACACATTTCTCAAGTATTGATTTTCCCAGTTTGTGATAAATCAGATTACCCATCTCCGGCAAAATATCGAGACCACAAAGTACAAAAAACTTTGGAAACTAAAAGAACTCGATCTCTATCTTTCAATACCATCTCCGAGGAACAAAAATTACTGCTGCGACACAGGAGGGGTTGGACGGACATAAATTCGATATTACACTGTCAGCCTTGGCGGAGCATAACTCACAGAGTAAAATTTAATTACAGCATTCCCCAGTCGTCATCCCACACCCCTAGCCCCTACCGACCACAGATACAACAATAATTCCTCGATCCTCGCAACTGACATCCGTCGCCATCAACTGGAATCAAATGCTACTCTGCGGCGTTCGTTTGTTTTATTTGCCGGAAAATGAACTCAAATTAAAGGAAAATATCAAAGCGGCAACTACAAAAGGCGAAGAGAAGGGAATCCTTCGTTATCGGGATGATGGGACTATAATAGACTGTATGCTGTGTTATTCATTCATGATTCTTCCGACATGCACGTTGCACTCCTCGTCCTCGGTACATGCGGTTGTCCTTGCCAGCAGTCGTTTGTTTCAATTTTTGCGGCGGCAACAGCGTTACTCTTGATGCTAGTGCCGATTGAATTGCAACAAGTGCTAGCTTTCGTTATGTGCTGCATAACATCCTTTCAATGTGGTTCTATACAAAACTAGTTTGTGTGCGATTTATCCACCTGATACGGTCCTTGCTTGTGTATGCATGCGCTGTCCGCATGCACCTATAGCCCCCCTTCAAGCGATGCTGAATTGAGTTTTCATTTCGCTTGGTTTTCATTAACATCTGTCATTTGAATGTTTGCGTCAACTGACGGAAAGTTTCCTGTGTTTTTTTTTTACCCCGCAGCTCTCTATCTCTCTCTCTATTTGCCATCAGCTATATGGGAGGGTATTTATAAGTGCACAGGTAAGTCCTTATTAAATATATATAAGATGAACAATCACGGATAAAACAAACTACAAGAAGAAGCACTTTAAGGACAGAGGCGAACAGCTTAATCGGATCAGTCGCATCTGCGAAAACAGATTAAACCACAGCTGACAGGAGTCAGTAAAGAAGCCTGTTTAATGCACAACGATGGTAATTTTGCCCGACTGTAATAACCTTTCTGCTCGGTGTGTGTAGGCCATACAAGTCGATGACAATAATTGCAATATGCTCATAATCCGGTGAATTATCCAAATATCTATGTATCCACAGATTTCATATACGCACGTGCGGCAAATATCCAACGGCCGAATTAGGATTGGTTGTATATTTGAAGTCGTAACCCGGTTAATGATGCTGTGTATTGCCTGTGAACTAATTACGAAATGGAAATGCTGAGTACGGCCCATTTAATCGGATTCGAGTGTTGAATTCATAGCCAAATGTACGAAGATAAAAAATACCTGGCTAAGGATGGCGCATTCGAATGGTTTCTCGGAAATTGAAAGAGTTGCCTGCTATTGCGTAGCTTTCCCATAAATTGGGGAATGGAAAAGAAAAAAGTTAATCCCCTGATAGGTATTCGCAAAACTCAATTTCTTCGAACTTGGCACTTGGAGGCGACTGTTGAGTAGATTTATGTATAATCTCCTTTTGCGCTCTGATTTCTGTGGCATCACGGAGCACGGACCTTTGGGATTTCAATAGGAACCCACACAATATTTGAACAAGCAGACACGTGGAATATTGGAACCAATTCACTGCGAAGTAGCATTTCAGGACTTAAGTTAGAGAACAATTTTTGGAGGAAACTAGAGTCATGTGGGCGACGTTGTAGCTTAGCAACTAGAATAGTTCCGATTGGCTCAACTCCGGACCGCAGTCCTTGTCAGTGGGTATTTTATTCACCCAATTTTATACCCATTTGGTTGGCAACACCAAAGTATGCTTCAATCGTTGCAAGGCACATGATGGATGTATGAGTTCGGATTGGCGACGACCTCGCCATATTTGCTTCAAATTTGAACCGTTTTTCTCCATTGAGTAATCAGAGGTTGCTGCAATGATATCAGTTATCGCTGAGAACCGACCTCTCAGCCTGCAGCGAGCTGAATACTACTAATTTAATCTTGGATAACACATCTAGGCTTACCGCCTTTGGTCCAAAAAAAACGCGTCAAAAATACGTAAAAAAACGCGTTTGAATAAGAGTCTAAAATCGCATAAGAAAGAGCATCAGAAAACGCAAACACCTCGTCGAAAAAAAGCCTAATAAAACTCCTCTAAAAACACGTCAAAATACGTCGATGGAAAATGCGACAAAGTTCAAAAATTTAATCTTGCGTCCTTGCGAACAAATTGTGTTGCATTTCTAAATTTGTTGCTCCGTAAAGGAAGGCAACCTAGCAAGGCAAGAGCGAGTGGATGTAAGGTAGGTGGTATAGTAATGGGATAGAAATGAGTGACCCTAGTGTCAATAAATAGAAACTTCTCATCGAAAAGACGAGGATATAACTTCTTAAGTACGCTTTGAGATAGTTGATAGCACGAATTGTAATATCTTTTAAGTTTTGTTCCTCTCGAAATGGACTTTACACGAGCATTGCAGAGACTAAATGACCCAGAAGCCTGGATGGTTGACTCTCGCCATATTCAGTCTGTAATTTTGAAGCCCTTTTTGCAAAAGGACACATATGATACCCAAAAATCCTATCCTCTTCACATACCTTGTCCGAGTCGCACATTTAACCACAATAAATTGCCAAACACTAAATCAAAGACACCCGCACATTGTCGAACATTTATTACACAACCCTTTGACTTTTGCTGTGTCTTGTTAGAGCATTTGCGTCAAGCACACACTATCCACGATCCAACCGAGATAAGAACCTTGAATTTTGCTCATTAATGTGCGAAAACCTTTCAAAAGGGAAACAATGTTGGACCGAAGCAAACACTCTCAAAATTCATCGCCAAATTATAACCACATTCTTCCGACAGCGCTGGGATAATCACGTCGCATTCAGCACCATCAACACTCTTAATCTTCTCCCAATCCTACATTCTGAAATCGGGTTGAACTGGAAAACTTTTAACCCAATTTTACAAATCAACCCTTCAGGGAATTACGTATATCTACCCCATCAAGGCTTTCATTATTATAGTCGCACTTTCCTTTCATCAAATTCACATTTCTGGTGTTAAACTAAGAAAACTACACTAAAGCTTAAAAAAAACTTTGGCCCATAAAAATAATGGAAACTTTAAGCAAAAAAAAAAGAAAAGAAGATATTCTTCCATTCCTTCCCCATTTCTTATAAACTCAGATTGTATAGAAGAAAAATAAAACTTCCATTAGGGGTTGGATTCCATTGTAGATTTTGAAGTGAATGCTCGACCCTTCATCACAATTGAATTTAATTTTCCCCAGTTAAATCTTCGGTAATACTTCCTTTCATCGACATTACCCTTTGCAGCTTTTCTTCGGGGAATCATTATTTTATCTCAAATAACTAGAAACAATTAAGCAGCCTTATGCGACTGGGAAATGTGATAATGTTCCATCAGGCTGACACGGATCGCGCCCACTCTCAATCGGCCCGTGTTCCTTCTTTTCCAGAGAAAATGTGCGGATTCATAATTTAACTTGATTATGGGAATTGTGTGTGGACAAATTAACTTAGATTTCTTCCTTTGACATGGACAGGTGCCTAATTGGATAAGAGAGCTTTTATGAGTGTGATGAGAAAATTCCATGATTACATTATAATTAGTTGCGCACACAACGCGCGTTCGCTAGATGCGGAAAAAATAAACACAAACATCATTAAACATTATCTCCTCATAGACAGAGCGAGTATTCGTTCGTTATAAATCGGTCTTTTCCCGGAATCAACTAGTTGGAGGAACAGTCCCTGTTTACCAAATGGGGGCTGTTTCTTAAATTATACATTTTATCACCGAAAGCGATGGTGACGTTCAATGGCTCCGTGATATTAAAGTACAAAAATATTTGAAAGTGCTCTTTTCGTCCTTCAGCTAAGTGAATTGGGTGAATGATTACCCACATAATATTCTCGAACTTGTGAATGCCTAAGAGAGATGGACGGTGTAATATGTCCGTTGTCGTTCATTTAGACTTGAGCTGTGTAATGTTATCCAAAGCCATAACCATAAGTATAAAGTTGTGCTTCTTCGTAGTGGCTTCTTTGAGGCAAACAAAAAAATGGAAGAAAGAAAAAAAATCGTAATGACTAAAATGAGAAATTCAGATTCGTGTCTCTGTCAAACGCTGCTGTCAGGGGGTGTTTTAGCAGCAAGAAAAATCTGTTCAAAGCTGATGATTTGTAAAATTGTCAAGAGGTATTTAATGGGGCAGCTATGGGGAAAAAATGTGCTGCCCACTGGTTGAATGTAAAACTGGTTTATGCAGTTTTCGCCATCAGCCCAATGTTGTTTCTTTTGAAGGAGATATAGAGAGACGGGAAATAGTGGGAAACTATTTGAGGGAGGGGTCTTGAAATCAACAACCTTCTAATCTAAGTCGCATCGAGAGAGCATTAAGAGCTTTCTCAAAAGATACCTTTCGGATTGAACGAGTTCGTCCTGATGATATCGACGCGTGCAATAGTTTGAACAGCGTCAAGATAAGTTGTTCAACTACGTTTTCGATGTGGCAGCCGTACCATCGTACACTAAAAACCAAGCATTGAATGCTGAGCGACTCACAACTGACGGCTGTGGCACAAATCTAAGTTGAGTTATATCATAAAAATCTCTTCGATTTTGATAATTTCTTATGAAATTGTACACACATTGTTCCTAACAGGTTCAGATTGTATTTATAAATCACACGATTTTAAATACGATGTTTTTCATACAACAATTGTCTCCTCTTCTATTTTTTCGATTCAGTTTATTTTTAAAATTAGTAAATATTTAAAATTAGTAAAAATATAAAACCGACAAGTTGTGAGATCTAAAAATATTTTTGGCTGACAAAACTGGTAACAGAATGCGAATTCTTAATGTATTTTTCAAGCTTTAAAATGTCCACTGTAAAATTAACAAGCTGTATACTTTTTTCATATATATATATAAAAACTTATATCTTGGACATTTGAATCTGTACAGAAAGGCTATGGGTACATTCTGATACCTTGTATATGTAAAGCGTCAACTAGATTTGTCTGGACTAGATATACGAACGCGTTAACTAGGTAAGTTGAGTTGTTATTGTAAGCTCGTGGCTTATTTTTTAATTTTGACACAACAAAATGTCAATTGAGTATAGCAGAATTTTCTAGACTAGATTTGTCGGCTACCCCTTCATAAACGTCAACTGCAAACACTAATCACGAAACCGACCAATCTGGGCAAATAAAAACTCAAACACATCTAGACAGTCAGCTGTCAGAATTACTAAACTGGGTAAGTATCCCAACTTCCACAATGACAAAAACAAACGCAAAATTGCGGTGCTATTTAACCTCAAAGATACCATCCAGTGAATGAAGTGGTAGTAGATTTCCAAGAACAATTCTTCACTATTTGACTATTTGTTGTCCAGGGCATTAATTGCTCGCAAAATTTTGACGTTTCAGTTTAGCTGTTTGAGTTTCGTTGAGTGATTAATTTCTTGATATATTGGGATGCTAGCGAAATGTCAGGTCCATACAATCTCTGCCTAGAAAATGACGCCAACATAACTAGCGCTCGTGGTTCCATGCGAAAAATAAGTGAAACAAAATGACAACCATCTTGGATTTCTCCATAGAATGCTAGAGCCACCTATTGGGTGTGAGTTTAATTTCCAAGTGAAACGGTTGCAATTCAAATTGTTGCGGCATTGTTTACAAAAAAATGTCCCCTCGAAATTGTTCTAGTTTTAATAATTAATAATAGATGGAACCAAACAAATTTGAATAAAAATTCTGTTTTCATTATCCCATAAATTGTACAATTTTCGTATATTTATTGCGAATTAGTTTTTAATGTTTTTTTTTTTTTATATAATTTGGGGCATTTCGGTTTAATAAATAAAATAAAAAAAATAAGATTGCCATTTTTAAACCTTTATTTAATGAATAGAATTAACTGAGCTTAACATTGTATATTTTTTTAAAACACAGTCCATATTATTATGTCGGCAAGGAAAGGTGCCTAAGTATATCCGTATATAAGGAACGGATATAATCTACTATTGTTTTGAATAACAATAATTATATATTTTATTAGTCATTATACAACTTACATATCTATATAGAAAAAATTACTTTTTTTCCATTAAAATCTTTCATTCCATTTACGGTATACATATACACTCATAAGGCGATAGAACCGATGCGTTTTTAAAGCAACGAATTATTTAAAGTGGAACAAAGCACCTTTTCTCATTCGAAACTTGAAACCGATACGGTCTCTAAGAACCATATAAGTAGGTGCCATAATCAGTAAAAATGATCCGCCTAATACCACGCCATTGATTGACTCCGTTACGACAGTCCAATAAATACGAACGTCACTTCAATGTTTAAGTTGGCAACTCACTTCTTCACTGCCCCAATATAACAGTTGTTTACCTTCGCACATCGCTCATACTCAGGTGGGCCACAAAGAGAAATGTGCGCTCTTTATTTAATATTCTTTTGATGTTAGCAATTCTCCACGTTCAGCGCATTTATATTTATCACCTTGCGGTCCTTGCGGAAAATTCACACCTCTTCACATGGCGTTCACTTTTAGAAAACCCAAACAAAAGCCAAAGTGTATGCAGGATATTTTCTCATTTCTGCTATACAATCCAAGTACTTTGCTTAGGGTTGAGTAATATCCTCCGAGTTGGCAGTAAAAATGGTATTTTCTTTTTTTTTTGGAAAATGCACCTATTCCTCGTAGATAATAAGGTTCCATTCAATGTATACATATGCTTTCGGAATTGAAAGTGAAATCCCATAATCTGAATATTTTCCCTTTTTCGAGAAAATGGTCTGGGAACAGCAGATATTCCCACTTGAACCCACAATCCAAAGCCTAACCGAAATTAATGTCAGACCCATGGAACAGGCAAATAAACATGTACACCGGAAGGGAACGCTGATTGCCGACCTTCTTTTCTTGGGTCCGAGGGTGAACAAGAGCACTCGTGGGCAGCATTTGATTTGGCATTGTCGAAGGCAGCCCTCTGCCCTTAGCACAAATAAAGTGGACTCACGTAATGGCTTTGCCAATAAATTTTATGCCAAGGTATTTACTTTGAGTCTCGCGTTATATAAATCTGATTGCTAACCGCCATAAAATATTTCATCCGAACATCATAATAATTCATGGCACGAAATTCCACAAACCTCCCACATGTTGCACAGATGTACGTTCTGTTGTGCGGTGTTCAACACTTTTAGTGGCTATAAATCGTTTGGATTTGACCCGAGAATGCTAATGCAAACTGGACAATGGGAATCACTTCGAATGGAGGACGATTTTCACAAATTATCACTCTGACTAAAGAGGAATTCCATATGGGACTATAGGAATTTCATGGAAATCAACATGGAAAGTATAAAAGAAAATATGTGATAATGATTATTCATGTTTTCATATACAAATCACTACCATAATTGTTAACATAAATTATTTTTGAATATTTTGCAGAAACTTTCTAAATTGCACTGGCTTCCAAAAGAGTATAGCTGATGAGGTTAGAGGTCATGTAGAAGTCATGTTATCCTCAAACGTCGCAAGAAATATATTACCTCTTCTACAATATTCGCTCAAAACTTGAGTACAACCCGCATATCTGGTCTGGTGTGCCGAAAACCACATTGCACTTATTGGATTAAGTTCAAAATCGTGCTGACTGATTTGATGTATCTCAGTTTTGATTTGCCTGGATCGGTCACATGTGTAGCTATGTCAGTTGACGTTTATGGGGGGGTAGCCGACGATCTAGTCAAAAATTTGTGACTAAACTCCAAGTTGACAGTTCGCATATGTGGCTGACGTAGGATGAGTGACGTTCCTGACCAATTTAGTTTTTGCGTTCAGGTTACATCTACTCCAGACGAATCTAGTCGACTTAGACCCATTTTTTTCACTCGAAGTTGAACACAACTCGGGGATAGTTTTTGAATGTGCCCACTCTAATCGGAGATACGAATATTGCGAATTCTTTAATTTCGCTTGAACAACATAGAAATGTAACGTCTCTCTTACTTTTCTATCGTTTTTTTTTTAACGAAAAGTGCCCAAGTGAAATTGCCAGCTGCGTTCCTACACCTCAGCAATTCAACCGCAATAATCGTCAGGTTAGAAATGCCTATCAGTTCACCCCAAAGGCTGTTTTCGGTCGTACTGCGAAATATAGACTCATTCATAAGCCGTAGAACACGAATTTGGAACCCTTTATCAAGATCTGCTTTGTTACAATTAACGGACATTTAAAATCCCTATTTCCTTAATGCCCGCGCTGTGTACTTCACGCTACAAAACCTCTTCAAAGGTATATAAACATAATAATAAGCGAAGAGTTCAGGCAGCACTCCCCCCTAGTAG
Organism: Cheilosia pagana; assembly: GCA_936431705.1. Classification (NCBI taxonomy): domain Eukaryota; kingdom Metazoa; phylum Arthropoda; class Insecta; order Diptera; family Syrphidae; genus Cheilosia; species Cheilosia pagana. The sequence continues at coordinate 29,905,737 of OW386168.1, read as the reverse complement.
GACCTAGTTAATCCAGATCCAGAGTCTAGAGTCTAGACAAATTCTATAACAAATCTCCTTACAAACATGCCACGTATACCCAAATAGGAACATTTAGGGATTGCCTGATCAAGACTTAAAGCACAGCATAAAAAAAGGTTAAAAAAAAGACTGAAAGGAAGCTTCGCCTGTAGTAGCTACAACTACATCCCAAAGACGTTCAGTAGAGCATTTACCAGAAGGAGGCATTTTAATTAAATCAGCGCGTAGTACGTCAGCAGCTAATCCAACTAGCGGTGCCGCCAGCACCATACGACGAGTACATGTATGGAAATTTCTACCCTGACTGTAGTTGTTTGTTTTCGAAAATATCTCTCCCTTTCCCATTTTCTTTGCAAACATAAAGTACGGTTAGCTTTGGCAAGTCGTAATATTGCGCCTACCATCAGTCGCTGTCAATCGTTGACGTTGTGTTTGCGTTCTCTCTGTCTTACCTATAGACTCATCAATTTGCTACCACACCGCGCACACCCCAATTCAAACATGTTACTTTGTTAATAACAATCTACAGCGTGACTTGCGGTTTAGTGGTCCCTTTCGTTGCGTCAATGAACATAGAACACATGTCACATGCTCCCCACGTTATGTGGCATCTTAATGCGACAAACAGCTATACGTTATGACCTACAGAAATTTCTTGTTAGATTCGTAACATAAGTTTGACGTGGCATTTAAGACACGCACCATAGATACTGGTTACAATGTCGAAATGAGACACAAAGATATTTATGTAGCTATGTGCGTCCATCTAATCATATGTAGGTACATGGCGTATGACAGCTTAGCAAATTCATGGCTACCTTCTCAACTGTCATGTATCGTGGCGATGACCTATGAGGTTCGCATATTTTCCTAGACTAATCCACATCGTACCCAATCTATTGTGACAGCTGTAATAAAGGTTCGCAATATTCCTTTTTTTTATTATCTCTCGGATTCCATCCCAATATTTGTCCAGCACTCCTTCTCGTTCTCACTTGCTTAGTCTATAATAGCAGGTTGCGCGCCGCATATACCAAAATGCATGTCCTTACGCTTTTGCTTCGTGAGGGTGGCGCCTCTCTGCGTGGCATTTTTGTCCTTCGTTCTTGTATCATCTCAAGAAGTCGGTCGACTATCGAATTCTATTTTGGGTGCCTCTCGTAAACTTTTGCCTTTTACGCAGTGAAATTGTTAGCCATTCGCATGGCATTACTTTCGTTTTCTGGACATTTTTATGGACATTTATAGGTCATGTGTGTTGTCTATACACCGTGCGGTAAGGTACAGGAAAATTGTTTTTGCCTTTCAAACGAAATCTCTAAAAGTCAGCAAAACTTTTGGTCAAAGGGCGATACATCACGTATATACGTTGTGTGCCTGCGCTTGCTATAAATTTCAAACTTTTAGATTAAATATTTACAGTGAACATTGCTTGGTAATTTGTAATCCAATAAAATTTCATTAGGTTGAGATTTCATTTGATCCTGTATGCGGTCCAGAGTATTGGCACTTGGAGGAAGGTGCCCACTGCTCATATTTTTGAAATAATTTGGTCAGCTACATTTTAATTTAATTTATTTCGTTACATCAAAAATTATTAAAGGGACTGAGATAAGAAAAAAGAGAACAAAATGCTGAGAAGGGTTTCGGTAAATATTGGCAGGCTCGGAGTTACTTATACCTCAGCCATTAGGGATTCTTTTTAATGTTGCTACGAAATACCAAAAATAGATTTATCTTAAAAGCTACCACCCATTTGCCAAATATGCCGAAGAAAAATTCGAAACCACACACAAACAAAATTTATAACCGTACCTATAGGAATACAACTCAGAGATCAAGATGAATAAGAAATACCTGAGAAGATACTAGGCACAGAATCCAAAAATGTGTCACCATTTTGCGCTCGTCAAAACCGCACTGACCATAAGCTCTGTAAACCTTTTTCAAACTTTTAGCAACAACTTTTCTTACTTAAACTTTAATATTATAGGGGGCATCAAGTGTCAGATCCAGAACATATAATTAATCTACATCGAAAGTAAATCCCTCCTAATAGAATCCACTAAGCTAAAACTGAAGATGAATTTTTATGAACGCAGTTCACAGTTCAAAACATTTATTATACGTCTGAATTTGACAGCCTACCCGAAAAGCTCTAAGACTTTTCCAGTCAGTTTGTAAGACCGTCGGTGCACTTAAGTCCCTATTCCGGTGCATAACGCATCCACCCCCAACTTCAAGCGCTGCATTGCGTCATTCTGCGTTGCAATGCGTGCAGTTTCAATTTGTTCCGCTGCGTTATGCTGCTTTAATTTGGGCTCTGTTGCGCAAACAATGCAAAGCGACTTTCAAATTGTGGATTCAATCTCAAACTGATAGACTTGGAGAGGTCATACGACGGAGTACCTTGAGATAAACCCTGGACCAGTGTTGCCAGTTCGTGGGGAATTCCCCTTTTCGTGGGGAATTTCGGTCCAAAATTTGATGAAAGGGGAAAAGGGGAATCTTCTCTCTCCTAGCGCGAAATGTGGGTAAATCAAAAAATTAATCTCAATTTGTCAAAAACTCGTTAAGTATTTTGTTCTTGGTCCTGATTCTTGATTGGGATTAAGACGCTGAGCGCTTGTTGGGTAAAACATCTTTAAACGCTATATATTTTATAAGATCAGGGTTCAGTAATAGAAATGTTTAGTGCTTTAATTTCAAACAGACTGCCGAAAATTTATCTTTTTTTGATAATTCTATATATAAATAATTTGAACATAACAAATATCCTTTGAATGTTCTTCTTTTTGATGTGAAACATCTTATGGCGCGACTTGGGAGTAAAATCGATTCATGAAAGCGGAAATGACCAAGCGGAAGTGCGAGACGGAAATTGGCCTGTCGCCATCGCTATGCCGCCGCCTAAAACTCCTTAACCACTCAACCGATTCGAATGAAATTTTGTGGGTGGGTATGGTTGGTTCTAACTTGATGAATAGGATCATTTTGGACCCGATAGGTGGCGCTGTTGTCGATCTTCTTAACCACTCAACCGATTTCAATGACATTTTGTGTGTGGGTATGGTTGGTTGTTACTTAATGGATAGGATAGTTTTGGACCCGATAGGTGGCGCTGTTGTCGATCTTCTTAACCACTCAACCGATTTCAATGAAATTTTGTGGGTGGGTATGGTTGGTTGTTACTTGATGGATAGGATAGTTTTGGACCCGATAGGTGGCGCTGTAGTCGATCTTCTTAACCACTCAACCGATTCGAATGAAATTTTGTGGGTGGGTATGGTTGGTTGTAACTTGATGAATAGGATCATTTTGGACCCGATAGGTGGCGCTGTAGTCGATCTTCTTAACCACTCAACCGATTCGAATGAAATTTTGTGGGTGGGTATGGTTGGTGTTAACTTGATGAATAGGATCATTTTGGACCCGATAGGTGGCGCTGTAGTCGATCTTCTTAACCACTCAACCGATTTCAATGAAATTTTGTGGGTGGGTATGGTTGGTTGTTACTTAATGGATAGGATAGTTTTGGACCCAATAGGTTGCGCTGTTGTCGATCTTCTTAACCACTCAACCGATTTCAATGAAATTTTGTGGGTGGGTATGGTTGGTTTTTACTTGATGGATAGTATAGTTTTGGACCCGATAGATAACGCTGTAGTCCATCTTCTTAAACACTCAACCAATATTAATGAAATTTTGTGGGTTTGTATGGTTGTATGGAAAGATATATTTTTGGAATTTTTCAACTTAATTCAATGAGTTGACGATATGAAAACAAATTGTAAACAAAAACTCTCGAAATAGAAAACAATGGATTGGATTGTGCTATGAAAACTTTTTAAATTAATGAACATAATTATCTACTGCGTTAGGTATATGTATTAATAATATAATATTATAAAGATTTGGTTTTTAAATTAAATTTCTTAATGAAATTCAACTACCAACAAACAACACAGTTCAATTTAACATCCACATTTAGCGAGAGAAGTTTCACATCTGGCGTGTGGTCAAAAGCACGCTCTCTGTTTTTAGTAATTCCTCTTCTACACGAGGTAAGTGATATATAATTGGTTCTTATTGAAATTCGTTTGTTGTTTTTTTTAATAATGTTCCTTAATTTTTTATTGGTTTTTTAACCGTGAATTTTTGCAACTTAATTTTTGTTTATTTTAATTATTACTAGTCTGTTTATTTATTGCGTTTAATCTTTATTTTGAAATGAAGTCTGATTTAATTGGTTTTTTTTTTTTCAATAAAAACTACAAAATAACTTTTTTCTTTCGATTTAAATTTTTTATACCTATAGTGGGGAATTTTTGGGGAATGTTCCTAAAAAATGGGGAAAAAGGGGAATTTTATGGTCTGTGATGGGGAATTTCACTTAAAGCGGCTGGCAACACTGCCCTGGACTCTGTTTCTACTGCAGGAATATAGAATTAATGGTTCTCTTCTCGCACCCGAGAGGCATTTAATCTCTTTGCGTAAACTGCTCAAAACTGGGGCAAACGAGTTGAAATCATTACCGTGGGCATTGGACTTTAAGGCAAATATGGCTTCTGCTCCGAAAAAAATGTTTAACCTTATAACACAATGATACATATTGTTTTAGCTTTCGGAGGTACGTACGTAGTTGAAGAACAAAGCGAATTATAGTACCTAACTAGATTTTACGCCCACCTTTTGAGCATTAAGTGAGTGTTTTTACTATTTTCTATAATTATTAAAATAGATCTGGGAAAAAAGCAATCAGCTTAAAGGAAAAGAGCTTTTTCTTTTCTTTTTCACTACTTTTAGTGAAAATATTGTTTTTTTATAGGTTTTTGTTTTTACGAACTGGCAACACTTTTCCAGCAACAGCCGATTAGGAAACTGTCAGATGGCTGGTACTTCTTTTGGTTTGGCATTTTCACCTCCGACTTACGTTATTTGCTACTTTACCATGAGTATAGCTTTACGATAGAGGGCTGCTTTTCGAAAAACTCGGCGAATATTAAACTGCCAGATGGGCACCTTCTGCACGAAGTCATACTTAAACGTGGTTATGTCATAAAACTACCTTTCCATGGCCATTACCTTGACGTGCAACGTGCATGCGTTTGTTTTATTTTACTTTAAAGTTTGGTAGGTACATCTTAGAAAGAAACGCGTGCATTGTCTCTGATTTTATTACTTAAAAAACTGGATCAAACTTTAATGGTTTGCCCTCAGTTCCTCTACGTACTCGTTGAAAAAAAATCCCATTTGAAGGAACCTACAGTTAAGTAATAGTGGTTTCAAAACAAATCCCCTTTTAAGAAGTCATTTGTTTATCGCAAACAAAATGTACATGGAAAGATAACTAATTAAACTGAAAACAATTAGCGGCAAAAGGCAAACGAACCCATCTTGTTTAATTTGGCAATAAAGTACGTAATCGGTATTTATAGCAATGCACTTTGAAAAAAATGTGGCCACTTTTTTAAAGAACCTTAACAGGCAACAAACCATATATCACAGGTATAAAAAACTGTTTAGAGGGAAGTGTACAACTGTCATACATAATGAAGAGTCAAAACTGCGTAAGTGTAGTGCAATTTTTAACCGTGTAGGCTGGAAGTGGAAAAAAAGAACACCATTTCGCAGTAAGGCAGTCATTATGGTTTTATGATCGAGAAGTCAAACTGGTCCGTTCTGCCACCACGTACGCAGGTCATCACGATCGTTAAGCAAGACAAGAATTCCTGTCTCGCGTGGTGTGTCATTGCGCCGAAGTGTGAACGCTCTGTTGCAATCTTGTTCTTGGCAGTGAAACAAGCAATCACATAATCGTTGAGTGCGAACCTATTTTGCCATAACTTTGCGATGACTCCTGTCAGCGCGGTCCAAACATTCAGTCAGTAAGTAGATTTCGAGTCAAACGGATAGATCACAATGCACATCCATAAGTGCTGCGCGCTTGTCTTGTTGTTAAGTGTTGGATTTTTGACAGCTCAGCGTATGAATTTTGTTCAACAAATTGGACTGCACAATTATCTGCAGCAAAAGCTGCCAGTGGTGTGTAAGTACACGTGACAGTGAATTTAAACATTATCAAGTCAGTGATTTGTTTTTTCTAGTGCCATCGGACAATGCGATGTACGACTTCATCATAGTTGGAGGTGGTCCCGCAGGCTGTGTTCTAGCCAACCGACTTTCGGAGAATCCAAACTGGAGCATACTTTTGCTGGAAGCTGGAGGAACTGAAAACATTGTCCACCAAATGCCAGTGATGTCGGCTTTCCTGCAAGGCACCCACTCGAATTGGAACTACAAATCCACTCCGCAGAAGGGCTCTTGCTTGGGCATGAACAACAATGAGTGCGCCCTTCCGAGGGGGAAAATTCTAGGAGGCACCAGTTCCATAAACTTTATGATCTACAATCGAGGCAATCGTCGCGATTTCGATCGTTGGGCCGGAGCGGGAAATGTCGGCTGGTCGTACGATGAAGTCCTGCCGTACTTCCTCCGCTCGGAGATGGCCAATCTGAAAGGTTTAGAGAACTCGCCGTATCACAATCACTCTGGACCGCTCAGCGTTGAAGATGTTGTATTTCGATCCCATATGGCGCATGCTTTTGTAAAGGGAGCTCAACAAGCTGGCCACAAGTACACCGACTACAATGGCAAGTCTCAGATGGGGGTTTCCTTCACCCAGGCGACAACGCGAACTGGATGGAGGCATAGTGCGGCCAAAGCCTACATCGAACCAATCCAATTTAGGAGAAGGAACTTACATATCCTGACCATGGCGAGAGTAACCAAGATTCGAATAGATCCCAAAAGCAAAACCGCGTATGGGGTGGATTTCCTTCACAGACGAAAGGTGTACCGCATACGAGCCAGGAAAGAAGTGATTCTCTCAGCGGGAGCTTTCAACTCCCCTCAGTTGTTGATTCTGTCCGGTATAGGCCCCGTGGAAAATCTTCAAGCCATTGGAGTGCCGCAAGTACAAGATCTACCAGTTGGCCGAGTGCTCTACGATCATATGTGCCACTTCGGACCTACTTTCACTACCAACGCGACTGGGTCGACGCTCTTTGTGGACCGCATTACCCCAGAGGACATAACGAAGTTTCTTCTTCGCAATCCTAGAACAAAAATATCCAGCGCTGGTGGCGTAGAGTCTTTGGTTTTCGTTAAAACTCCCAACTCGAGAGAAGCTCCCGATTTTCCGGACGTCGAACTGCTCATGGTGTCTGGCAGTCTGGCGTCAGATCTCGGAACAGGTTTGAAGGAGGGTGCCAATTTTCGCGACGATATATACAACACCGTCTACAAGCCACTGGAGAAGCTCGAGCACTATTCGGTGCTTGTAATGCAATTCCATCCAAAGTCAATTGGTCGCCTTTGGTTGACCGACCGAAACCCTCTGCATTGGCCGAAAATTGATCCAAACTACTTTGCGGACGAGCAGGATATTGAGTTTATTTTGCACGGTATTAAGGAGGCCATACGAATCTCGCAAACTCCCGCCATGATGAGAATCGGTACAAAATTGTACTCAAAAAAGGTGCCCGGCTGTGAACATCTGGAGTTCGGCGCCGACGACTACTGGCGATGTTCAATACGGGTGATGTCCTACACCCTACATCATCAGGTTGGTACTTGCAAAATGGGACCGTCTAGTGATGCTAGTGCTGTTGTAAGTCCTCAATTGAAGGTGCATGGTATTAGGAAGCTTCGAGTGGTCGACACCAGTGTGATACCATTTCCACCAACGGCGCACATAAACGCTGCTTCGCTTATGATTGGAGAAAAGGCCGCCGATATGATCAAGGACGAGTGGGAAAAGAAAGAGGTGTAGGTAGTTGTTCTCTATGTATGTAAAAGTTGTGGGGTTAGTTGCAGTTGGATGAATAAAAAACAATGAGATGGAAGATCGATTAAAATAATCAGTGTTAATAATGTCAACAATAAAATTACTCACCATTAGCTACTAGTTGACAGGTGTCAAAAAAGTGAGTGACATAGGGCACATTCAAAAACTTAGTTATCTCAAGTCGATCAATCTGGAATAGATTTAACCTGAACCGAAAAATTGATTGGTCGGGGACGTCACTTTTCCTACGTCAGCCGCATATGCGAACTGTCTACTTAGTTCTCAGTCACGAATTTCTTGACTAGATTCGTCGGCTACCCGTCCATAAACGTCAACTGACACAGCTGCCCATGCGACCGATCTAGGCCAATCAAAACTGAGATACATCAAGTCACTCAGCTGTCAGACTTACTAAACTAGATACTTGTACGTCCCCATAGTCTCAAACTTTGACATTAAACCAGAGCATCTCTGGCACTTTTTTTCCATGGAATTCGAGATCCCGTAGCTTTCAGACCATTCCCGGTCCATTGTATTTAAAGCAGAAGCCCCTTTTTTGGTGTGGTTAAGGTTATCCTTTTTTATTGGGTGGCCGAGTATGTTCGTCTGGCTACACACCTTTTTGCTGAAATAATTGCGGCGATTTTTCACACCCAAAGTGGACCAAATGAAAGGTGAATTTAACCGTAGGGGCGTACCCACAGGTACTTGTGCGTATAAAATACGGCGAGGGAGGAGGGACTTATGGTAAATATGTATATTTCAACAGCATTTCTGTAAAAATATTTCCTTTGACTGCGCTAATTTCGTTTCGTGCACATTTTGAGGTAAATTTGACATTATTTTATATTAAGCAGCGATTCCAAATATTTGACATAAATATTATAAAGGACGTTCCAAAATGCACCCAACATTAATTTTAAAAGTACTGGTCTTAATTAAAGGTTGTTAATATTTTATGAATTCAGAAAGTATAGGGAGTGTGGTGGTGTTTGGAAAAGCGTATCGGGTAAATGGAATAAATGGGTTTCGATGGCGCCTATGCACTTTTCCTTGACATTTCCATGACCGTTTTTGCATGTGGCTGCATATGTTTGAATTTAATTGACACCGTGCTTAATTTATTGGTATAAATCTTAGTCTTAAAAAATGACAAAGAAAAATTTCAATTAGCATTTAATCGCATAATCCTGGCGGCAAATTGAAATAACCAAAACAGTAGTGCTTTCAGTCCACAATCCCCAGCAACAATTGAATGTATTTGTTTCTCAAAAACCCCTTATGTATATGAATTTTCTAAACTTGATTTCGACAACTTTGACGATTACAATGGGCACATTAAAAAATCTAGTTATCTAAGGGCCAATGCAACCGAAAAAAATGTCTTTTGCTTTTTTTACAACTTTAAGATAATGATTGAACTCAATCTTGGTCTTAAAATGTTGCTTATGAATTATAAAGTTAGTTTGTCAAAAAAAAAATATAGGTTAATTATGTTTACATTTTCAAGAAAAAGAATTAAGGGCCCAGTTATAGCGATACGTAAAATGAAACCGAAAAAAAACTCTTTTGCTTTTTTGGACCACTTAAAGTTAATGCTTAAACTCAATCTTGGTCTTAAAATGTTGCTTATGAATTTAAAGTTATTTTAAAAAAAAAAAAAAGTGTCTAATGTTTAAATTTGCTACAAAAAGAATTAACTCATTTTTCCGGACGAACGAGTTTTTCTGATCAACATCTCAGTTAATTCCACACAAAAAAAAACAGATCATTTCACTGATATGTGTCACTTCATTACTGTTCCATCTGTCAGGAATTTTTTTTTCTGGTGGAATCTAATCAGTGATTTGTTTGTACTTACAAGTTACAACAAAGTGCCAACCAGTTTTTCTGAAATACTTTTTTCTGTTTGCTATGACCGCCGAAACGAAAAAAAAGCTCATTGGCATACTGTTCCAACTTTTTCGGTTGCATATTACGTATCGCTATAACTGCCCCCTAAACTAAATACTTGAACGTCCCCAATTCCATCAATCAAGATGAAAAGGCGACTCATCCCTGATGTACCTACGATGTAGTGCTGCCAAGTGCGCTTGACCAAGCAGTGCAGTGTCGTATTTAAATTGTAAAAACAAAAAAGATATTTGACATAATTCTGTACGTCAACAACATTTCCACTGAAAGTTTTAAATACGCATATGATTTAAATTGCAGAAACAATACCTTTCGAGTGTTTTTTTTTTGTCTCTGTCCGATAATCGTGATTTTGTGGTTTCCTTTTCTGGTAAAAAAAAACTACAGAAATTTTAATTAATGCAAATTCATTGGGAAAATTTATCTATAACTATATCTATAAGTATGACAGAATTAATTGCTCCTTGGTCTGTCACAGCTCCCGTACAAGTGGAGGACATTCAACGCTTTTAATAAAATACAATAGCAGCATAATTTCATCCGGCGCACAATTTTCCGCCAAAAATTAAAAATTCAATTAAATAAGTTTTCGAGGGCGTCTTATGCCCCTCGAACCCAAAAAAAACGTCTTCATCACTGGTAAAAACAAATTAAAGCAAAAATCCCATCATTCCGAAGCAACAGGGTTGTACGAGTATAATTGCAAAAGTCACAAAACTCTCTCACTCGCCCTAGTGACAACTGACAAACCAAAAGCCAACACTGCTTGTGCTGGTGTTAATTCAATTAGAGGTCACCGGCCATTCCCTCACAGTTGTTGTGCATAATTTAAGGAGGTTTTCGCTAAAATAAAGAAGCTTATCAAAGTTTGTGAGCACCCACAGATTATATTGTTAAAGCTGAGAGCTGTACTGTACACATGCCTCCATTGGTGTTTCAGTAATTAGGTGTACTGTACTGATTACTTTGTTTCCTTTTTGTTTGTTTTTTTTTCAGCAATTAGCGAAGGTTTGTCTTCAATGATCCCTCAAATGTCGGTAATAATTTACATTTGTCAGATTTCAGTATTGCAATTTTGAGCAGAGTCGTTTTTGACATTTTCTATGGCGAACTCTATCACGTAAACCATAGGAAGATATTTTATATTCGATAGGATTTTTATTTCATTTATGGACAATAAATACAAAACAAACAAAATTCATTGATTGACGGGAGGATTGACGATAGACTTTTTAGCGATGAGGCAGTGTCGGGAAAGGTCTGAAAGGGTTACATGAAAGTCAATAAAAAAGTCAGCCCGAATATTTGTACTTCAAAACGTGCTTTGCATTTTTATTTTATTTTATTTTTTTCACTTTTATTCGTCTTAAAGACACATTCCATTGAATTGATTTCTTTCACAAGAAGAAGGACGAACATTGTTGTGGAACATTTTCGGGAATTATTTATGCAAAAATATGACTATTTATGGGCCAGATTTGTCAAAGAGGCATTTGCTTAGGACAGGCCAGTACGATATGGAATGAGTGTTCAAATACTGTGATTTGTTTTAGGACTTTGTTTTAATGTTTGAAATTATGTGTTAGTTTTAAGGGTTTCTCTGGGTACCAATAAAAGTAGATATCCTCCCCACAAGGAGTTATTTCCATTTTAGTTCTGAAAGAGTCTGAATTGCAGTTGGGTGGGAAGTTGGGCTACGAATTGACCATCATCGTGCTGAATTACAACAATATATGCGATTTTACAAAACGTTTAGATACGAACTGGTAGTATTGTGCGTGTTGGACCTTGTACCATCGCAATGCATTTGTTTATTTGTAACAGGAACAACTCCAAAACTTTAAAACAAGTAGTCTGTGGGTCTGTCACCACGATTGCTTTATCACAACTTCCTGTTGCTTTTGGGAAATATTTCATTATAGAGTCCCTACTGGGACATATGCAACAATAAGATAGCTGATGAACTGGCAAGAAAAGGGCATTTCATTCATCCGCAGCACCTCTGCAATCTCCAGAGAGTAAGAGAAGAACAGGGTCTAAATAAAAGTCAAGGATAATGGGACATCCTCTAGGAATCGGTATTAAAATTGTCCTTTCATTCATCGCAAGAATAAAACCTCACACAAACTAATGGCCGTGGGAAGCTAGGAAAAGGGTCCTTTATAGATATGTTGCCCAAACTTGTTATCACCATTATCCGCAAGTTACTGGTCTGAGTGTTGAGGGTTTTAAAAGCTAGAGAAGGAGCTCTAACGTGGTCATCCACCATCAGGATATATGGCAATCGGTCGAATTATATTTTTTTTTCTAATTATTACAAACAAAATATTTGTCTGGGATTGTTGTCAACACTTCAATTCAGTAGTGAATTCTTCATTTACTCAAATATCTCATCAAGAATATGAGATAGGACGCCAAAATGTTTATGTTAAAAGTTAAGCGAAATGCAACAAAATATTTTAATTAAAACTACATAATACACATTTTCAATTTCAATTACAATTAAAATACAGTGTATGGAAAAATTAAAATACAAATAACATCTCGGCTTTACATACCGACATTTTTAATGTCGACTTCGACACATGACATGCCGCTGTTGGTTTGTCAACGTAAAAGACAACTCATGACAGTCACTGTTGGCGAATGTTCTCACACAACTTTGTGGCAGAGTCAGCGTGCAATGTAGTCGGATCATTTTTCGACCATCATACTATGCATCATCTACAACATTTTGATATATGTCATGTAAAATAACGCTATATGTCATATGAGTAATTTTGACATGAAGTACAGGATTTGTTATTTCCTTACAGTTAAACAAACTTGTTAAAATTAGAATCGTCGCACTATAACAGATCATGTGAGCATAACAAATATCAACAATTTCCAGTGATCCAAAGTATTTCTCATAAAATGTGCAAGCTACTTCAAATCCAATTCTTTTCTCAGGAAGAACTGAAGAACATTGCCCTTTAAAATTGCTTCCAACAAGAGGCACGGCGGTCTGAACGGAAATTGAAAGCTTATATTTTCCAAGAGATATGTTTTCCTATTTCATTGAACAGGAAGCGAAAACGAAAGAAACTTCACATATCGATGGGAAATATAGGGAATACAGAGGAAAATATTATTAAATGAAAACCCAATAGAAAAGTGCAAAACGAAATCGTTTCCTAAGTGGAAACTGTATTTAGACAAATATAAAGAAAATGTACCCTCTGACCTATCTGGAAGGTGCATTGCTAAACAATTTTTCAACAAAGACTGTGGGTTGAAAAAGAAATAATCCTCAAGCGCCAATTTCAAAATAAGAAAGAATAATGTTGTTGGTAAAGCCAATTCTCCAAATTGTGCTTCTTTGTGTAACATATACGTGGAACATGGATTATCTTATCAGCAAACCAGGTGCTTCGCATTTCGAGGGAAAAGTTTTCGTTCTACGGCATACCCAACCCATGCCCTTCTGAATATTCCAGGTTATTATAAATGTTTCATGCGAAACGGTTATCTTCCGTGTCGTTGCAAGAATCGACTGCGATTCGCCAAAACCCACGCGGAAGAAGAAAATGCAAATACGTGTGGAAAGCTTTGTGCATGTGCAAAATTATGCAGGAAATGAATTTATGGGGGTGGGTTAGGAGAGCTCACTGTATGCTCTACAACTTTTTTATTTGATTTGTGATGATTTTTAATTTTATTTCTCTGCCATACAAATGCACCATGAACAATAAATCTGAAATTTTCTACATGTTATTTAATACGAAAAATAAGAAACACATTGCTTAAAGTTGATTGCATTAATTTAAGAAAATGTCAACCTAATATTGTAGGCAAAGTTAAATCGGTTTTGAAAAATCTAAACACAAACTGAAGGATTTTGATACTTTTCACAGACTGCTTCATCTCAGAATTATACTTGACAGTTCAGATCAACTTTAGCAACAAAAAAAAAAGAAAAGTTTATAGTATAAACAGTGGCGTCTTGTCAGGCCGCGGTACTAATAATCGTTTTTAATGTCCAGACTAAATTTTTCAAACTCACAGTGGCGAAATTTTCCATACAAAATTGCATATTGTGACCTACAAAATACATAAGTTGAAGGTTAAAAATGATTATTAGTAAGGTGGAGGGTGTGCAAGGTGTGCATTTCATCAAATAAATTCATCCAACCTCAAACTACCTATACCTATATTCCTACATGATTTCCCCAGTATTCATCACCATATCGAGATTCGTCACCGTACGCATACCTACCTACATAAAATCGCTTTACTTTGATGAACTTGTAGTAAACAGAAAAATTATTCTTTTTTTCTTTTCTTTTGTATCTGTTCTGTTTCCGTAAAGTGTCATAAGTCAAATATACAGTGCATTGCATCGCCATCGACACTCATGCGAAAAAAAACAGTGCACCGTGCACGACAGCTGCGATGTTGTTTTGTTTTCTGTTGTGAAGGTACAATAGACCAACAGCAAGTTTCATACGAAAAATGTTAATAATTATAAATTATGAACGTATGAACTTTGCTTTTCGCTTTATTTTTCAAGTGGTTGCAGTTTCGTGCGGTGCTTTTAATTTTGTATGCCAAAGGTTTTTTTTTTAAATTTAGTTTTGACGAAAATAATATACCTATCATAACATCAGAACAATGAGTGAGTGAAAACAATAAATGGAAAGTGCTTTCGGGACATGCATTTTCAAGAAGAGCACAGTGCACGCCCATTTAAATAATTCACGCGACGCCACTGGCTAATACTTATATAAGCCAAAAAGCCTATAATTTTCTATTATTTCCTGTGCAACTGACAGTCGCTTACCCAGACCTATTAAAAGGAGTCAATATAATATCCCTAGTCTTTGCACTTGCCAACGTTAAGCATTTAACAAATTCTAGGTACACGACGGAAAGAATTGTCAACTCGTTACTCCCTACTTTCTACTCGTTATTTTGCTAATTTTCTTTAATTTTTGATCGGAACGAATACAGTCAATCGATTTATTTCGACTGTGTTCAATTCTAACCGACTACCCGACAACTTATTCCTGTGAAATTGTGCAACTCCAGGGGTACAAGAACAATTTTTAAAAAGTCTGCCTTATATGACATTGACAAAACTCATTAAACTATTACTGGAGCGTTCGAAAATATAACGAAAGAAGCGGAAAAACAGATTTAGTTGAAAATTGGTGCAAAATCAAATATAAGCGTTCAAAATATTTGCCTAGAAGAACTAATGCGGAATTGAAAAAATTTCAAAAACTGCTAAAATTACAAATTCTTAAAAAAGCTGGTTACCTACTTTACAGCAAAAAAATTGTGCCCCAACACTAAAAAATCTTTAAGGTCATACATTTTTTAAAGTTTTATTCCGATTGCAACTCACATCAGTTACCTAGTTAAATTTGCATTACGAAGAATTTGAGAAGTTAATTCAAATCCCCTTACTCGAAAATTCGTGGAACTCCCTTTTATGTATAAATACATTTTCCTGAAATATTATGAACTTTTCCATCCAAACATACTTAAGCTTATTCTGTTGCCACTTACCACATTTATTTGCATTAACTATGCACAAATAAAAAGATAAAAAAAAGCTATTAGATAAAAACCTTCACATCCCAAAAACTTTGGCATAATCCTCTTTGCTTTCGAATCCCATGAACAAAAAAACGCTATTCATTAGCAATTAATCACACCAACGCGAACGCTGAAAATTCTCTCTCCGGTTTTATTGATATTATACAAAACTATTTCCATAAAACAAAAGCCAGTCAGAATGAAAAAGCACTCTCTGTATATACGCTCAGAATCAGATATGCCTGTCGCTGGAATAACCAATTTTCACGCTAAATAAATCAGTAATTCGTGCAAAAGGTTTGGGTCCTTTTTTTGCTGCTGCTGTTCAACGGTGTTTTCAGTGTGAGTAGGCTTTATTCAAAGTGTTTTCTTTTGGCATATTTTAGGGGCTTTTCTCGGCTGAGTGCGAAATAGAGCCCTAGGCTGTAATCCTTGTTATTAACATGTTTGACTTCATTTTAAAATAATCCGTGCTTTAAGGAATTAGAGTTGAAAACTTCAGACTATGCATGCATAATATGGACCAGCGAAAATAAAACATCAATCCTTCAAGAAGGTACCGTAGCTAAACGGGACATGCAATGAAACTATGTAAACCGAAATGTATGATGTTTTGTGTATCGGGGCGACGTCAATCAATATATTTTTGTATCCGC
The DNA here is from genome assembly GCA_936431705.1 of Cheilosia pagana. Classification (NCBI taxonomy): domain Eukaryota; kingdom Metazoa; phylum Arthropoda; class Insecta; order Diptera; family Syrphidae; genus Cheilosia; species Cheilosia pagana. The sequence goes on along the minus strand of OW386168.1, from coordinate 29,889,714 downwards.
TGGTGCATTGGATTTTATGCAGCGTCCCAGCTTTCCAGTTGCTGCAATTTATTCGCACGCACACGCAGCAGCAGGACCCGTGCCTGTTAATCAGGGACTTAGCGAAAAGTACACCATGTTGGATAGCCAAGCGCAACATGTATTTTATGTATTTTACTTTTTTGTTCATCTGGCACCACGAAAAAAGGATTCGAGGAAATATATAGCAAAACCCATTATGTATACGACCAACACCCTGGCCCAGTCAGCCGACTTTTTGCACCCTCATTGTCGTGGCGAACGCGCAACAGGCATCCTTTAACTTGATGGCAATCAAAACACCTCCTGTTTGCTCTTTGAGTTTTGGGGTGTGATTTCGTTTTTTTTTTTTTTTGTTTAAGGTGGATGAACAGGATGCGTTGGCGAGGCACTGTGCAAGCTCATTTCGCTGGGACAGATAAATATAAGTTTTTGCAAAACCTTGGCGTCATACCCATGTTTGTCTGCACACTGGTGGGGGGTGGGGGAGTGCTAATATATTCATTTGCTCGGATGGCGCTTTAATTTAAAACCTTAGCCATGAAGTCATAAAAGGAACTTTTGATATATCTCTGCTGTTTGTAGGAAGCTAATTACTAAGAGATTATAAAATATACAAACTTTCTCGTTATCAGGACTCGGCAGGGCTTTCTTCTAGCTGTTGTATATGTATGCAATCCCAGTCGCTGCTAATTATTTTCAAAAAAAAAAATGATATCCTTTAACAAAAAATGCACTCGCTATATATATATTATAGCTGTTCCAGGTCACTACAAATATGTGATGCGTGTATCCTTTTTTTTAATTGATTTTTTTTTTTGTTTAATTAAAACACTTCACTTGAATTAAATTCCAAATATTTGCACTTATTTGTTAAATATAATTTAAAACCATGTAATATGTTTTATATATTCCACTGGTGGTTCTTGAAAATCACCCGAGTACCGTATCCCGTTCAAACGATGTACAATCCACGGAGTATCTCAATGAACTAAAGTTACTTTTCGGATGGCTCCTGTAAAAAAGAGATACTTAGCCTAGAACTTCAGGATTCTATCCCGAAATATTCCCACTTTTATCCAATTATATAGACCGTTGGCTGCTGCAGGAAAGCAAGGACAATACCACATGATTATCTGGTTTGCTAAGCTCCCAAGAGATGGCGTCCTTTGGCTGAGTGCTGGTCATTTGCATTGACGACATTAAAGCTCTCTAGGGGAGATTTCCCCACGTGCCAGTGCGCCAGCGTTGAACTTTTGCTTCTCCATTTATCGGTGGTTCCTTTGTGTCCGTTTGTTCGTATTTCCCCAGCGCCATCCTTTTTCAATTAGCAAATAAACAAGGTAATGGTATAAAACCCATTGGAGCATGTCCTCGAATAACATTCATTTTCGTTTGGGAAAATTGTCAGTGTGCCAGCAACCTTGGATTGTATGCAAGGGACTCGTTTCTCTGTACCAAATCGATGGTGTTGATGACATTGACGTAAGTAAGTGATGCGATAATGATAACTTGCGAATTATTTACGAAGGTCAGAGGTAATATCAGTGTAATGCTATACGAGGTGTGAGGTGGGTATGTGCGATTGCCTGTTGAAATCAGTTTCAGAATATAGGGCAATTTATATAATTATCATGTCGTTGGCTGTGTCGATTTATTGCTCGTATTGTCCTTTGTTTGGTTTTGGCTTTTCTATTATTTATCGACCTGTTGCCTACATGGACGACCGACGCTGTGTATCTGGTGTGGTAATCTTTTCAATATCGTTAAGCGTTGTTCAACATCGATCTCTGGAAGTGGGAGAACAATAATGATTGTTCGGTTTAGGCGAACGAGTTGTTAAAAAAGGACCCCTTCTATTCAGGTGCGTAAATCATCAAATTAATCTGTCACAAAAAGGATTTAAGTGCGAAAGAGTGCCGAGTTTAGTTATCTAATTCGGCAGGATTTATCTCTACTCTTGAGATCTTAAATAAGTTCGCCTTAAACTTGAGCCAAGGAAATAAATTGATTTAAAATACTACTGGTATTATATCTTAGTCTTCGATTCGAATTGGTTAACTTTAACATTAGGGCCCAATAAATTGTAAAAACTTGACCTAAAACAAAGCACTATACTCTACAAACAAAATGAGGTCTGGAACCCTTTTATATGATGTTGTTGATATTTGTCTGATGTTATAGAAAAACCATATGTTCATGCCATTAAGCAATATTAGTAGCTTTGTGATTTGTTCTTCTTCTCAAGCGGTGTTACAATTCGTCTTAGACTTTGACTTATTTTTCAATATATCTGCCGCCACATTAATCCGCTCTACATGACCTAATTATTTCAACACTCACTGCGAAGCTTTATACAAGACCGATGTCGTATTTCATATAGTTCCTAAGTAAATCCTCTCCTCTAATGCATTTTTTGAAAGGATACTAGAAATGAGCTCACCCCAGAAAAAAAGACTACTTCGCGACACTGGTGACAATATTAAAGTCAATTTATAAGCGCGAAAACTATTAAATTTCTGTAAGAGAAGCTTTATCTGATATACAAGTTCTGCCAAATAAAAGTCAGATTCGTCTACTTCTTAAAGAAGCCAGTGTGAATTATTACCAAACAAAAACGATGCCGTTAAATAAGTAAGAAAGCTTTTCTAAAATTTTAATCTTCTACTTACAAATTACAGACCTAGAACCCACCTACGAGTCGTTAAATTAAACCTCTGATATCAATAACAAAAGCTGTCAAAGATTCCAAAAAGTATGTAGCTAAGCAATCGTTATTTTTTTTAGACACATGGGGTTATATGGAGCCTTTCCTACTGTAGGTCTATAGGGTAGCATTCTAAGCCCAAAGAAACAGCAGCTGGCAAGGTTTATTCTTCGTTTAATTGTTGATGAGATGATTTTGAGTATCTCAAAGCTTTAGTGACATTCGGTCCGATTCGACAAAGCTGTGCGTCTTTTCATGTCTACTGAATGCCCTCGTTAACCCCTAAACTCGTTATAGTGTGCTCTGCCATTAAATATTTTAATATCAAGAACTGAACACACTTTTGGAAGATCGTACCTTGTGTTGGACGCGGTGGTTCAGTTGTTAGTGTGCTGGAATAATGAACGAGGGGTGTCAGGTTCGATCCTCAGAGAAACCATTTAACATCTTACGGTTTTTTTCACTGCGACAAACATTCGAGTATATAACTGTCCTGGAGAAGCATCTCCATTCAGCCTTTCCAAAGCTTATTGTATTTTTTACGGACCTATTAAGAAACCACGTTTTATCTGGACTGTTTCCAACAACGCCTTCGAGTATGATGTTAAAAAAGTCACATGGCTGCCCGTCGCTTAGTCTATATCCGTTATTGGCGTCGAAACCAGCAAGCTTTCTCAATTGTCAGACTAAAAAGGCGGGTGAATTTTATAGGAATGCCAACATGCGTCCTTCAGAGTTTTGATTTCAAATTTGGCCTCTTATATCTTGTCCATACTCTGCTCAAGTGTAAAGACTTAATCGACGGATGTGATGGGCCCTGGGACACAATTTCAGCAAAATTAAAACACACTTTCTTTACCCATGTTTCATATTCTGAATTTATATAAGGTTTCTCAAAATTGCAATTCAATTTCATATTAATTTCAGCACTCCACGCTTTTCCAGTATTTGAGGACCGACTATGGAACACAAACCAAGCCTTAATGTAGATCCCCTTTCAATTGCACTTAAGGGGTTTCTAGAAAAGTTTTTGTTTTAAGTTCACAATGAGAAGACTTTCGAGCAGCAAATTGTGTTTAGCTCAGCTTAAGCACAACTCAAACAGACATACATTTCGTAACATAAACACGCCCTATTATATTCCAGTTCAACGGGTCGCCATTGTTGAAATAACACAACAAAGATGGAAAAGAAAACACAGGTATTATTTCCCAATAGGTTAACTTTTTGGTTTTATGTATTTATTCTTTCAATGAATGACATTTAATAAATCATTTTGTTGATAAATTTTACGACTTTTATAGTGACTCTAGTTTAAATGTATAACACGTTAAGAACTACAAAAAATGCATTATCTCTCAATTGGAATGCAATCTTATGAATTTCTTTTTTGTTTTCAAATTTGTTTTACCATTTTTATTTTTAATAACGACAATTTAATCTAAATGTAAACTACTTTAGATAAAAGAAACACATTATTATTAAAAATTCAACGTGTTTTTTGTTTGTTAATTTATAAACATTGATGATTGATTTAGAAAATAAATACACAAATAAATTTTAACAAAGGTGTTTGTGTTTTTCTTTCTTTTTCTTAATTTGATGTTAATTTTAACGTTAAGTTCAAAGTTTAAAGGAAAATTTAAATAAAAAAATCTAAGTTTGGGTAATGTTGTGACTTCATGTTAATGCTTATTTTGTTTCTTTCTTTCTAAGACTTTAAACAACAATATATTGAGTTCCATTGTGAATTGGAAAATGTAAGATTAACACTTATTAGTTGACTTATTAGTAAGTTTTAGAAGAAGGTTGAACCTGAGGGACACATTTCTATTATTTGTATTTATATATATAGTTTAGAACTTTGCACAATATCTTTTGCTAACACTTTTCAGCTACGAACAATTTTTTTTTATTTGTTTAAGTTAGTAATGTTTTTTTTATGCTGGTGGTTTTCACGGTGTTGACTAGTTGATAGAAGGAACTGTTATATTTGTTTTCATTTTGTTTATTAACTATGTGTGGTTTGGCTTAAAATATTTAGGAGTTCAATACATTGTTGAAGACATTTTTTTAAATTATTGCACAGATCCAGCTGATCAAAATAGTAGTTATTTATTATTGTTTCATTTTAAGTCAGTGTAGTTACAACGTTTTGTATAGTATACTTAATTTAAAAATATTTAAAATGACTCAATATATATTTTTTCTTCTTTTTTTGCAATAAATATAATATTTATTTTTTTACTATAATTTATCAATTCCTGATTCAAATAATTATCTTGTGTAAATCTGAAAAGAAAAAAAAAAAGAACGTAAATTTATATCTTTTCAATAAAGAGAAATATTTTCTTATTTAATTTCGTAAAAAGGAATTAAACTATGCGCACTTTTATTAAAAACGTTGTGAGTTCTCGAAAATGCTCCAATACAATAAAATCTATAACATATACTTCAAATGTTCTTTACCATGCGTAATGCGTTAGCACCTGTTTGATGTTGTTTAAATATGGTTTACTATTTAACAAATTAAGGGTGTTTTTTTAGAGGTATAGAGCTTTAAGTTTCCAACACTATTTTAACTGGCGGCCATTTTTTCACATTAATAGACTGACGTCTGAAAAACGCTTCCAAATTGTGAAAACTTATTTTAAAAATCATGGTTCTGTTTGAAATACGTGTCGCGCAACTGCGTCCATTTTACCATCAACATAATCGTCCATCAGAGCAATTAATTCGATTAACTAAAAAACGTTTTCGCACCACGTTTACGTATCCACAGAGACGTCGTACAGTGCGTACAGAAGAAGTCAACGCTGCTGTAGAGCGTAGCGTAGAGGAAGACCCAAATCAGTCTATTCGCCATCGTGCACAGGAATTGGATATGTTTTATTCCACTTTTTGGAAAATTTTGATGAGCTGTGGTTTTAACAAGACGGCGCAAGATTTCACACAGCTCATGCCGCAATTGGCTACCAAGATCGTGCGATTTAACGCCTCTCGACTATTTTCTATGGGGATATGTGAAGTCGCTAGTCTACGCCGATAAGTCCAAAACGATTGACCACTTGGAGGACAACATTCCACGATCACAAATGGTGGAAAAAGTCATCGAAAATTGGACCTCCAGATATGCCAGAAATCATATTTATAATGCTAGAAGATTGTCTTTCGAATAAAGTAAATTTCATGTCGATTTAAAAAATCATCTTTGTTTTATTCCATTTGAAACATCTAAATAGTCTGTGGATAGGTAAGCCTGATTGTTTCGCACATACCTATCCAACAAGATTATTGCAGAATCTAGTACAATTTCTCTGACATGGCCTGAATTCACTCCGGTTACGGCAGTTTTCTTCAGCTGTGTGTGTGGCTGACCACTTCCTTTCACTGAGATCGGCCATTTCGTTAGCGGCTTTACATGCGTAAGCATACGCACAACCCTTAGTCGTAGGTGACTTTTTACAAGTGTTAAGTTAACTAAGATAAGGAGATATTAATCTAAGAAAACTGAATTAAGCGAGACGTAACACATTAATCTAAGGACTCATATGCAACGTACGTATATAGAGATCTATTCGACACGTGCACGAAGATACTTAAAATATTGAATTTAACGAGGAATGCAACCCAACACAAAGCACACGCAACAAAAAACCATCAAAAGCAACATAACGATCGAGCATAAGATATTTGCCACAAAGCTACAAAACACGCATACTCGAAACACATAAAGACACATGTTATCTTAGCACAATACGTGAATATCACGATCTTAACCTATATAAGCGTATGTATATCAGTCTCCAAATTAATGATTTTAGTTAAAACTTACAAACTACGTAAAACTTAAGATAATATCACAGAAAATTATAACTAGTCCTTGTACAAAAGTACATGCAAACATATACCCATATAAGTGTATAGTTCTTAAAAATCGTACTCTGTCGTCCTATGCTAAGTAATAATATGTATAACATTCTTTATATAATTAGAATATACATTGTCATGAATTGCTAAGTAATTTTGTTTCTCGGGTCATTTCTTCACAAATGGTAGCAACTAGCAACATATGGTAACTCTAACTCTTCTCACTGGAACTTAGCTCTTCCCACCCCCAAGCCCTGAGCAAGCCGGAAGAAAAGACATCTAAGAGAGAATCCAACAAGAGCTAAGTTTCAATTAAATCTAATCTCTCTCTTTAAATTAATAATTGTGGCCATACGCCACAGTTATTATGGCGCCCAAATCTAGGTAAAAAAAAAAAAGTCGTTTGACATAATCCTCAGATCATCGAAGATCTTCCAATAACGGAAACAATTAAAAGAGAATTGTGAGTGTACCCATAACTGGAACGGTCCAAAATGCAAGTGTGATTTGGCAAATACTGAATCTAGTTAGTCATTTAGTGCGCGTGGGTTAGAGATGTGAGGAGCTCCGATGTTCCACACAATTCCCCAAAATTATATTTATAATGGTATTTTTTAACTCGCGAAGTAAGATTATTTTCGTGGTTTTTTTCTGTACGAACTCGAAATTTCCTTCCGTGGTTAGATCGGCGGTTAGAAGGTCACACTAAGTAATCCGGGAATTACACGTGATCGTCCCGCATAAGTTTTAGAAGTTTTTGGCCAAAATCACACGTGCGTCAGTCTGTTCTGTTTGTGAAGTTTTGACCCGAAGAAAAATGTTATATGAAAATACAAAATATTACAAATTAATTCATCAGAAAAATTGTTGAAGAAAAGTACATATATATCCATTTATACTACCAATACCCAAGAAAGTGAAAAAAAAAATTATAAACTATATGTACATAGGTATATATCACAAGTGCAGTGATAACGAGTGTGTGCAACAGTTCATCAAAGGCAGAGCGTGGCTGCAGTCATCACGGGAAAAGCAAATACCGGTAACATTTTTTACTTTATATACATAGGTATATACTTACATATATATTTAAATAATTTTTGACATTATAATTATCTTGGCTAATTGTTTTGTTGCTTTTTGCGATATTACCATTAATTTTTCTAATAGATTTTTTTTTAAATTTTTTTCCAACTTCTTGCACGTTGAAAGATCACCATTATGGATTTTTCATTATTAGACAGTGACGAAATTCGTTATGAGTGTCAGGTCAGGGGTTTGTCAGCAGAGGGCAGCGTCAGAAATTTAGCAGGTCAGTTGGTTGAAAGGTATACGGCAGAATGCGAGGGCAAAGTTATGTTTACACCAAAGGCCGTAAATAATGCAGCAAATGAGCTAGAACTGTGTCAAGAAAAAGTAGATTTGCTCAGTAATTTTGTGAAGGCAGCTTCTAAATCGGGGGATGCACGTGCTACCGATCGCATCAAGGTGAAGGTGAAGCACATTGAGAGTAGGTTAAGGGTTTTGCTTCAAAGAAATCCTGCATTTGAAGTTACGATTCTTAGGCTTCTAAAAGAAGTGAAAGTTATAGAAGAGCGATATTCTCAGAGTAGGTTGCCGTTGAAAGAAGTTGGTTCAGCTTGTGGAATAGGTGCGGTAGTAACAGCCAATGAAAATATTTCAGTACCAATAGATTTTGACAGGGAATTAGAAGCGAACGTTCGTCAACAGGAACTGGAAAGGGGTGAGAAGCAGCTCACACAGCCTGGTAATCAGTTTCAAGCTTTTGACAGAGCAAGAATGCAAACAAAAGGAGTAATGATGAGTGAAAATCCTTCCATCTCGCGTACAGGTGCAATTCCGAAGCAGGTCTCGAAATCGCTTGCGTCCCAGTTTACTGAACTGAACATTAATAAACCGTATACGCACAATCACGGCGATGCTGCTGGCTATCGTTCTCCAAGTGGTCCATCCTTTGCTGTTCAGCAAGGAGTAGATCCTTCCTTTAGTGAAGATACTCGTTTCTTAGGCGGCCAAACTTTTCGGGCTACAGAACCATTTCAGAGCGCATGCGACAGAAATAGAGCTGCTAGTTCAAAGCCACAAGTGCCCATGTTTTATGAGGCACCTGCTTTCATTCCGAACTCAAACGTTGACTTTGGTAGGCAGGTTCGTAACATTTCGAATTGGGGCTTAAAATTTAACGGTACACCCAATCCGCTAAGCGTTGAACAATTTGTATTCAGAGTCGAGATGTTGGCTAGGAGCGAAGGCATACTAGGGGACAATCTGGTTTTGGCCATGCATCAGTTGCTTGAGGGACATGCTAAGACGTGGTTCTGGATTTTTGTGCAAAGGCATCATTCACTAACATGGTCCGTTTTTCGAGTCGCACTCATAAGTGAGTTTCAATCTCTTAGTACCGATCACGAGTTGCGGCGACAAATCGAAGCACGCAAACAAAAGCCGCGCGAATCATTTTGCGAATTTAAATTGGCCATTGAGTCAATGGATTCGTTATTGAGAGTTCCATACTCTGAGGCTGAAAAGATTAGTCTACTCAGAACAAATATGCATCCCGCACTTCGAAAGCATTTGATACTAGAGCAGCCAGTAACGGTAGATCAACTAAGGTTGATGTGTGTAAGGATTGAGAAGGGATTGCTAGACATCGGAGAGTCATTGGATGACCAGGTTTATTTCAAGAGAAGAACGGTGAACGAAATTCAGGCGGCATCCGATCCGATCGATCCGTTTTCTTACGTTCCGCCTCAGATCGGCGATGATGCTGGACCTAATGTAGAGGAAAATAATTACATCATTTGTTGGAACTGCGATGATATAGGTCATGGATTCGTACAGTGTCCATCTGATCAACGTAATCTTTTCTGCTACAGTTGTGGGGCCAAGAACGTTAAGAAACCAAACTGCTCAAACTGCAAAAATGTAAACTCCATTTCGGATGTCAGGCAAAAGGGCTACCGGCATCCGTACACAAACCCACCAGCCCAACCCAGCCGTTATCTACTATCTCGTCAAAAGCACAACCAATGTTGCCAAACCGAATTCTAAAAAAACATTTTCAATCCCACTCCACTAGATGCGAGAATTATTTCAAAAGACGGATGTCAGACTTCAAGTCCTTAAGATCTGCAATCGTTTCAGACAGGTTCGACGGAAGACCCTTTGCCGAAATTCTTCTTGAGGGCAAGCAATGCAAAGCTCTTTTGGACAGTGGGGCGTCTGTATCAGTTTTAGGGAACGGTGCTCTTGAATTGCTGGGTGAACTTAACATTCCATTTTCAAGAATAAATTCCAAACTCCATACAGCTGATGGAACCGCCCAGCAAATAATAGGTTTTGTGTACTTAAATGTATCTTTTCAATCTACTTCTAAAGTTATAAAATTTTTTATAAGTCCTTCGCTTAAACGGCAAATCACATTGGGAATAAATTTTTGGAACGAGTTCAGTCTATTTCCTGCAGTGGTTAGTGAGATAGAAAGTGACGCCGGCATCGACGTGAACATGCAAGTACTGACCGTAGAGCAGAAGTGTTTGTTGCAGGAGGTAGTGCAAAAGATCCCCTCCTTCAGTGATTTGGGCCTTGGCAAAACGTCTCTGGTTGAACATGAGATCGACGTTGGTGATGCAAAACCAATCAAGCAGCGCCATTTTCCGATCTCTCCCGCCAAGCAAAAATTGATGGACAGTGAGATTGACCGAATGTTAGAGCTAGGCGTCATCGAAAAAAGCTCAAGTTGTTGGTCATCTCCGGCCGTGATAACCATGAGGTCCAATGGGAAGCCAAGGTTCTGCTTAGATGCTCGCGCGATAAATCTGCACACACTTAAAGACGCTTATCCACTTCCCATAATTGATGGCATTCTCGCGCGTCTAAAAAAAGCCAGATTTATTTCATCCCTTGATCTCAAGGAAAGTTTTTGGCAAATTCCCCTCGCTCAGACCTCTCGTGACAAAACTGCCTTTCCAGTTCCTGGTAGGGGATTATATCAGTTTACTGTAATGCCTTTTGGACTCAAAAACGCAACTCAAACCATGTGCAAACTGATAGATAGGGTGATTCTGTATGAATTGCATGAGGACGTGTTTACGTATGTGGATGATCTCCTCATCATATCGGACAGTTTTCAGGCGCACATGGATCTTCTATCTAAGGTTGCAAGTTGTTTGAGAAAGGCAAATCTTACAGTGAACTTGGAGAAAAGCAAGTTTTGTCAAAAAGAGATTGTTTATTTGGGATACATTGTTGGTGAGGATGGTTTGCGAGCCGATCCAGAAAAGATCAGGGCTATTTCCGAATTTCCGCGACCGAAGACATTGAAGCAACTGCGGCGGTTTTTGGGCATGTGTCAGTGGTATATGAAGATGGTACCAAACTTTGCGAATATAGCAGCTCCTCTCACAGATTTAACCGGAAAAAATTATACTCCGAACTGGTCAGATGAAGCCCTTAACTCTTTTGAGAAGCTGAAACAAATGCTGACTGCGGCGCCTGTGCTCTCGGCTCCAGATTTCGAGAAAATCTTTTACATCCAATGCGATGCTTCCTCGCAAGGAGTCGGAGGTGCGCTTGTCCAGCTTGATGACGATGGAAAGGAAAAACCAGTGGCATTCATGTCAAAGAAATTGAATTCAGCACAAAAAAAGTATTCGGTTACGGAGCTCGAGTGTTTGGCTGCAGTTCTCAGCATACAGAAGTTCAGGCCTTACGTTGATGGGACTCATTTCATTGTGGTGACCGATCACGCCAGCCTTAAATGGTTAATGTCCCAAAAAGACCTTCACGGTAGACTTGCTCGTTGGGCACTCAAGTTACAGCCATATGACTTTGAGATAGTTCACCGCAGTGGAAAGTTAAATGTAGTTCCGGATGCTTTGTCTCGCGTCGAGATTGAGGAGTTGTCAGAAAGTGATTTTGCAGAGATCGATTTTCAATCGAACGCATTTGTCGATGCAGAGTACGTAGACTTGGTGAGGTTAGTGGAAAAATCCCCTTCGAAATTTCCAGACTTAAGGGTTTCTGAGTCAAAGCTTTTCAAACGCATTCATTTTCGAAATGCTGATGTGGGAACGGAGCAGGAATGTTGGCGGCTCTGGGTTCCAAAACCTTTAAGAATTGACTTAATTGAGAAGCATCACTGTCCACCCAACTCAGCACATCCCGGGGTAAATAAGTTAGTAGAAAAATTGAAGCGCTTTTACTATTGGCCAAGCATGGTAACAGACGTGACTGCTTACGTAGGTGGGTGCGAAACGTGTAAAATGTCCAAGACTTCGAACCATGTTCTAAAGCCACCTATGCAAGTAAGAACTCCATCTCTTCGACCCTGGCAAGAACTTCACATCGACTTTGTAGGTCCATTTCCCATGTCGAAGCAGGGAAACATCCATGCCTTGGTTATATTGGATAACTTCTCGAAATATCTTATAATCAGGCCTATGCGAAAAGCTACGAGTCAGCGTGTTATTCAAACATTGCAGGAAAATGTATTTGACCTATTTGGAGTACCGGAGAAAATACTTTCCGATAACGGATCCCAATTCGTGTCGAAGGAGTTCAGAAAGTTCTTATCTGAAAATGGTATCAAACAGTTGCTAACGGCTTTTTACTCACCTCAAGCAAATGCTGCTGAGAGAGCAAACAAAACCATATTCACCGCGGTCAGGCTGTACATAGAAAATAACCACCGCGAGTGGGATAAGCACTTAGGGCAAATAGCAGCAGCTTTGAGAAATGTTTCACACGACTCCACGGGTTTCAGTCCATTTTATGTACTCTTCGGGTTTCACATGGTCACACATGGCTCTCAGTACAACGTCCTCAGAAGGCTTGAATGTCTTTCTGGATATTCTGAAGAAGTTGCGCCTACAGAAGATCGTTTGGTTAGGATAAGGGAGAAAGTGTTCGATGCATTACGACGCGCACAGCAAAAACATGCTCATGGATACAATTTGAGGACTCGTGGTGTTGAGTTTTCGGTAGGTCAAACAGTTTACAAGCGAAACTTTATTCAAAGTGATGCAGGGAAATATTTCAGTGCAAAACTAGCTCCAAGGTTCGTCAAGTGCCGCGTAAGAGAAAGGATCAGCCATTGCAGGTATGTTCTGGAAGATTTTAAGGGCAAAGTCTTGGGTGTTACGCACGCGAAGGACATTACTGTTTGAATTGAACGGCTAGCTCAGTCGTCAGAGCATGAGTTCAGGGTGTGGGGCTTCCCCGCGTTGAGCACACGATCAACTTTTAGTCAGATTCCAATTGCAACACTTCGCAACAGCAGTCGTTGCACTTGCTTTGAAACATCTAAATAGTCTGTACTCCGGTTACGGCAGTTTTCTTCAGCTGTGTGTGTGGCTGACCACTTCCTTTCACTGAGATCGGCCATTTCGTTAGCGGCTTTACATGCGTAAGCATACGCACAACCCTTAGTCGTAGGTGACTTTTTACAAGTGTTAAGTTAACTAAGATAAGGAGATATTAATCTAAGAAAACTGAATTAAGCGAGACGTAACACATTAATCTAAGGACTCATATGCAACGTACGTATATAGAGATCTATTCGACACGTGCACGAAGATACTTAAAATATTGAATTTAACGAGGAATGCAACCCAACACAAAGCACACGCAACAAAAAACCATCAAAAGCAACATAACGATCGAGCATAAGATATTTGCCACAAAGCTACAAAACACGCATACTCGAAACACATAAAGACACATGTTATCTTAGCACAATACGTGAATATCACGATCTTAACCTATATAAGCGTATGTATATCAGTCTCCAAATTAATGATTTTAGTTAAAACTTACAAACTACGTAAAACTTAAGATAATATCACAGAAAATTATAACTAGTCCTTGTACAAAAGTACATGCAAACATATACCCATATAAGTGTATAGTTCTTAAAAATCGTACTCTGTCGTCCTATGCTAAGTAATAATATGTATAACATTCTTTATATAATTAGAATATACATTGTCATGAATTGCTAAGTAATTTTGTTTCTCGGGTCATTTCTTCACAAATGGTAGCAACTAGCAACATATGGTAACTCTAACTCTTCTCACTGGAACTTAGCTCTTCCCACCCCCAAGCCCTGAGCAAGCCGGAAGAAAAGACATCTAAGAGAGAATCCAACAAGAGCTAAGTTTCAATTAAATCTAATCTCTCTCTTTAAATTAATAATTGTGGCCATACGCCACACATTTCAAAGTTCTAGGCTTCTAAAAAAAAACACCCTTAGTAACATTTTGAGGCATTTTTCATCAGTTTTTTTATGAAAAAACACATGATTTTGAAAAGTTATAAATAAGTAACCATGTTTGTCCTTATTTATTTTAAATATGTACATCTTCTGTAGATAGTTTCACTAATCAAACAAATCAAGTTAAGCTCCTTTTAACAATATGTAATGAGAATCACTTAAAAGGTAGTTAAAAGGTAGAATTCCCGAACTCTATCACAGTCCACCACTGTTGGTAGCATTTTTCGAAATTTCCAGTAACTGATTTTTTTCCCATTACTCCTGAGGACTGATACTAAACTGTGTAAAATTATAACAGCTCGTTAGCAGGCGATTTGGGTTAACCGGTCAATTGTCATCAAAATGCCGATGACGGATTTTCTGAATACTTGGCATAAATAAAAATTGTAAAAAAAAAATATTTTAGGACTCCAATAATGCAACTCCGAAGATTTTTTTCTCAAAATAAATTCAAACAAATTCCATGCTGTAACAGATACTCACCTTAAACACTTAAATATATTTTTATATATAAAAATGTATATAATGTTCAAAAATCTCTCTGTCACAATGTTAATCCGTTTTTAATCCTTTTAGTGCTTATCCGCTAAACTCCGAACGATTGTTTGTTGCAAATGTTTGAATATTTTTTATTTATAGTTTGGTGGGTGTTTCAGGTCCCGGTAACTCTTATGTTTCGACGGGAACATTGCTTTCGGCCTCGGCCAGCGGTGCCCATACGCCGCTGCCAGAGCGGTTTTTGCGTGTCTGCACAATGCCATCCATGATGTCCAACTGTAAATTGTGAACACTGCCGCGATGATCTGTTAACGGTGGACCTTGGAAACCACTTCCTCGTCGACTAAAAGAGAAAGTGAATAAAAAAAAATGTCCAGAAAAAAAAGAAAGCAATTCTTCTCTGGCCTTACCTTAATGGGATAGGAAGTCCGGAAATCGATTCTCTTCTATTTCTACCAAATAAGGTTGGAGGTACAGCTGAGATTGTCACAACCGAATGTCGACGGCCGCCAGCAGCCGGATTTGACTTTTGTGACAATGTTGCTAGAAATTCAACTTCTTTGCAACTCAAACCTCCACCTTCGCCACCGGCTTCCGATAAACGGCGTACCTGACTGGCCGTAATGCCCTCTGTAATTTGTAGCGATGGCAATGAATGTTTCCGCCTTTGTTGCATATCCGGAAATGGGCACAACAGAAACGGATTAACCGGTGAGTCCGAGTCTGAATTATCATCGCTTGTTGATTTTTTTCTCTGCTCGGCGGTTTCTGGTTCATTGTCATCGGCTGCATTCGATTCCTCCACCACAATAAGCGGCTCCTGAGTACTTATATTAAAAACTGGAGTATACGATGCACGTCGCATGATGTGTACTTATTTGTTTTGTTTCAGGTATTGTTGCCAAGACGGTTGTCCTTGAAAAAAGAAAGGAATATGTTTTTTTTTTTTAATTTATTATTTAAACAAAGAACTTCTTTAAAATACGAAAAGTTAAAGTTTTCAGAAAAATCTAAGACACAGATATTTTCAATATCTACTATTAGCAAGTAGCATTCCCTTTATAAATTTTATGATAATACCTACTTTTCCAATGCATATTCTATCAAAGCAAATGTCTGCACATCATAAATGTATTTTATTTGTCCTTCATTTGCATTTCAAAGGGAGAATTGACTCAGATCTTCAGAATGTTTCTCTCTGTATTCAATAAACATTGTTGCGTCCTTGTGCACAGTATACACTATAAAGTCCATCACCTAAATCCACTCTGACCGTCCAGTATAAAATCAATAAATCATTTTCCTTTCATAAAATATTATATCCATCAGTGCATGGCAAAAAAAAGGAGTCTTTTTCCGAATCAAATTGAATTATTTTCGTATTCTCGACTCTATGGGGAAATTTCCATACACACAGCTTGTACTGGTACACCTAACTCTATACACCATGGTAGACCATTATACTCGTACCGTCTGCTTGAGTGTGCCAAAAATAGTCACACAAATCCCCATAATACTCGTAACCGGAATGGCTGTATGAAAGCGTCCTTTTAATTTTCATTTCACAGCCATAAATTAATCGATTATCCATCCACTTTAGGGAGATGTCCTGGCTATTAGTTATATGGATGAGTATTATGGATCCGCGAATGTAGTAAACAGAAAATATCTTTCATGTGCAATTTGGGATGCAAATTGTATTGCTTTCTAAAATAAATATAAAAATTGCAACGCGTTAAGTCAGACGTGTTAATGCGCTGTTGAAATGCTTGGTTAGATTCATTTAGCAAATGGGTTTTCAATTTACTTTAAATAATTTTTTTTAATTTTTCTGTATTTGATCTAAAAAGAAACAATATTTATGACACTAAGGAAAATCATCTGTCATTTAAAAATGTGTCCACCTCTGGCAAATGTTGAAATGATATCCTATCTCAACTTGTTCTTTTTATGAGTATGTCTAAAAATTGGCCGCGCGGTATTCATAAAAGACTAGTTGAGAAGGAAATTTCAGACCTTTCATCTCCTATAAAAAAAACACTTCAATTCCAATGGCGGCCCAGAGAGTCCTCAAACCCAAATTTAAACGCAGTAGAAAATTGGCGATTGCCAGCTTACCCAACTGAGGTTAACCAAAGATCGAGCTACCTACATAAAAGAAACCTAGGTCCACCCCAACTAAGTGTAACTTTCAATTAAATTGATTTTAATAGTGCGTGCTAAAACCAGCACAGCCTTACTAATAATTTGTAGCTTCATCTATTTTCTAGGTCACAATAGATAATTGTACATGAAGCCAGTATTTAACTCGGATAGGTGATTCTAAAACTGGATAATATAACATTTTTAGTGTCCAGACAAATGTGATTTTTTAGTCATAACTCTATTGAGACCTTAATTATATTTGAGGGTCAAGATTACCAAAACTATTCATGTATAGGTACTTAGCATCATATTTGCTTAAAACATCCCAAACGTAAATATTTATCGCGTATCTGTCCAGGCGAATATAGCTTTTTTTGGACCGCCGGGGTTCACCAGTTGTAAGTGACGAAAATTTTTCCAAAAACCTTTAATTTTTTTGAGTAGTGTATTTCACGACTGTTACTTGTAAAAACTTGCATATTCGATATTCAGTGTAGCGCGTGCTAAGCGCGCGCCGCCCGCAACGCTTGTTCAGACGTGAAAAGGAACGAAATACGACTTGTGTTTTAGATATTAAAACGAGTGGATCTGATCATAAAAACATCGAGTACTTGCTCGAAAAAAAAACGAGCTCAAACAAACCGAGTCCACATGCCACTGCATACTCAAGGGTTATGGGTATTTTCTACTTGAATGCTGGATGAATCGTGAATCCAAGTGCATTCAAACGAGTAGCCAAACGCTACTCATTTGTTTGAGGAATTTTGAAAAGAAAATTGTGATCTAATCTTCACATTTTTTGACGAGCTTTGGGAATATTGTAAAAAGGTCAATTTTGGTCTACGAAAAAAATAAAGTGCACGACTGGATCGCACGAAACTTTCTCGTTTATGTCATCAGTTTAGTTGGTTTATTTTTCTTTTATTATTGTTTATAGGCTATAAAACAAGTTTTTCCAAATTGGTGATGCTGGAAGGTGGTGACTCGATGTAAGGTTTGTGATAGACCGATATCTTGACATAGATTTATGATGTAAGATTTCAGAGGTTTGGATTTCAGGTGTTTGGGGGTAAATGTAGTGCGGATTTCTGATAGTGTGGACTCCAATTGGTTGGAATTATTTTAAGGTTCATGATTAATATGGTTGGAAAAAGAAGAAGTGTGAAATATTTGCTAAAAAGAAGTTTCTAGAACTAGTTGTGATTACATTTTAACTGGTAGTGCGGTAATGTTCATAAGACGGCATTATTTGCATTTCTCTAAGAAAACCTAAGTAGGTACGGCGTTTTATTAAGAATACTTATGTTATCGTACATTAACATTTTAGTCAAAATCGTTAAATATTTCAATGTTGAGTTCGAAAAATAATCTTGCTCAGCTATTTAGCTAAAAACTGAGTATAGGGTAATGTTCAAGATGTTAGTATTACTTGGTTTTTAAAGCTTTATCCAAATCGAAAATGGCGTTTTCGAGATATGAACAGTTTTCAAAATCAGCGTTTCCGGTATTTAGAATTGAAAATAAAGGACGCAGTTATGTTGAAAACGTCAACTTGACTCCAAGTATGTATTTCGGTCCAAATCGCTTTAGCCGTTTTCATGTAGGTAAAAAAATAAAAAACCAAATTCTCAAAATATGCCTTTTTTCAAAAATCTATTATAGACAATTTAGAGAAAAACATACAAAATTAATTTTTGTTGCAATCGTATTGACCGTTTTCGAGATAAGGCCACTTTTCAAAAGTACCGTTATTCGACTTTTTAGCCAAAAACTGGGTATGCAGCCATGTTAACCCCATATATGGTAGTGCAAGTATACATTTTGGTTAAAATCGTTAAAGTCGTTTTTAAGTAAACCATGATTAAATAAAGTCTTAAAAGACAACATTTTTCCAAAATAGTCCGTTAAACGATAATTTAGGGAAAAACTGAGTTTACCATCATGTTGGGAATGACTGTATTACCTTAAATATGAATTTTTGTCGAAATAGTTTTGACCGTTTTTGAGATATGACCAATTTTCAAAATTACCGTTATTCGATTTTTCTGCGAAAAACTGAGTATGCAGCCATCTTAGTTACACCTACTTAAGCCCAAATAACAATTTTGGTTGAAATCGTTAGAGCCGTTTTCGAAAAACTCAAAATTGCTAAATACCGTTAGAACGGCAACACTTAACGTGCAAAAAAAAAAGTGGCCCCGAACTGTAAGCCCACCAACTCCAAATCCGAAGTTTGAACGAAATCCGTCCAGCCGTTTGCGCTGTAGAGCTCAGGAAGGACGGACAGACGGACAGACGGACAGAATTGCGAGACCCACTTTTTCGAGTTCCTCTATCATCGTAATGTCAGATTTGATTAAAATCTCGAGTTCGATTTTTTGTACGATTACAATACCTTTCTCTTACTACGTAATGCGAGAAAGTTAAAAAGCAGTGACCCCGAACTGTAAGCCCAGAAAGTCCAAATCCGAAATTTGAAACGAATCCGTCCGTTCGTTTAGGCTGTGGACCTCAGGAGAGGACAGACGGACAGATTTGCAAAACCCACTTTTTCGAGTTCCTCTATTACAGTAATTTCCAGAATTGATTTAAATCTTGAGTTCGATATTTTGTACGAGTCCAATACCTATATTTCTCTTACTACATGCGAGAAAGTTAAAAAGAGAGTAGGTTATAAATAAGGCAGCTCACCCTTAAAAATGATTTGTAAGTTGTTTCTGTTTATGCGAACACACTTTTTACCCTTTCCTTTCGGCAATTACACAATTTTATTTACAAAATGGCCACGTGCATTGGTATTTTCTGTTCAAGCTGGTGGGTAGTGGGTACATATCCGTTGTGAGGTCTTCCAAGAGCGATAAGTTTATTTTTGTTTGTGATCAAGGGTTCTCTTTTGAGGCAGTTCAAAAACACAGTTTTTATTAACGAAATGTCAATAAAACACAACGTTACCCACGGTTTTATAACACATACTTGCCAATGATGACATATTCTTGACCGTCGACTCGGTATCGTCATTAGCAAGTGTAAGGTTCTTCTTCGATGCAGATTATTTTAATAAAACTGAATCAAATTACAGATTTTGTTTCTTAATATTTGGTCTATACCTTAAGTCCACAGTCTTCTTGAAACATTGTTCATTGCACTTGAACGTATATTCAATTTCTTTTTTTTTAATTTCTAGAAATAATCCTCATACATTTTAAATCATTCCAACTTTTCCCGGTGATTGTTTTCCTCCCCCTTACATCGAACTCAGATCCTTCGAAAAATAATATATTCCTAATGAAGGAAGTTTTAGTTTAAATACTTGCTCGGAAAAGTTTCTTCTATTTTTCTTTCAAACTTTAAAATCAATAATTAAATCTGATAAAAGTCTGCCCGTATATTTACCTTAGCTAAAGCTCGTTCATCCGTTGACATTCCCTTGTGGATATTGCCAACCCAAATTGAATATATGTGTATAGCTGAAGCTGGATGCGTAAAGGATGCTCGTATATAATTCAGTATAGGATATAGGTAGGATACAGCAACAAAAAAAGGGTTGCTCTCTCCTCGCTTACTTTACGATAAGGTTTTATTTTCATTTTTAAATTTGAAAACAGATTCTGATGTATTTACGGTGGCGGGGTTTAGTTAGTTAGAGATGCGGAAAAATGGAGGACCCAGCCACCAGTGTCGGAGGGTATTATTTATTTTATTCGGGTGGGTCGCAGGGTCATTCGTTGACCAATCTGTAATAATACTTTAGGGTTAGGCTGTCTTCACGTCCGTTTCAAATCGCATAACTGGAAATATGTACTTTCGACAGACTAGTGGCAGTAGCAGTAAATCGTTATCATCGAAATAGGATATGAATGGAATTTTCAAAATCAATGCATTTTACAGGAAGAGGAGAAGTCAACGACGAGCACAGGACTTCCAATCGGATTTCTGTTGATATTTATTTCGCCAAAGCTGTTGTTCAAGGTTAAATTGAAAGATATATATATTTAGGGGTTCAAAGGCACCTTAACGGATTAAATAGAGTTGTATATGTATAGCCGGCTTAATGTCGAAGCAATAATCCATCCATCAGGATGGTACATTACTCCATTTGTATCTCAAATTGGGTGCGGATTCTTGTAATGGTGTGGTGATTTCAGGCATTTGGGTCTAAATGGGCCTGAAAATAAGTTTAAAATGTTCCCTATATTGTCAGGCATTAAGAGATGGATATTGTATATTACGTCGAGTTGAGATCAAAGGGTAGTGTAGCCGTGTAGCTCTATGACAATTTGGGCAGAGATGGAGAGAGAGCAGAGAAAATAAACTTGAAGCATTATACGTCTGTATAAGTCAAATAAATAAAATTATAGATTAGGTTATGGGGGAGGTGGTATAATACAATAATATATCTCAGATCACTGCGGCCACAAGTAGGCTCATCCATGATGCCGCTGTTTGTTAGAAAGGCGGCTAACTCCTTCGCAGCTATATCGACTGGTTCGAGGTAAAATTTACTTAAGTATAAGGATGACTTGTTTTGATAAAGCAGTTGCAATCACATAGTACTCGTATGTTGTCTGCTGTTTTTATGTCGTTGCAGTTGTTGTCTTGTGTTATTTCCATGGTCATCAGGTGTTTTTTTTAAACGTCTGTGTCCTGAGGCAGCCTTTGACCTCCCGAATCTGACTTCAACTTAGGTGTAGTAAATGTTTGTTTTTTTTTATTGGAATTGTTTGGCATCAAGTGTTTTGCTTGTCTGTTTCCTTCAGTTTCCTTCCAGAAATGGAGCCTCTAGCCAGGTTTTAATACAACTTTTTTATATTGTATATTGGTAGCCCGCAGAATGGCCATGAATTGAGATGCGGATCCTTTTCTGGCTAGTTCGTCTGCTTTTTCGTTGCCTTCATATCCACTGTGCCCTGGCACCCAAATCAGGTGGACCTTATTCGTGGTAGCTAGTGTTTGTCAAAGGCGGTGATTGCAAGTGGGGCTGTTTTGCTATCATAGAGAATGTAAATGTTTTTGTTTGTTGTGGATCTGTTTATGTGCTTTCAAAAGCAGGGCTCTATTACATGGATTTCAGCCTGAAATACGGTGCAGCTTGCATCCATTCTGGCGTATATGGATTATTTGGTGCGCGGGTCTTATAATCCAGCTCCAACTCCTTCATTTGTTTTGGGTACGTCTGTGTACCATAGGTACCTACATGTTCCCTGTTTCTACGCTCTGGAAATGTTACCTTGAAGTTGTGTCGGGCGTTGTGTCGTGGTAGACATTTGTCTGTTTAGGTGTATTCCAAGTAGTTCGATTTTTCTGAGTTCTTGGAAGATATCAGTGTGAACCAGGTTAGAATTTAGCTCATCTTCTGTGTGAAGTGTGGGATTTTTAGAATAACTTCAAGTGCGGCTGTTGGTGCAGACACAAGATAGTCTCAATATTCAAGTCTAAATTGTGCTGACCTCTGCGTAGCTTTATACCACCAGATGGCCGGCACTTGCAAACGTGACAATTGGTCTCGTTATTGCTGTGTATATCCACAGTGTCCCTTTGGGTTTAAGTCCCCAGTTTTTACCGAGTAGACTTTTGCTGGCCCATAGTGTAGTGTTTTATACTGTAGTATACCTACTTGAGTTTTGATATGAATACATAGTAGGTAGTTCTATTGTATTATTATGAGAGATATACAAAATTAATTAATAAAGAAAACTCGACAGAGTAAGGTCGACAACGAAACATAAATATAAATATATTCATATTCTACACATAGTAAGGCCCTGGCTTTGTCTAAGCCTTATTAAGGTGAGAGTTCCATGTAAAAGTGTAGCTCTTCTGATTCTATTTCGCTTTCTTCTCTTAGTAAATGCAACCATGGTGCTTTTTTGGATTGACATTGAGACCAACTTTTGTGCACCATTCAGCAACTAGGTTAAGAGCCCTCTGGATATGATCCGAGATTGTGTCTTCGAAACTATCTCTGATTAGGATAGCTATGTCGTCTGCATATCCTTGGACATAGAAGCTGCATCATTGCTGAGAATAATCAAATGTTCATTTACTACGATGGACCAAAGAAGAGGTAAAAGTTCCGCTCCCTGGGGCATCTTTTCCTAGCTAAGAAATTTAGCTTATTGATGCGTAGTGAGGTTTTTATTCTTCTTCCCTCTAGCTAGCATATATTTCATCCATTTAAATGTTGTGTCGTCAACTTAAATGATTTGAATACCTCTACTATATATCTGGGAGAATTCTGTTCTGTCGAATCATTAGTTGACTATCAAAACAAGGAAACCGAAAGGTTACAATGTTCCTCGCTTAAGTTAGGGAAGAGCCCTTTACAATTTCTGTTGTGATAGAGCAACAACTTCTTTACAAAAACTTCGAATAAAATTGTATTTTAAATGTATTTTTGTTAAAACAGTCTGTCTGTCAAATTGTAATATTCATATGGAGTACTAATAACCATTTTTAGTGTGCAGGTTAAATTTGAAATAAAGATCCATATAAACCCCTACCAAAAAGTTTTATTTTTCATAACCATTTCCTGTCAATGATCCTTTCTACTCCTGGTTGTTAATAGATCTCATCAGAAAATTAAACTTCCATATTATTTCGACTACGCACATTTGGGTTATTGTGTGGAGTAAACCATTTATTTCCTGATACTATTTTTCTACTATATGAATCCCATTCATATTCGAGTTAAGCTTTTCCTTTTCAGTGCACATATTGTTAACCCATTCCATTATCCATTGTAATGGATATCTTTATTCTTTCTCCTTTTTTCTATTTTATTCCAACCAAGTAAGCATTTTAATTAAGCCTATAAAAGCTTTTCAAATGACTGTAAAACGTTTGTTAAAATAGAAAACGAAAACAGGCAACATCAACAAAAAGAAAAAGAGGAAAAAATCCTGCAATCTCATTTACACTTGCTAACAGGAAGAGGTTATTTAATTCTTCTTCCATCGCTCCTCCTATTACGAGCATGATGAAAAAAACCTCTCAGTTAATGGCAAATAAAGAGTCTATTGTTGTTCTCTTCCACTTAATTACTTTCAAAACGATTAGAAAAACTATTAAAACTTTAATAAGAGTTAAATGATAGAAGTTGCGTTTTAGTATCTAAGTTATCCTCGGTTATGGATTAACCTGATGATGGTGACTTTTGTACTAATGAAAAAAGATACCGCAATAATCCTTAATATTCATAGTTCTACATCGGGTTCATTTTCAATTTCATAAAATTAAAATGTATAGACATATGTCTGATTTACAAAGAACCCATTCGTGATTTTACATACGTTTTGGAGCATGCATTGAAGATACAGAAATGTCAAAGAGGCAGGCGGATGACAGGGTCATAGAATCATCTGACAGACAGCTAGAAATAAAAAAAATGAAAATTTGGGACAGCCGGTCCGTAAGGGACCATTGGCCTAGCTTCTCCCAACAATTTTGAAACCAATACCAAGGATCTGCAATTTTATGCCGAGTCCAAACGGATAATTGAGAAGTTATACTCTCGGATTCGCGAGAGGTGCGACGCATTGGAAAAAACCTATAGACGCAAACTGTGTTTTTCCGGGGATCGATCCTTGGATCTGTGAATACAGTCAGAGCCAGACAGACGGATTCTAAGGTCAGTTTTCCTAATCTTCATAGGAACCTTCTAATGTGACTAAATTTGCTTCTGCATTGTAAGTGGTAAATCATGGTAAAGTGTCAAAAACTATAAAAATTATAATCAAACAATAGACACGTTGTAACCGATGGGCTTACTAATTTCGACTTTACCAACATGGAAGACATTTTTATCAAACACTTCTTAAAGTGACAGCCCATATAACAAAAATATTATTTGAGTTTAATTTTCATTGTAACAACGAGCTGTAAAGTTAGTTCTATGTGCGCTTTAATTAGCAAGATTTTGCGACTTTGGCACTTTATCACGTCTGTCCCAACTAATACTTTTTCTGAAATTTTGTTTGCGCTATTGTGAATAACAAGTATGTTTTAAAGAATATAAATATAAATTATTAAATAAATTCATAAACATAATGTCGGCCAAAAACTCTACTTATGTACATAAATGTCATAAATTTAAATACCCTGTCAAACTAGATTTATTATTTTCACTTACACAGAGTTTTGTTGTCAAATAAAAACATAAATAATGACTCAAATATAATTAAAATAAAATTCAGCCGTCAGTCAGCGAAATCAAAGAAACAAACCTTCTTCCAAAAGGCTTGTAGTACCTATTATTTTTTTTCGTTAATAATTACAAGGAGTTATAAAATACAAAATAATTAAGAGCTAACGATATATGAAAATGGATACATGGTTAGACAGTGAAGTGGGAAAGAGTTTAAGATACGCCTTTACTTAAGCGAATAAAATTCGTTAGGTACGAACAACTTTTTTAAACTTATTTTTGCCTGTATTTTTGGTATGGTGGAATTTTTTAATTGTTATATATATTGTGATACGCGAAGTGTTTAAGGCTAAGGTTAAAAGGGATTATTAGTCACGCCCATTGACATTAAGCCGATACGAGATCACCTTTCTCAAAAAAAAAACAGAAAGTATTATGTTTTCTGGGGAAACTTCTTAATTATGCCCTTTTGATTCAACCTGAGATCATAAGGACTTGCTGCAGCTTCGTAACAAAAAAATTAAAAACTGCTATATCGAAATGTCACAGGACAGTCAAACAAACTCAAGCCGCATTCCAAATGTAACCACTCTATGAAAACGCAACAATGAAATGTATACCTTACTAAAAAATCACGTATGATATAGTTGACACATGTTTTTGGTTTTAACAGAACATGTAGTATGTGTTCTGAAAATTTATTACAAATACGTGGTCGCCTATACCGTCCCCTTTTTCATACATCGCTCAGCGCTCAACAGCTCCTGCATACCTACATATTTATGTACCCACAGCTGCGTCGTTTATTCACACTATCCATTTTAATCCACTACCACTCACTCAAGGTTAATTTTAAATGGGTTTTCAAACATGAACATGACAGATGTTTGGTGTAACAGTAATATCCATTCGCAGTCGGATAAATTGCACCTGCAACAATTTTTTCAAACGCAAAACTAACCAGCGCGGACCTAAATTGCACATCCTCCCACAGGCTTGTTCGTCAAAATTCTTCCACCCCGCAAATTTCGCAAAAATCGCAATACAAAAGCTATTTTGAATTTCCGTCGAACCGATCGATAAATAGGTATTGTCTTCAACTGCATGAGTTGTGCTAATTTTACCGAAAACATAAAAAAGAATCACGGCAATTGTCACTCGCAGTTGTCTCAAATAAGTGTCACGCAGGCATCCAGCAATAAATTTACTTTCGGAGAGTTCGGTCCTACAACGTAGAGGCGTGTATAGAGGGATAGTATACCCTCCCGTCTGAAACAAAAATACCACACCAAACCGAACTGGCAGCTATGGTATGTATCTACATATTCATGTATACCGACATATATCTAATTGTACACTACATTGATTAAATAACTTGTCTTGTCTGAGCTGATATCCATTTGCAGGGATTGTTGTTTTTAAGCTCCCATAAAATCTCCTTAACCCCCCACGAACATTTTCTGGGGTTATCCTTCGACTCAGTACCGTATATATAGATAAAGGTACTAGTACTAGAATGCCAGCGGAGAGAGAGAGTGATGAGGAGTGGAATAAATCCGGGTTAAGCGAATATTAAAAGTATCTGATATTATGCGCACAAAATCATCTCACAAATGGTAAAATATACCCGAGTGCCTTTCCCCAAAGGTATATGACAATAACAACAACATAAAACAATAAGTTCCTGGCCTACAAAGTCCTTTTGCGCCCGACCGTTCAAACATATACAGCCCAGTTGTGTTGTATAAATGTATCTACACCTAAATACCAGATTTTTCATCATCATCATCATCATCGTTATTCGCTGTATTTTAAACGATATCACACTTTTCAAATTAAGATATAGGTATGCGAAAAACGCAGATATACTATGTTAGATACTTTTTTTCCCTTCCACAGGTAAATGAGATGAATAGAAAAAAAATCGAACTTACCTGGTGATTGTACTTTACTTTGATTGTATCCTTATTTGTATGCGGATGGGAAAAAAAACAAGACTCTACCGCAGATTTATGAACTCATCCGGCGAAGAATAATAACGCACTTCTGCACTTTACCCACAAACTCATCCTAGTAGATACGGAGTGTGAACCATTAAAGCCACAAGCAGGTACACGCGGAATTCAATTACGAAGATGTGTACTTAGGCGAAGTTAAATTGCGATTGATTGGATGTGGGTGGTTGCACTCGTTTTCTTTCTTTCTTTCTTTTTTTAACTTTCTTTCACTCACTCACTGTAGTTGTGAAGTCCTTTTATAAAAGGTAATAATTTTAAACTTTGTTTAGCACGTTGATGGTTTAACTTAATTTGTATGCGAGGCCAACGGATTGTAAAACAACGAACGGCTCCATTAAAAGTATATCAATACAGTACTACTGTGTTGTGTAGTTGTTCAACCACTCTCTGGTTAAGTTAACAAGGATGTTCTGTAATGCCATCACACAGAAGAAGAAGATAGTACCAGCATCCCACAGTGAAGGACCACCGATGGCTTCAAGCTGATTTCTCATATATGTACCTATATAGGGAGAGAGATATATTCACATTGCGATTTGCGAGGGATATCGAATATGTTTATGTATGCCTCAGCGTGCTCTCCTTCGCTTATTCCCTTTGCTCTCCTTTTGTCTTTTTATAGTGGACCATAGGCTTTTTACATCCATGTACGACTTGATACATATATGTACCTACAACTAGGACTGGTATAAAGTGAAAATCTGTTTCGTTTCGTTTTTGTTTCGTAGTGTGCTTTTTTGGTGGAGCCATCGTACTCTGTTGACGACGGCTGTATCGGCTCATCGGCTGTGTCGTGTTCCCTTACTCGCTGTTGCGCATCCTGTCATGTAGTGTCCTAGTCAACGGACTGTTTTGTTGATACATTTTGATTTAAAGATTGGCAGTTGTCATTTCGAGAGCGGTATTGATTTGCAGTACCATATTCCTCTGAGATTAGAGGAGGATACCCTCAACCCCGATATGCGTATGACATCCAAACGTGTTTGTTCAGATCTTGTATTTTGTTTTGAAGGCCCATTCCAAGAATCATATGTTGTATGCGAATATGATTTGCCTTCCTTTTTCTAGTAAGTCTGTTCCTATTTTTGGTGTTTAATTGCGCATGACAGTCACCTCTCAGGCGTAAGTACACACGAAAGCTCTCCGAGCCTGTTGTGTGGTATTTGGAAAGTGAAAATAAGAAGACAACTAAAGCAGTGTGATACATACAATTCGTTTAGGTATATACACCAAGTCTTCTGTGAAGAAAAAACCCGCAGGAGATGATACATGGACTACCCCTTCGGATAATTTGTTGGTTATTTTTTTGGACAGATTTTTTTAGACCAATTCGTAAATCGTGTTTGGTTTTAACTACACGTCCACAAGTTGTTGTGTATACACAAATGATTGGCATGTATATCCCGGTTGAAATTAATATGCGATTTTTTTCCTGTCAAAACCTCGAACTTGAAAAATATTGATAACATAACAAACGCACAGTGTGGGCCTTAATTTTGACATTGATTTACAAACACAGTAGGTATCTATGTTTGCATGTTTAGCGACAAAATGTGGGATGAGAGAGGATAATCTGTTTAGGTGAAGGATAGCGCGTAATCATAGTTCTTAGAGCTATTGAAGTTCCAACATGTGTAGGAATTATTTTTCCATTTCTATAGGAGGTGCCTATAGAAAGGTACAAGGAATGTATGCTGGTTGTTTTAAAAAAAGCGGTGGATCATCACGATTTATTGGTTTTCCATGCATAAGTGAACCGAGCTAGCTGGCAGGATCATGCAATCTAAAAGCGGCCCAACCACAGAATCTGTCGTGTCCATTTTGTCGGCTGGTGTAGAGTTTGACAACAATTTTACATGGAACGCGAGATATATGTATCGTTCTTTGTCACATGTCATTTTTCATAACAGTTGGCAGTGAAATATAATTTTCTTTGCTATTGTCAAACACCTTTTCAGTTGAAAATAATTTAGTAAGTATACGCCTCCGATTTTTAAAGTTGATTTTTAATAAAATAAAAGGTCCCCTAAAAGCTTTTCAAAAACAAAAACTAGCATTTGGGTTGAGTAAAAGAGTTCGAAAATTCTCTAGCATTTACTTCGCTGTTCGTGCACCTACTTTCCTTGCAGTTCTTGTCAAACCAGACCAGTAAATATGAATTTTTGAACTAGGTACTTGAAAGTAAAACGACTTTTGTGGAAAATTGAACGAAATTGAACAAAACGAAATAAAAATATAAAAATACTCCAATATGCGTGCAACCTAACCTTGCAATTGGAAACATGATTTTTGTTTGCAAACAGCTTGTTGTTTTTTTATTTCTCTCATTTCTTTTTCAGGTGCCGGAATCTGGAGAATATTTTTTAGACACAAAAGTTAAAGAAGAACTATGAGTTGCCGAGAGTTTTTTGAAATATAACCCTAAGCCCGGATCTTCTATGGCCCCAGTTATAGCTATCATTGAAATGCATCATTGAAAATTTTGATTTTCGATTTTAAGACGAATAATCAAACTATATTGGCTTTAATTGGTATCAAAATGAAGCTAATCAATTATAGAATTTTTTTACAAAAGAAATTACTTTATTCTGATTAAAACTTTTCTTTAAATCCACTTTTATTATTTCACTGATTGAAATCGATTTCAATGAACAGCTGATTTTCGTTTCCCCAATTTGGAACCCAATCGTTTCACTGATGTGTTCGATTCTCTTTCTATTCCCAGCTGTCAGTTGTGCGTTCAATGATCAACTCTAACCTCGAAACCTGAAACCTCTGTTCAATTTCACTGACAGGTCCTTCCACTGACACCAATTTTTCAATGATTGCTATAACTGACTTGTCAAAAAAATTAAACCGCCATTCCACTGATTTGTTCCAATTATGCATTTCAATGATAGCTATAACTGGGGCCTAACGCAAAAACTAGATTGGTCGGGAACATCACTTTTCCTACGTCAGCCACCATAAGCAGACTTTTAACTTGGTACTCAGTCACGAACTTCTTGACTAGATTCGTCGGCTACCCCTCCATAAAAGTCAACTGACACAGCTGCCCAGGTGACCGATCTTCGCCAATTGAAACTGAGATACAGCAAGTCAGTCAGCCAATGGAACGGTATCAGATGATTTTTTCGATTCCGGACTCTCCCGGACGCTTCTTTTTACCCAATGGAAAACGACATAAGTGGCGGTAAGTGTCTTTGCGAAAATGTCAAAAGTTGGAGGTTAGGCCCCAGTTATAGCGATACGTAAAACGAAACCGTAAACAATTTCTTTTTCACGAATTATTCCATTGAAGTGTTTTTTTCTGATGGAATCTAATCAGTGGTGGTTGATTAGTTTGTACTGAAAACACTTAGAAATTTTTTTTTTCTGTTTGATATGACTTGACTGCCTAAACATAAAAAAAGTCATTTTCTTACTGTTCCAACTTTTTCGGTTGCATTTTACGCATCGCTATAACTGGAGCCTTATGTCGTTTTCCATTTTGCAAAAAGAATCGTCCGGCAGAATCCATATTCCGGAATCGAAAAATTCTAAGGCCCTTCCGTTCCATTGGCACAAAATACTCCTCTGATGATTCTGAGAAGATAATTTCGCTTCATATTGCATAAATTGTTTTTTATATTTTGAATTCTTAGATATTTGAAAAAAAACAGAAATAAAACAGTTACCTATGCTAAAACCATGTTTCTTCAAATAGTAGTTGATTTTTATAATTTTCAAAAGTTTACTATACCTTAGAGCTTAGACTTATGGCGTTTTCGATTGAAGAAAAGAATTGCTCTTTCTATGAAAAGAGCAAATCCAGAAGTGCTCTTTCTATGTTTTCCATGTTTCATTGAAAAATAAAGTGCACTTCCAGGTCAATTCTAAACACGACAGAAGTGTCCGGAATATTTTTAAAGAATTGCCCTGAACTCACCAACACACACAAGTAAAATGTCAGATTGAAATGTTTGTTGTGCTATTAAAAACAAATTTTGCGTTATGTGATCGGAAAATACCCAATTATGAGTGCAAATGTAAATGTTAACTGAAATATATTGATTTGGCCCATTGAAACATTCATATTTAATGGAGATCGCAAAAAAAAGTAGCAGCAGAAAACCAAATCTCACATATGACACGTATATGTTGTCTACCACTATAGCAAAAGTGTGCCAACGAATTTCATTGAAAAGGGCAATTCTGAATTTCAGGGCAATTCTCTCGGATCTTCAATGAAAAACGCCATGAGGTAGGTGCAGAAAGTCCTGTTTTTCTCAGTTCAGAACAGACTCATAGAACAAAAAGTACAACGGTTTTAAGCAGTATTTCAACCCATTGAACGCGAAAACACGTACTACTCTCTTGTTATTTTCTGTGCTTCTCTGCGCTTCTCAGAGATCAGAGTCAGTTAACAGAATTAGGTGTTCTTATTTGTGAGCCAGGGCTTAGGAAACGGTTTTATTCTAAATTGAGAGAACGAGAACAATAATTGGGAATACTCAGTTTGGTCACATTTGGACAACTTTTATTTTTACAAGGGTTAGTGTGAAGACGATTTTGTATTTCCATCGACCGTCATTTGTCTAAATAGTTAACTGGATTGCGAAGATAGTTCACGTAGTATTTGCCTTCACTTACATATTCCAATAATTGTGACCTAGGACAAGAATCTAGATTTGGTGCGCCAATGATATTAAGGACCGTATGCTGACACGACTCATAACGATTTAAGTTTGACATAAGGCCCTTTTACTGCTTGCAAGTAGAACGCTTTGGGTATTTCGACCTAATTTGCAAAAAAAACTGTCCATAAGTATTATGGTTGTCAATTTAATAAGTCGCCCTTAAACCACAGTACACCCAACTGGCTTTTGACAAATTTGGCCAATTTATTTTCATTTTCGCAAAACCACAATACTAAATAGAGCCACCAAGAACGATTCGAAACGATAATAATTAGTTTTAACTGCCACAAAAGAGGTTATGTTGAACTTTTTTAATCCCTATGGGACGTATCATTAAACTGCCGTAAGAAACTAATCGGTTTTAAAGTAATCATCAGAGATCGTGAAGCAAAATCGGCTGGGGTGAAAACTGCAACTGGTAAAGTACCTGTCCAACCCAACCTGACGCGATGAAGTTTAATCCACTGCTACAAAAATGGCGAGCCACTAATGATTTGGCTACCAGTTTCATACAACAATATTTTGCCAACTCTACAGTGATTTAAGTGTCATCTTCACATGAACTAGTCTCTTCGGTAGATACAAAATACCTCCCATCGGAATACTGCAAATCAAACGACTGTTTGTTTTTTCTTGGCTTTGTTTATTTTTTTTTTCATTTCTCATTCATGCTATTAAGTTATTACGTTTAATTTAATTTAATAAAAAAAAAATGTGTACTGTTTATGGAAAACGATGTTCTGATCATGCAGTTGTTTGCTGCATGAAACTAAATGTTTTATTTGTTTACACGTACATATGAATGAATTATTTAAAGAGAACATAAACAAAGAGTATCAAAAGAAACTACCAATGTCTTCAAGTAACGAAGACAAAAACTCTCCCTCGAGCTGTACAAACTCAAATAATTCTCAAAAATTTCAGAAGAACACTACTATACAGTCTTACAATCTAGTCGTCGGAGCCAGCGGCGCGCTTCACTTTCCTCTGCTTGGGGCTCTGGCTCTGTTTTGGGCTCTGACTGGCCTTGACCTTGGGCGATGTCTTGGGGGAAGTCTTCGACTTGGGAGACTTGGGTGGTGATTTTTCTGCAAACGAATGGAAACCGAAATGAATAATTTAACCAATCGATAGAGCAATATCAAAACACTTACGCAGAGCACGCATTGTTGCCTCTGGAACCCATTCGTAGTCGATGCTTCCATCATTGGTGGTTCCAGTTTCGATAGTCTTTTTGGTGGTCTGGAAACGTTTCCTCTTTCCGGATGAACCGAGCAGCATTTGCTGACCGAGCACCAAAAGCAGAACAACAATGCCGGAAAGGAGAACATACAAGAAGAAAGTCTCGCCGTCCAAGCCCTCGTCCACTTCGGAGATGAGAACTGTTTCATTAAAGACGGTCTCAGTGAAATGAGCTCCGTTCGAGTCGCGATAATTAAGTCCGATGTTAAGTCCGAATGGACGTCCAGCGAAAGTATCGGAAGGCAAGAAGGAATACGAGACGGTACCTTCATAGCCGGACTTAACTTCTCGGTTAAAGGCCACAGCGGAGAAATTCTGAATGTAGTAGTTGAAGTCCTGCGGGTAGCGGAAAGACGCTTCCACGGTTTCAATAACGAAATCATCCTGTCCCAGATTTGTGAAGCCAATTAAGAATTCGACTGGCTTACCTCCGGGCAAATCGAGTTGTACACCAGGTGTGTATAGAGGTTTCGTGAACAGTAGATACGTGTCTGCATTTGGAGACTTTGTTGTTTCGCTTTCATCATCGACATCGATGTCATCGCCTGTCACCGCTCCATCATCACCGTCCACATCAACCAGATCGTCCTCAACTTCATCTTCAGCGTACGCTGAGAATTTGTTTGCTGAAATAGATAAGTTAGATTTGACCATGTAAAAAGTTTTATTTTGGAGAAAGGGAAGCCCTCCCAAAGTGGACCATCGGCAAAATTCATGCCACGTATTTGGAAACCCGGAAAAATCACTCTTAGAAGGAATAACTTATTATTTAAGAATACTTACGACTGTTGAATGTGCAGATGATTAGGGGGCTGACTAAGAGCAGTAGCAATAAGTAGTTCTTCATTATTTTTATTTATAATTATCCAATTGTTTAGTGAAAAAGTTTCTGCAACGACCACTGGCAATGGAATGACAGCAAAAGGCCCGAAAAAGATGATGAACGTGTCGATGTGTCCACTGTAATGTGGTGGTGTAAGAAAACGACGATACTTTCACTCGACACTGTCATTGGAAAACTCTACAAAATTGTTATTACGTGGAGCCGCGTTTTGCCGGATTGTCTCCACGCGGTGACAGCTTTGTGGCTGTGTTGGCAAATGTCAGCGATTTTACAAATTTAACGAATCTACTACTAGTCGAATTAAACTCACTGCCTTGATGTTGGCAATAAAAATTGATAATGCAATCAACGTGACCTGTACTCAACTTAAGTATTGGGCCTTCCACACACAATGCAAATTGAATGGAACAATTAAAATTGAATTGTTATAATATGTATGCAAAATGATTTCAACCCAACCGCAGGAACATTTTATACTTAATTCATCTGAAAGGCTGGTACGCTGTTCGAGTGAAGTGAAATTTTTACTCCTCTCCAAAAAGTGCTGTGAAATTGAAAGTGAAATTTTCACGCCGAAATGTCAAAAATTGGGCTTAAGTAAAGCCCCCTACAAATCACAATGTGAACAACTATTTTTCACATCAACAGCGTAGTACCTAGTGAAATCTTTACGTGGAAGGTTCATTTTGACAATTCCCAGTGAAAATTTTGTATGAAAAATTGGATTTCACGTGAACTTCATACTAGGCTTAAAACTGACATTTAATACTGTGGTAGGTATTCAATTGAGCTTCTCAGGTTCTGCACAAAGATATCAGGGGTCGAATTACCGCATCCGTGATCGAGCAATACGTGACTGAATTTGTTATTGTTTTGCATGTAAATTCAACAAAATTCAGTGACGTATCTCTCGCTCACGGGTGTGGTAATTCGACCCCAGATTTCGCGTATCCTAATCGAACATAAAAAGTTGACTTGCTCTCTTTTTTGTTGTTATTCGTGGGGTTGGAGTAGATGTGTAGCATTCGAGACTTTTCTACTCGTTTTCCGGTTCAATTTTATATTAAATCATTCAAAATTAGCGCCCTGAATAGTTTCTAATTTTCAGAAATAGATTCATCCAATCGAATGCAGTTAAAAAAAATCCGAAAACATAAATAAACACAACTAGTTGTCAAACTAATCTAAATCTCAAGCAATTTTGATAAAAAATCCTCACTCGCAAAAGTGTTCTAAAATCGAAAAATTTCAGAACCAATTTCCTGAGAAGCCCAATCGAATGCCACATTATTTACTTAATTTATTTAAAATGATTTAAAATGAATATAATGCGATGTAATAAGCACCATATGACACCACACCCAACTTCACCCATCGTCAAGTGCACAATGCCCATAAATTTATTCGTCAAGTTGTTATTTCTTCCGACGACTCGCTCTTTCTTCTTCCGGCTGTCACTTTGAGTGTTTGGCACACGTGAATTTCTCTGCAGAAAATCACTAAAATAATCGAAAAAACATGGATAAACCAGTTGTTTGGGCTCGCGTTATCAAAGTTCTCGGTCGCACCGGTTCCCAGGGTCAGTGTACCCAAG
Organism: Cheilosia pagana; assembly: GCA_936431705.1. Lineage (NCBI taxonomy): Eukaryota > Metazoa > Arthropoda > Insecta > Diptera > Syrphidae > Cheilosia > Cheilosia pagana. The sequence goes on along the minus strand of OW386168.1, from coordinate 29,854,662 downwards.
TGAAAGTGGAATTCCTTGGGGAACAAAATCGTCAGATCATCCGCAACGTCAAGGGACCCGTTCGTGAAGGTGATATTCTAACCCTTCTTGAATCCGAAAGAGAAGCCAGAAGACTTCGATAAGAAATTTAAATATGGCAACAAAGGTATGCATCAACAATAAACTATTCCAAAATCTGCATCATTCCAATCGTATTCGTATTATTTTCAGATATGACCTGTAACATCGTCATGGATTGGTGTTGTGCATCAATTTGTTTGTGAACTGGGAAACTTTTTTTTTTAAATAAACGTGAAATCGTACTAAAAAACATGTTTACTTTGGAATTTAGTTTATTGAGAAAAGTGTTCCTTTAGCTTGGCTTCACAATCTTTTATTTTGTTGACGTTGTTGACTTTGGCCTGCATGTTGTTGCCGCGACTGTTGGAGCCTTTGCCGTCGAGTAGTTGCAAGAACTCGGGGCCAAACTTTGCTACCAAATCAGGATCTCCTCTCAATACCACATGGCCTTTGTTAGTGCTATCAGCGACGGACAAGAAATAGAATATATCTTGAGGAGCACTGCGTAAGAAGGTATTTATAAAGTCCGGTTCTATGCCGTCCTTACGATGCATTGAGAAATACTTTGGCTTGACCGGTAAGGCATTAAGCTTTTCGGCTTCCATGGCGGCGCTGTCCTTTAGGAGTTTTTGAAAACTCTTGTTAAGGCTCTTGATGTTTGCCTGCATTTTCTGAATCAAGTCCAAGTGCGTGGATGGGCCGCCCCTAAAAGTATTTGCTGTAAAGTGATGCACGGAGTCTGAGCATGCGTAAACTTACTTAAGGATGGTGTTCAAGGTTTGCTCACGTTCATAGCACTCGCCAAGTTTTTTTAGGACCCGATTGCCAGCTAGAAAGTGAATAAGGACCTTGCCCTTGGTTTTCTCCGCATGAAGTATTTTGATGGCCTGTAGCTGCGCTAAATTGGTAACATGGGTTCCGCAACACATGTTGCTTTCGATCCCCTCGATGCGCACGACCCGAACCGGCCCGACGTGGTCAGCGGGCAGGCCTCTAGGAGCACGAGCGTCTTGAAACTGCAAAGGATAAGTATTAAAATATACGAAACCAAATTTAGGACGCAATTGGACTAGTTACCTTAACACCTTCTTCGGGGCACGTTACAATTACGCTAACAGGCCTTCCTTCGACAATCAGAGCATTTGCCATCACCTCTACTGCATTCAGCTGCTCTTTGGTGACATCTTTAACAGCCAACTCGAGGTAGGAACTATCTGTGCCCAACCACCAAGATGTTGTGTCAAAGTTGTAGTCCCGACAAAAGAGAGCTGTTATTAAATGCTGTCCCGAATGCTGTTGCATATGATCCAACCGACGTTCCCAATCGATTATCTGCTTTACAGTTTCTCCCTCACGGAAAGGCTCTGAATGTTCCACAAAATGGACTGCCTCACTTCCCTTGCGAATGACACTACGCACAGGCTTATCGTTTAAGGTTCCAAAGTCGCATGGCTGTAAGTAGTTACTTGTTCTAAGCAGTATATTCGTAGACATACGATACTCACCTGACCACCACCTTCTGGGAAGAGTATGGTGTTGTCCAAAATTACATTGAAACCAACGAGTTCTCGACCGGATTCCTTAAGGGTAGCCGGTTCACAGGACACAATTTTCCCTGTAAACTAAGCAGAGAGTAATTAGTCGGGATTTTCTGTGTTGATTCGGGGTTATCTTACTTCTTTTAAAAAACTATCTTCTTGACACTTGAAAACCATTTTCGTACGTGAAACTGAAACTAGCGATGACTTGAAAATAAGTTTAAACTTGGAATCCTCCAATTCATTATGAAATAGGAATTCCGGGTCTGTTGATATCATCAAACAGAGTTCAGGCGGTTTTGCACCTACCTAGACCTTCCTCTATTTTTGTCCGGGCATGCGTTCGAAATTACAGATAACTTGAATTAAATAAATTTATTCTAATTTAAAAAAAAGACAGAGAAAACTGGATAACAAGAAATTGAGCAAATTTAAGTTGATAAAATACTGCCGCCTATATTTAAAAAGTAAATGTTAACAAATTAGTTAGATACCCAGAGTGACATTAATAACTTTATTAATTTTTGAGGGCCATTGCCATTGTCCAAAACAAAACAATTCTAAACTTCAGTAAAACAGTTTACGGAGATAAATCTAGTAATATTTTTACTGGCCGATAAATGGATTTTAGTATAACCTCCAATCTCCCTAGTGCTTAAGCTGATTGAACGGTGGGGGTCGTTTAATACTTCTGCATTTGACCGGCTGAACTTATGTCAAATAAAACAAAACAAACATTTCTCTTGGATCGGGCATCGGCCTTCGGGCATTCTATGGAGCGTCAAATCGTATTTTGAAATATTTTATAGTTCATCAAAAATGGCTACAGACTTCGACATCGAAGCAATAATAAAACAACTACTAACTGCCGAGAGTGCCATGAGAGATCATTACCTCCTATATCAATCAGCACTAGAGACCCATCGTGGTATTATTGACCGAATGTGGGTTCTTGCTCAGCGATATACGATACTAATCAGGTACAAACTATTAAAAATGTAGAAACCACTTGTAAATTTTAAATTCTTGACAGGGGAGCGTCTTCCACAAGTACCAGTCAGGCGTATTCAAGCCTCCAAATAGAGGATGAAATTAGAACGGAGTTCTGTTTTAAACTCAACCTCCTCGGTGATTCGAAGTAAGGTTTAAATAAATTTCGCACGGTTCTTCTAAAATGTCTGCCCTTTCAGTTCGAAACTGGTGTCATCGTTAAAAAATCTGCAAAAAACATGGTCCTTGATTGATCGATCCCCGGCTGCACTGCACATTTGTTCTCTGGATAAGAGTGATGCAAACCAAACACCGATTGCCTACTTAATGGAGATTTTAGCCGACTACCTGAAATTCTTCGTACGCACTCAAAGCAAACTCAACTGCCTTGCAATCCTCCTAACCCCAGATAATGCCTCGTCTCTGGAGCGGTACAGAAAACTTCTCCAGCCAAATAAAGAATTCGATTACCACTTCTCTGTGTCAACCACGCTCTGCAACTGCCTACGCGCACATAAAAATAAAACAGCTTAATAGATTGTTTACTTTTATTTATTTGTATTTCTATTCTACAAATTCTCCTCAGCAATGTCGTAATCAATCATTTTTCTGTCCAAATTCCACCACTTATTCCAGAATCCTACATCGATAATCCGCTTGTGAAATGTACTATATTCCGGCTGGAGGTGTTCACAAATTGCTCGGTATGTGCACAGCTCCTTGTTAAAATCATGTAACCACACTACAGTAACAACACCTAGATCAAGTATCCGGAGAGTGCCTTGGTTGATACTTGTTTGCAGCAGCTTAAGATATTCGGCGGATTCTGCTCGTTGACATGATTCATGCAACATCATCATGTCACTATTCCGATTTCGGATTTCCTGCACGAAGGACAGTTCATCTGGATTGTTTTTGGCGCACAGGTATGTTGCAAGACCTATTCCACCGAGTATTGAGGTTCGTAAAGGCTTTTCTTTTGCGGTCTTAGCAGCACCTCGCGCGACTTCTGCGTAGTCATTCATTAAAGATTTCCAATAGACAGACCATCTCTCTATAACAGTTCCTTTCAACTTTTCTGGAAGTTTTATTTTCTCATTTAGATTTGTTTGAATACTTGTGAGCTTATTTCTCAGCGATAAAAATCTTGCAGTTGACATTTTATTAGGAAAAAATTGGGTAACTTAATAGAAAACAACAACTGACGGGTTGATTGTCAAAATAGAACCAGTATTTATTTTGGAACATGTGTTTAAAGAAAATATAGGGTTTAGAGCTCGGATGTGATTCATTCTGGGTTTTCTTATCGGAAAATGCTTTAAAGTATTAGGAATGGTCGGGAATACATTTTCCGTAGAATTTTTTTTTTAACTGAATGGAAATATTTTGCATCGACGGTCGCGCGGTTAGATTTCACAACCTTACCATATATTAATAATGGTTGTAAAAGAAGCATCTCATTTGGCTCCTAGATTTTACATTTCTCGATCAGACACATAAACGCATTTTAGAAATCTGAAAAGCTATAAAACATACCGAAAAAGGAGATCTCGATTAAAAAATTATTAATTCCATTTTTTTGCCAATCTAACATAAAAATTGTGGGTTATCTGTCCAATCAATCCACATTAGGTATTGACGGTTCCATGAACACGCTTCCCAGGCGACAATTACTTGTCTACGAACAAACCCACGTTCTGACAGTTGACAGAAGAACTTTTACCACCACTTTGCGGATTGTTTTGATTTAAGGATATAGCAGTTTGAATTTTTTAACAAATTTTACAATAATAGACAGCTTATTTGAAAATACAAGAGTGGCAATTACTCTTCCGGGTTGTTTAAAAAAGTGGAGTTCGTCTTACCATTGGGACTAGAAATTATACATTTCCAAGTCACTCATTATTCCGCTTTCCACATGGCCTCGAAGAAGAAGGACCGCCCAATAAAAGAGGAGCCAAAAACACCAGTCCAAACTAAATACCAAAAGAGGAAAAGAGTCAAAAGTGAAACAGAATCTATTAAGGTTTGTACCACAACCGTAAGGTGCAAAACTGTTGGTTCAATCATTTGTGTCATATTCCTTTTCTCTACTTTTTAGGATGAGACTATTTTCCAGGAGCTTTTCAGTGATTTACCAAAGGAGGACCATGGCAAATACCAAAAGTACAACAGGGATAAAAAATGGAAACTTGATAAGATTCCCCACCAACTTCTGCCTTCGTTCAATTTAACAAGTTTTACTGATATTAACGATGTCCGAGAACTACCCCTATTGAATGTATCCTTGCCTCAATCAGTGTATGTGGCTTCCACGCAAGCCAACGACGTGGATATATGCCATCGAAGACCAATTGCTTTGCAATCTTACTTGATACGCTTAAAATGTGTTCGGACTGCATATTTATCAACAAAGAAAAGTTAGTATCCACTACGTGGGTAAAATTCGTATATGTACCTCTTCCGTGTGGGATAAGTTTGGCTTTCTTTCCATTCAACATTTCTTTCACATTGTGTTATCGTTAAGCAGGTAATTACAAGTTAACTTTTGTTCACACTTACAGAAAGCAAACTAATTCGGAAAGATGAGAAAAAAGGAATTTACAACAGCACTCTAATAAAATTCGCTAAACGAAGAGAACTTCATCCCGACAAATACTTTGACAAAGACTACGATTTTTATTATACTGGCGGAAATCTATGTGTAAATCAACAAACTAACCAAATTCTACATGCAAGCGGAAAAGATATGAACAAACTAAGTAAGTACGGTCAAATTAGCTGAAGTCCGAAATAGCATTATGCACGATTGACTACCTACCCTACTTATTAGAAATATCTAAATATCAACTGACAGCATCTGTCTGACTTTGATATATTTAAAGGTTTCTCTTTTTTAGCCTATTTTACTGACTACTCCTTTAATTTGTATTTTTAGCTTTGTCTTTCTTCAACGTTGATCAGAACACTCCAAGCGTACAGCCAATAGACAGCGTCGACTTTAAAGATCCATCCAAGGGGAATGCTGAAATATTCGAGGTTGCATTTTCCCTAGCAGAATGCAATTCCTTTTTTGTACGCCGGAAACACTGCATATCCCTGCACCAGTACTCTGATGGCAAATTTGAGACTGTAAAAAAGTTTCAAAGCAAAGAAGTGCCTTTGATTAGCTTCGCCCAGGACACAGCAAATACTAACCACTTAATCATATCGAATCTCGATCATTGTCTTCGCATTTATGATATCGAGAAAAGTATATCAATACAAACAGTAAAGCAAATGAATGGAGAAGGGGGCAAAACGTCGTTGAATTGTATAAGATCGTGGGATACCCATGCCTACATATATGCTGCTCCTAGGAAGCTCTTTGTAATAGACACAAGAACGCCCGCAAACGAATGGCGAAAACATTACTGTGGCTACAGTGAAAGCAGTCATTGCGCTAATTTTTGTAGCCTTGCGCCGAGTAAATTTGATAATCTATTCTATGTAGGGTCCAATCATAAGGTATATTGCGTTGACGATCGTTTCTTCAGCAAAGAAATTGAGAATAAGCACACTGCGGTTGCGCGTTGGACGCATCAAATGACCAGCTGTCCCCTGATGATGGCTACTAGTTGTCACAACGATTGTGAGTACATCGCTTTGCAAAGCCCACTTAGCGATGACATGCGTATCTGCGAAAATATTCAATTTCTGGAAGACCCCGACCAAGCTGATACAAATAGCATGAAGAAACCACGCGTTGAGTGGACCCCCGAATATGTATACAAAGCCCCGTGTCTACCATATATGCCACAGACCTTGAAAAGTGTGTTTCAAGAGGCACGGAATCATGGTAAATGCATTAAACCCGACACTGGTATAGTACATCGAATAAAGGCTTGCAACACGGGACTGGGATTTGTGGGCGACAGCGCTAGTCCATATATTCTGACTGCCACCAGTGTTGGCGACATATTTGCAAGGCGCTTGTCTGATCCAGGCGATGGTAACCAACTGCAGCACACAGCCGCCAGCGTGATGAGCCATTTTGAAGAAAACATTTTTCGTTCGGTGAAAAAGCCTCAACTTCAAGTTACTGAGGTCTGTGATCTGTCTGGCATCAGCAAAGTATTCCGCTGTCCACATTTAAGCGACCTCAAACCTTTTGAGGATAATCTGCCAGTTCCGCAAAAGCGAAAGTACATGGGACGTTGGCAAAAATCAATACGATCTCTGAACAAATACAAAGATGCATTGGCCGCTGATTTACTTGCAGCTTGGGACATTGAGGAGACTGATTTGGACGAAGAAAAGTGCTTCAATATTACATCTCTTGCGCAGACCTCAGTATCGGATTCAACTAGTTTAGTAAGCGGATGGCTGCAAAATGCTCCAGACATTGCACACAGCACGATGATCAACATGACGTCGATTCCCATGGATGTCTATAATGCATCTAGTGCAATGCTTGACACAACAATCGAGACTGAGCGAAAAATCGTAAATGAGTCCCAAGCTGATGTGGAGCAGACAATAGCTTCTTCGTCTAAAGCTAAGACGTCCAAAAAGAAATCACGTTACATTAAGGGATTTTAAGTTTGAGCCTATAGATTTGTTTAAGATTCTATACAGAGTTGAAAGAATAAAATATTTGAGTATACTCAAAGGAAGACAAAACTTTTTTACTTTTCGCTTTCTAAACTGTGTTTCAGTTAATTTGTTTTCCCCACTCCGAGCGCCGAACTTGACGAGTTGGGGGGACTGAGTAATGGTAAAGATTCTCGAGAATTTCTCCAGAATTTCTCCTCTCCCCTTCCTTGCTCTTTTGACCCACTCCTTTCATCTTCCTTCTTATCCCATCCTGTTTCCGCCTGGGCCGGATAAAGTTGTCATACGACCCGTGACGAATATCAACCTGGCTGGGGGCCCAGTTTCAAAAATAGCTCAAGTCAAAGACGGAGTATCCGGATACCTGGCGATCTCCGGATTAGCCGGACCTCAATTCGGCATCGCACTACCTCAAAAAAATCGCACAACAGACGTCGATACGCTGTTCATATCCTAAGGGTCTTCGGAGAAACTTTGAAAAATAGAATGGGCGGAGAAATTTTTACTGAACGATCCACTAACGACAAGCAAGGACTCTACGTCTAAGCGCCAGAGATGGTTGGAGGGGACCACGCCGGCTCCCAAAAGACCTAAGGTGCATACCTCAACAGGTCATCCAACGTCACATCTCAAAAGTCGTTTAGTGACGTTCTAAAAAACAAAATGGTGATCGCTGTAATCGATCGTAGCGACGATGATGGCACGATATCTCCTGAGCGGTGGCAGGTGTTCAAGACGAAGCTTTTAGGCAGCTTCTTGAGCGTCATGCGGGACAACCCGGGACCACTTCCCATTACTGCGATGGTGGATGGCATCAGGGTCATGTGAAGCTTATCGCCTGCAACGATCAGAGGTCATGTGATCTCTATAAAATTGCGATAGGAAAATTGGGAGAAGTTTGGCCGGGTGCGAAAGGATATCCCAAGCCGACCTAGAACTCGTACCTGGATACCAGCCGAACCCTCCTCAATTGAAGAGATCCTCGAGATCCTTCCCTCCAACTTACAACTGGAAGATTGTAAAGTTGGAAGAGCAAAGAGGTCTCTACAGGTGAGCTCTTATTGTAATTAATAAAGAGTCGCTTGCTCCCCTAACGCTCACTAAAGGGGTGATCAGATTCGGTTTCGAATCTATCAAGGCTTGGCGTTTTCTCAAACGATTTTTGCAGAAGCTGTCGGGACGAGGAGGAGGAAGAAACTATTCTATATCTCCTATGTATGTGTCCGGCTCTCTCATAAAGACAAAAACTCCATTTGGGAGAATTCTATTGTAGTGATCTGAACGATCTAAATAACATTGATATTCGAAATCTCCTACGCTTCATCAGAAGCTCCAACTGGTTCAACGAGTAGGAAGAATTAAATTTTAGATTCATGTGGTATCACAAGGGACCTTATAATGGTCTAAGTGTGTCGGCTAGCCGACAGCCACTTCAACCTTACCTAACCTAAACTTCAGTTAATTTCTAGCTCTCAAATTTCAGTTAGTTCTTCCTCATCGATTCAACTCCATTGCAACATTTATTGCTTTTTATTGACGGAGCGAATTGAATACGTTTTTCCAGTTTAAAGAATTGAAAACATATTTAACATCAACTTATTCCACAAGCAAATTAAGCGTGCAGTATGTAGGTAAATACTCTTTACACCACGGCATTCGAAGCTTAATTGTGCAATTATAGCAGTAAATGAAGCATTTGTCCAAGCGGCAATCCTTCTGCACTGTTACAGTCACCCAGTTCGTCTATTCAGATCTGTAAATCAAAAAGCATTAAGAAATGCAAAACAACAAAACGAACGAACTTACCGAACACACCTTGTCTGCAGTCCTCTAGTCCTTCGTCCTTTGTCCCATACCTAACTACCTGCAATATAAAAGAAAAACAAGAAATTATTAGATCTGGCCACATATATATATAGGGATACATACCTGAATAAATGCCTCAAAAATCCTATGGGTTCACTTTGTACTGGCATGTAAACAGCAGTGATTGCAACACGATACCTATGTCAATAGAAAAATGTACAGATGCGTTTATCAAAACATAAAAATATAATTTTGAGGCATAGAATATCTAAATAATAGAAGAAAATATTAAATTATTATGACTTACCTCTGCAATTGCTTGTTTGTATTTCTCGTGGAAATTTTGTTGTGACAGTCCGAAACGTCATATGGAGCATTATACCAGTGGGTTCGGGTATAATAATAGAGACTCCATATGTATTGTGGATGTGATTCCCGATACATGTTGAGTGAATTTGAAAATTCAAAAGAGCAGGACGTTGAGATTGGATGAAGAGGGTAGAAAGATTCCTAGCGGCTACTCCAGAAACGGTGGAAGATTGGACAAATGTTAGTGATAGTGGTATTGAGGGGGCACTATTGGCTGAAGAAGCCGAACAGTAGATTGCCAAAATCATTATGTGACATAAGTTCAAACAGAGTGGTGGTAAAAATAATGTTAATGGCCACAGTGCCAAAAGTCCGAATTTTGTTGTTGTGTATATAATTCAAAAGGAAATTAAAAGTACCAAGCAGCAATCTATAAAAATATTTTAAATTATACAATTGTGGTGAGTCGTATAAGATTATTTAGTGTTTAGAATAAATAAAATTAAATATGTGTACGTGATAGGTACCTACTATATTTGGCGGTCAGCGGCTATTCATACAGAGAATCGAAACGAAGCAGTGACCGCCAACCTTTTTTTGTGGCTCGCCAACAGCTATAAAATTTCTGTGGCTCGACAACCTTTTTATCTATGTATGTGAATTGTGCAAGTTTGTTGGAAAGATTCCAATTGTGTCGAGGATTGTGCTTTGGATTTTTTTTGGAGCGCAGGTGATCTCACGGAGACACAAAAGAGCCACAACGGGAGTGTTACAGTGAACGCCCGAATACCGCTCCCAAACGGTCGGCACATTTACCGTGCTCAGCTACAGCTAACACACCAAAGCACATAATAACACAAAAGACACCACCAACAACGAAATTAGCTACCACAACACATCACAAAGTACATAACATATAGATGACGTCACAAAAGCCACAACAAAGAACTATCACCAGACCACCGAACAACAGGAAAACAGAAACAGTGACTATTAAACATTACATATATATAATTAGGATTAAATAAGTGCGTGCAATCGTTGCCAGAACGAACATTTTTTTTTAATTAATTTTTATTTATTCGTATAATTTTTTATTTTTAAATTTTTATCTTTTACTAAATTTTATTTACCTATATAGGTAATATTTAATTTGTGTGTGTGTCGATATTTTTTTTGTAAGTTAACGTCAATTCGTGTAATAAGTTTAGTATCCAAGTTTTAATATTTTCCTTCGGTTTTGTTTTACATTCGGATTTAAATAAGACCCCTAAAGTGAGCTCATTATAGGAAGGTAGGAAGTGGGAGATAGGAGCTTCGCGGAGGGGAATAAAGGAAAGAAGTGAGCGGTTAGGGAAAAGGATACAGAACTTAAAGAATTGCCATACTAAAATATTCATATAATTCCTATATAAATAATTTCTAATTGCTAAAATTTTTGTTTATAATAATTCATTTTGCCTAAATATTTTGATTTTGTTTTAATTTGTTTTAATTTTGTTTTAATTTTGCTTAAATTTTGTTTTAATCTTGTTTTTAATTTTGTTTTAATTTTGCATTAAATTTGCTTAAATCGTTTAAACTTGAAATTACTTAAAATATACATAACTATAATTAAAGTAAACAATTACTAAACATAAAGAACTAAATTTAAATTCACTGGCAATAAACGATAATCCACGTAAAAGAATGATTAAATTTCGTTTTACTTTCCGTTGAGCTATAAAGCTTACATAATATGGCATTTTAAATAAATTTTCAGGGGGTGACATAGGGTGGTCCAAGTCCTTCACAAGATGAACTGATCGAGCTGAGACATACATAGTTGGGGAAGTTCACAACTGGCCGCCGAACTTCCAGGTAGGGTGGGAAACGTCATGGCCGCGCTGAATATCATCGACAGCGCCCTCTCTGTGTGGAAATGTTCGTCTGCGTCTGGAATTAATGTTTGTTGTTGTTTTTAAACTAGAGAGGCACGATTAATGTTTTGTACATAGGTATAGTTGGTGTGTGAGGACAAGAACCCTCGCCATTCCGGCGAGCATAGTCGAGCTAAGCAAGCGTGCCCAGTTCTCACACCCAACACTCTTCCCTTTATCTGACACATCCTATCTGTATCGAACTGCATGAGTATTGCAACTCTGCAGTCGATGTATTGAAAGAGTATACATATAAACTTAACGAAAGAGCGAGAAGGATCTAGTAATTGTATAACGAGAGTTAGTCTTTCAGCAAGATCGAGCATGAGCAGGTCACAGGCGCAGGTCTAATAAAAGTGGTTTTTAATATTTTTCCACTATAGTTCATTGTGTTTTATTTGTTCCGGCATTTTTCTGTTTTGTGCTTTATTCTTATTTTCCCTGAGCTACGATACATTATGGTCCGTGTCGAGCCGGATATTATCCCAGTGACGGAATAGTGCAGGTTTAAAACAAAAAAAAAATATATTGTGAGTGCATTGTGAGTGAGCAGGGCTTCGTTTTATGACGAACAACAATTGTGAGAGTGAGATGTGCAACGATGAAAATCACGTTGTCACAAAACAAATCAAAATGTGCGCAGGAATCATGTTACGACATGATACGTGCAGGCAGGAAGTTTCATACCACCAGCAGGCAGTGCGAGAAACGGCACTACATATATACCTACTATCGTGTAAGTAGTTTTGTTGTTTTTCCTTTTGCAAGGCAGAAGCGACAAGCGACCGATAAAAATTCTTCGTTAAGAATTAAGAGCAGGAGCAGGTAAGAGAGTTGTATACTCGCCCACAGTGAGGGTAGGTATACATACTCACTACGAGCAGCGAACGAGAGTCGAAGGACACATACATGAAATAATAGCCTGCGACGCACTCGCAGCTGCTACGAGAAAGAGAAGGTTTCATCATTCAAAAACGCAAAGAGCAATGTTTTGGAAAGCGGCAGAATTTATTGAAATACAAAACTAATTAATAGTTTGAGAAGGAGAAAAATATTACTGCAATAAATTTTCTTAGTCCACATTTTTACAGTCCACATTTATGGCAGGTAGCAGGAAAAGTGAAATTCTATTATCAATAGAATTTCCCTAGTGAATCGGGTGGTTGCATATATACTTAGAGAAGGAGCAGGTTGTTGTTTCCCATTTGTTACCTTTTATAGGGAATGTGCGCCGGCGTCGGCAAATTATGTGCAGAGTATATGAGCAGCGAAATGAGAAGGAAAAAATGTGCGAATGAGTGCAGCGAGTGTGCGTATTCTTTTTGTGCTGGTGTGATGGGGATGGGGAATAACAATAAATTCCATTTTTTCTGTTTTGTGCTTGTGAGATGGAGGAATAATGATAATTCCATATTCTTTGTGCTGGTGTGATGGGGAATTACGATAAATTCCATTTTTCTGTTTTGTGCATGTGAGATGGAGGAATAATAACAATTCCATATTCTTTTGTGCTTGTTGTGATGGAAGTTATAACAATTATATTTTTATAAAATAACAAACATTGGCGGTTGTTGTTGCAGCTGTATTGTAAGATAGGGGTTGAACATTTTATTTTTCTTCTAGGTTACTTGAGTTAAGATTTTTTTTTGGTCATCTTTGTCTTGACATAAAGAGCAGGAGTGAAGGAGAACTTGAGCACAAATGTGCCGGTCGCCATCAATTGTACAGAGTGGAAATTATAGGTCAAGACAAAGAATGTGAATGGGAAGGAGAGCAGGTGGAACTCAGAGCACATGTGTGCGAGTTACCAAAAATAAAAATGGCAGGAGTGAAGGAGGAACTTGAGTGCAAACGCACCAGTTACCATATACATATCATAATAATTGTTAATTATGCAGGATTGCAGGAGCAGGAAAAAACTTAAAGCACGACGGTGCTAGTTTTTTAAGAGAAGGAACGCTTGCAAGCAGCAGGAATCGTATTTCGGAATATGCTCAAATTGACTTGAGTTCTGATATACGACAGACAAAGAGCAGGAATATATACATATGTATATATATAACACAACAACAACAACACAACAACAGCTTCAAAAGCAGCAACAATTTGCCAACCCATTTACTTATATTTATTTTATTACCTATTTACCATATTTTTGAAATATTTTTTATTGTTTGACTACTATATTTAACACATACATTATCGCATACTGGGAAATTTCACATCGAAGTACCTACTGCGAATTATTATTTATTTACTTTTTTTTGCAGGTTAAAGCATTATTGCAATATAACTTCTAATGCAATACGGGTCTCTTTATGCCTTTCCAGGAAATAAAAGCGAGCAGGTATATTTTGTTAATATTATATTAATAAAAAAAAAAAAAACAAGAGATGGAAAAAGAGCAGGAACGTAACGATAGTTATACGTTGGACGCCGGAATATTTTCGGTGAGCAGGATGCTGGCCTTCGTGGAATCTCCAACTTTTGGAACTTGCAGGCTTGAAGTCTTGCAGGATGCTTGGGCGCAGGTGAAGGAATCTGAGACCAGGATCGCATCAGCCGACGATTTGTTAATAAATCTGGAGATGCAGCGCATGATAGCTGAAGCCGAGGCGAACTATTTCAACGCCTATGCAGCATTGAAGGAGAAAATACTTGAAACCACTCAAGCAGCAGGCACAGCAGGTAGAGCAGGATAGCCTATCGAAGTCCAGGTTAATCTTCCAATCGCACAACACGATGTGAAGAACACCTGGGATCGTTCGACGGCGATATCACCAAATGGCAGGGTTTTCGAGATCGCTTTGTGGCAGCGATCCACGACAAAGACAAAATAGCGCCCGCCTATAAATTCTCCTATTTAAAAGCATCGCTATCAGGAAGAGCAGCGAAGACTCTCGGTGAATGGCAACTCACCGAGAAAAATTATTGCGAGGCATGGAAGCGTATCAATGAGATATTCACTAAAAAATACGCAACGTGCAGGGAGCTATTGAGAAATTTAACCAAGAGCAGGAGATTTACAAAGAATGGCCAATACCACGTACGAAACGTTTCGGCAGTTGGCAGCGCAGGGGATCCCAACGGAACATTGCGATATGATTATTATTCATGTTGGATCCAGAGACGGCGTGAAAATGGGAAGAAGTGCGCACATCTGAAGAGCCCTCTTCAAAAGAATTTTGTGTCTTCTTAGACAAGCGTGCCGAGATGTTGGGCGGAGCAGTGAGCAGGAAATTTGAGCAGCCGCCGCCTACAACAAGCGCGGTCAGCATTGAGCAGGAGTGACAATCTAAGAGCAGGTGGCAGCAATGCCCGGAGAGTGGAAGCAGCAGGTGATAATAGACCGTTACCTTGTCACATGTTCAAATCTTTAAACCATCCAATGTGGCGTTGGCCGTAGTTTGCAATATTGAGCTTGCGGTCCAAGCAGGACTTTGTGAAGGAAAAGGCACTCTGCCCAAATTGCCTTAAAACTGGACTTACCCCGAAGGACAACAGTGTACTCTGTCCTATGAGGGAGATCAGCAATAGTGAAGCAACTGTGTTTTATGCGCAGGAGAAGGAAAATAAGGGAAGGAACCAGCAGGAAGGCGTTAACAAACATAAGAGGGATTGACTAACTGTCGCTTCCGAGAAACGCACTCGGTTGGACAAGAGCAGGACAACCGAAAGAACAGGTAGAGCAGGGTGAAGGAAAAAGAGAGCGAATCAGAGAATAAAATGTCCTGGGGAGATTTTAAGAGAGTAAGGTGTTCAAGAAAGAAAATTAAAAATAATAATAGAACTTACTTAAAAACTTTCTATTACAATGAACATGAGCATGAAAATTTTATCTTGATGCCTACGGCACAGGTACGAATTGAGATGGATAGCAGGAAGTATGGCCCAGTAAGAGCACTTTTAGATACAGGGGCACAGCCTAATCTTGTCAGTTTGCTCAGAGATTAGCATTGCCAAAGGTGCAAATTGCAAGGAGAATAATTAGTCTGGAAGGCGAACCTTTCAACATCAAATACAAAACCACGCTTCTTGTAAGTCCATGGTTTAATTCGCAGGATTTCTGGGTACTACCCAAAGAAGGAAAATGGCAGCCGATTGTGCCTACACACAATTTGGGATCGCCACGGATGGACATTTCTACAGGGTTGCCTTTTGCTGACCCAGATTATTATAAAGCAGGTCCTGTAGATTTATTGCTTGGGTGCAGGTGTATATAGCAGA
Source organism: Cheilosia pagana (assembly GCA_936431705.1). Classification (NCBI taxonomy): domain Eukaryota; kingdom Metazoa; phylum Arthropoda; class Insecta; order Diptera; family Syrphidae; genus Cheilosia; species Cheilosia pagana. The sequence continues at coordinate 29,839,220 of OW386168.1, read as the reverse complement.
AACATTTATCTCTGTTTTAGGACATCAGCCAGGTGGTGTTCTAGAGATGGAAACTATATTTGGCAGGATCATACTCGGAGAGTATGGAAGTGAGAAGGATAGCATGGGCAATGAGCTTCAGCAGGTGTCACATGTCATTTACATGGACAATAATCAACTTCATGAATCGCTTAACCGTTTGTGACAGTTGGATGATGTTGAAACGTCATCAAGCAGGTCAAAAAATCAGGAGCAGGTGGAACAGAATTTAATCAATACGTTTTCACGTGATGATTCTGGCAGGTTTATTGTGACGATTCCTTTGAAGGAATCAGAGAAGGAGCTTGGTAGCTCAGAATTTACAGCGAGACGTAGGTTCTCTGCTTTAGAGAGAAGGTTAGCAGGAGATTGTGAGCGGAAACAAAAGTATGTAGAGTTCATGAGAGAATATGAAAGAGGAGGGCACATGACACCAGTAACTGGTACAATGCATAGCAAAACTATATACTACATCATTGCGTCACTAAAAAGTTTAGAGTCGTATTTGATGCAAGCTGCAGGACAAATAAAGGCATTTCATTAAATGAGGTGAAAATTCTGGGAGAAAAGCTACAAAAGGATCTGCATGATATTTTAATGCGCTTCAGCAGGCATCTAGTTGCTATTGGTGCTGACATTAAAATGATGTTCAGAATGGTGAAAGTTGTGAAGGAGCAGTGGGATTTACAGCGTATATTCTGGAGAGAAAATCCACAGGATGATTTGAGAGAATATTGCCTGATAGTACCCACCTTTGGTATGACTTCATCAGCTTATAATGCTGTAAGAGCGTTAATACAATGTGCAAGAGAAGCGGAGCAGGAGTTTACAAAAGCTGCTAAGGCAATTATGGAAGACTTTTATATGGATCACTGTACCACAGGTGCTGATTCCGAAGAGAAGGTGATCGAATTATCAAAGATATCGATTATGTTTTAAAAGGCCCAGGGTTTGAGCTTAGAAAATGGAAGTCAAATTCAAAGGCTCTAGTGAAGGACATGAACTATGAAGAGCAGGAGTCAATCTTGTTTAAAGATGACGAGAAGGCATCGATTTTAGGCCCTAAGTGGCTGCTGGAGAAGGACCAATTCACATTTGTAGTGAAAAAACCAGTGACTGAGCAGGCAATGACGAAGCGAAAAGTAGTGAGCTGTGTTGCGAAACTTTACGATCCCAATGGGTTCATAGCTCCCGTTACGATCGTGGGGAAAATTCTTATCCAAGACATATGGCGCTTAAATGTCGACTGGGATGAGAAATTACCAAGAGAGATAGATGAGAGATGCAGAGATTTTCGGCAGGAGATAACATCATTAGAGAATGTAAAAATTCAGAGAAGGATAGGTACCTCGGATGAGGTACGGAAGGAATTACATAGGTTTTCGGATGCTTCCGAACGAGCATATGGTGCAGCGATTTAGATACGTGAGAACGGTATGGCAAATGGCAAATCTCCTAACAGCAAAAACACGGGTTGCATCACTTAAAACAGTGACAATACCGCGCTTGGAGCTTGCAGCAGCGGAGCTATTGGGACGACTAATTGTTAGCGTCATCAAAACAATGGAATGGGAAGGTATCGAGTATGATCTCTGGTCAGATTCACTCGTAACGTCAGCATTGGTTGATAACAAGTTGTGGTTGCACGGGCCGGAATGGCTGATAAAACCCCGGTCGAGCTGGTCATCTGAAAAGTTTGTGCCAAATGTTTCAGATGGGGGGAGGGATGAGATGAAGGTTTTGTGATTATGAAATTCACAGACCCCTTATCTATTTATGTGAGGTGCTGGAGAAGGAGTATTCCATTGATCGAATACACGTCTACGTTAGAGAAGGCTATAAATATAATCAGCTACGTAATTCACTTTATCAATGCAACTAGAGCAAAGATAAAGCAACGGAAGGATGATGAGAAGAGATATGGTAAGAGACGGAGACGTTCTGTACGTCAGGTGAGAAGGAGAGAAAGAGCAGGAAATAGAGCAGGTAACAGAGCAAATATAGCAGGAGTACTTGATCAACCGTCTTCTGAAGAGAAGATGGAATCAATTGGTCACTTACTAAGAAAAGAGCAGGAAAAGTATTTTCCGAAGGAAATTACTTGTTTAGAGAAGGACAGGTGCTTACCTGATAAGAGCAGGATCGAATCCTTGAAACCAATTCTGGATGGTGAAAGGATTCTGAGAGTCGGAGGCAGGTTAGAGAGAGCGGAGATGGAATACGAGAGAAGGCATCCAGCAATCGTGCCAAATGGTTCTCGATTAGCCTGGTTGATCATGGATAGTGCACATACAGCAACTAAACCTGGAGCGGTGCAGGTCATGATGCAGTACATTCGTCAGAGATTCTAGATTCCAAAGCTCCGAAGTGAGCTGAAAAATTATCTTTACAAGTGCTTGGTTTGTGTGCGATATAATCATCACTTTGAGATACAATTGATGGCTGACTTGCCGGCAGAGATTAACAGCAGGAAAAGCTTTTCAACACACAGGGGTAGATAACGCAGGTCCGTTTGAGATCAAAATGATCGACAGAGCCGGCGAGCAAATAATAAGGCAGAAATATTGGGTTTCCGTCTTTGTTTGTCTCAAAACAAGAGCAGTGCATATTGATTTGGTATCGAATCTGACGTCAGTGGCGTTTATTGCTTGTTTCGAAAGATTCATAGCGAGAAGGGGCAGGTGTGAAAGATTATTTATAGCGACAATGGTACAGCATTTGTCAGTGCAGCGAAGGAATTGCAAAAGGCAAAAGAGCGTTGGCGGGTGAAGGATACCTTTGAACATTTAAGTTTGAAAGGGATGGAAAGGAGGTTTATGGCTCCTGCAGCACCACATCAAGGTGAAGCAGCGGTAAAGTCAATGGAATATCATTTGACGAGAATTGTTGGAGTGACGGTTTTACCATATGAGCAGTTTTTGACATTACTACTGGGATAGAAGCCGTCTTGAATTCAAGACCGCTACATCCATTAAGCGATGATCCAAATGATCTGCAGGCGTTAACGCCGGGACATTTTCTGATTGGTGAGCCCCTTGTGACACCGTTACCGTTCGTAACCAATGAGATGCCAAATACAAAGGGCATAAAATTGTGGAGGGAGCGTAAGACTATGCTTGCGCATTTTTGGTGCAGGTGGAAGGAAGAGTACTTCTACTTATCTACTCTGTATGAGAGAAAGAAATGGCGAAAAGAAAAATATGGCTTGAGAGAAAGACAATTGTGCATAATAAAGAGTGAGAATTACCCACCATCGACATGGGCGATGGTTCGGTTACTGAGATTGATACCAAGCAGGGACGGACTAGTTCGGAGCGTGGTTCTTCAAACAGCAACCAATCAACTTACGAGGCCGGTACATAAGATCTGTATCCTGCCAATCTAAGCTGGAATAATTTATTAAATTATTATAACTTATAATTATATTGGCAGTAATATGTTTAAATAAAAAGCGAAAGGGTAGAAAACCGTAGGTTTTCGCCGGGACTGTATCGAACTGCATGAGTATTGCAACTCTGCAGTCGATGTATTGAAAGAGTATACATATAAACTTAACGAAAGAGCGAGAAGGATCTAGTAATTGTATAACGAGAGTTAGTCTTTCAGCAAGATCGAGCATGAGCAGGTCACAGGCGCAGGTCTAATAAAAGTGGTTTTTAATATTTTTCCACTATAGTTCATTGTGTTTTATTTGTTCCGGCATTTTTCTGTTTTGTGCTTTATTCTTATTTTTCCTGAGCTACGATACACTATCCAAAATCCTATCCTCATCCGGTTTCCTGTCACTTTCAAATCCCAACGTCCTTAAAGCCCTCGTAGAAGCCTATTACAGCACATACAGTGGGCCATTATTTGTTCCGACTTGTTAGTAACTGGCCTTGTATTGTAATTGTAGCATCTCTAAACATAAGAGAGAACGAATCTTTATTGAAAAATGTTGAATAACATTTAACTTTTTGAGCGTTTTCTATTGGACTTTTTTCAAAATTAATTGCAGGAAGTAATGCCTGATGCGTGCCAACTTTCAATGCTGTCCTTTGAGTTAGCAAGCAGCTTTCAAACGTGGGACTTTGTGTCATATTTTTGTGAAGAATGGAAGAAACCGCAGTTCATACTTCTAAGAATTTCGTATCCGGTTCTATATCCGAAAAAGCACAAATTACAACCTTTAATTTACATACTTTCCGCTTCCGAGAGTATCGTTAATTTCTTCGAGAACACTTCTTAATTAAACCTTCCATTCTGTTTTCATAGTTTCGGAATATCATCAACTTTGATTAAATTTATGCAGGTACGCATTGAAGAGAAACAACACAAACATTACCTCTAAACGACCGTTATTAACATCAGTTCAAAGTAACAACTTCCGATTGCCTAAAAGGATTCTCCACGAAAAATTCTACGCAAGTCTACTAACGTTCTATCGATTTATCGTCCTCAACACAATTTAGTACATCTGTGCACAATGCACAGACACAATTACCTTACAGGACGTAAGACGTCACAGTTCATTCATTAGTTTTCCCACCGAGTGGTTTACAATTGGTGTGGAAACAAAAAAAAAATGTTAATATTACACAGAAAGTGCTAAAAGATTAAACAAAAAAAAAATTAAAAAAACATTGTTTAAAGTCGTCCATCCTTTATTCTTTGCTATTGTGTTTTGGCGGTATGGTGTGAATATTGTGTCCGTGCTTATCCCTGACATACATTTTTTTGTTAAATACGAAAAATGTATTCGTTGGAAAATTCAAAGACTTCAACAAAAATTCACTCCAGCACATCCTTGCTGAAAATCAAATAATAATAGTTTTGCTCAGCGATTTTCGTGTTCAAATCAATTTGCTTGGTTGCATAACACTCTCGGGGACGATTAATAAATTGGGTGATTGAAAAAAGTATATATATATATGACAGGCTTTAAAGTTTGTTCTTACAAGTAGATACAAATATTTTTTGTTCTCTTTTATTGTATGTATAATTGTATATGTCCTAACTTTGACAAAATGTTTACAGAAAATTTCTCAGTTGCTCAACAAATATTAATTTAATATAATATGCACCTTTGCAATTGGTGGTGAAATGAGAAAGAGTTATATACGTAAAGGTCAACAAGTGACATTCATGACTTTCCACAGTGTCGTCCTTAGTACAGACCTTGCTTGGGATGGGGTATAAAGTTATGTAAGTTTTTACAACATGTTTGCATAGATAAGGCGACAATTAGGTTAATTAATTAATTGTTTGCTTACTTCGAATGTGTATACACCATAACTTTGTTTGTAGAATTAAAAATTAGTCCTAAGTTTAAGGGATGCATGCTATATTATAGTAGATATATGTATGTACGTTCCTACCTACAATTTTGTTAAGGCACAGGTGAATCAATTGTTTCGTTATTGGGGTGAGTTTTGAGTATATATTTTAATGTATGAGCACACTTGAAAAGAAAAGTTGATGCCCTAAACCCTTGTCATTTAAAGAGATAACCTCTTCTCAATTTTTAGTGTTAACGCTTACAGATAAGTGCGTTGAAATGTATTCATATTTTAAGATTATTCAAATTCGATATATCATTTCCTTGGTATTTGATTCGGTACCTACAAATTGTAGGTAGGTTTTGCTAGCCACTCCTTTTGCCAAGAAATAGGATGAGGGTATTATTGCCTGTTGTTTGATTAGCTCTGTTTGACAGCATTTCTTCGGCCTCGATGTTTCAATGTTTAACAACAACAGCAACCTAAGCGTACAATTTTAATTTGGCGGCGAAAATAAAAGCTAAGCCCTCCTTTCCTGTTGCATACGTCGTATTTCATAACAAATACATAAGAAACCAAATTAATTAAAGCAAAATGACACTTCTAAACTACTGCTTGACAACTACAAATTTTGTTCCCGTACGCCATGCAGTTTATTACTTTTTACCAAATCTTTTCACGTACGCGAAAGTTCGTAAAAGAGAAGCCAACGGCAATACGAGGAAGTAAAAACTTGTCTCCCCTCATTGAATGTTTTATTAACGAATTGTGAGAGCATATAAACGTCAGTTGATTTGTTTCATTAAAGCGAGTATGACAAGTCGACAGCCTACCGGCAAAAGTCTATTGATTAATTCTTCGCCTGATCTCATTGCTTATGTCATTTGCTAGACCTCGAGTTCAATGCACGCTTCTGCCTCAATACTAACAAAAATGCACCCTACAGGCAGGACTGGTAGAGTTTTACCGATTGTGTCGATACCATCGGAGAGATAAATTAGAACGATTGTACCTTTGGCTTGAGTTGTGGATAACTTACGTACGTCCCTTCACGTCACCCAGTCTAAGACGTTTTCTGGCGTCAAACGACACGAATGGCTTTTTTACTTACCTTTATTGAGCAGCAAAAGTTCTCCAACACTCCAACGATATCCGTGTGCAAGAAGAGGACCTTCAGAAGGTGGGGATGGGTATGCTAAAAATAGAGTTGGTTTTGTAGAGCTCCTTTCTACATAAATGTACATAATCAAAAGCAACCTAAATATCTTTGTCGATGTGGAATTACTGACTGCGCGACTGCGCCTTTTAAAAGGTCCGCCCTAATAGGTCTGTTCCTTTACTTTTGTAGTAAAAATGGCAGGGGAGGGGATGAATTCTCTTTCAGAGAGGGAAACTTACGCAAAAGTTAAGGAACGCTTTTGTAGTAGGTAACCTGTGAAAAATTACAGATAGTTCATAAAACCCAAATGCCATATGTAGAACAACAAATTCAAATCAGCTGTAAATGTTCAGGCGACTGACAGTTGTTTCAATTCTTACGCAAAGAAAACTTACGCAAAACTAGTAAGACGGGAAATATCTTGCTCTCTCAAAACCGAAAGAATGAAAACGATGAACGAATGAAACTGATGAACGACAATTGAGTAAAATGCGTAAGAATTCGTAAAAATTCGTGGAATTTGAAAGTAAAGGAACAGACCTATTGTGAATATTTTGTCGATGGTGGTGTTTTCCGGCCTAAAACCGCACTGATAAGATCCTATCACGTTGCTGAGTAAATATAAAGTCGATTGTGGGATTGATTTGTTTGTTGTTTTCTTAATTAAACTTGTCACAGATAGAAAAATATCTGAAATTTCAAATGTCAGTTCTAGACACTAGTTATTAACTTCTTAACTTCTGACTTAGACTAGCATGCATATTGAGTTATGATCCAATTCAAATAATATTCCTATTTTGGATTTATTTCCCATTTAAAATTAAAATAAAATTAAAATGCATGTGCATACATTTACAAATTTTCTACTAAAAGTATACATCACGCATCTTTTGTTTTACTTACGTTTTGAAAACAAAAGTTTATGTATTTTATTATTTAGCGCACCAGATCTGCAACACACTATATTGGTATTATATATGTACACAAATGTACTTAGTAAATAATTGGTATTTGCACAACCAGTGACAACTGCACAAACCTCTGTAGTTTCATATACGCACACACTTGTTCTCAGTACACAAGTGATCGATATTTTTTTATCGTTGGTCAATTAAACATAATCATAAGGTATGGCTAATACAGCACAGTTTCTGCGTCGCCAAAGCTCACGGGACATCCCATTGAAGACACAAAAGAGCATCGACAATCTAGAGTTACGGGTAAGTATCTATTTGAATTACATATACATATATTTTTTTATTCTGCAACTTTTAAGCAATTTTAAGCATATTAATTAATTCGTGCACAATTTTATTCACCTTAATATTGTCTGTAATTGTATTTAAAATAAATATTTATTGTCGAATTATCGGCTTCTTCTAGTTTGCCTTGTCTTTGAGGTAGATATCACGCCGCCATTTTTTTATTTGACATATTAGTATGTAGGTACAGCAGAAGGATAGGTTAGGAAGCTGCCTTGAGCACATTAAAAAACTTAGTTGTCCTAAGTCGACTAGATTGGTCTGGAGTAGATGTAACCTGAACGCCAAAACTAGATTGGTTGGGAACGTCACTTTTTCTACGTCAGCCACATAATTATGCGAACTGTCAACTTAGTACTCAGTCACGAATTTCTTGACTAGATTCGTCGGCTACCCCTCCATAAACGTCAACTGCAACAGCTGCCCATGTGACCGATCAAACTGAGATACATCAAGTCAGTCAGCTGTCAGACTTACTAAACTAGATAACTAGCTAGTTATGGGTTAACTGTAACACCACATGAGTTAGGGCACAAAGATGACAATCAACGCATTTACTGCAGCAACTTGTAGAAATGGGAAGCTTCAAGAATCTAGTTTAGTAAGCCTGACAGTTGACAGCTGACTTGATGTGTTTCAGTTTTAATTGCTTGAATTGGTCATTTTTAGTTGACGTTGTCGATAAATTTATTCAAGAAATTCGTGACTGATGTCATTTTTCATTGGTTTTACTCGGGGATTCATTCTGAAATCCAATGGAACAAGAAAACTGCTTCTGGTTGGATTCACATTTGTATTGGTGAAATGCCAAAAAATAGTCTACGGTTGCTGTCAGCTGGCTTGTATAAAATGCTTAAGTCATAAGTCGAGGTCCGTTCAGCTAAAGGGACGATGAAGCCCTCTTTTTGTTGAATAAAATTAGTTATGCCCTACTACTAATAAGTAGATATACAATCGTATTTATGGGAAAAACTGGGACAATAGGCCTTTTCATTGCGACTCAGTGACATTGTAACAAATTTTCCACCTAACCTGTTTAGAAAATAGATTTTGGGCTTGTTTTCATTTTGGGGACAAGTATTATTCAATTTACTATTTCATAATTTTACCGTCAATTTAAGGAACTTCGTGGACGCTTAGTGAAAAATGAACACGGTCACCCTAGCCATCCGCCACTATACGGTGCCACAAATCAAGCCTTCATATCAGATATACTCGACGAACCCGAAGACGATGAATCCGAGGCTTTTCCAACGAACACACCGGCAAAGCCTGGCCCAGTTATCGTCGAAGACATTGTTCAGGAAAAAGGCGAAGATGAAAGAGAGAGCTGGGACAGTAAAATAATGTTCTTATTGGCTACAATAGGGTAAGTGCACACGTTGAAACCTTTTATCGAAATGAAAATAATCCTCTCTCATTCATCAAGCTATGCCGTTGGTCTGGGAAATGTTTGGAGATTTCCCTATCTGGCGCAAAAGAACGGCGGTGGAGCGTTTCTTGTACCCTACTTTATAATGCTATGCGTTCAAGGGATACCAATATTTTATCTGGAGCTAGCCATTGGTCAGCGACTGCGAAAAGGTGCTATAGGTGTCTGGAGCCAAGTGAGGTTATTGAACGAAAATATACACAACAGTTTCTAATATGCACCCAATTTGTGTGTCTGCCTAGGTATCTCCGTATTTGGCCGGCATTGGTATATCATCGGCGGTGGTAAGTTATATCGTGGCGCTGTATTACAACACCATCATTGCGTGGTGTCTCATTTACTTGCTGCACAGCTTTGAGTCACCACTTCCATGGGCCGATTGTCCAACTCGATTGTACAGTAATTACACTTACGATCACGAACCAGAGTGTGTGGTATGTGTCCATATGGAAATCTATAATTGGCGAACATCTTAATTAAAGTTTGTTTCTTTTGTGTGTGTCTCCGAAAAGGCATCATCTCCCACACAGTACTACTGGTATCGTTCAACCCTGATGTGTTCGGAGAGCGTCAATGAGCCGGAAAACTTCAACTACAGTATGGCGTTAGCGTTACTGCTATCGTGGTTCTTGGTGTACATTTGCATGGTGCAGGGCATAACATCATCGGGCAAAATTGTCTACATGACAGCAATTTTTCCCTATGTTGTGCTGATTATCTTCTTTTTTCGGGGAATCACTCTAAAAGGTAAGAATATATTGCATACTTTGGGGAATTGCGAATGGAAATGATGTAAGGTAGATACGTGTATGGATGGCATTTATACACGCAAGGTAGAATTTGGTTTTTCTGTTTATGAGGAGTGAAATCCTTTGTGGATTTTATGTTTTGTCCGACTCCTACATGATTACTGTCCAGTCCAGTAGTTGCTACCAGTCAAGATCAACTTTTGTAAGGGAAGGTGTTGGCTTCATGTGTTTTTCTTCCTCTTTAGCGTTATTGAAAGCATTGAGCTGCACATTTGTAAAGGGTGTTTTTTTAGAGGCATAGAACTTTAAGTTGGCAGCACTTTTTTAACTGGCGGCCATTTTGTCAGCTGTCAAGTGATTTGTTTTTAGCCTGGTTTGGCATTTCAACATGAATAGAACATAACGCCTGAACAACGCTTCCAAATTGTGCAAAATTTAATTTGAAAATCATGTTTACATCCACAAAAACTGACCGGTTAATGTGCTTTATGGGTTGGTGGCATAATTGATCCGTACTTCTTTAAAAACGATGCTGACCAGAACGTTACAGTCAATGGTGACCGCTATAGAGCCATGATTACTGACTTTTTCGTTCATCAATTGAACAATCATGATGCGCAGAAGCTGTGGTTTCAACAAGATGGCGCAACATGTCACACAGCTCATGTCGCAATTGATTGAATAAAGAAAACGTTTGGTAACCGCATTGTTTCACGTTGCGGACCAGTGAATTGGCCTCCAAGATCGTGCGATTTAACGCCGCCGTCTATTTTCTGTGGGCCCGATAAGCCCGAAACGGTTGACCAATTGGAGAACAGCATTCGCCGCGTTATTGCCGATATACGGCCACAAGTATTGGAAAAAGCCATCGAAAATTGGACCTCCAGTTAAGACTACGTCCGAGCCAGCCGTGGCGGTCATATGCCAGAAATCGTATTTATTTATGATGCCAGAAGATTATCTTATTAAGAAATATCTTTGTTTTATTCCATTTCGAAGTTGTTAGCTTTTTTCACAGGTTGGGCACTTTGTCTTACCATTAATACAAATGTTTGTATTCTGCTTCTACAAGATGATCTTTTACATATTTTGATAGAACCCTACTTTGCTTCGCAGACCGGCTTTCAGTTTTTGCCGCACTTATGACTTGTGTCTAGTGGTTAACTTGATTGGTCAGGGGCTTGAGTACGAGTAATCCTCATCAGGACGACAGTTCTTCGCAAAAAGTTGATAAACCACTTTGATATAAATCCACCTAAACGTGTACTCCATTTCAGGTGCCTCAGACGGTATCAAACACCTATTCACACCGCGCTGGGAGACACTATTAGAACCAGTCGTATGGCTGGAAGCTGGAACGCAAATCTTCTTTTCGCTCGGCCTAGCATTTGGTGGCCTAATCGCTTTCAGTTCCTATAACCCGGCCAATAATAATTGCTATCGAGATGCCATACTCGTTTCGTTGACCAACTGTGGTACATCAATGTTTGCCGGCGTTGTTGTCTTCTCGGTGATCGGTTTCAAGGCGCATGCAACTTTCGATCGTTGTACAGAGGAAAGGCTGCAAATCTTGTCGAACAATAAAACCAATGTTGTTATACCAGAGTGTGACTTACAAAAGGAATTGGCCAATGTAAGTTTTGAGATAGTTGACGTAAGATAAAAACATTAAATTTGTTAATTCCTATACAGAGTGCCTCCGGAACTGGTTTGGCTTTCATCATCTTCACAGAGGCGATAAACCAGTTTCCTGGTGCGCAGCTGTGGGCGGTGTTGTTCTTCCTAATGTTGTTTACACTGGGAATCGACTCGCAGTTTGGAACACTTGAAGGCGTGGTAACGTCTTTAGTTGACATGAAACTGTTTCCAAATCTATCCAAGGAGTACATAATCGGGGTAAGCAATTAGTATGCACGTTCTGTCTGTATATGTATTCTAAGTTAATCCTTTAATAGATACTTTGTGCGTCGTGCTGTACGATTTCCATGTGCTTCGCTAATGGAGCGGGAAGCTACATCTTTCAACTCATGGACAGCTTTGCTGGTAATTTCCCGCTTCTGATTATTGCTCTGTCAGAATGCTTGTCAATAAGTTATATCTATGGACTGAGAAGGTATGCACTGTTAGAGGTACTGAGTGGTTCTCAATTTAATTTTTTGTTTGTTTAAGATTCTCGAATGACATTGAGATGATGACCGGATCGCGACCGTCACTGTACTGGATGCTGTGCTGGAAATATCTATCGCCAATCGCTATGATTTCCATTTTAGTGGCATCATTTTACCAGCTAATGACGGATGGTAGCAGCTATCCAGCTTGGATAGGTGCCAAGGGTGGCACTGAACAAATGGATTGGCCTCACTGGTGTATTGTTATTGCCATTTGCCTAATTATGTCGTCAATTTTATGGATACCTATTGTTGCAATATGCCGGTTAGTACCTTGTGCATCTTGGTATACTGATATTTGCAGTTAAATCTTTTTTTGTTTTAGGTTATGTGGGTATAAGATCGTCGAAGACACTGATCCCGCTTGGTTCCCAAGTGAAGAACTCAAAGAAGTCCATGGCATCGTACCACACGAACCAACAGATATAGAACGATCAATATTTTGTTTCAATATGGATGGTACCGAGGGAATGTGCTGCCCCAAGTACGGACTCCCAGAGAAGACTCTCGAAGAAGAGGAATAATTTTCGCAAGCGAATGCAAAATATGTAATATAATACCACCGAAGAAGCGGAAAAAACGACAATAATCACATTCGAAATCAAAGGACAATAATTTTCCAAAATTAATACACAACACAAACTATTATAATTCCAAAATCACATTATTTAAGTTTTGATTTTGAGATGCACAAAAGAAGAAAGAGTAGGAAAATCACACCTATGGAGAAGGAATTTGAAGTGGGTACGCAGGACGCAGGAGTGTGATGGGCTGTATATGACCTTCAGTGTCCACTACGGTTGGAGAGTCAAAAATGCTCTCAACTTTTCATCTTTTCGACCAAGTTCACTATAAGCCCCGCAGCAGCATGTTTCTATTTCTTTTGCCTATGTTAAAGAGATCTATGGTTTCACCTTTTACTGGAAGAATGTTCCACAGAGTAAACAATTGTATAAAGAAATGTCACGCACACTTCCTGGTGAATTAAATGCAAATTTTCGGGGGAACATTTGGGTTATTCTATTATGGAATCAAAATTAAATTTACCGACATACCCACTTCATATTTCTTTTTATGGTTACACATTTAATTTTAAATATATCGATATATGTTTTTTTAATTATCGAAACTAGGAGAAAGATGTTATTAATATTGAAGCATTTAAACAAGTCAACCATTAAATATTTATAAAATATTATTAATAACGTTGACTTATCTATATGTTAACCACCGCCCTTAACCTACCGTAGATTGATTTTATTTTAAAACACGTTAAATATTTATGAATTATGATGTCTACTTTATAATCCAAACACCCTGTTAAAGTTATACAAAACAATAATTAATCTCGTATATGTATACCACTTGTTATGGTTGTGTTTATGCCAATTTAAAAGTGACATACCCAATTGCATTTAAAGAAAATAAGTTAAAAATCAATTTTAATTTTATTTTCTTGTTAAATTCCTAATAGCAATATTGTTTATATGAGTGAAAATTAAATACATGTATGATATCTAGTGAAAATTCACAAATGTACCTCTTGTAGCAGAACTTGCTTGTATCTATTAACCTACTATTAATAGTTTAGCAATAGTTCTCATTAATTTATTTATTATTTTACTAGAATGTACTGATGAAACATTGTTAACATAAAAATACTATTAGCAACATGCAGTTATTATTAGCAAACAAAACATCAACATATCTTTGTAATTCATATCTTATAGCGAAACTGCGCTTTCTTTTATTGTTATTAAAGTAGTCAAATATTCCTGCCAATCGATAAGTGTACGTGTCGATAGAAGACGAGTGATCGAGAGTTTTGAATGCTTTTACTTTATTGTGAAATCGGGCATGGTTAATCCACAAGACTTTGAATAAATAGTCGTTCAAATATATCTGAACAAATTGACTAAAAGTGTGAGCAACATTTGTTTGAGATTAAATTAAATTCAGGTTTTTTTCCGTGATCATTTTTTATCTTTAATAGCATTTGAAAGCTAATTTCTTTGCCGAAAGCCGCACGCCTGAAGTTACACTTAAATTTTTGGTTTTTTGTTTGTGACAATTTAAACTAAATTGACTGTACAGTCTCTTCCCTCCCTTTCTGATCAATTAGTAAGACTCTCCCTGATCTAGACTGAAGATCAATAAGACACAAGATATAACTAAGAAAGTATTTACTTTTTTTAAAAGCGGCAAGTAAATTAACAATTTTGTTTGCAATTTGACAAAATTATCAAAAATAAAAATTCGCACAATAAACTCCACACAACGTTTTATATCCTACACGAGTTGTTGCTATTAAACGAAATACAATACACGATCATCTAATAACATAACTTACCGATGTATAAAATAACTAATGGTACATATTTAAAAAAAAAATCTATGCATAAATTTGTTGATACATATATTAATCGTAAACAACGCACATTTTTACCCTCATCTAATCAATGTTAATTATTGTTATTACTTATGTAAATTATTTATATGTGTTAAACAATAAAAAAAAAAACGCAACAAAAAGACAATAAAAAATAATATTAACTGATATTACGTACCTACTCTTAATGTTAACTAATTAAAGTGTTTTTTGTTATAACCTTTACCCACACGTCTTAAGAAGTAAACACAAAAAAACATTATGAGTGTAAAAAATACGGTAACTCAATTTTCCTCAAGAAACATACCTACACTTACGAGTAGTGTTAAATACGTATATTATATGTGTATATAAAAAATAAATAATTTTTAAAGGTTAACCCTAAATGTACTATAATACCACGGCAAACTTATGAAAGTGTTACCATTGAAAGATGTTAATAATTGTATTATTTATTTTATTGTATTTTAATTAACATTAAATGTATATCAAAAAAAAAATTAAATATCTTGTATATTTTCAGCAGTTTCTTGTTGTTGTGCAGTCGATATTAATATTTTCTCCTTCTTCCTTAAGCTTTCCTTCCTCCGTTTGTGCTTATTAGATTGTAGATGAAGCCTCCACTGAAATTCCCCGATGAATACTCTTTCGCATGTTGGACAAAAGTTCGAGGTCTAAAAATGCGTTAAAGAGGTGATTTATTGTTTAAAAAATATGGCCATATGGGTTCAAGGACTAATCCCAATACCCACCTCTTCGTTCATTCCAGATCCGGGATGTATGAGCTTCTCGAGGGGCCTCAATGCGCACTCTCTACCATTAATATACGACTCAATCACATCTACAGCCGGTATGTAGACCTGTTCATTCCATTGGCTAACGTCGGACGTATCAAGCTTGTACAAATCAGGCACTTGTCTATCGGCGCTGGACAAAAACCGATTCTTTATCCACTTGATTTGTTTCTTCGAGTATCGATTTGTAACAAGTTTAAGCCTATCCAAGCAGCTTATTAACACATCAAAACCCTCGGGCCGGTCATGTCCATTGTCCGCCACAGCCGCCGCCGCACTAGTGTTGGCTTCTAAGCGTGCGAAAAGCAAATAAAATAATTTATGATTAAAGGAATAGAGACAGACACTCGTTAGGACAAGTACCATTGCCAGCAACTATACAATATAAGCTTATCAAGTATGTAATCGTTTTAAATGCTTTTAATCGATTTACCTGGAATTTTATAAAAAATCGACTTCAAATAGCTTTCGTTTTTTATATCGTCCTCCTCGTTGAACTGCTCCAAGTAGGGAATGAACTCTTTCAAACCGATTGTCTGAAGAATTCCCTTAGTATATTGGTTCTCACAACTATATACAACAGAGCAAAAAATAAAAAAAAATAATAATAAGAACAAATAAACAAAGGTATCTTGTTGCGAATGTGCCTACCTTGAACCAGTTAAGTGGTCATTATAGAAACTTCTTATTTCTGGCAATAGACCAAGCTCCAGCATCGAGTCGACACGTTTTTCAAGACGTTCATTGAGGATTTCCTGAAATACAAGATGTGATTACATAAATGTTTCTGATCAATAGAAGGGATTACAAACGAGTACTTGTGCTTGAATTTTTATTTTGTAGTTTTACCTTGACGAAAGGTTAATAAACTATAAGCCCCAATCGCTAAGACCTTGAACTAAACAAAATATTTAGAATGTCAAGGTTTGTTTCCGAAATCTATAGAACTAGCTGAGGGCGATCCTTTTTACAGATAAAACTGGACATGCAAATACGTAAAAGTCTAAGAGCTGCCACTCAGGCAACTTTTAGCTGTGAGAGGCAACCAGAAAAATGTGATAAAGCCAGCCTTAAAAATGACAGTCTGGCATCGAAACAGAGCGGCTATAAAAAATGAGTTACAGAACTAAGTATATGACAATATTTGTCAATCGGTTCCATCCACTTATCAAAATTACTCAAAGAGATATTGGAAAAGGCTCAAGATGTCCTCATTTCTACAATTCCAGTGGTACCAAATAGATCTTCCACTTCAGATTTGTTAAATCATGCTTTCTCATGATTTTCAATAAAACTCGAGGCTAGTGGCGATCTTAGGCCACTACTTAAAATGATTGTTTAAATCTACCCCTTAAAAGTTAACCTTGGCACTAAAATTTATAAACAAACGAATTCTTGTGCGAATAAACATAGGATGCTCTCTATAGATCTATTCTTATCTCTTATTTCTGACAAAATTCACCAAAAACATGTCCTAGCAAACTGCTATAGGTATAAAACAAATTAACGCAAGCTTCGTAACTGGGCCTTTCCTCGGTGCAAATAATTTATCAATTTGTTAAAAAGTGCTTAAAAATAAATGATGTGACTATTCTCTAAAAAAAAACGTCCCCGGAAATCTTAAGCCACTAAAAAACCAGAATACATAAATATATCCATCTAAAAAGAGCACTAAGAACAAACATATCAATTGAAAACAAATCTTTCTCAAAACTGCGTCGTAACAAAAGAGTTCATTGCTACGTATCTGTCAAACATGTCAGAATAACGAAATTAATTTCAAACACCGCCACGCAAAATCAATTACGCACAACTTGTCTAATTGCCAATTTTGAGAACCTTTACTCAACCAATGCTCCCGTGCTCGCGCGCGATCACCTCAAACGATCGCAACACTTTCGGTGCCATCTCATCTCGAGCAGATCACCAGCCAGATAATTGCTTGCCATTGCCAAAGCCATCCCCCACGACCACGAACGATGAAAAACGAGTTCTATTCAAATTACGAGGATTTATATGAACAGCCTATCTATGAGAGTGGCCACCGCAGAGGCATTTGGCTAACACGAGCCAGCCAGAGGAGTCGCAACCACCAGCCAGTAGCGTCATCAGCTCTTTGCGGCCAGCCAAAGCATTTCATTTTTTGGCCAAATTGGTTGGAATTTCCTCTCAAGAAGTATAACGAGTATAATTCCTCCTCTTATAGGGAAATATGTGATAACCATGTAAGCTCCGAAAGAGAATGTTGTCTATACAAGCACAAAGCACATGCTTGGGGGGTATTAAGTCAACTCTGGTCAAAAAAGAAAAAGAAAAATATTCCAAAAGAGTTAGATGGACGCGCGAAGTGAATGGATCGAGGCACACCACACAGCACACACAAACACACACATACAAGATGAGAGAAAGATTACATCAAACGATGAAAAGAATTAGCATTCCTGGCGAGTTCAGGTTCAATGCAGTCCAAGAGAGGCTTTTGGTATGCGAAGTGAAAGGAGTCATTCAACAATCTGAGAATTAAAACTGGAAATTTATGAACAGCGCCTTACTTTTTCTGTTCGCGAAAAAAACCTCAGTCCTACGTATCGGCATGTGAATGTGTAAATAAGATCATTTATAATCGCAGAGTTGGCTGAAAAAATGTTAACTATTGAGGTGAGAGGAGATGGTTTTTTTATTTCGTTTGTCCTTTTGTTTCGCATCTTTCTTGTGAAAGACACCGCTTACCACGAATTCATTAATTTTCTCACAGAGTATTGAACCTGAATGAATTTGTTAGAGAAAAAAAGAAAGAAACAGGACGCCATATTGGCTTGATGTTCCACTTTATGTTCCTTTATAGGTGGACCAAGAGATATACTCCCTGGAATGCTGTCGCTATGGCCAAATTTGGCAATAATCTCTGCCAACGAAAATTTAATAGAAGTGTGAAAAGCTATGCCTTCGGCTAATTTGGATTTATTTATTTATAAAAGATCAAAAATGCTTTATGCTGGTTTTGTGGCAGATCGTTTTGATACTTTCACTGATCTTTAGGTAAAGTTCGTTTTTGCATTAAGTATTTTACGATGCGAATGGTCATAAAGTAAAGGAGTGCTATTCGAATAGGGCTTCAGTGAACCGTTATGATCTAAATAAATTTATGAGACATAAACGTTTTATAGGTTTTTTTTCATCTTGTTTTAGAAATAAGGTCGTATTTAAGTCGATTTGAATCTTAGGCTCGAAAAATAGAGAAAATCGCCCTCAAATAGACAGCAATCGAGAAAAAGGGAGGGATATGGCAGCCATATTGCCTAGGTTAAGTAGATTCTATGCTCAGAATTTATTTCGGTAAAGCAAAGTAAAGTGCATAGAAAGAAGAAGACAAAAAAAGACCAATTCAGAGTGACTTGCTCTAAGTCAGCCTGTAGGTATGCAATTCTTTTTGATAAAGTGACGTTAACTGGTCATTTCTCCCGACTTTTTGTTTAATTCACCCTTCACTTAGTACTCGCTGGGTGATGAAAGTATCTTAATATGTAAAAACAGTTTGAAAGCAAAATCGTTACGTAAAAAGCGTTCAAAATTTAAGTCAAGTCACATCTACTTGTCATAATTGCTAAGTGGCAAGTGGCTTACAAAGTAAGACAAGAGTCTTATACATTTTTGAAAGCCTTTAAATTAATTTAAGAATTTGAATTTATTTATTAAGCTATTTACATTATTATATATTTATTAAGAAGAAGTCGAAATTAAAAAAGACAGAATTTTATTTCGCTGAAGTAACGAATTAATAAAAGTGTTCTTTAAAACATTTGTTTTCATTTAAAAGAATAGAATTTCACTCATACTCAAATTAATCTTTAAAAATCTTTTAAAATATTCGTTTGTATTTTTTGGAAGGTTGACTCCTCGTTCAACCCCTGTTGGGGTTTTGTCCCTTTTTTGGACAGAAAAAAAATAAGGAATATCAGCAACTGATAGTAGACGTGCCAAAGGCTCAAAGCCACACGCATGTATAGATACAACCACTGAGAACAAATCGTCGTTAACATTCCTATTCGCAATGAAATTTACATCGCAACTCTTTGGTGGCAAGTCTTATCGCAACAAACTATATGTCAATACCCCATATGATATTCGGTATAAAAATGTACACATCACTGGAATATTAAATACGCACCGAAACCGAAACCCCATCCAACTTAGCACATTCTTCCCACACCTAAATTATTTGTAATTTCCAACAATCAAAATACAAACGACTTTTGCCCGCAGGCGGATAATCATACAAATTCAATTCTAATCAAAGGCCAAGGTTGGCCATTTGCTATAACGTCTAGTTAATGAAACCCAACTCATTTGTCACCCAACGCGTGAAATTCGCTTCTTTTGAATTTGTATATAATATACACGACCAAGTTCGCGCCGAGTACTCTATCCGTTCTGTCAGCATTTTGTAAGTCGAAATGTGTAAGCCGCCGCAATAAAAATGAGTGTGTACGTGTTCAATTAAAAATAAACTAAATAATATATGCAAAAGAGTAATTCCATTGTCATGTAGTAGACACTCAAGGGATCAAGGAAACAGTAGGTACTAGGTACGCTCTAAAATGCTCATAAATCAGTTTCACGTTATAAGACGGGCCAAATGGCTAAGGAGTGTTGATCCAAATGGGGTCCACGTCTAAGAAATACTCGAAGCCATTTGTGGGTCGATTCAAATTGAAGTTTTAGACAGCCAGACAGTCAGGCAGGTATGCAGACAAACTAACAGATAGACCAGCAGGCAGAGATCGTTCTTCTCGAAAAAAAAACACGATTTTTATGAGCGGTCAAAATTGACAGAACTCAAAAACATGACTGTTCATGACTGTAAGTTGTACAACAAACTTTTGCATATTATAAGTTGACACCAATCCAAAGGAGAGTCTCCCAGAGGTGTTTACATTCCGAAAAATGCACTGTGTTGTGCGGTTCAGTATTTCTTTTATAAAATGGGATCGGAAATCGCGTAACTGTCAATGAAGGTTAGGTACATAAAAGACAGGTGATGGCTAATTGATGATTTGACAAGGAAAGAAGATTTGGGAATAAGTTTGATTTTCTTAAGAAAAATGCAGAGCGACACGACACATCTCGAAACAATTTTTCCCGACATACCTAACCAAAAACAAATTGTTTTTTGAATTTCGAATTTAAACTTATTTTTTTAAATAAATGAATGCATTCATAATTTATTTAGAAATCATGTAAGGTATGATTAATGTGGTTGTATGATGTACTTTGTACAATTTTCTGCCGTGGAGGACCTGCGACATGCGACTAACAAGGCCATTCCAATCTGAATGAATATGATAACATTTGATAGGAGTATCTTTGCAAGATCATGCAAAGGCGTGCTTTTTCTGAAACCTAAAGA
Organism: Cheilosia pagana; assembly: GCA_936431705.1. Classification (NCBI taxonomy): domain Eukaryota; kingdom Metazoa; phylum Arthropoda; class Insecta; order Diptera; family Syrphidae; genus Cheilosia; species Cheilosia pagana. The sequence goes on along the minus strand of OW386168.1, from coordinate 29,818,584 downwards.
GGAGATACTCACATGTGTCCTTAGGTTCTCATAAATTTTTCTTAAAAATTTCTATTCAACTTTTCTACAGTGTTAAGTAGCTAGTGGTCGGATTACAATCTCAAGGTCGATGGTTTCATTTGAAATACAAATGACCTTAATGAAAAAGGGCGACCGTGTATTAGAGATACAAAAAAAGATAAAGTATATCAAGTATACTGTACATCTACAAAAAAAAAAAATAGAGTACGTAACACAATAACCGCTTGTAGACATTATCTATTGTAGAAAATAAAATATGCCAAAGGGTACAAGATATTAATTTCTGGTTTCAGTAGTAAGTAATGATGATATCATTCCAAACGCAAAGCTTCTATCTCTGTGAAGGCAATAAACGAAAACCTTGTAAGAAATCTAAACAAACTGTCTCACTGTTTGGTACATTCAAGGTCAGTAATAGAACACAAACACAAGATCTACCTACATGTTTAAATAGAATCGATAATGAATTGTAAATTGTGGTCACAAATTACCTGATTGCATCGAAGCCAAAATAGTATTATGTGAGGATATCTTAGCGGGCCACCCAATCTGTTTCCTCCCGGTGCGCTTCTTTGATTTTCGAATATCGAACTCATTGTTTCTCCGGTTTTTTGAAATACTTCCAGAGCTCTGTAATAGGTAAAACAAATTTGATCAGATCAACGAGAAAAGATAGGTTTTTTAAAGCGGTGAGCCGCTGTAACCAAAATCAAGGTTAATCAATTATCTCTTTTCAAATAGAAATCATTATCAAGTGAATTCCGACAAATAAATAGTAATCTAATTTTCGGTGCAAACTAAGGGGCGTCTCCATGCATTGAAAGATGTTTCAAATTAGCTTAAGTTTGCCCATTGGTGTGGTGACATATGCTGGTTTCCATTACTGCAAGGACTACAATGATATGAGTTTTTATCCCAATATTATAATTGGTCAAATGAATAAAATGATTGTCATTACAATGAATCGCCCCGAAGTGTGTTTTGCAAATGGTAAAGCCAATTTGGCATCACTGGATAAGACTGAATAAGGTAATGAAATTACAGTGCGTTTCACTGTTTTTTAACTTTCTCGTATACGTAGTAAGAGAAAGGTATTGTAATCGTACAAAAAATCGAACTCGAGATTTTAATCTAATCTGACATTACGATGATAGAGGAACTCAAAAAAGTGGGTCTCGCAATTCTGTCCGTCTTTCCTGAGCTCTACAGCGCAAACGGCTGGACGGATTTCTTTCAAACTTCGGATTTGGAGTTCGGGCCATTTTTTTTTTGCACGCTAATCATATTATTAACGGTACTTTCCATATAACGGTTTTAAACAAGTTTGATTTTTTCAAAAACGGCTCTAACGATTTCAACCAAAATTGATAATTGGGCTTAAGTAGGTGTAACTAAGATGGCTGCATACCCAGTTTTTTTTACCAAAAAATCGAATAACGGTAATTTTGAAAATTGGTCATATCTCAAAAACGGTTAAAACTATTTCGACAAAAAATCATATTTAAGGTAATACGGTCATTCCCAACATAATGGCAAACTCAGTTTTTCCTTAAAATATCGTTCAACGGACTATTTTGGAAAGGAAAAATGTCGTTTTTTAAGACTTTATTTAATTATGGTTTACTTAAAAACGGCTCTAACGATTTTAACCAAAATGTATACTTGCACTACCATATATGGGGTTAACATGGCTGCATAATCAGTTTTTGGCTAAAAAGTACTTTTGAAAAGTGGCCTTATCTCAAAAACGGTTAATACGAATGGAACAAAATTTAATGTTTTATGTAATATGGTCATTCCTAACATGATACCAAACTCAGTTTTTCTCTAAATTGTCTATAATAGATTTTTAGAATAAGGCATACATATTTTGAGAATTTGGTTTCCTTTTGTTTTACCTACATGAAAACGGCTAAAGCGATTTTGACCAAATACATACTTGGAGTAAAATTGACGTTTTCAACATTATTGCGTTCTTCATTTTCGATTCAAATTTGAAAACTGTTCAAATCTCGAAAACGCGATTTTCGATTTGGATAAAACTTCAAAAACCACGTAATACTTACATCCTGAACAATACCCTTTACTCAGTTTTTAGCTAAATGGTTGAACAAGATTATTTTTCGAACTCAACATTGCAATATTTGTTACTATTTTGTACGCATTATTTTTTAAAATCAGCTTTAAAGATTTTGCAACCCCCAAAACGTCCATCGACGTGCATATTAAAAAAAAAAAATCTCTGAATTCTTACATAATAAATATGTGTCACGATATCGGTCTATCACAAACCCACCATCGAGTCACCACCTACCAGCATCACCAATTTGAAAAATCGTGTTTTATAGCCTATAAACAATAATAAAAGAAAAATAAACCAACCAAACTGATAATATGAACGAGAAAGTTTCGTGCGATCTAGTCGTGCACTTTATTTTTTCTTATAGAGGTAGGTAGGTAGGTACCTATAAAACGATTTTTTCGTACCAAATCACGGGTAGAGATCAAGTGAAGAATTATCTAAGAAAACCGCTGTAACTAAATTGTTATTAAAAAAAAAAATTCTGTTGAAAATATTTAAATCGTCACCCTGTTTATGCTTTCTGAAACTGTGTAAACTAATATTCAGAAAATTGCTCAAATGCCTACCTACATAGTGCTAATGGAGTGATGGGACATAAGACTCAATTCGTCACAATCCCACTCTTCAATCAAATAATGCCATGTAGCCCCATGCCTCCCCCAAAGACCCTATCCATCCATAAAAATAATTACCACTCATAGTAACAGCATTTCCTCAACAAAAAAAAAACATTTTCATACCATACCAAACCAATTGAGTTGACAGTCAGCCAGCCAGCACTTCAATATGTCAATACATAAATAAACAAACAAAATACAATGTGTGAGACTCCGCCAAACGACAATATCGGGCGATGAGCGACGTTTTTGACGTATACAATATTTTACAATACGAATTACGAATACACCGGTATAAGGCAATCTCTGAACTCTGAGAGCAAGAAGAGTAGTCTCAGTCTCACTCTCAGTCACAGAAAGAAACACAGTCTGCCTTATGCTATGCAGATAAGACCGAGCAGAAGAGGCAGCAAAATTCTATGTATTCCTACGCGCGAGTTTTTGGCGCCAAAAGTGACCCAAAATACGCGAAACGCGACTCACCAGTCACCACTCACCACACTGCTGTATAGCCTTCCCTCTGTGCCACACACCAATGATCCGGTGGCATCGAAACGAAAAGAGTGGCTTTGGCTTCATGTATTATTAATCATTGAATTGAAAAAGCCGGTTACGTCCACATGGCGGTGTTTCACTCTACCACCACCGCCTCCCCCCACCCGCAAACAGCACCCCTCAAACAACACATTCGCATGCAAAGAAAAACTTTTAAAATCCATTTGGTCATGTGAGTGAATGATATGGCAGTTGTTTGTATTGTATTGTACGGCGAGCCGGTTCAATATGTGTGCGACTTGATAGGCCAATGCCAATGATTACACAATTATACGAAACATCAACAAGAGAAGCAAAAAACGAATGTATAAGTTGAGTATAAGTATAGCCCCAAAGCAGGCGAAGCGAAGATAAGAAGTAATCAAAGAACATAGCGACACGGGGCTTTCGGTAACTTGTGCTTTGTGCGCGACGTTGCAGCGCCAGCGATCTTGTCCCTATTGAAAACTATGGAACCATCTTTAAATCTTTTTCTACGGAATTTCCGGCAACGCTTTCAGTTCTCATCAGATTTTATACTCGTTGATTATTCCAGGAATTTCGTTGTTCATTATTGAGACGGGCGTTTAAATTGAGTAACGGTTTTCGGCTGATTCAAATGTGAATTTTGTAAAATCTTACAGACTGGACGCAGCAGCGCCTGTGAAGGCGACACATTTTCGAAGCTCGTTGGGTACAGTCAGTTCCACAGATTGCATTTTTCAATATTAGATATACTTATGCATGCGGCATAGCATTGAAAGATGTGAAAAGAAAAAAATCATTTTAGGTTTTCTGTCAAATATGCAAATAATGGATCGGCGCTGTCAATCTTGTGTGGAATTTCGCGGGATTGATAGGTATAGTGTGGATGATGTATGTATTTGAATTGGTCTATAAAGGCATTTGCCGTTTATTGTCAAAAGTGGGTTTTGGCAAGACTGGGAATGTTTGAAGTGGACCCTAGGGCGCGCTGGACCTAACCGTGTTTGACAAATTGAGATAGGTACAGCACTGCGAAGTCGCATTCACACCGAAAAATATCTGTGTAGGAAGCTATTTATGAATTTACTTATTCAGTTCAGTATTGGATTTGTAAAGCGGGCACTGCCGCCTATTGTACCTTTCCTGGTAAGGTCCTAGAGCCATCTTTTCACTCCGGAGGCAGTCAGGAAGACAAGACTCTTCTCTGGGTGTATGTCAGCAAGAGTTGCTGAAGTAACGATTTCATCACCAAGATTGTTTTTTTCTAAGGTTGAGTAGAGCCGGACTTTCCCTGAGTATGTGAAGAGTGGATTCATCACATTCAAGACATAGTCAACATGTTGCATCCAGCGAGACTCCAATGCGGTGTAGGTGTTTTTTCATGAGGCCGTGGCCACTGATTATTTCTGTTAGTATTCTCAGGTTATTTTCGTCTAAATTGATCAGGAAGTAGGATTTAGTGGGAGAGAAATTGGCAGTTCTGCCCAGAAGCTTTAAGCCAGACTTCATTGGATTCAAAACGCGATAGCTTTTTGATGTAGCCCCTGAAATGGTTTTTGCTGACTTCATAGAAGGGTTCAGGTCCGATAAACGGAATTGTAGCGCCGATTTTAGCCAGTTAGGCAGCTTCTTCGTTGCCAGCAAAGCCCGTATGGGCTGGAATCCAGTGGAGAATGACTAGGTTTTTCTTGAAAAGTTCGTAGATGGCTGTACTTATTTCTAAGACAAGCTTCGATTTCATGGCAGATGAGTCTAGAGCTTTGAGAGCTGTTTGGCTGTCTGAAAAGATGAATATGGTTTTTAAACTTAGAATTCTTCTAGCGCAGTCGTTGATTGCAAGGACTTCAGATTGGAATATAGATACGTTATAGCAAATCCCGAAAGAACCAAATTACATCTTAAGGTTTTTTCCCACTGCGCCACCTTTCGCTAACGTCTGACAAACATCCGAGATTAAAACTGTCATGAAAGAGCTTCTCAATTAGCCGTTTGGACTCGGCGTTAAATTGTAGATCCCTTCCATTCGTACCAAAAATTGAAATCCCGCATTAAACGAATGGTTGTGAGAAGCTAGGCCTTGGGTCCCACAGACCTGTCACGCCAAAATATGTATCTATTTATTATTTTTATTTTTTATAGCCAAGCCTAACTGACAGGTTAACTGGAGGCGACTCTCCATAGATGTCAGGTTTAGTACCTGACTCCATCTTAGAACCGTCTGTATACCAGACCAGAGGTCAAGTCTTAATGGATTTAGTTTGAGTTTTTCCCAGTCTTTTCTTGAAGGAAGTTTTTATGGAAGCCATATTTCGGTAGAATGTCATCCAAAGGCATGCTGAAAGGGCTCTTGGACTCAAGGGTCAATGTCGTTCGAATGAAACAGTCAATGAATAGATACTTGCTTCCATTTGAATGGGTGTTAGACCTAGGATGACATTCAATGCCAATCGCGTAGCTGTCATTTGTGGCATTTATGATATTTTCTACACCGTTAAATGTAGTCAGAGAGGTAAGTGTTTTTTTTATATTAAAATTATTAGTTAATGTTATAGCAAGCAGGTGATAAATTTCTATGTGATTAGGTGGGGTAGGGTAGGGTAATCAGGCAGGGTTACCTATACAATTTTATGTGCTACATGGGGCTTCCTTGGCCTTGGTTTTTCGCAAAATAGTCAACTCGAAATTTTTGTTCAGGAAATGTCGAAATTAACAGCCGATCTAGTGTATCGGATAATTATTTTGCCAGCTGAAAGACTTACCATAGGCCGAGTATTACAAAATATTACGTGTAACAATGTAATAACAGGTTAAAGTGTAGTGTGACCCATCCATACGAAATTAAGAGTTGAGCGCGCAAGAAGCTATATGAATGCTGAAATTTGGGGGCGAGAATGATTGCATTGGCTTAAGTTTTCTAGAGTATTTGGATAAGTAACAGGTAAGACCTAGATTTCAATTGTAATCTGCAGACGTAAGTAACTTTAACAGGAAAAAGATAGCTCGTACATCACAAAAGTTGTAATACCAGGATGACTATCAATATAATTGAAAGCATACAACGGCCTAACGACGACTTATTAATCCCTCTTTATTTCATACACCCGAATGATAACACAAACATGATGGCGTGGTCTTTTCGATGAATTTAAAAAATTTAATATACTACTACATAAAAAACTGTTAAGCCATAAATCTATAGCAGGTATCATTTTAAATCGGTCAGAGTGAGTAACGCACCTTGAACAAATTTTATGATCTATTTATATTTATATCAGCTAATAAGTAAGCACGTACAATGTGTGCAGTGTACGAGTAGTTATTTATTAGGTTAAATAATCATTAATCAACTAAAGTCAAACAAAATGAATTAAGCCAATTCGAGGGTAGATGCCGACATTTGTATCATATAAAAGAAAGTGTTGTCAATGTTTACAATATACATCTATAGTTAGAAGATTATATTTCCGTGCTTTTTAATAGACAAGTTTCAATGGAACGCATACTTTTTTTATTGTTTTCTTAACGCTACAATTGCCATAAAACTCTGACAGTCTATGGGGTGGTTTATTTTCATGTGAAGGAAGGCATAATTTATGCCTGTCCGATGGAGTAAAGTGACTTTGACTTCCTATATATGTTGTACGTTTTACGATCTGGAATCATAAATCAAATAAGTCATGTCGAAGAAAGATTATTTTATAACAATAATAAATTTGTGTCTACACATAAAGCATTGCATCCTTAACGCCTGTCCTTCATTTTCATAATATACTAACCTACTAGTAATCATTTTCAGTCCTCACCTTAACTCTTTTGTTACTCATCACTAAAGGTAAGTTTATATGGACAATTGCGCACTTTGTGACAATTTGAGCGGCGCACTAAAAATGGTTATAAGTACCGCGTAGTAATAGTAGGCATATGGGAAACCATAACCTCACATGTATTGCTATATCTGAAACATTGCTGCTGATACCACAAAAAATTGAATAGGCTCGATGTTCTTTGAATAGGTACAGAGGTATCAAAGATCAGTGTTCTGATATCTATAGACATTGCTTTATTAGATCACTTTCAATATTGTTACAATTGTTACTGCTATTGATAGAAAGAGGAGTGTATAGCATGACAGATTTTTCTTTACAATTGCTTCAATCGTCAGTAGAAGTAATGCCCCCGGAGCTTATTATAAACCATTTACCGACAAACAACATTTATTCACCACAAGGGTAAACCAGCCATTGGTTCAATCACCATTACGAGGTTTACTTTCCGCTTCCATAAAAACATTAAAACAAACAGCAAATGAGTGATGCCAAACCCTAATAATTGTTGTCTCTAGCATATTGCTTTCTCAAAGTCTGTTTAAATCTGGTACACATTGGTTTGGTTTGGTTTAGGTGGCGCTACAGTCCGGGTTGGACCAATATGCCTCTCCAGTTAGCGCGATCTTTGGCTAACTGCCTCCAGTTGCACACTCCAAGTTGGTTAAGGTCCCCTTCCACTTGCGCGCACCACCTAAGGCGAGAGATTCCTCTACTGCGTTGTCCCTACGGGTTGGAATCGAAGACTCTTCGGGCCGGAGCGTTGGTGTCCATTCGCTCTACATGTCCTAGCCATCTTAGACGACAGATGCGTATTTTTCTGACCAGGTCGGTGTCGCTGTACAGCTCGTAGAGTTCGGTGGAAAATCTTCTCCTTCAAAGCCCTTCAACGCAAACGGGACCAAAAATCACTCGAAGAATCTTGCGTTCGAAACGGCCAAGAAGATCTTTATCCGCCTTTGTTAGGGTCCATGCTTCTGCGCCATAGAGCAGGACCGGGATGATGAGGGTCTTATACAAAGTCGACTTAGTGTTTCTTGACAGAGCCTTACCAGTCAATTACCGTCTTAGTTAACTCTTCGTTAATGTATACATTATTCGGGTTAAAATGAGCACAAGAGTACTGTCAAAATAATAAAATCTATACCATGACACGTTTGTGTGTTGCCCTTTTCTATTACCATGATGCCTGGCGTCATGAAAAAAATAATTTCCAATATAACCAGGCACTTAGAACGGCCTTCAATTTAATTAACGTTTAATCTGAAACGCCCCAGAGATAGATACGCACATTTATTTCTAATTTTTTTTTTGCTAAATTTGCATAAACAATTTGAAAGCTCTTTTCCATATCGAGCCCTAATGACTTTCTCTCTTTCTGGTTTGTTTGTTTCCATAATTTCATTATTTCGGTTTTGGCCAAACGAAAAAAAAAATGATTTGTTTATTTGTTTTAGAAACACTTGTGCATATGCCTACAGATTCTTTTGTTGGTAACAGCGTATAAACTTGAGTCTTCTTAAAGAATTTTAATTTATTTCGAGTTCGATAAATACCTACCACGCAATGAATCATTATAGAACAAAAAAGAAGCAAGACACATACTTTGCTGGAAGCCGAAAGTAAAACAAAAAGGTGTGCAAATTAGTAACGACAGTTGGCCGAGTCAAGGCCAATCTAAAGAGTTCAACCAACTTATGCTTAAATAGTTTAGCTACGCATGAGAGGTAGTGTTTTGCTGACTGCTGACTCGCATGAGATAATGTCTTGAACGTGATACATCTGCTAATGAAATTTATTGAATATTTCTTTTTCGTTTACTCCTTTTGAAGAACTTAATTAAGCGCTTGAGTGTAATTGTTGAAACAAAAGCAATAGCTTTTGATGGAAAGGCTTGCGCGCCCATGTCAGCATAACAACGACATACCTAATTTAATTAAACTAAACAATTGACATTAAGTTCGCAAAACAAATGTAATACTATTTGCATTTTCATGCCGAAAATCGCACGCAATGGAGCATCCAACTACTGTGTACAGTCCTGACGAGTACACTTTTATTGCTATTTTATAGTACTTCCCAAGCGATTTCTCTCTTTGTTGATATAAAAACTAATAAAACTTGAAACATGTTTTGCGAAAAAAAATCAGTCTTCTAATTAAAACACAAACACACGTGTTTGACTTGCAAAATATAGGCTCTACTGCCACACAACATTACCCATTCGAGGGCAATCTGAAGGCTGCCAATTTGATGTGTTTAAATAAAGTCACATTTGCGTAATGTAAACGATCGATTTCCCCTGATGGCACAATTCTGAAGACTATTTAGGTTTGGCCTCTTTTACATATCATCAAATGTTGCCACTGCTTAACATATGTATTTACTCATATCCCCAAGGGAGTAGGCCCATTCATTCACAAGTGAAAGTAAAGTGCAAAGAAAAAAAAATACTTAAAAAGCAGATACTATTTCAAGTTAATTGAAGCGATTAATTCAATCGATTATGTGCACTCAATTAGAAATGGAAGTTATAAAAAATGTGTTACAATTAAATCACTACTCGTCTGATAAAAAAGAAAGATGGGGCTTTTCCCCATTTAAACTGATAGTTGGTAATCAGTTAAAAACTAATGATAGACAATCCCGTTCGATATAGATATCTGGCTACCCTATTATCGAAACAAAATTCAAGGAACTCGCATATTATCTGAAGTCGCGGCGCCTACATTCTTATCGTTTCCTGACAATAAAGCTCTTTGTACATCGGTTGGTGTTTCTAGAAGCATGAAAGCGTCTTTTTCTATTCCCACGTTGGAACCTATGAATTTCGCTTTCATTTTCTACACGCAATAACTTTTATGACTACGCACGCTTCAAATGTCAAGTTCAAACAATATATTAACTGCTGTTACATAGGTTTTATGGATTTCCATGAGTTCCAGGCATTTCGCAACGAGAATTGAACGCAAATATGTACACATGCTAACCTTGTGATGGGGGAAAGAAACACTCCAAATATAGCAGTTTTGACGAGCCCCTTTGAACGGAGCTCCTTCTGATCAACTTTCGTATATGGACAGGAAGTTGTTGTGCTAACAGGCTTGCGTGGATAAACCGCATTTATAAGAACCTATTTGTTTTGTGTATACTATCGTTTATAGTAGAAGATATAGTTTTTTCGACAGGGAGAGAAGGTTATGACCTCCGACGACCTGGAGCGAAATTCGAACGTTAGGCGAATCGATCAGATTTTATTCTAATTCAAACCCTTACAATAATGCATTCGAACAAATTAGTCGAACTTCGTTCCCTCACCCAAAAGTTGTATAGGATAGGGAACAAAATTTGACTGAATTTGGCTAACGGTTCGAAATTCGAATGCATTATTGTAAGGGAACAGACCTCGTCTCATCTGTATCTGTACATCGTGATATGCGTCAGGTGTACAGAAAATATATATTCGACCATAGCGAGGTATCCGTCGGAACGGAAAATTCTCCGATTCTATACCATTCGGAGGATTTTTGCTTCGAGGTATTCTTCGGAACATCTTTTCGGAATATTTCTCCGACATTTTTTAACGCATATCGGCGTATTACGTTGAAGTGCGATGAAGTGCATTTTTTTCTTCAATTTTTGACAGCTAGGTTCCGATATCCTCCGACAAAAATTGGTTGCGGAATTTGTTTACGATTTGGATTTGAGCCTCCGACAGAGTATGCGTTGCGGAGAATTTTCCGTTCCGACGGATACCTCGCTAGGGCCGATTATGCTGGTTCAAAAAAAATTATATTATTTCCATTCTTTCGAGTTTTATATCTCAACCTCTATTTAGACCAGCGATTCCCAAACTATTTTTCTTCGTAGATCCCCTGCTGCTACATTTTTATCATATTCCCAAAACTCGTCAAAAAATGTGAAGATTAGATCTAAGTCTGTGTTCCAGACTATCTTCTCCATATGCCAGTCTAACTGAACGATTTTTTCTTTGCTATCGAAACCATTTTTCATACCAACGTAGACCTCCGTCGAGTCTTCCGTGGACCCCTGGGGGTACACCTGGACCACTTTTCGGAATCACTGATTTAGACAAACTGCAAGTCGAGCTGTTTAACTTTGACAAGTTTTGTAAAGGGTTTTCCAATAAGAGGTGTTATTTTAATATTCAAAGGAAAATGCAATTTTTTATTTATATTTTCATATATAAGAGGAAGGTATGCCGTTAATGATGAAAAACAACATCAGCCAAATGGCCACCACGACCACGCTTACAGGACCATATCCTTTTCATGAAATTTTCCATGACAAAATCGCAAAGTGGCTGCCCTATGTCCTCGATAGACTCACGAATTCCATCTTTGAGGTCTTTAATCGACGCTGGGCTGTTGGCGTAGACCTTAACATTCACGTGGCCCCAAAGGAAGAAGTCGCAAGGTGTTAAATCACAAGATCTCTGTGGCCAATTGTGATCGCCTCTTCGAGAGACAACACGGTCTGGAAACGTTTCCCGTAAAAGATCAATGGTTTCGTGGCTTGTGTGGCACGTAGCGCCGTCTTGTTGAAAGTAAACGTTGTCCAGATCAATACCATCCAACTCCGGCCATAAATCATCGCTCGATAGCGCAATCCATTCATCGTAACTGTTGATCCAACCTCATTTTCGAAAAAGTAAGGTCCAATGACAGAGCCGGACCATAAACCGCACCAAACAGTCCAGATTCGACAATTTTGCTTGTTGACGTAGCCAAAGAAGTGGCTTCACGACGACCCAAAAATGATTTAGTTTTGCGAACTGTGACTGCAAAATTTTCACCTTTTTTGTAGTGAATTTTTATAATTTCAATATATATCGTTCCATTTTTAGTAATGCTGTAGTTTCTACTTGTCAAGTGTCAAAAAAAACAGCTTCAAAAGTGACAGCTACCGAAATAGCACCTCTTATTGGAAAACCCTTTAATAGCGAATTTGGTTAACGTCAGTCACAGTCTACCATGACTCTAAAACATCTTCCCTATTAGTAGCAAATCCTGCTATATCCTTTGTGGCAAGATCGTAGGTACATCATGTGGACGACAAGTCATTCATAAATCATCGCTGCGCACTAAAATACCATCTTTGTGGTTTTCCCACCGACTAACTGTGCAATTCGCTGATTGTGTTATCACTTGACTCCTGCCCTCAGAGTTTGGAGTTGAATTTTTTTATCTTCGTATTTCCCAAATGATTCGTCAAGAACAGAACTCGCATTCTGCACACGCACGCCTGATGGTGTTACCATACGCAATTGTGGTTTTGGTTTTCCTCTTTCGATTACTTTCCATTTCCGATCTACCATACAAATCTGCGGTTATAGCTTTTGCGTGTATACGCTAATCAGCATCTTCCGCAGCTGCCGATACTGAATTTCACTTTCAAGAGTCAAGACCAACGGTCAATAATTCGAATTGCACAGCCAGATATGTGGCGTACTGTTGCAAATCTGTGTTGCTACTCGGACACTTTTTCTGTTTTTACTATTCTCTTTCTCATCCTGCTTTAGCGAGCGGCGGTTTTGCGGTTTCGCTCTTTATGATTTTATTTCGGTATGACCCTGGCTGGGACGGGGACCAACACCAACCATACCGCCATAATCATATTGGCGGCACCGACGACGATTGAAAATTTTCCCATTCCCACCCAGCAACAATGTTCTGAGGAAACACTTTGTCGTTGCGGACACACCACCTTGCCCCTACAGCGTACAGGTCTTATCAGCAATCGTGCAACAAATTCTCACGATTATCAAATACGAACACTCGTGGCGCTCATATGAATTTTATTAATTTAAAAAATGCGATAACTCGTCAAGTTCCATGTTCCACGTTATACGAGTCTCTATACTAGAACAAGTCGAATCGCTATCGCTGACTAAGTGCAATTAAAACTAAAAGCGCGCTCGCGGGAAACGTAAGACAGCCGTGTCCATGTGCTACTATTTATGAACGCGTGTGTTTGTATTTACGAGAATGAGAGTTAGATGAGTTTTCTTTTCAATAATTATAAACACAAGCGTTATCAGAAGTAGGTCAAGCTGTAGAGGCGCAATTTAGATAGGTGTGCTGTCGACAACACAGCGCACCAGCGATCGGCGAGTCTCTTCACTTTGCACCAAATGATACAGAATGGCAATCACTGATAGTGGAGTCAATTAAATTACTCACTTATATGGTTGGGTATATGTTATCAGGCTCCGGTACTAATTATTATTATTTGTTGCTAATGACGACATAAAACAAGAGGCGTACAGATTCCTGATAAGGGAAAAAGTGCCGACGTTGGTAAAATTTCTGCTCGTTGTTTTTTTTTTGTTCCTGTTTTGCCGCATTGTGATTGACATGTGTAACTGGCTGATTAGGTTAAGCACCGGCGTCAAGTTCTTTACAATGATGGGACTGATGGCTGAGTCTAGCCAGCGTTGTGGGTTTGTTTTGAATGGATTAGTACACACGGAAGGGCGAAAGATCGCACGAGTTGAAGCTTTAAATGCGACATTTGTAAGAGAATTGCGCTTTGAATTGAAGAGTCTGAAGTCCGGCTGTCAGTTACATCATTTATTATTGCTTGCATAGTAAATTATTAATATTGGTAAGTGCTAAGTTTGTAACGGGTTGCAAACAACAATTATAAACTTGCCTTTGCGACGGAAATTTGCGCCTTATTATTAGGTAGAAGGTATTTTGTAAATCTTCGAGTTGGCCACTAATATTGAGGAACTGGACTTTAAGAATGAGAGAGCCCGATTTTCCTAGAGACAGCTGCAACGATTTGCACTAAACCTAAAGATTTGATAAGATAAGATAACCTAAAGCCTACTCGCTTTTTATTTAGCTTTGTGAATAGCTAGACAAAAGTATACAATTTCTGAGTTATTTAAAAAATAAATATTTTGGCGCGACAGGTCTCACAACCATTCGTTTTGTGTGGATTTAAAATGATTTGGGACGAATGGAAGGGATCTACAATTTTACGCCGAGTCCAAACGGCTAATTGAGAAGCTCTTTCATGACAGTTTTACTCTTGGATGTTTGTCAGACGTTCGCCAGAGGTGGCGCAGTGAAAAAAAGAACCTTAAGATGTAATTTGGTTCTTTCCCAAAAATTGGGTCTCAAATATCTGTGCCCTTGCTATAGAGAAGTTTGTCAAACTGGGCCCTATTTGGGTTTAAGAAATTATTCCCGTATTCCATTCCGTAAAAACAGAAACAGTATTCCTTTGATCTAGTTGAGAAGTTTTTTTGTAGCTCTAGATCAGTTTGTGCTAATCTCGGTTTTAGGTTCGTGTTTCGCAGTTTCATTTACTTTTGCTATATTTGAGAAATAAAATTTGTTAACAATACAATGGATGTTATGGAAGTATTAATAGACAGGCAATTAATAGCGATACAATTTTAAATAAAACTTTCCTAATAAACACGAAGATTGACAAAAGTTCTTCGAAATAAACCATCAAAATTTGAGTAAAACTGCGATATATTAAGGTTGCAGTCACCATCAGCGTCGTTCGTTAGGCAATCTAAAGTAAAAGCCAAAATTGGCGAAAACCCCTGACGATTCAAGCAATATTCACAAAGGGAAACTGATTCATCTTTGACTGAATGTTTTATTTCCATCTAATGCAAATAAAAGTCAGCTTTTTAGCTTGTTTCTTTTAACTTATTTTTATAAGGCATTCAAAACTTTTGTGCATTTTAAGGGAGCATTTTAAGGGAGCAATATTCACAAAGGGAAACTGATTCATCTTTGACTGAATGTTTTATTTCCATCTAATGCAAATAAAAGTCAGCTTTTTAGCTTGTTTCTTTTAACTTATTTTTATAAGGCATTCAAAACTTTTGTGCATTTTAAGGGAGGGATTTTGTGGCCGTTTTAAAGAAAAAAATTGTTTCCAGTGAATTTTGGATCGAACACCTTTGTTAAAGTGATTTAAAAGATAATTTTGGAAAGATATAGGATTATGCCTTGCCTCTTTTGGTAAGAGGTTCATCCCAAGTTTTTTTTTTATGTCTTATTTGTAGACATTTTTAATGCATTGTTTACACGGTTTTAAAGCCTTTGAAGTGGTATTTCGTATTAGGTATTTATTGTCAAAGTTCTTGTAATGTTTTTAACGAATATTTTGGAAATATTTTTTCGGACGATTTCATTTTTTTTAACGCTTTCGGGTAACTTTTGTTTGCAAAGACTATTTTGGAACTATTATTGAAAATTTTTATTTTATTATCAACGCGTTTTCTTAGTCGTTTTTTTACCATTTTTAAACGAATTTTTATGTATTTTTTAAAGCTTGTGGTGACTTTTAAGACACAAATTTGATGCAATATAGACGATTTTTGAGGCACGAGATTCATCTAATGTTGCCGTATTACAAAAATCTTTAAAACTGGTGTGTTAAGAAGAAAACCTTGCAATAAATACAGATGGTTCTAAGTCGAATACCGGAGTGGAAGACGGGACATATGAACCCAATGGAAAAAATTCACCGTGTCTTTAAAGTTTGCACTCAATGGTCAATGCTATTGAAAGATGAGTGAGAATAATTCTAGAATCTGGAATAAAACCCCCATCGCGAATAATAAAGTAACAATTAAAATCCTGTAGAAAATATTTTTTTTTCTAGCTGATGACTGGATAAAGGCACGCATTCCATATCACGTTTTGGATCCGATTCGGGAAGACTCGCGTTAAACGAGGTTGAAGAAAAATATTCACGTCATGTATAAAATCCAATCAAAATGTGGGTTCTGTGTCCTGATTGTTTTGGACTACTGAGCAACGAGTCACAGCAACAGCGCTCGGAAGAAACAAAAAAGTCACGGGTCACGACTTAACTAACAATAGTTAATCTGTCGCTAACTTCGCTTAGTGTGGTGGATGAAACACTATCGATAAGTTGCGTCATAAAATGTTCACCTTTTTTTACTAAACTTTACGCCAATGAGTTTTTGTGTGTTTAAATAAAAGTTCCTTAGGCGTTTAAGTAAAAAAAAACCTAACACAATTCTTATTAAATATTGAAAATCCAAAGCACGTGTTTTTAATGGGCTGCCGCGAAATTGACAGCCAAATTGTTTGGCAAACTAAATAAATCTGTATAAATATAGCTAAAGCGTCTTTCGAGACATATTACTTTGCCAAACTACAGATTTGTTATTTTAGGAAAACATTTAGCGGAAATTTTAAAGTGACAAGTTGCTTGAACTTTTCATTACAAAAAGAAAAAGGGGAAACAAAAAAGATTCCTACATACATATTTTCTAAGGAAAATCACAGATGCGATGGGCTATCTATTTTCGACCGTCTTATTTGAGACGCATTTAGTTTTCAATTCTTTGGTTTGTTTCTAACGAAGTTCATTGTCCTACAACACAACACTGTGTCGCGTTTTCGTGTCGTATCATGTCGTGCTTTTTATCTCGCACCTACTACAAACACTACATACAGAGCGACTGTTACACGGGGTTCTTCTTATCGACTAATTTTAGATAAAATTCTTTGAACGAGACCTATTTTTATTTGATTTTCTTATTTTCAGTTGGTGACAATTTTATATAAGAATTCTTGCGTTAGCTTCAACTTTGATTTATGCGAGTATAAGCGGTTGAAGAGTGCGTTTTTGAATACATTAGTTCTAAAGTAAAAGGTTATACTTTGTGAAAGCGACTATCGAAATAGCATTTATTTGAAAAAGAAACATGTCAGACTTGGGCATATCCTCTGTCATAGCAGGGGTCTTATATGCTGATGTAAGAAAGTAAAATCTTGCAAATTGTTGCTTGGATGTGATGATTTTTGGTTTTTAAAAAATATATATTAAGTAATTTGAGTATTAGACTGTGGGACAAGAATATAAAAGCTTTGAAAGCGGGAGCTGAATATTATTTCTTGCTAAATTGCTTCGGGGTTAAATTTCTTTAACTGATATGGAACTTGTGGGTCAAGTTATCAATTTCTTATGTCGCAAAGATCTATGACAGTCTGAAATTGTTCCAATTTTCCATAGGTTCCATTAAAATTCAAGCAAGTTTTGAATTTGGCGCAATTTGTATGGTTAAGTAGTGCCAACGCAAAATAAAAATCCGCGTGACAGATGACAGAAAGATTAAAGATGGAGCGCTACACGAAAGAAATAACACTTTTTCATCTTAAGCAATATTTTAAAAGCAATTAAAACACACTATAGGGTGAGTTTAATATTCATCTTGGTGGCTTTTATTGAAACGGATGTGGCGAATATGTAAATTAAGACTTTTTTAATGGAGTTCAAAAATCCACGAGCTATTGTGGGGAGGGCTGGGCTGAAACAATCATCGGACCGTTCCAAAATAGTGTTACATTTTTTGGGCTTAAATAACAAAATACAGATGTGGACAACAACAAAATCTGGTTTCAACAAGATGACATTACATGCCCTACCAAAGCAAATACTGCGTCGTGTTCTGCTTGTGTAATTTCTCGTTTTGAGGTACGAAACGTTTAAACCCTGCCCTTCCTCCTACTCATTGTCGTACTTCGTAGGGCTGTTCAAAAGCCAACAAATATCAACACACACAGTTGCTTATGACAGTTCCTTGCTGATTACAGCCGCTTTTCAATGTATAGCTCTAGTTGGTAGCTGATGCCGATAAAATATGAATAACTAATTAATTTCATAATTAAATCGGTTTCAGTTAGCCTTCAATATTTCAGTACTCGTTTGCATGACGGATAACCCGCAAGTTCAGTTGATGCATGCACTCACCTTTAGCCTAACCCCAAAAGGCATATCAGTCAACATATGGTTTCAGTATTTCTGTATAACGTGATCTTGGATCTTTTTGGGCTTATCTAAGAGAGTGGTTGACCCAATTCTTTGGACTGGACACGCATGTACTTATCAATTTTTACTTGGCCGAGGTGGGTTTTCAATTCCAGGCAACAAATTTACTTAGTTTTTAAACTCGTGTTATCAAATGTGGACTGTAGATTATAGATAGGACGTTTGGTGAGCTGCACCCTTCCGATAGGAATCGGACGATTACGTCTTAGACGGCAATAAATATATAAAAATGTAAGTAGGCACGTTTTACCGAAAGTGTACCGAACAATGTATGAATAAGGCGTTCACTAGAAATCATTTTCTATCAACAATCTAAGAAATTAGAACTTTATATTATTTGCTTAGTTAATACGGGAAATGACAGCTCAACTCGGGGCACATGGCACTGCAAAGATTGTATCTTTTAACATTTTCTTTAAACTTTAATTATTTATTGTGCATAGCTGTTGACGAAATAAGTTATTTTTAACACCGTCGATGATTTGTCACGTTTTCTATGGCTGTAAGTGGTATAGGCAATCAGGCATTTCGTATAGGTTCGATAAGTGTCATGCATGGCACATGAGTTGTCACATTTTGTCGTGAATAATCAAAGTTGCTATATACACGTAGATCCTTCCAGAATAGTAATTAAAATACAATTCGAAAAAAAGCGATTGATTCTGTAACGAAGTGCGTTACTGTGAAATTGTAGAGCAAGTTCCAATCTCTACCAACATTCAATATATGGATTGATTTCTCCAACGGAGCTCAAGTGTCTGGGAGCTCCGAAAAAATATATGCAGATTTCTTGAAGTATTTCACATTTTGCGATGAAGTGTAATACATTACAAAGTTCGCATAAAACTGTTCGGTGTAGAATAAAATTTAGTTTTAGAAGCTCACCTCTTATACTTTGAAGATAGTGCTAGTGTCTACCGAATAATTGCTCAAGAAATAAGTCCTGTTCTTTAGGTAATAGTTAAGCGTGCTATAGTAAGCTCTGTGTTGGGATGACTGGGCTTTATTTGAAAATTCGTCATAAACTCTTTGTCCGATTTCCGTCAGTAGTTTTTTTGCTTTCTACCTTATTTAAGCCTGTGGCTCATTCGGCATATGAAAGTGAGGTTATAACCGCATTTCAGTCCAAGCAATTCCCACTCTTGAACACATTGGACCTTGTAGCGTAGCATTTGTGCAACCACCAACCTTGGAATTCTTTCCTGACTCATCCCAACGACCTTTACAATGTCTATCTAGTCTAGATGCAGTTTGAGGGTGTCCATGAACAGGGGTGCTACTCCAGTCTCCAAGTGTAACATATCTATAGTTGGGGGAAATACTTGGAATTTTAAAAACCCTCCTAAGGAAATATCGGATAAACTTTTCCACAACTTCAAACGAGCAATAACCCCAAACTTGTGTGAAACGTGGTTATAATTAATGGAATTTCCCCAGACTGCGAAAATCGCCCGTTTAGCTTTTCCTAGCTTAGTCTTAAGGTGTTTGCATAATCAGCACTTGTACTGTTTGACTATCTCGATCAATATCCTACACCCGAATCAGGGATATGCCCAACTCAAATTAAACGACCACACCATCCAAGGCCAAGTATCCGGTAGGCACATATCTTAATATAATAGAGACTATTATGAGGTATTTCACTTCGATCTTTCTTCCAGTTTTATACCAGCGAATTTTTTTTAACTCAGGGAGGTTGTACCTCTCTACTTATAATCTACGAACTACATTTGTGGCGCTAAGCTAATACACCGATAAAGCGGCGCAATGCGACGTTGAACGTCATCATTGCCTTTCAAATTTAAATCCAAGTTGAGATGGGTTCAAACTGATACACTAGGTGTTGAATCTTCTATGTCTTATCTCTTATTCTTTTTGGTCGTGTGGGCGAATTTTTTTTCTTGCCGTTTTAGCCTTTAAAAGTAACAGATAATTGAAACAATTGTATTTTGAATCGTATATCGCATACACGATTACATAAAGAAAAATATCACCATGAACCGATTGACAAACTTGCAGATCAACTGTTCTCAGCTACTAATTCAATAGAGTTTCGCTCAGCTATACGGATCGGTAGAATGCCCATAAACATTTCCTTGATTGATTACGGAATTTTATGTCAATATCAGAGCATACGTACACCATAAACTTGATTATGCTATGCTTCGCCAGCTGCTTAGAGAGCCCGTCGCGTCGATCAGTAATTAAAGCTATATTTCACCATGTTAATTTTATGTCGGTTCCCTATCACTTCCTACAAACTTATCAACGAGGTTATTTAATATAAATATAAAAATATTTCGTGTACGCATTTTGTTGGTCCTATACCGTGTGATTCAATAAAAAATTCTTCTTTGAAATTGTGACCTGAGATAATAGAAATGTTCAATTCTACACGTTGTCAACATTAACTTGAACGTTTGTATATATATAGCCGTATAGCAAGGCCGTATGGCAACCTCATTTGCGTAGGTAGAATATAATGAACAAGCTGTGGAAATAGCTAATCAGACGATTTCTACATTTACCAATTCCTGTTTCATACATAGGATAAGGTCCCTCAACTTTCGCGGACTGTTTTTACAAATTTCAAGGTTCCCTCGAAAATAAAATGGGAGCTATTTCAAATACGACATCAATCATTGGCTATAATTGAAATAAAGAAGAAAGAGTCTCTTGCTTAAGCCAGGTAACAAAGTGACAACCAATCATGATGTTATAGGTACATGTTGTCAAAAAAAAACTTAACATTACGTAAAATGTTAGTAGTCAAATAAGTAGTTGGGTATGTAGTTTATTATATATTAATATTTAATTTACAAAGACTTGCCTTATGATTTTCCGTCTGTTATTTGGATGTATTCGGTTTGCTGTTATTGGGTCTACTTTCTGCAGCAGAGCATGGAGTTCCTCTGACGTCTTTTTGGTTTCCAGCAGCTTAAATTATATTTAACAGACATATTTTTATAAGTTGTTATACAAAGCATTACGAGAGTTATTGATTTATTCATTTAATGAGCAGATTAAAATTGTTGACCTAGGAAGTGTAGAACCTAGTCTTGCCCCCAAAATTGAGACTTCTTTGCACATAAGTATTTTTAATAATTTATTTAAAAAAATAATATACAGTCGACTGATCTTTTGCAATTTTAACTTAACATAAATATGCTTTTGATACTTACGTTTTCTTTTATTTTGATATCCGGTTTTGCTGTGCTGCAGGTTTTATTTTCATCTGCTTTATGTGAGTCGCTTACAACCAAAATATTCCACAGAAGGCTTTCGATGTAGTAATTTGTACCACCAACAACAATTGGACACTTGGATTTCGATAACAAGTCATCTATCTAATAAATCTCGAATGTAAGGAAAATATTACATTTTGTCAGATATTTGTTAGTATATCTACAATTTTTTTTTGTATTTTCTAACAACTATAGAATTTGACTGTTTTCTTAATGACAAGGACACCCAAGCTTATTCTTTTGGTGTAAATTGTACTAAGCAAATGCATAAGTCTAGTGTCTCTGTGTACGCTAGATAGGAGTTCCTTCATGTTTCCTCTGCCAGCCAAAAACCACGAATTTGGTTAGATTTTACTTGTTACAATCTGCTTAAGGAAACATTTTTGTTATTCGTTTGACTGTAGTACTTAGTCTAACATTTGGTTAATTTAAAAAGAGTTCCATTTGTAGAAAAAGGATACAATGGGCAGTGCAGCATCCCTGAAGCTTACAACAGTAAATGCTTCTCCCGGTTTAGCTATATCCAGTAGGTGATGTTTCGCTTTTGATTGCTCCGCTTTAGTTGCTTTCGCAGTTACAATATCCAGTTTAGAATACACCTAAAATAAAATAAAAACAATGAGTTTGCTATTAGATTTTAGATTAAATTAGATCAGATTTTATTAATTATTATATCTAAATTGTTTACAAATCTTTACATTAATGGAAAAACAAAAAAAAGCTTGGCAATAAGCCGTTTGCTGATTGATAATATTTTTTTGCAATAGCTACTTCTTGTTATCATAGCTTAGTAAAATAAAAACCAGGGTTTTCTATTAAAATTAAAAACTTTCAGATATAATTCCTTGCCCGGCTGTCTTACAGTTCAGCTCATTCAGGATTTCTTCATCGGGTATTTGATCTACTCTAAACCCTGAGCGTAGGGCATCTTTCCATGAAATGAAACACATCCTCCCTCTCCGCAAATGTTACATCATATATATCGGTAGATCTTCTCTATGAGGTTGATAATTTAGCGGAAGTAGTTCAGATCGCAGTTTTATTGAGGTAATTCCGATCCCCAAATCATAATTCAGCTGACTATAGATAGATTGATGCAGTGATTCCGATGCTTCTATTTCCCATTGGTGTGTAAAGTTTACATCTTTGGCTTTGGCTTCCATGATCCCAGGTGTGCTTCATTCAAGTCCAGGCTTATTCCACACGTGTGCGCAAGGTCATTCCATTTAATGTACCAATTGTTTTTGCATCGTATTGCTACCAAGGCCGATTGCCTGGGTAATCTTTCCAAAAGGCATATTGAAGACTTTCAAAATGTAGTCCACTTGCAGTCTTTGTTTTGTTTAGTTTTTAAACCGCGTACAGCACAGCTGATTCTGCAACCGCCTCGAAAACACGAACCTGCTATGAGATATATACTTGTTACCAAAACATTTTCTCAAAGTTGTATTTATCACGGTTTTGGCCTTTTAAAGCTTGCATTTCATTTGTTCTTCCATGCTTAGGTTTTGTGTGAACAGCATGCCAAGTTAGTTGTACTTTTTACGGATTCGATCTGTTCGCCGTTCAAAAACCATTTCTCGTTATTGCACATTCTACCACTACCCATTTTTAAAGATCATCACCTTTGACTTTTTTTAAGGCTCCACATTTTACAAAAATCATATAAACGGTTTTTCATGCGCTAAAGTGTCTCCAGGGAATTCGCAATTGAAACTATATCGTCGCGGAAAGTAGCGCCTTTCTCACGATCACAATTATGAATAACTGAAGGTAGTGAGTCTGTGATGTCATCAATAAAGAGTGCGAATAACAATAGACTTAAAGTGCATCCGTGCCTAAACCATTCCGACGTATTTTCTCTAGTCCATAAAACTGCCAGCGCCAGGGCCAGTGTCCCTCATAAATGTTTTGTACTACCCTACCAAACTTTTCGGCTTATACATTAAGGAACCCCTCTTTATCGTGTCAAAAGCTGCTCTAAAGTTCACAAAAAATACATATTTATAACTTTTTACATTGCACTACATACAGTGATGGCCAAAATAATAAGAGTGAAATTATTTTACTACAAATTTATCAAAAAAGTCTTTATTTCTTGGAAAAAAGTCTTAAAATGCCCACAAATATTAAAAGTAATATTATTTCCAATTGGTTATTAGAGTTTTTCTAAAAAGAAAATAAAGTTTATAACGCAAAACAACGATATATTTATTTTCAGGCGCGTTTTTCCTGGCCATGAAATAGGTGCATCAGATCTTTCCTAAAGATGAAGCGAAAAATCAGTTAAAATTCTGTTTTTTTAAGAATAAGATTAAATGGGTAACCTCAAGACGTCAGTACTTGGTGGCGTGGCCTTTGTTCTAAAGAACCGCTTCGCAACTTCTTGGCATAGAGTCAATTAGTTTTTGGCATGTTTTGACAGGTGTAACGTACCATTGCTCTTGGATTTATTTCCAAAGTGCCTCCGCATTTGTTGTTTTCTTGCAAGAAACTCTATTTTTCAAATTTTTACAAAGATTTTCTATAGAGTTTAGGTCTGGCGATTGTGAAGGCCATTGCAAAACTGACACGTTATTTTGTTGAAACCATCTTGTCACGACTTTAGCAGTGTGTTTGGGATCATTATCCTGCTGGAATGTCCAAACTAATGACAGATTATCTTCTGCAAATGGAAGCATTACGTTTTCCAATATTTGGAGGTACGTTTCTATGGTCATAATATTTTTGATCCAAAAGATAGGACCTATTCCATTATAAGAAAAACACCCCCAAATTTTGATATTACCGCCACCATGCTTGCAAATTGCAATAAAATCGTAAGTGATACCTTCATGTATTAGTTGCAAACTTAAACGGCGTTCCTCTTCAGAACAATGTTTCGCGCGTCCCATTTGTTTTGTTTCAAAACTACAAACTATTATTTTAGTTAATTGGATTATTTAAAAGAAGAACGAACAATAATTTTACAACTAATAAAAAGTGTAAAATTCATTCTCATGCTAAATATGGTACAGCCCATATTTAAACCAATTCCTAGTATTTGCAAAAACATTCCCTTTGACAGTATTTTATTTAATAATTAACATGCCCTATAATGACAGCTTATGCATTATTCTTCGTTGCTATTAATTGGTCTCCATAACGTCACATTGTTATTTCTTGTAACGTTGGAACACTAAACTGAGCTTCATGTAATATAGATACAATCGGTGCGACACCTTGGAATATTATTCCCTCACACTTGTTCGGCAAATTTTCTACTTCAACTTAAAAAAAAAACTAGGTTAATAGTTTTATAATAGTCCTGTCAGTTAACTAATGCCGCACCGATTAATGAATGAATTAATTATCATGAAACGTGCATTTTTAAATAGGCACTTCGACTCTGAATCATAAGCGTGTTGCACATCGTAACTTCTTCTCAGTTCGTCTTGACCCGCCTCTTTATAAATACACGCGCAAACATTTCTCGGTGCACTGAAAATGTTATTAGAAAACTCCAAGGACTTGTTCCGCAGCCATCGATTGATTTGGACATTTTCTGGTTTTATACGACCAAAAAATTATCGCTTGCTCTATTTTATATGGATTTTCGTGCTTAACTTCTGTGTAACTTTTTTGTATCCATTTCATTTGGCGATGGGTTTGTTTGAAGCTCATACCGTAGATGATGTTTTCGAAAACCTAGTAATCACTTTTCCGGACATTCAATGCTCCGTCAAGTTTCTTGTAATTTGGTGCAATTTGAAAAATATTTTTCTCATTCAGGATAATTTCACAACCTTAGAGGGTCGCATCAAAATGAAGAATGAAACGGGTTTCTTTCAGCAAATTCTCAAAATCTGCAAGTACATAATACACATTTTTGCATGTACATATATTGGTATTGGCATTATGAAGGAAATTTTACCTCATTTTGCTGCTGAAAGACGCCTTCGGTATCCAGGATGGATACCAATCGATTGGAAGAATTCTCTAACCAGTTATTGGATAGCACACATGTACCAACTTATCGGTGTTTCTATTCAGATAATTTTCAATTATGCCAGCGACTCATATCCACCAATGACTTTGGCAGTTTTAAGTGGACATACGCGATTACTTGCTATGAGGCTGAAGCAATTGGGATCAGATTCCAATAAGAGTGTAAAGGCTAACAATGATGAACTTAAAATGTGCATAAAGGATCACAAGCTGTTGTTAGAGTAAGTTTGTCTTTCATTAAGCGTGGCTTGTGGAACCTTAATATTTACTTCATTGCAGGACGTACAACTTATTGAATAAAGTGCTGTCAAAAGGAATGTTTTCACAAATACTAGGAACTAGCCTTAATATTTGCTGCACCATAATTTACACGATAACCTTTGCTGATAACATCATTCATTTTGTCTACAATTCGGCTATGATATTGCTAATTCTTTTAGAGCTATTTCCCAGCTGTTACTATGGAAGCATGTTTGAAACCGAATTCAGGAATTTGCCGTATGCTTTGTTTTCGTGCAACTGGATAGACCAGGATCGGGAATTTAAGCGCAACATGATATTGTTCACCCAGCGTAGTTTTCAACCAGTTTCATTTGTTTGCATGGGTTTTTTCAGAATTCATTTAGATTCTTTCTTTTTTGCCATGAGAAGTGGATATTCACTTTTGGCTGTTATTGTTCAAACTAAATAGAAATTGTTGGGGGTTTGAAACACAAATTTTATGTAATTGAGTCTGTTCTTCTTTTTAAGACTATTGAAGCACTTTTCTGTTGTTCTTTGGAATTGAAAACAAAATCACCTCTAATGTTGAAGTTAACAAATATTGCATGTTAAAAATACTTAAATTTGTTTCACTTACGAGAAAAATGGTCAGCCTTGACAGCTAAAGTGACACTTTATAAAGCTGTTCAAATAGTTAAATTCAAAATGCTCACACTAGTTAGTGCGTTAGTGCGTATTCGTTACTGATTTTAAATTACATTACATTTCGGAAAGTAAAATTTCATACAAAAGTGACACAACAAACAACGAGCTCATAACCGAAAAATTTCGCTCTCCTTTTCGTTTTTAGTACGCTGCTCTTTGGAATTTATCGGTAGCTATAGTAGATAGATTGCTTGGTACTATATTGGTACAAAGCAACGCACATTTATTGTACGGGACATTAAAGGCCTCGTCAAACAGAGCGCGTTTTAACGCTACGTTTTACCGCCGCGTTGTAATATACTGAATAACATATCCTGCTGAGCTGCTTGACATTTTTTTAGACAATGAAAACCAAGAGTCATTAGCATTAATGAGATCTTTCTGTTTGACGTCCTCTAACGCGGCGGTTAGAAAGTTGCGTCAAAATAATCTTACCACTGCGTAAATTAATCTCACCGCGGCGTTAAAAACGCGTCCTGTTTGACGAAACCTTAATTGCTTGCGAAAATTTGACATTCCTTTTTTCTTTTCTTTTTTTTGTGTTTATGTAAAAATGGAATCTCACAAAGTATTACTTGAGTCAAAATTGAAGCAGGAATACTCTAAGATGGCCCACCACCATTAGCACCAGTACCTGTAAATTCTGTCAATTCCAAAATACAAATTCTGGCTGTTTCTTAAGTCGAAAAAGCGACGTTAATGTTTGAATTATGTCGTTCTCCATTGGTTTCACTCGGGGATTTACTCATACTGAAATCCAATGGAACAAGAAAACTGCTTCTGGTTGAATCCACTTTTGTCTTAGTGAACTGCCAAAAAATATTCTACGGCTGCCGTCAGCTGACCTGTATAAAATACATAAATTACGAATGTGTGAGTGTGAGTGAATTCTGACTTCAAATCGAGAAGCGAATTTCTCTTCTCAGAATCACCAGAAGAGTATTTTTTGTGCCAAAGGAACGGTTTCAGAAGTGATTTTTTTCGATTCCGGACTCTCCCGGACGCTTCTTTTTGCCCAATGGAAAACGACATTAATGTCCAATGTTCAGGGTAGGTACATCTAGTCCAAACAAATCTAGTCGGCTTAAGATGAATCCATTTTTAAAGTAAGTCATTCAAAAGTAATTCCCACTTCTTTATAGCTTTATAACAGTTACAGTACATCTAAACCGCATCGTTTCGTCTAAATTTAACATATCAGGCCAAGTGTCCAGCATTTCGCCATATATTTTTCAACACTTGCAAATGTTGAACTTCGTTGCTGCATTTATAAACCTCTTTACAAATTCCGCACGTCATTAAATGACTTTTCAGCCCGCTGACAAAAAAATAAACCCTGTCAACAAAATAAATGAACTAAATAAAAACTAAGTCGACTAGATTGATCTGGACTAGATGTAACCTGAACGCAAAAACTAGATTGGTCGTAAACGTCACTTTTCTTACTTCAGCCACATATGCGAATTGTCATCCTAGTATTCAGTCACGAATTTCTTGACTATATTCGTCGGCTACCCCACCATAAACGTCAACTGACATAGCTGCCCATGCCCATGTGACCGATCTAGGCCAATCAAAACTGAGATACATCAAGTCAGTCAGCTGTCAGACTTACTAAACTAGATACTTGAACGTCCCCAATCAATTATTTCACGTTATTAAAATTATAAATAGGTATGTATGCAACTAAAAAAATATGCCTATACTAAACAAAGAAGAAGTAGTTTAAAAAATAAATGAATTAGGTCCAACCACTTCAGTAATCAATTCTGACACTAGCTGTCATTTGAAATGTTGAAGTTTCAGTGGGAACGCAAAATTGGATTTCGGAATTTTTTTCCCGAAAAGTTAAATTTAGGTGTGGGGTAAAATCTAATTTTAATAACATTTTTTCAGTTTACTCACCACGACAGTGCTAGATCAGGAAATTGTTCATAGCTAACTATTTTGCGCAATTCAAACATTGCGTAAAGAAAACAAATTTGTTGTAAGGTTTTTAATAAATCATTTAAAGTCTATCGATTTAAATAAATATAACAAAAAAAATGTATGTACAAATACAAATCACTTTAAGCAATACAATAACCTAATAACGCCGCAAGAAGTTCACTATCACAACAGATTTTACTCACTGTACATTGAAAAATGTAAACAAATCGACCATACAATAGATAAAAATTTCTAATAGAACCCAATACGTAACCTTTTTATTTTATTAACAACTAACAATTAACACTTGTTTCGTCACCTTTTTATGTTTTTTTTTTTTTATTTACAACACATTGCATTATCAAATTTACACAGAAAATACAAACCTGCATAGAATCGGCACTTATTATTTCACCACCAAATCGTTCAGCCAACTCAAGCGATAATTTTGTCTTTCCCGTACCCGTAGATCCCAAGATAACTATCAACGGAACTTTCCGCATCATTTTGCAATGTTTTATATACTTTTAACTTTAAAATTTGATGTTTTATACATCAAAAATTGCATCAAATCAACGAGGCACCGACCGAAACCGCACGTTGATTTTAAACCAGCTGATTTGAGAAACGTCAAATAGAGTTGTTGTGGACTGTGGAAGCCATCGAATGGGGAAACCGAAACACTGCTTGTGGGCTGTGGACGGTCGATGCTGTTTGGTTTTCATTTATGGAATCTAATTGGATTGGAACGAAAATAAAGTGTTGCGTAGGTTAGGTATATAATGAAATTGAATGATTATTGAAGGTAAGCATTAGGTACATACTTAGTTGTAGTTGCTTGTTTGTTTATAGTTTGTAGGTTAATACAATCTACTCGTCTGATTGCGCGATTAAAATAAGATTTAAAAAAACAATTAAGTAACAAAAATATTGCTACGAAAAAGAATCTTTGGAATAGGGAACTTAATAATTATAAACAGGTGCCTGCTAGTACAGTCTTTAAGGGTCTGATGTTTTGTTTTTAAAATTCGATCTTTGCAGTCATTTGCATTCTTTTCAAACAATTGCAATTAGGTACCTACAACATATTCCCCTTTAAGGGGGACTTAAATCAAAATGACAACCGTTTCGAAAAAATTCAATTCAATTAGGTAGGAAGGTATAAATTTGGTACTTGCTAATGTTGATCGATCTAGTTTTTCTTTGATTGAATTTTGTCGGACTTACGTTACATTATATATTATAAGTGATCCTGATCATATTGGATGGTAGATTTATAAAGATTTCGAAATTCATGCGCTCTCAGGTTCGGAAATAACCAACGGAACAAATTACACCATTAAAGATAACCTTTTCATAAACAAAAATGTACACTAGTTAGCTATTAGACGTCAGATAGTATACACAAATTTTACAAAACTGAGTAACGAGTTGGTATCTACCTTTTACGCAGTGTTTATTATTACGGGAATACTTGTCAAATTGGAATTATGGTATGTACCTACCTACATACTGTCGGACAATTTTTATATTGATTCTACATGCGGACTATCGGAAACCTAGTTTGCGTAAAACGTCAACTTTATTTGTCTGGATTAGGTATACGAACGCTTTAACTAAGTAAGATGAGTTTTTGTCGTAAACTTATAGTTTACTTTTGAAATTTGACACTTCAAAAGGTCAACTGAGTTTACAAGCAGGATATTCTGGACTAGATTTGTCGGCTACCCCTCCATTAACGTCAACTGCAAAAACTAATCACGTGACAAATCTGAGCCAATAAAAACTCAAACGCATCTAGTAAGTCAGCTGTCAGATTTAATAAACTAGGTATCTGAATGATAGCAGGGAATGCAAATGATAATTAGAAAAGAATGCAGTTGATTGATGATGATCGGAAAAGAGCAAATTTATCAATTTTAGGGCTCTTTTTGGATTATCATTTAATCGCGGATTGTTTTTTTTTGTGAGCAAGTCCTTAGATGCATGTTATAATTCTTTGCTTTAACGCTTCAAACTCGATTGATATTCTTTAAAGCGTTCTGGCTTGCAAAATCCCTGCACTCGAGGACTCATCGGTTTGATTATTTTAGATTTCAACCCATATCCCTCTTTGAGATCGTTGCGTGTGTATCCTATTTGTATCATGATATTTTTCTGCAAATGGAGTAGAGAGATAATCGGCCCTAGCAAGGTATCCGTCGGAACGGAAAATTCTCCGCAACGAATACTCTGTCGGTGGCTCAAATCCAAATCGTAAACAAATTCCGCAACCAATTTCTGTCGTAGTATATCGGAACCTAGATGTCAAATTGAATTGAATTGAAAAAAAAATTCACTATCGCACTTCAACGTAATTCGCCGATATGCGTTACAAAATGTCGGAGAACTATTCCGAAGAATACCTCGAGGCAAAAATCCTCCGAATCGTATAAAATCGGAGAATTTTCCGTTCCGACGGATACCTCGCTAGGGCCAAGTGTTACATTTCTAACCTATAAAAAAGGTTGAGAAATTGGATAACATTTACGAGTATTGTAACCAATATTGATTATGATGATGACTATTTATACTTTTAAATCGAAGGTGCACCTTCATAATTAAGTAATTTTTCATTTATAGTCGTTACGATTAGACTCGCTAATGGGGGGACTTTAGTTAATATAAAACGTTAACTAGAATTGACTGGACTAGGTATACGAAAGCGGTTTATGGGAATTTTTAATTCATTGCTAATATTTATCGCTGTTTACGCGCTTAAGGTTGCAATTTAACTATACCTACCTATCTTAAGTTTGATCCTACACACCCACTCTTATTAACCAATTAGAATGCAAATATTGCCCAGAAGTGAAAGGCATCTAATAAAGCAACTTTGTTGCCGCGGAGAAGTTGGTTTTAATTTAAATTTTCATCGCATAGCTGCGGTAAAACATAAAAATGAAATGAGTCTAGAACGTTGAATAGATTCAAGTGAAATTCTTATGTTAACTGCGCGTTTCTTTGAACGCACATAGCCATATACCAATCAGAATCCGAACCCAATGTAGGTACACCATATCAGCGCGTTTTAGTAATAGCTCAGTTAATTTATTCTGTGGCGTAGCAATGCCACTCTGTAACGAGGTAAGTGGCCGCTTCTGGTGACGGGTTTAAACAAGAATGATACTCGGCTTCCTGGATTACCATATGGGCGAACAATTTCACACTGAAATTGTTGGTACCTATGCGTAGATATTTTTATTCGAATTAGATGTCAATTAGCTACACCTTCACGTATTGGCGGTTGGCGCTCGTAATTTGTCACTATATTCACAAATGCTAGCAGACAATAAATCAATGTAGATAGGAAGAGGATATAGATATATATACGCGCCCTTTGGTTGCGCCGGCCGGGCCGGTCGGTGGTCTGGTCTTCCATGGAAATGACGGTGTAATTTAAATAATGGTAGTAGACCATGCTCGTGGTTGGTATGTGGAATGCTTAATTGTTTCAAGATCCTGTGACGCTGACTAGTCCCTTAACAGACGAGCCGTCCGGAATTGGCATAATTTAATGGACTGTTCATAGTGCCATGGACTAGAGGAGCGCTACTTTGAATGAAACGCGGTTTCATTAAGTATAGGTATAGGAAGTTGTGGACTTTAATATTAATTACAAATCGCAATAACCACTTCTGCATAGCAACTGTTTGACTTGAATGGGATGGCTCTGGGCACTTCCTTGTGTTGGAAGGATTCTTATAAATCTGTTAGCGCGTTCCGGATGCATCTGAAATACATAGGTACTTGCTGTATTCATTCAAGCGAGTGCTACATTTATGACTAAAGTTTTGCTCACTTCCTGACTCTTACACGTAAAATGTTTGAATTAATGGATAAACAATGAGTAACTGAAACCTGATAATTTTATTGCACTGGTGATGTATGTGTATTCCTTCATTTGTATTTATTAGCGTTTATGCCAGAGAGATATTTTGCTCTATACTATGCCATCGGTAAATGTTGATTTTTTTTTTAATTTGATGTACAGAAGCGAATAATCTCACGAGCTGTCAGCGGTAATTTAGTTTTCGTACATTACCGGTTATTGAAGGTACCTTATGGTCTATCTTTTTAGTGAAACCTGTCTCGCTGTCATGTTTTATGGCACGACTTACGGTAGTGTGATCACGTATAACACTTAAAATATCAGATTTAATGATTCCCGACCCGAAAAAGGGCACCACATTTTGCTTGTAAGATCAAGGCGCCCATTGTAGTTATAATTCGTCGTGCCTACCCAATTTGCATTGTGTTTGGCGGCTGAACAGGTGTGGGTGTATAAAGGCTGACATCATTCAATAGCATTGTTAACCGAATCTATGAATCTACATCTACATATTGTTACTTAATTGAAGTGCGGCTAAAATAAATGTATAAAGTACTTTAAGCGTGGATGCAAGTTTTTGAATGAAAGCCTCTGCCACACATGCTCTCAAGATTAACAAAAGCTAATGAAGGGTATACCGGAAGCCGTTTCCGTCAAATTATTTGCTCTCTTCTGGCTTAACCATCTGTAAGATACCTACCCATGCTTAATTAAAAGTATGTTTAATAAGTTTCAAGAGAACTTTTTTGTGTACCTATAACTATCCTATTTTAAGTTTGGCAATGACGTTATTAGTAAGTGTGTTGGACTACTATGCGAGGGGTCCAGGTTGGATCCCCGAAAAATAAAACCGAATTGCATCTTATGATTTTTATCCAATGCGCCACCTCTCGCGAACGTCTGACAAAAATCCTAGAGCAAAATTGTCATAAAAGAGCTTCTCAATTAGCCGTTTGAACTCGGCATGGAATTGTAGATCCCTTCCATTAGTTCCAAAAAAAAAATTAAAAACTTACACAAAAAGAATGGTTGTGAGAAGCTGGGCCTAGGGTCCCACAGATCTGTTGCGCCAACTATTTATTTATTTATTTATAATTTAATGACAATGTTATGACAAGTCTTCAAACAATTTAAATTTAAATCTTTAACAACTAAATAAAAGGGAAATACCTACCTACCTATCCTTAAAAGAAAATTAAATCTTTCTATTTGATCTGATAGGAAAATGGACAAGCAATTTTGAAAAAGCGTAGAATTTTCCAATTTTCACAAACTAACTGCTGATGTAATTTGTTTGTTTTATTAAAATATTTATCTTCAAGAAATACTACATACCTCCACCGAATTAATTCAATACAAGGGTACGTGCCACACAAAAGCTCTCCATTTACATCTTGTTCTTTACATTTGTCCATGACCTGAACAGAAAATAATGAAAGCGCAGGTATAAGGATCAAATATCGCGAATCATTTTGAACATTAAAATAATGCGACATAGCAAAAGTCCTTGAAATACGTTTGTTTACCTTTAGAACGGTGCTCGTCCACACAGGAATAAATATAGGTATTCCCTTCAAAGGGATGGGTTCAACCACCTCGTTGTTATGTTGTTTTCCTGTTTTCAATTATTTTTTCCACGTATAATAGGATTGAAAATAAACCTTTTGTGTTAAATTTCTTGAAGGGCATAAATAAAGCCATTTCCATGGGCAGGACGCGTAATTGCCATCCTTTGATTATTTTGGCGTCGCGACTATACCTACCCATAGGTACGCATATAACCTGTAGCTGTACATATATAGCAAACTTACGTTAACTATAAGGAGGAACATGACGAAAAGAAGAGTTGTTGAAACCGGAAATGGCAAAAAACTGGTTACAGTTGCAGTTTTCTACTAGCTTTTGCTACGGCGACTTCTGTAAGGAAATTAGCGTCCTTCTGATCTGCAGGTAATTGGACTTTACAAAGTATGCAAA
The DNA here is from genome assembly GCA_936431705.1 of Cheilosia pagana. Lineage (NCBI taxonomy): Eukaryota > Metazoa > Arthropoda > Insecta > Diptera > Syrphidae > Cheilosia > Cheilosia pagana. The sequence goes on along the minus strand of OW386168.1, from coordinate 29,784,727 downwards.
AACTTGTATTCCACGTAGGTACTATCCACTAAGGATGCGCCATCTGCTCCTTTACAATTTATTTGGACTAGTTTTTGAGTAAAACATCAATTGAGTGGCCGCCTCTATTGACCAAAGCATCCATCACTTTTTTGAGCATTTTGGGTGGTATACAGATGATTTCGGTACGAATGTTTGCCTTGAGGTCGTCTATGGTATGAGGCTTACTGGCGTACAAGTTATGGGAACGCTAAGTTTCTTGGCAACATCCAGCAGCATCATCTTTCCCAAACACGCGACACAACTTTTTTGCTGAGGCCGGAAACTATGGAAACTTATTTTATTAAGATAATCAAGTTAGTTTTAGTCGATCGCTCTTCGAATAAAGAATAAAGGTAACTTTATGTTTTCTTGTATTTTAATTTACACATTGCTTTTCATAAAACAATAAAAGCATAACAGACAGAAGATATTCGGCCCTAGCAAGGTATCCGTCGGAACGGAAAATTCTCCTCAACGCATAGGTAGATACTCTGTCGGAGGCTCAAATCCAAATCGTAAACAAATTCCGCAACCGATTTCTGTCGGAGGATATTGGAACTTAGCTGTCAAAAATTAAAGAAAAAAATGCAATTCATCGTACTTCAAAGTAATTCGCCGATATGCGTTACAAAATGTCGGAGAAATATTCCGAATAGATGTTCCGAAGAATACCTCGAAGCAAAAATCCTCCGAATCGTAAAAAATCTGAGAATTTTCCGTTCCGACGGATACCTCGCTAGGGCCGATTAACAAGAACAAGTGCCTATGCTTTTTTATCCTTTGAAATTCTAAATTTCTTCGGTATTCTCCAAAGCTACTCGCCGACCAACCTTAGCCCACTACTACACGAATCTGAGTTTCATTAGATAAATTCGAAGAAAATATTTATCATTTCATTACATTATATTTTCAAATTGTTTCTAATAACTCATAAGCAATTAATAAAAGGAAACAAATTCTCTTACGTTGAAAATGTATAAGTCTTCCTTATCCCTAATCATAAGTTCTTGGAATTATCAATCAAAAGAACTCCCAGACCCACGCGTTTGCACTTAGAATTTTCATAGGCACTTGTACCCATACTTGAATGTCCTCCAAATCCTGAAAGTCTTATTGCGTATTCAAGTAAAGATCCGACGAAATCGCCTCCTAAAATTCCAAATTGTTCTATTCAATGGAATTTGTTGAAGCATTTTTGCAACAGTGGATTTTTTTTTGTTTCTGCATCTTATTTGTTTTCTACAGTATAAATAAAGATTTGTGTGGACCAAATGAAAATATTTCAATTAAGGTTTACATTTTGTACAATTTTCTTTTTTTCATATTTTGCGTAAAATATCATTCTTACATTTGGAAAGTTGGTAATAAGTGCACAGAGAAAAAGCACTTCTACATTCGCTCTTATTATTATTTTTTAACCTTAAGTGTAAAATTTTCTCTGTTTACAAGTAACCTATTTACAAAAAAAAGTATCTAGTTCAAAGCCTAAATACGTAGGTACTTATCAGCACTCTTAAGAAGATTATTATACAATCACACTGACATACCTTTTTAAGTTGCCTGTCGACCGATACTCTAATTCTATTTGCAATTGCTCCGCTACACACTTATCAATATTAAATTGAACGCGTGCGTTTAAGAGCATCACTACCGCAAAATTGTCAAAAAATACAACTATTTTAAAGATTATTAGATAAGTATCTAATCAAAAGAAAGCTTTTTCACTTTGTAGATATTCCTAATGCAATTAGTTTTGATTTATTATTTTAATTTGACGGTAAAGTAGTCAATTGTTAAATCTACTGCTGAAAAGCTATAGGTACATAATATTCTGGTAGCAAGCAATGAAGATCGTATTACAGATACATAAGTCATTGGAATTTTTCCAAATATGTAACAAAATTCACAGCAACATTAGATTGTTAAAGTTTGATCTTTTATGGAACGTTTTTTTTTAGTTTTATACGGAGATAACTACCAACAAATTAGCAAAAAGGGGAAAGTTAGACAGCAACGTTAGATTGGTTTTTGAGACTTAGTTTTCGTAGAGTTTGTAGACCTTTTTTTGGATCCGTATTTGGGAACTTTTTTGGTCGTGTTATTGGGCATTTTTTGCAAAGATTCACTGCACTCAAAACACTTTTTCTACGCATTTTTGGCCTTGTTATTGACGTGTTTTTTTTGTATGCCTTTTCTGATGCGTTTTTGACCGCGTTTTGTTGTGCTTTGGACCCTATCACTGCCAACTTCAAATCTTTTATTGTGTACATAATAAATTACATGGACTACATTTGCATTCCTTGCACTATTTTCGAAACATGCAAATACGTATCAGAGCTAGGAAACGGATTTTTTATATCCTAGAAAAGGGGGAAACGATTTGCAGTCTATGTAAGTTCTGCTGTAAATTTCTTGTCATTGAAAGTCTCCAGTTTTTGAAAATTGATTTTCAAGACTTACTGCTAATTGTTTGAAGGGTTTAAGGAACTTTTTTAGCTGAAAAATTTAAACACACTTGATCAGATAAAACTATCACATTTTTGAATCCAATTGAAGCCGGACAAGTCGGATAATAGTAGGTAGGTACAAATAGATCTATAAATAGATTCAAATGCAATACCAACCCACCATAGTAACTGTTTATACAGCAGTTGTATCTAAATTGTTATCAAGTAAATTCTTCAACATTTGCTCAGATATTGACGACAATGACGGCATTTACATTTCCCAGTAAATAGTCTGTTCGCGCACCACCAAGTTGCCAGCAATAAATAAAAATGGTAAACATTGAAATTAAAAATAAATTACTCACGCAAAAATGATAAACTGACACAACATTAGGTAAAATTGTTGCAGTCGTCTATCTAGTGAATGCAAACTCATTGATAAATTCCAACAAATCTATAAATTTGCATTAAGCGCTAAAGTGCAGCAGCTTGTAAACGAAAACTGCTTTTACGCTTGATTGGAGTTCCCCTCGTTGAGACAACAAGTCAAGTCGCTCGTCAAGACTCTTAATCATTGGGGATTTTCGCTTATTTGCCGTTCTTGGAAATTAGATATAAGAGTGTTATTGCATTCCACAAATAAGGCTCCCCGAATAGATCTGAGAAATCTTTAAGATACACAAATGAGTCACCTAACTTGACTTGGGTCGGGCATGTACGTAGCAGCTGTACAGTTTTTTGTGAATTAAGTTGCTTTCGTTCGTGTTTGGTTTGTCAATTAGGAACATTTATATTTCTTCTGATCACGATACTTGTGTGCGAGTGCACCGCAAGTGTAGTCTACTACATGATGGGGAAAATAAAAATTGCATACAGCCGGGGGTTTGGCGGAAAGAGCAACAACAACAGTGGTATTTATCGATTTGCAAATTTTGCTATGTAAATTGCTTAGTTACAGTGAACCCCAGATATGGTTTCAATGGAAAAGCTAAAACAAGTCAATTGTATGGGTACCTAGGATTGATGCAAATAGTTGATGTAACGGAACTGGAATTGCTAAGCTTCTGATTGGCGCCACTCATATGAGGCATGAATATAGCTTTGAATGTAGTGACAGCTGCAAGTTTTCTGACCTTTTTCACAACTCAGATAGTAAAAGTTTGAAATTAATTTGCAATTTAGGTCAAGCATCTTTTCCATAAAGGACGGCCTACTACGTGCTCTGGCAATGATGTCAATTTCTAGTGGAAGTTTACGATTTTCACACAATTTTCTCAAACAAGTTGCCTAAGAAGTCATATACCTACCTACAATTCTTTTAACCCAAGCAATAGAGCTTAAGCTACTTTTCAATGATGAAGATTCAAATGGCACACTCAGAGGGTGAGAATGTAGCGAGTTTTCAACATTTTAAGGAGTTCAAAATGGTTGCGGAATTTTAAACTTGGCAGCTTGTTAGAAATTTGTTTTTTATTTTTATTTAACATTTATGAACATAATTTGCGAAGCCAAAGTGTTGAGATATGACATATCTAGTTAGTCAACTCGTTTTGGAATTACCAATCAAAAGATACGGACTTACCCGTATTGGGTTCTTTCTGTCAGTGAATGATCCTCAAAACACAAGGATGAAGGGAATAAACGTACCTAAGTGCTATCGTAGCGCGTCTGAAGCTATTGAAAGAAACATCGTCAACTATTTATATCGGAAGAGGAAATCCCCAAGCGCTATTTAAATTAGATCATCGTAGCAATTTGATCATTTTTGTTTGTGTACCAATATTTTTATTATGAAAACTAACCAAACAAAACAGCTTTTAGAGATTTTAACTAAATTTAATGGGCAATTCGATTGGTTTTGATTTGATCATAAACCCAATCCTAATGCGTTTCATGACTGAGCAAGCAATAAATAATTATAACTTTTTATTAGGTCAGCTGAAATCTTTAATATAATGTTTAAATAAATTCTGAAAATTTTTATGTCCTGTCTTTATTGAGGAAGTCTAATAAAAACTATTCTGCCTACATGATACGATCGGTTTGTTTCAAATTAGTTCGAAATAAACGATGACCATCAGCTGTCAAAAAAAGTAATTCTATCTCAATGAAATCGAAACAGGTGTCGGAGATTCTTAGAGTACCTATATAGTAAATGGTTTTACTACACACTTTTTAAAGACACTTGTTGATATTGATTTTTTAATTTAATTGATTAAAAATAAGTTCAATCTCTCAAACAAATTTAAATATTAATTTCGTTTGTATATTAACATAATTCACGTCTGTATATTCAAATAAATGAATACATGTCTAGACATCTTGGATATAGATTTGATCTCAGTTGTGGAATATTTTGAATATCACTAGGTGGCAATGGGATGGGCTCCGGCTTATGCAATACTGCGTACATATTAGTGTTAGACCTTGTAGGAGCAAACGTGCCCCCAAAAATTAGCCAATAAATGTTTGGTGAAACAATTTACATACATACGATTTTTTTTAATATGCGAAGCAGACGTTTTTTTTTTTCTTCTTTTTTTTTGTTTAAAGTAAGTATACTTATATGCGTTTATGTTACATTTGAATGAAATTAAATTTTATGGCGTTAGCATAATTTGTGGACATGTATAAAGAAAGCTAATGATGTCGGATTATTTCGCATGACAACAGGTGGAAGTTCAGTTATGAGTTGTAGTCATTAACATTTTGTGTATGTTAAGTGAAAGAGACTTTAGCCGTTTAGTACCTCTTAAGCTTTAAATGGTATTGAAACTTTATACCATATATTAAATCTTTGTGCACTTATTACATTTAGTTAACTAAACTAACTAAATAAAAGGTTATAGAAAACAACATTTACAAAGAATGGTGAAAGAAAAGATGATTTCTTTGATCGCCGAAGGATTGCATGAATTTTTACTTTTTAAATAATAACGATTTGTTGGAACAAGTCTCGCACGGGTACCTAAGCTAGTTTGAATTGAAACTATAGCAAAGATCCCTTTTATAGCTCCTGCCTCCAGACAAACTTACAACTAAGGTGTTTAAGGAGAGAATGTCCTCAGCAAATTTGATCAATAAACATTAATAATTTGATAAAAAAAAAATGCGAGAGATTTCTACAACATAGATGGGAGATGTAAAAGAATAGTTTTTTATTTAAAAAGAGTAGATATATTTGCAGGACAATTAACAACTTATTTAAGTGCGTTTCTTGAAGGAAGTTTATTCGCTTTGTAATAAGTCGAAATCGGAGTTATAGAGGGCGTTGGGAGCGAATTGAAGAAGGAAGTTAGGATGTGGACGGGACTTAAGGAAGGAAACGGAAAGGGAAAGGGATGGAGTGTTGAGTGCGAGGAGCGTGGCATGCTAGCGTAGCACGGCTCTGCTCGCCGGATGGGGTGGTTCTTGTCCACGCACAAAACAAAACTTATTACAACACATTTAACATGCCAGATCTTACCTTATTTAAAAACGGACGGACGGCTACCACACTGAGGGGCTGCTGATGTTGTTGCAGCTTGGCCATTTCCCTCCCCTCCTGGAAGTTTGCGGCCGATGGTGAAACTTCCCCAATATTGAGCACAGTTGCCTTTGACTAGCCCAGACTTACCGAAAGGACCGTAGCATTCCTTCTACACCCCTGAAATTTCTCTTAACAATCCATCAAGCTATTTAAGCCTCATGAAGAATAGAAACCAACAAAAGAAAACAAATAATTTCTATCCATGGGACGTGATCATAACCTCTTAAACAAATTTTTTTTATTTTTACTGAAATTATGTATTCTAAGACTAATTTAATTCTTTAAATTATTTTAAAGAAAACTAATTTTAGCTTACACAGATCAAATAAAAAAATTTAAATCAGCTAAAAAAATTACAAAAAAAAAATGCAAGAAAGAAAGTAAAAAAAAATTGACAAAAAAAAAATTAATAATATACAAAGAAAATTTATAAATAATAGTTAATAACAAAAAAAATGAAAGCAAACAAAAAAAAAACAAGAGAAAATAAAAAAAATGTACAAAAAAAAATCGTTTTATCTAAATTTGGCTTCACCCTGTTACTTGTTTTGATAACCTTTTTGTTATCGCTCCTACTAATTTTAAACTAATCCGCTGTCCTACCTATATAGAGCTCTTTATAGATGGCTTCTGCAATCGGCGAAACGAAACCTATTACAAGCAAAAAAAAAAAAATCACAAAAGAACTAAATTTACAAAGAAAAAAAATTACTATGATCCACGCCAAAAATTAACAAAAAAAAAATTTAACTTATATAAACTTAACACTAAAACACAAACTACAAACACAATTTATCAGCAACTACAATCAAATCGGCAGAACAATTCTTTCGGTGGACAGTAAAAAAAAAATTTGTGTAAATACTTTTTTTTTTTTTTATAAATATATGTTGGGGATGGCAACGATCTACCACACGGCAGGCACAATTCGTGTGCTTAATTTTTGCATGTTACCTTACTGGGTTGGCAAAGCCCTTTTAACGTACTTTATGCCTTCACTTTGAATTGCGGAGCATTTGCTGCCGACTTATTACTGGTGATTTCTGGCGTCCAGCGGTGCACCTCTTGGATGTCAACGTATCGCCTCCGTACTCGAAGTGCTCACTTTTAATTTCGGGATTTTTGTGCCGCTACCAAATTAATTTTGGCGGCCACGACTGTGCCGTCTGACCGCCTGCTCTAATCGGATTCTTCGTTGAACCGTCACCTGTTTTTTTTTGCTGTAGGTATAGCTTTTATCCGTGCTATAAATGTTTTATATGTTAAACATTTTTTTTTTCTTTTAATTTTTTATCCACACTTACTATAAAAAAAAAATCACTGCCTCTAATTGGGTCTTTTTCCGTGCACTTTGAGATAACTTTTATTTACTGAGTTAGGTCTAGGGGATCGAAACGTATCCCATGAAGGTTTTACGCACAATGACAACACAAAGTCAATTTGCTGGCTGCCGTGTTAACTGGGTCCGCAATGAGTACCAGTACCATCATCCGATTTACATTTTCCGTTTTTTTTTCTTTTTTTAAATTCCACTCAGTGCAACGCAATTATGGTTTCCCTTTCTTTCAAACCTTGAAAATTTAAGGGTTTGTGTCTAAGCTTGGTTTAAAAAAAACAATAGGATAAAGCTTTTGGGACGCGTACCTCCCTGTCATTGGATGCGTTCACACTACTGGTCGAAAGTCAATACTCAACACAGCCGGCAATCTGTCAAGCTCGAACATCGTTCAAACTCAAAAAAAGCAGGGTGTAAAATTGGTTGCTCATTTATTCTTTTTTCTTCGTTTATTTATTTCCCAGGATCCTTTTATTTATTTTTTTATTATTTCCTTGCAGGCACTCGCAACAGCTTTTCCAAAAAAAAAAAACAACAACGAGTATTCGTAAATTTGGACATTGCTTTTAAATGAACAGGAACACTCCTTTTGATGCCAACAATTAATTTTCGTTCAGCTCTTAAAATATTTTTACGATCAAGCAATACTGTCGAACTTTGCGCAACTTGTTGATGATTTTTTATACAGTCAAATCCAAATTGTGTTTATATAAATACAAGATGACATTGAGGATCCAAAAAAATGTCCGACATGTCCTATTAGACTTTGATTCGAAATAGCTATATCTAGTGTGGCACAATCCTTATTTTATAATCACAAACAATCAATCGAGATAACCACATTTGACAATCTATTTGACATGAAAATAAGTCACACAACATTCGTTTCCAGGAAAGTGCGTGTCTGATGTGCATCATGACTTGGGATTTCACAAACACTCTGGACATCATCAGCCACAACTCGATGTTTTGTTTCTTTCGTGTGTTATCAATCAACCGCAAGCAGTCCCGTTTCAGTATAATTTCTTATCGCCCATGGTTAACATTGACACACATGGAAATATTTCAAGAGCAGGAATTTATCTGAAACCAACAGATGCGCTAGGAGCATGTGCAAGTATTGATGCATTCGGAATACGGTTTTATGAGGTCCAATGTGGCCGACAACTGATAACTACCATTGCGACTATTTTTCTTAAGATTTATGTCGTTTTCAAATGGGAATTTCAGATTTTGCTCTAAGACCAATGGAATTGAGTTTACTCCATTTTAGCACTTGAGTTGGTGTGCGCCACCTACTTTTATTAATTTCTCTATTTTTCACAGATTCGTCGTCTAAAAATGTAAATAATAGCAAACTTTAAAGCTTGACAAATGTCAAACGTTTTGGTTTTAGTGAAAGTTGGTGTAACTCTCGCTAAGAAATCGAAATTCACAAAAGTGATCTGAGTTAAAAAAAAAGATGAAAATTGCCAACAGCTGTTCTAAAGCAGAAAAACTGCTCTGAATTAAGAAAAGTGCCTTTTCTTACCCAACGGCAAATGACATTAGGTGAAAGCATTACCGCCAAATTATGCGCTTCCGAAATTGATCTTTTCTGGGTTTATTGAGGATCCTGTCTTTTACCTATAATACCAACAAAAAAACCCTAGTGCTACAAAACTAATAAAATGCTAATTAAAAATTTCTCTTATAATACAATTACCATTTTTTGGCTTTTAAAATATTTGTGTGTAAGGAACTCGTTTAGTGCTATAAAACGAAATCGCGACACAAATTAGACGAAAAATGTTTAGTCATACAAAAGTTATGGCTTGCGGCTATCTATTCCGCATGTTTCATTGAGTAAAATATGCATAATACGCGCATGTCCAGACCAGATTCCAGAACTGTTACCGACTGTTAAAAACTTTACTATCGTCGTAGTAGCTATATATTTAAGTCATAAAATTTGGAAACATTTAACATGTGAAAACCCGAATAAAATTTATCAATATTATAATACGGTTGTGTTTTTATTTATTTCTTTTTTTTCTTAGAATACCAAATCGCCATTATACACCACTTTCAACTACGACTCACAGATATAACAGCACAGCATGAAGTATTAAGATGCTAATTGATATCTCCGAGCCTAGCAACAACATTTAGCTAATATTTAAATGATTGGTTTAAATTTCCGTCTTTTGGTTTACTTTTTTAATCAAATCAGGTTGATTTGACATTAGGTACCTATGTCTATCTGTCACACAATCCAATTTGACTGGTTAGCTGGGACATTCGGTGGAATTAATCTTCTTTTTTCTTTTGTAAAATAAACGCACGCTAGATATTTGAATTGCGTGTTAATTAGACTGGTTGTGTGAATATTAAATATTTAGCCGATTAGCAGAAAATTAATCGCTGGTGTGTATCATTATTCCGTTCAATGTACTCATGCTAATTATGTTAATCTTCAAATATTTGTAGCTAGACGTTAAGTGAGCTTCCTTGCGTAGTTTTTCTTATACATATATGAATAGATGTATTTTCATGGGCTAAACAGTTTTTACTTAAGTTTTTGATTTGAAAGAATGGTGCAATAATTGTTGACTTGACCTTGTAATAGTTGTTAATGTAATCAATAGACGGGGCTATAGGTACTCGTGGCCTGTGCTATGTAGTTTTTAGAAGATGATGACATTTGAGCATTATTTCGGTCATCTTACACAGTAATAATGTGCCCATCATGAGTAGATCACACATAGTTCATTTGGGGACCTGTTTTTTAGATGATGAAATTTTTAAAATATGTTACATAGCAGATAGGATTGTTAAAAGTTTAAATTTGTCATAGGGAGAGTCTATATTCAACCTGTGCAATTCAGAGAGGTTATTCGGTTTTTAGTTCTTCCTCACCATTGGGAAGAAGGGTAGGGATAGTGAATGAATGTTTCTCTTTGGGTTGCGAATCACATTCATTTTCAATCGATTATCGTCGAAACGGTTTATGCATACCTACCTTTAAAAATTTCGACAACTAATCCTGCTTTGGCAATTATTGGTACATATAAATAATTAATAAACCGCCACTCACTTTTCCTGTTTTAACCAAAATACCCTAGCTCTAAATTTTTCTGTTCGTAGGTAAATATGTTAAAAAGAAATGGCTGCGCTGTTTTAGAGCAAGCTGAAACTACATTACCGACAGCTGCCACTTGAAGCGTACCGTCAAACGGGCTAACTTGGACCACTTTTGAATTTCAAACAGGTGTATCATTTACGATTTCTGCGCGAGTGTTAAATAAATGACACCAGCATAGGGACTTGCTCTTATACTTTCATATTCCGAAGTTAGAATTTGTTTAAATACAAACGTAGAGGTAGTTTCTTAACAAAAACTGTAAGGCCAAAGTTTGACCTGGTTTAGGTTTTTAGGGTAACTTTGACCAGCACATTAATTGCTATTAAAAATTAAAAGTTATGGTAGTTTTATTCAATTTATTAACTAATTATATTAAAGTAAGCTTTTGAATTAACTGCATAGTGTTTTGAAATGAAGAACTAATAACGGGTGATTTTTTAAGAGGTTTAGAACTTTTTAAAAAAAAAACACAAAAAATTCGAAAAAATTAATGAAATATTTATTTGAATCGATAGTTTGAACCTTGCAATTTAATGTTTAAAGATAATTTCATGCAAATGTTGACCGCGGCTGCGTCTCAGGTAGTCCATCCGCTGAGTCCAATTTTGGCATACTCTTTCACACATATCGGCCGGTATCTCACGAATGAATGCATGGATGTTGGCTTCCAGTGCGTCAATCGAAGCGGGTTTGTCCCTATACACATTAGCCTTGACATACCCCCACAAAAAATAATCTAATGGTGTCAAATCGCACGATCTAGGCGGCCAATTGACCGGCCCGAAACGTGAAATTAACTGTTCACCAAACTCGCCTCGCAATTGCGCCATTGTTTCGCGTGCTGTGTGGCATGTGACACCGTCTTGTTGAAACCACATATCATGCAAGTCAAGAACTTCCATTTCGGGCAAAAAAAAGTTTGTTATCATCGCTCGGTAGCGTTCACCATTGACAGTAACGCTGCGATTCGCATCATCTTTGAAGAAGTACGGTCCAATGATGCCACCGCCCATAAACCGCACCAAACTGTGACTTTTTCTGGATGCATTGGTAGCTCTTGCAATGCTTCTGGCTGATATTCAATCCAAAATCGACAATTCTGCTTATTTACGTGCCCATTGAGCCAAAAATGAGCTTCGTCCATAAAATGGAAGCAGCGCGCGATGAACATTTCAAACCGAGCACGAATTTTGATAGTAAAATTCAATAATTTGCAAGCGTTGTTCATTTGTAAGACGATCCATGGTTAAATTGCAAACCAAACTGAAGCTGTTTGACAGTGACACAAGGTACTAAACACACGTCAGCTGTCAAAACCAGTGTTGCCAAAACCAAACCAGCTAAAAAATCACCCTTTACAAATAAATAAGTAGCATAAAGAAATAGTAGTTGGTAATAATTAAAAACAGTTAGGAAACCCTTAAATAAGAAGTCTTGAGGCTTTAAGGTACATCCGTCTTCTGGACAGTGCATCGTCTTAAACATTATCGTTAAAATTATTTTAAAAATCATTTCCTAGAAGCTTTTGTTGAATACTAAGCCTATGAAACAGGAAAAATATAAATGGTCAATGTTAGCCATTGTGCTTTCCAACCCGGTCAAAGTTTGAAAGGGCTCGGTCAAAGTTAGCCGTTGGCTGATAAATTTAAACATAATTGCCAAATTGATCTCAAAAACTTTCCTAAATTTTAAATATGCGGTTAAAAGGAAACATATAAAACTACTTAAGTGTTCCTAAAATTTTAATGATTCACGGTTTTTTTTTATCACTGAAAAACATAGAAGTTTAGAAGCACATAGAAAGTACAAACGGAAGGGGTTTCACTACATTAGCTTTCATGTAGAGAGAATTGCCTCTATTCCCTTAATCTTTTTTTCAACCATCTGTGAATAAAAAGAGGTTAGTATAAAATCATAATTATCACACTAGAGGCTGCTTAAGTTAATATAAATAACTTTTTTATTTTTGGTCAAAGTTACCCCCCCTGGTCAATGTTAGCCGGTTTGACGGTAGGTACCTCATATGTCTGTATGGAACGTACCATATATGGGCATGCAGATGCAGCTGTCCAGGTGATAGGTATTCTTATCGCCGTGCAACAGTCTGCTGAAATTGTCCTTGTCCCTACAAATTATCAACAGCGACTGTGACTTTAATACAATATTCCTTGTTCGTCTTTATATAGCCTTGGCAAGTGCTTGTTCCTTTTTTGTAAAATGATTGATCCCCATTCTTGGAGTGACATCGATTCAATGGTCCACGTTCGATAAATAAAACGTTTATGTCCCCAATTCCGAATCTTAGACGTGCTATGGAACCACTGCCATCAAGTAGCCATTTCATAGGCAGGTTCGCCCAGGGTTAGATTAGATGGTAAGTTGAGCATCCCACAAGAAAATCAGTGCAAAAAGATAACAAAATCGTTGAAAATATCGCCACAGATATGACAAAATAACAACGCTTTTCATGAGCCCATTACTACAAAAAAAAAGTATAAACCCTTTGCGGAAATTGACAATGGCAATGGTTATCAAACTACACAATATCTACAAACCTACCTACCAACAATTATGCTTCACTACTCGTTGGCACGTGCCGAAGATTTCCCCACCCGACGGCTATGAAATTTGTTGCTATATCGGCCGTCTGATAAATTTGTTTAATGTGTCTGGCACCGAACACGATTTATCATTTGTTTGCTGTCCAAATGTCAAACGACTCATAAATGCGGAATGCGTTGGCACACAGCTTTATATTATTGAATTCAAACAGGACACGCCATCGCGGAACTTCCGTCGATGCGCGATCTCTAAGACAGAAAGCATTTCCGCTTCTACCGGGCACACAAACAAAATTAGCCAAAACAGATGTTCCTCAAATGTATATTTTCGGTCAATTACGAGTTCCCATGTATCCGAACATCAGTGTGTCATCAAATACGCGAAAAGGGCATCACTTAAAATTACCCCAAACGGCCCAACGCCCAACCCCAACCCACACACCACACCAAACCACCATTCCCATTTCCCACTGATTCGTATTCGCATCCGCAAATCGCAAATCGCAATTCGAAAACCAAAATAGAAAACATTCTTTCAACACAACTTGCTCAGATACCATATACCACGCGCAGCACATGTTGCGTTGCCATGGAACCCATTGCCAATACAAATTCCATGTTTGTATATCAATTATTTAAAATTAATAGATTTCCCTTTTGTAAAGTGTATTTCCTGGGGGATTAGTAATTAAAACACATTCACATTGTAATGATCTGCGAACAATCACTACACTTTGTAAGTCAATAGCAATACAGGAGAGAGGGCTCTTTGTTGTTGTTGCTTGTCAAGAGTTGATATGCCTGATGGGGCATGGCGCATGGGGCCGTTTCACACAAAGTGCGTACACACGTGTGTGTGTACACAGCCTTTTAACGAATGAAGGTCATTTGTTATGATCTTAGATATCTTCTTTGGTCTGTGAAATCGTTCTAAGCTCCTCAAACAGAACGCTATTCCCTGCCCACCTCCCCAGTTACCATTAATGCGGTGCGTATACAAGAATTAAAGAAGAACCAAACAAAAAAAAGTGTGAAAAGCAAAAGTCGCATAGTATTGGCCTGGCCTTCACAATTTTGGCGTGCGTTGAACCTAAAGCACACATGCATACACACTTACAAACACCTGTCCGATGTTTAGGTATAGGCAAAGTACTTATGCCTACCTATACCAATGGCAGGCGGCTTCATTCTTCGCTTCAAATTTTCTATCGTACTCTGTCGCTAAGAATTGCCAATTACCTAAGCCCAGAGCCCACATGGACTTTGGCCATTGGTATAGGTAGTATCTCTGCTCAAAGCCAATTCCACGGCTCTGAATTTTAACCCGAAATCGCGGATTGTAAATATACAATTACAATTACGTCTCAAATTTTGTATTCGAATTTGGTCAAGGAATGTAAAACGTAAGGCAAAAGGAAAACAAACAAAAAAAAAAACTGCTGAATGGAGAAGATGAAGATGATGCGTAAGCGTTTAGTTTTATATGAAAATGGAAAGTATACGTACAAGTGGATGGTTCATAAAAATGTACGACAACTGAGACCATATTTTTCATCGCCATACCATTACCATCACCCCGGTCATCTACATATGTGATGACACGTCGAAAACTCCATCCACTCAGTTCTGTAGTGTGCTACAACTTGAACTTGAACTTCAAAATATTTTCTTGTTTTATTAATGCCTTGTGTAAGTTTTTGTCGGTTTTCTTTCTTTTGTTTTGTATTATGTTGGTAAATAACGAATAAGCAGATAAACAAATAAGGTGATTTTTTTGTGTTTCGTTTTTTGGGTTTTGTTTTTATTTCTCTACGTGCTTAGCTTTTTGAATTGACCGCGAATGGGTTGTTGAGTTTGGTGGGTACGTAAATTGGTGTGAATTTGGTTGCTGCTTGTATTGAGCTCAAGTTGAGATTGAAGATTGAAGTGTAAATCCGAACCTGATGACTGGCCGGCGCGGCGATATGAAGAAGGTCTTTTTTTCCTTCTTTTTTATTGTCAAAGCATAAGTATCTTTGAAGGTTGACCGAGTTGATACACCGAGGAGTTGGTTTAGATACCTATATATAATTTGGGCGTTGAAAAGTGTTGCAATGCTACTCTAACCCTTTTTTTTTAAGTTGGTACCTACCTACCTACTTGAATTATTATTCGTGCGCGATATGATAAGCTTATGTAAATTTTATCGCAGGGCATGGAGACATGTTTGTCAAGGTAAATCACTTTGGAATTATGTTTGCTTTTGACTTTAACGAATGGCTTCCGGATCTTGACAAGAGGAATAATATGGTTAGCAGTTGTGATCTGCAAACCATCGGTAACACACTCGATTGATAGGCATACCTATAGGATGCGCGGGTTGCAGTTGTCTTGCAGGCCAGGGACCGCACGCAACTAAGCCGATTTTACATACGAAACAAAAACAGATTCCGTCACGTTTTGCTCGTTTACGGGTAACGCGGTTCGACTCTAGATCGACTTACAAGTTAATCTTTCGGGTAAATTTT
Source organism: Cheilosia pagana (assembly GCA_936431705.1). Taxonomy (NCBI): domain Eukaryota; kingdom Metazoa; phylum Arthropoda; class Insecta; order Diptera; family Syrphidae; genus Cheilosia; species Cheilosia pagana. The sequence goes on along the minus strand of OW386168.1, from coordinate 29,769,202 downwards.
GACAATTTTTTGCCACGTTAATCTGGACTGGGCCCTGTTAAAAAAATTGGTAACCTCTGTATAAGTTCTTTTTTTACAAATTGCATGAAATCAGTCAGTGATCAATTGGGGACCAGCCGAAGTTAAGTCCCGATATTGGTCAGGTGCGGGACCAAGTTTTATTGCACCTAGATTGAGATAAGTACATATACCTATTGAAAGAATAACGAATAAGGTATTAAAGGTTCATGAAGTGAAAGCACATGGCTCAAAGAAAGATAGGTACCTAAATGGAGGCAGAGTCGATGGACGGAAACATTTTAAAGTTCGGTTTTCACCAGAGCTGTGTTGGGGGAGTGAGTATGAGAAAAATGCAGTGTAACCTGCGATGTGAAGGATAGTCTCAGAGGGAGCAACAACCGGTTGTAACAACAAGATTATCAAATAGCTAATAAGTGATAATCGCTCTAGTTAACATACGCTAAATGGCTCATAGATGGGTCTGTACTTGCATTTAATACTGCCAAGAATTTTTTTGGATTGCCTTGCGCAGGAGATAAAAATAGCTATTATTAAGGCAACATAGTTATGGATTTTAACGTCAAGTTTAGCTTAGTGGAATGCTGTCGGTGGAATGCCAAACTTCTTGCTTGCTACTTTTCACTAATGCACCTTTCTAAAAACGGTCCTTTTCCCCTTTGAATTATGTCACAGAATTTTATGCTTTTTCTGCTAAGTCTATTCGCACGGTAACTTCTTAACTTCACATAGATGGGCCGGTGATATAAGTCTCCACTCATTTACCTCGCGAAATAAATATCCGGTACCTACATTAGCTTTGTTTCTTTCGTCCCTATCAGCGTCTCTATCAAG